>CM074197.1:26495852-28895852 GCA_037179385.1 Holothuria scabra
AAAGTGGACGAAGGGGCATCGGATGGAGTAGGGGACTGTAGAAAATGTTGGAGGTTTTAAATATTAGCACAATATGCCTTTTAGAGAGCCATAAATGGGCAGACTAAGGTAAACATATTCTATACATGTGCATGATCAATTTGTCAAGTTGAAAGCAGGTTCATGAAGTGAGTACTGACTGAAAAAGCTTAAAATAACACAAGAAAACAAAAATACAATCGCCTTTTTAACTTGATACTCTCTTAGTTCAATAACCTTTTACTCAAATCATATGAATTACCTTTATGATGGTAATAATTACTTTTATGTTAAAAATTATATTGCTTTTCAAAATGTAGATTAAAAAATAATTGCACTTGATATTGTAAACAATTTATTTTCATACACTCATACTAACAGCCCACAGGTAGTCCCTGAAAAAAAATATTTAACACCCTTAAAACACTCTTTTAACTAATACTAGTACCCCCAACGGCCTCTAATCTCTATGTACACTGTAAAAAAAAATCTGTAAAATTTACAACAAATTCTTTGTAAAATTTACAACATAATTTCTGAATTTCTGTACTTCTGTTTATCACAAAAATGTTGTTTTTCAATCATGCAAATTAGAAGGATACCTAATTTGTTAAAAGGTTACAGTGTAAACACACTGCAGGGTATAGGGTATTAGTGATATCACAATAAAGCACTGTGTAACCTTCAGATTAGTTCAAACTGACCTAAACTCCTTTTAGCTACTTAAGTGGGCGTGGCCAAAATTTTGACATAAAAATTGTAAATGCATGCTTAGATCAGGGCGTGGCTTCTGTTCTATTCAGCCAGTCTAGAGCAGGACCACACATGTTTGCCCTTTAGAGGGCGCACTTGTCTATCTGGAACGTTTCGCTCCTTAAGGGGGCAAAACTCCTCCGGGAGTAAATGTATTCAATTTCTCCTTTTATCCTAACTTTCTGCATTTTAGTTTTCCTGACACAATAAGTAGTTCAAAGTTGGTGAAAGCTGTGCAAAAAGCTTTAAGAACTTTACAAAGAGTTGAATATGGAAAGTATATGCTCAGCTAAAAAGGTATTTTTATTGCCGCAGCAGTAAATTAAGGTCTGAAAAAGGTAGCACTGTGTACAAAATTTACAACTGGTTAAGATTTTACACCCAACCAACTCACAATGCCCCCTTTCCCTCTTTGCAGGGCGTTAGCGCACCTCTCTGTCTCTGCATCTGTCACCTAAACAAAATGAATAAATAACAAACAAATATGATTATGCTACAGTATTCAAACAATATGAAAAACAACCGGGTGACAATGTTACAGTATAGCAAGAGCAGTCACCACAACTTGAAGTAGTGTAACAGACCATGTTGCTTCATGATTGGCTGTTGAGAGTCATGTGAAAACAATTTCTCTCTTCAAATGTGAAATATACTACAAATAACTGCCTGGTTCACCTTGAATATGCAATATTGAAGTTATAAAATATGATGAAAGATACTTTAAAGAGAAATAAGGATAAAATAGTGATATTTAGCTCTTGCTTCAAAATGAGTTTGGGGGGGGGGGCTGCTCTTGACCTTTAAAATAAATGTGGTCTAAGTCAAAAACAAGACCCAAATGATGTGCAGTGTAGACATTTCTGAACAAAATTGCAACAAAGAGCACCATAAAGGTGCACAGCTTGAAAACAACAAGATTTGTCTAAATATGCTTCAAATAATCAAAACAGTCCCAAGCCAGTTGCAAACCGGGGCCTTAACTGGTGAATGGTGATGCGAACCATCCTTCAACAAGTTTGTGCTGTGATTGAAAATCATGAGGTCACCCATCCACCTCCTTATTAACGATAGCCTTGTTATTTGCACATTTTTTTTTTTTTTTTTTTTACCTTTCCACGAAATGTTCTTTGGCAACCTTTAAACTGTCGATTGGTGCAATTATTGATAGCCGCACAAGATGGCATTTTTGTTGCTAAATTGCCCAATTTCTTATGAAGTCTCGCCAACTGAACTTTGTTGTACTTTAGTTGTTGCAAGTGCGATTACGTAATCTGTGTTTTGGGAGTGGTAAGATGGCGGCACGGTGACTTCAAAAATATTGCCAAAAACGGAAACCAGCTTTATTTATAGGGATCGTTGGTTAACCCATCGTCCTACCGGTAGCATCTGTATCCAGTATGCTTGCTTATCACACAAGGGCCGCATTGTAACGGTAATATATCGCGTACAGTGTCGATAGCTAAAGAGCATGTGGTATTGTGGCCCACGTACTGTGCTTTTGTATCTGACAAGTGATTGTAGTTCGGAGAACAGCCAAGACATTTATGTGCGCACCTAGGCCTAGGTTTAATCTTAGCATTTGACGTTAACACTCTTGTTATATTTTTCCCTTGGAAGCAGTTACGTAAGGCTTAAACTAGGCTTTCCAAACGCTAGGTGTATCTTGAGAAGTAATAAGACCCTATCTTGCTCTTTGCACAAAACCATAGCAGGCAGCCATCTTGCTATAGTCCCATTTACGGTAGCGGCAATCTACGCATTAGACGTTAGTGCAGTCTGCTCTCTCAATGTATATAGAAAGTCTGACAGTCTGAGTTATGCATAGCTTATATTGGGTCTCGCAGTCAGTGACAATACATTATCACCCTAATGTATGGTTCTGTATGAAATGTTTGACTTTGTCAGTAGCTAAAATTGACAGATTTTCCAAGAAAATTGTTACCTTTTGGTCAAAATTACCAAACGTAAAGTCAGGCAAATTTAAAGCTTCACGGCGGCCGTGCCATCTTTCCGGCTACGTCTTTTTGCTTCGAACGGTGGCGACCAATTTTCCCATGATCCTCTGTCCATGTATATTAAGGATGTCATAAAATATGCCCAAAAGCCCACCGCTGCTTGTGTATATTATCATTCTCACCCTGAGAACGATGGTCATTCTCAGAATTAGCATAGGGGTCTATACTGTTCTTTTTTTAATTTAGGGAAAACCTGTCATATCATGTGAGAAATACATGAAATCCGGACATAGTGAGTAACAAAACCGCTCGGACACCTGCACGAAAAAATAACCAGAAAGCCAAAAGGCATAGTGGTTCCTTGCCACCAAATACCTTACCTGCTTTCAAATTGACAGTGCTTGATAGATTTTTCTTTACATTTTAGGCACAGAATTTTCGCAATTTTACCGCTGATGACCTCAAATGACCTCTGACCTCTTCCAAAAGCAATAGGCTTGTTTCTATCAACATGACAAATCTATATACCAAATATGAAAAGTATCTGTCACTCTTATCTGGAGATATTGTGTTTACAAGCCATTTTCGAAGTTTTGGCAATTTTACCGCTGGTGACCTCAAATGACCTTTGACCTCTGCCAAAGGCAATAGGCTTCTTTCTCTCAACTTGACAAATCTAAATACAAAATATGAAGAGTATCGGTCACTCCTTTTTGACGATATGGTGTTTACAAGCCATTTTCAGCATTTTCGCAACTTTACCGCTGGTGACCTCAAATGACCTCTGACCTCTACCAAAAGCAATAGGCTTGTTTCTATCAACATGACAAATCTATATACCAAATATGAAGAGTATCGGTCACTCCTTTTTGAAGATATGGTGTTTACAAGCCATTTTCAGCATTTTCGCAATTTTACCGCTGGTGACCTCAAATGACCTCTGACCTCTACCAAAAGCAATAGGCTTGTCTCCCTCAACATGAAAAATCTATATACTAAATATGAAGAGTATCGGTCACTCCTTTTTGAAGATATGGTGTTTACAAGCCATTTTCAGCATTTTCGCAATTTTACCACTGGTGACCTCAAATGACCTTTGACCTTAACCAAAAACAAAAGGCTTCTCTCTCTCAACATGAAAAATCTATATACCAAATATGAAAAGTATCTGTCACTCTTATCTGGAGATATTGTGTTTACAAGCCATTTTCGAAGTTTTGGCAATTTTACCGCTGGTGACCTCAAATGACCTTTGACCTCTGCCAAAGGCAATAGGCTTCTTTCTCTCAACATGACAGATCTTTATACCAAGTATGAAAAGTGTCGGACATCCCTATCTTAAGATATCGTGTTTACAAGCAAGTGTCACAAACACACACACATACACACACACACACACACACGACATCACCATCGCATAGATTCCTTGCCTGCCTACGGCAAGTAATCAAAAAGAGGACGTGTCCTGGTAAAACCGAACGTCTGGTAACCCTACTTTCAGTGCCACTGCGAGTACTGTAGGCATACGTTGCCACGTCCGGTTGGTCATTGCCGTTGCATCGACATTGCATGAATAGCGTAAAGGTGGTGATTCTTCAACTTGCCTGATAAGCGTTATGGGAAACGGGGCATTCCTGCATCATTCATGTGTATCACGAGATTTCGAGTCAAAAGTAACGATGGATTGATATCTATAATAAGCAACCAACACAGTACTGCAGTGATTATAACTTTTTATTCAGGTATATCACGTCGGCCAACAAACTTGAAAGGACGATATTCTAAGCTTTAGTACCCTCTAAAATCTGAAGTGCTACTTTGGTAGCACCTTCTGGGTGCTGAATTTAATCGGTACTAAAAGCGCCTTTTCAGCACTTTTATACAGCACTTTAATAGTGCTGTCATAACAGAAAAGTGGGCGGAACTAATTTAGATGGAAAAATGTTCAAAAACACTAAGTTTCTAGCAAAATTTCTGTACCTTTGGTTTTGACTTTTGTCATGCATTTGTCAACTCACATAACACAGTGCCTACACGTATTCATAAATATTTGAATTGATATATTTCATGAATATAACGCTGTAAACAAGTATTACGGTATAACTCTATTCCAACTTAGGAGTTTGCAAATAAAGACTTCTAGGTTATTTTACATAACATTACTCTTGAAGATTTAAATACAGCACCTTAAGATTTCTGGACAGCTCATGCAAGTGCTCTTTACTGCAACACTTCCGATGTGCTGTCTCTAAGACACCCTTTCGCACCGCCTGTTAGTGCCGTCTGGTAGCACTTATGGAGCAGTTAAAAGTAGCTCTTGCAAGTGCTTAATCCTGCACCTCACAAGTGTTTAAGAATTTAAGCACCTACACTCTTAAAAAAGTGGGCAAATTTTGCCCAACTTTTTGATCAACACTGGGCATCTATTCAACAACCTAAACAGTTGGACAAAACTTTAACCAACCAAATTTGGTAAAGTTTGAACCCAACTGTTGGGCAGGAGATTACGCAACTGTTTGGTAAATTATCATTTTAAAACATACCCACTTGTTGTGCACTTCTTTTATTAAGCTGTTGGGCAAATGCATTAACCAAATGTTGATTATATGTTAATCATCTTTTCCTTAACCGTTGGTGCTTTCTTTACATGTTAGGTTGTAGGTTATGGCAAGGCGCTGCCACTGCAGCTCCCTGGTTATGGCATCCCATCGGTCACTTTAAAAATCCCTTGCTTAATAACCTATTTGGTTTGTCACTGAGTTCCGTATAAGTACGTCCAAAACTATCATTTTTAAAAGGCACTGTAAAATGATGTGTGTAAATGATGTGATGAAATCTTGTAGGTTCATCAATGCATAAATATGAACACAAGGGCAGCATGAGAATTAGCTGGTCCGTATCTCTCATGCACTGTTATCATAGTTATGAGGCAGGATTCTTGTTATGCCGAAATGGTTCAAATAATAATATATAAATGGTCATTCGGACGTGAAAGAGAATATCCCAGATCCTGACCTCTCATTGGATAGCAGTTTTGCGCCAAATACGAATCATGGAGTCTCATACAAATGTGTTCTAGTCCATAGTACTATTTAAAGAATTTTATGGAAATAGAGATCGATTCCATGGTCTAAAATAATGTACGAGTTTAGCTGTTTGACCAATATAAAAGATGCCAAAGAGAATTTTCAGATTATGGTACCATGTCTGATTATGAGAAGAATTGTGAAACAAATCGGGTCAAGTGTACTGTTCTTTGGTAAAAACACTACAACCAACAATATACCCCAAAATTGGCAAAAGATTACCCAACAAGTGGGTAAAGGGAAAATATGCTCAACTGTAGAATAAAATTTTATCGTCATTTTGACCAGTCAGTTGGGTATTACAGTATACGCATGCATGGAAGGGGAAATTTAACCATTATGTGAGCAAAGATTGACCAACACTTAAGCAATTACTTTTACTCAACAAAAACTTTGCCCAGCGTTTAAACAGTGCACCAATTAGCCCCAAAGTTGGGCAAAGTTTTACCAACACATTTCATAAACTTCTTTAACCAACAGATATTTTGCCCAACGTTTTAAGGGTGTAACGAGTGCTGTCGATTGCACCAATGGTGCAGGCCCTATTAGGGCTCTTGAATAGTGCAGAAAAACTGCTCTTTAAGTGCTATTTTTAGCAGAATCAACCATGTACAGTAAGTGTTGACGATTTTCGTAACCACATTTTCTAGTTTTAAAATGGTGACGGTAATAATTGACAGCCCATATCTCAAATGTTTCATGTATGGCATGCGATACATGTAAGCATAGCTAATGGACATCCTTATTTGATTATGGAAGAACAACGTAAGTTTGACCACCTCCTTGTAACAAGTTCAGATGTCGAAGCGTTTAGGGGTTCCAGCCTTGTAATATCTTTAGGAATCCAAACCAGTGTCAAAGGGGGAAAATAACGAGCTCACTCGAAACTTGAAGCATTAGATTAATGTGTATTTTGAATTAAAGAGCGTTGGGAACACAAGACCTTCGGATGATAAAGTTTCCTGTTTCTTCCGAATAAGTTTACACTTTTACGGATGAATGTAAAATTGCTGTAAGAAAAAGAGAGAAATAAAAGTGAAGCCCTGTTGAATCCCTGCTGCATCATCGGCAGGTAATCTTATGTATTTCGTTGAAATTACTGTAATTTTACCGACCTTTTTTAAAACAATGTACATGCACTAGTAAGCTATAGTTATAATTAATTATACCATCTGATCATACGATCAAATAATATCAATGACATTTTATCTTTTCATAGCGTTTAGAGGTAGGAGAGTTGAGAAAGGTTTCGCTGGATATGCAAAAAAAAGGTTACATCGATCCTGCTCTTAGTTAAGTTAGTAACCCTGTGCACTCCGACCCTCGGTATCTGTTGCTGGATGTTTGGTCTAAAGTATAAATACCCGAATTCAATACCTTCAGTGTACATGTTGTGGGCACGATGGCCTACAGCGTGCTATAATGGTATGAAACACGAGGTGGAAGACTACTGTGTAAAGAATGTCTGTATTATAACGTGATGAAGTCTACGCAAAATTACTATTTACTTTCGCGCGAAGTTCAAGTTGCTTTTATGGCAAGTTCCTACTTCTTTATTAGTTAAGCTGTGAGAGTTCAATGTAAAGATGGACCTTGCACAAGCACAGGAGTTAATACATGCCATGCCCAAGGGAATAGCCAAAGTTCAACAGGATTAGTCCCCGAGAGAGCATTTAATTGTTCTAATGCACTCGTCCAGAGTTTTTAACCTTTTTCCTTCACACTTTATAACATTTTGACTTAAAGGAAGACAGAGGTGCAATTTCTTTCGTAAGTAACTTCATGAAAATAGGCCAACCCTGAGTAAAATGCATAACACAAGATATAGTTTATACAAGAGTAACTTACCATCACACGACCGGAATCGGGGACTAATAGGAGTTAGGGATGGTTGCCAAGTATGAAAGTATACCAGATCCAACCTGCAACCAGTGTAAAACCAGCAAAACAAGGAGTATTTTAGATATACCAACTTTCCAAGGAAAGTTAAGACTACCAACCAAAGAGGGTAAGTAAGGATTTAAAAAGTATATCAATAGTAAAAGCAAGTTATGCAGCTCTGTTTTGCAATGAAGGAAAACGACAACGTTTCTAGAAATGACCACGAAGTTGGAACAAGAGAAAACTGGCAGACGTTTCTCGTTATCAGTAAAATTGTTTTATGTCGAATTGACTCAACTATTTCAAACCATGTCGCCTGATTTATGGGAGTCAGTTCTTGCATTTTTCGTTGGAGGACCTGGGAGACAAGTTACCACTGTACACCCCAAAACAGACTACAGCCGAAATGGTCAATCTTTCCTTATCGCTGTTTGCCTTTGGCTTGCAGTATTGGCGGCTCTTCGGGATTAGTATCTAATTACGGTATAAGGCAGTTCCACAAATAAAAATCTGATAGGCCTATGTACATCCACACGTCCATACTTTTAAGACACAATAAATGTCGACGTATTAGCCTAATTAACATCTGTGTGTATAAAAATCATTGGGCAACGTGTTATGTACTAGGTCTTAAAGGGTCGATCCTTTCACCCTAAAGTACAATTTTTATAGGGGTTAATTAACAGAAATTCTCAATTGGTTTGGATCTTTAAATGCCAGCTAGTTCAAACAATGCATAGCACCAAAGCTCATATACACCGCCTGTACTGCACTAAGGGTGTGTGTCTGTGTTTTTTTTTTTTTTTCTTTGTTATAGATTTTACACTCACCTGGAATCAATTAACTGATATTGTCTGGATAATGGTGTGTTTTAGACAGTTGTGGAAGGGACTTAATTTAGTAGCTTAAGAGGATTATATCTGTTTGAGACGAGAGGATCAGGCTTTTAACTTGTCTTTTTTTACTGTATCCTCTTCACCTAATAAAAGAAAAATGGAATACAGCTAGCCATGTAAAGTAGAAATGTTTGTTCAACGTACATGTTGTGCCACTAGTAGTAGCATTGTTTAGAACGACGCCTGTTCCCTGTTTGCACTTGTTTTCGCGTCTTTCCAGATCGTGTTAGCCCAAATGACGTTTAAACCTTCAAGTTGTTGTAAATGCTTTATGTTATCTCACCTCCCTGCCCCTGCTTTATCGTTGTTGCGCGACAGGTGGTGTACTTGGCGTTGGTTATTTGAGTGTAGTTTAGTTCAATTTGATTTTATTCGTAATTCAGTATTTTTCAGGATTCTAGAATATTACGTCTCTGGCTACTCCTTTTCAAATTACGGTTGAATTCAGTTAATCTCAAAAGTATTTCCCAGTCCGTTTGTCAGAATTTTGTTTTTTATCGTGCTGTATATTTGATATTGAATTCTGAAAGTGTAGACATGGAATCGAGATTTCGATACTACAAAGGTCTAATACCGCTGTCACCTATGGTACCAGACGCTGCTATAGATGCCTTGAAGACCTTTAAATATAGAGATGACGATATACTCATTGCATCGTATCCTTAAAGTGGTAAGTGAGGTGTTACATTACAGATAAGCTAAGCCCTATGGAGAATATTTTTTCTTTCCCTGGCAGCGGCCATGGATTTGAGAGAACTACTTTTTAATAATTTCTAAATTTATTTCAGAATATATTAAAATACGTTATGTAAGGTTAAACACCTTTTCCACCACCCTGGGTTAACTTAGTGATCGACCTTTGACAGGTTCTCTCATAATTCGGTGAATTATCAAGCAGACCTTAGGTAATCATTCCTTTGAAAGATTCCTTCGATTCCCCTGAGTTATCAGCAACCGTTACACTGAATTAACTTTTACGAGACAAATGGCCATCTCTTGATACCACGGCAAGCTGTGTTGCAGCATTGTTTGTGGCAACCAGAATGTTATATGATTTGTAACAATAGATCAGCAGTTCAGCTGAAGGGACAAGTTGCACACACCCGCGTGGGCTATAAAAAATCGGGGGATTCCATACAACCCTTTAAGGGAATGTTAATATCATGGTTGAATTAATGACATTTTTTATTTAGACTCGAGCTAGCCCTTTTCCGAGGAGCTGTTTCGTCCATTTGCATGATTTGGTCATTAACACCTTGGGACAAATCTCACTCTAGCCCAGCACCGTGGTCACATTACAACGAAATTGGATCTGATTCCGATCCGGCATCTTCAGGTTTTTGCTGAAATGTTGGCCATCTCTGGTCGGAAAGAACCCAAAATTTGTCAGCCAGTATCAATATGATTTGCAGCTAAATATTAACAAAATAAAACGCCAACTGGTTTTTTCGCTACGTCACAACGACATAAATTTTTATCGGATAATGTAGTCCGATAAAATCTCTCCGTCGATGTGACATCACATAATTTGCATAAATTTAATTTTCATAGTCCTGCGCTACAACTGACACGTTTACAAAGGCTGGCAAATTTTGAGTCTTTTCCAATTAGAAATGGAAAAAATAATGAAAACTCACAAAAATGAATCGGAATCCTATCCAAATTCGTTGAAGTGCATACCGTGGCTTAACGACCTTTCTGGCAGATATAGCACGTGTTCGTTTCTGTGATTTAGTTTATGGTTATTTTACCATTCCTTAAGTAGGGTGTGGTGTAAGAAGTAGTATTCTCTCAGTATTGAAACTTTAAAATTATGAAACCTAAAGCGGCAATAATTCTGCTCCACAATCATACATTGACTTAAAACTAGGAGAAATGATCTGTCAATATTCATGGTCTAACGTTGTGATTGGTTATGGTATGGATGAAGTTTTTCTAGTCTTCTCTTGCAACTGTGTGGAATTTTGCTACTCTGAAGAAATCAAAATTCCTATTAGACCAGGCGGAGAAGGGGTGGGGTGGGGTGTATCGTCACCCGAAAGCGAAAATTATGAAACCAAGTGGATTTGGTCAATTTTGGTCACTGATTCCGAAAATTGAGGGTATACGGGCCATATGAGGGATTTTCTGAGCCATTTTGACGTTTGAAGTTCAAAGAGCGCCCTCTATTTTTCAAAAATCTTGTTTTCTCCATATATTTATGGTCCAGTCATTGACTGTGAGATTTGGTTCTTACATTCTGTAAAAGGATGTCAACTGATAAATACGGGGAAATATTAGTATTCATATTAACATGCTATTTAGATAGGGTTAAAGGTCAAGTTATAATGTTAGCAGAGAAATAGGCCGTGGGTTTGAGTTATGGGAAATTACATCGGAATAGACCTGCCTTACACCCTACAAACACCATAGATACTCAGTTCAGAGCAAGCGGCAGGGGTGGCGTTATCTGACGACCCCCTCTTTCCCCATCTGGGAACAATGGACCCCTTGTGAAGACTTAAATTGTATTAGTGTAATGCCGACAACTAGAGCTAACTAGAGCTGTGTTGGTCATCGCACGATCGTGGTTTATAAGTTGACATCTTTCTTCAGTTATTAATTATATATGCAATATATACCATTGTAGTTATGGAGAGCAGATGTAGTACTGGTCACAGGGAAAAGTTTCGATTAGAAACCTCACAAATGCGTTACAGTGTATGGACGCTTGTTTATTGTTCGGTCTTTCGCTTAATGTATGGTGCTCGGGTTGTGTTTTAAGGTAGCATATTTGGATTTGTGATGTTCATACTATTACACACACAGTGAATACTCTTTTTTGGACTGGGCACACCCTTTAATTTCGTCGTTAATCATTAATTTGTTGGAATGATGTCTATAAGCAAAAAATTTGCTTTTCACCCAAAATTTACATAATTTAAAGGATCAATACTTCTAACCACAAATATATCGAAATGGCTAAACGCGTTTCTGGTAGCTGCATGTCATAGGTAGCAGGAGGAAAAGAGTTGGTGTTATTTGGATCTATAACTTTATCGTAAACCGCGTTTGTATGACATAAAATTACTCTTTATCTGGGGTAAATTCCCCCAAATTATGACGTCACAAAATTTTGACACAGTCAAAAATGATGTATTTGGAATGAAAAATGTTGTTTCATGGGTTGCTTTCACCTAGACATATCATTTCGAAGCATAACTGATTAAGCTTACCTTAATTACAACAATTAGAAATTTTGGTGTAAAATGGACAAACGATCGATTTGTAAAAAAAACTTTTCGATATGGTTGTCCAATCAAGGCTTGACATAAACTCTATGACATCATTCGGAGAGAACATTTAAAGTGAATTCATTTACCTAACCTTAATCGGCACGGTTCGCAGAATCGGTCCCCGTTGTGTGGCATAGGGAGGAACATGTGTATAAAAGTGTCATTCGTCGTGGATGTGTACGAAGGCGTGGTCGAGGAATTGCTCAACTGCCCGGTACGTGGGCTCAGAATAGGCCCAGGAGAGAATTTTTAAGTGCGCGGTGGGTGGTGTTACCTGGGCCGGGAGCTCGGATTTACTTGGGAAATCTCGATCCCATGTGGGACAATGATGACTACTTCGGATATCCTTGTTCCGGGAAATATATATAATGTATGTATACAAATTGTCACGTGTAGCTAAGGAATTGTAATGTATAAAGCACTTTTGCTTGGCCCTTGTGGTACTTTCTGCCATTGTTCAATGTAAGCATCGCATTCTGTTTGGTCACTGAAAGAAAGGTCAGGTGAACTTTTACTCGGTTTTTTTCGTGGTTTATAAGTTGACTTCTTTCTCCAGTTATTAATTAAATATACAAAATAAACCAATGTAGTTATGGGGAACAGATGTATATGGCGCAAGAAAAGGGAATTTATTACTAAAAGCCTAACTGTCTCAAGTTTTGTTTAAGATATACGTATTTCACCGTTTGTTTTACTACTACAAGGTAAATTAACCTCCTAAAATGGAAATTTACGTTCTTAAGTGCAATGACAATACTAAAATATATGACAAACTTTGAAATATTTGACGATCTTTTCAATTATACGACAATCTTCTAATTATGTAACAATCATTTTAAAAGTAAGACAATCTTGAAGAAGTATAACACTCTCTAAAATTTATTAAAATCTTTCAAATATATTACAATCTTTTAAATATATTACAATCTTCTAAATATATTACAGTCTTTTTAAATATATTACAATCTTTCAAATATATTAGGCTACAATCTTTCAAATATATTACAATCTTTCAAATATATTACAATCTTTTAAATATATTACAATCTTTTAAATATATTACAATCTTTCAAATGTATCACAATCTTTCAAATGTATTACAATCTTTTACATATATTACAATCTTACAAATATATTACAGTCTTCGATTTGGCCGTTAATCTGGCAATCTCGTTAAATATGACAATCTCTTAAAATTATATGACAATCTTTTTTGGCCAGATAAGTGGCAGAGACTGCCAAACGTTGAACAAGCATAGTATGCGTGGCAACGGCGCAGCATCATTTTCCCGTTTGGTCGTTAAATCTGAAAACAACGGCCAAAGAAGAATAGTCGCCTCGTTGACGTTGACGCATTTGCACGCTCGCGGGTAACGCTTGACCGGGCGGCCATCTTTTCAGGGCGGGAAATCGAATGGTCAAATCGATGTTGGAATACAGGTAAGGGTTGTGTAGGCTAGTCGGTGAAGGATACCAAATCCGTTCTTTCGTGTCAGATTAACAAAGTATGGTGGAAACCTGTCATTTTGGAATTAGGAATTAACTCTGTTTATGTATTGGTATGATTTGGAAATCCCTACCATTGAAACAATCGTTGGCCGGGGCTGTTCATGATTCAGGCGAGGATCCAAGGGGGTCCTTTATCAGCCTCAACCCTCCCTTTTTGGCCACATGAACAATAAAACATGCGAGAAATTAGTGGTGCAAATCCCTCACACCCCCTGCTTTCTCTTAAGTCTCCCCCTTTTGGAATGTCTGGATCAGCGCCTGTGATTCACCCTGCCGAGATGCGAGGAAACCTATACTCACTCAGTCTTTCACTTAACATTCATGCCTCGATCTCTGCCCAGGCGAGAACAAAGTCTCGACCAGTTAAGATCCAAATGGAGATCTCATTTCGTCCCGAATTGGGTAGCCCAATTTGGCCCAATTCCTCTGTCACTTTGCGACACTCTCACCTAGATCAGTAGATTGGGCTCACTGATTGGAGGGGATTATGGCACGAACACAGGGCCGTTACCTGGGACAAAATCTGGCAGTCTAGAGGGGTAGTTCAACAAATACTGCCTATATAAAGCGCCACAATTTTTGCTCTTGATGTCTGAAGGATTTGGAAATCTTAGGGACAGTTGCCCTCCTTTTCCTGCCTTCTATACTACCCTGAAACTGGTAAGTTGGCTTTTCTGCACTTTTCATCTAATCATCGGCCCATTTGGCCATGATATGATGATCGTTACAAGGAAGGAGCAGCAGGGCTTTCGGAAAAAGAATGACATCTATTATGGCTTTTCGAGACACTCATAGTCAAGGCTACCACTGTACCAGGTCTCCCAAATTAGTTCCCATATGTATCCATAAGTAGTGAAAGTGAGAGCAATACCCTAACGGGCCGTCTATGGCTAAACTTGTCCCACTAAACTGAAGTCTTTCCTGTGCAGTTCATAAGCATGACATACTGGCAGAAAAAATAATTGTTGGTATCTATATTTATAATCCATCAACAGTGGCAGCACCAGTTGGCGCCCGGGGTCTCCAGTCAGAACCTTTGCCCATGGTTGTCCCCATCCCACTCAGCTCCCAAAGTACAGTAGCCTAAGCAGGGACCGCGGAGAGTGGGGGAGGGGCTTGGGTTTTAGCCCCCACTTTTTCTGTCCAAGGCATTTTGGGCTGCCTTTGGTGATAAGTGCTTCCCCACTTCCAATTTCGCCCAACGGCCCCTGCTAACAGGTGTTTTCTAGGCAAAATAATTCACAAATAATCATACAAACAGGTTAAGCCATTCAACAGTTTTCAAAGCAAAACTCTGTGAGCCATATTGTTTTGACTTCCGGTCATTGAAACTTTTCACTGACTGCGGACAATGCAAGCTTAATTGTACGGTAGCTATTTCTACGCTACCCACTGGCGCATAGCCTACTAGTCTCAGACCAAAACTGCTACACTCCCTGTGCAGTCATCACAAATAGGCTTTGGATTTAGTTGCTTGCAAACGCTGTTCCTGCCTTCAGAATCGTACCTGTTACCAGCAACACTCACTTAGTCACTGGTTATTGCTTACATTTTTTTACCAGGACAGATTCCACATTAGGCCTATCGATAAAATTTCACTTCATTATTTTCACCAGAAACACTATCACATGTACGTATAGGCCTATGGCGACAGGAGGGTAGATTAATAGATTAACAATTTTTAAAATCATTGCATTGGATGATGGATTATGAACCAGAATATACATGAGGCTTAAAATTTGACCCAGCAATGGGCCTATCTAAAACTTCAGAGTCTCCGGGGGGCTTCGCCCCTGGATCCCAACAGGGGTCCTAAGACGGGCCCCTGTACCCCCGGCTACCCGTATATGCACGTTTTTCATATTTCTTGTTTCAGTTTCAGTTTCTTGTGCCCTGCATTTCCTTCCACATGTTTGAAATCTTTGTGCCGCCACTGTTTAAAAAGATGAATGTTGCAATGTGATGATTAACTAGAACGTTAAAATAATCTTTCCCGATTATTTCAAGCTGGAGGACAGCTTGAGGGGCATACGTCTTTTAAATCCAATGCAACCAAGTGCATGGATTTGTTCTCAGTATTGGGGGTCACCACATTTTTCAAAAAATTACTGTGTGAAAATCAATGAGCGAATTTTTAAATATTGGGGAAAATGTCCCCCTCCCCGCAGATCACAGCTAATGCATTCAACCCCAAGAACAAGTCCCCACATCAGAGGAAGCTTTCGCTACCTATCATTGATTTACAAACTGCATGGGACGGTCTAAGAGTGACTGATATTTGTAACTCACTTTTAGTACCCTTTTTGACCGTTTTAAGAAAAATAGTCAAAATTTGATTATCATTCAGGGTTTCTGGGCTACTGCAAAATGTAAACCTTTCTTGCGATCATGCAACTTAAAAATTCGCCATTTCAAAGAGGCGTCACAATTTCCAGGTTTTTTTCAATAGTTCTTCCCGCTCTCTGGCGAAGAACCGCTCGGCGAAACCAAAAAAGTACTCCCGAGCTACGCCCACTATATGAAAATTCTTAACTGACCAACCTCACGGCCCTTAGACCTGATTTTAGACTACAGTGTTGCGCGGTACGCATGGCCTAGCCGTCGCCTAGAACGGTATATATTCGTTACATGGTCTAAGCTTACTTAACTACATACTGTAACACCCAAAACAGTGTACAGCGGCTTAGTCCATGTTATAAACACACAGCCCTAGCCTGCAAGAACTTGCCATGGCCTATGAACGAAGACTCGAAGTCTGCTAAGCTATCTAGTGCACACGGAGTTGCTGATCTAGTATCAGCAGCAGTCAGAGCTGTTCCTGTCGTAACCCTGCAGGGAAGAACGGGTTTACCGTGAGTAACGAGACCGTTAAATTTCTGTTACAACTCCCTGATTGAAGCATGTTTCCTCTCTTCTCGGAGCTAACGCTCAGTCGGAACCGTGTCGCAAGTACATGCAATGCTTCGCACGCAGGGAATTCCCTGTCTAAATTCACGAAGATTGTCATATATAAAAGCTTGTCAAATTAAAACCCGATCCCCGGTCAAATGGCGTATATTAGGCACATTTTTAACCCATTTGGCCGGATGTTTCCCACTTAGCGGCCAAACGGAATGTTGAGGCTACAAATTGCAACATAGGCTTGTACAGAGTTTGGCAGTTTTAGTTCATATATTTGGCCGAAAAAGCTTGTCATATATTTTAAAAAGATTGTCATATAAAACAAACTGCCAGATTATTGGCCAAATCGCGGTTTGTCATATATTTGAAAGATTGTAATATATTAAAAAGATTGTAATATGTTTAAAAGATTGTGATGTATCTGAAAGATTGTAATATATTTGAAAGAGTGTAATACATGTAAAAGATTGCTGTTTAAAAAGGTTGTAATATATTTAAAAGAATGTAATATATTTAAAAGATTTTATTTTTTTAAAAGATTGTTATATATCTGAAAGGTTGTAATATATTTAAAAGATTGTAATATATTTAAAAGATTGTAATATATTCAAAAGATTGTAATATATTTAAAAGATTGTTATATATCTGAAAGATTGTAATATATTTAAAAGATTGTAATATATTTGGAAGATTGTAATATATTTAAAAGATTTTAATATATTTTAGAGAGTGTTATATTATTTTCTTCAAGATTGTCTTACTTTTAAAATGATTGTTATATAATTAGAAGATTGTCGTATAATTGAAAAGATAGTCAAATATTTCAAAGTTTGTCATATATTTTAGTATTGTCATTGCACTTAAGAACGTAAATTTCCATTTTAGGAGGTTAATTTACCTTGCAGTAGTAAAACAAACGGTGAAATACGTATATCTTAAACAAAACTTGAAACAGTTAGGCTTTTAGTAATAAACTCCCTTTTCTCGCGCGATGGATGTAGTACTAGTCATAGCAGAAAAGTTTCGATTATAAAGCTCACAAATGCGTTACAGTGTATGGGCGCTTGTTTATTGTTCGGTTTTTCGCTTAATTTAGTGCTCGGATTGTGTTTGAAAGTCTGGCAAATTTGGATTTGTGGTGTTCATACTATTACACACACAGTGGATACTTTTTTTTTGATTGGGCACACCCTTTAATTTTGTCGTAAATCAATAATTTATGGGAATGATGTCTATAATGTATGTATAAAAATTGTCACGTGTAGCTAAGGAATCATAATGTATCAAGCACTTTTGCTTGGCCCTTGCCGTACTTTCTGCCATTGTTCCATGAAAGCCAAGTATTCTGTTTGGTCACTGAAAGAAAAGTCAGGTGAACTTTTACTTCAGCATCTCATGTTTGGGTTGAAAATTAATATTTCAAGCATTTAAAGATTGCACTGCAATGTAAACATGTTTCATAGGCTATTCTTAAACTTCGGCTTCCAGTTTACCCTGATGGAATTCTGACCAAAACCGTACTTTTCGCTACCCCAAATTTGGAATTTATTCCCTAAATCTTCATTTGTTTTTTCTAAAACTCGTCTCAAACTCCTATGCCCTATTTGAAATACCCGTAAGACTGACCTTTGTAATAAATCAATGGGATGTTCTATCACAATCGCGTCTTTAAAACCAATTTTATTGGCATATTATTGACAGTAGGTTAATGGGGTAGAATTGCATCAAAATTCATGGGTTATCTAGGTCCCCCTCCCCTCCACTGTCTCTACTTCCCACTTTCGTTCCAGTCTTCTACAAATCTGCCGATTGAGCAGGCAACGCAGGTGGGAAGATATCTGAGACGGGTCTACAGCCCTCTTTCCTCCATACACGTATGCACACTTTTCTGCCAAGAGCATTTTAGTCTGCTTCAAAATGTCATTTTGGGTCGCTATAATTTGACTAAAAAGGGGGCACAGATGGCACTGGGATTTTTCTGCCATGGGGGGACTTTAGTGAGAGGCGGAAAGCAAATTATGCAAAGTTTTATATTTTTTTCGTATATTTCCCGCTACAATGCTATCCGAATTAGTAATCATTGTAGGGATCGAGATTTCCCAAGTAAATCCGAACTTCCGGCTCCAGGTAACACCACCCCTGCAAGTGAGCCACTTAAATGAAAAGCCGCGCCGCGCCTATTCTGAGCCCACAGGCAGTTTAGCAATTCTTTAGACCACGCCTTCGTACACATCCATGTGAATGTCACTTTTATGCACATATTCCTCCCTATGCCATAGAGGGAGACCGATTCTGCGAAACGTGCCGATTAAGACTCCGTAAATGAAATTACTTTAAATGTTCTCTCCGAATGATGTCATGCAATTTATGTCAGGCCTTGATTGGACAACACTAGTACTACATGTGTTCCCCATAACTACAATGGTATATATCGTATATAATTAATGACTGGAGAAAGAAGTCAACTTACAAAAAACGATTGTACGATGACCAACACAGCTCTATAGTTGTCGGCTTTACACTTATACAATTTAAGTCTACACAAGGGGTCCATTGTTCCCAGGTGGGGAGGGAGGGGGTCGTCAGATAACGCCACCCCTGCCGCTAGCCATTAAATGAGTATCTATGATGATTGTAGGGTGTAAGGCAGGTCTATTTCTCATGACTCAAACCCTAGGCCTACTTTTCTGCTAACATTATAATTTGATCTTTAACCGTATTCAATTAGCATATTAATATGAATACTAATATTTCCCGTATTTATCAGTAGTCATTCTTTTACAGAACATAAGAACCAAATGTCACATCAGCCAATGACTGGATCGTAAATATATGGAGAAAACAAGATTTTTGAAAAAATAGAGGGCGCCCTTTGAACTTTAAACGTCAAAGGGTCAAAAACGTCAAAAACGTCAAAACGTCAAAAACGTCAAGGGTTCTCCGCTTGGTCTATATCCAACAGTTAGTAACACAGAATTAACATGTCTTCTCACTTCAAAGACGCTTTTAATGTTACTTGATACTGGTGAATAATCCCTTTAAAAGGAAATACGGAGTTTTGGAACAAATATCTTTAATACTCGCTGCCAAACTCTGATTGCCCCTTAAAGTAAATAACATGGTATTTTGGTACTTTTTTGTAATAAAGGTGCTCAGCATAAGCAATGAAGTAGGGAAAACAAGCCAAGGCTACAACCTGTCTGGAAAGAAGGCCGTGGCGGGCTCGACTTGAACAAATGATTGGTTGGAAACTGGACCGCAAAACCTCATCTTACTAACTATAGTAAAGGATATTCTGCAGAATTTTGAAATCTACCGTTAGGCGTCCGTTCCCTTTTGTAATTGTTTCAGCCAAGAGGGCCCGATCCCTATAGCCTTTAATAAAATCGATCTAATGAGAATGTATAAGAAAAATATTTTGTTTTCAACTGTGAAATATTGCCAAAGTTTACTTTGTTTTATAATTGGACAGATTGCAATGTAAATGTGTCAGTGCCACATTGACAGAGCATGTAACGTGTAGTTCCTATCCGTAGTTTGTCGCCACCGACTGGGACAAAAAAGGCGCACCAAGACGGCCGCCGTGAAGATAAAAATCGTCTGATTTGACGATGGCTCTGTAATATTTTAGACAAAAGTTTAATTTGAATGAGAAACAATATTATATTCCTGCAATAAGTGCAGTGATTTTGACCTTACCTTGCATCATCTCGAAAACATTTCAACTTTCTTGCAAAATTTGTTGATTTACTTGAGCAAGTCCAAACTTTCACACAAAACTATAGCAGACAGCCATCATGCTACGCCTTTTCTCACACATGCGGTAGCGACAATGTACCGTACGTGCAGAATGCTCTGTCCATGCATAGGAAGTCCCTTGTCAGTGCCATTTGAGGCAGTGAATAACGGTTTAAGAGAAATATCAAATAAAGAGGAAGTTGGAAGCTCCTCCAGCACCCTGGTTAGGGACTTACATCTCAACGTATACTCTCCTGGTTTACTCTAAGCGAGCCCACTAACGACCTTTCCCCCAGTTGTGGGCCACCAGATTGCTATTCCTAAGGAGACCCATTGATTAGGAATCAATGAGATGAAAAATTGGGGATAAGGTAGCTATCGACACTTGCCTTTTTAGACCACATCATTTCCTATCAGTGCGTGTGGGTGACGCTGAAAATCCCGTTCCCCTACGCACTCCAGAAGATGCGTTTCGCCACTGAAGACTTTATATCTTGCCCCCACTTTGTTAAAACGTTTACGTTTTCAAAGTGTTTACAGTTATAAGTCCCTATATGTTGTGAATAGCTATACAGGCTTCACAAACCACCCTCCGCCAAAACGAAGAGGCCTGCGTCCAATTTTAGACGCAAACTTCATTACCATAATATGACTTATTCATGTCCTTCCTCATTTTTTATGCTATTGTTTTGAGCGAGTGCGTGTATTCTTGTTGTTGTAAACTGAAGGACTAGATTGAAACCTGATCGGATCACTACTGCGTTGCATAACCACCTGTCCAGTGGGTAATACTGGGAAGTGTGCTTTACAATGTCATATTAACTCTGTGGGTGGCATGGGCTACTGAATGATTTAAACGGGATCAGATGTTGCCTTCTTGTGAATATTCACTAGCATTAATCCAGTCTCGAGGCCACATATTTCTATGAATATCAAAAGTATCTGTTTTGTGTTCACTTTGGCAGACTTGGTGGGGATATGAACAAGGAATATGCCCTACAGTCTACTACGCAGGCAAATGAAAATGCTGAGGAATAGGACACACTTAGCAATGGGATTTACAAAGTAGGGACCAAGGTAATTAGAAAAACGTTTATCTCCTGTATGCCGTTCTTAGGGTGCTAATGTCAGATATCCGACTAAATGGGCAGACATTTGGTCTCAATCGGGAGGAAAACTGGACATTTGAATTGTTGCGAGGACCTGGCCCAGCCAGGTATGAATTTGCACAGTACAAATCCACACCCTTCCCTGAGTAACCTTTTTCCAGTTGGCCAATTTTATCCCCATTTGAAAATACCAATGCTTATATTATCCTTCAACAGGAACACACTGGATCAACGAAGTGGTCCAATTGATTATTCATGATGGTGATCCGAAAGCATTGGATCACAGACATCGACGGGTAAGCTTGGAGATA
This sequence comes from Holothuria scabra, assembly GCA_037179385.1. Classification (NCBI taxonomy): domain Eukaryota; kingdom Metazoa; phylum Echinodermata; class Holothuroidea; order Aspidochirotida; family Holothuriidae; genus Holothuria; species Holothuria scabra. Next base: position 26,517,285 of record CM074197.1, read on the forward strand.
AAGGACACTACAAATATGTCCAAAGTTTCCGAAGTGAAGTGTTCTATTGAGGTCGTTGATACAGATCTTTCCGAAGAGACTTGGACGAAGAGAATACCGGTATGAAGAAGCTTTGTTTTTTTAATCTCTGTTTTTCTAGTCTAGATTAAATTTCTGACTTGATTTGGTTCATTTTGAAAAAAAAGAACATTTTTCGGTTCACTGCCCATTTGACCCTTTTCCGGTTCAATTTGAACCGGACATTTTTAGAGTGTACACCAGAGAGTTGCTGTTATGTTACATCCCCTGTTAAATCATCTTCATGTCATTCCAGCAGGATGATCTAACACTAAAGTACGGTTATTATGTCGTAAATGTATCTAAAGAGGGTCAAAGGGTTCGGTTATATTAAGGTGAATTGGTCCCTATAGTGGCTAATAAAATTCAATCTGTAATAAAATGCAAGATTTGAGTAATTCTTTGACATAGTCAATATCTTTATTTGCTTTGACTCGGCAAAAATCAATTGACGAAGATTTCAATCAGTACATAACCTAAGCTGTCTTAAAGGAGAAGTTTACACAAAATGTAATTTGCATATATAAAAGAGGAACAAAATCCACACAGAGTGTTGAGATTCCCCTTCAAATCGGATCTCTAGGGCTATATCACTTACTAACATTGACACGGAATGCTTTGCGTCCCTTTATTTTTTCCGATTTTTGGGATGACCTTGAAGTTAGTGGAATGGGACCACCCTGTGGCGAATTCAAAATTTATTAAGTTGCCATGCCACATATGTAATCAAGTTCTGATAATATGGGATTGTTGATGAGGAAATAGACTTTACACTTTAAAGAAAAACACTTTCCATTTGTATTGGAATATGATATCAAAAGTGCTTACTTCAAAGTCACTTTTTGATGAAATTAGGACGAATTTCATCACTCATATCTTGAAAACGACACATCGGATTTCAATGCAAATTTTACCAAAATTCTTAGAATTAGTACGCTTTTAACATATCAATTCTTGATAAGCCTTAACGTTAACGTTACGTTGGCTGAATTATTTTAAGGATTAACAGTGAAAGGATACTGCTCTTACATATGAGACCCCATTCCAACTGTAGACAAATTAGTTGTCTGTATTGGTAAATTTGATTTGCGCTTGTACTCATTTATGTCAATCAGAGATGATTTTTATTCCGTGACGTCATAATTGTACAAACAGTCTTTTTTAACTTCAGATATTGGGTTTCAATCCAGGCAAAGTGTATAGACCTACCGCACAAAAATAAAACGGTCGAATAAAGATTGTACGATTTTTAATAATAATAAAAATACTACCTTCGCGATACTTCCTGAAAAATTTGTTCTCCTTTCCTTTACAGATAATATTTATTTTTCGAGATCCGAGAGACGTTGTTCTATCATATTTCGAATTTGGAAACAATTTAGTTCTTCGTGAAGGAGAACGGGGCTTTGACAAATTTATGAAGGATTTTGTGAAAGGAAAAGGTACACTCTTAAAAATTCTGGGCAAAACGGGTTGGGCACTTACAGTCTGGGTAAACGTTAGGCAAAGTTTTGTTGAAGTTGGACAAACGCAGCGATGGTTGGGAACGTGTAAGGTCATTGCCAATTAGTTGGGCACAAGTCCATAACGTATGCGAAATGAGCATGCTCAGTACTGCTATTAGCCGGATAGACTCGCTGGTCCGTGACCAACGACAACAATGGCGGAAGAAATTGTGACGATAAAGCTTACTTCCTGTGGATTAGGTACTCGAACAATACTTTTACAGGTGTGCACTAAAGTGTATCTCCTAAGGTAAATTTTAAAATGTTTCCCGGTCGTTTTTGTGAGGCGAATGCACAAAAATGTCCAACATTGAGGTGCAAAGTTAAACAAGATACTGCAGATTCAAGGCCTATGTTAGGCTTACATAAGGCTAGCTAACGCTAGGCTTACAACTTTACTGTGTCGGATGGGTTGTGTTGAATGATAGTTTTTGACCAGTCAGTAACTGGTCGACGTTCCTCACCAAAATAAAATATATATACTAAGGCCGGAATAATGCTATTTTTCAGTGTAATGTAACTTAGGAAAGATGGAAATACCTTAGTGTTCTTCGTTTGTCTCCATTAACTCGAAGTTACCAAATGCCCAACGTTTACCCAACGTTAGGTTCGTGACGTACCACCACACCAACATCTGGGTAAAGTTTGCCCCAAGGTTGAGTAAAAACTTATTCCCAACAAACGGACAAATAAATTACCCAGAAAAGGGGCAAACTTTTGTCAAATATATGGGTAAATATATTTCCTCATTTGTTGGGCACAATTTGTTTAGATGTTGGTGTGGAGGAATTTCGTCAATAAGAAACATTTAGCAATAATTTTATCAATAAGTTCACATTCCATGGAAAATTTACACTTTTCTTGACGTAAATTTCGTCAATTTCTGTTCTGATATTTTGACATGAAAGCTTTAAATTAGGCAAAAAATCACAATACCTATGCACTTGTTGAATAAGATTTCTGATTTGATACTTGGGCTGTATGACTGTGTGTTCTGTGGGATCAACCTCCCATGATGCATGCTCTAAAAATATCGAATCATCGTTTGTTTATTTTGTTCCCTCGGGTAAATATTGGCTAGCAGTCATGACGGTTTGATATAGCATGGGAAAGATTATTTTAGAGCATGAACTGTGGTGGATTGGGGATTCCGGTGTCAGGCAATAATGTTTGAAAGGAGAACTTAAACCACAAAACACATTAAAGTCAATTGTTATTACTTCTGCTCAGGCTGTTGTTATTTTTCTTTAACGGAAAAATCATGAGACGTTAAGAACCCCTGGAAGGATTGTGCAAAGGCATTGAGATAATGATGTGGGCATCAACACTACCTAAGTTCGTCCAGATTAGATAGGCCTCTGTTGTTGAGAGCCACTGTGCTATCCAGCTCCCCCTATTTAACATTATTTGTGTCACCGTTACACTGGTCCTTGAAATCCGGTCAAGAATCAGTGTTTTAAACTTTCCAACATAGGGTCTGGGATCACTCCAATTCCTACTGCTGACTAACTTCTCCCAAATCGTCCATATCATGGTACTGGTAGAAAACCGTCACATCTACTGCAACATTTTAATGTAAGATATTTAAGGGCCAACCAATTGGGCCCATATAAATTTATACCAAAGGATCATACAAAGGTGCAATATGGACCAGCCCATGTGACATATGGGTACCTCTGGGTCCATGTGGGCAACTGATGTCTGGTTGAAACATACATTGGCATTTGATGTTGGCATGTGATACCCATATATGATAATCCAGTAAATTATCACATACAGTTGCGCAGGTTTTTCCCAAATGGCATCCATCATACACACCATTCTTCTCGAGATTTTCCTTACGTGCTTCCCTTTTGATACCCATTTAAGTCAACCCATGTGCTTGCCCGTATGGACCAATTTACATGTACCCTCATGGTATACATTTTAAATGGCCCTGGTAGCCTAGGTTAAATTAAAGGGGTCTATTTTCTCAGGCCGATTGTAGGCATATACCAATGTAAAGAAAAACCAGTAAGGTTAGCTACCTATTAAACTGTGGAAAAATAGAAAAACTGACGTGACCTATCGCAACCAATCACATGACCTTAAAGTTTTGGACCAAAAGTTAGTGTATGTTTAAATTTACCTGGCAAGAAGTTTTTTAAATTCCTTTACTATACAGAGAATACATATGCTGGACCCTAGAAAAAATCATAAATGTTATTTCAGCTAGGAACCATAAGACAGATGGAAGCGTAGTAAAATGTAGATTTTGCCATAGGTTGCAAAATTTATTACTGAATAAAATTATACTATGTATTTTGTAATGGCGAGATTTGAACAACGAACTTGCTCATCAACGTCGAAACTGTATTAATATATCAAGCACTTTAAAATAAAATACCACAAAGCTCCACCCTTTTACTGGGACTGATTATTATTTTTTCGATCTACTGCAGATATAGAATAGAAAGGCCTGAGAGGCGGGCGATGTATTGCACACAATTGAATTAAGGGGATGGAATTAAAAAACAAATTTTTAAAAATAATGTTCCATCCACATAATTTTGATATTGCATTAAACCAGTTGGACTGGTTAGAAAGGAGTTACTGTTTTTTTTTTATTCCTCTACACCCATGATGCTAAATCGTTGTTTTTCCTTACCTTTCAGTGCCTTTTGGTGGTTGGTGTGAGCACGCTTTGAGTTACGAAGCTCTTTTGGAGAGGGGAGAAAACATACTTTTCATCACTTATGAAGACATGAAGAAGGTATTTAGCATTCAAAATCGAACTCAGATATAAAAACCAATGTCATCCTACTGTCTAAGTAAAAAAATACATAATGTCTGAAGTATCAATAATCGGGTGATGTAATATCGTGCATGGACAGTAATATTTGCAATGCTCCATGAAGTAAACAGTTGAAGTGTCGTAATAAAATAACGCATTTTTTTCGTTGGCCAGTTTTGACTATAAGTGACTTGTCTATAGGGACAGACTTTAAACATTGACAATTGCACCCAGGGGAGATAGAAGTAAAGCAAAACCTCTGATGTCACCATTTTATTGTTTTTACTATCAGTCCCAATGACTCATGAAGCCTGCATTTAGGAATGATTTAAGTAATATACTATGCTTCACTTTCATCCTTCGGCGTCCCACCAAGATGAAAGTTTTAGCCTTTATTTATTTATGTGCACTTGAGGGGCATGTCCTTAGGGGAAGACTTCAGCCTTTACAAATTGCGCCCAGGGGAGCTGGACGTGAAAACAAAATCTCTGACGTCACCACTCATTTTTTTCATACTTTCAGTTCACAGGAGTAGATGAGTCTGCATATAGGAATTTTGAAATTATGCTATGCTTCTCTATCATTCTTCGGTGTCTGAAAAAATTTTCATTGCCAGCCGTCAGAGAGAACACACATAAGACCTGTGGTCTTAGAGCAATTTTCGTAATGCGCAAACTTAAGTTGTTATATATTGTTATTCAAAAACTACTTCAAAATTTGAGTGCAGGTCGGGCAATGTTTCATTCTTGTAGCAATAGCAGAAATAACCACCTTGATCCCCCACCGGCATATTGTACACGGTCTGTAATTCGCTTTCTTGCATCGTTTGACACATTCCATGCTACAAATCAGTTCCTGTATTTCCCAAATTAAATCTAGTATTAAAGATTTGTCTCTCAAAGAGAGCAAGGTTCTATGTGAGCCCTGAATTGCCTCTTTACTTATTTTAATACCATACCCTGAGCTAGAAAAACTAACGAACACGGCCGGTTTAGAGCACTTTACTTTTGAATTATTATTGTGCAATTTTATAAAAAGGTTGTAAATGAAGTTCGACAAAAGTAGCCCCTTCAAAAATGTTGTTAGCTCATGCTAAACGAAAGTTACTTTAATTTTTATTTTCACATGTACAATCTCACTTATTCTTGACGTTTGTTCCGTGACGGTGATTCGGATCGACAGGGTGCAACAGGGGTATCCCCAGATTTTGTCCTTGCCTCCACTCTCCCCCATTCAAGTTAGATCAGTTACATAAGAGAATTCTAGCCCTTGAAAGAGGATGTCATGATTGACCGATACCGTAGCGGCTTGGCCGATTTTACAACAATTGGTAAACGAAAAATTACATTAGGCGGTCACTGGACCATGAAATCTGCAACAATGTTGCTTTTTTGTCAGTTGTGTAACAAAAAAGAACTTCAAAGACAGGATAAGTTTTTTCAAGCTTCAAGGGATGTGGATTCTCTAATGTAGAAGTTGGGTTAATCGAAATAATAAACATATAAAATTTAAAAAATAATAAGATAAAATTAGTCAAGAGACAGACATGTTTAAACCTGAGCTCCCAGTGGCTTTTTGGGGCGTTTTGGGGCTTTTGGGGGGCTGCATCCCAAAATATTTGCCCCTCAACATTTCCTTTGCCCTAAATTACCCCTCCCTCTATGTTTTAAATTCTCGCCCGACATTGCCTTTGTTACAATTGTAACCAGTTTCAGCTTCGAGTAATTATATGCTATCTCCAACCCAATGGTCAGACATAAAATATATATAGACTTACTAAACATGAGAAACTTTCCTTCTCACTATTGAAACGCCCTGAATTTTTTACCTGGTCACATGTTATCAGCTCAAAGATAAAATTCAGCAGACTACTCACACAAACTTGATAAGTGAGCTTTCACATCTGAATGACTAATTTACTGTTCCAGATGTAGGCTACTGAAATACACAAGGTGTAGCTTTTGGGGTTAGCCAGCAGGCAGTCAAGTATGTGTTAGTTGGCAATAACTGCTTTTCACGAATTTTTAACACAATGAAAGCATACACCAGTTTCCTCAGTTATACGAGACTTGACTTTGATTTCATGCGGTACCCTTCCAAGAAACGTTGTGCCAATAAGTTCCAACCTCAGGTTTTCACATGTTTTTGCCACTTGGTTTTGCTGAGAATTGCATGGAAACCTGTGTTTTTCTGTAAAATTGATACAGGTTTGCCGGACTCCTTACTTTCCCAAATGTTTGCCATAGGCCTATCACAAGTTTGTCACAGGTTCGACTTTCAAAACCTATGACAAGGAAAACTGATATTAAAAAAAATTTTGAGTACAAACCCGTGGCTTCAAATTGAAGGCAAGAAGTGATGTGCTAGCCGGTGCCAAATTTATGTCCACAGGGTTCCAAAAACGCAGATTTTTCACCCAGAAACATGTGCGATTCCTTTTGTCTTTTTTCACAGGTGATTATGCGAAGTAAGTGATACAGGTTGACACACTCTTTTTGTAGGTGTGTGTTTGTTCATTTCGTAAAATCAACGTCACCGACTGAATACTCTATTAAAGTTACTCTGTATATTGATTTCCATATCAAGAGAAGCCATTTCGATATTGTTTAATACAGTTCATGCACGAATGTAATAAATACAACTTATAAACAAAGCTATTAATGTGATATCAAGTCAATTCGTTAAATTGCTTAAAAACTGAACTTGTATTAGGCATTCCCCTGTCTTGTTTCATAGAATTCGCCAAAAGTCATAAGGGCCGTTGCAGCACACTTAGGACGTGACGTGACCGATGACGTCATACAAAACATCGTAATCAATACTACAAAAGGGGCAATGTTGAACGGATACAAAGAAGCCACGAAAATGAAAGATGACTACACCATAGATTTGTCGGTGTACATTAAAACAGGTAAAATATTCCAATCTGTTTTCATACTGACGAAACCAGACATTTAAGTGATGGTCTGGTTTTAGTCGGACACAACTGGGGTCCATTACCTTTTTAAATTATTCTTTCAATTTCTTGCTTACCTTTGTCATGAATTGTTTTTCACTGAACTGTATCTTGATTCCCTCAACGTAACTGAATATGGGGCTTTGAAAATTCATGTACACATTAAATGAAGACGATTTCAGGGTCATACATCCCATTATGGTTTTCTACAGTCACTAAGCACAAACACTGACCGGATTCGTCTATAGCCCAAGTTTTATCGTCATAACGTTAAAATAGATGTCAATTTTTGGTTTGAACTTTTTCATTTTACATGATATTGCAATCTTTCAAACTATCTTTTATACTAATACAGTTTGCCAAAATATATCTTTTTCATGGCAGGTGTTGCTGGAAAATGGAAAACTGATTATCCTGAAAATCAATGGAACGATCTCAACAAGTTATTTAAGGAGAAAGTAAAAGACAGCACATTTGCGAAAAAGTATTTTGAATATTAGCAACCACCTTTACAGTTACTATCGCTCTTAAAGGGGCTCATTGAGTTGATTTCGATAACTTAATGAGAGTGTTAAAGGGTCACTATCTCATGAAAATGCTTATTATTAGCATAAAAAGCCAAGTTTTATATCCAATATTTAAGGGAAAAGCTAAAATTTTGAATTTTGTGGTTTCCTGACTTGCAATGGTTTTGTGCCTATTTTGAAAAAGTGTCTGGTCACGAATTTTTGAAAACCGAATTGAACCTCAAAGTACTCGTTATTTAAACAGTTATCTGTACGTAGTATATGGGGTTTGTCTTAGTGTGACCATTTGTAATTGGTATGTGAACAAAACTTAACAGGTTTGGAAAAAAAATGTTGAATTTCATGAACCAACTCAATGAGCCGCTTTTAAAGCAAAATAACTAAATTGAATCCCAAGAGAATGTGTTTAGTGACGTTAGTGTGAATTTCATTTGGCATACAGTGCCTGTTTACACATGAGACATGAGATATGCTTAATTCCGTTTGTTTGAAGTGTCACTCCCCTTCAGAGCGGAATGCAACTCCACTTAGGGCAAAACTCTCAATTGTCACTGAGTAAACTCTGGATACACTTCCCTTTGAGTAAATGTCGCTCTTTTGATTTTAGAGTATAATGACCACTGTAAGTGATGTGCTTTGATGAATTGCAAGATGATTTTGAAATGTTTCTTTCGAAATAGTTAATTTTTATAAAGACTAAAGCCCGGTACACACCGCCACGACTACCTACGACGCGACAAGACTTCACCTGTCGTAGACAATCTGCATAAATCGTAGACATTCTGGCGCCTTCCTAAACCCACGAAAATACCATGTCACACCGCTCCGACACTAATCGATGGAGCGACGCTGCACGTGGCGCGCCATCAATCAGGCTATTCCAGGTTTGAGATTTAGGCGCTACAATAAATTTGAAATGGTTCATTTTTTGGCCTCTGGGTGGCAATTAAGAAATTATTGGCGTGTACAGGCTCTAAAGTAGGCCTTTAACACTGTCCAAAGTTTGCGTATCGTGTCCTTTAAAAGATTGAACTCGGTATATGAATTAGTAAGTTAGATGGGCTTTAACGGCTCAGTTTCTAAGCGAATTGTCAAAGTCGGGCTGGCCACGGCCTTTTTTCCAGTTGTGGCTCATTGGCTTGCTTCTCTTAAGAGCTGTGATTTCCCTGGGACGTAGGCTGGAGGAGGGGGTGCGTGCGGACGCCACCAGCTGGAGTTCCGCTCAAAACGAGGCAAAAGAATTCTTCAAAAAACATAAGGCGAAAAAAGAAGCTCAAGAAGACTACGGTGCTACTCCCTGACCAGGAAGGTGTTAGGACGTCTAACACCTCCCTGCTCTGACCGCCGTCTCCACCCAGCACGCTTGTGCCTACATGCAAGAGGATGAATACAAGTCGGCTATTGCAGATTTATCTGCCAGCCTTCGTAGGCGAACGAATGTCTTACAAAGGTATTAACACTTGTTATTTTGAAAATAAATATAGAAAGAAAAATATTCCCCTTAAAAAGGAAGTAATTTCTAATTGGCTCGGTGTTCTAGGCCTACGTAAATGCTTGAACATGAACGCACAATGACTGGTTTGAAGTTAACGGACTTGTTACGTCTTTTTCTGTGCAAAGTATCTTCAAGTGACGCACTTTTATAAGTGCGTTCGTTTTCCGAGCACGCAGAAGTTTGCATCAACTAAAATCCTGATAATACCTGCTCTCGGTGTTGCGCAATAAAAACATGCCGTAACTGGAACTGTGTACCATGGGTGAATGCTGCGCTCTGATTGGACAAACCGCATGAGGCCTGTTTGTCGCGTCGAAGACGAGTTCACACCAACACAACGAGTACCGCCTGGACCCGACTACGATTGAACACGTTTAATCTTGCCGACGGCATGCGACCCGACGGAATCGTAGTCGTGGGAGTGTTCACACCGCCCATACCCCAGCCGACGCCTTGGGTGGTCGCCGTCGTGTCTTGGGTCGTCGTGGCGGTGTGAACCGGGCTTTAAGCATAAAGTTATGAGATTTTGTAAAAATCTCTATTTCATTGTGTGAATTTCGTGAATCATTCATACAGTCATGTTTTTACAGTGGTGCAAATGGTCGGAATTTCGGGAATACAACGTATAATACATTTGGAATGTGAAGAACATTCAGCACAGTGTTAATACTCTCTTACTGAGAAAAACCTTCGACTCTTATTGGCCAATCGACTGCAGAGGACGTGATTATTGTGCCACTTGCAATAGCACCGATCATGCATTATAATAATCAACGGTCATTTGTTGTTAAACCTGTAGTTCAACATCCCTGCAGATATTTCACTTTCGTGAGCCAACGGAATCTTGAAAAGCGGGAGACAGTGTTGAGTGACTGTTGATACAAAATCTGTGTGGCCGGCCTAACAAAAAAGCATATTGCACACATAATCACCAGTACGTGGCAAGGAATATAAAATTATATGAGGAAAAAGGTGACGACATATGCAGGATTGGAACCAGTCTGTCCCACAAGACCTCACGCCTCTATTATTTGTTGTTTTTCCTCACATTGTCAATTTTCAAACATGTGGTAATATATGGCAAAGCGTGGCACTTTGACAAAATCGGTCAAAATTCTAATAAAAACACACTGCTATGTAAAAAAATACAACTTTGCAAATCCCTTATACTCTGAAGCGGTTAAACATCATATGTTAAAAGAGTAGTACTGACAATATTATACCAAACAAAAGGTCAGAATGTTTGGAAATAAAAAATTGGTAACATGAGTTCAATAGCTCTGAACAAAGAAAATTGTTAGGACAAATGCAGCTGTTGTAGTCAAAGTTGAAAAATGGGGGTCCTGTTTAAGCAAATTGTTAGCATTGAAGGTCAAAATGTCACTACATATTACATTTTCCTCACAAGTTGGTACGTTTTGACTCGTTCTGTGTCAAATATTGTAGATCGTTAGATGTGCTCAAATGCGTACATCAAGGGAAATAAAATATTGAGATGCAGTTAACATTCCATAGCAAAGATGGTGGATATTATACATATTGTACTGCTAATCATACTATCAAAATAATTTATTTGATTAATAAATATTTGAACGTGTATAAAGTTTTTCTTTTACCTTTACTTAATTTTTTTTGTTGTTAATTTTTTCTGTCTTTGGACCACTCAGAAATCTTAAAAATCCTTGTCACAAGCCAATTAGTTCTTTTTGTTGTAAAAAACACGGTTGCGTATGAATAAAAAAGGGTTTAGCAGCCATGGAACTGTAAATTATAGCAGGAAAATGCAATCGCATGGTTAAATGGTTTTGTTGACCAGAATGCAAAACTGCATTGAGGTTTCGATGATACACAAACATTCCGTTTCAAATAATCCCATCTTGTACCATTATCCTCCCTTCAGATATTGTGTTGACAAGATTTTCAGACTTTGACCCCCGGTGACCCCAGATGACCTTTGACCTCCACCGAAAACAAAAGGTACCATCTTCTGACCATGACGCATCCACATACTAAATATGAAATCTATACAAGTTTCCTATCTTGAAATATCGTGCTAATAAGATTTTCACACTTTGACCCCTGGTGACCCCAGATGACCTTTGACCTCCACCAAAAACAATAGGGACCATCTTCTGACCAAAACGCATCCACAAACTAAATATGAAATCTATCAAAGTTTCCCCCTTCAGATATTGTGTTGACAAGATTTTCAGACTTTGATCCCCAGTGACCCCAGATGACCTTTGACCTCCACCAAAAACAATATGAACAATCTTCTCACCATAACACATCCACATACCAAATATGAAATCTATCCAAGTTCCCTATCTTGAAATATCGTGTTAATAAGGTTTTCACACTTTGACCACTGGTGACCCCAGATGACCTTTGACCTCCACCAAAAACAATAGGGACCATCTTCTGACCAAAACGCATCCCCATACCAACTATGAAATCTATCCAAGTTTCCTATCTTGAAATATTGTGCTAACGAGATTTTCAGACTTTGACCCCCGGTGACCCCAGATGACCTTTGAACTCAGTCAAAAACAATAGGGACCATCTTCTGACCATGACGCATCCACATACTAAATATGAAATCTATACAAGTTTCCTATCTTGAGATATCGTGCTAACAAAGTTTTCAGAAATTGACCCCTGCTGACCCCAGATGACCTTTGACCTCCGCCAAAAACAATAGGGTTCCACCTCTCAATATGGGGCATCCATGTATCAAGTTTGAAAATTGTCAGACATTTCTATCTTGAGATATCGTGCTAACAAGCAAAGTGTCACAAACACACACACACACACACATACACACCAACACACCTACACATACACACATACATACACACGCCATCATGATTGCATAGGTTTCTCTTATCATCGAAACCAAAAACAGTCGCTTATTGCTTCCATAAGCCACGACCTTGCAATTATAGTGAACTGTCCATCGTCATTTAAACCTTCAGTCAATACAAGTTTTTTTGGCACGACTAATTACTTTTCTCTGTGTCAATAATGAACTTAGGTGTTGAGCTGACAGTGAGAGGAAATGAATATGCAAGGATACTGATGGTTGACATAATTAATCTATCGCCATGTTTTCATTTTTTATGTAAGATTACGTTTCCGTAGATACTGACAGAACTTTCTAAAGTGTACAGAAAGTATCCTGCAGGACTGCATTTACACTGAGATTGTTCTATGTAGATGCTGTTCAATAGAAAATTCTATGAAAATTCGACCTAAATCAAACGGAACTCTACTTTTTTTTTACAGAAAATCACCGATTCACACTACCTGAGAAACAGTATGGTAAAATATTCACCAACCGCTGCTCATTTATTTGACAATACTGAAATTTATGGATTCCAAAAGCTTTTCATGCAAGTGGTTGGTTACCCTAGAGAGAGATATGTTAAAAGCACATTGAGCAATTTGGACAAGTTTTAGTCAACGATTTCAGTATTTTCATATTCTTAAATAGTGTTGGTGATAATTTTACCTAACTGATTTTAAAGTGATTTTAAAGTGATAATCGACAAGCTTTGTGCTTGATGTCAGGATGTAGCACAGGTGTAAAGCTGAGCCAAAGTCTGGATTTACCACACACGGAAATAACCCATAAAGAGTTGAAAATTTGCCCCACCACATTATATGTTTGCCGAGGTATCACACAAAATATCCCAACAAATTCAGTACGATGAAAAACTCTTACTGATGATACCTACGTTTTTTTCTTTATTTTAAGTTCTTGTTGTCAAAATATAAGAAAGAATTTTGGCTACAAACAGTGGAAGACAACTATGCCAATATCTGTATACATGGGATATCGAGTTAAAAAAAAAAAAAAAAACTGCGATCCTTTGGATATTTTGAGCTCTGTACTCCACACCCCACTCCCACAGAGTCTGCTACTAGACTGGATTCCACATTTAACAGCAAATGTTTCAGAAAGAAGGGAATATACTGTGGAGGATATATGTGCTAACTAGGAATCTTGTATGATTCTTGGAGGGCCGTGCTCCCAGTTTTTATGTTAAAGAAAGCCGTCACCTCGAAATCAGGCGTCCCTAAACAATTAAAGGCAAGCATTTTCAATTCTGTTGTATAGATTCCTGGTAAAATCATTCCATCCAATTGGAAGGTAACATTTAATAAGTAGCCTAGTCGCTGTTTAAAGGCTGAGGAGCATTGTTAGAGGGTAGAGACTTAGGGTAGGGTGAGAAGGGTATACTCTGTATCTTTTTATTTTATTGAAAACTGAAACCAGGAAAATGTGGTCTTTCGTCTAACATTGGAGCTATTCATCGAGAGAGCAAAAGCAGGGCATTTGCACCATTCGTTTGCGTCGACCATAAATAGAAGCAAAATATTCGACATTTTTGAATATGAACCCTTCAAGACAGAATAAAAAATAAACAAATAGTAAAAATAAAAACAAAATGCTAGGCAATACCCCTTAGCTCATACTCCGGCGGGAAGGCGGTGAGGAATTGGGACAACGAATAGAATTTTGCCCCCTAAGAAAAATTTTACTCCTACGTTCTTTTATTTAGTATTTTGTGATTATTTTGGAATTTGCTACTTGTAATTGTAGTCAATATTTCATTGCAAATGAAACATCAAAAAAGTTATTAGCATCTACACATGCCTGCAAAATACCGTTTCCTCCGGTCTGAGGAGTCGCAATTTTAAAAAAAATTCTCGGTACCTTCCGCGTAAACTTTTAATGGTTCTTTGCCTATTGATAGTCCTTTGAGCAGGGTTAAATTTTTTCGACTTATATTTCTCCATCCCCCGAAAATGTAAGGCCTACGTACTCCTGGACTTCTCAAGGACAACAAGGGAGAACGTTTTAAGAAAGGATGAGAAAGGCCGAAGAAGTTTCATGTTGACCTGGTTCATGCCTAAATGAAAACCTGAAATTATTTTTAAGTAGGTAAAACAGAAGTTGAATTTAATTTCTGACTTGTTATAAGCAGACATTTTGTAATTATATTACATCCGTCGTTGGTCTGTTACTGAATATGATTTTATATGAGTCCCATTAATTTTGCGGGTACGACAGGATAGTTAAATTAATAATGCAGGTTTCTGATACGGTAAATTTGGATTGATGTTGATTGTTTTGCGGTTCTTGCTCCAAATTCAATGTACACTAGTGACGGGTTGAGTTGATAAAGCTGTCTATCTGAACATATGGCTGGTCGAACTACCGATAATACATTAAATGATTTTACTTCTAATGGCTTTTGAGAAAACCGTTACAAAATGGTTTTAAATAAATTATCATGTAAAATGTTGAGAAGATTCATGGTACTAACTTTATTTGAGTAATAGAGCAAAAACTACCTGAATTTTCTTTTTATTCTTCTTCCTATTTTTTTCCTTTTTGGTTTCTTGTGAAACAAAAGGAACCTATGCAGTCACCTTGGCGTATGTCTGTGTGTGTGTGGGTGTGGGTGTGTTATGTGTGTGACGGATTGGAATACGGGGTATGTGGTACCATAACTCAATAAAAAAAATTAGAATTAAAGTTTTAGAGTCTTTTTTTTTTTTCAAACTCGGCATGTATGTAGATGTGGTTGAGTAGATTTGCCGTATCGTTTTTGGTGGAGGTCAAAGGTTACTGGTATTACCTGAGGCCAAAATGTGAATTTCTGTTAGCAGCTGTAACTTGGTATCCGTTGTTCAAACAGTTGGTAGGAGGTGAAAATGTTGTTGTATTTACCAAAATAATTGGAAAGGATCACAAGGTCAAAGAGTGGCGCTTTATTGATACCTCGCCACTGAAACATTTAAGAGGGGTGGTGTATGAAAATTTGTGTTCGTTAAAGTGAAGTGTAACAGGTGATGACCCACCTTCACCTTAATTGACCTCATTTGACCTTTTGAGTTTTGTGACTTTTTTGTTACGCCTGGATTCGTCTTTTTCAGACAAACCAAAAGGGAAATTACACTACCCTCCTACGATGTTCCTAACGCGAGTTATTGACATTTAAGCGACAGGTTAGTTAGTGTTTAGGTCATATGCATTGGAATGCGAGGTATACTTTGCGATAACTCAATAAACAGGTATCATAGGCGGATGACATAATGGAAAGTTGTGTTCGTCGTAGTAAAGTACCGGTGGTGACCCACTTTGACCTCATTTGACTTTTTCACCTTGTGACTTTTTGACTTCGTGATTCGTCTTGTTGAGAAGAACATACAAGGCAATAACACTACCCCCTATGATGTTTCTAACTTGAGTTATTGACATTTCAGTGAAAAGTAAGTGGTGTGTACTGTATGTATGCATTTTATATGCATTTGAATGCGAGGCATATGGTGCGATAACTCAATGAAACAGGTTCCAATTTCAAAATAGATTTCCAAAATCCACGTTTTTCACCATTTTTATCAAACACGTTTTTTCCCTATGGGATTCATGTCGACAATACCCAGTGTGCAACTTTTGGTAATATTTCGTGACTTCTTGTCACAGGTGCGACAAGTAGTTAGTCGGTTCATCCGAACTACTTGTTGCACCTGCGACAAGGAGTCTGTCCCTGTATGAGAGAAAATCATTTTTCCCGAGTCCTTGTCGCATGTGTGACAAGAAGTCGATCCTTTTGCCATGGAATAGAGTATGAGGATAATATTGGGCTATAAAAATAAACAAAAAGCAATATGCAAAAGGAGCTGTCCAGATAAAAGAAGAAAATCTGTTTTGGAAATAAAACTTGTTATAACCAAGTGACATATATAGGAAGGTCACAAAATGGACAGTTGTGTTTGCGCAAAATGGACGTGTTGACCTTCTTTGACCTTTTGACCTTTGTGCCTTCTTTGGAAGGTCTGGATTTGAATTGTTGAGACGGACCAAAAAGGCAATTCACTATACTGTCCATAAGTCAAGTGAAATATATTTTAGTGAAAGGTGATGAGTGTATGTATTTGCTTCATGGAGATGGGAGGTATGCAATGTGATAACTTGAAAATGGGGTGATCCATTTCTCTAAAGTGGCAAGTGTTTGTATGATTTTGAAGCTTAATGGGTTTGAAAGTGCAAATGCCTTACCTTGTTACCCCCTAGATACAAACTCATCTTAAATGCAAGAAATTATAGTGCCCTTAAGCTCGTGTTTTTAAATTACTATCATTGCCACTAATTTTTACTGCACAGAACAGCAAGCCAAGAAGCTTCAGCAAGTTTCACAGAAATTACAGTGCCTTGTCATTTAAAAATGACAATAATTTCTCCTTCTCCCTCCTCCATCACTGTATAAACCTTCAAAAAAGATTTTTTCATGGGAATTGATGTCTTCACCATTTGTGTAGAGTGCCTCGAAATAATGTATACAGTTTGGATCTAAAAATGTCTGGTCATAAAATAAATTGACGAATTCTGACCCATTTTTTCAGGATTGTGTCTATTCCACTGACGGTTAGGTCAAATGAAACTAGCTTGTAATAGAATACAACCCGGAAGATTTATACAGCAAAGTACACCAAAAGCTGCCAGCAGATTTTTAGACTAATTTTAATTGACAAAGCAATGCAGTCTATGTAATGCTCGCCTTTGCCAACGTTTGCTCATTTGCCAAATGATAAAAAAATACCATATTTCGGTCAACATCAATTCTGCATAGCCGCTAGTAATGAGCTGATAGGATATTGTTTTGCCTTTATACAAAGCTTTCGAAGCAATCGTCCATATTCTAAGTCAGGCTTGGTACAACAGAGGAGCCTAAGCAGAGCATTCACCAAAGTCTTGACACAGTTGCTGAATTTAGCCATCTTTTATGAGAGCTGTTCTTATCTTACTATCAAAGGGTAAAATGCGGACACTCGCGGTGGCGATTGTGATGTTGGTAGTTGTAACAGTTGTGACAGGAGGTAAGTTTCGTTACTTAGTTCTTGAAAATTTTCTTTTCCTCATTCTGAAACTTAATATTGTAAAAAAATATTTATACTGAGTTTTACCATAAGAAAACGCTGTCCAGTCGCGGAGCTACGATAAATCAGAGGGCGCTCCACTGACTGACCAAAAGTGCTTGTCGTCGTCTAGTGGGTTTATTCTATTATGATTCTTCATCTAAAACCCGAGAACAAGTTTCTAATTAGAAGCAGGCGTTGCATTAAGTTCAACTGATTATTGCAAGCTGGGTAAGCTTTTGAATTTGCAAAAGTGAATTCGAGCGGCGTACAAAGCATAGCCGGATATCGCGGGAGGATGGGAGGATATATCCCCCAACTTTTGAAAAGGAAAGATGGCCCACACAATCACACCCCCCCCCCACCCCACATTTTCAAAAGAGTGATAGAATTTATATGCCGCTTTTCATTATTTTTTGTAATGTTGTAAAATTAATTCCAAAAAGACGGTTATTCTGGCCTTACAAAATAAACATCTGCTCACGTTTTCTGAACGCTTAATCTATGAAATCTCCTCTCCGCACACAATCCGTGCTCTCACCGAGATTTTAGCTAGAGGCGAGAGCACCCATAATACGATTGGTATGGGCATCCCAGTGCATCAATGCTCTTCTGAATGGTAAGTTGTTAATCATGGTCCCAGGAACAAATCATTCCCTCATTTGCATTTCTATTGGGTTTCATTCAGCCTTCATTGCCAGGATATATTTATGTTTAATTTAAGGCCGTCAGCACTACATGCCGACCGGTAGGCCTCGAAATGTTTGCTTGAAAGTTCCAGGGGTATGAAACACCTGAAAATGGCAATTCTATGCATGCAGTAATAAGGCTCTAGAAGTGTCATTTCTAGTAATCGAGATGCATTTTAAACAAAAGAATCGCCCCTGGCCGGAAACGTCGCACGCCTCGTCAGTTTTCTCCCAGCCAATTTTACTCTGAAAGTAAGACACGATTTTGGTGTTAATTAACAACACGACCAAACTTAAATGATTAGCTTACTATACCTTTACAATTCATCCAAGAGTAGAGGTACACTTTATCTGGCAGACCAAATTTTCTTATCATCTTGCAATTTTTCCGTTTTTCTTAAATAAAAATTATATTGCATACGAAAGCTCAAAATATCGCACGCTTCAACTCTCAGTATTACAAGCCTGGATATGCCATTAACAACTGTCTGGGTTCACGATTTTTCAAAAAACGTTCGCACGCTCCGCGCCAACCAATAGTGGAACTCCGCTTAGATAGTCTACTGGGCAACCAACACTTTCCGCGCCCCCAATATTTTTTCACGATATCCCTGCATGCACCTACTCACCTACGAGTTTGCTACAAACATACATCTACGCGCATGTGCAAAACTTGGGAAAACTGCATTTTTCCCTGTTTGTTTAATAGGAATTAAGGGCCCTTTAAACATATATGATTCATTCTAATGCTCAAATTAACATCATATCCCCTCCAGATCCGGGGCCTTCTCCCACTGTGCCCCCCACTGGAGCATTGGCCCAGGACCACACCAGGGACCCTAACGCGAACGGTACCCCACGCCGTTACAGGGAGCGTTCGGCGCTCCAGCTGCGTGACCGGCGCCGTTTCACCCCACCCCCCACCCCCAGGTTCCAAAAGGAATGTCCGCCACTGGTGCAAATGGTAGTGCAAAAAGAAAGCGTGGGTTGCCTCGTGGAACTTTTTCTTGTATCGGATCCCACGCGGTACCAACGGTACGGGCAGACTGGATTCAGCTTCCGTGGTACGGGTAGACTGGCTTTAGCTGTTTCAAACAGTTGAAAGTCAGTCTACCCGTACTGCGACTGCCTCCTCTTACCTAACCCAATTCTGAACTCCAGTTGGGTTTTTCCTGGACTCGCAATTGGCGCGTAATTGGCCAAGCGGCGTCGTTGTTTCTTGAGGAAGCAACTTAGACACCCCAGTAGATCAAAGGCGGTGAGGGGGGGGGGGGGACTGATTTCTTAGTGTGTTTCATGATCTGAGGCCTCAAATGATCTTTGCTTTTAATTGTTTTCACATTGCGTGAGAAGCATTTGACACATGCCAAATGCCCTGTCAGCTAACTTCAAATGTTGCGTAACTTTTTGTGAATTTTAATATATCTGTTACTTTCAATCGATTAATCAGATGTGAAACCTGACTACATCAAGTATGCGTGCAGTGAGCTTCATTTCCTCCCTGACAGTTCTAGAGATAACCTCTTTCGGGAGAATATACTTTTCACCCGATCGGGGGAATATTTTGCCATGGGTGGCTTTATTTTCAAATATCTCCAATGATGCATTGCGATCATACAACGCAAATTCAACGGACATAATGTTCAAAAAAATCTTGCAGTTTAAATAATTTTAGGAAAGAGAAATCCGGGCAATTTTAAAATCGCCTTTTCTACGCTTTTGAGAACTTGAGAAATTTGGTACGTTCTTTGTCCTTAGCTCAATTTATAGACTCCACACAGCCGCAAGATTTGTGCACCATTTTTTACATGAAGGTGTGCAATTGGGTAGTGCCAACACATGTTTGTAAATACATAGTTGAAGGTCCCTTGTAGTTTCGCTTTTTATGTCTAAACTATTATCGCACATTTGAATACCACACATTTATTACACAATTCGACGACTGTGGAGAGGAAGTGCTAGTAAATATTCAAACCGTTGAGACAAATTTTCCCCCGAGCTGGGCAATACTCACTTTCTCCCGAAAGCGGTTATCTCCCGAACTGCGAGAAGCGATAAGATTTGATCAGTCAGAGAAGGAGGATGTAAAAAAAGTACACTCTTAATTGATTCGGATCAAATTTGATCCCGATTCCGAGTCCCAGGGTCACCTATCCGTTCCGGATAAAAATGATTCCGAGTCCCAGGGGCACCTATCCGCCCAGGATGAAAATAACTCGGAATTCCGGATAAAAAATAAACGATCCCGTTCCGGATCAAAATTGATCCGGATTCGGGTTCCCAGGGGCATCTATTTGATCCACATTTTGACCCTGTGATGGATCAAATCTGATCCGGGTTCTGCATCCTAGGGTACTTTTTCCATCCGGATATGACTGGAATTTCTGGAAACCAATGACTCCATTCAGGCCTGAATGGATTCCAGATGATATCCCGATGGGTGCTATTTGATCCAGATGAAAACAACTTGGAATTATTAGTTAGAATAAGTGACGATGTTTTATAATAACTTTCATCAAAATTTGGGGTCACAAATCACCTTGCTTTCTTCAATGAGGAGGACCTGTTCTAGAATAAATTTTCTCTGAAGAAAACAAAGTGGCTGTTTAGCTCGCATCCAATTATAGTATTTAGTTCAACAATGGAAATAAGAAACAATAATAGCTACAAATATTGGTCTAGTTGACAATGTATTTTGGAACACACTGCAAAACAAATTACCAATTTCCAACTACAAAAATCTGCTACATGAAAAGCAGTAAGCATAAAATGGGTTCATACACTCATGATGACATAATGACTATGATATCTAAAAGGATGTTATGAAAAGAAAGGCCATTTAAAGATGCAGAAAATTCCAGCAATGTTGATAAATTTAAATCTCAAAAGGGTAGCATGACAATAAAAACAGCCTTAACTGAGGTAACGATGTTTGTACATGTAAGGTAAAAAAATTTTATGGTCAGTCTGACATACTGATGTCGTACTCTTGCTTAATCAAGAATGCTTTCCACATATGCTCACTACAATGTTGATTTCCATGCTGAACTTCCAGTCTTTTACTTCAAAATTCATATACTTCCGATAAAAATCCACGAAGGGTTACTCCAAATGGTAATTGAAGAAAAAAAATGGTACACTGACTACTCATTCCTGATCCAATAACTTAGGCAACAACTCAGACTTACAGTATATCAAAATGTGGTAAGCCCTTTAAAAGTATGAAATCCTGCTACACAATGCACAGATATTAGAAATTAAGGGCTGAAAGGCATCAGGTGAGATATTAAGTGCATACCGTACATAAAGAAATAATGGAGAATGGACTTTTGAGTTCCAACTTTTTCACCATATTGAAGGCAAAGGAAATGTTGGGATCTAAAAATTTGAGTAAACTACAAGATCTTGCAAGAGAGGTTTAGGAAGGAGTCCAACTTAGGGCCTCTAGTGGAGGTCCAATGGCCAGAGGACATCTAGGGGGAATAAGCTTTGTGGTTTTTGAGTGTCTCTGGGTGAAAAATAAATTCTCATGATAGGTGTATCTTGGATTAGTATGTGGGGCCCAGGCTACTGATCCCATACTTTTTCTATGCTTTTGATGAGGTGCGCTGTCATTGGGATGGGAAGAATATGATTTTATGCTGTTCTGACCAGCTTCTGCCTCTGCTTTTCAATACTTCTTTGAGAGGGGGTGAGGAGATTTAAGGGGACTTAACTGATGTTACTTGTGAAGGAAGGTTTTAGAAGTTTAACAATGTTAAACATAGTTTGTACCCACTCATTGTGAATATTCCAGTGGCGTTCTCAGTTTCAGTTATTGTCTGATATGTTTTCCCATACAATTAAGTAAATTTTAAGCACTGCAATTTCGTGATAACTGACTCTTGTATTATAGAATTAAATATATTTGGGAATGAAACCATGAAAAATTGCTACCTCACAATGAAAATATCATGCAGTACTCAAATCAAAGTAGCATATCACTGGCTAGACCACACAGTTAATAAGACAAGCACAAAAAATGCAACATAAACTGTACTCTTCATTCAATCTTGCTGGTTCCAAAATTGCTACTGTACCTAGCTTACCGGTTGAAATAGGTTTATCCCCCTCAGCTTTACCTTTCCTAAGGCTGAACAATGGATTCTGCTTCTTGCAGAAATCTCACGTCAATGGAAACAGGAAATTCATAATTAATGTTCAAGACATCCATATAACTAAAAGCAAATCACAACACCCTGCAAACATCCCTTTCATGGTAAGCACCTTTCTACACAGTAACAAGCCAAGAGGTCTGATGTTCCACAAGTGGCCAGGTCATACCGAAGACTTTAAAATTATTATCTACTGCTTTTGTGCTTTGTGCTCACACTGTTAAAAATTTCTGTAAATTTACAGACTTTTTTAACTTAAACTTTTTGTATTTTACTTTTAATAGAGATTTTCTGTATCTTTACAGATACTTTGTATTGCTACAATAAAAAAGGTTGTTTAACATGTATTTTCTGTTTATTTGAAAAACCATTTCTGTCTGCTTTTTTAACCAAATTTTACTGCTTCGTAAAACTTTTTCTGTAAATTTTCAGAAATTTTAACAGTATTTTGTGTTTTTCTGATTTCACATAAATATACTGTCATTTAACAAACATTCATTTTGTTTTTAAGCTGAAAAAGAAACAAAAATAAGCCCAAACAAACAAATAAGAAATAGCCAGAAAATTTTCAATATATAACATGCATCGTTCTGCGAAGTTTCAGTTAAAAAAAAAACACATTTTTGACAAATTTATGGCCCTATTTGAAAATTAACTTACATTTATTATAAAAGCATACTTAGTTACTACGTTCTTAGTTATAAATATCATACAACTGGTGTTTTGTCACACATTTTTAAGTAAAAAGAAATTGTAAGGCCCTAATTTCAGAGCACTGACAATTGGTATACTGATGTCAACTAATCGCCACAGGCGCTCATGCACTTGATCGGAGCAAATTAAAAACGTTTCACAAATTTACTTGAAAGAGTCTGTAAATTTACCACTTAATGACGTAAATCTCATTTTGCATAAATGGGTGGAGCTTATTTTGTAGGCATTTTCCTAACAAAAGGATTGCTGTTGCTTTCAATAATATCTTCTTTGGCGTTTTTTAATCAGGAAGTGATAAACTTATTGTTTACCTTGTCTGGAAATGTTTGCAACCAATGTATTTGCATTCTTTGTCATATTTATTTTAAAGACAATTATTATATTGTACAAAAAATGTGACTTTCCAATTACAAAGTTCCTAGAGATAGCAGTCTATTTGACAACAATATGACAACAAAGCATCCTCAATGTGTTTTGATTGAAAACAACTTCCTAACGACACATTACGTTGGTAAGCAAATACCTGATCTACGTAATGGTGAAGTGTATGTTACGTAATAACATATGAAAGGTATAAAAGCGATATTATAATAAATATTTAAACGTCGGGAATGAAAACAGTAGGCTGTAAATTCACATAAAATTAAGGTAAACAAAACAGAACAATTCTGTAATTCGATTTTACAGTAGACTTTTGTAAACTAATTTACATGCAAAAACTGTAAAGAAAAAACAAACCCTTAATGTTTTTTCATGATTACAGTCTGGCTGTAAAAAAAAAACATTATTTGGTTGGAAAAAAATTTGCCATAAAAATTATGTAAATTTACAGAGAAATTTTTTAACAGTGCAGCATCAGAAAGGGTGAAGGGAAAACAGACTTCAATCATTTGGTTAAAAACTCAGTTACAACACCTCACCTAACTAACTACACTGTAACAGACACCTACTACTTTGCTTTCCTGGTCCTGACTCCAAAACAAAAGGCTGCCTGCTGAACCTCTCTACTGGAAGTAAGGTGTTGATGATGAACCTCATCCGGAAAGTACATATGTTATTGATCCAAACCTATAAAAAGGCAAAATATCAAAGCTTTTCATCAAGGTATTAAAATACAAGAATAAATTTGCAATGAGAAGCAATCTTTCCAGCAGTGACAAGATTTGCAACACAGTGACAGTGGATTTATTTACTGTAACCTGCAATCTTGAACAAATTATGTAGAACTGCAATACTCTTCTCATTTAAAATTCAATATGCAATGGAGTAGGAAATCATCTTTGAACACATGTGGCCACTGGACAAACAACACTCACGTTTCAACATTAACACCATTTTTTCAATACATGCTTGTACTGTAACTGAAGACAAAATTAACAGTGGCAATCTTGGACAAATCCACCATGCAACAGTGCAGGACAGTAGGGGGAGGGGGGCCTGATTTCCGGAATTAAACAAACTTTGATAACAATTTTATGATGTTATTCTATAATACATTGTTTTTGTTGTTGTTGAAAAGGGAAACTTTGCATTTGTTTAACAAAGAAATTTCATCCTTTTAAAACCAGTATTTATTGGCAAAGAATGATAAATAATTGCAAACAAGGCATTGTGGTAGCTTTCTTTTTTAGAAATAAGTTCAATTCAGATGGACATTTGTTTTTTTGTTGCTCAAGAATAACTTGTTCACCCAAAGTTTCAACATTTCAAAAGATGCAACTCCCATAACTCTTATTGTGCATAATATTTTGAAGAGATGGAGCCATTGCTGGGGTTGATTATTGACCGAATGACTTGAAAATGACTAGAGCTATTTACTTTTAATGCTACAGTATGTTTGAGCATTTTACACGCAATATTTCCCTTTAATATTGAGCTTTTTGCACTGTACCTGTCACAAGCTGTTAGTGTGGGTGCTTCACCTGTTCTCCCTTTCACTACAGAGCCATCTTGAGTTTTCAAGTTGCAGTAGGTTGGAGCTTCATGATGACCTAAGATAGATTAAATTCAGGAATATTACATAAAAAATTGTCTGAAACATTTTTAGGTGATCTACAAGATTTTAGTTACATTACCATTACACTAACAATACTGATACTTCAATGTTTCTGCAAGACAGGAGTAAGGAGGAAATCTGTCCCCTATGAAGGGAAGAAAACCGAAGCTGATAAAATCCTCCCCGCCCCCCCCCCCCCCTTTAAAAAAAAATAGAAAATTGTCGACTTTTTGTTGCCTATTTAAAAGGAAGACTCTTTTGCAGCAAATATTTAACTTATGTGTAAATAAATGGTCCTTAAAACCCTCCAAATTCCATCTTACAGTAGTGGCCTTAAAGGTCAGGAGCAGTTGTTCCAAATTTATTTTGAAGCAATGGCTAGATCTCACAATTTCCTTTTTGTTTCTATTCAAAGTATCATTCATGGTATTTTAAGACTTCAGTATTGCATATTCAAGGTAAACCAAGCAGTGACTCCTAGAAACCTTCACATTTGACGAGAACAAATACTGTCACATGACTCTGAAGAACCAATCACAAAACAGGACAGTGAACTACCCTTTTTTAAGCGTGGGTGACTGCTCTTGCCCTTTAAAGAAAGCTTTTGTTCCCCTCATGAATTCACTCATAACTTGAACCAAGAACAGCATCCTTTTACTGTAGATTTTGGGTTTAGCAGTAATAAATCCCCCCCCCCCCGGCATTTCTTCTGTATTTGACAGAATACCTGTACATGTTCAAAACAACAAGAAAAAAAATACAATTCCTCCATCTATTAACACATAAAAATATATAAATAAAGTAATTATGCTAGTCCGGGCTTACAGATTATTTTATTAATGCAGTACTTGCATGCAGAATCGGCTTTTTGTTACAGATAATTCATTTGCACACTATCAATTTGTTCAAATACAAACCTTCAGAGTACTGTAGGGTTGGGTGGCAATAGCTAGGGTTGGGCGGTACCTTGAAAATAATGGTACCTGTATTGTAAGACATACAGAACCGGTATTGAGGCAGTGCTGGTTCCCAACTCTAGGGTAGGGAAGTCCGGTGGGAAGGAACATAAGCCAAGCATGGCCCCCATGTTATCCTGCACGTTAATGCATCTGGTTGTTTGATTGGATTATAACCATGCAGGAACCTCTGCTCTATATGTTTGTCTAAATATTTTAATTCATCCACACATCCTAACAGTTATTCTTGTCAGCGAATATAAATGAGTACCGGTATTTTTTTTAAGTTTCTGGTTTTTTTCTCAAGAACCTGTATAAGTAACACACCAAATATCTTCGGCATTTTCATTTCCTGTATCTACTGTATAGTACCGGTATTGACATCAGTACTGGTATACCACCCAATCCTACAGTAGGTGGTATACAGGTACTAGTGGTTCAGGTTATAAAAATACAGAAGACATTTGGTGTGTTACTAATACTGGTTCTTTGAAAAATTACTGGTACTCCCCCCAAAATTACCAATACTCATTTTAAACATAGAAACATTATTATTCTATTAAAACTAACTGTGGTATATTAAATCATACATGTGCACAATCCTAATTACCCCCCAACCCCCCCCCCCCCAAAAAAAAAAAAAAAAAATGAAAATAAGGTGTACTGTACTGCAATAAAATTCAACTTTTACCATGCACTCTTTTCAGAAACTTGGGATATTAAGAGCAGGCCAAAACAAGGATGAACTCAACCTTCCTTTGTCACTATGCATCTTGTTAAAAAAGCAATTTCACTTAAGCTAGTACTACTGTAAATAGGAATAAGGCACTTACTGAACTGTTAAGGATAATGATGTACAGTGGCAGATGAGAATTCAAAGCCAGCCTTCATAAGTTCACAGATTCTGTTGTGACACATAATGAACTTATCTTCCATCTCGTTTTTGCCAGCTTCTCTACTCAAACTTCCCCAATGCTCTGAAAATAAAAGGCAAATCAGAGAAGTTACAATATTTCATACCAGTTAGCAATTGACATTTACAGTTCTTTCAATCACTGCAATAGTTGTAACTTAACTTAGTGTATTACATTCAATTGAGTTAACTCTGTTAGTGAAGGTACATTATGTAAGTACAGTAGTGAACTTGTTAAGTGTACCTGTACTGAACCATAACCTTACAGTATATTATTGGGAAAAAAACTTACAATAATGTCTTAGATGGAGCCAAAGAACTAAGTACAGTAGGCAACATACTGTATATGAATAAGGGTGCAAGGGAGAAAATTAGTCACCGAGTCACTTTTTTAACCCCAGTGCTACATACCTCATCCAACGTAGTAGCTTGATGAAGGGACACAGATCACTGGAAAGCATACTATACCGAATTTTTAGCTTACAGTACTTACATGTTCAAGTTGTCAGTGACGAGCATGCATTACAACATAGGCCTACAGTATTACTCTCGGAGTTACGGTGAATGCAAGTTACAACTACAGTATAGTATATCAGAACACAATAATTAGCAACGCTAACACACTAGTACTTTCAGACCTCAACCAAAAGCTTGTAATGTATGCACCCTATAGGTACAATATGTCTACAATGGAAGTTGCATGAGAATTAATAATACAGGTGCCGTGTACTAAAATTAATCGTATATCTTAAAATTCATCAGGAGTTTTGCAAACACAGGGTCATAGGTGTCGGAAGCATGTTCAAGTCCCAAGGACGCTTGAAAAAATCTGTGCCGCAGCAAGACGCAAGACACACAAGCTCTGGCTATTTTGCCGTCAACAATTATGTTGCCCTCACTTCCTGTCCAACAGCATATGTTGGTTGCAGTACTGTATGTGAATCCCTAGGCTACTGTATATACTGTACTGTATCGAATTTACAGAGAATAATAGTACAGTACTGCATGCCAGAATCCTACAGGCCCTTGGAAAAACAATGAGACCCTTCAACTTTTCCTCAGACTTTAAAGAAATATTGGGAGTCTCAGGAAGAGCTGTTTATTTTTTTTTTTGTTTGTTTTTAACGAATCAAGATTTAATTCAGAATTTATTTCATTGAAATATTAATTAAATTTAAGATTTTATGTGTACCAGCAAAATGTCTGTTGCAAAACAACAGAAACATCACTGCAGAATGTGTTGTGAAATTTTGCAGACTTATGCAGGCTATGCAGTATGCATATTTTCATACTGTACTGTAGTCATGCACAGATTCAAGGAGGGCTTTTACAGCCTCAGCCCCACCTTTTTCGTCACATCAACAATAAAACATACCCGAAATGAGCAGTGAAACTCCCTCACACCCATTTTCAGGGAATAACGTATCCAGTATCGCACTGCAGTTTGCTACACAAACAGGCCAAGATGCTCCACTGTGTAAACTGTGTAGCATTTTTTGTATGCATAACCCTTGTATCTTCACAAACAGTGTGTGAAAGATCTCAAAAATCTTCAAAGCTGCTACGCAAAATTTGAACACTACTAAATTATTCCCCAATTTTCTCTTAGGTGAGCTTCCCCCTGAATCTGCACATATTTATTATGAAATTAATCTTGAATGAACTAAGTGAGTTAATTGATCATTCATTTTTGGGAGCTTTCAAAAACTTGAGTTTACTTGAAAAATTCATTCTTTTTCAATTCGTCCAAAATATGGGGGATTTGGAGAGTATTGTGCAGTGGGACTGCACATTTAAACTGCCTTTTTGGTGTAAAGTTTGCATTTCAATCTGCTGCATTGAAGGATTAAGGCCCCTTTTTTTCCTTCGCTTGAGATTGATATAGCCTAGGCTTCTGTCCACTGAGTGGCTAGTGATAGCCTACCTACCGTACTGCACCAAAACAAGCCTGGGGACACAGTACATTGATTAATGTGCTACTTGTTTGTACTGTAGGCCTTTTGTATAGGCTAGTAGTACTAACAGTATTAATGTTAACGTATAGGCCTAACTTAGTGTAGTAGCATATATGGGCGAAAGCACTAACGTTAAATGACTTAGTTATAGGGAGGGCTGTGAACATGCGGCGATTAATCGCTAAACGATGGCATGTGAATTAAACGTTTAGTACAAAGAAACAAGCTATTAATCGCAAAACCTGATGTTACAGTTTTTTATCCATTTGTATACTCTGATGATCCCTGGTTTTTGTTGAATAGAACATCCTGGGCATATTTGAACCTTGTAGGCTTCAAAGTTTCACAATAATTTGATTCTACCATGCAAGACAACAACTATTATTATTTCTGCATTATATTCAGTATCAATCACTTCATACTGATTTTTTTTTTTTTGTAATAAGGTAATCGCGATTAATCGCTAAACGATCGCAAATATTTGAGGTTAAACGTTTAGTTAATTTACTAAACGTTCACAGCCCTAGTTATAGGCCCATAAAGGCGTTTCATTTAGCCCACTAACTGACACGACGAATGAAAACAATCACACTCTTCAAGTTCTAAACGTTTTGCTTACACTTATTTGAAAAGCTCTTCCCGTTCTCGAGTTGATTGGTCTGGGATATGCGGTATGAAGAACGTTGACAAAAGACTCTGCATCCAACAATCCAAGTTGTGATCCAATTCTCGTCGCAGTTCTGACGTCACAATAATACCTGCCGCAGACCAGCCAATCACATTGTAGAGGATAATTGCGTTATCAGGAAATGTATCAATTTTATCAGCAAAGGATGAAACGATGGTTGCGTTTAAACGGAAATGTGAAAAATCCATCCCAAAAGGAATCAGAATATTTTTATCACAATAATACCTGCCGCAGACCAGCCAATCACATTGTAGAGGATAATTGCGTTATCAGGAAATGTATCAATTTTATCAGCAAAGGATGAAACGATGGTTGCGTTTAAACGGAAATGTGAGAAATTCATCCCAAAAGGAATCAGAATATATTTATCAGGGATCCGGATCAAAAATTTGATCCGGCTCTATTAAGAGTGTAAGAAGGAACGATTAATCATGGCTGCAACTGGACCTGGACAAAGAAGCGACTCCCGCCAAGTCCACTTAAATGAAAATTAGATGCTTCTTCAGCATACTAGCTAATAACTTCTAGGCTTTAGCAGCCTATTGTCTGGGAGAAATTTCCTGCAGCCGGGTCCGGGAGCTGTAGCATCTGGAGCATGTGAGTGTTTACTGAGATCAGCTGAAACTAATTGTAGGGTGACAATTAAGGACAGCTAGCCTCCCGAGGAAGGGATTCGCTACTTAGAGTAATTGTCATGAGCTAAGGCTCCTCGCTAGACAGGTGTACCCTGAGAAATTGTAGTCTGGTCTTATAATCCCATAGCAGTCCCATAGCAGTCTTGAAATAGTACAACAAGCCACCAGTCATCATGCCAGGGTTGCCTAAGGAAGCAGGGTTACTGCGGTATGACTGCAGTGTGAACCATACAGTACAGTGCAGCCATGCCTCCTTTAAATTGCATGGTACTTTAAATTGCATGTCACTTATTTTCAAGGGCGGATATAAGGAAATTTGTTTTTTTCTTTTTTTTTTTGGGGGGGGGGGCAAACTCAACTTGAGACCAAGACGTCTCAAATAGTATCAGGGGATGTCGTGCAAAAATATTTTTTTGGGGGGGAGGGAGGGGCATGAGAAGTGGTAACTGACTGCCCGAAAGACTATCTAAGCGGAGCGCCACCATTGGTTGGCGCGGAGCGTACAGAAAATGGCTACTTTTTATTCATGTCATATCGAATAACGTTATTTTTGGAAAATTGAAGACCATGCTTTGGAAATGTTTGGGGGGAAGTGCCCCCCTTGCCCCCATGGCGAGCCGCTAATGCTTATTTTGGACTTAGCTACTGGTAGTGTGTATCAACTGCTTGTAGGTCTACTGCATACTGTAGGTATGTGTACTCTTTATAAGTACAGACGTAGGCTATACTTACTGTATATTATGGGAAGGACATTTAGAGTTTGTCAGTGACAGATCATTCATGCACCTCCATTTTTCTTTCTAAACTCCACTTGTTCCCGAGAAACTAGATACATTGAAGAGGTTTTCAAGTTAATTAATATGATAAATAATGGTGTCAATTACATACCTTGATTAGGGTTTTCATATTTCTCAGGTGAAAAAAATCCATATGTAAGCAAAACAAGACAATTAGGCATGGAGTGACAATCACAGCTTAAAACGTTCATGACGGATCTTTTTTGACTAGTTACAACTCAATGAATGATTGTGGTGCAGGCTAACTGTGGAACCGAAAAAAAAGCTTGGTACAGATCTACAAGCGACGTATTATAGGGGGAGCATAGGGATTTTCCATCACAAAGGAGGGGTTTTTAGGAATGTTTTGTCAGGCAAATGAAGTATCATATAGTGCTTTCATCCCAATAATTGACATGATCGGCAGAGTTCATCATGCAACAACCAATCCTATGTGGACTACAGGGACTTTTTCACACAACTTACCTTAGTCACGCTCGATATGCTGCGATCCTCATACTTACATTCAACGTGTAACATGCTTTGCGGTCATTTCCACAAACTGTCCACGGGCAAATTGGCCAAAATAAGGATTTATCGGAAGAAAATGTAGTATAGATAATTATAGTTGTTATAGGGCTGGTAAAAATCCTTTGGAAATTGTAAAAACAAACTCGAGCTGATTGTCCGTTTAAGTTTATATGAACTAAATAAATGCAGTTATACCAGGGTAAACTTAATTGACTTTCGCAATCACATACTGCATGTGCGTTTTCATTCACAATTATGGCGGACAAGCATGATGCACTCCTACCGCATAGCTAGATTAACTGAATAAAAATTACAAGAATGCATTGTATGATCATAATTGTTTAATTGAATTTTTTTCATCAATGCACGTGGTTACATCTATAAATATACCAGAGTATATATCACATGCATCTTATTTTAAAATCTGGGAGGAACAAAATTCCAAAATTGTCTCTTTGAACCCTGCAGCAACTAAAAAAATGCCTAGCAAATAGACCGATGACCATACATTTTGTTGTTGGCAATATATTGCATAGGACCAACTCGTCCCATTAGCTCTGAGAATTTATAAAAAAAAAAGAAGGAAAAAATGCCTTAAATAATAAAGAAAACATACGAGTACAGCTTATCTTGCCCTACCGTGTCAAACGTTTTGCTTTACCTTTCAAATTTTTATGCCCGCTTTTCACTACAAATTCAAAGGCATGCGCTTGAATGCAAGAATATCAAAATCAGGTCAGTATCTTTAAGCATAAACATATATGTAACCCATTATTTAAGCATGTATTTGCTAGGACATGTAAGCGGGTCCATTCACAGGCTTGTATTTTTTCACGTATGTCTTGATTCAAAAAGGTTTTAAAAATTCACACGCTTTAAGCATGTAGGGCCTTGCCAGAACCTGTATAGGCTGGTCCACTTACATGCATGTAGTTTTTCACGTACATGTTCTAAGCATGACATATTGCATGTAAGGAGGCCCAATTTCAGGCATTTTTTGTTTCAAAA
The DNA here is from genome assembly GCA_037179385.1 of Holothuria scabra. Taxonomy (NCBI): domain Eukaryota; kingdom Metazoa; phylum Echinodermata; class Holothuroidea; order Aspidochirotida; family Holothuriidae; genus Holothuria; species Holothuria scabra. The sequence goes on from CM074197.1 coordinate 26,549,542, forward strand.
ACTGCGCAAAAAACATGTTCAGAAATTATCCATGCATGTAAGAGGGATTAAAAAGTTGGGTAAGAGATAGCTGCATGGTAAAGTGAGAGATACACTTTTATTAAAACTGCAAATCATGAATATGTTGGTCAACTACTTTAATTGGACACTGACTTTAATGGGGACTGATTTTAATTATAACCTAGGCTAGATTTGTGAATGATAATATCAAATACTCGAGACCCATCATTCCCTATACCTGACGAAATTTCTAAGTCTGATTCGAATCTGACGTCTTCGGCAATTCAAAGCTTCAATCTAGTGAGAAGTTCTGTCTAGTGAGAAGTTCCCGTATTTATAATTGCCCATACTACAGTCAAACGATATATAAGTGTGTCTTTTTATTTTATCTAAGGGAAGTTTTCTGCAGCCGTAAATGTTGTGTCATATCTTACTGAGATTACTGAGACTTTTTTAACATCTTTACTTCACATGTACTTTGTTCAAATTGTTGTTTTTAGAAACCTGCGAATGTACAGTTTTGGGTGATCCTCACTACATCACCTTTGATGGAAGTAATTTTGACTTCCATGGAGACTGTGAATACGTTTTGGTTCAGAGATGTCCTAAAGAGGAAGGAGAAGACACCCTTTTTAATTACAGAGTGATTGCTAAAAACTTTAAAAACAGTCCACGGTCCACCGTGTCTTTAACTAGATCAATCCGTCTTCAAGTAAAAAATCAATCTTACGACATTGAAGCCGGTGGACGCGTTTACGTCAACGGGGTACAGGAACAATTGCCTTACAATGATCCGGTTACCAGCATTTACTTCAGTAGTCCAAACCTTGTAAGTTTCTTCGGTTACTTGAAGAAGTACTTAAATACATCAATTTAGCGGTTAAAAGTTCATTTATTTAATAAGGAAGGTAAAATGAACAATTTTTTCAGGCTTCCCCATAATTAATTTTAGGTGTGCCAGCAGAATTTGTAGTAGTATGTATCATCAAACTTATTACTGTTTCTTTGTTACCTCATCATTATCATTATTAAATTGATAATACGTTTTGTTCTACTCATTTTAAATTAAAGCGACTGTTTTGATTTTTTTTCTCTTTGAGAAAATTAATGGCTGAAGAGCAAACCCGGACAAAGAAGCCAGTAAAATGAAGTTTCCTCTCGAACACATTGTCTTCAGCCAAAACAAAGAAGTGGTTGGTATTATAAATGGGGGCATAGCAGTAGAATAGAGCTTATTCACACTGACGTCATGCGTGGGAAAAACAAAGGAATGTATATGAGACCCTTGGGTTTGATTTCACAATTGTATCGAAGTCCAAACAAACTACCTTTTTTAAACTTTTGGTAGTAACTTTGATTATGTTCAAATTTACAGGAAACATTCTTTAAAAGCTTTATAAGAATGTGACATTTTTTCCTTCAGATCATTTATACATCGTTCCAACTCTTAATATTATTTGAAGAACCCTTCACAGTAAGGATAGAGGCTTTCCATCAAAATCATTTTAATAAGACGTGTGGTTTATGTGGCACCTGTTCTGCAAACCGTGAAGACGACTTTCAATTGCCTAACGGAGAGCTGGTCTGTTTTAAAAATATTCAATAAAGTTTTTGTTGTAAATGAAAACTTACATACATGTAATACTCGTCTCGTGGGCGCTAGGTTCCAGTCAACCAATCCACAGCTGTAACGTGTAAGACTCACTCCTACACTAAACCTTTCCAAATAGATTGGCAAAATCAAAGAAGTGGGATTTGCTTGTCCCTTGCTGTTCCTTGCATGACCACGGTGCCCCTTAGGACAGCGCTAGGGCTCTTCAAAACGCTGAGAGTGATGGCACATGAAACATATCCTAATAGAACCCAATCTATCTAGTGGAAAAAGCAACCAAAGAATGTTAACTTTATTCTGATATCTTACTTGAGTCTTAAATTCATTCATCGTCTGGACTATTGAATATGATATCTTTACATTAAGAGAGATGTAAATATCTCATGCAATCTGAATTTGTGATTAATTAGAAGCTGTTGAGTTAGAGTAGTCTCAATCCTATTTCTGTGTAGCTCCGTTACGTACCGCTGCAACAATGTGGCGTAACGGGCGGGACTTTGTGTCCCGAACTTCTCTCGAATAAATTGTATCAAAACCTTTGTCCCACCCAACGCCACAGTCCAAGTAGAAGTCAAGCGGCCAACTGCTGCCCGGCGGTACAAGGTTGAAAGTATTGACTTAACTAATAGTGCCTTGTAATAGTAGTGTGTAGTTACTGAGGACTGAAGTTCTGCCATTTTAAGTTGCTTACTTGTATTAGATAATAGATATATGACCTAGTTGACTAGTTGCAAATAGCAAAACTTCCACGAAAACGTAGCTCGTTGTTCATGGCGAAGCCAGGTGGCTTTCTTTAGCGTCCTCCTGATGTAGTTGACCAGAAAAAACTAGTAGTATATATTTAATGCTGCCCGGCCTGATAAACTCTTTGAAACTCGATTCAAGCTACAAGTGATTGGATTGTCGTGTAGACGTCATGAGGCTTATGTATATGTGTAAGTGTGTATTGTTGTGCACTAAGAATGTGTGTCCCGAGTGCTACAATACCATTGTGCATAATGCGTTGTTTTGGAAAAATACTGCTTTACAATACATACGGTGCGTCCAGTCAACATAGAGTAGGCCAAAAAATAAAAAGGAATTAACCCCCCCACCGACCTTCAAATTCGTTTTCAAACGTGTCGAACTTATTTCCGGCTCTTATGCGTGACCGGACAACTCCCACCTGGACAATTCGCACCCGGACAATTCCCACTCCGGACAATTGGCAACTCGGACAATTCGCACCCGGACAACTCGCACCCTGACAATTCCCACTCCGGACAATTGCCCCCGGACGATTCCCACCGAACGATTCCATTCTTACGTACGAATCTCCGCCACGAACTGCTCTCATCATGCCATTTCCTGAAATATGTGCAGGAAAACTCATCCCACAAAATCATACTATACTATGTGACTTAAAATGTAGGCTTAACTGTTTCCTGCAAGAAAGGTTTGGACTGCTATTAAATCAGGTTGTAATGTGTTACATTCATATAACTGGGGTATCTAAAATATGTTAGAATTCAAAATTGAAATCGAATTTAGGTACCGTTAAGCCCTTTTAGAGAATTATTCTTTGGTCAATTATAAAAGGTTTGTTTGCTTTACCAAACTCAGACCTGTTTTCAGGCCTGAGTTCGTGCGCCGTGGAGGTTCAGGGGCGAAGCCCCAGTAGGTTACTGCGGTTTGATGTTTCCGAAGCCCAAGATAAGACTGTCCTAAGTCATGGCTTAGCCAGGATTTTTTATTTGAGTAGCCAATTGCACAGGGTCTGATCGCCGGTATGGGGGAGGGTTCTAAGGAAATTTTTGAACACTTAAGTACCCACAGATGCAATCTGATGTAACATTTAACATCAACTGAAGTCATTTTTAGGTTTTAATTACCCAAACAATGAATTGCTCGGCAAAGAAACATTGGCACACTGAGTCCGGCACTGAACTGTCCTAAGGAAAACTTTGCTTAGCAAATCAAACGTTTTCAGTTCTACGGTGTAGAAGTATAACCTGCGGTAGTCAGGTGCCTTCCAACACTAATTTACTTCTCATCAGTATCTGGGTTCACTTGTCAAGGAGGTAAATGACCATATTTACCATTATTCAGAATCCTAGTAGGGTTGTTGATTTTTATATAAGAAATTTACGTGGAGCAAGACCATAGGCGTATAGGAGCATTTCCAGTTGGGGAAGGAGATTTTTCTGCCCGAAATATATAACTCCACCCGAAAGACCATGGGCGTCCGCAGAAATTTTTACGGGGGGGGGGGGGGACAGGGTCATTCATTGATGATTGAATTGTGTACACTATCTAAGCGGAGCGCCACCATAGGTTGGCGCGGAGCGTCCAAGAAAACTATGGGCCTTACAAACCCTCCAGATGGCCGGAAACGACACTTGGCGAGTGTTATAAGCTGCATATACCCAGCCCTGAAACAGGAATTTCATGTCTGTAATTTTTAAATTTTTAGAATTGTTAATGTAAAAAATTGTTGAAGGGAAATCTGCCTTTCGGTCACGGCCTCGCATGCCTATGCACGATAAAACTTACAACTGCCAAACAGCCTATATAGGCCTATATTCGTTACCCAAGTATGAATCTCCCCCCCCCCCCTTTGGCCTTGTATATCCCAGTTACATTCGCGCGTGGCCACTTGAGATCAGCACGGGACCAAACCAAGACCAACGCATTCATCAATAGTCGGATGCCATATGCACACTACATACCTGACAATTAGTACAATTTTGGCATATTTTTTACAATTACAAATTTTCAAGAGATATCACGAATGATGGTCCCCAAATTACGATTTCACTATTCAGCATACTATCTTCTCTTTTGCTATTCCTGGTCAAATGTCCGCATATTTCACGAGTAGAAACTGACGCTGTGAGTGAAGACATTTTGATGATTTATTTTTAATTTTTTTATTTCAATTTTTAATTAATTTTTTCACAAGTTTGATTTTCCCTTCCGGACGCCCATGCGAAAGACTAAGCAGAGCGAAACCTTCAGTTAGCGCATGAGCATACAGAAAATTTTGAAACACTGCGACCTCTCAGATGGCCGGAAATTGCATTTGCAGGCTCGTGAATAGAATCTAAGCAGTCATTATTTTGAGTTTTTGTTTGCAATAACATGCTCACTTTGATACAATGAGTAAATTAGCCTTCACAAAGATCAGAATATTACCACATAGAAGGAACAAATGCCATTTTTGGGAAAACCCGGCCTTTAGCACATGTATACACCTGTACACTCCCGTCTTCCCATATAGGCCTAATCTGGCAATTGAGGTCATCTCACACATTTCTGGAAATTCTGCCCGAAACGGGCAGGCACAGTGTCGACCAAGTCTATGAAATAAGGCTGAATAATGTTTAAATAAGCTGCCCGAATGAGTCGAAATTCCTGTAATCGTTTCGATTTTTCGTGAAAATATTTCTGTTACTGTAATGCGTTGTTTCGTTCAGACAAAATTTTGAAAAGATTGGGGCTCTCAAGATTGGAGACTCTTTAATAAATGACTACCCGACTTTTTCCAGGCCCTTGCCAGAAATTCAAGTTAGCTTGAGTTAGCTTCTTTTCGAAAAGTGGGTCACTATAACTACTGATTCTCTGGAGTACGATAACAAAGCTAAACAGGTAAACATACTATATTTCCTGTATGTTATGTTATAGGTAGACAATCGGACCAAAAACATTTTCAAGAATTTTCTCTGCTTTTATCTGAAAGACATTCATGAAGAATTTCACTTGTAACTTCCACGGGTTTTTAGAAAAGGATCAGAACTTCTCAGTTCCTTTTATATCTGAAGCAGGCAAATCCCGCCCCCACAGCATGAGATAAGTAAGAATTACTTGGGCAAGTACACTGCTCAGTGTCTCATAGCCCGTTGGGCAAGTATCGTTTGAAAGTCTCCGTCACAAAGGCACACTAAAAGTGGACAAATAGATATGCATGCGGACAATGATACCTAAAGAACTGCCAGCCCGATAGACAAGTAACGAAAAAAGAATTTGTGGAAGCCTGTCTGAAGTTAAATAACCTCTTTCCCTTTCACTCTTCTTCTTCTTTTCCCTTTCTCTTTGTTTCTCAATTTCTTCTTTCCTTTATTTTTTTTTCTTCTTTGAAGGCGGTGAATTGAGCTCACTTTCCCGTCAAACAAATCGGAAGGGAGGCTCCTTGCTCCCTGACCCACACCTGGCAGATAAGTTACTGCTTCTCACTATGTAAGAGACATTGAGAAGTATTCGGTGAATTTCCTGCCCAAAAATGCGAAATTCCAAATAAGTTAGAAAATAATGACAATTGTGAGCGTGTCAGTAAAAATGTAATAACGGTTTGCAAATTGCCAACGCTAAATTTGGAATACTTCAGTTATTTGTTTAATCAAAGCATTAGAAAAAGGAAGCCTTCTTCTATAAGATAGCTAGCTCTAAAAGTTCCCGTGACTAAAGACAATTGATGACAATACTCTGCCAAATCCAGTAAAATAAGTAACAAATCTAGTAGACTTTCAAATAATTTTGTTTTCGTTTTTGTTTTTGGATTTTTTTTTGTTTTGGAGGGGGGGGGGGGGGCTTCACTTCAAACGGACTGAAGGGATAAACGTCGACGGATGACTCGTACTTCTTTCAAGTGTGTATGGGTAATGCGTATTTGATTGATCCCTTGGCCCCATATGGCTATGCCAGAATAAATTTAAGAGATTTCTTGGGTAAACATTTTACCAAAGGTCAAATGTAGGTATTAGTGATATGGACAACACCAAGGTAAGGCTAGAAACGCACACAGCGCGCAAAACATTGACATTTTTAGAAAGATTTATAAAAGGGCATAATCAAAATAAACCATTGACTCTGTCAAAGAAATTTCTCAACCAGGGAGGTATTTAATGAGACTTTTAACACGTCTTTTGGGGAAATGAAAAATCAATGGCACGCGCACCCATTTCCCCATGCAAGTTGGTCCCACTGAGGAATGAAGTGTAAATCATAGCAAGAAAACGGGATAGAATTATAATATATAAAAGAAAAAGTCAAAACAAGCAAAGATTAAAGTGCACGAAACTCAAACAAAATTGGCCATTAATAAGCATGACAATATTATTTTGGTTGGTTTCTTACGATCACATGACCATACTTGTCTCGTTCCGTTTATCAGCCGATTCCCATAAAGAAACAAACCGATGTTTTAGAAAAAGTTTCGTACAGCAGAAGAGACTAGTAAGTGACAAGATTGGTTGGAAATGTTGCCATTTACGAAATTTGGGACATTTTTCCTCAAATGCGCGGCATTAAGTAGGTCAATTAGGTTAATTACCGTATTATATAAAGTAAGCTCATTATAATATTAAGCAGATTGATTACAATATTAAGTGGGCTAATACGCCAGATACTTATCATATGACACAGCCATGAAAGAGGGATGCTGTAATACGTTAGTCCGTATTTTTCTATTCTCTTTCCAGATCGCATGGTGTTTGCTATCGTTTTATGTGTATTTATATCATCAATTTATTTAGAACCCTTTGGTCACCAAATTTGTGAGTGTTACATTCGTTTCATAAATTGATCATGACGGCATCTGTATACATTTAAAAACGTGCGTTTAATGTTTCTCCAATTTCCTGGAATTTCGACAGAGCAATATGCTACGATGTCTCCCTACGTTTAAACTGCCTTAAATTTAGGAATGTACAATAAGCTGATATTGTGTATATTAGTAGCATGCACGTATATTTCAAGCACCGGGCCCGGGGGTTCGGAGCATGCACCGTAGAAAGCCAGCATGTATACGGCCCATTGCGATCCGTGTAAAAGCGATGTGACCGATTGAACAAAGTTTTCTAACGTGTCTAAGGTAAATATTACTAATAAACAAACGTACACAAGGCAAGAGCGATCTAACCTCAAGTCAGAATTTTCGATGCAAATCTCGTATTTTACCAGATGTTTTTACCATTTGATTTTCAGTTGGCATATTCTAAATTAGAACAAAGGTTATTAAACACTTGTTGCACTCCATGCTTGGACAGTGACGTCAATCCTGGAAGGCGGAGGGGCAGGTAGGCAATTGCCACTCCAATGAAAATATGGGGGTAAACACGTTTTTTGCCCCTCCAATAATTCAAATAGATTTAAAATAACAAGAAAAACAACAAGCAGAAGAGACAAAATTTAACATTGTGGGATAAGAAGCGCTTCCACAAAATGTCAGTTTGAGTGCATGTGCGTATCACTGTGAGTGTGTTTGTAAATTTGGTCTTTTGAGTATGTACGTGTGCGCTTGCCTTCGTACGGGTAAATTGCTTCTAGATAAATCCGGTCCTGGACACGATCCAGGGTTCGGCTTACCTGGTTGAAGGCTGTACGGCATGTTCCTTTTTTAGTCATATCCCTAACGTTTTGAAAGGCTGAGAAGGCCACGGTCCGCTACTCGAGGTACTCGGCAGGCTTTTGGAAAATCTTTTGTGGAATATATCCCTATCCCCTGCCATATACACCACGGTGATACTGCGTGCTGAGTTGTCACATCCTAGTGAAAGTTGGTCCCCTTGAGTTGATACCAGATGCATAAACAATCATTGTACCCTGAGGTAATTTAGATATTCTAAGCGCCTGGGAAATCACATACAAGATACTTACTCTTTAATCCATGTCCTCCACCACAATCGGGTTTTATGTAGGGTCATGTCCTAACGAATAGGTGCCGGTAACGTAAGTACAAAGACTGGACTAGCAGGACCGATGATGGATGTTACTGCCCAAAGTAAATGATAGACTATGCAGTGCTCTCACCTATATTAAAACTATTAAAGCTAATAAAATCTGGAAGTAAATTGCACTGCATCAGGGCAAATAGGCATGTCGGGCTTGGCACTCGCGCATCACTTCCCGGTGTAGATCGAGGAACTTCACCCTAAGATGTTTTCATTTTTTTTTCTTTTGAGATACTTAAGGGATAGATGATGATCGCCACTTCCTTTTTTGATACTTACCATTGTCGGAAAATCATTAGTTTGTGGCTACAGGAATGTGAAGAAATGTTATCTGAACACCTTCTATTTAGGTTAATTAGAGTTTGGTGGTTGCATCCTTTCAACACATTGAATCAAAGGAGAAAGCCCTTCCAGATGAACCCACATTGGGAAATTATTGTTTTCATGCAGTGTTACGGTACATATTTCTGGAAAAGACACATGTCAAGTTTCCACGTCATGTGATTTCTACTTTAGAAGACATCTTTCGTCGAAATCCAGGCTGTCTGAAAATAGCATTGCATTACAATGGAATTAATTAGCCTCATCGTGATATTAAAGACTTTTATAATGTGGTTCAACTCACCTTGACTGCTGTCACGGGATAAAGTAACCCGTCTTCACTTGCGTCGGGCACGTGACAGTAGGATTTGACTAAGCAACTGACTGTCGGGAAAATGTATCTTAGCTACCGTATACAGTTTAATGTATCGCAAATGAGGGCTAGAATCGTGAGTTTTTACAACCGTAGTTTGATTTAGCAAACAGTTCGTTGTAGCAAAGACATTTAAAAATGGATGTTTAGCTTTTCAGGAGTTGAGAAAAGTTACCGTATATTCAGTGTACAAACCGAAAAAAATAATAGAATTTTTTTCTTGCAATGTTACAGAAAATGTCACCAAACTGCATATTAGCACCCAATAACGAGAAATGTTTCAGCTCACAAATTAGGAAGGGAATACGGATAAATTACAAATTACGACGGCAACCGTAACATATAGTGTTTGGCGTTTTGGTCCTGGCATGTTGGAGTATCAGACAGAGGACTGTGAATATGTTGATAAGCAGAATTGCGTGAAGGGTGCGATATAGGCGCTTGTTGTCCATTTCGTAAAGCTTATTTTAAAAATAAATATGACAATAAAATAAGCAAATTTCAGCATGATCAGAGAAATTATATGGATATCTTTAATAGTCTATTATAATTTAACTTTGGCAAATGTTCGATAATGGTAAACATGATTACCTAATTCAAAATGTCAAGAACTTTCATTCCTACAGAAAGCTTACTAATAAAAATTTTGTCCACTGCATCACTGTAAAATTACTTTCAAAATATTTCAGTATATTACGCTTTCTAGTATTGTTATTGAACCTTTAAAATAAGCGGTCATTGCAAGCAATGACGTGTGTCCTTAGCTATATGCACCGTGGTCTTTGCAAGAAAAATCTCCAACTTTATACTTTTTTCGGGATAGGATACTGCAATTGTAACTTTTTGGCTAAGACGTGATACACGAATGTGTGCGTATTAAAGTTTGGTGAAACTGTTCCCATCTTACTTCCTGTAGGTTAGTTTATTAGTTAGATGGAGTTTTACGGCCCAGTCTCCAAGTTATTGTTGCAAGTCGAGTCGGCCTTGTCCTCGTTTTTTTTTCAAGTAGTGGCTCACTGGCTTGTTTACCCTACTCCAATGTTTATGCGGAGCATCACGCACAGCGGCAGTTTATTCCAATTTTTAGAGTCCTTGGTATGACTCGACCTGGGAATCGAGATCGGGCCTTCCGCGTGAGAAGCGAACGCGGCCCTACTTCCTGTAGGAGAGCTCACTCAATCAATTCAATCAAACTTCACCAAACCTCTTGCTGTGTCCAGTCCCCATACACTACTATCATCCTCAGCATGGGTGACGATCCTGGGGGGATGGAGGGATGTGTCCCCCATGAAATTGGATGGGGGATGCTGTGCACTATATCCTCCCCATGAAAACCAACCTTCATATTCGGAACTACGTTAAAAATATGCTATTATGAAAACTTCTTTAATAGAACGGAAAATTAAAAGATTACAAAATCCACGCTTTAAAATATAACATTAAACCGTTTCTCTAAAAATAGGAGGCAACGTATGAATGTGGCTTGACAGTTTTGCACACCCTCCCATGAAGGTTCTTACAGTGATTTTTACTTTAAAAAATACAAATCTATTGATTATACAACTATAAAGAGCCCGAGGAGTGTATACAAGAAACCTGAAATGCTGTGATATGCACCAACACGCCTTGGATAAGTAAAAAAAGTACTATGGGAATGGAAGATATGCAATATAAAGAAGTAAATGATACTCAATGACAGTGGCGAAGCTACAGAGGACAGGGGGCAATTGCCCCCTGGCTCTATATGAAGTGAAAAATTTGGAAATTTGGTATGCGGACTATGATACCTAAAGAGCTGCCAGCCCGATAGACAAGTAACGAAAAAAGAATTTGTGGAAGCCTGTCTGCAGTTAAATAACCTCTTTCCCTTTCACTCTTCTTCTTCTTTTCCCTTTCTCTTTGTTTCTCCCTTTCTTCTTTCCTTCATTTTTCTTTCTTTTTTTGAACGCGGTGGATTGAGCTCATTTTCCCGTCAAACCAATCGGAAGGGAGGCTCCTTGCTCCCTGACCCACACCTGGCAGATAAGCTACTGCTTCTCACTATGTAAGAGACATTGAGAAGTATTCGGTGAATTTCCTGCCCAAAAATGCGAAATTCCAAATAAGTTAGAAAATAATTGTGAGCGTGTCAGTAAAAATGTAATAACGGTTTGCAAATTGTCAACGCTAAATTTGGAATACTTCAGTTATTTGTTTAATTAAAGCATTAATAAAAGAAAGCCTTCTTCTATAAGATAGCTAGCTCTAAAAGTTCCCGTGACTAAAGACAATTGACGATAATACTCTTGCCAAATCCAGTAAAAAGAGTAACAAATCTAGTAGACTTTCAAAATAATTTTGTTTTCATTTTTGTTTTTGGATTTTTTTTTGTTTTGGAGGGGGGGGGGGGCTTCACTTCAAACGGACTGAAGGGATAAACGTCGACGGATGACTCGTACTTCTTTCAAGTGTGTATGGGTAATGCGTATTTGATTGATCCCTTGGCCCCATATGGCTATGCCAGAATAAATTTAAGAGATTTCTTGGGTAAACATTTTACCAAAGGTCAAATGTAGGTATTAGTGATATGGACAACACCAAGGTAAGGCTAGAAACGCACACAGCGCGCAAAACATTGACATTTTTAGAAAGATTTATAAAAGGGCATAATCAAAATAAACCATTGACTCTCTCAAAGAAATTTCTCAACCAAGGAGGTATTTAATGAGACTTTTAACACGTCTTTTGGGGAAATGAAAAATCAATGGCACGCGCACCCATTTCCCCATGCAAGTTGGTCCCACTGAGGAATGAAGTGTAAATCATAGCAAGAAAACGGGATAGAATTATAATATATAAAAGAAAAAGTCAAAACAAGCAAAGATTAAAGTGCACGAAACTCAAACAAAATTGGCCATTAATAAGCATGACAACATTATTTTGGTTGGTTTCTTACGATCACATGACCATACTTGTCTCGTTCCGTTTATCAGCCGATTCCCATTAAGAAACAAACCGATGTTTTAGAAAAAGTTTCGTACAGCAGAAGAGACTAGTAAGTGACAAGATTGGTTGGAAATGTTGCCATTTACGAAATTTGGGACATTTTTCCTCAAATGCGCGGCATTAAGTAGGTCAATTAGGTTAATTACCGTATTATATAAAGTAAGCTCATTATAATATTAAGCAGATTGATTACAATATTAAGTGGGCTAATACGCCAGATACTTATCATATGACATAGCCATGAAAGAGGGATGCTGTAATACGTTGGTCCGTATTTTTCTATTCTCTTTCCAGATCGCATGGTGTTTGCTATCGTTTTATGTGTATTTATATCATCAATTTATTTAGAACCCTTTGGTCACCAAATTTGTGAGTGTTACATTCGTTTCATAAATTGATCATGACGGCATCTGTATACATTTAAAAACGTGCGTTTAATGTTTCTCCAATTTCCTGGAATTTCGACAGAGCAATATGCTACGATGTCTCCCTACGTTTAAACTGCCTTAAATTTAGGAATGTACAATAAGCTGATATTGTGTATATTAGTAGCATGCACGTATATTTCAAGCACCGGGCCCGGGGGTTCGGAGCATGCACCGTAGAAAGCCAGCATGTATACGGCCCATTGCGATCCGTGTAAAAGCGATGTGACCGATTGAACAAAGTTTTCTAACGTGTCTAAGGTAAATATTACTAATAAACAAACGTACACAAGGCAAGAGCGATCTAACCTCAAGTCAGAATTTTCGATGCAAATCTCGTATTTTACCAGATGTTTTTACCATTTGATTTTCAGTTGGCATATTCTAAATTAGAACAAAGGTTATTAAACACTTGTTGCACTCCATGCTTGGACAGTGACGTCAATCCTGGAAGGCGGAGGGGCAGGTAGGCAATTGCCACTCCAATGAAAATATGGGGGTAAACACGTTTTTTGCCCCTCCAATAATTCAAATAGATTTAAAATAACAAGAAAAACAACAAGCAGAAGAGACAAAATTTAACATTGTGGGATAAGAAGCGCTTCCACAAAATGTCAGTTTGAGTGCATGTGCGTATCACTGTGAGTGTGTTTGTAAATTTGGTCTTTTGAGTATGTACGTGTGCGCTTGCCTTCGTACGGGTAAATTGCTTCTAGATAAATCCGGTCCTGGACACGATCCATGGTTCGGCTTACCTGGTTGAAGGCTGTACGGCATGTTCCTTTTTTAGTCATATCCCTAACGTTTTGAAAGGCTGAGAAGGCCACGGTCCGCTACTCGAGGTACTCGGCAGGCTTTTGGAAAATCTTTTGTGGAATATATCCCTATCCCCTGCCATATACGCCACGGTGATACTGCGTGCTGAGTTGTCACATCCTAGTGAAAGTTGGTCCCCATGAGTTGATACCAGATGCAAAAACAACCATTGTACCGTGAGGTAATTTAGATATTCTAAGCGCCTGGGAAATCACATACAAGATACTAACTCTTTAATCCATGTCCTCCACCACAATCTGGTTTTATGTAGGGTCATGTCCTAACGAATAGGTGCCGGTAACGTAAGTACAAAGACTGGACTAGCAGGACCGATGATGGATGTTACTGCCCAAAGTAAATGATAGACTATGCAGTGCTCTCACCTATATTAAAACTATTAAAGCTAATAAAATCTGGAAGTAAATTGCACTGCATCAGGGCAAATAGGCATGTCGGGCAAGGCACTCGCGCATCACTTCCCGGTGTAGATCGAGGAACTTCACCCTAAGATGTTTTCATTTTTTTTTTTTCTTTTGAGATACTTAACGGATAGATGATGATCGCCACTTCCTTTTTTGATACTTACCAGTGTCGGAAAATCACTAGTTTGTGGCTACAGGAATGTGAAGAAATGTTATCTGAACACCTTCTTTTTAGGTTAATTAGAGTTTGGTGGTTATATCCTTTCAACACATTGAATCAAAGGGGAAAGCCCTTCCAGATGAACCCACATTGGGAAATTATTGTTTTTCATGCAGTGTTACGGTACATATTTCTGGAAAAGACACATGTCAAGTTTCCACGTCATGTGATTTCTACTTTAGAAGACATCTTTCGTCGAAATCCAGGCTGTCTGAAAATAGCATTGCATTACAATGGAATTAATTAGCCTCACCATGATATTAAATACTTTTATAATGTGGTTCAACTCACCTTGACTGCTGTCACGGGATAAAGTAACCCGTCTTCAGTTGCGTCGGGCACGTGACAGTAGGATTTGACTAAGCAACTGACTGTCGGGAAAATGTATCTTGGCTACCATATACAGTTTAATGTATCGCAAATGAGGGCTAGAATCGTGAGTTTTTACAACCGTAGTTTGATTTAGCAAACCGTTCGTTGTAGCCAAGACATTTAAAAATTGATGTTTAGCTTTTCAGGAGTTGAGAAAAGTTACCGTATATTCAGTGTACAAACCGAAAAAATAATAGAATTTTTTTCTTGCAATGTTACAGAAAATGTCACCAAACTGCATATTAGCACCCAATAACGAGAAATGTTTCAGCTCACAAATTAGGAAGGGAATACGGATAAATTACAAATTACGACGGCAACCGTAACATATAGTGTTTGGCGTTTTGGTCCTGGCATGTTGGAGTATCAGACAAAGGACTGTGAATATGTTGATAAGCAGAATTGCGTGAAGGGTGCGATATAGGTGCTTGTTGTCCATTTCGTAAAGCTTATTTTAAAAATAAATATGACAATAAAATAAGCAAATTTCAGCATGATCAGAGAAATTATATGGATACCTTTAATAGTCTAATATAATTTAACTTTGGCAAATGTTCGATAATGGTAAACATGTTTATTTAATTCAAAATGTCAAGAACTTTCATTCCTACAGAAAGCTTACTAATAAAAATTTTGTCCACTGCATCATTGTAAAATTACTTTCAAAATATTTCAGTATATTACGCTTTCTAGTATTGTTATTGAACCTTTAAAATAAGCGGTCATTGCAAGCAATGACGTGTGTCCTTAGCTATATGCACCGTGGTCTTTGCAAGAAAAATCTCCAACTTTATACTATTTTCGGGATAGGATACTGCAATTGTAACTTTTTGGCTAAGACGTGATACACGAATGTGTGAGTATTAAAGTTTGGTGAAACTGTTCCCTTCTTACTTCCTGTAGGTTAGTTTATTAGTTAGATGGAGTTTTACGGCCCAGTCTCCAAGTTATTGTTGCAAGTCGAGTCGGCCTTGTCCTCGTTTTTTTTTTCAAGTAGTGGCTCACTGGCTTGTTTACCCTACTCCAATGTTTATGCGGAGCATCACGCACAGTGGCAGTATATTCCAATTTTTAAAGTCCTTGGTATGACTCGACCTGGGAATCGAGATCGGGCCTTCCGCGTGAGAAGCGAACGCGGCCCTACTTCCTGTAGGAGAGCTCACTCAATCAATTCAATCAAACTTCACCAAACCTCTTGCTGTGTCCAGTCCCCATACACTACTATCATCCTCAGCATGGGTGACGATCCTGGGGAATGGAGGGATGTGTCCCCCATGAAATTGGATGGGGGATGCTGTGCACTATATCCTCCCCATGAAAACCAACCTTCATATTCGGAACTACGTTAAAAATATGCTATTATGAAAACTTCTTTAATAGAACGGAAAATTAAAAGATTACAAAATCCACGCTTTAAAATATAACATTAAACCGTTTCTCTAAAAATAGAAGGCAACGTATGAATGTGGCTTGACAGTTTTGCACACCCTCCCATGGAGGTTCTTACAGTGATTTTTACTTTAAAAAATACAAATCTATTGATTATACAACTATAAAGAGCCCGAGGAGTGTCTACAAGAAACTTGAAATGCTGTGATATGCACCAACACGCCTTGGATAAGTAAAAAAAAAGTACTATGGGAATGGAAGATATGCAATATAAAGAAATAAATGATACTCAATGACAGTGGCGAAGCTACAGAGGACAGGGGACAATTGCCCCTTGCTCTATATGAAGTGAAAATTCGGAAATTTGGTATTTGTGACATCAGTCAACTAAAGTGGGTTTTTCTTTACCTTTTCTTCAATCTTATTCTCTTCAATAAAAGCTAAGTGTATGTAATTATTTGTTTGAAATATGAACGCAAAAATTCTCATTAAACTCCTTGCAGTCGTGTTCCGTCATAAATCAGTTTGGTAACACTTTCTGAACTCTGGAAATGACAAAATCACCACATCATCAAGTGATATCGACAAATAAAGTGCTATTTTCATAAATTTTGTATCATTCAATTCCCAATTTTCCCCTTTATAAGCTCTTGACCCTTAAAATGTCGATTTACAGCCTCAATTTGTAGGTCTTAGATAACACTGTGTAACAAAAACAATCTTTGGTAGCTGTGCAATCTCAAACTTGCCAATAAGAAAAACAGATTCTTCAGTTACACCGAACCTTTCACATTTCCTTGTATGGAGAACCCAGAATCCAAAATTTTCTCCCATACAAGTTCCACATTTTCAAAACTTTGCTGAATAGAGCTTCGCGCCCCAAATCACGACCCCAGAGCAATGACGTTCACGATGAAAAAACAAATCAGTAAATTTGGGTGCTTGCCCCCGACCCACACCCGACCGGAAAAGTATAGCTACGCCGCTGCTTAATGATCTGATGGTGTTCTTTTCACTCGATTCAGAAAATTAATCCCCCTTTTATGGCAATCGGACAAATTTAACTTTAATTTTCTTTTTACGATAGTCCATTTTACCTGTATATAAAATACGCTTCTGACAGTGGCTATGATATCACTTTAGATAACCCGGAAAGGGTCACTTTCGGTGATCTCGTGCGTATTTTTGGCAGAAATTATCCTTTCACGTTCCGCGCCAAGTAATGGTGGCGTTCCGCTTAGATAGTACGACACCAACTATATCCCCCCACTTTCAAAGACAGATCGCCGCCTATGATCCTCACTAAATTGACTGATGTTTATACAAACTTAAATTTGTAATCATTATGTATGATGAAAAAATGTTTCATTCGCTGGAGTAAGCATGATTTCCCTAAAAGATGGCCATGAATTACACCGAATCAATGGCATATTAAAGACAAATAGCTTGAAGAGATAATGAGTCCCCCGAGGCTTTGGTTTAGCGATTCGTCCGTTAGGGCGGGGTAAAAAATTCCCCAGTCAATTTCTCTGGAAGCAGTCTACATTGAAAATTACCCCCCTCCCCCGCCATTTGCACTGGCGATGCCTATGGTAACGTCCACTTAAAAAACGGCACAAAACATTTAATTATTTTTTTTCAAAATCGTACACTTCGCAACCTTCAAAACTACACTACCGTATTCTTCACACTGAGTTGTAGGGGCTTGTCCCAGAACATCTGCAAAAGTCAAACTTGAAAGGAAAACCATAAAACAGAGTGAAGTGTTCTATATCATGTCCTCTATGGAAAGAACAGGCACTAGGGAAAGTGGGACTCTTTGGTATCTCGAAAGGAAATACCTCTGTAGTCGTGCGGACATGACTTAGTTTGCAAAAACTAAGGTAGTATGATCGCGCGTTTTAGTGTTAGCGCAGGGAGGTGTGTCATCCTGTTTGGCGTATACTACGGAGGGCCCGCTCTTTAGTCCACCGTCTCATTGGTCCCCCATTTAACGAAATTTGTCTCATTAGTCCCCCGGTTAGGGTTAGTGTTTAGGGTTAAGGGTTAGGGGTTAGGGTAAGGGTTAAGGAACCAATGAGACGGGGGGCTAATGAGACAGGGGAATATAATCATAATCCCCATAGGTACTCCTAAATTATTGAAGAACAAGACAGAGCTATCACTTTTGTTCACTGTCTGAAGCCAATACCGAGCTTAACTGATTGAAATTGGATTTGTTGAATCAAACCTTTAAATAGACAAATTTTCACGTGAACACTGTGTCTCAAAAGATAGCATTGTTTGGAATGAAAAAAAAAAACATATTGTAACTATTTGTTTCACAATGTATTGTACGTAATGAATGGATTTTTTTTACTACATTTTTGAAACCTTGAGGAACGACAAGTTTTGATGTGAGAAATATTTTTGCATCCTTTGAAATGTATCTAACCTTTTTGAGCATTTGGTGACCTAGTAACGTATACGTTTTAAAATTTTAGAATCCAAACTAATTTGTGGAACGTTTCCTTAATGCCAACGTAAGAGAAGTCAACTAACCATAGTGAAGGTCGATACTAAAATGCACAAACCTACACTAATTTTGCAAAGGTCATGTATTCGCGACTACATACGAATCCCTTTCGGGAAATGAGAACTACAGGCTCAAACGCTGTCCCAACAGGGAGTTGCTAGAGATTGTCTAGCAACTCTCTGGTCCCAGCGTTGTTTTTCTTAGCCCTCACCACTTTTAAATATACTGCCTCATGAATCAGGTTTAATTTACTTCTCGTAGATCATCTCGCATATCATATAAATCTTTACTATATCACTGTAAACTAGTAATGCCTTAAGTCGCATGCAGCGGAGGAAATGGTCCCCATCAACAAACATTTTCAAAGTTTTTTTATCATCTTAATTTACATGTATAAAATGACAGCTATTTTTCCAACTTTTGTAAGATGAACTTTAGTGGGCACATAAAGTGTCCTTTCCGGTGGGTGTAATTATAAAATGGGACAAGAGCTTAGCGAAAGGAGATGCAGACTCTCTTTTACGACACTTTTTTGGCAGTTCTAGTACTCATTTCGCTAGATATTCAAACCAAGAGATTTTTACCATGCATTTATATTCCGGAAATTTCATTCTTAAAATCATTGTTCCAAAAAGCCCTTTGAAAACCTGCAAATAATCCAAATCCCCCTATCTCTCCAATCCCTTTTGTTACGAGACGACATCAACCAGATTGGATCCACGGACGAGCAAGTGGAGAGTTCTAGAAAGTGCTAGCATCGGTGTTGTCTGAGTCTCGAGCATATTCAACGGGTAACCCCGGAGAACATTCGCACAGTTGCTGGAAACTACTGTATGATGTAATGGCCTAATAATAGCCAACTTGTGATTATGGGTTACTGAGCCCAGAACATTCGCTGTTTGTTTTGTTCGAGATCAAACAAGACGTTTCCATAAGAGTGAGTTCCAGACTTTTCTGGAAGAACTACCAGGCGTATAAAAGGTCATGCAAGAACTGTGACAGGGAGAGAAGAGAACAGAAGATACACAGATAATACAGAGACCAGACGCCTGCTTCGCTGCTTAACGCTGTACTTGTGTCGCCATTTACCGATCACTATAGTCTTCATCCTGCCTTCGCGGAACCAAGTCCTACGCTGTGCTGCTGTACAATCGACGCTAACAACACTACCCCTTGGACAAAGAGTGATACCTTAAGCTGTAAAAGATTGTAAGTAGATTTAAGATTAATTGTTGTAAATTTAAGGAAGTAAGAGGTAAATAATAATTAAGTTGTTGATTTTAATCTCGCTCTTCTGTGGTCTTTCGCTGTTATTGGTTTGAATTGCGACCAAGCCGTAACACTTTGCATTGATAATCTCAGCCTTCTGTTTGGTGTGGTTTAGGTTGCTGGAGTTTGAAGCCTCAACATCTAACTTTTCATCTAGGGCACCTTCAAGTGTTGGGCACTTGCCTTTTTTCTACTTTATTACTTGCGGAGTTATTCGGGGGAAGAGTATAGTTAAAAACAAGTACATGTGACTTGGTGAAAATGCCCGCCGAAAGCGTGGTATAGATAAACCACACGTTGAGTGCAATAAAATTACTGAGTTTGAGTACCCTCTTTCAGGAGGCCGATGTGTACTGTCAAACAAGAAATTCCCTAACTGTTTAACGATAACCTCAGTCACTAACCTTATCCCTAACCCGAACATAGAATACAATCGATACAATACAATGACAAAGGCCAATCAAAAAACGCCTTGTTAAACAGTGCGCATCTACCCCTTACAGGAAGCTGTTCATCGGCCCTCTAAGAGGGTCTCCCGTCGTCCTTGAACATTTGTAACTCGAAGGGTGAAGAACATCTCTCATCCATCAGAAGGGAAAAAAGGACATGCGAACTAGTCACTCTGCTTTAATGTACTGCACTCGGCTAATGAGGAAGCCAGTACTTTGAAAGGGCTAGAATGTTCGGATCCGTACTACTCAGTTAACTTCACATTTAATATAAAATGGGACAAAAGTCCATTTAAGGGAGTTGATGGAGGCTTTTTTCTGTTTTTAAAATATGAAATATATCTTATCCCCTAAATTAGCAAGGATTCCCTCATACCCTTACTGTTGGTTCGCCGAGGCTTGCACCGAATGTGCGCAAAGTCGTGCTTGACTACAGTGCATCCTAGATGTCTTATCGTTGCTTACCACCACTTCGGTAAATTCTGAATCCGCTTTTTTCATTGAAATATCCTACTCAAAATCGTGTTGACCGGTATTTTTTCCTTTCACATATTACTGCTCTACATATAACTGTGATAACTACAAGGGTAACAATGGCCCGGTTTGCCAATCGTCGGGGTCATATATTGTCTGCATGTTCATTGTCCGGGTGGGACATGTCTGGGTTGGCAATTGTTCGGGTGGGAGTTGCCCGGGTGGGAGTTTTCCGGAGTGGGAATTGTCCGGGTTGCCAATTGTCCGGGTGCGAGTTGTCCGGAATGGAAATTGTCGGGGTTGGCAATTGTCCGGGTGCGAGTTGTCCGGGTGCGAGTTGTCCGGAATTGGAATTGTCCGGGTTGGCAATTGTCCGGGTGCGAGTTGTCCGGCAACCCTCTAATGACTGTAACTAATGTGGTATTATCCTTGTACACTTGAGAGCTTATTGCAGTGAAAAGTTATTAATGTACGACATCCCTATTCATCCACTCGGTTAAGTCTACATCTTTGTATGCAGGGGAAGCACCAGGGTATTTTATAGGGGGGGGGGTGCAAAGCATGATTTGTACGCCTTTTCCTCTTTTCCCCATACTTTCCCCTCTCGTTTCACCTTTTCTAGTGTTTATAGTTCGCCCCTTCCGCCGCTCACTACGCCCCTGTTTATTAGTTGTATATGAACATTACAAATGCTTGCCATTTTCTTTTGCACACATGGCCACTAATACAGAAGAAAATTGGCAATGCCTGGGCCATAAATACAAGCGAATGTTTGCAGGATACACAGAATACAGGAGAAGCAGCTTGTGCAGAAGAATCTGAGAGCGAATTGAAAGCTATTGATTTATGCAGCATACTAACATCTTCTAATTGGTAACTTGTCTTTTTATTTTAGAAGGATAAACAAAAGTTGTTACAGAGAGTAACAGCTCCCTGTTAAAACTAGGTTAGTTATTTCTAGGATGTAAACACTAACCATCATACTCTCAACTTTAAGTCCCGCACCATGTTATTAATGTTTACACCTTAGAACCCAGCTAAGTTGAGGTGTATTGGATAGAAGAAATGAAATATTTCGTAATGAAATGTGACGTACTGGAATGTTAATTTTTCTTGGCAGGTCCATTCGCAGAGTGTCACGACCTTGTTAATCCTGAAACTGCCTTTGCCACTTGCACTTATGACGTATGTGCTATGTCTAACAAAGATGACGCATTGTGCACTAATTTGAAGGTCTATGCGCAAAGATGTAAATCTGCCGGTGGGATGCCAGGGGAATGGTGGACCAAAATGCCGCAGTGTGGTAGGTGAAAAACGCTTACTTTCAAAAATCAAGACACAAAAATATCTATCACAGTTAGGACCAATGTGTAATATTGACATGTGGAATAAAAAACACAATTTCCAAATGAAAGGTTGGTGCTGGCGAAAGCTTTTCAATCAAAAAAAGGCAAATGTTTGACATTATGGTGTCAAAGCTATTCGTTCGAATAACTATGACCGGTAGGGTTGCTGCCTAGTAGCATATAAAGGAATCTGGAGGCCTAGGCTCCTGTCCCTAATAACCTCTTGTGTTTTGGACCCATATGAAGAGGTGTAAAACAGGAAACTTACATTTAACCATAAAAGAGTTCATACCTGTCCGTAAAAGGTATGACACTTTATTGGACATCAAGAGTTGCTGCAGGAGACTCCGGCACAGCACAGTTCGAGCTTTTGGAAGTTACACCATATCAAATGTTGACAAAAACTCCAAAACCTATGAATTAAACAGGAAAGGTCTCAGATAACGCCTGATTACACT
The DNA here is from genome assembly GCA_037179385.1 of Holothuria scabra. Lineage (NCBI taxonomy): Eukaryota > Metazoa > Echinodermata > Holothuroidea > Aspidochirotida > Holothuriidae > Holothuria > Holothuria scabra. The sequence continues at coordinate 26,571,695 of CM074197.1, forward strand.
AACATTCCATATGAATCATAGAGATCTACAACTTTTATGAAATCACAAGCAATCCAACTATTATTTCTACGAACAATTACTTGGAAAGGCAACTGGATGTTCTAAAATATTAAAAATGCATGTTACGCTGTATCCACATAACCATTGCAGGATGAGGACCTCATAAATTGCTCCACGTACGTTTTAAATAGATGATAGGGTGATTAATTGAAGAATGGATGTTATCTGTTGTATAAATTAAAATTTACATCAATCAAATGTTCTCCATGGGTGGCGTACAAAGCGGGAGCATTGGGCCATCCCCCCAAACGGATGCCAATTTCTTTTTAAGATCCAAAAAGGTTGTAACCATACTTCAGTAACACAGATTTTACTTCAAAAGATAGCATAGTTTTATCCTCGTGAACCACTACAATTTAACTTTTAGAACTGTTCCTGTCAAAGTCGAAAATCTTGCAACATTTTGCATATAGGCTCCTTAAAACAGCGACGTGCGCAATGGGAAACAACCCAGTAGGGGGAATTTACACGGGAGCAATCTGACACAGTTAAGACTCCCGAAATGTCAGGAAGTAATTGTCCTAGCTAGCCTGCTGGTCAGGAAATCAGGAAATATTGCAGTTGGCAGTGATTCGAAGAAACTCTGTCTCTGTTTCTTCGTAATTCTGACGGTACTTTTTTTGTCAACAACCAACACATTACTTGCTAAATGAGTGAGGGCTAGTATTGACCGTTTGTGCCGTAGCCTTGCCTTAGCCTAGTACTAGCTAAGGATCATTCACATTAGTGTAACTTGAGGGATGATCTCCACCTCCATATCAGTCGGGGGGATGGACATACTGGGCCTCCCACCCCCCACCTCAAAAAACCTGCGCACGCCACTGCCTTAAAATGACAAATATTTTCCAAGGGGAGGGGACAACTCCTTCCCTTCAGACCCCTTCCCTAGGCCGGCGATCACTCAACATACTGCATGCCCCCTCCCCTTCGGAGAAAACCTGGGTACGCCACTGTTCTTTATATAATAGGCAATTGAGTAGTAAATATCACACGATGTTATAAGATTATTCAGATTGTTTGATTTTCTTTTCTTATTTTTGTCTATATGACGTTTTCACGATATGTATTTTCTTATTCTGCAAAAAAAAATTATTGATTAATTAAACGAAGATTTTTGGCATTCCAAAAAGAAGTAAAGTTCTTCTTAACATGAAAAATCTATAAACCAATTATGAAAAGTGTTGGTCGTTCCCCTAGTGAAATATCATCTTTACAAGCCATTTTCTAGGTTTTCGCAGATTAATGTCAGTAACCTCAAATGGCCTTTGAACTCCACCAAAACCAGGAGGGTTCTCCTTTCTCCTTCTCAACAATTAAAATCTATACAATAAATATAAAATTTGTCGGTCGTTCTTTCTTGGGATATCGTGCTTACGAGGTTTTCGGGTTTTGATCCAAGTGACTTCAAGTGCCCTTTTACCTCCATCAAAAGCAATAGGGTTCAATATTTGCCACGTGACAAATCTATATACTTAATATGAAACGTGTCTGCCATCTCTATCTTGGGATAATGTGCTTACACGCCGTTTCTGAGGTTTTTGCAGTTTTAAGGCCGGTGACCTCAAATGAACTCTGAACTCCACCAAAACACACTCTAAAAAAGTTGGTTAAAAAACTAACCAACGCTGGTCAAGTAAGTCAAATACCTGAAATTGGTTAAAGTTTACCCAATAGTTGTTGATTAATGGATTATCCAAGAGGTTTTTTACCACCTAAATGGGTAACCAGCTTGTAGGGCAACCAAATAAACAACACATATTGGGGAAAACTTTACCCAATTTCAGGTATTTGACATACGTGACCAGTGTTGGTGAACTTTTTTAACCAACATTTTAAGAGTGCAGTAGGTTTTTGTTTTCTCAGAACGAAAAATCTATACACCAAATATGTTAAGTGTCAGTCATTCTAAACTTGAAAACTCTTGTTTACAAGGTTTTCGGTATTTGAAATCAGGTGACCTCAAGTGACCTTTGACTTCCACTAAAATAAATAGGATTGTTCCTCCTAACATGACCAATCTCTTGCTAAGTATGAAAAGTATCGGTCATGCCTATCTTGAGATAGCGTGTTTACGAGCAAAAGTGTCACAAACACACACACACACACATTCACCCACGACATTCCAATCGCATTCAGTGCCTGCCTCAGTACCGCAAGCCTAAAAGGAATTAACATTTAATAGTAAAAGCAAGTATTATAGTTTTATTGCACGATGCAGATATCGTGCAACGTTTTATAAGTAGGTAAGTTTAGATGGTTAAATGGAGTTTTACGGCCCAGTCTCCAACCAGATGACTCAAATCGAGCCGGCCACGGCGTTTTTCAAGTTGTGGCTCACTGGCTTGTTATCCATACCCCATTCCTTATGCTGGGCATGAAGCACAACGGCAGTACGTTCCGTTTTAAAGACTTAAGTACGAACCGGCCATTCAGAAAACCCAGAAGGTTCAAGCAAGTGACATCGTCAGGAATTCGTGTATACGTCAAATTTACTCTACTCTTTCAGATACAGTATATGGAGTCAATTATTCTATTTTTCGTTATTGTCGTTAAAATGTTTGGGAGATGAGTAATCACCATGTACCGCGACTGAAGCTTCACCGAACGTCCACAAATAACTCTTCAATAGAAGTGAAATGTGATTAATGTTTCTCATTACAGAGAACCCAAACAAGCGATAGCCGACCTGGTCGATATATCCATAACGTCGTTTGCCTTTGGCCTACAGCACGCGGTTCTTGGGAATAACAACTAGTTACCGTATAAATGAATGTCATCATTATTACTTGAATTGAATCTCATACTATGTACATTTCGCCGTTAGTAATTTTAAGGCACAATGTTGGTGCGGTATTGGGCTATCTTAACTCTGTTTTCTTCATCAACTTCATGTGTACTAGGTCTTTACTTGCCTGTTGTTATTATCGCCTGTTCACCTCTTAAAAAGGAAAATAAAACGCAGCTAGTCGAGTGAAGAAGAAATGTTTGTTTAACCTACATTTTTGCTAAAAGTGGCTCCATTGTCTAGAACTACGCCTGTTTGCCCTTATTTTGGAGTCTTTTCATATTGTGTTAACACAAGTAAGGTTTGCATTTTATTGTAAATCCTTTGCGGTTGTTCCAGGACACACGATGTACTTGGTGTTTGTTAGTCAAGTTTAGTTCAATTTAAGTTACGCGTATTATTCTGAAAACCTTCTTCGAGATAAGAGAATATTACAAACCGGTCTTCTCCATTCCAAATTCCAATTAATCTGGAAAGTATTTCGAATTCAAAAAATAATAATTCTCCATAGTCTTGATATTGAATTCTGAGAGTGCCAGAATGGCATCCATACTTCGATACTACAAGGGTGTAATACCGCTGCCACCTATGGTACCAGACGCCGCTATAGATGCTTTGAAGACCTTTAAATACAGACATGATGATATACTCATTGCATCCTACCCTAAGAGTGGTAAGTGACGTGTTACATTACGTAAAGGCCTTTAAAGTATTATTTTTTTACACTGGGACTTACCAAATTATATTTCAACAACTCCTAAATTTGTTTTAATAACACATTTGGGGTTATATGTTGTGTAAGGTTAAGTTAGTGATCGACCTTTGACAGGTTCTCTAACAATGTGGATACTAACCAAAAAGAAAACAAATAACAAAAACATCCCTTCAAAAGATTCGTAAAGCCTTCAATTCCTGTAAGCCATTAGCAGCCATTATACTCAATTCACTTGAACAAGTCAAATGACCATCAATTGATATGAAGGTCAGCTGTGTTGTACATTGCTAGTGGCAACCTGAATGTTGTGTGATTTGTAAACAAAGATCAGCTGTTCAGCTGAAGAGACGAGTTCTATTCTCCCGCGTTTGGTATAGAAATAGTTGGGTGGTTCACTACGAATCTTTTGAACAAATATTTATATCATGGTTGAAAAAATCGCATTTCTTATTTAGGCGTGAAATAGCCTATTTCCAGCAAGCTATTTAGTCCATTTGCATGATTTGGCCAGTAACACTGTGGAAACACGATCAGTTAGTAAAGGCGGCCTGTAGGGAGGTCGTTAAGCCTTAAATCGTCTTAATTGTATTGTCTATATACAATTATACCTATTCAATGAATATGAGAAAATCAAGAAGCTTGCTAAGTGAGCAATCATCCATCCAAAGCCAAGCAAAGGATTTGAAATATTAACGCTAATGATCCAAAGTTATGCCCGCCAAAACTAAACTATCACTTGGACTATTCGGATCCCCCTACAGCCCCTCTAATGCTATCATAAAGTAACTGAAACCATTACAGTGTTTTCGTCGGATATTTATTGAGTTACCGGCACGCTATTATAAGTAAGCTGTGGTAACCGATAGAAGCACTCTTAAGCTAATTAGTATAAGAAAAATGTTTTGTTCCCCCATTGCCAAAGATTGTTTTGTTTTGAATCGCAATGTATTCATGAATGTGCCTCTCGAGGCAGAAAATTACTGTTTAAGAGAAGGATCAACTAAATCATATAGGGTAGGGAGCTGCCAACTCTTCCACTTCCATGGTTATGTATTAACGTTTAAATTTATATTTCTCTGATAACCTCTAACTGAGCCCGTGTAGGACATTTCCTGCAGTTGTGGGACACTAAATTGTTATCCCATACATACCCCATTGGTCAGGATCAATGAGATGAAATTAAATTTTGAGGATATGGTGGCCATAAACTTTTCCTTTTATACTTTGTCACTCCCCGTCCGTACGAATGCTGAGGGTCCACTCCCCCACGTACTCCAAAAATTGCGTTATGCACATGAACACTTAACACCCTCTGCCAATCCGTAAACACGTTTAAATTCTAAACAGGTTTAGTTAGGTACCCCCTAAATGTTTTGAAAAATTCACCTTGTCTCAAAAGAAAATGTTTAGGGAACAGTCAACCACGTATAGAAAAGTGAATTACAGAATAGGGGAAAAGGTAATTAGGAATCGTTAATTAGTGGATTCCGATATTAGAGTGCTAATGTCAGTTAACTAAGCTAAATCTGCAGGATTGTAGTCTCAATCAGTAGAAAAATTGGTCTTCTAAATTGCCCCAAGGACTTTGCCCAGGCAGGAACGATGCTTGGAGCCGGGCAAAAACCACAAACCTACCTGAGGAAAACGGCTCCGGTAACCCAGTGTCATCTCCATTAGAAAATACCAAAGCCCATATTATCCTTCCACAGGAACACACTGGATCAACGAAGTAACTCAATTGATTCTTCACAATGGTGATCCGAAAGCATTGGATCACAGGCATCGAAGGGCATGTCTGGAGATAAAGGACACTACAAATATATCCAAGATTTCTGAAGTCAAGTCTGCGATTGAGGTTGTTGATACAGATCCTTCTCCACGCGTTCTCATGACCCATCTCCCTCCTAGTTACCTTTCAGAAGAAACTTGGAAAAAGAGAATACCGGTATCAGGAAGCTTTACTTTTCGGTTTTTTTTTTTAATCTCTGTTTCTCCCCCCTTTTTTTTTTTATAAATATATATATTTTTTAACCTGAAAAGTGTACCGTCTATGGCCTATACAGGTTTACTTACCTAGATCTCTTGGCCTAGTAAAATTTCTTCAGTACGTTTTTTCAAGTTGAAATTTCAATAACAACTTGTAGAGCTTCACCAGATGTGAAAAACTTCTACTAGATTCGGCTAAACTCTTAACTTGACGGTTTGAAAAGTTACCTTATTCCACTTATGCAATTACATCCTGATATGGGATTCTTAAAGAGAAAATAGGCTGTATATCTTAAAGAACAACAAAAGAATGTCCATGAATGTGAGGATATGATGTCATACGTGTTTACTTCAAATTCACTTCTTCTTGAAATAGCGACGACTTTGCTTGGCTATATCTTGAGAACCACATATCTGATTTCAAACCAAGTTTCACCAATATGCCTAGAAGAATTATCTTACGTATTGACATTTCATGATCTTCAACTTTCATCTAAGGTCTTTGTCATTGACATCACGCACGCAACATTATTTTGAAGGATCAACAGTGGAAGAACGCTGCTCTGGCAAATGAACCTTCGATTCCAATTGTACACATTAATTAGGCTACTGTCTGCATTAGTTGATGTTATTGGACTGATCTTAATCGAAGATTCTTTTATATTCTGTGACGTCATAAATATACGTACGATCTTATTACAATTTCAGATTATTTGAGTTCATTCCAGTCAAAGAGTATACCGAACGAAATAAATCGGTCGGATTGAAATTGTACGATATTTGATGAAAACACTACCTTCGCAACACTTCGTCAAAAAAAAAAAATGTTTTTCCTCTCTTTACAGATAATCTGTATTTTTCGAGATCCGAGGGATGTTGTTCTATCATTTTTCGAATTTGGTAAAGACTTTGTTCTTAGGGAAGGAGTTCCTCTCTATGGAGAACGGAATTTTGAGGGGTTCTTAAAGGAATTTGTGGAAGGAAAAGGTAAAATAATTTTTGATGAGTTTTTTTCATCTTCTCTTTATTTTGAGGAATATACCTAAGGCCTTTGAAATTTGCTGAGCCTGTTCCTTAATATTGCTTACCACCGGCCTCAACACTTCATCCGAATAAGAGCATAGTTGTAAGGAAATAGGGATAACTTTGAACGCTATTGGGTTTCCATTTGCCTCTTGATGCGTGGTCTAAATAGTTGGACATCCGACTCTCACTTGGAAGGGCTGGGGTTCGATTCTCAGGACGTGCCACTAAAAGGTGTGTGACATGAAAATGACAAAATTAGGCATTTGGTGTAAAAAGCATAGAAACCCAAGAAAAAAGCCGCAACTTCCATTCAAATCCATTGAAAAGTTGACCATTTCGCAGGGCAATTTCTGATTTGTACTTCATCATTGATAAGCAAGCCGCTAAAAATGCAAATTTTGTGATGTCATGAGTGGGGCATAATATATATGGCTAATGTTATCCTTTGTTTATACGATTTACCTTTCAAGAATAGTTGTAACATTAGTTTTAATTTGAAAGTTCAAATTGCGTCCATGAAAATCATATCCGAAATCAATTGCCAAACCAATAACTGTCCGATGAGTAATTATAAGAGATAAAGGATATAGGGTTAACGAAAATAAATGTCAACACTCCACATCATTATCTTTGCATAAGCATCAAGTTGTTAAGAAACATCCAACCTTTGAAGAGGTTCATCTTGACAACCGCAAACGCTCTTGAGTGACATAACTCTAACGGATTTCTACTAAGGAAAGTTCACCCCATAATTGCCAAGTTAAGTCAGAGGATATTGCTGAAATACCACACTACCTTTAACCAAATATTTTAAAAATGGAAACTACTGTTGTTGTGCGTGATGCTTCCCGCTTAAATAATGAAGTGTGAATAACAATCCGGTGCCCTTCAACTGGGACAAAGGCAGCGGGTGTCCGTAGATCATAGGAGGTTTAAAGTCGAGACGTAAAACCCACGAACTTCCTATACATGTACAAGGGATGCAACACGGTACATCTTCTCTACCGTACATGTGATAAAAGACCTAGCAAGATGGCTTTCTGCTATTATTTTGTGTGAAAATTTGGACTTGGTCAAGTAAATCAACTGTTTTTGCAAGAAAGTTGAGATCTTTTCGATATAATACAAGGTCAAAATCACTACACGTACTGCGTAAATTTAATATTTTTTCTCATTCAAGTTTAACTTTTGTTTAAAGTATTACATAGTCGTCGTCAAATTATACAAATTTTAGCTTCACAGCGGCCATTTTGGTGTGCCGAGTAGTGTGCGACAACGAATAGGACGTACGAGTTACAGGCTCTGTCAATCTAAAAAGAAAGTCCGAGGTAAAATCATATCTAAGCCTAAGTCTATAATTTGGTTTACTTATTTACGCTAGAGCATACAATGCACATTACGACAAGGTCCGTCGTGAACACTGTAGATTTTAGTTTAGCATTGTTATTTAGGGAAGGATTTGAAGTAACTTGCGAAACGCGTATTATATGTTATTGTGATTTTACAGTAAAAGTACTGGCAGCTGGGTACCAATCGTTATTTTATAGTTTTTAATTGAATAGCCAGATTTTATTGTGACTGTACGTATATAACCATTTTTTCTCTGAATACTTCACTTGAAGACCGATGTAGTGTTCAGAAATAATGTATCTTCCTTCATAGGTACCATATTATTAAGTTAACGCTCAACTTTAAAATAACAGGTCGAACGCCAAATTTCAGCTTCTAGTATGACCATTAAATAACGAATTCCTTTTAACATTTCGCTAAGCCCACTGAACAAAAACCATGTTACTTTGAAATAAACTTAAACCTTGAACTTTTTTACCCAATTGACTGACACTATAAGACACATTCGTGTTGGTGTGTCGTTAAATCTCATCTAACTCACTAAGTTACTTACTGAGCTCGTCACACTGAAACTGGCCGCGAGAGGGTAAAATCGCTCAAGTGATCATCTCACAAGCTCCCGTTTTAATCTTCAGCGTCTTGTACGATCAGAAATTTTTTTATTTACAAAAGTTCACAAAATTCTTCATTGTTGGTTACGTGAATGTTAAGGTCAAGAATTACATGACTAACCCCTCTAAAATAGCAAAACTTGATGTGATCTTAAACCCCTCTTTTAATTAAAAGGTTGAAAGTAGACAAAAATCACATAATCTGCACTTGCTGAATTTGAGTTCTGACGTACGCTGTATGACAATTTCTTTTGCGGGGTCAACCTTTCATGATGCATGCACAGTAAAATCATTTTATCTTTTTCACTTCAGGAAAATATTTGCTAGTAGTCACACGCTAAAAATAAAAAGAACAAAATTTCACTCTTCAGAAGAGTGAATGATGAAAAATCCACTCCAAAAGAGCGGAAACTCACTCTTAGAACAGTGAAATTCAGTCCAAAAGAGCGAAGCTTCACTCTTGATGGAGTGCCGTCGGGGAGCATTCTTCAAAATGAGTTACCCATGATGACACCCGTTAGAGAGTGAAATTTAACCCTTCCTGTAGTGAATGAACACTTTCATAGGGTGAATTCACACTTTTCATTCTATTAAGTGGTGACAAAATTCACTCTTTGGTATTCAGAGTGCAGGACGGTCTGGGGCGTAAAGGGAAGTATGATTTTAGACCATGATGGTAGACTAAGGATTTCTGTGTTGGGCCAGAAGGTTTGAAAAAATTACTGGAACCACAGAACACATTTAACTAATTTATTTCACTTCTGCTCTAACTTCCCATTAAGCGACAATTCACGGCACGGCTAAAGCAAGGTTTGCGGAGCAGATTTTTGCCTACCTCTTAAATGAACAACATCATTTTGTTTGGTATGGGTGGAGCGTACGGAAGCCTAATAGAACATATCACTTTTTGTACTCCAAGTGTTCCATTTTTATAGTTATTCGCCACTTAAAAACAATTTCCAATAGGCCACATAAGTAAAATAAGGGTAGTTGGTGCCACCATCTGACGTCACGTAACAGCCGTCGAACTAGGAAACGCCCGAGTCATACCTGTGACTTATGCGAAAGAACAGTTGGGCTTTAAAATTTGGCAAGGGGTTGAAAGACATTAATGTTCCACAACAGCTGTACTGGCCGGTGGATGCAAAACGCCTTTAACAAGCGGGGTTTGAAATTAGTTTGATTCTTATGATCACTGAATGAATTACACTGAATGGATATAAATAACTCCAAGTTTACTTAGTCTTTTTGTAAGTGTACTAACAGCGAAACTGATGCCTAGACGTTTCTAAGAGTTCAGTCAATTCTTTCTCATGATTCATCATGTGCCCTCCTAATGGAGAAAGGCAGAGAGATAATGAAGCTACGTTGGCATCAGTACCTTATTTGGTCCACATGGTCCAGATCTATTGTTGGCATTCACTGTGCTTCGTAATTCAGAGCGACACAACCCCCCCCCCCCCCCCATTTAACGTAATCTGTGTTGCCTTAACACAGTTCGTACTGATCTTCGAGTACAAAAAGCATGGCATACGCGATACTGTTGTATCACCGTGGAACATGGCCAAGAATCAGTGGTATATTTTAAGGTTCTCAACATAGGGGTTGGGTTTACTCCAATTCCTAGCCCTTAATTTATTCTCCCACATCTCCATATTATGATACTGTTGTACATCCAATTAAACTCCGTTTCATTAGTGGATGTTTAAGGGCCAACAGACGGGGTCCATATAAATTTGTGCCAAAGAAGAATCCAAGGTGCCATATGAACCAGCTCATGTGAAACATACGGGATAGTTCTGGGTCAATGTTGGCAACTGATTTCAATTTGAAACATGCATGAATTGGTTTCTAATGTTGCCTTGTGATACCCATATATTATAACCTAGTGAAACATCACATGTGGTGTGCAGGTTTTTATACAAATTAATATTAGTGATGCCAAACAAGTCATACATAATTACTGCCCTTGCACATATCACTCACGTGCTTCCCTTTTAATACCCATACAAGTCAATCCATGTGCTACATTGCCTTACGGGACTCTTTCTCTTCGGGGAGTGACTTTTTGCCCGAATTCAGATCCCACTCCAGGCATAATCTCTGCCCGACTGAGGCACCGAAGTCGGCCCGATTCAGAATTGTTTTGGGGGCTGCAGCCCCTGACCCTCCCGTCAGGTACGACCATACATGTTACGTCACATATGGACCATTTTATGTGGACCCCCCCCCCCCCAAAAAAAAAAATGCATATCAGATGGCCCAGATCTGCTAGGTTAAGACAAATGGGAGCTATTTTATCAGTCCGATTGTTATGTTTGCATATATGTGCACAACTACCCGTTATCTTGTGGGCAAAAAGAGACAAAAATGACGTGACCTATCGCAAACAATCAAGTGACCCATAATTTGAAACGACAAATTAAAGTTAACATTTTCCTGACACGAGAGACCGTTTTACAATTTCTTGATAATACAGAGGATAACAATGATGGACCCTACAAAAAAAAATCATAATCTTTGTAAATGCTAGTGACCACATGGTTCAAAATAAAGAAATTATCATTATACCATGCTTATTTTGTGGAGACATGAAAAATAACTTACTCATCATCGTCAAATATCTCTTTATCTGTTTAGCACTTTAAAATAAAATACCACACAGTTTCCCGGGACCTTTTACTGTGACTGTGACTATTATTTTTTCGATTTGCAGATGTAGCATTGGAAGGTCTGAGAGACGATATATTGTACCCGATTGAATTAAGAGAACGAAAGTACAAAGACTTTCAACTACTTTGCTCTTTTCATAAACTTTTAAATAATATTCCATACATATGTCAAAAAGGAGTTTTTTATATTTTCTTTTCGTGTAAACTTCTAAGAAGCTAAAGCTTAGTTTTTCTTTTCCTTTCAGTGTCTTTCGGTGGTTGGTGCGAACACGCGACGAGTTACGAGGCACTTTTGGAGAAGGGAGAAAACATACTTTTCATCACTTATGAAGACATGAAGAAGGTATTTTGCATTAAACTTAAATGTATCAACCTACGCTTTTCTAGAGAACTAGTACTAAATGGGAAGTATAGAGTTTTTTCTTGTTGTCAATACAAACAAACACTTTTCCATCATCGAGTGATTTTACACATCATGCATGTTAGGTAATATTTGCAAATGCTCCATGTAGTTAAGCGTTTTCGGGTCAAAATGAGGCATTTTAGTCCCCAATTTAAGCGTTTAAATGTGTGCAGTTGAATAGCATGGACTCTTTAGGGGCAAACTTAATCATTGCAAATCGCGCCCAGGACAGCTGGAAGTCGTAAAAAGTTCTGACGTCACCTCTCTACTGCAGTGCTGTAGTCGAGTCCGGGGAGTCTTTCAAGAACTCCAATCCGGACCCGGACTCGAGTCCCTGTAATTTCTCAATGGGGGAAAATCAACCTCTCTGCCAGTTCTTCAATTTCTGAAATCAATAGTCTCCGAGTCCGGACTGGATAACGGCCCTGCTCTAATGATTATACTTTCAGTTCCCATGAAATATTGAGCCTGCATCTAGAAATGATTTAAATATGCAGTGCTACTCTATCATCTTTCAGTGTCACTGGAGGTCATCGGTCTTCAGAGGGAAACATACATTGAATATTAAGCAAAAGTCCTCTGAGAGCGATTTTCATATGACAGAAAAGTTGTGTTGTATGCAGTCAGTGTAAAAGGAAGAAATCTTCTTCAACTTTTACAAGGGGGAAAATGTTTCATTCTTTAACAATAGCAGAAATAACCAAAAGTCTTAATGAATTTCCACCTAAGTTCCTCCCTAAGCGGTATATTGAATAGGTTAGTTGATTTCTGGCATCTCTTTTAGTTTCATTTATTCTCTATTTCACCTCGAAGAGGTATAAGAGATTTACTCTTGACACATCGCATGACAAAAATCAATTTTCATGTTTTCTTAAATCAAATTAAGTGCAAAAGATTCGACTATCAACGAGAGCAAGTTTTTAATTGAACCCTGAATTCATTTCTTAATTTTTCATCCAGTGTTTGATTAAAACCTCAAAGCTTCCGAGTGAACCCTAGGAACGGACGCTCTGATCTGAGCTTCGGGTTACACCCGTAAATGCCTGTCCCCTTAAGACTATCCTTCTCCCTCAGTTAGCCTCTTCCCCGAAATTTGACATTCTGGCACCGCTTCTGCTTTTGTTACAATCGAAGTCGTTTTCAGCTTCGACTGATTATGTACCATGATCTCCAATTCGCGATCAGGCATAAATAAATTGATTTACTAAATGTGACAGAACTCTCTTTCTCAATCTCGAAACGTCCTCAATTTTTCCGTTTTGTCACCTGTTATCGCCTCATAGAAGAAATTAAGCACACTACACACACACTTGATACAGTCAGCTTTCACATCTTAATGACTGATGGACAGTACCAGAGGTACTGTAATACACAAAATGTTTCGTAACATTTGGGGTTAGCCAGCTGTCCAGTCAAGTATTTGCTAATTGGCAGTAACTACTTTTCACGGAGTGTGAGCGTAATGAGAGCATATATCAGTTTCCTCAATTACACGCCACCGAGCATTTGCTCCCATGTGGTGTCTTTCTTTAACCCTTAACACGCAACGCCACGTGAAGAAATAAGTTAATATGTGTATCGATTTCCATGTTATGTTAGCAAAGCCATTCCGATCTTGCCTAATACAGATCATACAGAAAGGTAATAAATATAGCTAATAAACAAACTTACTAATGACATATCAAGTTAAGGCGTTCACTTGTTTTCAAACCTGAATTTATATCAGGCGTGCCTTTTTCTTTTTTATTAGAATCTACCAAAAGTCATAAAGACCGTTGCAACACACTTAGGACGTGACGTAACCGGTGACGTCATACAAAACATCGTGATCAATACTACAAAAGAAGCAATGTTGAAAGGATACAAAGAAGCCACGAAGAAGAAAGACGAATACACCGTAGATTTGTCTGTATTCATTAAAACAGGTAAAATAACTCACTCTACCCTCAGACGGCCCAAGTTCACTTGACCAATACTTTTGGTGTATATGCCAAACTCCACGCTTAAAGTAAAGATGAACATAATATTTTTTTATTTGATCTGTGTCATTTAACATGATATCACAATTTTTAAATGTTTTAAACTGATACAGTCTGCCTACATTTATCTTTCTTATGACAGGTGTTGCTGGAAGATGGAAAACTGATTATCCAGAGAATCAATGGAACGAGCTGAACAAGATATTTAAAGAGAAAGTAAAAGACAGTACATTTGCGAAACAGTATTTTGAATATTAGCCATCACCCTTAACAGTTACCAACACTCTAAAAAGAAAGTGAACAAAATTCACTCCCGAAATGATGTGCTTTGTGACTCTCCGGTGCGAATTTCATCTGGAGTTCAAGGCGTGTTTACTGTAAATGAGACATGCTTTGTTTCGTTTGTGTGAAGTATCACTCCCTCTTTAGAGCAAATTGTGACTCCACTTAGGGCGAAATCCTCATCTGTCACTGGGTACACTCTTTTTGGAGAGAATCTTACTCCTTTGCTTTAAGAATATAATGACAACTATAAGTGATATGATTTGATGAATTTCAGGATGATTTTAAATCGTTTCTTTCGAATTATTTAGTTTTTATGTAGAATAAATTTAATGTTTGTGACTTTTTAAAAAACCTTCAGTTTATTGTGTGAGTTATGTGTATCATTCATATATATATATATATAGATTAGACTTAATATAGCGCACGATGTGACATAGTCATTCACGTGCACTTTACAAGTAATAAATGAGAGATAATACTATAGGTTGAAAAGGTAAGTCTTTAGTCCAGCTTTAAATTTTGAGGTATTCGAGACACTTCTGAGAGAGAAAGGAAGGGAATTCCAGAGTCTAGGACCTGCAACCATAAAGGCACGGTCACCATACGACTTGGAAGTGGTGCGTGGAACTACCAATCGTAATGTGTCAGTGTTAGATCTGAGATTGTGAGTGGCATTAAAATCTTTTATCAGCATGTCATTGAGATATTTTGGCCCTTTATTATTTAGGCATTTGTAGACTATTAACATCAATTTAAACTTTATTCTTTTATCAACTGTGAGCCAGTGCTCGGATGAAATGTAGGAGGAAACAGGATCATATTTTTTAAGGTTATGCAAGCAACGAACTGCCATCTTTTGCACTATCTGTAATTTACTTATGTGTATCTTGGGAACACCAATTAAAAGACTGTTTCCATAGTCAAGACATGATGTCACAAAAGCATGCAATACACTCCGAGTGGCTTCTATAGAAAGATACTTCCTAATAGAACGAATGGCTTGCAGATGCATCATAGCTTTTTGACATTGCTTGGTAATATGTAGCTGCATGTCAAGGTGCTCATCAAACCACACCCCTAAATTCCTCACATACGGGACTTTTTGCACCACACACTCTCCTACTCGGATTGAATTCACTTGTACTTTGGCTAAACTGGATTTGGAGCCAATCAGCATAAATTCAGTCTTTGAATCATTTATTTTTAGTTTATTTGACAACATCCAAGCTCTCAAATCCCTCACACAGTTTTCAATATCAGCAACTGCTTTCCATTGGTTTGTGTCTTGACTGGGGTTAAAAGCTAAGTAAAGTTGGGTGTCATCAGCATACACATGGACTTGGGGTAAATGCTTCTGCAAAACAGCAAATAATTGGCTGGCATACAACAAAAAAGCCACGGGACCGTAGCAGCTTCCCTGGGGCACACCATAATGGAGTGGTCGCGATTCAGACATAACACCTGACTAAAGTTGCACACGCTGAGTACGATTCCTAAGGTAAGAACTCACCCAGGCAAGTACATCACCAGTGATGCCATAATCTTTTTCCAGTACCACCTCCAGTATTGAATGATCTATGGTATCAAAGGCAGCGCTTAAATCTAGGAGAACTAGAAGTGTGACTTGCTTTTTGTCCATAGACATCAGGATGTCTGAGGTAACTTTGAGCAACGCAGTCTCCGTCGAATGATACGGCCGATACGCTGACTGGAGATCTGGAAAAACATCCATTTGGTGAATGTGCTCAAGTTGTTGGGCAAGAGCAGCTTTCTCAATCACTTTGCTCAAAAATGGGATATTACTAACGGGGCGATAGTTGCTGAAAACTGGATCTAAACCGGTCTTTTTTAGCATAGGTTTCACTAGTGCTTCTTTCCAAATTTTTGGAAAAGTGTGGTGTAAAAGTGAAGCATTGACAATACTGGTAATAGGTGACACTAGTACGTCCAAGCATTCCTTCACCAATCTGGTTGGAACAGGGTCAGAGTGACAAGTAGCGTTACTAAAATCACTGATTAATTTTGAAATTTCTGATTCGGTAACAGGACGGAAATTGTCCAAATTAACTTCAATATTTGGATGACTTATATCTGGTATGTTAATCTCTTGACCTCATCTAAACTTACACGGATCTTTTCAATTTTCTCTGAGAAAAATGCAACAAAATCATTTGCCAAAACTTTTTCATTTTCTGCTTCAGGTAGTGGCATCTGACATTTACCTTTCCTCAACTCACTTACTATCTTGAATAAAAGTTTTTGGTCACCCTTAGAGTCACATATTATTGTGTTATAATATCTTTCCTTTGCCTCACGGATACTACGCTGGTAATCAGTTTGACTCGTTTTCAAACTGAGTTTATTTTCGATACTTGGATGTTTACGGAAATTTTTTTCTTTCCGGCGCTTCTCTCGTTTTCTCCTCCTCAGGTCATCATCAAACCAAGGTACCACAGGTCGAGTGATGATATCCTTAGTTTTTTCCGGGGCAAAATCATCAAGAATCTGAGATAGTACAGAGTCATACTGCTGAGCAGCCTCATTCGGGAGTAATCCAATAACACTGAGTTCCTGTGCTATCTTTTGCTTAAATTTTACCATGTCGATATCTTTCAACTTTCTGAAACGGACAGTTTCCCGGTGAACTTCTGGTTTAGGTACACGCACCGTGAACTGTAGCATATAGTGGTCCGATATAATAGTGTCACACACCGGCTCATCTATGACGAGTTCGTCACAAGCACGTGAAATTACAGCGTCAAGTATGTGTCCGCCGATGTGGGTTGGGCTGCGCACATGTTGAATCAAGCCAAGTGAATACAGTAAAATCTTTAGTTGGCTAGTTTCTCTACAGCTTTTGTTCTCAAAATGAACATTGAAATCTTCCGACGATAAGCAACTTTGATCGGTAATCAATATTTGCTCAAGATGATCAGTCAATTCCTGCAAAAATACTCCAAAACCAACAGGGTGTTCATGAGAATATGGGGGGCGATATATTACGACAACACAGAAAGTGTCATTAACGATGGTAACATTCCATCTCGAATATTCATACGACTGTTTTTCACCTGCCTCTTCTTTCTTAACCTGAATATGAGACCTGTACTGAAGTCCAGTCTGGCCACCACCAGTTTGACATGGTGTAGGTGCATGAAAGTCAAATTTGCGTCCATGAGACGACATGGCAGCTTGTGACACACTATCATCTTGGTGAATCCAAGTTTCAGTGAAAGCGCAACAATCCACTTTGCTGGATAAAACATGCTCAACAATAGTATCAACCTTATTTCTAACAGGTCTCGCATTTATTAGTCCAAACCTGGCGAATTTACACGCACCAAGAAAGTCGCGCTTTATTGTCACGTTTGTGAGTATAGAACCTGCGGCTCTCCTGTAATTAAGTTTGCAATCAAGCACTTGGGCAGGTCTAGTTGATATCCTTGTCGGTATACGGAAATCTCGGTGTTCGGTTTTGGTGTGAGACCCAGACCGTACACCGCGATATCGTAGTAATCCATTTCTTTTCAGTACACTAAGCAAAGAGTTATCAGGTCTAGTATTTAAAACCCTTGGTCTATACCTGAGTAGCTGAGATCTGCTATACGCTTTATTGTCCACTGGCATAGTCATGGCAACAATTGCAGAAAAGCACACATTCAAGATCAGCCAAGCGTTCATTCCGACGATCATGGCAATACAAACAGTAAAATCACGAAAAGCAACGGAGAAAAAGGAGTTCTTAATTCGCGGAACAAGTACAAGTGTAGATTTTGTACCTCCACAGAACAGTCTAAGAACAGTCAACGAAAACATTCGATAACATAGTTACAAAAATAAACCAATACCAATGAAAAGCATCAGGGCGTCCACAAAAACATCCGCAGTTTAAATAAAAGTAAAAACCGTCACAAAAACTTAGTAAAAGTGGAAAATTGGTGCAGCAATTTAACACCAATGCGGCAGCTGAACAGCGCCAACATAACATCATGCACGTTTCCAAAGTGGTATTACTTACCAAAAAGTCGGCATGTCGTGACGTACAGTACATTTGAACTGTGAAGAACGTTCAGTAAAGTCTTGATTCATACAGAATAAAACTTCCAATTCCTGAACAATTAAGGTCAGGGAACTTGATTATTCCGTCAACTCATATGCCCTGAAATGAACACACTATCAGGGGTTCGTGATATCGCTGGATGCACTCAGGCTGAGCCCCCGTGCATCACTTGCAATAACACCGTTCGTGTATTATCCCCCAATAATCCACGGTGTATCGTTGTTTAACCTTTAACTCAACATCTGGGCAGATATTCCCCGAAGGACAGCGTTTTTACAACATATCTTGGGCCAGCCTTACAGAAAGCATATTGCAAGCATTAATCAAATGAACGTGGCAAGGCATATGAGGAAAAAGTGCGCCAGTTAGTCTGTGGGATTGGAATAAAATTGACACATAGTATGTAACTTTCTCCTGCTTGAATTTTTTCGCTTTTCCTGATATTGCCACATATCAACCATGGCGTAATGCAGGGCAAGGCTTGACACTTTGCAAATGTTTTAACCAAAACACACATTTCCATATAAAAATACAAATTTTTCTAACCGCTTATACTTTGAAATGGTTTGACATGGTTCTTTGAAGGAGTAGTATTGCAAAGTCTCTATGCACTGAGCTCGTTCTGTTTAGAAACTGTTCCATAGAAACATTTCATAAAAATTCAATAAAATTCTAATGGAGCCCTTCATTTTTATAGCGGAGACTAAATATTTCTATAGAAAATCGATGGTTCTATACACTCGAAAAAACAGTTGGGTAAAATATTCACTAACCGCTGCTCACGTATGTGACTATATTATACTGCATTTACGTTGATGTTTCTCCATAAATGTCTTGGTAATTGTTGGGTTACTCACGAAAGTGGTACCTAACCAGTAGGCATAATCCACCCGTAAATTCAACAATTTTGGACAAGGTTTACCCATTTTCTGTTTTGTCACATGCGTGGCCAATGTTGGTGATTAGTTTACCCAACCGTTTTAGAGTTCTATAGAGCTCTACAGAGATCTTTATTTATGATGTGTTTAACATGAAATGGTGAATGGTGGTTGTTATGGTCACCGTGACCTTTTTTGTTAAACAGGTGTGCTATATGTGTTGGCTGCGAGCCCATGCAAATAACGATAGCATCCTCACTGTTCAGTTCAGTTCAATTTATTTCTCCACATCACCTCATAGAAGCACAAGAGACGTAAAGCCGGCGTAAAGTGTAAAACAAGATAAAAAAAAGAAAGTTTTTATCCATAAAGAAAAAGAAAATAAACTGAAAAAAGTAAAAAAAAAAAAAAAAAAAAAAAAAACAGCCTTGTACGATGATACATGAGGAAGGGAGAGGGAAGAAAGACCTAATACCAGGTTAAATATAAGAATTGAAATGGAACCAGATACAATATTTAAAGGGCTCGCAGATACCACCTAAATAGTATGGGCAAAGGTCGAAAGGATGGTTTTACAAAATCTACCTAAGTTATTAAGGACATTTTTACTAGATGATTGATAAGATGCTTCATTTTAAGGCTGTTCGGTTTTTTTTTCCTAAAATAGGCTTTCAGGAACACAGATCTCTCATTGGTAAAATGGACTTTCAAAGATGTAATGGAATTCGTCTCCTAATATATTTCTGCCACATAACTGGCACATTGTAACGTGAAATTCAATATTAGGAAATTTTCCACAACGATGCGGAGTTTACTATTTACACAACGGAATTTGCATAAGTTTCATCGGTGAGAGAATTGTAGCTTGATTACATAATTTTCAAATGGAAGTCTCTCCTTATACAATCTATAAATTTTAAAGTGAAAGTTACTTTTTACATCACCCAGCCAATCTTGCTCATAGATATCACTGAATCGTTAATTGAGAGTCTTTTTAAGCCAAGTCTCCGATATTACGCGAGCTTGTCTGGGAAGACCATAATCAGGTATGTTCCAGATATACGACAACCCAGCCTTATCTACAATAATTTTAACTTTCATTAACCAAGAGGAGCTATATATACCGTTACCATGAAAGGATTTTAAAGCTTTAAGGCATTTGTGGGACAAGTGTGCTCACTACTATTTATCATCTCATACCAAAAATTAACTATCCTAACCTTTATTGTTTTAATTAATTTACTTTGTGTACTTGTCCTACATAAAGGTATTCTCTGGAAGCTGAATAAATGTCAGCAAACCAAAATCATAACATTCAAACCACATTCAGCCATATTGTACTAACATATGCAAATGACTTTCCAATGTGGACGTGGTCAGGAATTTAGGGCCTGACTTCCTTTTTATTTATGATAAAGGAAGTAAAATGTGAAAAACCACAAAACCTTCAACAAACTTTAATGGAATATTGCCTAATACTATAGTTTAAACCAACAATGCAGTTTAAAAATTTAAAAGTAGGTATTTCAAAGCAGTTTCGTTCTTCACTTTTAAGTAATTTAACAACTTCAAATACTTAAGTCAATGAAATACAATGGACTTTAATCTTTGTTAGATATGATCAGATGGTCAGATATTATACTACTCTTTAAAGCTGCTAGCATTACCAATGCCCATAACTTTTGCTCGGCCTTTTGGCTAAGATCATGTGTAGTATCTGTTCTTTTCATCCATTCTTAAATGGAGCCCTGCATGACGGACCAATAATGTAAATGGCAAATGGTTTGAGGGCTGTGAGGCTGGTCACGTTATGTCCTTCAGTGGACGGAATGGCTTCTTTGGGAAGCAGTGAAAGTTTTGGTTTCGCCGAACGGCCCTTTGTCAGAAGGTCGGGAGGACTTTAGAAAAAGCATACCGGCTCAAAAGGCTTCTGATACGCTTTACACAAAGGTAGTGCACTAATAAATTTTAGTGCAGACATATATGGTCCAGATATAGCCTGGATATAAATCCCTAAATGGGACATAGATGCACCATACCTGTCCCATATAAAATTTGAGCCATAGCCTATCAAATTTTATATGGGCCATATATTCCTTTTTGTTATATCAAGTTATATCTGCTCAATTTTTTGTTAAAGCCAGATACAAATTCCATATCTGGACCAGATATGGACCAGATATAAATTTCCATATATGGCCCATGTAGGGATTTTGAGTAAGGAAGGAGAGGGATTCCTCTGTAATTATCTACGTCATCCTTTGAACCCTTCCCTTTGCTATAATTTACAAATCCCAGACACCCTAGATTTGCCCCAAGTCTCTCGAGCTGTTCCCTCTCAGCTATTAAGACTCTCTTCTGTCACTATTCCTTTTCTTTATGTCACCTCTTAGACCTCTCCAATGCACCGCTCCGGACAAACCAACTTCTCACACTCTCCTCTTTCCACTTCGACTCATTGTAACGCCAATACACACTGTGCTAACCTGCACTTATCGAACAAAGCGCCTCAAGCGGTAATGCTCGCTAACAAGTTCTCACTGTCACTGCTTAAAATATTTTCTACACCGAATCAACGTAACGATCGTGCATGGCAGGTCCCTGCTTATACTCTGTGCATATATCAACCAGGGAGTTGTTATTTGACCAAATAAAATCTCCCTGTAAGCTATTAGCAAGTGGGGATCTGGCTTGCTCGAGACAGGGAGTTGTTATTATCTGTCAAGGTCACACAGTTATCTGTCTTTTGTATCATTCTTGGCATTTATACTATGCTCATACTGGATTAGGAAATACGCACCCAAGATATTCGTCGACTGCTACGGTTACAGGAGGCCTGACAGGTTCTCTGCACTACCACACATCACTGCCAGTCGTCAGGCAAATATCAGTAATTTTCGGTCAGTGACGCTAGGTGACGCCAATGAAAAAAATATCGTTTAGGTTGTATGTAGAAATTCGGAACAAGAATTTACATCTGGCTATTTCTGGAAACGTGAGGAAACGTCTAACCTTATTGTCATTAAATTATACTTTTACCCCCACAGCTTATATGCATGTCAAGCATTCCAGAGGGAAGGGCCAATTGAATTCATTTGTTTTCAGTTAAACTGTAGTTTCGAGTGTGATTCAGGGGTGGCGGCACGATTTGCCCGACAGGGGGGGGGTAGCTCCCAGACAGGGGCCACTACTTCAAGGCCCCGACAAAGGCGGTGAGTAAGTCCCAAATGGACGTAACTTGACAGAATTGGCTTTCTTTTTAACAAATACTTACATCTTGAGTTTATTTTGAAGAAAAATTTAAATGTTTGAAAGAAATTTGGCTTTTGAAAGGACCACTAAAATGTTGGGGTGCTTGTTAAAGAATCCATCCTTCAAATGGGCAAATTCAAAAACGTTTTAAACGCGACAGCTGAAATTCTGTTGGGGTTAATTGTTCTAGTCCTATGTACTAAGGTCTTAAGACGAGACTTCAAGTTTGCCAGAGAAGTTATCCCCTTTTTTGAACGAAGATTTGAAAATTAAGAGCTTCTTTTATTGCAGAAATTTTGGAATTTAATATAAGAATATTTAGTTTTTGGTAAGGTTATACTAAAAAAATTGGTTTTTTTTTATTAAGTGATATGCCTTTCAAGGGCAAAATTAGGTAGAACGTCGGGGGATTAACAGAGTTGTCTGTTTATTTGTTGTACTGAGTATCCATCAAAACTGCAAAATTTTGCCACTTTTAATAATCTGAACCTTATATTGGAGATAAATTGTAATTTTATGACAGATTTGGGGCTTTTTATGGAAGAATTTTACCTCCTTACCAGAAAAATCAAATAGGGGGTGATCTGTAGTTTTGTTGGGGTTACTTTATTATCATCAGGCAGATTTAGTTCCCGCGGACTATATACTGGAAAAAGTTTAACTTCCCATGTATTTGAAGTTTTATATTCTATATATTGAAATAGGCGTACGGGAGCGTTTCAGTTTGGGAGGAAACAGAATTGCCTTTTTTCTTTTGTACGAAAAATGTAATACTCCTCGAAAACTATCTAAGTTGAGTTGAGGGCACAGGTATTTTTGAAAAATTGAGAACCCCCAGACAGCATAGCAGTATTACATTTTTAGGACCAAAAAAAAATAGGCGCACGGGAGCGTTTCAGTTTGGGAGGGAACAGAATTGCTTTTTTCTTTTGTCCGAAAAATGTAATACTGCTCGAAAGACTATCTAAGTTGAGCGCATAGATTTTTTAAAAAATTGAGAACCCCCAGAAAGCAGGAAAAGGCATTTCCCGGGCTGGTAACTAGAAACACAGTAGGCATTATTTTGACCTTTCTTTCGCATTAAAGTTTTCACTCTATAATACTGCCCCAAGACGAAGAATATGCAAGCATGTATTGTTCTGTTGAGTAATCTGTTCGACCAAAACACTTTCTAAGCGGAGAGCCACCATCAATTGGCGCGGAACGTACAGAAAATTGTAAAAAATCTAACCCCTTAGACAGCCGAAAATGGCATTCCACAGACGTGTAACTAGCAGTCATTATTTTGAGCTTTCCTTTGAAATGAAAAAATTCACTTCAATAGGAAAAACCCAACATTTTTAGTGATCAGTAAATTACCAGATAAAAGGTACTGCTACTTTTAGATGTAATGGTCTTGTCTCTTTTTAGGGAAAACTATGCAACGGTGTTGAAAACGTTTTTTACTAGTCAATTGCAATATCTACTTAATTGATGAAATTTTCTACGTGACTGCCCGAACTCCAGACTGTAAATGACTTTACTACTAACGTATTTGAAATACAAGGTGGCTTCAAATGAATTTTCAGTCAGACTTATGGGGAGACATTCTCACACTAGTGTTTATCTTAACGTGTTGCTGAAAACGGCCTGGCCGATTTTCATTACCGTTGCTAAAATTCGGTTGTAGGGGCGGGCCATATGGCAGACCATTGGGCACTGAACGCAAATGAAAAGCGACTCGTCCAGCGTTTTTTTAAGGAAAATTCGGAATTGTGAGTTTCCTTGAAGAATATAGTCTTCTATGTTGTATGCAAAATCAAGGAGATCGTCCGAAGGACTGAAGTTATCAGGCCCACATCTTTTATCATGGGCATGTGGATGAAGACGAAATTGGATTTTCTCAACAACAGCGGATGGGCAGTCTTCCCCGACGGGGACATGACCTTGCGCGCACGGATTGAAGACGGGATGAGGGATAGCACAGCTATTAAGAAGTGATTACTACCGATTTAGATATGCATTAGATTAGGGTTACAAAAGAAAAAACAGTTCATGATCATCCATCCAGTAACTTCAGTTCTTTACGTTTTTCATTTTAGGCCTCCCGCAAATAAAAATGCCGTCCTTCCCCGAACGAAGGATGAGATAGGACAAGGTACATGGAATGAGGTATAACAGAGCTAAGAAGACGTGATTAAAAATCAATTTCAATATGCATTAAAGTATTATTACAAAACAAAAATATGTTCAAGATTCACCCAGCTTGTGACTCCAGTCCTTTAAGGTTTTTTTAATTATTATTTTTTTTTATTATTTTTAGGGCTTCCCGACGAATCCGTCGACCTTCCCCGACGGGGGAGGGGGGACGGTGCAGTGTTCCCCGATGGGGGATTGCCAACGCCCGCCCCCCCCCCCCCCTCCGCTGGCGCCACCCCTGGTGTGATTGCATCTGCTTTTAAACTGTATGTGGTACAGACCTAACTATCATAGTATTGTTCAGCATGAGCCACTTGTCTAAGGATTAGTTGCCTTGAATGAGATAATGTTCCAGGAATGCTACTGAAGGGGCGCCGCGAGTAAAAAAACGAAATACTTTTGAGGCAATTATACCGCTTATCTTCATTACTTTAAGTGGGTCTTAAAGTTTTAGCATAAATTAAAATTTCCGTTGCATCTCCTTCCAAATAACAACTCCCTGCTGGAGAGACCTGTATCTTCTGCAACTAAAGACGTATCATTTTGTACGGTCCGGTTTTTAAATCAACAATCTCTGTAGCTAATGAAAAGCTTTCAATATGTATACAGACAGAACAAAGCAAGTTCATCACACGATGATCTTAATGAATATCCAGCAATGTTATATAATGCCTAAACCGATTGGATGATACAGTAAACTATCTAAAAATATATTCATTCGAATTCTGGGATGAATAAAACAATATTGAAGTTAAAAACTGATGACATAAACAGTTACAAAAAGTACAAGCCTTTCACGGCAAGCAGCAATTAGTTGTACTGGCAGCTAAGCATGCATACTCTTTTGTGTGTGAGTGCAGTGTACACTCTGCACGAACCCTTTTAAAGAAGTGTCAGAGCGCCAGCTATTTTTGCTTCTTCACTGTTAAAAAATTTCTCTGTAAATTTACATAATTTTTATGGCAAATTTTTTTCCAACCAAATAATGTTTTTTTTACAGCCAGACTGTAATCATGAAAAAACATTAAGGGTTTGTTTTTTCTCTACAGTTTTTGCATGTAAATTAGTTTACAAAAGTCTGCTGTAAAATCGAATTACAGAATTGTTCTGTTTTGTTTATCTTACTTTTATGTGAATTTACAGCCTACTGTTTTCATTCCCGACGTTTTTAATATTTATTATAATATCGCTTTTTTACCTTTCATATGTTATTACGTAACATCCACTTCACCATTACGTAGATCAGGTATTTGCTTACCAACGTAATGTGTCGTTAGGAAGTTGTTTTCAATCAAAACACATTGAGGATGCTTTGTTGTCATAATGTTGTCAAATAGACTGCTATCTCTAGGAACTTTGTAATTGGAAAGTCACATTTTTTGTACAATATAATAATTTTTTTTTTAAATAAATATGACAAAGAATGCAAATACATTGGTTGCAAACATTTCAAGACAAGGTAAACAATAAGTTCATCACTTCCTGATTAAAAAACGCCAAAGAAGATATTATTCAAAGCAACAGCAATCCTTTTGTTAGGAAAATGCCCACAAAATAAGCTCCACCCATTTATGCAAAATGAGATTTACGTCATAAAGTGGTAAATTTACAGACTCTTTCAAGTAAATTTGTGAAACGTTTTTAATTTGCTCCGATCAAGTGCATGAGCGCCTGTGGCGATTAGTTGACATCAGTATACCAATTGTCCGTGCTCTGAAATTAGCCGGGCCTTACAATTTCTTTTTACTTAAAAACGTGTGACAAAACACCAGTTGTATGATATTTATAACTAAGAACGTAATAACTAAGTATGCTTTTATAATAAATGTAAGTTCATTTTCAAATAGGGCCATAAATTTGCCAAAAATGTTTTTTTTTAACTGAAACTTCGCAGAGCGATGCATGTTATATATTGAAAATTTTCTGGTTATTTCTTATTTGTTTGTTTGGGATTATTTTTGTTTCTTTTTCAGCTTAAAAACAAAATGAATGTTTGTTAAATGACAGTATATTTATGTGAAATCAGAAAAATACAAAATACTGTTAAAATTTCTGTAAATTTACAGAAAAAGTTTTACAAAGCAGTAAAATTTGGTTAAAAAAGCAGACAGAAATGGTTTTTCAAATAAACAGAAAATACATGTTAAACAACCTTTTTTCATTGTAGCAATACAAAGTGTCTGTAAAGATACAGAAAATCTCTATTAAAAGTAAAATACAAAAAGTTTAAGTTAAAAAAGTGTAAATTTACAGAAATTTTTGACAGTGTTGTAAGGAGCTTGAATCGAATATTTTTTTCAAAGATTAGAATAAATTCTTCCCAAAGTTCTCATTCCCCCGACTCACCTTCACTCACCCTTGTCTACGTGCGTCATCAAATTCGGACCGACTGATGGTCCATGAAATGTGTTTTTTAATATATAATTAATTGGTGGTAGTCATATTCTGTCCATAGTCCCGATCGAAATCGTTCAGGGTCGAAATCCCCCTCAAATATTAAGTTATCCCTTACCCTTAACCATGTACTCATAAGCTCTAAACATATGTTGATCCCCAGTTGAGATCTTCTAACGCCAGATCCAAGATGGCGATAATGACCAGGCCTAGAGAGGGGCATGATGATAGACCCCTATCACAACAAATATCCTTATTTTGAGGCATGAAGAAAAGATGAATGTAGTTGATTATAGCTCAAGTTGTCATTTTCGTTTAATGAAAGGATATTGCCCAATGAAATGGCTATCTATATCCTCCTGGGTTCACCTGATCTCTTTGTCTCCAGGGGCTTTGGACTCTAACAGGTAACCTAGGACGGTCCCTGATTGTAACCGGCTTCAACGATTGGCGTCCCTTATTGTAACCAGCTTCAACGATTAGCGTTCACACAAAAGTACTATGCAATATAAAGTACACTGAGCCCGCCCAAGCTATGGAACCGGCCGGAATGGTGAGGATCTTTTGTAGGTCTAAGAAGGAGAAGGGGTTGAGGTGTAAGACTAACAGTGGTGATGATGCCAGTGAATCCTACTTAGCAGTGAAGGAGCAGTGGCGTAGCTAGGATTTTTTCCAGGAGGGCAAAGGTATGAAATTTCCCCAAAATTTTACCCGGTCGATGTGTATATATTTCATATAAAAAATGCAAATTTACAAAAAAACAACATTACCATGTCATTATGTAAATTAATATTACCTGCATTTTTAATCTTGAAGTATAACATAGAGCAATTGGAAATAACAGCTCTTAGTATATTATTTTGGTCAACAATATTTGGTTTATTTGTATGCACTAACGCAGTGGCATACCCCAGAATTTTTTGACGTTTTCAAGGAGCCCAGATGCTAAATGGTGCAAGATTTTCGACTTTGACAGGAACAAGTGTAAAAAGTTGAATTGTGGTGGTTCATGAGGATAACACTGAATCTTTTGTGTCTTCACATGCATTCTTATGCCATGTATGCTATCATACGAAGTAAAACTTGTCATTAAATTTGCACACTCTTAGGAGTCAAAATAAAAGAGCATTGATCGGTAAAGGATTTGTGGTATTTCTTGGCCACAAAGTGTTATTTTATCATGAAGATTATCTAAGCGGAGCGCCACCATTGGTTGGCGCGGAGGGTAGGGAAAATTTCGAAAAATCAGACCCCTCCGAGGGCCGGAAATGCGAAGAATCTACCCAGTCGCTACCTTCTTTTGTCGTTTGCAAATAAAATCCTTTCTTCAAAATATGTTCGCAAACTGCAAAGTGATCAGAGAGTTAAGGGGTAATCTGACCCAAAAATGTAATTTTGCCCAAAAGACTGAGCGAAACGCCACCATTGTTTGGCGTGGAGCGTAAAAAAAATCGAAAAATCAGACCCCTCAGATGGTCAAAAATAGCGTATTCGTGCTTGTAAAGAAAATCTAAACATGTAGTCTTTATTTTTACTGATGCCACCAGTGGGAAACAGAGTCTATCTTTTTAAAGTAAAAATTGGAATTTGACAGAATTTGCCTATCTGTAGGAATTAAAATATTGGCATCACTGAGGGACGTACTTGCAGAGACAATCCTTCTCCTTTGAAAATCGTTGATAAATTGGGTGTCCTTATATGCAACCTGGTGCCACATACGCTATCTTTTGAAGTAAATCTGTGTTACTAAAGTTTAACTACTTATTTTTAAGAACAAAGAAAAATGGCATCTGTGAGGGGGCATGCCCAATCGTCCACCCTTTGTACGCCACTAAATGGAAGCTTAATAGTGGCTCGATCACACAGGATATCCTATTAGAACAGCAGTCTGTTAAGTGCAGAAGGCTAAAAGGTGCTCATGGACCCGGTTATTGTTACACCCCCAGTGAGCAGCTTTTTTCCCAAACTAACCTGTAAGCCTCCAAGGATTGGGCTAAGTAACAAAATCTAAGTATGCCAATGGATCCCGTTCATTCTAACTTCTAGACTAACTTTCAGTTAATCGTTGGCCATGGATTGTTTCGGCCCCATCCATCGTTATGTACACAGTAAAATCGGTATAGCTACTACTAGCGTGCGGGACAATATAGTAAACTCGGAGAGGGGGTTTAAGTTAGTGACTTGTCAGTTTTCACACCCTTTTACTGAATTCCCAAAGTGTACAACGCAGAGACTGTGTGCAAGGGGATAAGTTCGGGTTAACAGCCTTTCAGTGTTAGTTGTACTGTATCAGCTGTTGTTAAAGTCCTGAATAACAGCTTCATGTGAACTGAAGTGTACTGATCATAAAAACCGCGCGTATACAAGAGAACATTCAATCTGCTATGCGGTAAAGACATTTCTGTGGAACGCAGGTAGGGCCGGTTCATGCGACACTGACGAAATTTGGGTTAATTTGTTGCATGAAAATACGAATTATGTATGAGAAATGTCTCAGAATTGTTTATTCTAACAAAAATTTTGAAAATTTTTTGTTAGAGTAAGAAAATTCATCAAATTCCCCCAATTTCATCAAATTTCCCTAAATTATTTTCCTGGGGGGCGGGGCAACTTGCCCCCTGCCCCCCCCCCCTTAGTAGCTACGCCCCTGTGAAGGAGGCAAGACCATATCGAACGGCTGTAGTTTACCAAAAAATGTTGGACATGTGCAGTAGCCTAGTATATGGGAAGCGTTTCACAAAGTAGAGTGATACAATAAAAAATGCACCAAAATTGGACGGGTGAAATTGCCTTAAACAATGTCTGTAATTGAATTCATTGTCTACTTAAAAGATTGTCCAATTATGTGCCATCTGTGTTTGACTTAAGTTGATATCACTTCTTGTTGGCAATGTGATAATTTTACCTGCTCATATTCGAGAACCATAAATGGGATTTCAATGCAAATCTAAATGAAATGCTTAGTATATTGTATTTCTCTAAGATATTAACACTTGATGTGACATTAATCCCTTCTTTAAAAGACTGAGACAGGCATTTGGATGGTGTAGTCTTGGAGTCAGTGCCAGTGTTAATCTGCGCAGTTGTTTCGGACTATTTTGTAAGAGAACAAGCTACTAAGTATTTAAAAGATCAATAGAACTACGAAACGGATCCTACCTCCCGTTACACTCACTTCCAGTGATTATATGAGATTAAACGGTCTCATATAATCCCCCTCCCCGTGTATATGTCAGTAGAATTTCAATAAAACTTTCTCTGGAGTCCTTCCGACCCTCCGGCAAAGGGCGAAACCAAACTATTACACAAATAAAACTTAAAGTTTAAGTCTCCTTCAAGTGTTAGGTCATCTTACAGAAGAAGAAGAAGACTATCTGTTTGTCTCAGATAGTATAGTTATTGATATCAGAACACGGTTAAGTTTGTGAAATTTGACGAAAATTGCAATTCATAAAATAGTGAAAGTCACTTGGCGGCCGATGAAGAATGCTAATTTGTTCGTAAGTATAATGCTAAGCACGAGCAATGAAAGAAGTAACAAATTACGTGCCAAACTGAACGAATCAAATTATCAAAACTGTGGACTTCCATTAAATATTCATATTTATCTACATGTCCCTCTTTAATCGTACCAAAGTTCAACCACGTGGGTAAGTTCAACATGACTTGTTTAACCTTTCAATACATCTGCAAACAATAGTTTGGGATTTGGGAAAGCGTGCGAGGTTCAGTATTATCGTAGGATCTCATAAAGAAGAGCCGCATACATAGAACGGTAAGGTTTCGAATTAGGAAAGTTTCTTTATTGTTTAAGCTTATGAACAACTCTTTCTTCTTTGAAGTGGCAACCAGAGTTTGACAGGACTTTTTTCGAAGATATTGTTTCTCCGTTTTATACTGATTACTAACTAGAATCAACAGTAACTAAAGAGGTATTTCAAGTTAAAAGAAAAAAAGAAAAAAAAGAGAATTTTTTATTTCTCCTGAAAAGGATATTTTGTAGTTTTGCCCGGGAAACAAGATTGCACAGAGATGCAAGACTAGACAGCCCCATCTATACGATGACCAATCACAACGTCAGATCATAATGACTGATCATTTGTGTTAGGTTTTACTCGAGTCATTGTTTGATAATGGTGCAAATCTATTGGGAAATTTGTAGAAACAAACTCTTCTGTCCCCTGTCCTTACTGTCTAGATTCGTGAAAATGTTGGTTTTGAGAATAAAACAATAATTGAAAGTGTATTCTAAGGGTCATTCCTTGTTCTCCTGCCTTTAATGGAATGACAATGCCACAATCCGGCCCGGGTTGTGTATGTAACCATACAAACATTACACTAGATCCGCCCACACAGTGCGACTCGATCAAACGCGCAAATCTTCGTGAGGTAATGTGAACTTGTCACAAAATATGGAATGATTGGCAACTAGCTGCAAACAGTTGCATTTCGGTCTTATGATACCAAAACGTGGGAATGACAAAATCTACGGACTTCTGGAAGAAAGAAGGTAAAAATTAGTCAATGGAAATATGGAAACGTATCCTTTTTAATTAAAAAATTCAACTAAACGGATTGTATCAAAACCAAATTCGAGGAAACCGCTTCTTCGCTAGGTATCCAGTTACTACTGCTAAACATATTACGGTACAACCGCACAGAATAGCATGCAGTTTGCAACTATACTTTCAGTGTGTAGCTAGCGTACTAGGTCTATGCAAGTTTACAGCTCACCGGTAATGTCGACTTCTTCAGCAATCTCTTCAACGGTTTTTTCTTAGCATTCCTATAGGAATAGCTTTTGTTTCCACACTTATAAAGTAAAGGTTGTTGTTCCCACATTTCTGCCAGTTTGTCTTACCTCTACTCGCCGTACTCGGTCCATATATCCATCTTTTCAACTGAATATTTACACAAAGTTACGTCAAAAGTTGTCACCGAAACGAGCATTAGACTAGTTTCATCGGATATATAAAACCTGCATATAAATCAGTAACTTTGATTGGTCAGGTTTTTCAGTCCCTTGCGACTGTCGCCTTACAGAATCGGGAAGGACCAACATGTTCGTTCTTCCCGACTGAAGGCGATGCGACTTAAAACTGGTCCTAAAACTGCCAATCGCAGTGATAAACTCACGCACACCACACGACTGTTGGATATCCGACGATCGACGATCGAGTTGAGTTGCAACGCGCAAAGTCGTGAAGTGTGCGGCTAGCTTAAAGTACTGAGCGAATTACTGGGACAAGACTGTCTAGCTCGATAAGCTTTGAGAGACGTAAGTGAACTAGAAATGTGGTTACGAAAATCGTAACCACTTACTGTCCATGATTGATTCCGTGCCAAGGTATTTTGGAATCTAGTGAACGAACGTGACTTCAGTGACTGAGTGATAGGCGTAGTGCTAACTGATATACATACAGTGGTAGGCCCGTAACTTATGTAATTATTTTATTTATCATTGGCTAGTTAGTTGGTGTACCACTGAATACATTGCAGTGCCAATAATACTTTACTTGATACAGTACATGTAACGTTAGGATAGGCTTATAGTTAGGCCTAGCTTAAGTTAAGCCCGTACGACTTTACTGCCCCCAAGATAAATATCTAACTTCCTATTGCCGTAGTAACAAGCAGCAAGAGAGTTGCTATCCAAATATTATGTTCATGTGCATTCAAACTTACTACAAAATGGCCTAGAATAAGAATATAATTACACGCAGTATTGATTAATGTTGCTAACGTTAAATGTTGGGACTAGCTGAAGCCTTTATTTGCTTAAGCTTGCTCTTCCATGCCTGTTCACTCACGTGTTAGCCTAATATATTAATTGGCTACTGGAAATGTGCACTGTCAGCATGCAGCATACTGCATGCATGCAGTACACGAGCGTTTAGTCGTTTTAACACAGTACATACAGCAGGATGGTTGTTTAGAACCAGGCCTAGCAAAGCTGTAGCATAGAAAGACGACTTAGCGATGAGATTTGCCAGGTAGCAACTCCAAGTAAACCTTGTATAGTCTAAAATGGAAAATGATTTCAAAATTTCAACCATTCGATGGAAATAACAATATTGGGGTAAAAAATATTTGTAAACAAATTTTCTGATTTTTTCTCTTCAATCAACGGGTATAATGTACAGTAAATGATTACCATAAACACGAGCTTGTAAGCTTGCTCGCCCAGCTGACGTACTTTCTTTATCTAGCTATTTAATGCTGTGAGAAAGGATCTCACAGCATTAAATAGCTGTGGCAACCTAAGGGGGCTGCATCCACAGGAGCGCTACGCAGACTTCTTGCCCAGCGATTCGTTTGCGTTTGACTTGCCTCTAACCAAAATTGAAAATGAAGTTTCGTTCCCGTCTACATGAGCCACGCTTCACAATGAGCTTAATAGAAGGGCAAACTCAATTTAGGTCAAGAAACACTGAACGGAAGAACTACCTCTGGAAAATGAGAAGCGTGCCTAAGACACTGTCCATGAAGCCATGGACAGTAAAATTACAGAAGAAATAACGTATGTTGAAGCCTTCCTAGAACCAGGCGTTTTGCATTATTCTGAGAGATCGATAGCGGACAACTATTTTTAAAGTATGTAAAGCTCAGCGCTTAATCATCGATTAAGCTACATAAGGCTATCGGGGCGGGCTCGACTTGAACCAGTTGGTTGGAAACTGGGCCGTAAAACTCTATGTAACTAACTTACTAAATGATGCTATCTACACCTACTTATGTAATGACTGAAGGTTAATCTGCTAACTTGGCAAAGAACTATCCATTTAGTCTAAGTTTGGATTTGAGGGAGGCCCGGGACCGGCGCCTCCATCCAGAAATGTTGTTCGAACTTTTTTTTTTTGGCTTAATAAAACAAAAATAAGGCCGCTCCCAGCTTAAATCAGCCTATTAGATATGTCAGATTTACTTAATGACACCCCTCCTCTTACATCTCTCCACTTCCCTGGTCAAAATTCCAGTTGAACCCAGTTAAACTGGGTTGAACTGGGTTCAACTGGATCCAGTTAGAACCCAGTTGAAAACAAGTTAAACCCAGTTAATCTAACATGGGAATTGGAACAAATTCAACTGGGTTGAATGTAGTCAATCCAGTTGAAAACTGGTAACCTAGTTCAACCAAGTTGGTTTTATATGGGATTTGGAACAAGACCAGCTGGGTTCAACTGGGTCCTAGCTGAACCCAGTTGAATTGGTCAACTGGGTTCAACTGGAATTTTTACAGGGGTTTGTTTACTCCTTCCTTTAGTTTTTAGCGAATTACTGCGACAAGACTGTCTAGCTCGGTAAGCTTTGAGAGACGTAAGTGAACTACAGTTAAAAAAAAAAAACGTATGTTGCAGCCTTTGTGCAACCTGGCGTTTTGCATATTGCTGAGAGATCGATATCGCTCATCTATCAAGCTATACATTAGGCTATCGTTACCGGCGCTACTTGAACCAATTGGTTGGAAACTGGGCTGTAAAACGCTATATAACTAACTAACTTACTAACTACATGATGCTATCTAAACGCCTTATTAGTTTATTAGTTTATGACTTAAGTTTAATCTGCTCAT
This sequence comes from Holothuria scabra, assembly GCA_037179385.1. Lineage (NCBI taxonomy): Eukaryota > Metazoa > Echinodermata > Holothuroidea > Aspidochirotida > Holothuriidae > Holothuria > Holothuria scabra. The sequence goes on from CM074197.1 coordinate 26,605,902, forward strand.
TTGGCATAGAACTATCCATGTAGTCTAATTTTGTGTCCGAAATGAACAGGAATGTTTAGGGATGGATTTTAAGGTTACCCGGGCCGGCGCCCCCATCCAGAAATGTTGTCTGAACTTTGTTTTGCTTCATAAAACAAAATAAGGCGTATCCCAACTTAAATCAGCCTATTAGATATGTCAAGTTTGCTCAATGACACCCCTCTCCTTTTATCTCTCCACTTTGTTAACTCCTTCCTTGCACCTACAAGCCCTTGCAATTTGCTAGGAAAACTTTTGAGTGATCGTTTTGCACTTTTTCATTTTTTTTTTATTGATTAATGCATTTCATTGCATTAAACAGCTCAAAATAACAAGTGCTGTAATTCTTCTTACAGGATCTAGGGAATACCATTTCTGGCTGTCTGAGGGGTTGCAATTTTTCAATTTTTCAATTTTTTTTTTTTTTTTTTGTGTTCAGTACCAACTTCTGGCCCTGCTGGACATTATGCACACTTAACCATCTTCTTGTGATAGGACATCAACTCGGTGAGAGAGGGGTCTTTGGGCACCTGGTAGGGGTTAAAACAACACACACAAAAAAAATTAAACTGAAATGCCAACCTTAACACTTCACAAGTGTTCTAAGCTGTATGTATATTAGACGGATCAAGAATATGTTCGACACCCACAAGGCTTCGAAATTCTCACCGTGATCACTTGTTTAGGCACTTGGCAAGGCTTGGGTGGGACGCCTGTTTTTAATGGTGGGGGGCGGGGTGGGTGTATGCCCATCCAACCAGGCGTCGCTACTGCTGGAGATCATATGATTGTGTAGTTTCCTGACCTTTGCATCCATCATCCCCGAGGTTTTAATGAAGAGGTCTTCAGGCTGTTTACTAAATTCCAATGAATTGGTTTTTAAAGCAAAGTGTCCCCTCCCTTCGTGTCCGAGAAATGACAAGCGTGACATAGAAATGTTATCACGACTATGAATTACAATGTAATTATTTTGAATGAAATATTCCATGGCGAGAAACAATTATTTCTTTAAAACTTCACGCACGGTCTGAATAGAGCACTTTACTAAAAACTCATAGGTGCCTATAGTCATATGAAAATCAAGGATTTGATGCACTAAAGAAATCCCTTTTATAATGCACGCAAACTAACTTTCAGCCTTCTCCTATAGCTTTGTATAGCTTCAGATCACTAGAGAGTCTTTGTCCTCAAACTGTTTATAGATAGTACAATTTCGATTGCATTGATTATGAATATTGAACACGGAGTGTTCTTGCATTTAGAAATAGGGTGTATTTATCTTACATGGTGAAATCTGCTAATAGGAGTAACCAAACAAAATACTCGACTAGGAGGTCAAGCTTCCGTTAGGGAGTCAGCACCACAAAGCCAGTCAGAAGATATGGTTTCCCTTAGGAATGCCGAACGCCGTGGTACTCCGTAGGACTGTTAAAATTGTTATGATAGCTTAAAGTGTACCTCAAATCAAAAAATTCAAAAATATATAATATTAAACTGCATTAAAAGTAAATTCTAACAGTCCATCTCTCATCTTCATAGGACATTCTTGAGCCAAGATATAAAATGTTGAAGTATATTCACTCAATTTCAAAAGGTACATTGCGCAATAATTTGTGGTGCCATTGTTGTACTACTCAAATAACAATCTTTGTGTTTCTTTTTTTTTTCTGAAAGTCACTGCAGCTTGCAAAGATGTGTGACAGTACTTCCATGGTGATAGCATTCTTACTCTTATGGGGTGATGCAATTTATTATGCCCTCTCTGTGCAACATGCTATGCAAACAAACAGGAAGTGTTCATTAAAACATTTTTAGTTTTAAAGGGAAACAAAGCAGACAATGAGAGTTGTACAACAAGAAAGTCACAAATTATTGCGCAATAACTAATTTGTTTTAAGAGAATAAACTTCAACATTTTATATCTCGGCTCAAGAATGTCCTATGAAGATGGGAATTGAACTGTTAGAATTCATTTTGAATGCTCTGTAAGATATAGTTTTGAATTTTTTTTAACTGAGGTACACTTTAATTTGTGTTCCGGGAAAGTTAGAAAATGTGGGTGTTATGAGAGAACTGTCCCTTTTCATCCAAGTAATTTTAATTATCCTAAGTAAGTTGTTCTACCCCGAAATCTGTCTTGAGCCCGGGCCACGTCCTTGTCTAATCGCAAACCTTATTACATTGCACCTTCCCTAGGCTGACATTGCATACAATGCCATTATATGTAATCAGAGTAATCAAAACTTCATGATGCTTTCTGTGCATATTGTACTATCTGACTGTTATTTGCACCATGTCCAAAGGTGCACACTGGTCTTCCACAGAGTAACAAATTTAGAACAGAACTTTTCGATCCCAAATCGGGTTTCTTAATTAGCATAACGTCCATACGAAAGAACAATATCCTATACGTGAATTCAAAAGGTTGGAAACTGGGCCGTAAAACTCCATCGAAAACATATTTGAAACTGGTTTTAACATTTCAGAAAAAAAAAAAAAAAAATTAACGGAGGATGATTGTGCGAGAAAGGAGCGATTTTTTTTTTTTTTAGGGGGGGTTCTAGTTTGTTGCTCTTTTCATCTATTTTTTCTTCTGGCATCGAAAAATTTTAATCCATCCTTTCCACTTGTATCGGTTCTGATCACGGACTTATAAACATGGACACAGCATGTAACGTGTACGCTCTATCGGTAGCTTGTCGCCACCGACTGGGACAAAAAAGGCGCACCAAGATGGCCACCGTGAAGTTATAAATCGTCTGATTTGACGACGACTCTGAAGTATTTTAAGCTAAAGTAAAACTTGGATGGGGGAAAGTATCATATTTCTGCAATTAGTGAAGGGATTTTGACCTTAACTTGCTGTATTTCAAAAATATTTCTACTTTCTTGCAAATCTGCTGATTTACTTGAGCAAGTCCAAAATTTCACACAAAAACATAGCAGACGGAAATTTCGGTGCGCTTTTTCTCATACTACGGTACCGACAATGCAATGCACCGTGCAGTATGCTCTGTCCATGTATAGGAAGTCCGTGGTTCTGATCGATGCATCTACCAACATGCGTATGTCTGTATTACATTGATGGTGCACACTTTATTGGGATACTTTTGACGATTGACAAGACACGTAAACTGCAGGAAGTTAAGTGACAACATTTTCGATAAAGAGTTTGTTCCTCGTGGTGAACCTGCAAAATGGCTTTGACAAGTATGGTTATCAGATTGAATCGATAAATCAAGAAGCAGAACCTTATGTAACGTAATGAAGTCGACGGGTGCAAAAGTTTATTCGATTTTTGCGGCTTCCCTGTTACTTTAAGTGTTATACACAACAAGCAAGCGGCCTGCCATTTGATCCCATCTATGTATATATTAAAAAAAAAAAAAAAAACACGTTCCGTTATAACGTTGTGTAACAAAGACATCTGTTAAGTAGGCAGCAGACAAAATATAAGATGATTTTGCGGCAGATTCGGGAATTTGCACAAGAGCAGCTTAAGTTGAATGGTGCTATTGGATTTAAGGGGCTGACAAGCGTGTCAAATAGCTAGGGATATTTGAGGTGTTGTATTTGAGTTAGTGTTAGTGCAAATCCAGGGATCTCTCGAGGTTTCGATCAGTCTGGGAGCCTCAATTAACGACCAAGTATTTTCCAAGGACGGTGGACCTACCGGTGGAACGGAAAAATGTGTGGGTGAAGGGTCCATGGCTCTTTGAAGACTATCTGAGCTGATCGTCCCCTCACCATTGGTCGGCGCGGGGCATAAAAGAAAAAAATGACTCTACAAAACCTCCAGATGGCCAGAAAAGGCACGTTTCGAAGTACTAGCTGCATGTGCCTTGCCTTCCAAAATTGGACCTCATGTCTGCAACAAATGAAAAAAATCAGCCACACGGAATGGTACGGTAATACATATCAGATAAGATGAGAACATACAGAAATCGTTAGGATTTCCTCTGCCTGGAAAGCTCTCCTAATCACCTTCTTTATATCTGTTACATTTGCGCAGTACTCCCATTCATTTGTTTCCCTCATCAATTATATACACTCTTAAATCTAAGAGTGAAAAGTGTGAGCTCACTCCATTAGAGTCCAAAAAATAAAAGTGAAATTCACTCCAGGAAGAGAGAAAATTTACTCTTCCAAGAGTGCCTGCAATGATCATTCTTTTTTTTTTAAGGGTGATCACTGTAGGCACTCCATAAGGTGTGAAACTTCGCTCGTTTGGAGGGAATACCACTGTTTTGGGGGAGAATTTTCCTCTTTTTTTAGTGAATTATCATTCTAATGGAGTTAATTCCCACTTTTCACTCTATCAAAGAGTAATTTCTTTCACCTTTTAGATATAAGAGTGTATCTGAGCAGAAAATCCAGAATTTCTCAGAAAGTGGCTTGGAGGTCAGTGGTGGAGGAACTGAAAAAAAAAAAAAAAAATTGGACGGGTGGCTAACACCTCCCTGCTCAAGGCAAGGACATATGACATTATATCCTCACGTTAATGGGCAGTCTTTTATTTTACTTGAAACTTTAGAGCCTATTTTCTCCTCAACAGTCATACATTTATAAAATGTATTGAATTTGGGGGTCATGACTTGGCTGATAGCGTCATGACTTGGCTGATAGCGTCATGACTTGGCTGATATTTTTACGATGGAAAACCGCAAGTAACCAACTGATCTTAAGATTGCTCTCAAGTGTTTACAGCCCAAACAATGACTAATGGTGTACGTCACTCCTGAAAACATCAAGAAATAATACCCGTTAGTTATTATTAACACGTTTTTCGTTGATTTGGATCATGTAGCACCTATTTCATATGTTTTTTGTCCCTAATATCAATAATTTGACGGATTCGTAGAGAAATTTTTAATTTTATTCCCGCATTTTTTAATTTCGTTTTCGTGCATACCTTTACTGAATCTGAACAGAGTTTTATTGTTCGAGATTCCTTCAGTCACTGAATTCGTTTCTATCCACATCAAATGTGGAAAAACAAATCAACCCTTAAAAATCTTCTGAAGGTGGATGCCCAGTATCGTAAGACCAACCACAAAAGTAAATCATTTCACTGCTGGATTCTCAAATAAAGGTCAAAGAATAAATGTCCACCGTTCAAAGGGCGGAATTCTGTAATGGCAAATCCGGCCATTGTGCATGTGGTCAGACCATGACCCTAATTGAAATGCCTGGTAAGAGGAGTGGACGGGCTCTTGCTTTCAAATTTGTCTGCTCTTCATGAAAATTGTCGATTTTTTAAGATGAAACGTTCCTAGGCTTCTTACTTTTGTTATTTCGTTTTTCGTGTATTTATATCGTGAATTTTTCTAACATATTAAAACTTGATGTGACATTACTCCCTTCTTTTAAAAAGGCAGGCATTTTGATGGCGTATAGTCTTGGAGTCAGTGCCAGTGTTAGTCTGCGTAGTTGTTTCGGACTATTTTATAAGTGAACAAGGTAAGTGTTGAAGAATTCAATAAAACTACGAAATGGATCCTACCTCCCGTTACACTTGCTTCCAATGATTATATGAGATTATGAGGTTTCATATACCCCCCCCCCCCCACCTATGTTATATGTCAGTAGAATTTCAATAAAACTTTCTCTGAAGTCCTTCCGACCCTCTGGCAAATGGCCGTTGGGCGAAACCAAACTACTAAACTATTAAATCTAAAAGTTAAGGCCTCTTTCAAGTGTAAGGTTATCTTCCTTCGAGTAGACTTTCTGTTTGTCTCAGATAGTATGATTATTGATATTAGAACACGGTTAAGTTAAGTGAAATCTGGCGTAGACACTGGGGGGGGGGGTTAGAACCCCCCTCCTCCCATGACCCAAAATTTGCAATGCACAAAACACCTAAAATAGTGGTGTTTCCTCTCTATCCTTAGACTTTTCCCTCATTTCGTGCCCCGACCCCCATGACACCACCCCCTATGACAAATCCTGGCTACGCGTCTTTAATTCATAAAAAAGTCAAAGTAACTTGGCGGCCGATGAAGAATGATAATTTGTTCGTAAATAGAGTGCTAAACACGAGCAATAAAAGAAGTAACGAATTACGTGCAAAACTAAACGACTCAAATGAGCAAAATGGTAGGCTACCATTCAATATTTATATTTATTTACATGTCCCTCTTTAACCGTACCAAAGTTCAACCACGTGAGTAAGTTCAACATGACTTGTTTAACTTTTCGATACTTCTGCAAACAATAGTTTTGCGATTTGGGAAAGTACTACCGCAGAACCTCATAGAGACGAGCCGCATACATCGAACGGTAAGGTTTCGAATAAGGAAAGTTTCTTTATTGTTTGAGCTTTTTAACAACTTTTAACAATCTTTTTTAAAGTAGCAACCAGAGTTTGACAGGACTTTTGTTCCAAAACTTTGTTTCTCTGTTCTTAAATGATTACAATACCAGAATCAACAGATACTTCAGAGGTACTTTAAGTTAGAAAAAAAGTTTAGTTTTATTACTCCTGAAAGGAAATTTTGTAATTTTGTTAGGATAACAAAATTCCGCAGAGATTGAAATTTAGACACCCTCATCTATACGATGACCAACCACAATGTCAGATCATAATGACTGATCATTTTTGTTAGCTTTTATTCGAGTGAATATTTGATAATGGTGCAGATCTACAGTCGCGGAAAACTTTTAGACAGTGACTTCACCAGGAGAGGGGGGCAGGGGGCCCTTCCCCCCTGAAAAATCGTGTGCCCCCGTGTGCCCCCAACTGAGATTTGAGTTTTTCAAAACGATATGTCTTCTTTAGTTAGGGTGTGACTATGCAAATTTTTAAGATTCGATTCTTCTTTTGACAAGAAAAGGCAGTAACTTGCACATTTTTCAAATGAAAATATCGCAAGAACACCTGGAAAATGCCATTTGCCAGTTGTCTGAGGGGTTGCATTTTTTCAAAAATTTCTGCACACTTCCGACATCACCAACCAAAGGTGGCGCACAGCTCAGGTAACCGTTAAAGCAGGGGTAGGCCTACATTTTTCCGTAAGAGGATTACATCTAACTGCCCATCAACTGCTTTCTGCTTCAAGTTCAGGTCTCCTTCTTCAAAATGCCAGTCGGATTCGCTCTCGATAGTAGTTACACTAGTTTTTTCACCAATAAAATCTTACTTGAAATTGCCCTGGAAGTAATTTTTAGACCAGTGTAAAGACCCAGTCGTTAATAGAATGACCCGGTCGTTAATTGCGACCTTAATTGCTCATAAACCCCTTAAAACCCAAGAGCTTCCGGTGGTTTCGCCCCCTGGACCCCCGCCGAGACTCACAATTAATTGCTCATCAACTTCTTCCTCAATAGTTCATCTCCCCCTTTTGCAAAATGTCAGCCTGATCTGCTCTTGGTAGTTGAATCATATTTTTTTTTTTTTACCAAAACTCTTACTGGAAGTTACCCTGGAGGGAATTTTTAGACCAGTGTAAAATCAATAGAAGAACACATAAAGAGCGACTTTAATACCTCACAAACACGCTAAAACCCAGAAGCTTCCTGGGGCTTCGCCCCCTGGACCCCCACCGCCCCCCACCAGGGGCCCAAAGGCGGGCCCCTGTACCGCACCCGCTGAGCCTGGCGCTTCGCGCTCGGTGGCGCCTACGGCGCCATGAGTGGAGTGTAGAAGTGCCCCTCCGCAATCTTCTTGTGCCCCCAGTGCCCCCCTAGAACGAAAAGTCTGGTGACGCCACTGCTTGTAGAAACAAACTCTTCTGCCCCTTTTCTTTACTAGTAGAGGTATTTAGATTTGTAAAAATATTGGTCTTGAGAATAAAACAATCATTGACAGTGTATTCTAAAGGTCATTTCTTGATCTCGTGCCTTTAGTGGAAAGATAATGCCACAATCCGGCCCTGGCTGTGTATTTAATCATACAAACGTTACACTAGATCCGCTTACACAGTGTGACTCGATCAAACGCGCAAATCCTCGTGAGATAAGCTGGACTCGTCACAAAATGTGGAATGCTTGGCAACTAGTTGCAAAGAGTTGAACAACCTGATCTTCTGGCACCGCGCTTTTCGGTCTTACGATACCAAAACGTGGGACTGACAAAATTGACGAACTTTTGGCAAAAAGGCCGTAAAAAATTAATAAATGGAAATGTGGAATACATATCCTTGTCACTAAGACAATACAAATAAAAAGAATGTATCGAAGTCAAATTCTAGAAAATCGCTTCTTCGACGTGAAGTTGTAATTCATAAGTCAATGGCTTCTCCCACATTCGTGGTCGCTTAGCGTCGTAAAACAACTGCCCTCCAAGGCCTGATATAGGTATCTAGTTGCGAAGTATCGACACCTTGCACTTAAACTAGTTAGTCATCATTCGATTACCACGTGACAGTCACGTAAAGCCCTACGCGAATCAATGCGACAAGACCGTCTAGTTCGGCAAGCTTTGAGAGAAGTAAGTGAACTAGACAATTGTACTTGCATGACAAGTACTAATCGAAGCCTTGAAATGTGCACATTTGGGACTTTCTCATGAACAAAATGAAGCATATTGTTTGAACTGGTTCCCGGACAAAAGTGGAATATTTCCCATACATGCAGGGGGGTGGGGGGCATTGCTTCTTGTAATTTGTTTGGGAAGGTCTATGTGAGAAAAAGCAGTAACATTATGTATTCTACCGAGCACTGGTATTTGAATGAATGTACTTACATGGCTGTAACAGTATCGATAAGCAACTATAAGTAATTGCCCAACCTGGATGTAGCGTTGCCCCAAAATCTTTATACCTCTTTAAACTTTGCCTCAGACTGTGTGATACACTATTCGTGATGGCACAGACCTAACTCTGTGCAAAAGTATCGACCCTAGATTAACTCGAGTTTCGTAACAAGCAATAAACTACAATCTTGGACAAAACTGTTGGGACACTTTACATATTATTCGTAAATTTTATTTGAAGTAGGCTAACATGAAACCACCTGAAGTAGCCTAACATGAAACCCCCCTTTCCCCACCCAGTGTTGTGTCAAGATGAATGGCTCTTTACCATGAACAGCATAACAGTTGTCAATATTGGAATGGGAGGGGGAGCGAGGTGTCCCAACAAGTTTTGTCCAAGATTGTAGCTGCAGTGTCTAGGCCTACGCTGGGCGCACCCTTTTAACTAGGCCACGGCTAAATGTTAATGTTAGACTTGTTTTGTTCTGTAACGTTAGGCTGTAGGCCTTCGTAACTGTGTTCGGGCAAGACTACGACAACTTTTGTCCTCAGTAAAGCCTAAAATACAACAGTACGTATGGACAGTCGCGTAATTGCTCCCTACACAAATGTAAAAGGAGCAACTACGCGACCGTCCTTGCATAATGTTAGTCCTTTACTGAGAACTACGACAACCGTAGGTAGACTGTCTTTTCCTTTGTTTTACAGGTACCGGTAGTTGATAAACTCCAACAAAAATTGCCCACACAGGGTAATGAAATCAACGACAAATTTAATACCTTGAAATTGGTAGATCGTTCCCTGGCCTTGGTTACTGTCGCAACCACGACACACAGTACAGTACGTACACTAACTATAGCTAGCTGCATGTATATGCATAAACGTAAGTTGGGCGAATTGCTAACGTTAATTTGAGTACAGTCGACGAAGTTGCTTGATGAAACAGTTCCGACAAAACAAAGTGGCATATGTTTGAAAATGCAACGTTTCAAATTTATTTTGAAATCCCTGAAAGGTATAAATTGTTTGCAAACGATATTTACACCTTTTTTTCAACCAGAAAGGAGGCCTTCAATGCAGAACAATACCTCTGAATGTGGAACTACTTCATTATTTGCACATTACCACCTAACTATACAGGAGTTATTCGGGCAAATCCCCTTATAAAGAAATAGTTAAACTTTGTTGAAAATCCCCCTACGGAGCAACTTAACATAACTGCGCAGCTGTTTCACTGTACAAACGAACAGCGTGCGATTGCAATATGAATCCAAACGAAACGTATATAATATTCATCCGCACTGACCGCTTACGAAGGCACGAAACCACGTGACTGAACGAGCAATTCCTACAATCGAAGCTGTGGCTTCGATTAATTACAGTAGGAAAAACGTGTTGCAGCCTTTTTACAACCCGCGTTTTGCATATTGCTGTGAGATCGATAGCGAACAACTATTTTAAAAGTATATAAAGCCCAACGTTTCATCATCTATTAAGCTACATTAGGCTATCGTGGCCGGCTCGACTTGAACCAATTGGTTGGAAACTGGGCCGTAAAACTCTATGTATTTAATTAACTGACTGACCGACCGACCGACCGACCAACTGACTGACCGACTAACTTACTGACTAACTGATTAACTGACTAACTGTCTAACTGACTAACTGACTAACTGAATAACTGACTGACTAATTGACTAACTGACTAACTGCCCCTGCTGGACATGAACACTTAACCATCCTCCTGTGAAAAGGACTTTAACTCGGTGAGAGAGGGCGCCTTTGCGCATCTGGTAAGGGTTAAAGCAGTGCAAAAACATTAAACGGAAATGTCAACTTTGACACTTCACGAGTGTTCTAAGCTGTATGTGTATTAGACGGATCAAGAATATGTTCAACAGTGTAACCCACAACACTTGGGAATTCTCCCCGCGATCACCACTTGTTTGGGCACTTGGTAATGCTTATGGGGCCGCCTATGTTTTTCATGGGGGGGGGGGTGTAAGCCCATCCAACCAGTCGTCGGTACTGCTGGATATCATATGATTGTGGCGTTTCCTGAACTTTGCAGGCTTCATCCGGGCTTCATTAAGAGGTCTTCAGGCTGTTAACTAAATTCCATAAATTGGGTTTTAAAGCAAAGGGTCCCCTCGCTTCATGTCCAAGAAATGACAACTCTGACAGAGAAATTTTATCACGACTATGAATTAAAACGTAATTGAGGTAGAAGTTTAAGTGCTTTGATTTTGAATGAAACATTTTATGGCGAGAAAAAAATATTTTAATTTCTTTACAACTTCACGCACGGATAAAATAGAGCACTTTGTTTAAAGCTCATAGGATAATCATATGAAAGTCAAGGATTTGATGCACTGAAGAAAATTCCTTTTAAAATGCACGTCAACTAACTTTCAACTTTTAGTTCTCCTATAGCTTTGTATAGCAACAGATCACTTGAGCCTTTGTCCTCAAACTGTTTATAGATAATACAATATCGATTCCATTGGTTTTGAATATTGAAGACGGGGCGTTCTTGCATTTAGAAACAGGTTGTAAAATGCTCGACGAGGAGGCCAAGCTTCCGTTTGGGAGTTAGCAACGCAAAGCCAGTCAGAAGAGACGGTTTGCCTTAGCAATGCCGAACGCCGAGGTACTCGATAGTACTGTTAAAAGTTCTTATCATAGCTTAACTTGTGTTCGGAAAAGTTAGATAATTCTGGTGTTATGAAAGAACTGTCCCTTTTCATCAAAGTAATTTTAATAATCCCAAGTAAGTTGTTCTACCCCGAAAACTGTCTTGAGCCCGGTCCAAGTCCTTGTCTAATCGCATTGCACCTGCCTGGGGCTGACCTTTAATACAAGACCATTATGTGTAATCAGAGCAGGGAGGCCTTAGGTCCTAACACCTCCCTGATCAGAGTAATCAAACGTTCAGGATGCTTCCTGTTCATGCTGTACTATTTGCTTGTTATTTGCACCTGTCAAACCCCAAAGGTACACAGGTGGATAAGCCCCTCCCACTACCATAGACAGAGTATGGAGGCACTTTAAGTTTCGAACGAAATATGATAATGAAATTGCTCTATTGCTCTATGGATCCTCCAAAGAGTAACAAAAGTAGAACAGAACTTCCACATCGCGTTTCTTTAGAATAACGTCCATACGAAAGAACAATATCCTATATGTAAATCCAAAATTTGGAAAACTGGGCCGTAAAACTCCATCTACCTAACTACCTGACTAACTATATGCCTCTATATAACCTAAACTGGTGTCAACATTTAAGGAAAGGATAACGAAAGATCATTGTGCGCGAAACGAGCATTTTTTTTTTTTTTTTGTATATCTTTTGTGGAATTTCAGTGTGGGAACAATCATCATATATGCCTTTACTAATACATATGTGAATATTTTCCCCAGTTCATCCAGCTGGACGGATGTACCTACAAAATCAGCCAATGTACCTATAAAATATCTTCAAAGCTCAAGTTGGGGTGGGGAACTCCCTTGCCCCCCCCCCCCCGTATTTCAAGGTAGTGGAACATTTTAAAGTTGACTATGGCGCTTTTGAGCCGGAATGTTCATGTCTAATGTCTTCATAACGACCCAAAATTATCTTAAAGTGCGTTGGAGGTGCAGATGCATTCTTCCCTCATTTTTGATACCGACAATGACAGCACATCACTCGAATGTCGCAATAACTCAATATTACTGACGCTTACTTGGTTAAATGTGGTTTGCTAAAACTGCCTATAGCATTTTTATCGGAAGTTCTTACGTCGTCATATCTCAGCGAAATGATATTTGAAGTAAGTATATAATAGCGCACATCTGAACATCGCAATAAATAAGATTAACATGAATTTAAGCTAGTACTTCGATTTGCACTTGCTTTACGGTGTTGCACGATAGACGGAGCGCTTTAAATTGACATGTTGAGTAGTCATGACAGGCCTACTTAAATTTGAACCGTATCCTTGTGCTTAAGGGTCACGAGAGTCTTGCCATTTAACTTTCTGCAGGCAGGTAAATATTACAGTATCACCGATTTAAATTCAAATTGAACACAATAAACTGGAAACACATTTCACATTTAGTATGTCAAATTTTGTCTCATTTCATAGTCGTAACCTTGTGTTCTGAAATTTCAATATGGAATCTGTGCTTCGATTCTACAAGGGGCAAATACCGCTGGTTCCTATGATACAAGACTACGCCATAGATGCCTTAAAGACATTTAAATACAGAGACGATGATGTGCTCATTGCATCATACCCTAAGTGTGGTAAGTGTCATGTTACACCACAGATAAGCTAATGCCCAGTAAATAATAGTTTTTCTCATATTCTGAATAACCAAACCAATTTCTATGAATGTTTATAATTGTTTCAGAATCATAGTTAGGGATTTATTGTAGGATACGTCAGTGAGGGACATTTAACCCCATCCTTCATAATCCGGGTAAAAACCAAAAAAGAAGAAAAAAAGAGAGAGAGAAACAGAACATTGGTTTAAAACTAACATTTCGGATTGAGTTCCGTGGCCTATATCCCAGAAACTAATATGACCATGTTCAGTTCAGAAATTCACTCTCATTGCATTTCACTTCATTAGTAGGCTATTAACCTTTTGAAGTTCAACCTACACAGTGAAGAAGAAGGCATTTTAAGACTTAAGTCAATCAACCTTCCAAAACATTCCCTAACATTTACTTATTATAAAACAAGTTGGTCTTTCTTCTAATATTTCATTTTGGGGGATTTGAGTATTTCTGGGCAATGAATAGGATGTAGTGTAAAACAGAGTATTCTCAAGACTTTCTACTTAACATTTTAGTTAAAATATGAAATTTAGCTGAAAGTAAATATTTCTCTTTTGGTACACTCTTATGAAGTAGAATGTACTCTGTGAAGATTACCGTTACTGTGGATGTTCCCTTTTTCCAATTATTTTAGAAACATACTGGATCCCTAGTACCCACAGAAACGTCATGTTTAAGAATATATAGGAAAAATATTTTACCTCCAGATGTGAATAATTCCAAAGATTTAATTTGTTCCACGTTTTGACAAATTCAAATGTATTAGATTGGCAGCAAATAAGGATTTAACAAAGGAGTAATAAGTTTGATAGCTATTTACGTCTCAACATTTACTCTTCAAGTTTAACCCAGCGTAACCTATGCACAAAACTCTTTTTCTAGTTTTGGGACACAAAAACCATTCCCACTGATTTGTTCAAGTAAGAATGAAATGAACAGTTGAGGAGATGGTATAAAAATTGGCTCTTTAAGGTCAGTTTATTCCTCTTTGATCGTACTAGCCAGATATTTTGGAGATCCGACTCCCATACGCACACTGTAAAAAATGTTTATAATGTTACAGAATTTTTGTACAATTAAAGAAGAAAAAATAAAGAAATACAAAAGGAATACATAAAAAGTGCTGTCAATGAGTTGACAGCACTTTTTATATATTCTTTTGTTTTTTTATTTTTTTTTTATTTTCTGTAACTGTACATACATTTTTTACAATGCACTCTTTAAAACACACTTCTGCAATGGACACCTATCATCCTCTTTTTAAACACGTTTTCTTTCTTAATATATTTCGTTTTGAAGTTCTTAATGTTTAAATATTCAACGTTTTTTCAAGACAATTTTCAGGGATTTCACCCATATGATGTGCACATGGATTTGCGAGATTAGGACAAAAGGTGATTAGAAACAGGTTAAATTTTTAAAAACCGTGTCTAGATTGCTTATGTCAGAAACCTGACTAAATCGGCAGATGTTTTGGTCTTAGCAAAGAGTTGTCCTGACATCTCCTTCGTCTCAGTCAGTAAGAAGATTCGGGTAAAGTCTACTGGAGTCAAATAAATCTCACATTCTTACCTGAGTATACTATCCATTTGGCCAACGTCTTCATCATTTGCAAATACAAACGATCATTATACATGTCTGTTTGGCCAATGTCGTCCTAATTTGCAAAGAACAACGTTCTTCGTATTATTTCACATGAACACACTGGATTAACGAAGTGATTCAATTGATTCTTCATGATGGTGATCCGACAGAACTGGATCACAGGCATCGAAGGACAGCCTTGGAAATAAAGGACACAGAAATTGTCTCTAAGCTCTCCGAAGTGAAGGCTTGTATTGAGCTTGTTGATACAGATCCTTCTTCCCGTGTGCTCACTACCCACCTCCCTCCTAGTTTCCTTTCCGACGAGACTTGGACGAAGAGAATACCGGTATGAATGATCTCTGCTCTTACTTTTTGTTATTTCTGAATAGTGTAGTGTTTTAATCCTTACCGCGATGTCATGCGCCCTACCCCCCGTTATCCTTACGTGCCCCAATGGGTACCTTCGGAAGGTGGAGCGCTTTGACTTTTTCGAAAGTCTTTCATACACACACAGTTTCTCGTGAGAGTCTGTATGGTTTAAGGGTAATACACTGAAACATTGCACCGAGGGTATATTAAGCTTATGAAAACTGTTGCAGCAAATGTTTTTTTTTTCCAAAATCAACATTCAAATTTCACTTTGTTCAGCTTCACCAACAGTGTAAGATTTCCACTAGATTTTCTTTCAGTTAAGAAGTTTTTATATTAAAACATCCCCATTTAAGTTAACTCATTACCACTACAAACGAATGAGTGTCACCCTATACTTTAACACAAGGGTATGGTGTGAACCGTTTACAAAGTACAAAGAGGAACCGAGGGTTGGTTAGACTGAGCCGAGACCTCCCCTGTGTTTATCATTCTATCTATCTGTCTGTCTGGCTGGCTGGCTGGCTGACTGACTGTCTGGCTGTCTGTCTGTCTGTCCGCCTGTAAGTCCGTCTGTCCATCCATCTGTCTAACTGTCCACTGCCTATTCGTCTATCCGTATATCTTTCTATCTGACTATTTGTCTATATGTCTTTCTGTCTATATGTGTATCTGTCTTTCGTCTGTCTGCCTGTCTGTCTCTCTCTCTCTCTCTCCATGTCTATCTGTCTGTCTGTCTACTTGTCTGTCTTTTCGTCTACCTGTCTGTCTACCTGTCTGTCTGTCTGCATGTCTCTCTCTCTCTTCCCCCCCCCCTCTCTCCCCCTCTCTCTCTCTTGACGATAACACTTATTGCTGCCCCGATCGTATGTACATTTGCCATTTTACAATTATGTACAGTGTTTAACCATATAGAACTGTATCAATGTAATATTTATAAAGTAATGTTCAAATATTTACGATATTTGTAGTTGATTTAAAGTTAAAGAAAGTGCTTCTGCTCTATAACGCATTTTGGAACATTTTTACAATGCATCCACATTACCACCAACAGATCAAATTGGCTATTAAACTTCTTTTTAGGGGAATTGAACTCCACCATTATTTGTACTGCACCAGTTAAACTAACCAAACCGTGAGGGATCGGTTCGTACTATAGTTGATAGTGCGAGCCCCACACAATACCTCAGCCTATAGTAATATCTAGCGGCTAGATGGTGCCCTACCTAAAGACTGTCGGCATTGGTAGTGCTTTTTACGAGCATTAAAACGAACATCAGACAGAACAAAACTCAAAACGAAACCATAATAATTAGATCAAAAAATTACATTGTAAGATTTAATTACAGACTGAAGATTAAATTGCCATCATTACAATTGACGACGGAATGAGTTTGAAAAATTTTTAGCTGAAAAACGACATCTATCAGCCAACACCCGATCTTAAATTTCCCTTACAATTATTGAAGGCATAGCATTTGCAGATTGGTTTCTTGTTGGAAAACATAAATGCTTTTTGATATCCAGATAACGAATTTTGTTATACAGAGAAAAAACCAAATGTCGGTCAAAAACAATGCCTGGTACATCAATACTAGGATATCCATAAAGAAACAAGTCATCACTAAAAGCGTAATTATTTCCAATGAAATTGAAAAATATGCTTCTGACGCAACCCAGAACAGGGTTTATTGTCGAACAATACCAACAAAGGTGAAGGGAAGATTCCACTTCGTTAAGATGCGGGAAAAGACACCTACCATCACTTAAACCATTTTAAAAAATTCTCTCACCAGTGTTTAATACTCCATGCGCCAGACGCCACTGAAAGTCGCATAATTAATTATCAAGTATTAATGAAAACTCGTTGCCATAAAGTTACCCAAGGACGGGATGGGTGCGTCTGGAGCGAATGAATTTCAATATTGTCAAAAGAAAGCATTTTAACAATATCTTTGCTTTTCCTCCAAGAAAAGAAAAGCTTCCTATCCGACTGACACACCTTTTTAATTGTGTTACAGGCATGACTAACCGTGCTTGTACAAATACTACTCTCTTTATGTTAAACTTAGGACAAAGAACAAATGAAAGTTACCCGATATCTCAAAATGAGATGAGAAAGCTTTGTTATTCCCCTATTATAGACCAGGCGGAGAAGGGGGGGGGGTATCGTCACCCGAGAGTGAAATTTATGAGATATATTTATGATGATATTTATGAGATATAAGTGGATTTGGTTAATTTTGGGTCGCTGATTCCGAAAATCGAGGGTATACGGGCCATATCCGGGATTTTCTGCGCCATTTTGACGTTTAAAGTTTGAAGGGCGCCCTCGATTTATCAAAAATCTCGTTTTCTCGATATATTTATGGTCCAGTCATTGACTGTCGGTGAGGTTTGGTTCTAAAATCCTGTAAATATAATGTCAACTGATAAATACGGGGAAATGTTAGTATTCATATTAATATGCTAATTAGAAAAGGTTAAATGTCAAGTTTTAATGTTAGCAGAGAATTAGGCCGAGGGTTTGAGTCATGGAAAATTGCATCAAAATAGACCTGCCTTACACCCTACAAACACCATTAATACTCATTTCAGAGCATGCGGCAGGGCTGGCGCTATCTGACGACCACCTCCTACCTCATCTGGGAACAAAGGACCCCTTTTTGAAGACTTAAATTGTATAAGTGTAATGCCGACAACTAGAGCTGGGTTGGTCGTCATCGAACGATCGTGTTTTTTAATTTGACTTCTTTCTCCGGTTATTAATTATACAATATATACCATTGTAGTTATGGGGAACAAATATAGTACCAGTGCTGTCCAATCAAGGCTTGACATAAATTGCATGGGATCATTCGGAGAGAACATTTCATTTGCCGAGTCTTAATTGGCACGTTTCGAGGAATCGGTCCCTGCTCTATGGCATAGGGTGTTATATGTGCATTCACATGGATGTGTACGAAGTCGTGATTGAGGGAAGTACTCAACTGCCTGTGGGATCAGCATAGGCTGAGGAGCGAATTTTTTTAGTCCGCGACTTACTTGGGAAATCTCGATCCCTTGTGAGACAATGATTACTCCTTCGGATAACATTGTAGCAGGAAATATACGAAAAAATCAATATAAAAATTCGCAAGATATATGCTTTCAAATTATTACATGTGTAATATATGTCATAGCCTTCAATTTGCTATCCGCCTCTCACTAAAGTCCCCCGTGGAAAAAAATCCCACTGCCATCTGTTCCCCTTTTTAGTCAAATTAAAGCAACCCAAATGACATTTTGAAGCAAACTAAAATACTCTCGGCAGAAAAGTGTACATACGTGTATGGAGGGAAGAGGGCTACAGACACGTCTCGAACATCTTCCCACCTGCGTTGCCTGCACAATCGGCAGATTTGGAGAAGACTTGACGAAAGGGAGGGAAGTGAAGTGGAGATCACCTATGAATTTTTATGCAATTCTATACCCCAATAGCCTACGTAAATAAAACGTCAATAAAATTGGTATTAAAGATGCGATTGTGATAGAATATCTCATTGATTTATTACAAAGTTCAGTCTTATGTGTATTTCATATGAGGGCATAGGAGTTTGAGACGAAAAAAAAAAATGAAAATTTAGGGAATAAATTCCAAATTTTGGGTAGCGAAAATTAAGTTGTGGTCAGAAGTCCATCAGAGTAAACTTGAAGCCAAAGTTGAAGAAGTAGCCTATGAACCATGTTTACATCGATCTTTAAAGGCATGACATATTAATTTCCTTCCCAGACATGAGATGATGGAGTAAAAGTTCATTTGGCCTTCCTTTCAGTCACCAAACAGAATATTTGGCTTTCATGGAACAATGGCAGAAAGTACCACAAGGTCCAAGAAAACTGCAAAAGTGCTTGATACCTTACGATTCCTTAGCTAAATGTGACAATTTGTATACACACATTCTGACATCATATATATTTCCCGGAACAGGGCTATCCGAAGTAGTAATCACTGCCCCACAAGTGATAAAAATTTCTCAAGTAAATCCGAACTTCCGGCCCCAGGTAACATCACCCCTGAAAATGAGCCAATTAGATGAATAGCCGCGCACTTAAAAATTCACTCCTGAGCCTATTCTGAGCCCACGTATCGGACAGTTGAGCAATTCCGCGACCACGCCTTCGTACACATCCACTGTGAATGGCACTTTTATGCACATATTCCTTCCTATGCCATAAAGCGGGGACCGATTCTGAGAACCGTGCCGACTAAGGCTCGGTGAAAGAAATAACTGCAATGTTCTCTCCGAAAGCTGTCACAGAATATATGTCAAGCCTTGATTGGGCAACCATATCGATTTTTTTTTTTTTTTTAAAAACGATCATTTGCTCCTTTTACACCAAAATTTCTTTTTATGCTTCGAAAAGATATGTCTAAGTGAAAGCACCCATGAAACACCAATTTTTGACGATTTCATAATTTTGTGACGCCATAATTTTGGGGAGTTTCCCCCAAATAAAGCGTCATTTTATGTCATATAAACGCGGATTACCACAAAATTGTAGACCCAAATAACACCAACTCTTTTCCTCATGCTACTTATGACATGCAGAACGCGTTTAGCCATTTCGATATATAGATGTGGCTAGAAGAATTAATCCTAAAAATTATGTCAATTTGGGTTGAAAAGCAAATTTTCGCTTGAAGACATCAATTCCCATAAATTAACGTTTTACGACAAAAATAAAAGGTGTACCCAATCAAAAAAGTATCCATTGTGTGTGTGTAATAGTATGGACATTACAAATCCAAATTTGACAGACCTGAAATCACAACCCCGAGCACTACATTGAGCGAAAAACCGAACAATAACCAAAGGCCCGTACACTGTAACGCATTTGTGAGGTTAATAATCGAAACTTTTCGATATGACTAGTTCTACATCTGTCCCCCATAGCTACAATTGTATGTAATGTATCTAATTAATAACTGGAGAAAGAAATCAACTTACAAACTACGAACGTGCGATGACCAGCACAGCTCTAGTTGTCGGTTATACAATAAAAAGTTATACAATTTAAGTCTTCAAAAGGGGCCCATTGTTCCCAGATGAGGAAGGAGGGGGTCGACAGATAGCGCCAGACCTGCTGCATGCTCTAAAATGAGTATTAATGTTGCTTTTGAGTGTAATGCAGGTCTATTTTAAATGTAATTTTCCATGACTCAAACCCTCGGCCTATTTCTCTAACATTATAACTTGACCTTTAACCTTATCTAATTAGCATATTAATATGAATACTAATATTTCCCCGTATTTATCAGTTGACATTATATTTACAGGATTTAAGAACCAAACCTCACCGTCAGTTAATGATTGGACCGTAAATATAAGGAGAAAACGAGATACTTGATAAATAGAGGGCGCCCTTCAAACTTCAAACGTCAAAATGGCGCAGAAAATCCCGGATATGGCACGTATACCCTCGATTTTCGGAATCAGCGACCCAAAATTGACCAAATCCACTTGGTCTCATAAATTTCGCTCTCGGGTGACGATACCCCCCCCCTCTTCTCCGCCTGGTCTGGAGATTTTAAATATGCCCAAATTCCTCTTTCCGTAAACCAATAAAAATTGTAAGGTTATTTTAAACGTTATCTCCGTTGAATTTGCCCCGTAGGATCGCAATTCAGCATGGTAACATTTGAAAGTGGCGCCACCAATAGCAAAATATTCCCCCGACTGGGTGAAACTTGATTCCACCCCGAGAGAGGTTATCTCCCGAACTGTTTAGGGAAGCAAAGGTTATATCACTTCCTCAAATTGATAAGGAATAATTTGTCTTTTTGTTTTTTGACTGTTGTGTCGCCCTTGAATTCAGCTGGATTAGGATCTCCCAAGCCACTTATGTAATTACGTTCCGATAATATGGAATTTTTGAGAAGAAAATTGGTTGTGAAGTTTGAAGCTTAGGTTGGCATCACTTTTGTTAAAATTTTGCAACTTTATCTGCTCTTATCTTGACAGCTACACATGGGATGTAAATACAATTTTCACTGAGATGTTCAGAATAAGTACCTTTCTTACATATCAAAACTTGATGTGACATAAATCTCTTCTTTCAGACAGGTAGGCATTTTTGATGGGGTCTTTGAGTCAGTGCCAGTGGTAAATATGCGTAGTTGCTTGAGACTATAAGTAACCAAGCTAAGTCGATAGAACTGCGGAACGGATTCTACCTCTCGCTACACTCACTTTCCGGGTGATTATATAAGATTGCCAGTTATGCAGTCTCATATATAGCCCGACCTCCGAGTCAGTAGACTTTCAATTAAACTTCAATCTTAGAACTTCGTTCAGTTTTTGGGTTACCTTCCTTCCAAAGAAGACTTTTTGTTAGTCTCAAATAGTATGATCATTGTTATTTGAAAACGATAAAGTTACGAAAATCGAGGAAACGGACAAAAATTCCAACTCATAAAATACTACTTAGCCTACTATGTTCGTAAGTATCGCGCTGAAAAATTCATTCACCCGAGCATCGGATGAAGTAAAAACTCACGTGCCAAACTGAACAAATTCAATAATCAAAGCTGAGGGTATAGATTATATATTTATAGGACACGTCTCCCTTTACCCGTACCAAAGTTCTACCACGTGAATAAGTTCAAGATGACTTGCATATCGTTCGGATACTGCTGCAAACAAAAGTTTGCAATTCAAAAAGGTGTACTCGGTCGGTTCAGTATCACCGTAATTCCATATCGACGAGCCGCATACATCGAATAGTAAGGTTTGGAATAAGGAATGTTTCTTTTTTCGTTTGAACTTGTCAACAACTTTTTCTCCTTTTAAGGGGTAACCAGAGTTTGAGAGTGAATATTAAACTTTTGTTCCAGCACTTTGTTTATCTATTTGTACCTGAAGTCTTACGTGAATCAACAGAAACTAGAGGGTTTTTTCAAGTTAGAAGAAAAAGTTTTAACTACTGTTAAAAGGAAATTTTGTATTTTTTTTGTTATGTGTTTGGATAAAAGAATTCCATACAGATGCAAGATTGGACAGCTTCATCTATGCGGTGCAGTAAAAAAAAAGGGGGGGGGGAACGAACTCTGATTGCCCCTTTAAGCATCTTTACTAGAAATGGTAATCGAAGTTATAAAAATATTGCTCTTGAGAAAGAAAAAACATCAACTTAAAGCGTGTTAAAATTTTCATTTCTTGACGCCTTGCCTTCAGTGGAAGGGGAATGTCACGATCCGGTTTTGGTTTGTCGGTGTTTGCAAACATTATATTACGTCCGTTCACACAATGCGATTTGATCCAACGCTCAAATTCTCGCGATGAGATCATTCAGACGCAAAGAAGATATGGAATGCTCGGCAACTAGTTGCAAACAACCAAATTTTCCTGGCACAGTTCATGTTCGGTCATATTATGCCAGAACGTGCAACTGGAAACATTGGCAGACTTCTGGCATTAAACCTGGCCGTGAAAATTTGTCACTCAAAATATTGAAAA
Organism: Holothuria scabra; assembly: GCA_037179385.1. Classification (NCBI taxonomy): domain Eukaryota; kingdom Metazoa; phylum Echinodermata; class Holothuroidea; order Aspidochirotida; family Holothuriidae; genus Holothuria; species Holothuria scabra. The sequence continues at coordinate 26,628,388 of CM074197.1, forward strand.
GGTATCTGTGTCACATCGACAATACAAATAAAGAGTATTTCAAACGCCAATTCTGATGAAATCACTTCTCAGCTATGGAATGTATCCAACTGCAAAATGTGCGCACCTTGCGCTTAAAACTAGTAAGACGTCATTTGCTTACCGCGAAGAGACATTTTTGTATTGCCCGAGTGGAACTTCGGCGAGACTGTCTGGTCACGGTAAGCGAATGACGTAACTTGAAGAGAATTCCAGTAGAAATAACGTATGTTGCAGCCTTTGAGCAACCTGTCGTTTGCATATTGCTGTGAGTTCAATATTGCACAGCTATTTTAAGTTCATAAGGCTTATTGTAACGATTAACATATAAGTTATTCATCGATTTAATGCATTGGGCTAAGCAGGAACATCTTATCAATTTGTGACTAAGGGTTAGTCTGTTCGTATAGAACTATCTATGTAGTCTGTTTTTGTGTTTGGAATGAACATATGTTGTTCGCTCCCACTGAATAATCGAGTTTAGTGGTTGAATGTAGCATGAACATTGTGGGTCACACGTGAGATACACGTTTCGACTTCAGAACATGGGCCTGCCGTGCTGAGTGGCCTTGCATTCGTGCATTACGTACATATGTCACACAAGTTTACCAGTAAACTGGAAAAAGGTGTCCAGCCCGACTTAAACCAACAGGTGAGAAATTAATCCGTAAAATCCCATCTAACTGACTGGTTGACTGACCGGCTGACTGGCAGACTGGTTGACTCACAGCCTGACCGACCGACCGACCGACCGACCGACCGACCGACCGACCGACCGACCGACCGACCGACCGACCGACTGAATGGCTGGCTGGCTGGCTGGCTGACTGACTGAAGGACTGACTAACCGACTGACTGATCGACTGGCTGACTGAATTACTGTCTGACTGGCTGAATGGCAGACTGGCTGACTGGCTTACTGGTCAACATCTCTGCTTATTTGATTTTGGCCTGGCTGGGAATGTATACCTGACCTTCTTATTGTGATAGGAAAATAAAGTCACGTGGTGACCATGGAGGTCTTTAGGCACCTGTAGGAAGCCAAAATCAGTGTAAAAGAGATAAAACGGAAGTCCCTTCCCCGGTAATTTACGAGTGTTCTAGCTGCACGTGCACAACACGGATAAAGAATATATTCGGATACCACTTCGAAAAGCCCCGTAATCCCTACTTTTTGGGATACTTGGCCGATATTGGGAGGGCTAAGCCCCTAAGTTTTTCATTGGGGGGGGGGGTGGGGTGGGAATGCTCTAAAAAAGAGTGAAAGTTGAAAAAAAATCACACCGAAAGAGGAAATTTATTCCAAGAAGAGTGAAATCCACTCAAAAAGAGTGTCCTCAAGGACCACCCCTAAAATAGAGTGATCTCTGATGGTGCTCCTTAAAGAGTGAATTTTCACCCGTCTTGGAGTAAATTTCCTCTTTCGGAGTGATCTTCTTGGAGTGGATGAACACACTAATGGAGTGAATTTATATTTTTTCTCTCTACTGAAGAGAACTTACATCTTTTCATTCTTTGGCATTTTAGTGCAAGCTCGTATACATAACGCCTCTCCAGTTACGTCGTTACCTCTAGAGCTCAGTGAGGATGTGATGAATGCACTTGAAGTTTGAAGTTCTTTATTTCCACTGTAACATATCCTGGCACAAAATATAGTAACATCACATAAATTACATATACAAAATTAAGTGGATGAGATCCAGCAGAAACAAAGATTATCGAAGGCTGGGCCACCTTATACAGGAAAAAAAGCAATAAACACTCAAACTACAATCACAACATGTAAGTGATAGACAGAGAAGTCGTACATACACAAGAGGAAACAAGGAGGACACAAAAAGAAAGAGGGAGATGATTGAAAAAAGGGAGGACAGAGTTAAAGGCACAAAGCTAGATACTAAGCAGAGATATATAATGTTACGTAGAAGATACATTCTTCAATCTTAACAGAGACTTAGACAAAACAACTTCCGACTCGAGGGAATTCCAAAATCTAGGGCCGTAATACCGAACAGTAGAGGAAGCTATGGAGGGATGTGTGTAGGGTACCTAGATAGATAAATTATTTAGCGTAGAATGCAAGTGGATATGTCAAACAAATGTATATAGATTGGAATAGTTGAAGGGTAGTAAATTCTTACACCATTTAAACAAAACAAAAAAAAAATCCTCATTGAATCTTGTAAATTTCAAATATTGCGAACAGTTTAACTCGTTCAATAAAGGTGATGTATGCTGGAAATGAGCAGCATTATACACAATTCTCTTGTTTTGAAGCATCAAGGGGCAGTTAAGGAAATGCATCGAGGCATTACCCCCTAAAAATAACACAATAATGAAGATGTGGTAAAACAAGGGTTTTTATACATAGAAAGCAAGACACTTTGGAGGGCAAAAGACCTTAATTGTATACATTCAAGTTCAAGTTCAATTTAGTTTCTTTTTACCTCCGATAACCGATAATCTTAGAAACAGTGGTTTTAAATTTCTGAATATGAGAGTTCCATTTAATATCTTTTGTCAATTATTTCACCAACTGAAGGAACTTAGTATAACAGAAGAAATATACTTGTCATCTATAAAAAGCTTAATATTACAAATTGATCTCTGATAGGGGTGGAAAATCATAAAGTTTGTCTTATCTATATTTAATGAAAGCTTATTACCCTGAACTATGCAGAAACATGTGTAATTCCTTTTTTACTATGTCAGCAGCACCGTGCAGGTAAGAATAAAGGAAAAAAATGCTAGTGTAATTGGCAAAAAATGAAAGACACAGTACTAGAAGTTTTTCTTTTATCATTTATATCGAGTAAGAACAGGAGTTGTCCTATTACAAATCCTTGTGGAACACAACATGTACTTTGCCCTTAACTTAAATTCTATAGCAGACAAATTGCTGCCGGTTCTGTGAAAACCTTTCAAACACCCCCCCCCCCTCCTTACTCCATATAATTGAGCTTTATATATAAAATATTATGATTCACAGTGTCAAAAGCTTTTGACAAGTCAAGAAAAATACCTAGACCCTACTGTTAATTGCATCTGCAACTTTATCAATTGGATCCAGATCAAACTGAGTAGAATACCTTGGACGAAAGCCATACTGACTACCGGTATCACTTAAAATGCTATTAATTGAAAGGTAAGAGTTTAAACACAATTAAATACCATTTTCTCAAGTATTGTGACAGAAGGGGAAAACTGAAATAGGACGATAATTTGAAGTGGAGTTTTTGCATTACCAGATTTATAAGGAGGAATAACTTTTGCTACGTTAAGATTGTCAGGAACTACGCGGCAAAACTTCCCTCAAAGTTTTGCCTCCATCTTTCCTGAGGCTTCATTCAGAAGTCTTCTGACTGTTTTACTGAATTTGATTGACGTTAGTTCTGAAAGTCATAAGTCTGGTAAAACTGTTTTAATTCAACAGCATAAGATTATATAGCTACGGTGCGGGACTTATGCAAATGACTGGAAAGCTAAAGCCCGGGCAAAGGAGTCATATTTCTTTCCGTATTATTGAAGTTTACCTCAAGTAAAAAGAAATCAAAAATGCATATTTGAAGAGAAGGAAAAATAAGTTCTAACGGTTCAACTCCCATCTTCATAGGTCATCTGAGCTGAGATATAAAATGTTGAATTTTATTCACCAAAAACAAGTCCGTCCACTGCGCAAATATATGTGACTTTCTGGTTGTACAACTCACATTAGCTGCTATGTTTCCTTTTAAAATAAAAAAAAAAAAACTGTGTAAATTACCTGAAAGAATTCCTGACTGTTTGCTTACATAGCATATTGCACAGACGGGGTTTGATTTATTACATCACCCCATAAGAGTGAGACTGATGCAGAAACTTTACTTTAATATATACTTTTGAATTTTTTGACTTGAGGTAAACTTTAGCTTCGACAATACATCGAGTAGTAGCCTCTTGAAGTTTATCAGCGACTAGTAACAATTTACATGAATGTCATGAATATTTATCTGCTATGCTACATTCCCTTGAAGCACGTCATTTTGCACTATACCTTAGATCATTCTACATACTTAGGAAACGCTTTATATAGGTCTAAACAAGAATGATTTTCACTACAGCCTCCACACTTTTGAAAACGTTATACATAGCTAGTAGAATGGAGTAGGCATGTTTGTTTTAGCTATATTTGATACCCTAATAGTAGCAGCACGCTTGTTTAACTGTTTGACTGTCAGAGGGTACAATGTTACCTGTTAAAACTGCCTATGGCATTTCTATCTAAAATTCTCTTGACTTCATACCTATGCGAAATGCTCGCTAAAGGGAGATAGAGGTGTTATATGCACATTTTTGCGTATATGTTGATTCGATGACAGCGCCACAACGGAAAAGTGGAGCTATTGTCTTTCAACTATCATGCAAAGACGAACACCCCTTGAAAGTTACAATTTTGGACATGACATGCAAACTGACCACAGCATGGCCTCGACTTACCAACGCGGCCCCATGTCACAGTCACACGTAGAATGTAGTGCTTGCCTGTAAGCTTGCTATATATGACGAGTCAGAACTTTCAAGTGCAATTATGCCTGAGATGATGATTTCATTAATGCGCTTATGCTTCGACTTCTCATGGTCTATATCTGTCCACTTTGATTGCATTGATCATGACTTCTTCCGTGGAACCTGCTAAACTGATTCGAAAAGAGTAGTCAAGGGATATTCTCTACGAGGAGGCCAATCTTCTATTCGGGATTCAACCACCCAAAACCAGCCAGAAACGACGGATTGTTTAAAGCCCCGTCCACATTATGCCACGCGACTTGTTGCAACAAGACTGTCTTGTTGTGTACTAGTTTTGAAAGCATGGTGTCCACATTATGCAACAATTCGCAGGTCCATGAAGCGGTTCACGCAAAATTCTAACGTTAAACATACTCTTTGTTGCGTTGAAGAGACAAGACTGTGTTCTTTCCATTTCGATTAACCGATCCTGGCCGGTTTCATGTCAGAAGTCCGTCATTGTTGCCAGTTGCATATTCAGTTTCATGCGACCGAGCATGATTTGTCGCATGAAACTGGGTTGCGTGTCTGCTTGCAACTATTTGCAAAGCATCCCACACTTTGCAAAGCGTCTGGACAATCTAGTTGCAATGAGTTGAGTCGCATAGTGTGGACAAGGCTTAAAGCCAGCTGCACACTTACACGACTTTGCACACCGCAACTCAACTCGATCGTCACATCTCCAAAAGTCGTGTGATGTATGTGAAATTACGACTGGATTGGCAGTTGCAAGACCAGTTTTAAGTCGCCCCGACTCCAGTAGGGGAGAATCAACACGTTGGTTCTTCCCGACTGAAGTCTGCTCGACTAAGTAGCAAAGATCGAGTTGAGTTGAAGAGTGTAAAGCGTGAAAGCAGCGTGAAAACAGCATGAAAGCAGAGTTTAGACGCTCGAAGCAATCTGATTAAAAGTGGATAGTGCTGTTAAAATATTTAAAATTGCTTAGTTTGTGTTCAGAAAATGTAGAAAATTGTGGTTCAACAATTTCTATTGTAACAAGTAAGTCCTAATTCTACAAAATGTCTTGACCCGGCCCCAGCTCTTGTACAAACGCAAAGTTGCAAAGGTGGACAAGCACCAATCACTATACCATGGACTCAGTAGGTACACTCTAAAAAATATTTAAACTATTTTGTTTAAAAATTAGGATACTCACGAAAATGAGTATTTCTACTCGAAATAAGTGAGTACTTCAACTGAATTTGTGCAAAATTTTACACAAATTTAGTTGAAGTACTCACTTATTTCGAGTAGAAATACTCGTTTTCGTGAGTATCCTAATTTTTAAACAAAATCGTTTAAATATTTTTTAGAGTGTACTCAAAGTTTCAAACGACAGTTGAAAGTGCGTTATGAATCTTCCTCAAAGTAACAAAAATGGAACAGAACGTGTTATCGGTCCCATCCAAAAAATAATATCCTCATTGTGAAACTATACCTTTAAAAGCCATCATTACCTGAAACTTGTGTAAACCTTTAATCCAAGCTTAACTGAAGAATGCGAAACGCGCGAAATGTTTGGTATTTCTGTATGAAACTTTTATGAATGGACAATCATTTTATATGCGTTATACACATTTTTCTAAAGTCATCCCGACCCACTGGCAAAGAACCGTTCGGCAAACCAAACTACAAACTACTTCCCAGAGAAGCTATACGTCTACTGAAGGATAACATTTGACCAACCTTACGGCCCTCAGACCATTAAAATCATTGGTCTATCATGTATAGCTCCATTCTAGATTGGATAAAAAGAAAAGATACTACCCATGATCTTAGCCAAAGAGGATGTTTTTCCACAGTCCACCCAGCTGGGCTGATGTACAGACAAAATCAGCCATTTTACAGACAAAATATCCCCAAAACTCAAGTGAGAGACTGTCCCCTCCTCAATATCCTTTACGCTAGTGGGAAACGCAAAAGTTGACAGTGTCGTTTCATAGCGACAAGAAATGATCTTTTTAAGTGATTTGAAGTTGCAAATGCGCGTTTATACTCATTTTGACACGATGACAGTATAACAATAGAACATCGCAATAAAAAAGGTTATCATAAAGTGAAGCTTATGCTTCAATTTGAGCATGCTTTTCCGTTATATCACAATAGACGCTGTACTTCAAGTTGGCCTGATGAAGTAGTAACGACAAGCATACTTAAATTTGAACGTATTTAGGTATTTAAGAATCACGGATGTATTCCTATTTAACTTCTTGAAGGCAGGGAAATATTACAGCCCATCTCTTCCGTTTGAAATTCCAGTTGAACTCAGGAAAGTGTTAACATATTTAATATTGAGTTTGTGTTGTTCTTGCATTCTGACAGCACCTTGACCTTGTGTTCTGAAAGTATGGAATCCATGCATCGATTATACAAGGGTCAATTACATCTGCCACCCATGGTACCAGACGCTGCTGTAGATGCTATGAAGATCTTTAAATATAGAGATGACGATACACTCATTGCATCATATCCTAAGTGTGGTAAGTGAAATCTAACATTAGAGATTAGCTTATTCCCAGGTTAATATTGTTTTCCCACAGTTAGACTCACTGGCCAAATCTATTTCTCAGATTTTTTCTTTTAATTTGTTTCAAAATTATCGCTGATTTTTTAGGTTAGTTTAAGTCAGTTCAAGAGATTGACCTGGTAATTCAAAGTCCGGTAGGTTGCCAAAAAATAAAATACAAATAACAATAAATAAAAAAAAATAAATAAAATAAGAAAAACACTGTTTGAAGGACTGACATTTTGGATTTAGTTTGTGATCTGTTTCCAAGAAGCTCATTTAATCACGTCCATTTCAATTCTGGGGAACAATTCACTCCTGGTCTGAAAGCCTCTTTTAAGCCATCATAAAGTAATTAGCGCCACAATACCTTACCAACATGTTCAGTAACATTTATTTAAGTACCGTATGCTATTGTCATCATTTTGTGTAGTGTAAAAAAGCGTATTTTCCCACTATATGTAACTAAACTATGAAATTTAGCGTATAGTCGATATTTTAGTACGTTCTTATAACTGTAAAAAGTAGGGTGTAGATTGTCGAAGATTACTGTAAGGTGACCGTTCCCTTTTCCAATCAATTAAGGTGTTAGGTGACCGCTCCCTTTCGCAATTAATCTTTAGCCGAACGAACTGGACCCCTACTCTTAGATCATCGCCATCATATATAGGTTAGTTACTTAGATCAGGGAGTTGCTAGAGCAACTCTAGCAACTCCCTGGTTAGATGGAGTTTTACGGCGCAGTTTCCAACCTATTGGTTCAAGTCGAGCCGGCCACGGCCTTTTCTCAGTTGTGGCAGTAGGTACCATTTTTAGAGTCTCTGGTATGACTCGACCTGAAAATCGAACCCGGGCCTTCAGCGTGAGAGTCGGATGTAGTTGTGGACTTTATCCCCCCGGGGTAACGTCAGCCGGAGTTGGTGAAAACTCACAGCTCTACCTCAGTAATACAGGTCAGTATGGCCAATACCGTGACTCATGTTATCCTTTTCACAGGAACGCACTGGATCAACGAAGTGGTTCAATTGATTCTTCATGATGGTGATCCGAGAAAACTGGATCACAGGCATCGAAGGGCATGCTTGGAAATAAAGGAAGTTGAAAATATCTCCAAGCTCTCCGAAGTGAAGGCTGCTATTGAGGTTGTTAATACAGATCCTTCTCCTCGTGTCCTCATGACCCACCTCCCTTCTATTTACCTTTCCGAAGAGACTTGGATTAAGAGGATGCCGGCATGAAAATTAATTAACTAATTTTCTTTCTTTCTTTCTTTCTTTCTTTCTTTCTTTCTTTCTTTCTTTCTTTCTTTCTTTCTTTCTTTCTTTCTTTCTTTCTTTCTTTCTTTCTTTCTTTCTTTCTTTCTTTCTTTCTTTCTTTCTTTCTTTCTTTCTTTCTTTCTTTCTTTCTTTCTTTCTTTCTTTCTTTCTTTCTTTCTTTCTTTCTTTCTTTCTTTCTTTCTTTCTTTCTTTCTTTCTTTCTTTCTTTCTTTCTTTCTTTCTTTCTTTCTTTCTTTCTTTCTTTCTTTCTTTCTTTCTTTCTTTCTTTCTTTCTTTCTTTCTTTCTTTCTTTCTTTCTTTCTTTCTTTCTTTCTTTCTTTCTTTCTTTCTTTCTTTCTTTCTTTCTTTCTTTCTTTCTTTCTTTCTTTCTTTCTTTCTTTCTTTCTTTCTTTCTTTCTTTCTTTCTTTCTTTCTTTCTTCCTTGTATCCTGATGGGTTGCAATTACCCCACACTCAACAATAAAAAGGTCCAAGAGTAAGTCGATGATTTTAGCTTAAAACACACATCAATGAAATAAAATTTGATTTGGGTGTTTTAAATGATTTTCCTTTTGTCATTCGTATATAAAGTGTGAACTTTTGCTATGATTAGTGTGCTGTCGAGTTTATTGCTTTATAAGCTTTCCAATACATTCCCACCCCTTCACTGTTAGTCCTGAAAAAAGCAATAGGTGTACCTAAAATTATACTTAGTTATATCACTGTTTATTCATTTTTTGCTCTTATCATGTCATCCTTGTGTACCTTACTATTTTTGAGAATAGAGATGATGCGTGTTAAAAATGCACTAAACCCTTGCTGCACTTCCTAAAATCAATAATCACTTTCTTTGCAGATAATTTACATTTTTCGAGATCCGAGAGACGTTGCGCTGTCATTGCTTGAATTTGCGAAAGACTTTCGTATTCAGGAAGGGGTTCCGTTCCATGATGGACGGCCTCTTGAAGAGTTTCTAAAGGAATATGTGAAAGGCAACGGTAGAAATAATCTTTTCATTTTTTCTTCTTCTTCAAAAGAATATAAGTACAGACCTGTAACTTTTCTAAGCTTGTTTTTTCTTTTTTTTTAAATAAATCTAGACACTTCAGCCAAAATAAAGTATCTTTGTAAAGATATAGAGATGACTTCAACTTTGTTTTCTTATACCGTTCGTCAGATTTGTTTTTACCAACCAGTCAGCATTCTCAAATACAAAACTTAGTATCGCCCAAATTGAAGGTTTGCATAGAATCACAGGTCATAAATAAGACCCTGATTACAATTGAAAATATTGAATATATATGAAGATACAAAATACAAAGGCCTGAAGGGTACTGAAATTAATGCTTGAATGACTTCAAGCAACTTTAAAGTTAGTACTTGATAGTAGTTATACGAAATGGTTCAATGCTGGCTTTAGTAGTATTGCACTGTTGTACAATGGACAATACTGAAACGAACGGAACCATCTGAATCCCCACCCCTGCAAAAAAAAAAAAAAATGCATTGAGAAGTCATTAGTTAAATGGATATTGGTGCAAAATGTACCGTTTTTTCAGGATGAAGGAACACTTCTGCCGTTAAAAGAAGGGTTTAAGGTCACAACAGGGTTAGGTATTTTAGAGTGAAATTGGTGAAATTTGCATTGAAATCCGATGTGTGGTTCTCAAAGTATGAGCACATGAAATTTTCACATTTTCAACAAAAAGTGAACTTGAAGCAAGCACATATGACATCATATCCCCACATTAGTCCACAGTCTTTTGTTTTTGTTTAAACTTTAGGGTTGATTTTCTCCTCATCAATCCCATATTATTAAAATGTGATTGTATAAGTGGCATGAGAACTTTACAAACTTTGCATCCTCCACAGGGAGGTACTATTTCTATTAAGTTCCAAATTTTTATTTTTTTCTCTACGTGAACACCATTCCCCTGGGGAAGTAATTTGCGGCGCGCGAAGTGCTCCGAAATTTTCGCCTTTTTGAAGCATATTTTTGAAAATATGGAGCTTGAATTGGAGAAAAAAATAAGTTTTTATTCTGGGCTTCTTGTATAACGAAATGTGAAAAGTCTAAAGATCATTGCTTCTTACACAATGTTATATAAGACCTGCAAATTGAGGCTCTCCGAATACATTTTAAGAGTCAAGAACTTATTGGAGAGAATTTGGAATTTAATGAAAGAAATAAGCACTGTCACAGTGATAGTTGTCGATATCACTTGACTGTGAATTTTTCATTTCCAAAGTTCGGAAAAGTTTTCCAAACTGACTTAGTAGGGAACACGACTGCATCAATTGCTGCAAATTGATGAGCGCGAAGTGCACGGAAAATTTCGCATTTTTGAAACAAGTAGGCTAAAAAAATTGATTTTTTTATTGGAGAGAATTCTGAATTTGATGAAAAAAGAGTTTGGGAAACCACATAGTGGTGACTGGTGTTATGTATGGCAAATGTCCGGATTTTTCCCTTTCAGAACCGGAGGGTGATCGCTCACTTCCCCCCACCGCCCAAGCCCTCCCCTTTGTAGCTGAGAATCGTGATGAATGAGCGACTGAAAGGAAATTATTTCGATCGGAGAAGTTGCATGCAGACTGCAGACTTCTTCCTTTTCCTAAAAATAAGTTTGCTAATTACAAGGAGAATCTGCTACTAGGTCATCCGATGAAGCTTTCATATTTCATTAAACATGACAAACAAATCAATGGGAATGCAAAAAATTCCCCTACATTGCACTCTTGAATTCTATCTCGGCCATAATCTCACCCATTCGCCTATGCACACTAACATTCAACCGAATCGGGTGGTTGAATAATGCGAATTTGTCTTAGACGCTACTCTAACGATTGCCATAAGAGTGAAACTCCGTGCAAAGTCCCAAAAGTTTTGAATCAAGTGTACAGTCTTAAAAGGCCCAGTTAAAACTGCCAAATTTTGTCTGAAGGCGGAACAAAGGTTTTAGAAACCTAACAGAACAGTGCTTCAAAGTATCTGCGGTATTTAACATCAGCCCACAGCACAAAGATGCTATCTGTTTAATTCAAAGACAGAATATCCGTTAAGAACGCATAAAATTCAAAACTTGAAACGAGGGACTGCATACATAGTATCAGATATGCTAACGACTACCTATTTTAATTAATACGACTAACGCGCGTTACGTGCGTAAGTCGTTAATTATAGACTGCGTGAGGCCGCGCAGTCTAGGCCGCATCATGCAGTGGCGGCGCTACAAGGGGGGGGGGGGCATGAGGGGGCGTTTGCCCCCTCAGATTTTTTCCTTGCCACCCGAGTTGCCCCCCCCCCCAAAAAAAATAAAGTTGCTGGAATGGAAGTGTATGTGGCCTATGTGTGTGTATAGGTGTGTGTTGGGGATGGGAGTGGAAGTGCACTGGCGCCTGGGTGAACGTGCAATTGATACTGACGAAAAAAAAATGCCTACATGCCTTTTAGATAGTCCTACATCCTTCCGTGTTAGGTCAGGGGTTTCCAATCTACATGTGGTACGCATATCACTAATGATACAAAGTTTCCCTGTATTGTCAGTACGTGGCGTGTTACGTAATGGGCTTCATTTATTTTTCTATTGTTTCTTATTCTCACTCATTCATCCACCAATTATTTCTGTAGGCTGCACGCCAACTGATGATTGCGTTCTACTTAGATGGTGTCATTTGAGCTTAACACTACTTGAACACTTTGCCGATCCCCATCACCCCACCCAATTGAAAAAGTCTGGTTAAGCCACTGACTGTTATAGTGGTTTTCGGTGGCACCACGCAAATGTGAAATGTTACTCCCAAAGAAAAAAAGTTGTTAACCTTGGAGTTAGATCAACCGAAAAATCAAATAATATACTTCTCCTGGGACTTATATAATTTCACCCATAGATATGCTAAAACCTCAAACCTTCCGGGGGCTCCTCCCTGTGGGCTCCCACCGGGGCTTCGCCCCTGGACCCGACCAGGGGTCCTAAGGCGGGCCCCTGGGCCTCATCCGGAATACCAGGCGCTTTGCGCTCGGTTTCGCCCTACGAAAATCTTTGCCCATCAGTATTTTCCTTTGCCCTCATCTTTCCCCCGGCCAAAAAAATTGACATTCTGGCACCGCCGCTGGCCTCATGGCCTATGGTAGGCCGCGCCTGTACATAAATGCAGAAAAATATGTTATCAGTTGCAAGCAACGCTGTAGAGGTCAAATGTCATAATCAATTTTTCGGTCCATTTGTAAAGTTCGTCAAGGGAAAACACATGGCCATCAATGAGCTATAAGCACTTGTTTTTATCATTTTGGAAAAAGTGGGAGAATTTTTGGCGTTTTCTCCCTTCCAAAAAAGGGAGGGGGGACGCGTCCTCCGTCTCCTCCCCTCCCCCATGATCCAAGCCCATATATTATAAGTAACAGATTAAGTATGCTTCTGCTGTGTTGTGCTCCGTGATCCTTTGTGACCCCCTACCCTTATTTGAGTCGCCGTCAGTGACTCAACTCCGTCCCATAGATTTTGTAGTGCTGCTAAATATGGTTTCACAACTCCATTATACTGTAAAACAAAAGAGTGAACCAATTCAATCTCTAGTAGTGCGAAAAGTGTGATTTCACTCTATTAGATTGCTGATTCACCTTACCAGTACTCTTCTCTTTCACTACCTTTATATTAGTGACGTACTTTAAAGAGATGTTCTATTCACAGATATTGAATTAAACTAGTTGGTTACAACTTTTTTCTACCTGTTGGCCTACCCCTTGTTTTCTCTACATTTCAGCACCTTTCGGGGGTTGGTGTGAACATGCCTTGAGTTACGAAGCTCTTTTGGAGAAGGGTGAAAACATACTTTTCATCACTTATGAAGACATGAAAAAGGTATTTTGATTGAATTTTACATACCACAATCGATTTCACTTTAGAGAATTTGTTTTGTATGTGAAATATTTACTAGAACGCTACTCCTTGCTTTGCTCATATAAACAGGGCACACACCGTCTTAAATCCCCATCGTTGGTTTGTGTACCATATAAGATAGGTAATGTTTGTAGCGTAAGCTACCATGAAGTCAATCAAAGAACAAAATTTCTCGATGGCCAATTTTGGCTTTTTAAATATGTGTAGTTGAGTGGAATATCTTTCATTACCCAAGGAAGGACATTACTCATTGCGAAAGGAGCACTTTAAGTGAAAAACAATATTGCTTCTCCAACTTCTCCAATCTATTGTTTACGCTCTCAGTTCCCACGATTCCTCGAGCGCATCTAGTAATGATTTAGGTCTGCTATGCTACTTTTGAGATAGCTTGTGGGTTTGATAGTCAATTAATTAGATGGAGTTTTACGGACCAGTTTCCAACCAATTGGTTCAAGTCGAGCTGTTCGGCCTTTTTTCCAGGTATGGCTCACTGGCTTGTTTACCCTACTCCTTTGCTTATGCAGAGCACCAAGCACAATGGCAGTAGGTTCCGTTTTCAAAGTCTTCGGGACTCGAACTCCCAATCTCCCGACTGAAATTCTGGAGCTCTAACCCCTTGACCAAGCCGTCGGTTGTGTCTGATGATCACAAGGTCGTGATTATAAATGTGGTCTCCAGTGCCACACCTGCTCGTTTATCCCCCTATCCGGTTCTGCATAGGATCTGTGTAGAATTAATGTGGTTAGCATGCAAATATTGACGTGCTGAGATCGATGTCGCTGGTTTAAAGTAGGTGGGTGTCGATAATCTCATCGCTATGCGCGGGAGATTATTACGTCATAATAGCTACACGTAAGTCTACACCAAAAGCAGATCGTAAAGGTGGGAGCTAGTGAGTCAGCTTTCATCATTTATTCATTAGAGAATTCTGTCCGTCCCTTGAAAATGGACGCCATGACTTGGCCGATAGCGTAACGTCTTGGCCGATTTTACAACATGAAAACCGTTAACAACAATAGTCGGTCACTCGACCATGTAATCTGTAACAATGTTGCTGTTTGTCCATTGCTTAACAAGCAAAGACTTCAAGGACAGGATAAGTTTGTCCATGTTTCAAGAGAGCGGATTCTTTAATGCTGTTTTAATACGCTTTCGAGTTGGACAATTGAAATTCTCTGCAAATGAGTTGAGAAGCCACCAGGGAGTTAATTGCTCTTGCAGAAACTAGTTTTGCTGGCGGTGATTCGCAGATGAATTGCCAAGGTTACACTGCATATATACCTGTAACATGAATGATTACACACTAAAATACCTCTTGTTGCTATTAATTAAAATGAAAGTTAAAGTGACGTACGCTGTGTGGTATTACAATAAAATACATAACATGTCATGATCAAACTTCTTGTGATAGGTTTATTCGCGCCATCCGAACCCTGAAGTTATGTAAGAAAATCGAGTGGGCAACGCTTCGAAAAAACCAGCTCAGTTTTTATAAAAAAAAAAATCATCTCCAGAAGTAGCATTGAATTTGCACTAACTGTCAACGAAAACGAGCAACATTAATGTCGGTCGGTCAAATAGTTAGTTGGAGCTACAAAGGCAAAATACACGATGCTACGTCCAAAACACTACAAAACATTATTTACTAGGACCGAAACAGCGGTGACACCCCCAGCTTTTTTAAAGTCCTCCCGACTCTCTAGCAAAGCCCAGCCAACAGGCTCAGTTGGGCCCCAGCTGGGCTACTGGCTGGGCTCCAGCTGGGACCTATTCGTGTTTATCAGGTGTTCCCACGTGGGGCCCAACTTGGCTGGCCTTTCCCAGCTGATGCCCAGTTGAAGCTGCTAGAGCCCAGCTAGAGCCCAGCTAGGCTTCAGTCGTTGAAGCTGGGCCCAGCTGGGCTTCAACTGGGCATCAGCTGGGAAAGACTAGCCCAGTTGGGCCCCACGTGGAAACACCTGACAAACACGAATGGGTCCCGGCTGGGGCCCAGCAAGTAGCCCAGCTGGAGCCCAGTCGGGGCCCAACTGGGCATGTTGGCTGGGAGAACCGTTCAGCGTAACCAAACTTTGAACTGCTTCTCGAAAAAGCTTACTTTTTCTAAAGTTCTCACCATCCTGTGGCAAAGGGCCGTTCGGTGAAACAAAACTTGAAACTGCTTCCCAATGAAGATATAACCTCCACTGAAGGACAACACTTAACGACCAACCTCACGGTCTTCAGACCATTTCAACAAGTTCTATTTTCAAAATGGATTTTCTTTACCTATCTGGACAGCTCCTTTCGCATAATTTATTGCCTTTTTTGAAAAAAAATTTATAGCCCAATACAAGGTCAGTAAAAGGTCCGACTACTTGTCACATGTGCAACAAGGAGTCTTAATTATTTTCAAATTGCCGTTTTCTCAGGCAAGGACGGACTCCTTGTCACAGGTGAGACAAGTTATTAGGACGCGTGGACTAACTACTTGCCAAACGTGTGACAAAAAGTCAAGGATGCTGCCAAAGTGACCTTGCCCAATATTTGTAAACATGAATTCCAAAGAAAACAGACATATTTGATGAAAATGGTGAGAAGATGTGGATTTTAGAAATCCATTTTGGAATTAGACCTTGTTATTCCATCATTGGTCGAAGAAGCTTACAACGAGCTAATAAAGACCATATTCATTCTACCACCTTTGGTGTCACAATTAATGATTGAAAGTTAACGAGATCCAATAATAAGGTAGTCACCCTGTAAATTGACTTTCATACTTAGTCAAAGCCATTATGGTGTTATATAAAAAAGTTCATACACGAAGGTAATAAAAAGGGCTTATAAATAAACTTATGAATTAGTTACTTTGTAACTTGTTTTAAAGTTTACTTTGTAGTATAGCATTTTCCTATCTTATTCCTTAGAATTTGCCAAAAGTCATAAAAGCCACTGCAGCACATATAGGACGTGACGTAACCGATGAGGTCATACAAAACGTCGTGATTAATTCAACAAAAGAAGCGATGTTGAAAGGATACAAAGAATCCACAAAGAAGAAAGATGAGCACGAACGAGATATGTCTGTGTATATTAAAACAGGTGAAATATACTTTCATATAGACCTTGTGCTTTGACGACATATTTTCGTCATCCGTGAGTGGTAAACAATAATACACATGGTCGCAAGCATAAGAATTCACCCTGCATGCGTAGCAGACTATGCGCGTATTCGACAGGTTGACAAATCGGCTGCCTATAGTCCAAATTCATTTAACTTATAGATTTAGTAGATATTAAACCCCATGATATATGAAAGTTTTCTTACCACTAGTAATATGTTTTTATCACAATTAAGCTTGGATAATTATATCGTGTTGTTATGGTCTGTGTTATTTAGTATCACAATCTTTCAAATTATTATTTTAGAAATACATTTTGCTTACGTATATCTTTCTATTTGCAGGTGTTGCCGGCAAATGGAAAACTGATTACCCAGAAAGTGTATAGGAAGATCTGAATAGGACTTTCAAAGATAAAGTAAAAAGCAGCACATTTGCGAAACAGTATTTTGAATATTAAACCTTCTAACAGTTCATATTACTCTAAAAGCAGTGAACAAAATTTCAGTCCCAAAAGAGACTGCTTATAGATATCCGACTCCAATTAGGAAAAAAATTCTTTACGGAATAGATTTCCACAACGTGGACCTCATCTATATCGAAATAACGTCATTTGTATCTATGCCATTTCGAACGCAACGCATGAGGTGACCTCATTACCTTACAGCTGACGTCCGCGTTGTGAAATGCAAAGCTCACCGGCCATGAACTTCAACATAAGAGATGTCTTATAGACTGGATCATGTTTACAGTCGAATGATGTCACGGTTGCCTTCCAACAGATTTGATGTGTTGCGCTTAATACATTTTCGAAATGTAGATTCTAATTGGTCTACACTCTGCGGACAATCGCGACATAGCTGCACGTGCAAAACCTAACATGCACGAATATGTTCCTGCGCACGCTTTATGCCCACCAAAACCAACCAGTGACGTAAGCATGAATAAGTCTATCCCGTCTGTGTGCCAAATATCACTCCTGTCTGAAAGTTCTTCTACCTACCTGGGAGAACTTAACTCTTATGGTTACAAGGTACACTCTTTTTTAATTGAATATCGTGCTTTAGTTTTAAGAGTCTTGTGACCACTATGATTAATAAGCTTTGATGAATTTTAAAATGATCTTGAACCTTGTGTTTGATTTACCCTGTACTTGAATTTTATTACTACATTTCAACGTTTTTTTGTAATATTTTTCAAAAAATCTCCAGTTTAGCAATGATTGATTGTGTGAATTGTGTGGGCCATTCATATAGATTTTGAGGATGTTAAGAGGCGTATTACCTAAGAGATATTTAGCATTATACGCATTGTACATTTGAATATAGAAGAACGTTTAGTATAGTATCATTTTCGGATTTTATTTATGCTGAGTAATCATCTTCAATTGCCATTGAGCAACTGATTATCTCTTCAAAACTTAAACTATGAACAGTGGATTATAATAGAATAAATCACAACGGGGTTATTGATATTGCTCGATGCAGGCCTCATGATCCCCTTGCATTAACCTCATCGTTCATTATCTTGCATAATACATCGCTGTTCAACATTTAATTAAACATCTGAGAGGATATTTCAAATTCGTGTTACAACCAAATATTTCACGACGGAAATTGCAGAAAAAGGTGTTTTCAAAAAATGTCTCTGGCCCGCACTGTAAACATTTATGATATGCTATCTGGGACACACCAATAATCACGTGTTCACGCATACCAAAATACATAAAGAAATATGAGTGGGAGGGAGGTAGTGATTATGACATATGTGGGAAATGGACCAATTTGACGAATAAGACCTCGGCTTTTCCTGTCTGAATGTCATTACAGGTTTGTTTTGCTTTTCCTCACGATACAATGACGTCATCCTTATGGGCAAAAAATGGAACACGTGGCCGCACGCATAAGAATTCGTCATGAACGTGTAGCAGACTATGAGCGGACTATACGCATAAAGTCGACTGGTTGACAAATCAGCTGTCTGAATTTGTCTGTGTTGGGTAATTTTTTCTAAGTAGTGTAGTTTCTGCCCTTCAGGTCTATGGCCACATACCAAATATGTAGCGATAGAAGGCAAAGCAAATCGTAAAAAAATCCAAGTAAACATTGCCATGTAAAACAATGCCGACACACAGATCATTTTTCTTTAGGTACACAGTTTGACACGGTATTTCATGCGTGGTACTTCAACCATACTACACACTACTTTTAGTCAAGAAGTTTTTGAGTCTAAAACTGCTAGGGTAAATACAGCTGTCGTAACCAAATGCGAAGAATCTGGGGGCTGTTAAGTTAAAACCTCTACATTGTTAAAATTGAGGTCGGAATTTCATTGCAAATTAGATTTACTCAAAATGTAGTGAGCGTCGGCACGTTCTGCGTCAAATATTATCTTCGTTATTTAGGAGTGGCCACAGTCTTACATTACAAGAAATTCAGGACTAATATGCAGTTCACAAGTTTCATAACGAAAATGTTGAGATTACGTAAAGGGACGTGACACGTCAAAGTGTATGTGGATAATTGAATACTACTGGGATAATCAAAGAATCCATCCACGCCAGGTCGGGAGGAGAATATACTTTATACGGGGACAGACATATTTAAATGCCGCTTTCTGAAAAAGTCCGGTTCGATTTGAACCGGGTGAAATGGTCAGCGTTTCTAAATACAGGTCCACTGGAGTACTGCCTTTCTCCCAATCCTCGGAGACAAACAGTAAGGATATAATTTGGTGACATTATTTTAGAGTGCTTGGGCGTGTGCAAGAAAAATACTGTCACCTTACCAGTGGTAAAAAGACAAAGGGCCTGGACAACGAAATAACATAGAAGCTTAATACAGTCAAGAGAAAAAAACCCGTTAATATTACGATAATTAAGTATTTATTAATCCACGAAATTACTACGTTAAACCTCAACTTCTCTCAGTCGGTCGATTAGGGTCAGGTGATAATGGGTGGCCAGTGAATATAGTTGTGATAACGAATAAACGAAGTTACGGTATTTTAAGGCTGCTCTAATTTGCTCGGGGTTTACTTGTTTTAATGTGATTATTTTTTAATCGAAATTCTATTTCTCTATTGTCGTTTAAAGAAAAAGGCAATAAACGACTTTGGCAGAAGTTCACGAATACTAATATTCTAACACATTTTCTGAAAAGAAAAACTATTCGATTTAGTAATCTCCTAGGCTATTTATATTTTTTCCAATCACATTTTTCAACTTCATGAAACTACAATGAAAATGACCATTTTCTCGTTTTTGAAAATGAGGGTGCTTCAAAAATGAAGAAAGAGAGCCACAAAGTAAGTAATGCGATGTGTCGTTCAAAAATCAGATTTCGATCAGTTTCAAAACCGGTACTTAAAGATTTTAAGGATAAGCCAGCTGAGCACGTTCAGAACAACTTCTGAAAATTGATGCTTCTTCTTTGTGTCGGACCTCATTCTCTACATTCTCAGGCAACAAAAGATGAAGAAAGAGTAAAATTTTCTTGCAGCCATGTATTCTTGAACAAACACTGTTCAGGTCCTGTTTTTTTTTCAAAAACGATACACAGGACAGCAACCTCCTGTTTTAAGTTCTAACGATACCGGGAAGGTGTCTAATAACATCTCTCTGACGATACCATACACAGATCGTGCATGGTGCACACACTATCTATGTCAAATCAACGGACAACCACGGTTACTGCGTAAAACGGTATGCCTGCTATACTGTGAAATATATTAGGGTCACCCTGTTGGAGTGAACGAGTCTACAGTAGCCAAATGAGCTCATATCTTGTATCAGGGACTACCAAGACTGTAAGTGTGTGAATCAAAAAAAAAAATTAGAGTAAACAAATTATAGTAAACGGAAAGTGGATTTGCCAAACGCCAAAATTTTTTCTTTATGATACTTTTTAAAACTATTTCCATTCAGTTTCTATATTGTCTGTTGAAAATAATTTTAAGAATAAAAATTTCTTTCCAAGGGGCAAATAGAAGGTATGTAACATATTAAATGTGCAATCCTAAATAAATCATGTTGGTAATTTTTGTTATGGCCCGCTTTTCTGATTGTACATCCAGGACCTATTCAAATTCAAACATCAATGGCAAAAACCCGTGGCCACTGAATAATCATTTAATGTCGAAATGAATATTTTCAGAATTAATTGTATCGTGCTTCTTTTGGAAGGTGCATACATTAAATGTCAGTTTTGAAGCAGGAAAAGTAAGGGTAGCCTTCTCCTTTAAATCAAAATACTGTTGTGTTTGAATAAACAAAAGCCCATGACTTGTACATTATAATAGTGTAATGCACCCTTTGAGATCATTATTCTTCTGGTTACTCCCTCATAAATTGAACCCTGTATTGCATTTTCAGTGTGCGTTTACCCACTTCCCCACCCCCACCCCTAGGGACGGGGAAAAATTCGTGTAGTATGCTAGCTAGTGTAGCTGCAATGTAAATTATGATTACCCAATCGTTAGTTCCGTATGCCACCTGACCAGAATTGGGTAAAAACGTCCCAACTTTGGTGGTTAAGCGTTTTATTCATTAGTTGGAAATTACCTAACCTTTACATCCAACTAATTTTTCCCAACAAATGGTTAAAATTTGTACTTAACGCATTTGCCCAACAGCTGTAGGCCTACTGTTGGGTGCTTGTTTGGATTTTCATGTAGTCACATATATAATTATGTGATTTGGACAAGAAGGCAATTCAACAAAGCTAACTAAAACTTTCACCGTTTGCCCTCAGGAATAGAACAAGTGACAATGCACTTGGTTAATAAAGAGTGTAGTTTGAGGTAATGAATCCCAATCTAGCCCTTTGTTTTTCTTATACCATTGATTACGTGTGTAGTAGTGAAAGCTTGCTTACGTATACGACTATTGCTCTTTAACTATTTGCGTCCAGAGTTTCGCTGCTGATCTACCGCTAGCTTTTTATTTACCAAATCCATCCTCATTCAGCCATGAGATCTTATTTAACCACTTTTGTCACAATTATCTTTAAAAATCAACTGATGCTTTACTAATCATCTGACTGGTAAATTACATTTTACCCAAATGTTGGGTGTTTTAAAACTTGCCCAACACATTTTACCAACACTTGGGTTTTAGCCAACTTCAGTTTACCCAACAAACGTGGGTAGGTAATTAACCTTTTTGTTGGGCAATAATTTGCCCAAGTTGAGCACTTTGGATTTTGCCCAACGCTTTTTACCCAACTGTTTTTTGAGTACAGCGGTCAGAGAAGCAGCTGACGACCCACTTGTGACTGTTGCATTGACACACTGTTGATGTTTGCCCGGCAGTGGGCGTGGCCCACGAATTGTGATGTACCGTGTAATCAATCTCTAATGCAGGACAAATCGTCATTTAACAAATTGATAAAGTCTTGCTTGTCATGCCATGTTAGTTAGCTCCTGTTGTGTCAATGAAGAACTTAGCAGATGTATGTGATAAGGATTAAAATTACACAAAAAATACCAATGCTTTATTGGAAAGATAGTTTCCTAAAAAAGGAGGTCGACCATTAAGTAAGTTAGCAATTAAGGCCAACTTGTTTGTTACATCGGTCAGCAGACCTGCATTTGCTTCATCAGCAAGACCGGCCTTCATCACATGACTCAATATGAAGGATTGATCTTACCTGGAAAGGGACTTTAGGAGGAGCATTCATTCCGCTTTTCACATCCAACAGTAAAATAATAGAAGGTGGCATGGACCAGAAGGTAAAACTACATTACAGTTTCGATAAATTATATGCTTTTCAATAATGCCATTATTCAACACAGTTCAGTCACTATGGTCACATGGTATCTGTATGCATTGAAAAGATAATACCAGAAGTTACCACAAGTGTCTGTCCTGAATTAAAGTCTACATTCTTAACTTCCAGAACCACATAGATACTTATTCACTCAGTCATTCGTGAATAGTATCTGACTTGTAACTCATCAAACAAAGTTTGCCATTATCCGTAGTTACCCATGACCATACGGGACAGGAGGGGGTTATGCCGAGGTTCATGCACAGGGTGTGATCTGGAGTCGGACAAAAAGTCACCTTCCCCTGAGAGAGAGTCTCGCATGTCTATCTTGTGTCGGCTCTCCATCCCAAAATGTACAAATGACATGAGACAAGTAACACGCCCAAAATCTGTGTTTATACAACATTCACAAAAATACGTCGGTTTTATTTGGGATAAAAACCAAGCATAAGAGAGGAAATGCTAATTTTGTGAATAATACCTGACTTGTTACTCTTACACAAACAAATTGAACTGCTGAGAAAGACAGAACAAATTCTTAAATTTCGACTCTATAACTACTAATCGGGGTAGCCACGGGGTGGGTGGGTGGGTGTTGTTAGCTCCGCCCCATGACCCATTCTTGAAAAGAAGAATAGGTGGAAAGGACCCTTACTGAAATCCATATATGGACCATATATGGAAATTTATATCTGGCATATAACATATCAGTTCTTTTTAAAAGGTACATAGAAACGGGAAAGTTGAAACAAATAGACAACTCAAACCGGCCAGACATAAACACAAACGACAACCATTAACCATCCACACAAAATACACGAAACCAAAAGACCTGTCACACACGGAAAAAAACGCTCCAACACCACCCTAACACCCAAACAACCTACCAACTCACCCACAACCGCCTTCAACCCCACACCAACCCCAAGACAGAAGCTAAGAGGCAACATCGCCCCAAAGGCAACACTACGTCCGAAGGCAACACCACGCCCGAAGGCAACACTACGCCCGAAGGCAACAACACGCATGAAGGCGTCAACACGTCAGAAGGCAACAGCACTTACAAAGCTCAGGGCAAATATACAGGTACATTTTGGCCAAGTGTGCCCCGGAGGTAACCTCATTATTCCCACGTTTCAACAAACTCTTTAACCGGATGCAATGTAAGGTCTTACCCAGGACGAATAAAATGTTAGGGGCTATCTGAACACCTATAACAAAGTTAAGAGTCCATTGAATTACATTGTCTTAAGTATTTTAAGTTGTTAAATAAATTGATTTTGAAGAACAAAACTGCATTGAAATTCCTCCTTTTAAATGTTTATATTGCATTGCTGTTTCCAATTGCCCTGTGGGGCAATATTCCAACACAATTTTTATTTAAGGTTTTATGGTTTTTCACATTTTACTTCCTTAATCATAAAAAAGAAAATCGGGGCTTTAAATGACCACGCCCACATTGGAAAGTCATTTGCATATGAAAGTCATTTCCACATTGGAAAGTATAATATGGCGAAATATGGTTTGAATTAAATGATTTTGGTTTGCCGATACTTATCCAACTTCAAAAGAAGGCCTTTTGTACGACAGGTGCACAAATTAAACCAAACCGTATGAATATGGCCAAATAAAAGATTATATTTAATTCTGGAATTTTATTTTTATCAGTTATATCTGGCTTGTCATGGCCATATAAAATTCTATTTACATATCTGGGAAGGCATTTCATCATGTTATATCTAGCTTGATATGGCCATATAAAACTTTATTTACATATCTGGAAAGGCATTTCATCAAGTTATATCTAGCTTGATATGGCCATATAAAACTTTATTTACATATCTGGAAAGGCATTTCACCAAGTTATATCTAGCTAGATATGGCGAAATAAAACTTTATTTGCATATCTTTACTGACACTTCATCAAGTTATATCTGGCTCAATATGGCCGTATGAAACTTTGATTGAATATCTGGAAAGGAACTTCACTAAGTTATATCTGGCTTGGTATTGCCATATAAAACGCTATTTACATATCTAGACTAGAATTTCATCAAGTTTTATCTGGCTTGTTATGGCCTAAAACTTTATTTACACATCTGGAAAGACGTTTCATCTAGTTATATCTAGCTTGATGTGGCCACATAAAATTTTA
Source organism: Holothuria scabra (assembly GCA_037179385.1). Taxonomy (NCBI): domain Eukaryota; kingdom Metazoa; phylum Echinodermata; class Holothuroidea; order Aspidochirotida; family Holothuriidae; genus Holothuria; species Holothuria scabra. The sequence continues at coordinate 26,652,635 of CM074197.1, forward strand.
TTTACAAATCTGGACTAGCATTTCATCAAGTTATATCTGGCTTAATATGGTCATATAAAACTTTTTTTGCATATCCGGACTGACATTCCATCAAGTTGTATCTGGCTTCATATGGCCGTATAAAACTTTATATCAGCCAGATTTTTCCAGCTATAAGCCAGATAAAAATTTTAAGTAAGGGGACACCTAAAATAGTCGATTTTTCTCCCTCTTCTTAGGCCTTTCCATCATGTTTTGCTCCATTCAACCCCCACCCCATGACACAATCCTGGCTACGCTACTGAACCTACTTGTCGCAAGTATGTCAACTAGACCTTTCCTTAGTTAAATGAAGTAGTACTTGAAACTTTTCGATGAACAGGCACAAAATTAAACAAAATGAGTTGTTCTCAAATTAGGGCAGCAATTTGGAAATGGAATTTGTTATAAGTTAACGTGACAAATAAACTTTCCACATACAGGAATTCAAGCAATCGCTGATATTCAGTCTCATCCACTCCAACTTATGACGTGTATATAGGCCATTTTTCTTTTTGCGTCGAGTGTTCCTCAGTTGCGTACTAAAACGTCCTTTCGTATGTTATGTCACTGTCTCTCAAGTTCTCACCTTATAGGTCACCGTAGCTGCATGACACTAGAAAAATCACCAGTTAAAAAATAATTGACGTCACTAATATGAGATTGTGCTTATATCTCGCCTTGGGATTTGGGTATTCGTTTTGATTCAAGATGACCTTTGATTACAGCAACAAAAAATAATGGGTTTCTTGTACTTCATTTGAGGGGAAAAAAGCAAATATCAATTTTATCAAGATCCTTTTAAAACATCCAAAATCGAGTGATTGACCTCCATTGACCACTTATGAACTCGTTAATCTACCAGGAACAACAGTGAGTTAGAAGTTAGTCCATCAGGGAGCTAACTTGTCATTCTTTCTTTCATTCGTTCGTCCGTTCGTTCATTCAATCACCTAATGATTTCTCCTTCCGTCCGTCCGTCATTCAGTCAATCAGTCAGATGAACGTTTGAGGCTCAGCAATAGCTAACTTTCCACTAAATAATGTGAAACCAACATACCACGTGATGAGATTAATGACTTTACTTTTCCGAAATATTGTCTGCTCAAACATGTTACGATTGCACCTATCATGACATCAAATGATCTTTCCCTCCACAAAAAAGGTGCCCTTATATTTTATGAAGTACTGCATGTCAAATGTGACAAGTCTCATTCACGTTTGCCTCGTTAAAATATTGCGTGCACAAAGGGTCTATCGTGAAATCTGATGCTATTAAATACCCTTTGACCTCTGTCAACAAAGCATGGGGATATTGTACTTAATATAGGCACATAAACACGGTCTGAGCCGGTAGCTGTAAGGTAAGTTCCCTGGTCTGAGCTTTATCTGTAGACGGGTCCATTTAGAGTTTGACCCCAAAAAATTGCAACAAAAGGTCTTTCAACGGTTTTCTATGCTATTGGATGTAGCGACTAAGGGGCCAAAAACTATCAAATTCGGAGCACGGAAAAGGTGGTTTTAATAGAAAATTCAAAATGGCCGTCGGCCGCCATTTTGAAAATGAGAAAATGTTAAATAACTGTCGCCAGATGAACTGGAGTGATGTCGAAACTGTTAATTCCAACTATTTCTAACATGATAAATGCACTGGAGTAAACCTGATGTACCTTTAGCATCATTTCAACACCTAAATCCAAGATGGCGGCTGCCCGCCATCTTGAAAATGATAAAATGTTTTATAACTGGCACCAGATGAGTTAGAGTGATGAAAAAAGTGCTAATTCTGACTATTTCTTACATGAAAAATTTATTGGAGTAAGCCTGATGTAGCTTTGGTATCATTTCAACCCCTTAATCCAAGATACATGCAACTGACCGCCACTTTGAAAATGATAAAATGTTATATAACTGGCACAAGATGAACTGGAGTGATGAGAAAATGTCGATTCCAACGATATATAACATGGTAAATGCACTGCTGGAAACTAATTTGATGTACCTTTGGTATCATTCCAACACCTAGATCCAAGATGGCGGCTGTCGGCCATTTTGAAAATGATAAAATGTTATGTAACTGGCACTTGATGAGTTGGAGTGATGAATAAAGTGTCGATTTTGAAAAAATCTTATATGGTAAATTCACTGGAGTAAACCTGATGTAGCTTTGGTATCGATCATTTAACCCCTAAATCCAAGATAGCAGCTGTCCGCCATTTTGAAAAAAATAAAGTGTATTATCTTTATAGCTACAGTGTGCTGGTTAAACTCCACACTTAACAGTGCCAAATTTCTACTTGGTCTCAGATGATCAATTTGCTCGAATGAGTTTCAAGAAGAAGCAGCCCTACACATCTGCATCTATCACTGCGTTCGTTACTAAAAACCGTGTCAGTTTAAAGACGCTGTGAGTTTAAAGACATCAACAAATTGGATGTAATTAGCCAGAACCAGATGCTCTCTTATAAACCCTTTATGCAAAATCTTGTTGGACCAACTTTGATTTGTTATTTTCAGGTCATAGCAAATGATAAATAGGCTCATTGGCCATTACATTCATTTACTAGTAAGTAACGCCCTTCATATAGAGTATATTGGATAATATTTGATCAGGAAGACTGATATAGTAGCACTAGGTGACATCATGTCAACAACTGGAAGGCTTAACTCACATCTTGAAAATTACTAAGCTGTCACTGTTAAATTAGATAAACTTATTCTTCATTACTGTCACTAGGTTCATTATAGCCCAAGGGGAGATGACTGTCACAATATGTTAGTTGGCATGGACCAACCGCCAAGGTGCAGGGTAGCCCGTATAAAACATGCGAGGCAATGCCTCTACGAAATACCAAATAACTTCAACTAAATGCATCCCTTGGCAACCTCTTTATACTCATTGTAAAAAACAAAGTTGGTTTATAACGATAAATTTTATCTACAAAATTGGGTGCGCCATGGGGGAGGCAAGCCTCGCCGGAAATATGAGACATTTTCATGTACTAACTTGAAAAACAAAGTACTGACTGATCCTAGAAACATTTGTTGGTTTCGCGATTGAGACGACATTCTTTCGTTTTTTATTATCTCGGCACTCTCTGCACTAGTCTAGTAAATAAAATGAATAAAATCCATGTCTCAATTTAATTAACGTGGAGGCGTCCTACAAATTAGCTACATATTCAGACCTCACTATATGGATATTCAAAGTCAAGAGCTTTGAAACCCAAGGACTGCTGAACACCAAATTCTACACAAAACCAACAGAAACCTATCAAATTGATAGGACTTCCGCTCACCCACTCGCCACATTTAAAGGAATTTAAATAGTTTTTTAGACAGTCTTCAGCCTCGTCCTATAGAGTGATTTCACCTTTGTCACAAGTCCCGCCCCTTTTGACCCGCATGCGCATTTAGTGTAGCTAGCTGAAAAGCAGCTGACGACCAACTGTGAGAGTGTTGCACTAAGAATATTGATTTCTGCCCGGCAGTGGGCGTTGTTTCCCAATTGTGACGTAACGTGAAAGCACTCTATAGGACTTATGCCACCAGGTATTAATGGTTCATGTATTCATGCTGTCCGAAACTGGCCCGGTGGCTCCTCAATTCAGTTGAAAAACATCCAGTCAGTCCGAATTTCGGACCATGGCACTCCCTAAATATGAGACCCTATAGAGACGGCGGCCTGTCTACTGAAAAGCACCGTGGGAAATATTAATATTCATATTAATATGCAAATTACAAAGGGTTGAAGGTTAAATCGTGTAGCTGATACTTTTAAAATATAGGCCGCAGTTAAAAACGTACTTCTCAAAAAGTTCCTCATTTAAAGAGAGAGCTGGGATTTTAAGATAATAATAATATCCCTGTCATTCAGGACAACTGAATGGGGTTTAGTAAAGAAAAACAATTTTGTGTTGCTGCTACTACGGCACATGAAGACAAAAATGAAAGTCACCAATGTCAATATTCTTCATCGAGGATCTGGTGTTAATTAGGCAAGTTTAGTTTGATGTAATTTCCCCTGACTCAAATCCTAGGCTTATTCTTCTTCAAACACTATATTTTGTGTTTTGACCCTATCTAATTTGCATATTAATATGAATATTAATATTTCCCGTTATTTTTCAGTAGACATCCCTTTATTGCGTAAAAGGGCCAAATCTCATATCAGCCAATGCCTGATGTGAGATTTGGCATAAATATATGGAGAGAATAAGATTTTTGACAATAGAGGGCGCCCTTCGCACTTCAAACGTCAAAATGGCGCAGAAAAACCCGGATATGGCCAGTATACTCCCGATTTTCAGAATCAGTGACCCAAAATTGACCAAATCCACTTGGTCTTATAAATTTTGCTTTCGGGTGACCGCACCTTCCTCCTTCTCCACATGGTCTATGGCGGCCATTTTGGATTTGACCAGTTTAACACCTTTTCCGAGGTCAAATTTTTGAGTTTCGGGCCATTTTGAGCATAAATTGACCCGTCTGCTATAGGAACTCTATTCTTGGGATGTTTTGTACACAAGCCGGCATGCCACAAGCTCACGCAAACCAAAGCAGTAAAAAGAAAATAACGGAACTCGAGATTTCCCTATAGTGCTTGAAGATTTTTAATCGGACATCGAAAATAGCCAGATATGTCTTAAGATCATATAAGTCCGAAAAAAATCATCGGCCAAAAACATTTGATCGATTAAATCAGGGAGAATTCTTTACTGGAATAAAAAACTTCGTTGCTAAATGTTGACGCTTTTGTTGCAGATAGGAATACCGCACGGGGGACAAAACATGCCATTAATCGTTGAAGCGTGGCGCATAACGTAATCTTAAATAAGATACGGAGAAAATTTTGCCCGAAATGCTTTCCATGCAAATTTGCACTTTTCATGCATTGATTTGTCTTTTTTCAATTTTTTTACTTACCAGAGGAGAAGAGTGGAGGTAAGTGATCAGACCATCTGCATTCGATATCTGCCACTATCTCCTAGCTGAAAGGCATTACAGTTTTAGATTCACAATTTGATTTCCCCCAAGCTTTATTTGCCAATCAAACTATGGACCCCATACACCAAACAATATAAGGCAAACAACAGCACTGTCACAAGACATTACACATAAAAACGAACCTCTGAGCTGTTTACCTTCAACGGCACCAAAGGTCAACAACGTACACGTGAATAAGTTATGATGACTTGCAGTAATGCCTGGAAGCCTTCCAACAACAATTATGCATTCTGTCAAAGCATCCATGGTGAAAGCATACAGGCGGGCTACTACCGTAAAAACCCAACAACCGTTTCAGGGAGTGGTAAGATTTTGGAAAGTTTTTTTTTTTTTTTCATTTTTTTTTCATCGGTTAAGCTTGTTTTTGTTCTTGTTTTTTTTTAATTCAAGCATGGAATCTCTTAAGCAACCTAACCATCACAATACCATTAGCACATAGTGATACCATTGGAAGTTCCTTCAACATTACCATAACATGAATGTTATTAGGTAATGGTAATGCTATGAGTACCATGGTTTTACCATGGTAACACAACAATACCATAGTATCTTTTCCTAAGTAATACTATACTTCCTTCAGTGTATACAGATTCTTAAGGAGTAACATGTCTACATCTGGGAATTCTTTGCTGCATTACTACAAGGGACCCACGCCGTTTACTGCTCTTATTAAAGATATTGCAATCGATGCGGTGGGAACTTTTGCATATCGGAAGGACGACATACTAGTTGCAACCTACCCTAAATGCGGTAAGCTGCTTTTGAAAAGGTATACGTATATTATAAGCTATATCATGGGGAACCAAAGTTAAGCATTCGATTTTATTTTGTTATTTTGTTTTCGGTCAGGATTGCTGGAAAGTAAAAGAACAGGCAGGGGGGGGGGGGTTCCAAGGGATCTGGACCCGCTTCTCTTGACCACCAAAAATTTGAAAACTTAAGCCAACTTTGAAATTTTAAACATGTGTCGTCACGAGGATGGTTTTCCTTACGGCATCAACCAAATGAAGTAAAGGGAACCTCAAAATTGCTTGAATATCCACTTTTTGCGCGCTCCGCGAGCCTGCTAGTTTCATTGATACCTTTAATATCACTCGAAGATATCGAACATATTCACATTGACCGGATAAGTTTGGTTGCTTGAGTGGTAAGGCTAATTGGTTTCGTTATGGAGAAGCACACAATAGTTATAATGCAAAACTTTGTTACGCTTCATGAGCAGTTGAGTGTTTACACTCCATGATCTTAGTGGAGCATGTGGGCGTATTCCCATTAATTTCCGGTTTTCCTCAAACCCCGAAAGGCCTTTCAGCTATATTCCTCTAGGGGGAGTCTCATGAATATCTTCGACCAAGTTTATAATATATTATTATAGTTTAATCATGTCCTATCACAAATGGCTTTCAAACTAAATTAGGCTGCCAACATTTTTTTCTCGCGCTTCATACCCTCCCTCAGCATAATCTTTGATATTTACCCCTTAAAACAGTCTTTCTGGGACATTAAAGACGTCATAACCCATGAGTTTCCGGGGCTTTGCCTCCTGGATCCCCATCGAACCTTTGATTCTGGACACCATCCGTTAAGGGTGCGGTGCATTTGCCGTGCACGCTCCGTGTGCACTTTCAAATTTGACGTAGTTCATCAGGCCATCAACTCCAAAGGTAAAAGAAATTTACGTCTCTGATGTGTTGAAGCCCTCAAGTATCATTTAGTCCCCCCCCCCCCATACAAAAAAACACTTTATTTTGTTTCACGGCTAAATTTTCTAAATTCCTATCAATTTTCATTGCAGAAAATTGTGTTTTCATACGCTAAAGTGCGCAAAATTGTACCATATTTTAGAACCTTTGAAACTTCCAGGCCGGCGATCACACTTCGGATCCCCCTCTGAAAAAATCCGGGATCCTCCTCTAACAAATCTATATTCACTCACTTGAGAATGACAAAAATATTAGCACATACAAACGCGCAAACTTTCGCGACGGACAATGGTTTTCATCCAAAAAGACTATACTTGGATACAAAGAAGCTTGATTCTTTTAAACGTTATGTATGGTCACATTTTTTCATAAATTTTGTAGGTAAATTCTTCCTGTCAAGGATTATTTGAAGGAGTGTAAGATTTTTAGAATGCCGTACTTCAGAGTTTGCATACAATAAGATATAATCTTGAAACATGAACTTTAATTTCAAAATATTTATGCTTAAGGTTTTTTTCATATTTTATTCAATCAAAATTTTTCATTCTAAGTGATTGAGAAACTGATTTGGTGTGCTTCTGATCAATCAAGATGACTTACAACCAGAAAGGCCGCAAAAATGAACGAAGGTCTTCGAAAGAACGTGTAAAGCATTGCGAAAAAAACTCAAAACCACTACTCTTAATAATGTGATAAATGTGGTATAAAACATGAAACCAGAATTTTACAATTTTTGCACAAAAGTAGCTTCAAGCTACATGGTGAAAAGATGCAAGAAGAAGCCACTATAGTACAAATTCCGTACAAAAACCAGAAATAATACAACAAAAATAGAAAATTTATTTTCAAAATATATTTAACAAAGTTCGTTACAAAATTATATTTTCCCCAGTTGTGGCTCAGAGGTTTGTTTTCCTCTCTCCATTGCTTTTTTTTTTTTTGAAGGGAAACATTGCTTTTACTGAGCACAAAAGCAAAAACGGCAATAGGTTCGATTTTGGAAATCTTTGATGATACTTTCCCGGTGAGTCGACCTCCACTGGCAGCCCTCTGGCTGCAAGCCGAATGCTCTAACCACTCGACCATGCAGTCGGTGTAGTATATTCTGTAGAACTAATATCATAAGTTAACATTGTCAAAAAACTACGAAAACAACACATTTAAAACTTTTCGCCACAACCAAATTTACCTCTCTCCTAACTACGTTACAAATGCTTTAAGGGTATGTGGAGGAAATATTTTGTTCATATCAAAGGTCAAATAAGATGGCGGAAGTAATAGTAGTCAGTTATAACAATTCAATGTGTTAAAGTAAAAAGAAAAGATAAATTTCGCCTGAAATAATAAATTTTTCAAAAATTCTTTTTATTTCTGAGCGTGTTTCATAATAACAAAATGATCATTTTGTTTCAGATCATTCATTTTGTTGGAAACCTGGTTTCGTTTTGCATAACTTCAATTGTCGGTGATCCTTAATTAGCTACCATGATGAAAGGGTCCCGGTAAAACTATACGCTTGATTTCTTCCCTTGCCCAATTACACAATTTGATGATTGACAGAAAGTAATACCCCATGCATAGACATAGAAACCCTAGCCACAGCATGCAGAGCATGCAGAGCATGCAGAGGGGCTTAGATTACAGTCCTACCCAGAGTACCGTGTAATTTTTTTGTAATCTAAGTGGAATAGAAGCTCACTGAAGTGATAATAATAGACCTCCAGCGGTGGGTTTGGAAACTTGATATACCTCACCTTAACAATAGATAAGTGCATAGGCGTAAGGGGATAATTTTTATAAGGGGCAAGAGCATTTTTTTGCCCAAATAATGTCACCGTTTATCATGTTTTGCTGTAATGGACCAACTGCTTTTGCCCGAATTGGGAGGGCGACTGGCCCCCTACATCCCCGCCTCGTATGCCTATGGATAAGTGAGGTTATAAAATCAACTTTTTTAACCGGGATCAAAACAGAATGACCTCCCCCCCCCCCCCCCCCCAATTTAACTTACTTTATAGATAGACTCTATAGATGCGGATGGGATTAGAATGTGGGGAAGAATTGCTAATTCTTAGTTGGTTTAGCTGGAAAGAATGAAGTCTTTGAAAAAGACAAATTGTTTTGTTACCTCATTATGGTATGAGATGGACTCTGAACCACGATGAGTACGCCAAGCATGCTGAAATAAGTTGCATGACTTATTATTTCCCATTTCGAAATTGTTGTGTTTAGACTCTTCATCTACTTATTGTCCATGTTTGAAACAAAAGTCAATTTTTCATTTAGAAAGGAAGTTTTCTACCGGCAGTAAAATTTTGTTAAGAGCTTTCGATTTTTTGGTAATCTGTCTCTCGTGGAGATGTATAAGGCAGTTACGAAAAATAAGGGCCACATCAAGGTAAAGTTTGGAGCCCTAGGGATACTGAAGAATTTTTTAGTTCGCAAAAAGAAATCTGATAGTTCTTCAACTTTTTGTATAATAACATTTTGAGAATAGATTAATCACTCGGTCTAGAACATATCTTGGCCTTTCCTTACAGGAATCTAAAACTTAAATGATTTGGGGTTCATTGAAAATCGATCGCCAATCCCTATCCCCTTTCTTATGTGAATGATTCTTATGTGAATGACACTGGATAACCTTATTCAAGGTACCAGGGAAAGGGGAGTATCTCTTTGGTTTAATGTGTATATTGATGGAATTTATGTAGAAAAAATTAAAATGTATTAAGTTTCGCTAATGTAAAGATACCTTTCTATAAAAGACTTCTTGGTAGCGCTGGGTTCTGCGGTCGATATCACATCCTTTTTTACAAAAGGAATTATAATGAAACATAAGAGACCAGGTGTCGTAACATTCGATGGGCTGGAGTCATTTGACACGATTAGTTTATTACGGGACATTGGCTAATAGAAGGACCCTCTGTCTCCATTGAATTCACAATGAATAAACTTACCTCCTGATGTTAATCGCCTATTTCAAAGAGATAATTCAGTCACCGTAATATAACGTTGTGTGGTTCACAGCCCAGTTAAATGGTTGGCTTCAAAACTGGGCCGTAAAACTCCATCTAAGTAACATACTACATGGTTGGCCCTGGAGATAGAGTTATGTAACAAATACCTCTTCTCTTCACCTGTGAAAATTTCTCCTTGGAAAAATGCAATAAAAATCCTAAAATATTTTGAAACTACTGTGACGAGAAATAAAAAATGTGAGAATCAACTTCTGCGTCAAAGTATGTTTTAAAGGATTGCCTTTGCTTTTTCTTTATTTACAGGAACACATTTTGTCAATGAAGTGATTCAACTGATGCTTCATGATGGAGACCCGACCAAACTGGACCACAGACATCGTCGGATATGTCTTGAGATAGCAGATACTCCTGACCTTTCAAAAGCCAATCAAGTGAAGTCAAGTGTAGAACTGGTAGACACAGATCCATCACCACGTGTCCTTATGACACATCTATGCAGTAGTTATCTTTCCAATGAAACGTGGCAGAAAAAGATACCTGTAAGTATATCTAAATCATATAACAGCCTTGTTACCTACCTTCCAACCCTCCAAGTGTTATCGGGAAGAGATGACGCTCCTTTATAAAGTTATTGTCTAAAACCAACGGAGACAAACATGTCAGTATCATTAATTGCAAATTTCACCCAATGTTTGTTAAATAATTATGTTTTGGACTTATGAGAAGCCATCGGTATGCCGAATGCAACAAATTTGAAATATTTTCCCCTTCTCTATATGCAATTAATGTCAATTCGGGATATGGCGGTTTTCCGGAAAAGTCGATTTTCACCGGATAGGGGAAATATTTTAAAACGAATGGTGCCATTTCAATATATTTTTTTCATGGTGCATTGCAATCCAACCAGACAAATTGAATAGGGACTAACGTTTCAACATCTTGGAATTTTTTTTATCGATTTTAGGAAAGACAAATCTAGGCACATTTAAAATATCTGTCGATAGGGGAACCGTCTTCGTCATTTGCGGTTGTTCACCCCTTCGATTTTAAGATATCAAGCCAGAACATTTGCTCCGTTCTCTCTCCTGAAATAAGCGTATAGAATGGACGCTGCTGCACATTTTGTGCCCTTTTCCACTTAAATGTGAGTAAATGGATCGTGCTAGCACCAAGTAAAAACGTAGTTGAGGGTCCCTTGTGGTTTCGATCTTTGTATCCCTCAACTAATTATCTTACATGTAAGTACAATATACCAATGTAGGTAATTTATGACAATAGCTAAATTTTCCCGGATCTGGGAAATATTTAAAACCGACTATCTCCCGATTGGTTTTTTTGTTCTTTGGTGGAGGCACTTTTTGATACTGGCTGTTCAGAACTGCATTATATAAAACGTTTCGAAAGTTACAAATCTGTAAAAGTGATTTTATTCCTTTTTCATAAGAGCACTTAATTCCTAATGATATTTTCAACCCTCATTGTTAATTACACGGTAATAAATCAATTGAAGGTGAAATGCAGTCAACTCGACTTGAAGCAAGGCTTCGCCCTGTTTCATGATTGTCCCCTGAGAGTCCTGTGCCTGCATATCACTCTTCAAAACGTGAAATTTACTACAAGTTACTGCTTGGTTTACCTAAATTTTGCAATATCTAAGTTTTAAAAGATTGAAAAAGATAATTTGGGAAGCAATGAAGAAAATTGCGATAAGCTGTTGCTTCAAAATATGTTTGGCCAAGCGCAAAATGTTCTTGCCATTTAATCAAACAGCAAAGACTTTATACATTTCTTGCAATTGTTTCTTCAGATCGTTTACGTTTTCAGAGATCCTAGAGATGTGGTGCTGTCATATTACGAGTTTATGAAAAATTTCGAATTGAGAGAAGGGGAACCGTACCTACAAGGGGAGAGCTTTGAACAATTCCTCCAAGAATACATTGAAGGAAAGGGTATGAACTCTTTCAATTTTATTATAAATATTTAATTATGTTTCTTATGCCGATTACAAGAAGGGTGAGAAGGGTGCAAAGTTGGGAACAGAGTTTGAATATGTAAGAAGGGTGTTTATTTCTTGGCAAAGGGGTGAAATTCGAATTGAAATCCGATGGATGATTCTCAAGATATGAGCAAAAAGTAGTCACATTTCAACATAAGTGAACTTGAAGCAAGAACGCATGCCATCATAACCCCGGACTAATGAGCATTCTTTTGATTTCTTTTAAGTGTACCTCAAGTCAAAGAAATTCAAAAATATATATTAAGAAGGCTACATGGAAAATAAATTCCAACAACAATCCAACTCCAATCTTCATAGGACATTGTTGAGCAAAGATTCACTCAAATTCGAAATGGTGGCCATTGTTTACATTGTGCAATTGTGATCTCATTGTTGTTCTACTTAAATTACAGTTTTTTTGTGTTTGTTTGTTTTTTCTGAAAGTTACTGCGCCTTGTACCAAGTCTTGATAACACTCTTTTTCTTATGCGGTGATGAAACTACTTAAGTCCTTAATGTGTAACATGCTATTCAAGCCAACATGAAGTAATCAAGGTTATACAAACATTTTTAATTTTAGAGGGAAAGAAAACAGTTAATGTGAGTTGTACAATAAGAAAAACAAGTCGCAATGGATCAACCCGTTTAAAGTGAATTAATTTTAACATTTAACCTTGGCTCAAGAATGCCCTATGAAGATGAGAGTTCTACTGTTAGTATTCTTTTTTCATGTTGTTCGATGTATTACATTCCTTTTTCGAATTTATTTTTTGAGGTACTTCTAGATTTTACATCCAATTTTCTCCTCAACAACATCAAGTTTAAGTATCAGTAACAACAGTCATAGCGAAACAAAGCATTCTTCAATTTCTTTGTGATCGAGGGAAGTGGTATAACCTTTGCTGCCCCTTAACTCCCATTTGGACACTTATCAGCAACTTTATTTGATAATATCTCAAAAAGGAAAATGTAATATTTGAATGGAAGTTTTCATGTTTCATGATCGAATGTATGCAACCACTAAACTTAAATTTAAAAATCCAAAACTGCCTTAACAAGGTGGACGGCCACTAAGAGAAGGATAACTTCTTTTCTAAAAATAACTAGAGAAGGTTTTTTTTTTTTTTTACTGATTCTGTGCGAGTATTCCACATTTTGGTGAGACGGTTACGCATGCTGAATGATCCACTATTTGTACAATAGTAATGATGGTAGTCATAAGAAGCATGTTGTCTATATACAAGGGTATTGCTAATAAAGAACTTACAAAATTTATCTTGTTGAAATCTGTTATGCTATTTGACTGTGGAAAAATTCAGAGGTCAGAGGAAGCAAAACTATACCCTCGAATACTTTAGTAAGGATCTGAAAAGAGGATCACATAACATGAATTTGGTCAAATATGTGACCAAATGCTGTTTCATATGAATCCAACCATGATCATTTTTTTACCAACTCGAGTCTAATAGTTCATATTCGATATCCCTAGTGTCAAAATACTCGTAAAGAAAAAAATAATTGTTGATCAGCAAGCACAATATATCGTTCGGATTCCAACCTTTTAGAATCCCCCGCCGAATTCCACTCACCACCGTTCGAATCCGCCCGGTACAGTCTAATATAAAAGATCTTGCCACACCATGTTTTTAATACGTTGGATTAAAGAACGGACGTGTGCTTTCAAATCATTTACATATTTTTAAGTGGAATGTACTATGACCACTAAGTATTCGATAGTTTTGTTAGAGTTACTCAGTAAATCATTGGTGTAAAATGTGACGTGTTGCCTGTTCTTGAGCTTCGCCACCAATTTGTAACATTTTTTTTTTAAACTTTACAGTTCCATTTGGGAGATGGTGTGAACATGCATTGAGCTATGAAGAGCGTTTTAAAAATGGGGAAAATATTCTCTTTATCCACTTCGAAGACATGAAAAAGGTAAATATATATTCAAAGATGTTAACTCCTCTACGTTTCACTCCAGTTTTACTCTGGGTATATTGTTTTTTTTTTTTTTTTTTTTTTTTTTTTTTTTTTTGCATTAACATTATTAAAGCCTTTAATTTCATTAACCTACTTACTTCTATTCGACTTCCCCACGCAACAACTTTCTAAGAACCATCCTTACCCAAACACAAACGTATACTCTAAAAACAAGAGAGTGAACTAGTCATTCTCTACTAGGGTGAAAAGTGTGAATTCACTGCAGTAATAATGAAATTCACTCAAAATAGAGTGCAATTGATTCCAAACAGAAAAACATTTCATTTCCAACGAGTGGACCAGTTGATCACTCTTTTATAAAGAGCGGTCCTTGCAGGCGCTTCATCACGGGTGAATTTCCGCTCTTTTGGAGTGAACTTTGTAGGCCCAACCGTCATCCCCCAACGAGTAAATATTTCACTCATTTAACTTTTAGAGTGTCGCCTCTTGCTTCAGGTGATACCTTAAGCTGCGGTCACACAACAACGATTTCGGATCTTAACCCGATCTGATTTTTCAGGTTTTTCTTTCTCAATCTTAAGTCGGAAAGAACCACGAATTTACCAGCCAGTCAATATATGATTTGGATCTGATGTCTATGAAAATAAAACTCCATCTGATGTTTTGTGACGCCACATGTACGTACATTTTTTATCGGACTGTGTAGTCCGATAAAAGCTATGTATAGATGTGACTTCACGGAATAATTAGAATAAATTTGATATTTAGAGTCATTTTTCACGGGCTGGCAAATTTTTGTCTCTTTCAGACCAGAGATGGACAAGATTTTAGCAAATACTCGACAAAATCGGATCGGAATCCGATCCGAATTCGTTGTAGTGTGACCTCGTCTTTAGAAATGCACTCTTATAAGAGCGATACTCACATACATGGAGTGAAACAATACATCTTTTGGGGTCCAAAATTTCACTTCATCCCTACACTCTTCAAAGGCAATGAACAACTTGACCATTGATTTGGTCATCTATTCACCAACCTAAATTATGGTAAAAAGTTACCAATTTAAGGTCAGATCTTATCATTATTTAGTATCCTTTGACCATAGTTTAGGCCAACAATTGAACCGCAGTTTTATTTGGTGCATATCTGACCAGCTAATCCTTTTCGAAGTTCGTTACACTTTTGTTTTTAAGAGTGCATATACTCTACCACTCATTTGCAGTTTTAATAGAAGGTATAACTTAATGACATATGCTAACATTGCATGTGAGTTTACCGTTTTATTTTTGCAGGATTTATCTACTGTAATTAAAGCAATCGCCAAGCACATCAACATCCCACTCAATGATGACGTTATTACTAAGACGATAGCGAATAGTGCCGTAGAAGTAATGCGAAAAAACTACGCAGAAACCAATAAAACGAAAGACAAAGGGAATGTTGATATGTCAAAATTTGTAAAATCAGGTAAATTATGAGTGTTATTATCAAATAGGATTGGTACATTTTAACGTTTTATGAAATGAAATGCGTTCATAAGAAAATTTATGTCCAGACTCCACATCTTTTCTGTTTTATAGTTTTAATCATTTTATGTAGCTCATATGTATTCTTCTTCCAAAACAAGTTCTATCCAAACTGGACTATCCACTTTTATCTGGACCCTCCTTTTGTGTAACTTTTCGCCTAGTTTGAATAAATTATAGACCACTACGGTATTCTCATGCACTTAATCGGGAAAAGTCGGAAAAAACCGACTCCTTGACATGTCACACATGCAAAAGAAGTCGAGAATTATTTCAAAAATGGTATTCTCTCAGACAAGGACAGATTTCATGTCGCAACAACTTCTTGTGCGACAAGTAGTTAAAATGGACAGACTAACTACTTGCCGCACGTGTGACAAAAAGTCACAGATTATTGCCAAAAGTGACACTCTCTTTGGGCATTGTCGACATGAATCCCAAAGGAAACAAACATATTTACAAAAATAGGTAAAAAGACGTGGATTTTGGAAATCTATTTTGAAATTGGAACTTGTTCCAGTTGCAACTTCCAAATAAAAGTGTTCTTTCTTAAGTTTATAAATCAGAATGGAAACAGCATTGAGATGTGGATAAAGTTATTTTCCTAGACTTGACCTTCAGCTATAGAAAAAACCTGTCACTGTATGTTTTGAAGAAAAAAGGAGACCTCCTCTGTCATATGTATCAGAAATTGTTTATAAACCTACGTTGGAAAACAATCTTATCTCTATCTGACCCTAACTCTAAGTGAACTTCAGCATTTTCCCATAAATACCACGTTATGAAATTCGTCATAATTCTTCGACCTAACATGGCACATGACAAAAATTATAAGATACTGTCTCTTTCCCTGTGTAAAGTGTACTTAGAAAATGCGCAATGTGTTTCCTGTACACATTTGTTTTGTGACGTCACACACTCGTGTATGTATACACCAACTTCATAAGTTTGTTTTCCATGGATTTCGACGTCAAATGTGTTCCATAGACAATGACAATCTCAATTGCTGTTTTCTTTTTTTATCCACTCACTTTTATACTCTTTACTACTATTCTTCGCTCTACTTATAAATATTTCCAGGTGTCGCTGGAAAGTGGAAGAAAGACCACTCAGAAGAGCAATGGAAGCTTTTAAACGAGATGTTTAAGGAACAAGTCAAGAATACACAATTTGCGAAACGATATTTTGAATAGAAGTGATCTTTTTCTTGCACAACGAAAATGTTACGAGCGTATAGAGGTTTCGACCAACATGTAAATTTAAAATCAGTTTCAACTCTTTTTAAAAAAAATTAAAGGTACCCCTTTGGAAAATATCGGAACCTTGCGTTTTCTGAAATGTATCTTAAGTTTGCCAATATTTGAAGTATAATCAAGCTAGGTGCTGTTTGGTTGCTTTAATTACCAATATTTCCAAGAACACCAAGTTTGTCTAGTGTTCCTATCTCAAGTTGCACAAGTACGGATCTGTTTATTTCAAAACTTTTTAGTTTTAAAGCTTAACTTAAATGTATAATATCGATTGTCCCATTTGACCTAACTTTCCGTAACTGCGTCCCTTATTTACCTTCAACGATCAGTAACTGTCCATTAATTTTACCGCTTTAAAATTTGTGAAGAATATTAAGTATCTTACCACCAACAGAAAAAGCAAGTTAATCGAAGACGGCCGCAACAGATTGATGAAACATCAAAGACGTGTTCCTGCTTATAACCTAATAAATCCAATCATGAATTAATTCGTTTAAGTAAATTCAATGACCCATGTTTATCGCAATTAAAATCAGTCAACTTTTTCCCCAAACTACATTTTTTGTAGTAATTTATAGAAATCCTCAGTTGGAACATCCTTTTGATTGAAATATGCAGAGTACACATGGGCTTCCGCAAGGGGGAGACGGCAAGGGGGGCACTTGCCACCCCCCCCCCGAAAATCAAACTTGTGAAAAAATTAATTAAAATTTAAATAAGAAAATAGAAATAAAACCTCAAAATATCTTCACTCACAGCGTCAGTTTCCACTCGTGAAACATGCGGACATTTGACTAGGAATAGCAAAAGAGAAGATGGTATGCTGAATAGTGAAATCGTAATTTGTTGACCATTATTCGTGATATCTTTTGGAAATTTTTAATTGTAATGTGCATATGGCATTCGACTATTGATGAATGCGTTGGTCTTGGTTTGGTCCCGTGCTTATCTCAAGTGGCGACGCGCGGATGTAACTGGGATATACAAGGTGAATATGGAGGGGGGGGGGGGGTTATGATTCATACTTGGGTACACTGTTAAAAAATTTCTCTGCAAATTTACATAATTTTTATGCGAAGTTTTTTTCCAACCAAATAATGTTTTTTTTACAGCCAGACTGTAATCATGAAAAAAACATTAAGGGTTTGTTTTTTTCTTTACAGTTTTTGCATGTAAATTAGTTACAAAAGTCTACTGTAAAATCGAATTACAGAATTGTTTTGTTTTGTTTACCTTAATTTCATGTGAATTTACAGCCTATTGTTTATATTCCCGACGTTTTAATATTTATAATAATATCGCTTTTTTACCTTTCATATGTCATTACGTAATTTACACTTCCCCATAACGTAGATCAGGTATTTGCTTATCAACGTAATGTGTCGTTACGAAGTTGTTTTCAATAAAAACACATTGAGGATGCTTTGTTGTCATATTGTTGTCCAGTAGACAGCTATCTATAGGAACTTTGTAATTGGAAAATCACATTTTTTTGTACAATATAATAATTGTTTCTAAAATTAATATGACAAAGAATGCAAATACATCGGTTGCAAACATTGCCAGACAAGGTAAACAGTAAGTTTATCACTTCCTGATTAAAAAACGCCAAAGAAGATATTATTCAAAGCAACAGCAATCCTTTTGTTAGGAAAATGCCTACAAAATAAGCTCCACCCATCAATGCAAAATGAGATTTACGTTATAAAGTGGTAAATTTACAGACTCTTTCAAGTAAAATTGTGAAACATTTTTAATTTGCTCCGATCAAGTGCATGAGCGCCTGTGCCGATGAGTTGACATCAGTATACCAATTGTCAGTACTATGAAATTAGAGCCCTACAATTTCTTTTTACTTAAAAATGTGTGTGAAAACACCAGTTGTATGATATTTATAACTAAGAACGTAATAACTAAGTATGCTTTAATAACAAATGTTAGTTAATTTTCAAAAAGGGCCATCAATTTGCCAAAAATGTTTTTTTTTTTTAAACTGATACTTCGCAGAACGATGCATGTTATATACTGAAAATTTTCTTGCTATTTCTTATTTGTTTGTTTGGGCTTATTTATGTTTCTTTTGCAGCTTAAAAACAAAATGAATGTTTGTTAAATGACAGTATATTTATGTAAAGTCAGAAAAATACAAAATACTGTTAAAGTTTCTGTAAATTTACAGAAAAAAGTTTTACCAAGCAGTAAAATTTGTGGACGAAATGGTTTTTCAAATAAACAGAAAATACATGTTAAACAATCTTTTTTTTTTATTGTAGCAATACAAAGTGTCTGTAAAGATACAGAAAATCTCTATTAAAAGTAAAATACAAAAAGTTTAAGTTAAAAAAAGTCTGTAAATTTACAGAAATGTTTTTTTACAGAGTAACGGATAAAGGCCTGTATAGGCTGTTTGGCAGTTGTAAGTTTTATCGTGCATAGGCGTGCGAGGCCGTGAACAAGACGCAGATTTCCCTCCAAAATTTTTTTACATTGAAAATTCTAAAAATCTAAAAATTACAGACGTGAAATTCCTGTTTCAGGGCTGGGTAAATACAGCTTAGAACACTGGCCAAGTGTCGTTTTCAGCCATCTGGAGGGTTTGTAAGGCCCCAAATTTTCTTGTACGCTCCGCGCTAACCACTGGTGGCGCTCCGCTTAGATAGTGTACACAATTCAATCATCCATGAATGACCTTGCCCGCCCCACTTGTAAAAATTTTTACGGACGCCCATGAAAGTACTGTAGCTCATTTGTACTGCTTGCACTGTAAGGAGAGTTTTTCTGACTACACATTGGAGGTTGTTAACTCACCCTTTATCAATGGTTACTGTGATTGGTGTTTTGAGGAGGATGAGTCGAAAAAAAATAAAAATTGTAGGATAGCCTTGAGTAAGTAGGTCAGCAGAATTGGTATTGTGTGGGGTCGGACGATTTGGCAATTAATATCTTTAATTTGTTGATTAAGATAGAGTTACGATTCACAAAATGTTGAGGTTTCGAAGTTGTGGCTTGGCAAGTTGGCAAGCTTTGAAAAAGGTGTTGCTTGCTTTTAATAACATTAAGAAAAGCCCAATGAGAAGAGTCAGAGTTCTCTCAACTATTATCCTTGTGCGTTTATTTTCTTTTTCTTTTTTTCTTTTTCTTACCGTATTTTAAGTTTTTTCCCCTGGCTCAAAATTTATATCCTGCTTATGTCTGGAAATATCTGGCTGTTATTAAGGTTTATATGGCCATATGAAGCTAGATGTAAACCCTATTAGGTATCTTCATTGATACATTATATCATATTTTATATGCCCATAGCAAGCCAAGTATAACTTGAAGAAACCCTTTTTCAGATATGCAAATTAAGTTTTACATGGTCAGATCAATCCAGATATAAATTGATGAAATGTTTGTCCAGATATATTAATAAAGTTTAATATGGCCGTATCAAGATAGATATAACCTGATGAAATAGCAGTCCAGATATGTTAATAAAGTTTTGTATAGCCATATTAAACCAGATATAACTTGAAGAAATACAATTCCATATATGCAAATAAAGTTTGGTATGACCATATTAAGCCAGATATAACTTGATGGCTTGATGGAATTCCTGTCCAGGTATGTAAATAAAGATTTATGTGGCCAAAACAAGCTATTTTTAACTTGATAAAATGCCTTAGCAGTCATTTAAATGAAGTTTTATATGGCTATATCAGCCAGGGGTACAACTGATTAAAATACCATGCCAGAAAAATTTAACCTTTTGTAGCCTATGGCCATATTAATTCAGATACAACTTACAAAAATAATGCCAATGACGCAATTACCGTTTTCAGGTCATATAAATCCTATTTGGGAAGCAGTTATAGTTTGGTTTCTCCAAAAGGCTCTTAACCAGAGAGCCGGGAGGACTTTAGAGAAATTACTGGCTAAGCAAGGTTTCTAATACGCTTTAAACAAAGGTAGTGCACCTTAATTTTGGGCTATGGTCCAGATATGGCTGGGATACAAAATCCCTACATGGCACATATATCGGATTTGCCATATATGTACCATATCTGTCCCACATAAATTTGAGCAATAACAAATTTTATGTGGGCTATATATTCCTTTATGTTATATCAAGTAATATCTGCCCAACTTTCTTTTTAAAAATACAAATTCCATATCTGGACCAGATATGGTCCAAATGTAAATTTTAATATTTGACCTATATATGGAATTTTGAGTAAGGGGTGTCACGTCCCTGCGTTCTGTTCTTTAAGTTAACATTAAAAGTTCCCAGCTAATTCCTGCGTAGGATTCCTTTGAGATTCGAATCTAAATAGTCACCAAATAACCATATGTCGAAGTTTCTTTTGTTAGAAAACATCAAGCATCAAACAAATGTTCCAAATTCGTGCTTCCGAGTTAAACGACAAACTTTTTTGCCAAACTTATACCGCACACAGATCAGTAAAATGTAAAGGATCGAACGCGTCATCAAGCCCCTTCTGCGAATGGGACTGAACAAGGCATAAAAGTTTTAAAGCGAAAAATACTTCTTACTGGAAATACACAGTCAGTTTAAAAGAACCGGAAAACATAACTTGAGTATTGTCTTTCAGAATCTCAGAGTAATAGATACAGTTTGATATTTATTAAACAAAATGTGCTTCATAAAGTCAGTAAAGATTGATTCCGAGGGAACGATTGACTGAGGAGACTGGTGGAAAGTGAAGAGAGGTGTCTTTTACCTCATCTTAAAGGCTGTCAACTCTCACCCCAAACTACAGTTTTTGGTTACTTTTTTGTTTTAGGCCATCAAAATTCTCAATTGGCACAACTCTGTGATTGACAGGCTGAGAAAGTTTAAAAACGCAGAATGCTGTATCTTGTATTACACAGCATGTACTCCGTGAGAGGCTTCGGCCGTTACAAGTACGAACATATAAACACAGAGCTAAAGTTTTACGTGGAGACGGCATCGTCCTATTTGAACTACTGATCGACAGAAATAACGATGGAGTTGCACTATTTTCAACCACTGATTTTAAAATCAGATTTAATCAAATACTGAAATTTAGGATTATGAAACTGACAGTCGAGGTGCAGTCCACATAGTGTTCGCACCTGTTGGATTAATCATAAGGCTGAGAAGCTGTCTGCGGCAGACTATATATATGCCGTGTAAGGTCAATAAGGAGGCCAAAATGAATTTTTCTTATGCAATGGTGGAAATTGTTCGACCTCTGTTTATTGCAAAGGTCAGTTTACCAAAGGATTTAATGGTCATAACGCGTGAATCAAGACACATTTTGGTTTCTGATTTCTTTGAAACAACGGTTTGGATAATTCTGTCGGTCAAAACAGGGACAGTCTCGCATATTATAACAACTTCCCAAAGCGACGGACGTCCTGCAGCAAATGGTAAGATTTGACAAATAAATGCCCCCTATTGCTTCTTTCTTCCTTGTGGTTCTTTCCATTCATTCATTTATTTCTGTTTTTCTGCACTTTAAGTATCTTTAGCTGTGGTGTTTGGTTTGGTCTTGCAAGTGTGTTGGACTTGTAGGCTTCGCCTTCCTAACTTCTGGTTTCAACCCCGGTCACTCTGCAACGATTTCGGATCGAATTTCATTCTGATGTTTGTGTGTCTTTTCCAACTTTGGTCGGAAAGAACTTAAAATTCCCACCTTGTATAAATATATGATTCGTATTGTAGGTCTGTGAATATTAAATACTTAGTGCTTCGTGACGTAATATCAAGTGACAGCTTTTATATCGGACTTTGCATGTCCGAAAAAGCTTTCTGCCGGCATGATGTCACGAAAATACCAGATAGCATTTCATTTAATTTGATAAGCCTCTGAAAAATTACATATTTTCACTAGCTGACAAAATGTTCGCTCTTTCCCGAGATAGAGAAGATTTTAATAAAAACGGATCGGAGTTCGCTCCGATTTTGTTGCATTGTAACCGCATTTCATCTACTCCAATGCCATTTCTTTCCTTAGTTGTTCCATGGATTGTTACTTCACCTAACACCGCTTTGTACATAACCATGGTTTATTTCCAAATGATTTTGGTATGTCCCCTATTAAAATCATAACACCCGAACTTCTAACAGCCAAGATAATTCCACAAAACTGACGGTCGTCAGAGTTGGCAATGAATAGGGAAAGTTTGGCAATGAATTGGAAGACTCATTTTGATACAGGATTTTCTTCTTCAAAACGATGCATTAAACCATAATTTGATCAATAAATTCAGATTGTATGGAAAATGTTCACCTTTCGTGATGTAAATTTTGCAAATTCAATTTTAATGAACCTTTTAAATGGAAGAGGAAGAGTAGACAAGAGATGAAAATCGTTGTGCACCGGTTGAGTTAGACAGTTAGATTGCGTGTTCTGTGGGATCAGACTCTCATCAAGGAAGAACTTCCATGCTCTCATAGTCTGATGCTCGGTCGGTATACAACAAAATAAATGAAAAACGAGGTTTACGTCATAAACCTTCAAATCAAATTTAGAGATACAGTTGGCCCAACGGTAAGAAAATATCTACCTTCTTTCGAAAGCTACACCTCAGGTTAGCGAGTTAGCTATATGGAGTTTTACGGCTCAATTTTTTATCCGATCGGCTGGATTAAGTCGGGCCGGCCATGGCCCTTCTTTTCCAGTTGTTGTTCATTGGCTTTATACTCTTAATATACTGTTTTTTGCTGAGCACCAAGCACAGTGTTGAAAAAGCGTGACCGTTCGTAAGTACCAACGCACCGTTTGTAGCCAGCTCTTTATGTTGCAAATATCACATTACGGTAGTTTATAATATATTCCTTCCTCTATATGACTACACTTCCCTTAATCTGTGACTCTTTTATTTCATATAGCCAGTACATCAGTTCAATTCGCATTAGATACAGAACCACTAAATCTGGAATTTACTGATAGTTAATGTGCCAGGAATGCAGCTGGTGAATTAAAAAAAAGACAAAACGTTCCAGCTGTATATATTACTGGCACTTCGGTAGTCTTCTTAGACAGAAAATTCTTTACCAATAACATTCATTTTGAACCCGTCTACTCCCACTTACTTACCTTACTTGCCTTATCCATCTAACCACCCAACGTCGTATAACAAGTCTACAACCTACTGTACTCCCAAATTTCACGAAATGAAACGCGATTTCTTTATTGATACAGGTTTTTAGAAAGCCTCTGAAGAAAAACCCTTCCTTCAAAAACGTTATAAAATACACGTGGGCTACTCTTGAAAGCGATAGGGTTCATAAGTTAAAGCTTCCACCAGAATAACATTCGCCGTTTCATACGATCCTGCAACCATTACATTAACAGGAACGCGATGATTCTACCACCAGAGATCCTACCACCAGTGAGCACAATATTATCCTGAATCGCCTATTACTGCATTCAGAACTGAGAAAATTCAAGCCAATCGCATGGTCACATCCCCAACCGACGGTGTTAGACCACGCATGGACATACCCCAGGAGCATTTCATTGAAATTATGTAAACAAAACACTTGTCCAATAGTTAGCAATGACAGATTTAGGTTCCAACACATATTCCTTTGTCATTAAAACATTTAACACGTTTATTCACCAATGTAACATACATTCTACCTAAGGAGAGTTGTTCAATTTTGAATGCCGGTCATAGGAAACGCCGCGAGCTGATCGAGATACTGCCATGAGCAATACATAAATATTCATCAGGCACTACAAACGTGGTGCCGGTGGGGCTCGTGCCCTAATCGCAAGGAAGGTTCAATTTCGTAGGGGAGCCTTCATTTATACGATAAAAAATTAAGTCCGAATAAGTTCAGCCACCCCCCCCCCTACCCCTCCTGACGATCTTCTGAATTTTGCTCAAGAGAAGACCTTTAACTTCAATGAAACTTTCAAAATTTCCAATTTCCCTACGAAATAGAAAGAAATGGCAATGTAAGACCCTTAGTAACAAGCATTCTGAAAGGAAAGTCATTTCTTTCCATTTTCACTGTACTACCAATTTGAAACCTTAGCCAACTTAAGCCTTCATTTGGAGGGATTTATCTTCATTGAAGACTTTATTTGTTTTTAATTTCTCCTTTACAAATATTTATTTTCAAAGTGTTCTGCCATAACAAGTATTTAATGTATATTCCCATTCATAAAATAACCTTCAGATTTAAAAATATTCTTTTTCAAGATCGTAAAACATTTTAGATTTTTTTCCAATTTCAGTTGACACTCCGTACTATATAAAAAAATCAAGCCAATCTCAATCGCCCTGACATTCTACCTATTAAGAAACTATTCTCTTGAAATTCAGATCGCTTAAAAAAATCCACATTTTTTAAATTGCACAGAGCCAAGATACCAAATTACTCTCCATTAACTTCTCAAATTTCTCCAAAAACTCTTAACTTTCAAACATTTGTTCAAAAAGAGGTAAATAGGGTTAGGGCAAATTCCAGGTTTGTCTTTGAGCCTTTGTAATTAGGCCTAAAAAAAAAAAACCTTACCCCCAAAGGAATGTTAGTCGCTTCGCAAACAACTTGATTTTTTAATCAACAATCCGGTTCTAATTGTCCTCACAAAAAGGAAAAATCTTCCGAAAATTTCAAAATTTTGTCAACACAAGCTCCGGGCTTTCGAGTATCTGTTAACCAGCATCCCAACACGCGGCTAAAATCTGCTAGAGTCAAGTCCCAAAGGGACCCTTTTTGTCAAAGTATCGAAATAGTGCTCCTGTCGGGGAGCCCACCCCCGTTGGACAACAAATCCTGGCGTCGAACCTGCGAACAAGTGAGAAATTAGCTGAGTAGTACAACGTGAGACATTTTACTGAACTACCTGATCCTGAACACCTAGACTGACCATTACACATTAAGTCTTCGGTAATATAAGGCAATTGTGTGAAAGAGAATGGAATTTTTTTTTTCAAGTTTAGAAGCATTCTTTATTCATTATTCATTGAATAATGTTTCTTCTGGTGAAAAATTAAGCTAATGTTTTGAAACTTTTGGTGTCAAGTTCCCCAAGTACCTTTAATAAATCCCAATAGTAGCATGTACAATGAAGTAGCAGCTAGAGAAGGACACAAATACTGAAAATTATAATACACTTGCATGAATACATGACTTCGAAAGTATATTTTAATAAATGAGACCCTTACATTCTTCCTGAACATAAGATCTCCAACGCTGCATCACCTGATTCAGCCTTGGTTCTGTGAATAATTGCTTCGCTGAAACAGGCTCTTAATTGCTGCGATTTCACAGAACTGACAGTCGTCAGGAATTGGAAACTTGATTCGAGACTGTCTGACAATAACCTAGGAGATTAATCCTTCAATCTCATTTTATTGTATGGACTTCTCCAGTTAAATGTAAGTTAAGTGATAACAAATCTCTTAATATATGGTCAAGGAACCTTTAATGAAATTATCATTCATGGCAAAGACAAAATAAGTGAAGTTAAAAGTACGTTCTGTGATATCTCTGATTGTCTAGCTTATATCCTGAAGGTGGAAGACTTCATCACAGTAACTTTCTTGCTTGCTTTAATACGCAGATTCTCAAAGAGCAACATGTCTTTACATAATGATTCTGTGTTTCATTACTACAAGGGACCCATGCCATTTTTTTCTCATGTAAAAGATGTTGCAATCGATGCCGTGGGAAGCTTCACCTATAGGGAAGACGACATACTTATTGTAACTTACCCTAAAAGCGGTAAGTTACTTTAAAACGATTGATCAAGAGTTGTGTAAAATAAAAAAAAAATACTTTTTTCTGTTTCATGCTGTTATTTTTCCCCTCTCTTTTCATTCAAAAAATATACTTTGAGCATTGACGACATGCTGACGTCATCCTTTTGGCAGAAAAAGTGGAACACGTGGTCGCACGCATAAGAGTTCGCCTGCACGTGTAGCAGACTGTGCGCGTATTCGACTGATTGACAAATCAGCTGTCTGCATTTGTCTGTGTTGGTTAGTGTTGGCCCCCATAGGAGGGCGTAATTTCCGCTCTGTGACGTACAAAGTCTTTACGGATTTAAAGAGTGAAAGGTTTAGTTTAGAAATTTCACTAAATATACCAGGCATCGATCCCAGGATTGAATGTAACAAGTAAAAATATTTAAATTCCTTTACCTTACCAATATGTATCTATTATTTCTGCCAATGTTATATTTCAGATTCTTGACAGAATGAATCTAGGAACCACTGAACAGTATCATTCCAATTTGCTTAAAAGTAGTGTGACATGTCAGTTAAATGGCAACACCTTACTTGACTATAGGGAATGGGCTTTTAAAGTAAAAATCCGTTGGAATTACGACAATATCTTTTACGGTTCTCAAGATAGACCTCTTCAAAGCTTGAAAAGACTGATGCAACTTGTTGCTTATCAAAAAAATTATGATGTGGAGTGTTGCACAGTGCTGACATTTTTATTCTTTTGTTAACCCTACAGTAGTTATGTCGTAAACACTCACTCACTGGATAGTTGTTTTTTGATACTGGTGCTTTTCAAAGACAAAATTTTAACTTCAGACATAAACCCCTCAGGGAAAACTCATGTTACAACTGTCCTTGAACTGCAGATTGTATCAACAAAGCTTAAGATAGGCTAAATATGGCATGTCCCTCTCATGACATCAAAACATTTGGATATTGATCTCCTGTTTATCAATGATGAAGTGCAAATCAGAAATTGCCCGGCCGGTAAAACGGTCAATTTTTAACAGATTTTGATGGAAATTGCGCCGGCCCTTTTTTCTGGGTTCTCAATGTTTTTGGCATCGAATACCCAAGTTTGTGATTTTCATGTCACACGACCTTTAAATCTGTTTTACGACTTTTAGCTTATGGACACAGGGTACTTACATTTAAGACAAAATAAGTTCCTCTGGTTCATGGTGTATGAGTAAAATCGTTGAAGGAAAATGTAGGCATTGCTTCTTAATGGAATTCACAAACCATTAGAACGTAAACTCTTTAGCTCAAGTTGAGGAGCATGGTGCTTTTTACAGATTAGAACATTATGAATGCATAATTTGGCACCAGCGCATGTAAAAACAGAAATCTAGCCAATTGCTCGTCAACGCATTCCAAAACATGGATGACATGGACGCTTTCATCCATGATGTAAAAATTTAAATTTCAGTAAAGAAACCGCTAGTTTCAAGTTGATGGTAATCATTGGTGAATTGCGTTCACTACATTTGAATGAAAGTCTGACGTTTTGAGGCAAATGAAAAAACACAATGGAGAAAAATGGTTTTGTAGCAATTTTAAAAAATATTGGCAAAAGCAAGTAAGGGTATTAACAGGTACTCACAGGGTCACTTATTTGTAAATATCAAATAGAATAACCAATTTTTAACAATCTATGGTAGATGATATCATGTAATATGGTACCAAATCTTTCTGATCAATATATTTTGTTATGATAGGGAGGGTAATCCCTTCATTGATCGATCTGGCTATGATGGACTTGGTTCGAAACGTGTCCAGTTAATTTTCACTTGTACTTTTAGTTGTGTTCCTGCGTTTTTGTCTTGGATGTTCAAATATGTCAAATTTAAAATATTTCGAGCGAAATTAATTATAGGCGTAATTAAACAAAAAGACCTTAATGGTTTTTATCATAAAAGAAAATTTTGCTTCAAAATTTCATGATTTTTTTGGGGGTGTGGTTGGCTGTGGGCCAAATCTACTATCTCTATTGTACAGTAGAAATTTTAAAAAGATCGTCAGACAACGTGGCCAAAACTGGAGAGATAGAGTCACATGATACAATGACCTTATCAAAGATCATGGGTTCTTCGAAGGGCAATCTTTTCCCATCAGAGGCGAACGAGACGGGGGGGGGGGGCAGGGGGCAGACATCCCCAAAATTTCTGCAAAATCTAAACTTCAGGCAGGAGTTTGGGAAAAAAATTCGTACAGGTTCTTGAAAAAAATTGGATAGCCACTTGAGTTTTAAAAAGAGCATTGTTTTTTCAGAGAATTCCTAAGCATGCCCGAAATCTTTAAAAGATATGGCCGAAAAAAGCGTTATGGTCGCGGTAAAATTGGCATTATGAGAAATCAATTAGATTCCCAAAATCCGCTACCTATTCGGGCAGCGCAAAAAGCTATTATTCGTTAGTTTTTCCTCACTGTCTTTCACAACACAATGTCTGAAACGGCAGAATATCTGCATTCAAGCATCTGCCTGAAAATAGACACGTATTATAATCAGGGTTACGAACATATCTACGAAGAGCCAAGGGAATTAAAAAAACGTGACAAATTTGAAGAAACTATGGCTTTAAGGGGAAGTTAAAGCAAAAATTAATTTTACATGTGAAAAAAAAAACTACACACATACGGTGTGAAGAAATTCCCATTCAAATCGGACATGTATTTTTCGAGATTTCAGCAAATGAAGTAGATTTATGTTCCAAGGTGATATTGAAGGCAGCAGAGATTATATCACTTGTTCACATTGGCAAGGAATGCTTTGTTTCCCTTTGTTTTTTTTGTTTTTTTCCAGACTGTTGTGTGACCTTGACGTTAAAAGAAATAGGACCTCCCCATAGGGATTGCAAAGTCTGAAAAGTTTTCATGCCATCTATGCACTCGGAGTTTGATAATATGGGACTGGTGAGGAGAAAATAGGCCCTTTAGTTTAAAGAAAAACAAAAGACTGCCCATTAAATGTGGGGATATGATGTCATATGTGCCTGCTCCAAGTTCACTGTTTGTTGAAAATGTGATAACTTCACTTTGTCATATCTTGAAAACCACGCATCGCATTGCAATGCAAGTTTCACTAAAATGCTTTGAATAAATACCCCTCTAACATATCGCAACTTGATATGACCTTAAACCCTTCTTTTAAAAAGAAAGAATCATTCTTCAGCCTATTTTTAATCTTGTATAACACAATGCCCGAAATGGCCGATTATCTAAGTAATTTAAAATTTTTGTCCGAAAAACAGAAGATGGTATGTTCGAAGTAAACTTTACAAAGAAAATGAAAATGATAACAATGATTTGCCGCACATTCGGGTAGCTTGTGGAAAAAGGTTTTCCTCATCCCCACTTCATACTGTAGTGGCGCAACAACGAAAAAAATATTCTGGCGAAGGTTAAAAAATTGCTGGGACTTTTAAATTGCCAAATTAATTCAACAGATGAGACGGGAGGGTGTTCAGGTGCAGTTCGCAATAGTTTGCCATCTAACCTCTCCCGAGAACCAAATTCGTGCTGTGGTTATGAAAATCGGTACTTTGTCTTCCAATACTACAATGATGCAGTGTGATAAAGTCTTCCCATAAGTCTGCATGAATGTCATTTAAACCCCTCTTGCAACGTGACATTTTGTTCAAAAGGTGTTACTGATAGAATTACACAATTTCATCAATTCAATATAGAGGAAAATGTAATACCATGTTTTACATTCTTTGTTATAGTTTTACCCGAAAATACACAAGACCGTTTCATCCAAAGTAACATTTTACGTTGAATTTTTCTAATCAAAATATTGATTGCTTAGCATTCCCAAGCTTGGAAATGCTATTTCTAGCTGTCTGAGGGGTCCCTTTTCTCAAAATTTATACGCTAGTCTCCTTAGCAAAGTCTTTGGATTCAAGTGAACATTCAGTGCAAATGAAAACTCAAAATATCGACTGCTTAGGTTCCCCTTACAAGCCTGGAAAATGCCATTTTCGACTGTCTGAGGGGTCCGATTTTTCAAAATTTTCTCTACGCATAGGGCCAACTGATGGTGGCAATCCGCTTAGATAGTCTTTCAGGCATTACGGGTAAAAATTCATCTGCCCCCTAGAAAAAATTTAATGCCCGCATACGACTACGGTTTCCATTTAGTTCGCAAAGTTTTACTTCAAATGTGGATTGGATATTTGATATTTGTTCTACTGGTAACTTTTAAATCATTTACAGGAACACATTTTATGAATGAAGTGGTTCAACTGTTGATTCATGAAGGGGACCCGACGAAATTGGACTACAGACATCGGAGAGTATGTCTTGAGATAGCACATACTACAGACCTCTCAAAATCTGATGAAGAAATGTCAAGTGTAGAGCTAGTACACTCAGATCCTTCTCCACGTGTTTTAATGACACATCTATGCAGCAGTTATCTTTCAAAAGAAACATGGCAGAAAAGAATACCGGTAGGCATATAGTCAAATAGTATATAGAGTGTTTTCACTTACGCCACAAGCCCAGGCCCTTTTGAAGGTCAAAATTGGTGCAGTACGCTAGTTTGTGTAACTAGCTGAGAATCGGCTGCTGATGCAAGTGTGAGTGTTTTATTGAAACAATGTTGATTTTGCCCGGTTGGGGCCTTGGCTTGCCAATTGTGACGGAACGTGAAAGCACTCTATACTTCATTTTACTCCTTGAAATTTTATCTCGGAGATTTTCAGCTCCAACAAAATGTCTATGGACATTTTCAGCTCCAATAAAATGTGTATGAACATATCGCATATGATGTAATGGTACAGGGCCTAGTACGTATCTTGGAATGGTGAGGTGTTGGTATCATTGCATTTTTCAAGAAGTCATCATCAGACAGCCAAGTTTTCTTACTGATCAGATTTGGGCCTCCTTTTTATGCCCGTTTTTAAATTTTTATGCTTTGAGGGTCAATTTTATTCCCTTGAAAATTGACGTATACTAACCTTCAAGTGGCATTACTGTTACCAAGAAAGAGAAATTCATAAAGTTATACCACCAGAACCTTAGCAGAACGTTCTAATACTCCATTTAAACAACTAAACGAGACAGCTACCTCGACTTGATAACTCTGCCAAATTTTGTTTAATTTTCATCCTAATAACGACTAAAAGAATAAACTTGATAATAATAGGTTACAATTTTTCCATTTTCCATTTCATCAATTCCCTGAATGAATCAGTCAATAAGAGTGCACTAATATTGGATATCCAATACACAAAAACAACACAAACAAAGGAGATAGAACACGCACTGTATCAGAATTAATATTGCTAATATCATTATACCACCAGTTGTGTTATGAAACAGATAAGTTCTATTCTGCTGGTCCTTCATTGACTCTTTTGAGAAAACTTAATGAAGGAAAATCGAAGAAAAAGCACTGATGATGGTAAAAATGTTTTTTTTTTCTTTCTTTCTTTCTTTTTTTTTTTTGTCAAATCCTGTTCTAAACATTAACCGAAGTGCCCATCAATAGAAAATCGAAGTATTGTCTGGATTCTGCCAAGTTTATAGTGCCACGCTGAACGACCCGGAATGGGTTATTCGGATTCTTGTTGTTATAATACGCACAAAACTAAGGGTATCAATTTGAATTGTGAAATGCGACACTCGGACTGCTGCTTCGGGGTGGTCTTACTGCAGGTTTTAATGTTTACTGGTACTTGTCTTTTCTGCTTTTAGAAACAATATTGCCTGAATACTGTAGCTGATTAGACTTAGTACCGTAAGTAAGAAAGGGCCATTTCCAATCTGAACTGAGGCCCCAAACTTGGCTTGTTCGGATATCTGATCGATATAACATTAAAAATATAGTATTTTGACTAATCTTTCATTATCTTAAGGAGAAATAAAGCTTTAATTTGCAACTATAAAGTTTACCATAGAATTCACTGTCCACGCGAGCTGTTGCATACGGTAATGTTTAAGTCCATTGTCAATTTATTTGTATTGCTTTTTGTTAGACTGTTTAAATGCACGATATTTGCTGACAACGACTGATAATCCAAAGGCAGTAAAACTATGCAATGTTTGTTCGCTTGCATCAGTTCCGAACTTTCAAATTCTTGTGTTAAATAATAATGGTTCTCCTTTGTATAAAGTTTAATTCCTCATTATATAAAGTATTTTATCGCATTTTCCAGATCATTTACGTCTTTAGGGATCCGCGAGACGTTGCGCTTTCTAATTACGAATTTCTTAAACATTTCCAATTGAGCAACGGGAAGCCTTACTTACCAGAAAACAGTTTTGAGTCATTTCTTTCGGATTACATTAACGGAAACGGTAAGGACTCTACCAACCTCACATACAGACTTTATAAAGAAAACTTCAAGTTATAACATCCACTTTTATAGTTTCCTTATTATCCGCTAAGAGAACCACTCGGTTTTTTTTCTCCTTATTCTTTCTCCTTCTTTTTTTCATATTGAAGTTTTTTTTTTTTTTTTTTCGATGAACATGAGGTAAAAAGGAATTGTGAGAGGAAAAGATAAACTTGGTAAATCTTACGACGCATCGACGTGTCGACGTTAAAGATTATTCCCTATCGAAGATACTTTCGACCATCATACATGTGCAAAAGCTTTTGTAAGTCTAAAATTGTAAGAAGCTAGTGAGAAATGTATATGAAAAAAGTTAAAAAAAAAAGTGAACTCCCTGAATACGACAGCTCTATATGTCATCCAAAGGTTACCTTCAGTTATTCAGCGTAAAGTGTGGTTTTAGCTTGGGAGAAGTGAAATTTAGACGTTCATATTAATGCATTTCATGAAATTTGAATATCAATTGGATCAAAATTGAGTTGCCAAAGGATATCATATCTGATGCAAGTCAATATTTTGGGGTTGCTTAAAGGTCAACTTGAAACCCTTCTTAAAGTGACATTGTTAGAAATTTTATGGAGCCTGCCATTGCTTTTCTAAATGCCTATCATTGGTTAAATAATTCTGGTAGTTTTTGATAGAAAACATAAAACGTCATTTTGTTTCTTGTTATCAGCACAGTCGCGGTAGTAAGGAACTCGTGAGCGCATTACTGTACATTACGTAAAAGGGTATGACAAATTCTTGCCATCGTATATCGCCCGGCACTGTGACTCCTACTCTTACCGATAAAGTTCAGTTAAGTTTGAAAGAACTTGACCAATCAAGATCTTACGGGAGTCAATCAAAGATATAACACTGATCTTATGAAAATTATGCAAAATTCAAATTTCCGAACTCTCTCGCAAGGAATCTGACCTTAAATCAATATTGACATACATCACCTGCGTGTTATATCTAAGACTTTGTCAGCTATCATTATTTTACTAAACTTTGTTTATTTTTGTCCCGAAATGATTGCAAACATTTTAAGCATTTTGAATCGTTTTTAATCTTTACAGTTCCTTTTGGAAAATGGTATGAACATGTGTTGAGCTATGAAGAGCGTTTTAAGAATGGGGAAAACATTCTTTTCATCTACTACGAGGACATGAAAAAGGTGGGCTATGTCCACAATCCTATTAAGATATTAAAAAACTTTTCACTTGCTGAAGTTTAAACCTGTATACGTAGTTTGATTCTAAGGTGACGCTACTAGTAGGGGAAAGGGGAAATTTCCTTCCGTACATTTAGCCCCCACTACTACCCAGTAAAGTCAGTTTGGAGTTGGGGTAACCGAACAAAAACAAAGTATTGGACCTTTCATGAAATTTTTCATCCAGATATATGCTAAAGCTGCAGTGCTTCCGGGTCTTCGGCCCCTGTAATTCTCCCGGTATGGGCACTTTGGGCTCCATGTCCTGCTGCGCCCGAAAATCTACTCCCCCAACAGTATCCTTTGCTCTTAGCTTGCCCCTCCCCCAATTTTGACATTCTGGTCACGACACTGAGTTTAAATAGTTTTGACATTATTCAAACAGTTGTGTAATATCTGGAAGAAAAATGCTTTACATGGTAAATGCTGTAAACTTGATATCATAAATGAATTTTATTACTTCCTTTCTTTCTTCTGTCAACCCAATTTGATCCAGAACTCTTTTTGTCGTCATACAATAAGTGTTTGTCATTCTGATGAAACTTTCCTTACGACTATTCATATCAACCACATGCAGTATCCATATTAACCTTACACAGCCAAATTCCACATTTGACTAATTGATTGACAGTTATAAAACAGATATACCAAAACACATCAAACGTTAAGTAACATTTGAGGATAGCTATCAGACCAGTCAAGTATGTGCGAATTGCAACAGTTGCGCTTCAGTAAGTGTGAACACAATGAAAACACATATCACTTGACGGCACAAATCATGTTACACCCCACACCGCCTTTGATCTAATGGGGTGTCCTTGTGCAATTCCGAAAAAAAGGCCAGGACATGTGTAGGTAATAGAACATTGTAGCTTGAAAATAAGGAGAGACGACAGGCTCTTCCATGAACCTTTTTATTTTGTGTTTGTGTGTTTGTTTGTTTGTTTGTTTCTTGAATCAGTGGCTCAGTGTAATGTCACCAGAATTAAACTTATGTGCAGTTCTTGTGAGGGTCTCAAGCTCTCTTAAGGTTCTTGCACTTTGTTTTTCTTTTTAACTGATTATTTAACAGAATCAAGCAAATTTAAGAGGTCTTTCAAGCAAGAGGAAAGCTTAATTCTGTGTTCTGTGTTGATGAATGAGGATTTTTTAATTTTGTTCGGGTAAAATTCCATACAGATGTAACACTGGACATTTTCCCTTCAAACGTCAATTTGAAATGCCACGTCATTTTTTGTTAGTATTAACCCTCGTTATAATTATCATTATGGTTGCAAAATTAGTCGTGGAAGACTTATTAAATCAACCTCTGATTGACCCCTTCGATTCTCCTGATCCATGATGAATCTTTCATATGCGACTATCAATTCTATCAAAATAGGGCTTGCTCACCGTGATAAAGTCAATATCGAAACACATCAACAGGACAATCAGTGATGATGTGATCGGGAAAACTATAGCCAACACTACCGTAGAAGTAATGCGGAAAAACTACAAAGAGGCCAGTGAGAGAAACGAACAGGGCAATATCGATTTGACCAAGTACATAAAATCAGGTAAAAACGAAAAGGTATCATTTTTAAAGTGTACCTCAAGTCTAGAATTTCAAAAATATCTGATTTAGAGATTCCAAAATCAGTCTTATCTATCCAGCTTTCATTGTCATTGCTTGTGCCATTGTTGAGATCGCTGAAACTGATTCACCTAAAAATATGCAATATTTTGTAACTTTCTTGTGGTACAATTCATAAGACCTGCCTTGTTTATTGAGCTTAACATTAAAGGCAAAATACTCCTTTGAAAAATAGAACATAACAACCACACAGAAAACAATGTACAAAATTAGCTACGCATTAGAGGTATTAATAAAAAAAAAAAAACAATAAATAATAACAATTGCCTTTCATTGATCTGTGCCGTCCACTAAACCATTACATGTATTGCCCAATTTGACAAATGGTCTGCAACTAACGTGATTATACCATGCACTTCCTGTACATGGACAAAGCATAATGCACGGTAAATTGTCGCTACCTGACGAAAGATGACTGTCTGCTATAATTTTGTGTAAAAGATTGGACTTGCTCAAGTCAGTCCCTAGATTTTGGAAGAAAGTTGAAATATTTTTGATATATGGCAAGGTAAGGCCTAAATCACTTCACATATTACAGGAATATGATATTGTTTCCCATTCAAGTTTAACTTTTGCTTAAAATATAACAGAGTCGTCGTCAAGTCAGACGATTTATAGCTTCACGGCGGCCATCTTGGTGCCCCTTTTTTGTCCTAGTCGGTAGCGACAACGTACGGATAACACGTACACTGTGCATGCTCTATGTATAGATGTCCGTGGGTTACACAGTCCACGCCCGGCGATGAATTGTTAACATGTATATCAAATTTTGACTTCGATGACAATTGATGAGATTCCCCACCCTCTAACATATACCATCAAGATTGTACTGGTTTCGTTTCCATCCATAAAAATATTAAGGAGCCTTCGAAATCTAACGGTGTAATTAAAATCCTGTTTTTATATTTCCAGGGGTCTCTGGGAAATGGAAGAAAGATCACCCAAAGGAACAATGGGACCATTTAAACGAAGTTTTCAAAAAGGGAGTCGAGGATACCCAATTTGCTAAACGTTATTTTGGTGACAAGTGACGTATTCAAGATGAATGAACAGGATACCGCCATTACATGCATTAATTCAGTTACCAATTATATTTTATATTTATCAATACAAACATTTTTTTCTTATTGTTAAGACTTGTCTAGATGGTCTAAAAAGGAAGTTAATTTAATTTTTTCCAGCTACTTGGTTGGACCAGGGAAATCTTAAACTGTTTTTAAAAATTACACAACTAATTTTTAAAATGATTACAGAATCTTTTCTGAATGATATGTTGATTTTCAACTAATACAAATTTATGAAATATACAAGGTAAAAGCTATCGTGTTAAGATGTAATAATAACGTGAACTGAAAATGCCAAATATGGTTACACAGGTTTCTATTTTACTTGCTTTTCGTACACTCTCTCTCTCCCTCCTCTTCTCTCTCTCTCTCTCACACCAATGATTTATTTCATGACACTCTTGTAACACAGTATTTTAGATCCGTGGAACATCTTCATACGTATGGAAACTGTTCAATCGTTTCATAACACCAGAATTTTTGTTGCCAACATGTGCCACATTTTGCTTTATGGGGTGACTGCTGTCCCTGATATTAGCATGTGCAGCACATATTTCTTCAACATCCAGAAGTACGTTCGCTCTTCCTTTTTTGTTAGGTTTAACAACTACTTACCGTTGGGCTTCATCTTAAATCCTGATTGTGAGATTATATGAGAAGCGGGATTTTCGACATATTTCTAGTCATTACTAGGAGCATGAAATGATTGTGCCAGTGAATGACATTTGTCATAATGGGATGAGAGCATAGTATCACGTGCTTCTTGACTGCTTATTTCCCCACAATGCATTCCTTGCATATTATAATGAGGCACAGGGCCCTTAACTACACTGTCGTATACTGGATTATGCCATTCTACGTGTGAAGCAGATACTTCACGATTTTTTCGTTTCAAAGTGATAGTGTAAAAACACAGAATTACAGCAGAAACGAGAAGTGAACCCGTTATAATGAGGATGAAAAAACTAATCCTTCCATTTGGTATAATTCCTCAAAATGACTTTCTTCTCGATACTTGAAAAATAATTAATTCCATCACCAAAAAATCTGGTCGAAGCTTCGATTTATCTATTGATGTCTCATCCTTTTGGGATGATGTGCTTGTATTTACCGACTCTGTGGAAAAGTCTGTTGATGTTTCTACACTTGAAGAAGCCCCGGTTGAAATGGCAGAAGAAGGGAACAATAAAAATTGCTCGTCGTTCATGTTTAAAATAATTCCAACTTCACACGTCCGTAATCGCACAGCTTAATCTACGCTAAGTATCTGACCCTATCAGTGGAAAGTGACAATGTGCATTACCTGTAAAGGAATTGAAACATATCGAATATTTATCTCACAAAACGGGCATAAAAAACTGACATGTCTTTAAGGGTCGCCCGGTGATTTATGATTGTAAAATACATGCAATCGTTCCAAACGAATCGCAATTATCAGACCCAGTGTTCGAGAATAATTGTATTTTTTTTTTAAACATGAAATCTGCTTTTTTAAATGAAGGGGAAACTGTGTCTCAACAACCTACTCACCTATTTCAGAACAATTTGTGCGTTTTTTCCACCATCAAACAATTGACCCAGAAGACGTCGTTCACAGCGGCTTGAAAATTGTCCACCATATCAAATAGTTGCGTACCTTGGTAAATTACCATGTTAAAAAGATCAAA
Source organism: Holothuria scabra (assembly GCA_037179385.1). Taxonomy (NCBI): domain Eukaryota; kingdom Metazoa; phylum Echinodermata; class Holothuroidea; order Aspidochirotida; family Holothuriidae; genus Holothuria; species Holothuria scabra. The sequence continues at coordinate 26,690,671 of CM074197.1, forward strand.
TAAAATTTGTACAGTTGTGTATCTCTGTATGCCTGTATACTCCTTTTTTTCAAATGGAGGGTGGGCATCAATCTTCTCTTCATAAATAAAGAGGTTATTTACAGTGTACAGTCGCCGTTACTTATTAAACGTAATCGAAATGAGTATCGCTTGTTTTATCTTTAATGTGACTATACGTTCTTCGGGCTCAAGACTACCAACTCAAAAATTAGGGTGGCTGCTCTAAATCTCACATAGTCTTTGGAATGTAAACTTCCCCAAGTCCATTCATAAAGATACAAAAGTTCTGTACTTATGGGGAAATCGTTAAATAGTTTAAAATATGTCAATGTTCGAAACCTTTTTTCAACCTATTAAAACAAAAGTATGAGAAACAAAAAGGGCCTCAAGGAAAAGGGGCCAGTGTACAATTATTCCGGCAATAAATTATACCATGGCAGTCGTGCAATATTACTCATGCATTGACGACACACTTAGGTCATCCTTTGGGCAGAACATAAGAATTTGCTCTGCAGCTGTAGCAGACTAAGCGCGTATTCCACTGGTCGACAAATCACTTGTCTACATCTGTCTGTGCTGGCTTGTTTTTTCCCAAAAGGAGGGCGTATTTTCTGATCTGTGACATCATATGCATAAGGTCTAAATCTCACAAACTCTTAAATTAGAGTTTTCTTAGACATACAAAGGCCCAGTGGTTAGAGCATCCGACTTGAAATTAGAAGTCGCAGTTGGTACTCTGCATAGGTAGTGGGGAGAACAAGCCAATGGGCCATTATTGGAAAAAAGGCCGTGGCCGACTCAAACCATTAAGTAAGACACTGAACCGTAAAATTTCATCTAACTAGCTAACAAGACATTTTGAACACAGAAATGCTCTTTCGAAACGACAGCAGACCGTTAAATTAGATATAGCCTCGGCTGTCCTTAAAAAAATAGCAGTACTTTGCTACGATAATAATTAAACATATAATCAAGTTGCTGTCTACAAACAGATCAGCGTAGCAACAATAGCTTCCACATCTACTTGCTTCAAAAATGGGACAGAGAAAGAACATTTGCACATTTAGGCAAATGCGTTACTGATCTAATACTTGTACGTTTGGATTGGGTAAATGTAGAACTGCCTAAAGAATAGTAACAATGATTTGGTGAGAGTGGCGATAGTGCATGTTTAAGCATTTTATAATTCCAGAACTTTTATAAATAAAACTGTCGAATTTCATTTGAAAGCTTTTTAGAAAAGTTCAAAATACCAAAATTTTGCTGAAGGGATGGTGGGTGCCTAAGTTTCTCCTCTTTGATACAAGTCTGGTTCAGACTACCAATTTCTTGCAATAAATCTATTTTACAACTGCCAGACCATGCCGTGACGTTGCTTCTTGGAAAAGCAACATACTCACCCTAGTAGATCGAACTAGTCGAGTCAATCTGTGACAAAAATGCCTCTACCTTTATCTCATTGCAACGAAAGGTTTTTCAGCTTAATTGGTCTAGAAAAACTGTTTTTCAGCCCTTGCTGAAAAACTGGGATTTTTTTAACCAGAATGGCGGGAATCCAATATGGCGACTAACACTTAAATTCGATAGTTTTTGGTGCTCATACGAGAGTACAATTATATCTGTTGGGGTGTTATCGTGTTTAAAAAGTAGGAAAAGAAGTGAATTCATATAACAGCTTGGTTTTAACATAAAAGAAAATAATTTTCAAGGTAAATATGCAAATTAAAATGAGGGCACTCTTCGTTTATGTTACATTAATCTTTTGTAGCTTTCGGACGGAGAAATGTAAACCGGGCATTTTTTTAGAAGGTTGGCAAACGCCAAAGAATGAACAAGAGGATTCAAGTTCAATATTCTACAATGTTCTGTTAAGCACTATGTTTAACCAAAACGCTATCTAAGAAGAACGCCAGATCGTCTGTTCGCGCGGAGCGTACACAAATTTCTAAAAACAGGACCCCTCGGACATCTGGAAATGGAAGTTCCCGGGCTTGCAACTATGGAAATGAAGCAGTTGTCATTTTGAGCTTTCGTTTGCAATAAAAGAAAAAATATCAGCTGGGTTTAAAAGAAGACAGACAGACTTATGGGGAGACATTTCCACACGGTGTTATTGTCAATATTATGTAATTGAAAAAGAACCTACCAGATTTTCCAACCATTTGCCCAAATTTCGGCTGTAGGGCCAGATGACAAACTATTGGACACTTTGGCAATTGGAAACATCCAAGACCTTTTCCAAACGTCGCCAGAATATGTTACTATTTGAGACTAATGCAATTTACACATGCTTGACTGGCATGTTACCTAACCCCAAATGGAACGTAACTTTTTGTCTATTTTAGTATATCTGTTACTGTCAATCAATTGATCAGGTGTGAAGCGTGACGTTGTCCAGTGTGCGTGTATAGTTTCCTCCCTACTTACCTTATGGTATAAAGCCTAATCATTTTCGTGTGTGAATAAGCGATAATATGGTGTCTCCATTTGTATGACGCTTTTGATAGCATAATTTTGAAGTTGGGAAGCATTTACTTATATTTTGTTTGTATATAATTATGTTGTTTGATGTGGTAAAGAGCGATGAATTGTCCCCTTTCGACTCACAATGGCATGAGTAGCCTCCTGTCAAACCCTGAGAGATATTTACCAAATTAAGGATGGTTAGTCCGGCAGTTAGGTTAACACTTATTGAAAATCGGGATCACTCAAATGGTGATGGAACAATTCTATTTCCTCCTATGTCATCTGCATGTCGTTCCCAGAAAATGCTAGTGAGGTTCCTTTGAAATATTACAAGTCAATACTTAATTTTGCCTAAGGAAGCTTTGAACGCTTTGGATCCCGACGGATGACTTACAGAAGTTGTTGTCATTTCCAAAATGCAAATTCGCTAAAACTAGAAACAACGCGAAAAGGGTATAGTTATTAGGCATTTTAATATCTAATCACTGGATGAAATAAAAGCAATACATAGTGGATACATTGATTGGACAACGGTCATGGCACTATTGTAAACAAAGTGATGTATAGCAACAGCCTATTTACTAACACTCGAATGAACAAAAGGAGACAAAAGTACCCGGAGCTAAAAGAGTTTTGTAGTTAGTTTCAGTAATGAAGGAAGTACTTACAATCATCTTTTGTCACTCATAGATAATCAACAACTAATTCCTAGACAAAAAGACCGATTTTTCAGAGACAAATTAAACGATAGACTGGTGAAAATTTAAAACGAATGGAAAGTTTATGAGGCATGGGATGATAGGCGCTTTTGAAGTTCCGTATTTACACAGGGGGAAAAACATGGCCACTGTGAGCATAGGGAGATCTTCGAGAGCCTATATTTGGTAAGGGGCCGCTTGGTATATAATTATTTTTAGTTCCTAAAAAATGATATCTGTAGCTAGGGTGTCTTTAGATGACCAGGACAGTGGCGTAGCTACTGGGGGGGGGGGTGCAGGGGGGCAAGTTACCCCCCCCCCCCCGAAAATAATTTGGGGAAAATTTGATGAGATTGGGGAAATTTGATAAACTGGTATATCCTTTTCCCATTTCTCAATTTTTTGTTAGAATAAGAAAAATGTGAGACATTTCTCACACATAATTCGTATTCTCATGCAATAAATTAACCCAGATTTCGCCAGTGTCGCATGAACCGGCCCGACTCGCATTCACCAGGAATGTGATTGAATGTTCTCTTGTATGATCGCGGGTGTTATGATCAGTACATTCTAGAGCACATGAAGCTGTTATTCAGGAATTTAATAACAGCTGATACAGTCCAACTAACACTTACAGGCTGTAAACCCCCTTGTACACAGTCTCTGCGTTGTACACTTTGGGAATTGAGCGAAAGGATGTGAAAACTGGCAAGTCACTAACCTGCTAACGTAGACCCCAGAGGTTATGTTGCCCTACAAGCTAGTAGAGGGAGGGGTAATTAAACTATACCGATTTTACTTTGTGTACATAACCATGTGGGGCTGAAGCCTGAAACAATTCATGGCTCACGATAAAAATAACGTTAGTCTAGAAATTAGAATGAAGGGGATCCATAGGAATACTTAGATTTTGTTACTTAGCATAATCCTTGGAGGCTAACAGGCTAGTTTGGGAAATAGATTTCTGCCCACTTGGGGTGTAACAATAAACGGGTCCATGAGTACCGTGTAGCCTTCTACACTTAACAGACTGCTGTTCTAACAGGATATCCTGTGTGGTCGAGCCACTATTAGGCCTCCTTTTAGTGGCGTACGAAGGGGGGGGGGATCATTGGGCCATGTCCCCCTCACAGATGCCATTTTTTCTTTGTTATTAAAAATACGTAGTCAAACTTTAGTAACACAGATTTTACTTCAAAATATAGCATATGTGGCATCAGATTGCATATAAGGACACCCAATTTTTCAAATATTTTCAAAGGGGAAGGGTATTGTCTCTGCAAGGTCCGTCAGTGTTACCAGTTTTTTTTTTTAATTCCGACAAATAGGCAAGTTCTGTCGAATTCCATTTTTTTCTAAAAAAGGTAGACTCTGTATTCCACTGGTGGCATCGATAAAAATAAAGGCTACGTGTTTAGATTCTCTTTACAAGCATGAATACTCTATTCTTGACCATCTGAGGTCTGATTTTTCGAAATTTTCTTTACGCTCCACGCCAACCAATGGTGGCGCTTCGCTCAGTCTTTTGGGCAAATTACATTTTGGAGGTCAAATAAGCTCTTAACTCTCTGATCACTTTGCAGTTTGCGAACACATTTTGAAGGGGGCATTATACTGCAAACGACAAAAGAAGATAGCGACTGATTAGATTCTTCGTATAAGTCTGGAAAATGTTATTTCCGGCCATGTGAGGGGTCTGATTTTTTGAAATTTTCTCTACGCTCCGCGCCAACCAATAGTGGCGCTCCGCTTAGATTATCTTTATGACAAAATATCGTTTTGGTGCCAAGAAAAACCACAAATCCTATACCGATCAATGCCTTTTTATTTTGACTCCCAAAAGTGGGCAAATTTTAATGCCAAGTTATACTTCGTATAAGGTAGCATAAATGGCATAAGAATGCATTAAGACACAAAAGTTCCAGTCTCATCCTCATGAACCACCACAATTCAGCTTTACACACTGTTCCTGTCAAAGTCGAAAATCTTGCACCATTTTGCATCTAGGCTCCTTGAAAACGTCAAAAAATTTCCCGACACCCCTCCCCTTAGACCATACTGCATGCCCCCCCCCCCCCTTCCGAGAAATCCTGCGCACGCCACTGCGTTAGTACACACAAGTAAACCAGATATTGTTGACCAAAAATATTATACTAAGAGTTGTTACTTCCAATTGCTCTATGTCATACTTTAAGATTAAAATGCAGGTAATGTTACATAATGACATGGTAATGTTGTTATACTTAAATTTGCATATTTTATATGAAATACATACACTTTGACCGGGAAATCTTTTGGGGAAATTTCATACCTTTGCCCCCCCCCCCCCGCCCCCTGGAAAAATCCTACCTACGCCACTGGACCAGGAAGAAAGTTTCGATGTTATTTGAGGGTTCCAATTAAACATATTCTTCTTAGAATCGGTTGATCCAAAATAAGTAAATCCATATTTCGCTAATGTTACAACATTAACTACCGATATCTTGTTAAAAGCTCCTGGTCATTCTCATCCTTCTAAATTGTCAGGTTTTCTTTACACAATACTCAAACTATAATAACCCACGGTTCCCAAATGGCATCAAGAATATGAAGACGTGTACATAAACTCACTTCAATTCCTTTTTATAAGCAGGTTGGGGATAATACTTCAGATTATCTTTCCTTCTAATTGACTTAATAGCATCTCATCATGTCTCACTATTTAAAGTTAATTTGAATTTGTTCGGCATTTTATGGAAAGATTCAATGTTATCATGATATTGTATATGACAGTCTTAAGAGACAACAAGTGTTGCGTGAGATCATAGAGGATATTAAAGTATTCTTTGATGTAAAAATTTACTAAATCGTTCTTTAACTTGATGCTACCTCCAATCGTTTCTTGATATTACCATAGCGGGTTAGAACCTACCATTAAAAAAGTCAAGAAAACCAGAAATATTTCATGTAATCAAATTAAACTGTTCACACATCATCGTAATAACATTGCCAGTAAATGAGTTCGGGTCAGGCGGCATCCATCTGGGTTGCGTGCGAAGTGCGTTTTTACATTGATCATGTTATAGAAGATCGGATTGTTATGGTTTTCGTTGTACTTGAATATTCAAAAACTAAAATATCTGGAGAAAATGAAAAGTTCGAAACATGCATGTTGTCATTAAAGGTAATTCAACTGAAATAATTTTTATTCTGTTGGTTAATTAATCGTTAAATTATAATTATTTTCATTGCCAGCATCACCGTAACCATCATCACACTATCTAGTGTTTGCTGTCTGATAGTACCAGGGGAAGGGGAATGGCGGCCGATAGCTTTCATTAACACAGTTTCTATCCTTCTTTTGTTTTGTAAATGTTCATTAAACTGAAAGAGTCATATATTTAACTACTTGAATGGCACCATTTTGAAAATTGTGTAAGGTTAATGTCTGATGTGACCACACAAAAGTGAAATTCTCTTAGGTGGCACATTAACTAAGCTTTTCAACTGTATTGAAACTGAGTATTTTACAAATAGCGTCTTTGCACAAAGCCTTTAAAGGACGATAGTGAGGATATTTCTCGTTGCAAGTCGAAGAGACAGTCTATCTTGTTTCAACCTTGGTATTAGGTACTGCAGATATGTGGAATTGGAGAAACTCCCCCCTTACTAGATTTTACTTAATGAAAAGCAAGTTATAAGAAACATGTTCCGTTAAAGTAGCAAACTGACCGATACGTTATTTTGAGAGTGGTTTTTCATCAAGTATTTGTAGATTTGGGTGAAAGGCATACCTGCGATAGGATGAGCCTTTTATAGTGATACCCGACCAAGCTTGAGACCCCGATACAGATCTTAAATCTTCGGATGGTTAAGATTACAAGAAAGTTTAGCACGGCCTCTATTTGGAGCGGGAAATATTTTTGGTTCATATTCCTTTTTCTGTTGGAGGGTATCCAAGCGTTAACTTTCTTCGATAGGTCTGCTTATACCAAAGATTCTTCTTCGTTAGAGTCTTTGATGAGTACCGGTGCTTGGTGAAGTTATCCAAGTTTGACGAGATATACTTTGTTTTCAAAAGCCAGGCTAATATCTCCTTTTGTGGAAGTAAAGAGAATACATCGCATTATGTTAGCTAAAATAAAAAGCATTTTGATCTTCGCGACTCTGGTTTGTGAACCGAATTGAACAATCGCTATCGAGTGTACTAGGTGCAAAGTTACGGAAAGTAAAGCCCCACAATATTTTTGCGGTAGTAGAAATTTCTCTCTTATTAAGCCAACGTTACTTGGACAAGAACAGTTTTTCCTGAAGTCTTATCACGACTTAAATGAACCTGCCGACATGGATGGGCGATTCCTTGCAGTCGGTCAAAAATTTAGGGGACTTACGAAAGTTTTAAAAGCAAGTGTTAACTTGACATCAATGTTATCGTTTTTTGCATAGCACATGAGTTATTTTCGAAAGTTGAAAGTTACTTTAGGGTCAGGTGAGTTTACACGAGAGTTAAAGTGAAACTGATAGTGTAATATTGTATCAATTTTTAAATTTATGGTATTAATGAGTTGTGGTGTATTTTATAAGCTTTAAAGCAATGCACATTTGTGCTATTCATGTTGCAAGTAACAGTTATAACTCTACAGTTTCTGGAAGGTAATAGAAGTGTGTTCTGAAGATCAAACAAACGGCAGGAAATAACACAGCTTACATCCAAAGCCCGATACTTAAAGAAGACAACATGCCGCCATACTCATTACTTGCTTTGATCATGTCACTATCGTTTTGGTGTATTTCTTCGACATTAAATGGATGCACAGAATTCCCAGATAGTAAAGTTTCTATTATTCCAGTCTTCCCCGAAGACACAGTAAAGTTAAGATGCTCTTCCAACCATACCTGTTTGAAATGGTTATGGAAGATACGGAAGGGAAGTGGCAACAAACACCTGCACCCGGGAAAGTGTAACGACTGTACTGATAGTTATGATGTTGTTCAAAACAGAACAGAAAGTATTCTCATTGTTAACAACGTTTCTAAAGTAACGACAGAAGAGTTCACGTGCTCATGTGAATGGAAACTTCAAAATTCTTCTTTGTTAACGAGGTCAACAGAAAGATGCTTCCAGCTTATTAAAGAGAATGATATAGCTACCCGTACCTTGACTTATAATTTAGTTGAACACAGTGGTACTGTGCAAACGTCTTTTACGGATGCTACTAATGATGAACTTACATCCACAAAATTTATCATTTCGACTGTCACCACAAACAAACTTGCTAACGATAAAAGCGTTAACGTATTTCGTGGAGAAATGCCAGAAAACAGTCAATCAACAAAAGAAACGAGTGTTGTTTACACATCAAATTGTCTACCCAAAGTCGAAGTTAACCAGAAGATAGCAGTGAGTATCACCCAATCGTTTCAGTTACATTTGAAGTGTGTCACATTCTCGTCTCGAGGGATTCATACCCTTCATTACATCACGCCTTAGGTTTATAAGTACATTAATAAAGATTTAATTAAGAGTCCCCTGCACATTGTATTTGAAACCTCCGGGGTGCAACTCATTAATCCAGGCATTATATACATTATAATTTTAGTTTATTCGTTGTCACAAACCGGGGTACATATCAAATGTTTTTTGAAATTATTTCTGTTAACGTAAGTAGCCCAGTGTGAGACAACGAAATGCACTATCTTCAATGAGGCCTGCTTCTTGTAAGGACTTGAAATGTGAGCCGGCCACTATTTAAAATTGTCCCTAAAATTGGGCAAGTAAAATCGCAACCCCTTTACAACGGCGCCGCCTGCATAAATCAATTATTGGTGGCACGTTTTATCCTTCTTCTTTATGACAGGACATGTAGGCTACTAAGCATATTTTTGTAGGGCAGATTTTCTTGTTTAATTATTAGAGCTATGTGCAGGGCCTGATCGTTGGTTCTTGCTCCCCCCCTTGAAGACTGATTGACCATCATATACCATTAGGCCTATATTCACCATCAGATAAGCTTTGATGCATTATTAGACATAAGTTGAAGGTGTGATGTTTACAAAGCACGCGTGCATCTTTTCACCACTCCCTTTAGCACGAAAGTCATGTCTAAGGTTACCATATTTATTGCCTGACAAAGATAGGAGCCACTGAGTATAATAAATGTAATCATAGATAAGATCACTAGTTTGCAGAGCACCAAACCAGTATATAATGCATAAGTTGGTACCTAGCTTCATCAGAGATAACCTCTTTCGGGGGAATTCAATTTTCACCCGATCGGGGGATTATTTTGCCATGGGTGGAATCATTTTCAAATATCTCCCACGATGCATTGCGATCCTACCGCGCAAATTCAACGGAGATAACGTTCAAAACAGTCTTGCAATTTTTATCGATTTTGGGAAAGAGAAATTCCGGCATTTTAAAAAACTCAGTTGATAGGGGAATAAAAAAGCTTCGTCATGTTTGATTTTTCACCACGCCGATTTTGAGAAATCGAGCAATTTTGCTACGTTCTTTGCCCTAAGCTTAATTTATAGACCCCACGCAGCCGCAAGTTCTGTGCACCATTTTTCACTTCAAGGTGTGCAAGGGGGTCGTGCCTATACACATGTTTGTAAATACGTAGTTGAATGTCCATGGTAATTTCGATTTTTATGTCTCAACTATTACCTCACAATTGAATGTACACACATTTATTAGACAATTCGACGACTGTGAAGAGGTAGACGCTAAGTGCTCATAAATATTCATACCGTTGAGACAGGCAAATTTTCCCCCGATAGGGGTAATACTCATTTTCTCCCGAAAGCGGTTACCTCCCGAACTGTTCATACAAAGCTAGTCATTTGTGCTGTTAAACACACGTAGCTACATTTTCCACTGTTGGGCCTAATCACTAACAATAAAAATCTATAGTTCTACTCAAAACTGTCAATGCAGAAGTTAATCAGTCAAAGGTTATCAAATTTTGTCGTCACTTCCACCTCTCGCTTATTTGTAGTTTTTGGGAGACTATATCAGTAAACCTCCCCCATCATTTGAAAGGGGGGTGAACTGGAAAATTTAATGCCAAACGTACCAACCTCCAAATCACCGGAACTTGCATCTCCAGGCACAGGCGTACGGGGGTAATTTTCTAGGGGGGCAATTTTTTTTTTTTTTTTTTGTCGAATAATATGACTGTTTATCATGATTTGCCCATGTTTTGCCCGAATACTGTTTTTGCCCGAATTGGAAGGATTAGTGCCCCCTTCACCCCGCCTTGTACGCCTATGTTTCCAGCGCGTTTCAAGTGAATTTAGTTTTGATAACACCTCATCCACCCTTTGCATATCAATAGTGCTTCTAGCTAATTTATTTTCCCGGTCTCAATGTAATTGAGGGACGCCCCCACTAAGCAACTACTAAGCATATTTTCTTCATTAAACAAGTATACGAAGAAAAGAGAAAAATGGTCGGTGTCCCTTAGAAAATCGTTTAAAAGACATGGACTAAGGTATCAACTGTCACACAATTTTTAAATAGTTTTCTCAAGTACATGCAGTTATGATAGATGATATACCATTTTAAGTGAAATATTGCGTCTTAAATGTAATACTAATACTGGCTAATACCAATCGAATGAGAGTAGGGTTCATTTTAAAGGTCTTTGATAAGATATGACCAGGAGTCGAACTCCAAACCTCCCGATTCCAAATCGGAAGCTCTAGCCGCCTGACCGAATGTGGTCTATACGTTATAAAACCACTACCACCCCAAAACTCGTTCATGAAAATTTGGAAGATACCAAAGAACCAAGTTTCTGTTAAAAAGCGTTACTTTCTCTACTCGAGCCTGGTTGGTCCGAGAGGACCCTCCACCCGTGAGGTAAGTTAGAATAAAGCAACAACTCCTTTACTTCAACTCTTAATTACTTTTTTACGCTTTTTACGCTTTTTTTTCACTAAGCTTACTGTTTTCTTCTTCCAAAGGTAGTTTACAACATTACCCAACTACCAGGAGAAATAATTCAAGTAGCTGAAGCCCATATTGGCGAAGAGGTGAAAATTACATGTTGCAACAATGCGACCTTGACAGGAAACTGCTCTAACACACAAGAAGGTATAAAAGTGACGTGTAAGCTTTATCTGAAGAATCAGTTTGATCGGGGACCTGTCAGAAAGTTCAGTTTCCTAACATGGAACTGTCCTAACAACTGTCTGGTTTGATGCGGGCAGTATAGAGGAATCCCTTAGCGCTTGTGTTTAGTGAATGTAGGCAGTCATTAGTAGGGTCCATCAGCCTTAACGTGTCTTCACTTATTGTCTGCATGAATTTCAAACTCTCATTTTCAGTGAAATTGAAGGAGTCAAGATACAATTTAGTGTACAACCATCCATAGTACAGGTTAGCAAGGAAATTGAAAGATTAAAAGATGAGAGACCCCAGTTTTGACCGACTGAACCAGACTATCACTGGCTGTTCGGATTCGTTTATAATTTAACTAATAAGTTTACTAACTAACTGATTTTTTCATCTCTTAATCTAACTGTAAAGGCGAAAGTAAAACCATTCTATAACTTACCTGCCTTTGACAATATGCTATTATGTCAATATGTCATTCATGCAGCTTTCGATATTCAAGATAGTCAAATAATAAGGCGTTTTTACAGTCTTCAGATAGTAAATTGAGACTGATTAACTATGAGAGACTAACCAGTAAGCAGTTTTACGAAGTTTTGTTCTAAACAAGGACCTAAATAAGCAGTGTAATAAATGTATACATAATCGTCAGTAGCAGAAGCATTTTTCAGCGAAAATAGTACTGGCCTAGTGCTAGACTTCTCGATCAAAAAGACCCCTCCCATAAAAATTTACCACATAAATTTTAGCTACTTGATTAACAATAATTTTAAGCACTTACTGCGTACTAAACCACTGTTTATATAATTTCCGTCTTTTAATTTTTTACCAGAACCTGGCTTGTTTATTGCAACCTTTAACCACAACAACTGCCGTTTCGTGTGTGGAATTGTGAATACTTTATCAAGGCAAATCTGCTCTGTCATTTTGAGAGTAAATGATTTCATAAACTTGCTACCGCAAACTCTGGTAACACAAACTTTGCAGACAGGATCTCAACCTAGCGCATTTGTCATCAATGTCCCTTTTACGTTATTGATAATTTTTGCCAGCCTTTTTGGCTTTTTGCTACTGCTAGTAACATCATTAGTAATATACGTCATTAAGGTAAATTGTACAATGAAAACACCAGCACATATCATGCAGAACGAGGAGCAAGTCTCTTACGATGAAATTCCCCTTGCATCAAGGGGAATAACTTTAGAGCGTACACCTTCAGTTAACTATTATGTTGAAAATGTCGTTTCACATAGATACATTGAAATGAGACCTATATCGGAAATTAATAAGGCAGGATCGAATTATGAGGAACAACCTGCATATATTGACATTTCACAACCATTAACAAACACTGTAAATCAGGAAAAAAAATTGACGTCCCCACAACTGGAAGAGGGTATTTTCAACCGTTACCTCGGAAATGTAGATTTATATGGATGCATGGAAATGACGCCGAAGCGAACATTCGGGAGAAGCAATTCTAGGTCAAACTTATTGTGCCAATCTCCTTGCATATGGAATAGCACGAATCCGCGTCTGCCTAGCAGCGCGGAGTACTTTCAGTGTCATAGTATAGGCATTAATAGAGTACCTCCATATTCTTACGGACAAAAACTAATTTAATTCTCGGTTGAATCAACTGTTGATTTCGCATTTGCGTATGTGGTATGTGGAAAAACTCAACAGGTTTCGAAAAAATTGATGAATTATCGTGGACCAACTCAATGAGTCCCTTTAGGGCTTGAGTTTTCTACACTTTACCCGCGCAAGTGATGGAACACGTATTGTCGTGTGTGCAATATCCCATTTAAACAATGTGAACAGTCTGACTTCTATCGATTTCTTGACTTCGATTCCTATTCATTGATTTCACGACGACGTATTTTAGAGTGCTAAAGAACACCTTCATGGGATGTTCATACACTCTAAGAACATTATTTTGAGTGAAAATGGAGGAACATAGCACATACCATTTTTGGCACAATGCGGTTAATGTCTTGCGTATTTTTATACTTGGGGAAATTGTGTTGGTTTGACCAACGTTTAGCAATATCCTTTCTCAACGGCTCAGCATTTGCTGGGTTTGCTCAACTGTTTTAAGAGTGCATTTCAAATTGGTAGGAAGTAATGAAAGTATTCCATTTACACAAATATATAAAGATGATTAAAAAGGGATTCCCAATGATATATAAGAAGAACCGCCCCTACCAGCTTCGTGTCCTGTCACATTGATCAAATGGAAACAACAAAAAGTAAGGAGTGCTCATTATGCGACTTGTTACTTGTCGAGAGGTCATAGTACATCTGAAGAATTTCCTTTTAAAAATGATACCAACTGGACATTCCCAGTTTGTTTCACTAAGCAAGCTAGTCAATTAAAAAATATGCATACAGGACGAAGTGAGTAAAATTTGTGTAAATTATGTAAATTAAGGTTTGGAGTAACTCGACGGTACAAAAAAAAAAATTATCAATGGTCTCTTTACTCCTGTAGCAAAATTAAACAAGTCGTAGTCTTTTACTGGCATTTTAAACTGTGAATTGTCATAGTCGGCGGAAGCGGGGGGGCAGCGGGGCCTGGTCCCCCCCCCCCAATATTTTTCCTAACACTTTGGGGGGAGGGGGCATGCCCCCATAACTGAAAGTCGCAAAATAAATTTAAGGTTGCTTTCGTTACATTTCGGCTATTCTTTCGCTCAATTATTATTTTTCAGAATGCAAAAGTTGCAAATTAAGCTTGGCGCAAAACCAGACGCCTTACGACGGCGCGCGTCACCATTATATCGGCCTCGAAAACTTGTGACCCCCAATAAAATAATCTTCCACCACCTATGATTGTGTTCCTAAAATTGTCTGTACTGGGGCGATATTGGAAGCAACTAGTTAATTACTATCTCTTTAAAACGGAAAGGAATTCAAAATACCAAACGCCATTGAGGTGTAATTCAATGTACACCAACTACACTCTAAAAATTAAAAGAGTGTAATTGCACTCGTTATAAGAGTGAAAGTTTATAAAGTTTACTCAAAAAGGGCGAAAATTTTCTCCATGAATAGTGAACTTCACCCCAAAATAGCGGAGTTTCACTCTATATGAATTGTCCACGGGTAGCACCCTTAAAAAAGAGTGATCGCTGGAGGCAAGAGTTGACGAGTGAAGTTTCCATTCATACTGGAGTGAATTTCACACTTCTTGGAGTGGATGTCACTCTTCTTGGAGTGCATGAAGACAAATTTCGAACCAAACGGTGGGGCAGGTATAGGAAAAAGAAAACGTACCTTGAAGGTAAAATTATCGCAGGTTTGAAACATTCAACTTTAACCCTTTACCGTTGTGCTCCGATCGGGGCATATCTGCGCGCCTCGGGAGTGGGCGGAAAAGCGGACGTAGCCCGCCCCGCATCGGCTTCCGTAGGCCGTTGACCCCGTGACCTTAAACTATTGTCTCTCTCGTTGTTGTGGCCGAATTTTCGGGTAGCTACTCGCAGTTTCGAGCTCCGCGTGAAGCAGTAAAGATGGGTGACAGCCGAGCTCTCCGCATGGGTCCAAAGGACCCAAACAACGGTAAAGGGTTAAGAAAATCTACCCAGTGACTTCTCCATTCAAAACACTGTTTGACTATGCCTGATTTTGTGGAAAATAAAGAACGACAGGCACATATGACACCGTATACGCTCTCCTAATACTACTCTCTTTCGTTTGTCCCTTGAGTGGAACACACCATTTTTTTTTTATTCTGTATAAATCATTTCATGTCATACTTTTACGTCATTAAGGTTTCCATTAAAAGCAAAGGCGACGCAGAATTTCAAAATATTGGGGCCCAGGACTAGGGTCAAAAGAAACGTTTTAGGGAGTTTTTTTTCCATAGAATCTGAATTTATTGATACAATAATGGCTAAATACATTGATTCATTGCCAATATGGCGACCACAGTTCTGTGGAATCATCTTGGCATGTGGAAAACATAGAAGTACTACCTCGGAGGTACTTCGATGTTGAAAATGAGTGAGTGTGTCCATGGACCCTGTTCCAAATTACAGTTACAAATTATTGCGGCATAGCGTATTGATCGGCGTCGTTTTTGGCCACGGTAAATAACATTGACAAAAAAGACGTATACCAAAAATCTATTTGGAAAAATCGTCGATGGTTTTAAAGATGTAATAAGTAGCATTGAAAATAGAAAGTGTGATGCATAGGGTTTAAAATACGCATATAAACATCCAGGAGAAAATTCCAGTTGAAACCTGTTGAACAGGTTTAAACAGGTACAACAGGTTATTGGAAACAAAATCAACAGATTTTAACAGCTACCAACTGGAACCTGTCGGATTTTTGGGTGTCACATATTGCCACCTGTTGACTGTCATCAATCCAACAGGTAATTGGAACACAGGTCTCAACAGGAATTTTCTCCCGGGAAGCTAACTGATAAAACAAATTCCCCCTTAACCTGAGGTTTGATTAGGTTACATTGAGTTTTACGCCTAGTTTCTAACCAATTGAGTGAGGTCGGGCCGACCACGGCTCCTTTTCCAGTTGTGGCAAACTGGCTTGTTTTCCCTCCTCCCTTGCTCATGCTGAGCATTAAGCAAAATTCCATAGTCTGTATTTATAAAGTATGAGCCGGTCAAGAGCCGAACTCTAGTCCTCACGACCGCAAGTCGGATGCTATAATCACTTGGCCATGCAGTAGGTCTCCTAAACCTGACCCACTTGCAGGTGCTTTAAGGAGCATGGAAGAGTGGTTGATGTAGTTTTAGGATTTTAAACAAGGCGTATGAAATGTTGCCTGGCAGGACCGGAGGTGGGGATTTGGATAATATGCGGTGGAAGAAAATATGCTTCCATCCCTTCCGCCAAGTACTATTTAAAAGAATTTAAGGGACATAGTTGCAGGGGCTTCCATCTGGTTCGTACACTGAGAGGGGAAAATCCAACAGCCGAACCGGGTTTTTTTTTTACGCAATTAGTCCACACAAATGCGAGCACACACTGTCACCTATACAAATTAGACCTACACAAAAATACACACACACTGACCCATTACCACGGGCAAATACACATAACATGGATAAATGGAGCATAACCTAATAGTCTCAATTGACGTTTTATCAATATAAGACCCTGCAGTCATCTGTATGCCACAATGCTATATTTTGTTCTTCGTTTTGCCCCTTGTTATATTAATCCGACTGAATTACTGGGAACAGCAGTGTTTGCATCCCCAATATTTTCGTTGGGTGGGGAAATCGCATAGTTTTGTGTGTGTGTGGGGGGGAGGGGGTCTCACACCGAACACACCCTAAAGATGTGCTTAGGAGTTGCATATTTATCCATTACTTTTCCCCGCTTTGTAAACACGTATAGATGCAACACGCGTATTGAATAAATTGATTAAGACGGTGCAAATAAGCGTTTAATTGGTAAACTCTTTTGAAGTGTAAAGTGCATTTTTTGAGCAAATTTTTGATACGTACACCACTACCATAGCTTGTACAACATGCATTCAGTTCGTTTGGGGTGGCTAGAAAGAGAAAACATTTGATTGTCCTAAGTTCTCTAAAACACCCCACAACTTTCTGTCTTTCGTCCCTTCAATGCAATGATGAAACTCCCTTTTCTATCCTTACTGTAAATTATATCAGTGAAAGGTTTGCAGAATACGATTTTTTATAAGTATTTATTAATACATTATATCAAATTGCCTTTAAGACCCTCTTTCACAACTCCCTGCTGAAAATATAATAACCTCCTCTCCTTATACCTCTCCATGAGAGAGGAATGACTGTCCGTAGAAACATACACCCTGTCGAAAGTATACTTGCTTCTCCTTGAGAAACCCCTTTTTAGTTGTTTTAGTTTAAGGTACACCTCCATTGCACTTTGAATACTTTAAAACAATTTGATTTCCAGATGCCATTCAATTACTTTTTAGGGTGTTTGATTTCCGAATTTTCAGGTTGAAAGACCTTTTTACATCCGGCAATTGAAGTATTTTGGCTAGTATTATTTTGAGGGATAGGTCATCACCAATTATCAGAAATATCTCAGAGACCACACAATACCGTGCAAGAATGCAACCATTCATCAAAAAATTGATGTAAGCCTACCTCATTTCAAGTTTTGATTAAAAAAGAACTTAAACAAGAAACAAAAAAGACGGATTTCTCTGGTGAACAGAAAGATCGGCATAATAAACAACATTTCCATTGTAACATTACAGATTGCAAAATGCAGCAAATGTACAACTGCAAAGATAAAGGTGAAGGGTCCTACTCCTGAGGAGTTCTGTCCACAAAATGAGAAAGTGTTTCTAACGAGCAAAAGGACTCGAGGCGACGCACCCTTTTTACGCTTTGGTTTCGCCGAACGGCCCTTTGCCAGAGGCTCGGGAGGATTTAAGAAAAGAATATCATGCTAGGTTCGCAAGAAAAGGGAATCAGACATCCTAACATTATCCAATTTCGACTTGAGGACAAACAGCCAGTTTAATTATAAATAAGTACGAAAGTTATCTGACACAATCTGTTTATATCATAAAACTTTGGCTTTGTTGGAAGGTGAACTTATATTTTCACAAATACAGTATAACCATATTCAAAATAATAACGTTTGGGTTTGGAAAAGGGTATCGCGACAGACTTTGGAGGACGTGGTCATCAATACTTTTGAATCTCTCCCAAATCTCCATGACAAAGCCACTGGAACATGCCTTTAATTTCAAGAACGTGAGGCATATGGGAGGTCCAATAATAATCGACAAAATTTTTAAATTTCCCTTGACGGGAACCCCCCCCCCCCGAATGTAAATATGTCTGCAATACAATTGATTCGCATATTTCAAAATTTCTTTTAACAGTCCAAATTTCGGCACGGTTCAGGAACCAAAAGTACCTTCCTGCTGTGGTATTTTTTTGGAGCAGTTATCCCAAATTGAAGAAGTGTAGTAGACTGTCCAGTTTCATGATTGGCTATTGGGAGTCATGTGACAATGTTTTTTCTCTTCAAATGTGAAATTTACCAGAAATAACTGCTTGGTTTGCCTTGAATATGCAATAGTAAAGTCATAAAATGTAATGAAAGATACTTTGAAGAGAAATAAGATGAAAATTGTGTTATTTAGCTTTTTCTTCAAAACAAGTTTGGGGGGACTGCTCTTTACCTTTAAGCAAATTCGGACATCATGGGATGCTTACCTCGCCCCCCCCCCCTCCCTTCCCGACTGGAAAAAGTCTAGCTAAACATATATGTTTCATAGTTACAACAAATAAAACTAAAAAAAGCAACTTCCACGATAGAGCTAGTTATAATGAATTAATAAACATGCATGCGCAATCGAGATTCATCGTAAAGCCAATGAAGTCATAGCTCCTAAGAGCAGTCGCTCCATGTATAGTGCTCTGTTGCATGATGGCTCCCGAGAGTCATATTTTCTCTAAATTTACCAGGATTTATTGCTTGTTTTGCCTTAGATATGCTATATTGACGTCCCAAAATATTGTGAAAAATAATTCTTATTGGGGAAAAATCAGACAAATTTTGTGAAATATGGCTTTTGCTTCAAAATAAGTTTGAAACGACTGCCCTTACCCTTTTAAGGGCCGGCAACACTTTAACTCGACTCCGACTCCAGTTTTATGTCAACTTCAAGCACAAGTAGTCCTCAGCAGAAGCATTAAAATATTCCAGTATTTGAGGGCGTAAACCGACTTCCACCCGACTCCGACTCAACTTAATAAAAAGGGAAGGAACCGATTCTCACCGGATTACTGTCCAGATTTCCCCTTCACCTGGACTCCAACCCCACACGAATGTATCCTATTTGTACTGCCATGCATAATACAAGCATATGCCTACATGCGAACTTTTCAGAGAACGCCAGTGTAAAGTGCGCCTGGTCGCTGATAGGGTTCTGGTTAGGCGACCAGTTAGGGCGTTGTAGCGAAGGATGCGGCAAGCCTAACGAAGTTAGTAATTAGCTGCCTTTGAAGAACAAATCCTGACTCGTACAAGAAAAATAAACACGCCGTTGGATTGAGTGCATTGCTTGTATATTCAAGATGTTCTTCAATAGAAATCCGGCAACAAAATGACATATGAATGTTCTGCATCCTACTCAGTGAGCCGCTTTAAAAGAGTCCGCCCCACCAAAAAGAAATGCTCAAGGGAAATGGTACTACAGTTCCAAGACAACAACTCAAAAATGTGAAAGTGCATCGACCCAAGACTGATATCATCACAGGAACTCAACTTTACAGGTGTGTGTGACCAGTGGCGTACGAAGGGGGGGGGGGGGTGGGCCTTCCCAGCCCCCACGGATGCCATTTTCTTTTACTGAGACACTGGCACAGATTTTACTTCAAAAGATAGCAGTTATGGCAACAGATTGAATGTAAGGACACCACATTTCTAAAAGGCCCTTCAGTGATGCAATTTTTTTATTTTAATTCCTAAAAAATAGACAACTTTTTTCAAATTTCAAATTTTATTAAAAAAGGGTAGCCTCTGTTTCTGCCTAGTGGCACCGATTGCCTCTAGGACACCTGTTTTTTTAAGAATTTTCAAAAGGGCGGGACCATCCCTTAGACTCCTTCCTCGGTCGGCATAGACGTACGAGACGGGGACAGGTAACGGAGGGTGTTCAGGTGGGGTGAAAAATGGTTTCCTATCTATCACGTAGGAGATGTAAGCGTTAAAATCATTAACAGACGGAAGTTCGAGCAGTCACAGACAATTTCATCAATTCTGCGGATCTTAAATGTAGCCAAGAGTAACAATACAGAAGCATTAGCATATTTTCAGTTTCGTTGTATAGTTTCCCGAAAATAATCAAGACTATTTAATATAGTGGTAACACACTTTACGTGGTTAATTAATGATCACTTAGCATGTTCCTGATTTTTTTTCTTATTGCAAAAAAAAAAGCTAAACTTAAATACTGCATGTATAGATTCTCTTTACCAGCATGAAAACGTAATTTCCGTATTTTGACTCCTAAAAGTATGCAAATTTAATGACAAAGTTTACTTGGAAAGGTAGCGCAAATGGCGTAAAATTGCATTTAAAGACACAAAAGTTTCAGTTTTATCCTCATGAACCACCACAATTCAAACACAATTCCTGTCAAAGTCGAAAATTTTGCACCTTTCTGTATCTAGGTTCCGTTAAAATGACAAAAATTTTCATAGGGGGAGGGGCACATCCCCTCCCCTTAGACCTTCCAGGCCGATGATCACTTCACATAATGCATGTCCTCCCCCCCGTCAAAGAAACCCTGCGTACGCCACTGTGTGTATCACTTGGAGTATACTCTGAACTGTAGATATACGTTAGGAATGTTGCCTGTATGGATAAATGATTTCAAATAATTTTCTCTGCAAGTCTATAAACCTATAGGCTATTTGCTTCACAACACGATAGTGAAAAAGTGGAGATTTTTACAATTAGCCCTATTCAACAGATTGTGAGTTAATTGTGGTTTCTCAATTTTCCTTGAGCTAAGTAACAGGGGGTACAATCTGACATACAAAATTAAAAAGCATTTGCAAGTTCACAGGTAGAGGTTACACATTTTGACTGGGGACTGTCGCCCACCCCCCCTCCTCCTCCCCTCCCCCCTCCTCTCCCACTCTTCCTTCCCCTATGTCCAAAACTATTCAGCTAGTATCGGTCTCAAGCTTTCTTTGATTAAATGTTTCTTATGCACAGATTACTGTTCTGAACTGCCTATCATAGACAATCGCTGTCCCTAAGCAATTAGTTTTTTCTCATGCTTCCCAACTTTTACTCGTCCAGTGGTTTCAAGTTTAGCTACTTCATTCCACAGACTAGCTCTTTATGCAGCATCTTCCTTTATCATCGTTTTTTTTTTTTAATTAATCCCATATAAGTCAACATTCGAAGATTCATTCAAATTAAGATAGTACCTTTTTATTATTGGTTATGAACATTGCACATCACAATTAGGTAAGTACACTTTAGTATAATACACAAAGGCTTTTGAGTAGAGTTACTGCGATCATGGTGTCACTCTTGGGTCAATTCACTTTCACATATTTGCTCTGATGTGCCAGAAGGGGTACCATAATTCTGTTTAAGCATTTCTCTTTCATAAGTCATTAAGTATTTTTTTGTATATCTTTTTTTTATTTTCCTTTTAATTTTTTATTTTTTGATGGATAGCAACAGCAGATACGAAATTTTTGTTTTGCGGGTAAAATTAATTATGCACTTTCCACCTAAACTGCATGCTATTATGTGAAATGAGCAACTGATAATTTGTTGATTTCAATTAACCGCCTCTGCGGCCGGCGGGCGGACAGATCGTCGCCGCGGGAGACTCGCTCTTCCTATGGTCAGCAAACTAGTCGGTTCCTGATGCGATATATTTTCTTGGAGGGCAATTCTTCTTCTGAAAACTCTATTGGTAGTAAGCTCGCTCCAGCTTGACTTTTCACACTGGTTCCAAGGGGCCCCGGTGTTATACACTGTTAGAAATTTCTCTGTAAAATTTACATAATTTTTATGGCAATTTTTTTTCCAACCAAATAATGTTTTTTTTTACAGCCAGACTGTAATCATGAAAAAACATTAAGGGTTTGTTTTTTCTTTACAGTTTTTGCATGTAAATTAGTTTACAAATGTCTACTGAAAAATCGAATTACAGAATTGTTCTGTTTTTTTTTTACCTTAATTTTATGTGAATTTACAGCCTACTATTTTCATTCTCGGCGTTTTAATATTTATTATAATATCGCTTTTTTCCTGTCATATGTTATTACGTGACATGCACTTCACCATTACGTAGATCAGGTATTTGCTTATCAACGTAATGTGTCGTTACGAAGTTATTTTCAATCAAAACACAATGAGGATACTTTGTTATCACATTGTTGTCCAGTAGACTGCTACCTCTAGGAACTTTGTAATTGGAAAGTCACATTTTTGGTACAATATAATAATTGTTTTTAAAATAAATATGACAAAGAATGCAAATACATTGGTTGCAAACATTTCCAGACAAGGTAAACAATAAGTTTATCACTTCCTGATTAAAAAAAGCCAAAAAAGATATTATTCAAAGCAACAGCAATCCTTTTGTTAGGAAAATGCCTACAAAATAAGCTCCACCCATTTATGCAAAATGAGATTTACGTCATAAAGTGGTAAATTTACAGACTCTTTCAAGTAAATTTGTGAAACGTTTTCAATTCGATCAAGTGCATGAGCGCCTGTGGCGATGAGTTGACATCAGTATACCAATTGTCAGTATAATAAATGTAAGTTAATTTTCAAATAGGGCCATAAATTTGCCAAAAATGTTTTCTTTTTTAACTGAAACTTCGCAGAACGATGCATGTTATACATTGAAAATTCTCTGGCTATTTCTTATTTGTTTGTTTGTTTGGGCTTATTTTTGTTTCTTTTTCAGCGTAAAAACAAAATGAATGTTTGTTAAATGACAGTATATTTATGTGAAATCAGAAAAATACAAAATACTGTTAAAATTTCTGCACATTTACAGAAAAAGTTTTACAAAGCAGTAAAATTTGGTTAAAAAAGCAGACAGAAATGGTTTTTCAAATAAACAGAAAATACATGTTAAACAACCTTTTTTTATTGTAGAAATACAAAGTGTCTGTAAAGATACAGAAAATCTCTATTAAAAGTAAAATACAAAAAGTTTAAGTTAAAAAAAGTCTGTAAATTTACAGAAATTTTTAACAGTGTAGGTTGATTTGGCCATATGTAATCACGGGCAAAGCCACCACTTCAAGATAAAAAAGAACCATGACTGTTTTTTTTTTTTTTTTCCTTTTGCATATGTAGCCTAGTCTAAGAATGATTGGGCTTGACCGTCACCCTTTGGGGTCTTTAACCCGTTTTCTTGCGTGTACTCTGTAGTTTTGTGCAAATTTAGGCATCCTTTAATTGGTAATTTGCCGTGTCCGCAGTGGCTCAGTGTAGGAGACTACTCTTAGTGAAAAGAAGAACAATGAACAGCTTACCGACTCATTGAGCCACATGAGTTGCACACTTCCTGATGCGGAAGTTGCTTGCGAACGGCTGCATGGCAGTCTTTGCCTTTGCCTTGCAGCTATAAAGCTGAAAGTGTGAAGTTCAACAATCGGCATTGCATTTACAAAGAGCACAGGGTTCGGCGATAAAATTCATTTGCCTAGAACAGGATTCGGCTTGTAATACCAAGCATAGGATTCAGCCTCACATTCTGACGCTAGCACATGATTCAGCTGGTTTACACCTACACATAGCCCAGGATTCCGCCTCACATTCGAAATCCCAATGTGAGGTTGAATTTGGTGAATGTGCTTCCCCAAGCACGATTCTCCCTAGTTCAGTATAAAAAGTTATTCCTAAGATTAATAACAACCTCCGTGACTTTAAAAGAGGCATTACATTAAAGACCCATAACTAATGAGAGTGAAGCTCAAAATGCTGAAATAATGGCGCACCTTGTATAGATATTGTCATAATTGAAGTTCAACTAGCGACTTTTTCCGTTAATATGGGATAGAAGGTAACTTTTCTGACGGGATTTTTCTGCAAATGACTTGAAAGACAGAGGAAAAACATTTTTTAAATCATCATATAATAAAGTTTACTGCAAAGTCGGCAATTATAACAAACAGAAATACTTTGTGTGTCAAAATACTTAGTGTTTTAACATCATTAATGCAAAAACAACCACCCCAAATCTACCCTTTCTGTACATTAAGGGTAAAGATGCAAAAGGAAATAGCAAAATGTTAGCAGCCACACCTGAAGTATAGACAAAATTACCTTAATTAGGTCTCAAACATAGTTTTGTCACCGCATGGTTGAAAATACATTTCTTGGTTCACATGGCATGTATTCAGCCAATTGCATTTTTCAAAACATTTCTTTTTTTATATTGTAACAAAAACGACGGATTACCCAGGAGAAAATTCCCATTCAGTCCCATTGAATGGGACCGTATGGGATCCCACTAATTCCCATTGAAATCCTATTGAATTCCCATAGACACCCATTGTATTCAATGGGATTTAATATGGAATTTGGGCAGTTACAACTTAAAATCTCATTAAGTTAATGGGAAAATCCGTTGTCCCATTGATTCAACATGGAAATTGGGCATCCCATTCATTTCCCATTAAGTCCCATTGAAAAATCTAATGGGACTTAATGGGAATTTTTTCTTGGGTAATTTTCTGCTAGACTTATATGGTGACACCGGAATAACTAATAAGACATTTCTAAGTTTAAAACATATGAAACTGAACTCTTGAGATTTTTTTAAACATGTTTTATCTTCCCGACTTCCCGTAACATTCTTAGTGGTATTTAACCAACTTTACCATCAAATAACACTACTCCTTTTGGAGGCTTTGAATGATACTTGGATTTTGATTGACTTAATCAGCTTATTTCAATGCGTGGACGTCTTCTCATTGAAGAAATGATATATTGTGGAATCGTAATAGGAAAATTCATAATAGAATGCCTTTCTCTTTTAGTTATTCTATAATTTTTTTGGAAGTTTCTGCTTATTCATGTTTCGTCCAAATAACATTTTGGGACCCAAAATGACTTTCAAGATTAATTTAAAACACTCAATTTTTTTACGTGAAATTATGTATCACAATTGATCAAATACGATGATAAAAGACTCAAATTAACCTTAAAACATTTAATACTGAAACTGAAAGAAAGCTAAAGAAGTAAAAATATTATTCACTAAAATACCGTATGGATTTAAACCCCCTATCAAAAATCGACCAGTCCACTGAAGAGAGAAAGGACGCTGTAGCGACGAGTCATCACAGCAGGAAAGCTCTCGCCGTGCAGTGCGTGTAAGAAAAGGGTTGGAGCGTTTCACAGTGATATTTTTCGATATGCTGTTTTATTTAAATTCAAAATGGCGACTTTATATGAAAGAGTACAATAAATGAAACCCGACCGTTTCAAATAGTTCACACCACATTAGCTAAAGTTAAATAAATTAAAATCGTTCTGAGATAATTCGTCAAATTTTAGAAGTTTAAGCTAAAAATTGATTTTAACATGTAGAAGAAGAACTAAATCTACTCAGTGTGGTGTAATTTCCA
This sequence comes from Holothuria scabra, assembly GCA_037179385.1. Taxonomy (NCBI): domain Eukaryota; kingdom Metazoa; phylum Echinodermata; class Holothuroidea; order Aspidochirotida; family Holothuriidae; genus Holothuria; species Holothuria scabra. Next base: position 26,716,050 of record CM074197.1, read on the forward strand.
CTCAAATCGGACATTTATTTCTCGAGATATCAGCAAATGAAGTAACTAGATTTGTGTTCCAGAGTGAAACTGAGGGCAGCAGAGATTATATCACTTACTCACATTGACAAGCTATGCTTTGTTTGCCTTTGTTTTTCAGACTGTTGTGGTGACCTTGACATTAATAGGAACAGGAACTCCCAATGGGGATTGCAAAGTGAAAAGTTCTCATGCCACTTATGCAATAACATTTTGGTAACATGGGACTGTTGAGGAGAAAATTGGCTGTAAAGTTAAAAGAAAAACAAAAGACTGTTCAGTAACGTGGGTATAAGATGTCACATGTGCTTGCTTCAAGTTCACTGTTTGTTGAAAATGTGACAGTTTTACTTCCTCATATCTTGAGAACCTCACATCGGATTTCAATGAAAATTCCACAAAAATGCTAAGAATAAGTATCTCTCTAGCATATCAAAACTTTACATGACCTTAAGCCCTTCTTTTAATACAAGATGTCTGAAAATCAATACAAGAAGATATATCGAAATCGCAAGCTCGAATGGTACCGGTAAGTTTAAAATCCGAGGTGTACAATGATGGTTGTATTTTTGTCTTCCCAGTTGTACTATTTGAGCTGATGCAAACAGTGAACAGGGTGATATATATTATTTTAGGTTCAAAACTTGATCTTCCTAAATGTTTTTTATTTTGTTTTATTTGAAACCTGTAAATTTCGTCCTTATAAAACAATAACCCTATTATTTCGCCACAACAGCACCTATGTATAGGAAACTTTTGTAGATAAGTTGCCTTGATTTTTTTTTTTTAAAAGAGGAAATTCGTAAATAAATTTCGGGGTAAAATGGCTAAAAATTTCATTTTTTGCCCCAAAATGTAATATAACTCACCACCATACCCATTTTATATGGTATCATTTGATAGGAACTTTTGTTGTCTTTCATATGACAACTTACACGTTTTGATAAGAGGTTCTATAAAAGTTTTATAACCAAAAGTGATCATGCTTACTTAAACGTGGCCGCCATTTTGCAAAAATGGCCGCCAGACCTACTTGCAACGGATGGTGCACTGCACACTATCATATTTGAAGATCTCACATAACTCGCTTCATGCTGATATACTTCGTTTGTGGTACCCGTTCCCCCCATCCCCCCTCCTAGGCTGTGGGTATAAAAGCTACGTCATCTGTGAGATGAACGCAGCGCTACAGGGAACTGTTGCCTATGATTCTAAATGGGAATCTAAACTGAAAATTATGAATTTCGGTTTCACGCAAAGAGGTAAAGGGGATCTTAAAAATAGTGTTCCAGTGATTCAGTGATGTAAAATCATTTAAAGTCAAAAGTTAAGGCAGACAAGCAATTTTATCAGAATAATATGTTGCCTACTAAATTCAGCCAAGAGTTGCAATAAAGCAAAAAACATTAACTTATTTTCAATTCTGTTCTACGGCCTTTTTCTTTTTTTCCTCCAGTTTTTTGTCATTTGTCTCATCACTTATATACAATATTTACATCAATCACTTTGCTTTAAACTTGTAGAACACCCGTCAACATATTAATTACATACCACACCTGGCGGATATCAAGCAAAATACTACGAAAAGAGAGGGACGACATAGTATCGTTGTACATTTTCTTACGCTTATGTAAACCATGCTTTTTGAGCAGATATAGCGTTCAACTTTCAGGCTGAAAACAAGTTTACGGTAGAATTTATCTGGATCAGGGAGTATATCATTCAATTAACAATTGTACAAATAATTCTTGCAGTGGAGGAACATAAAATTATAGGGATGGCGGAGTAAAAGCTTATGACCAAAAAAGGAAATCAGACTTTGAGAGGTTAAACTGCTTTCCAAACAACAGAAATTCTGTGTCAAGCAAGAAGTGGGAAGTTATATTACAGCTCAAAAAAAAAAAAAAAAAAAATAGTCAATTGTTTCCTCCTCGCTTTTACAGAAAGTACATAGAGATTTCTATTTTGTTCATATAAAACAGTAATTTGTTTGTTGCTAAAACTCTGTGGAGGAATTTGAACTGAAAACAGATAATTTGAGATTCCGATAAAGTTATTTTAGGGATACGGAAAATAATTTTTCAATCGTCAGAAGTAAAGTTAAAAGATATGTTCCATTTTGCATGGGCTCTAGGAGGGAATACAATATTTTCTATAAAAGAGTCTAAAGCTAAGCGATAAGTAATGTTTACAATTAAAATATTTTCGTTGAGTATCGTAGCTCCGTCAATGATCATATTTAGCTTCCAAACGTTTGGAATAGCTGATAAGAGCCCATAGTAACGTGTAAAAGGGTAATTCCTAATATTAAATTTGTTGCAAAATTCATTAAATGAAAGATTAACATTGTTTGCTTTGAAAAGATCCTTTACATAAAGAACTCCAGCCGTGTGTAATCCTCTATCATAGGTGACACGAACATTAATTTTAATGAAACTATTATTCCAAAGAACTTGATTTTCGTAATTTATCGCTGAAATGTAACAGGCTCCATGTATTGCATATTTGCTCAATGAAACAATTATTGATACTCATGATGTCAAAGTTTCATTTGAATATCAAGGACTTGCCCTAGGGAGATAAAAAGTGATCGAAAAATAATTTCTTCATACCTCTGTCAGTATTTAAATATCTTTCAACCCAAACAAATGTAAGAGCATCTATGAAACCTTCGACATGTGTGACTTTTAAGCCTCCATTATTTACTTCGTTATACATAGTTGTGCGTCAAACATTGTCCGGATTTCCGGACCAAATAAAATTACAAATACATCTCTGCACCTCATTAATAAAGGAATCTGGGGGGTTTAAAAGGACTCGAAACAGAGAAACAAGTTGAGTTAGGGCAAATGATTTTACAATAATATTTCTACCGATTGGAGAGAGGTCCCTTCTTGGCCAAAGCTTTAAAATGCTTTTCGGAAGAGATGGTTTTTGCAGATAATTGAGACCGTACAATTCATTTCCATTGTGGGGAAAGTAAATTCCTAAGAATCTAACACGGCCAAAATTTACCTGAATATTCAAATTGTGGAAGTAATCGGGTTGGGTAGAAACAGAGGAGCCTAATGGGCAAATGCTTGATTTGCTAAGAATTAAGTCCAAATCTCTCCTGGCTGTCCCCAAAGTAAGAAATTCCACGTACGAGAACAGACGGTTTGATAGATGCGCTGCAACACTTTGGAACAATTTGCCCGATGGAGGTAAGCAATCCAGTAAAATTCATAATTTTAAGAAACTTTTGAAAAGTTTAACGTTCCTTTTTAAATCTGCTTTTAGTTAACTGGGTTTTGTTTTGCCTTCTTTAGCTTCTTTTTCTTGTTTTTATGGTTTCTCACTGTTTGTTGATTCTACTGTAGGTTCTTTTCATTTGTTATTTGAGTTCCATTGTTCTGATCTTCCTAACTTTAATTGCTGTTCTTATTTACTGCTTGGTTTTGTCTTTTACCTTTTATTGTATAGCCAATGAAACAGTTTTGTAAGAAGCCTGGCTGAGTTTCACCAATAAGAAGATGAAGAACATTTTTAATCCTGGTTGCAATCAAAAATATTTCAAGGATTTTTGTCAGGTATCAAAATTGTGGTAATAATTCCATAGCTTTGTTCAGCGGATAATTTTTGCTGATTGAACGCATGATTCAAGGAATTAACAACGTAGTTACCAATAAGGGCCAGAAAAATTTGTAAAATTCAGCAGAAAACCCGTCGGTTCCGGTTGATTTTGAACTAGGCATTGAAAAAAGAGCTGACTTAACCTCCCCATAATCAAGATAACCTTCACAAATATTCAAATCAACATCCTCCTGAAGTTCAGGAAGGTCAGCAACAGTACATCTGGAATACAATGGTCAGGTGAAAACAGTTTGGAATAGAGAGAGAATAGGCTATATGACATATAATATTTGTATTTGAAGTTAAATAATGACCATTATCTTCGAACTCGTAAATCGTATTATTAAGCTTCTTACGTTTTTCCAAACTTAGAAAATACTTTAAATTTTGTTCTCCCTCTTCGGTCCACCTAGCCTTGGACCGGATTATAATACCTTGTATAGTTTGTGGTTATATAATAAATGTAAACCATTTCTAGCAGAATTTAAATCCTCTTCAACAGTGGGATCTGTTAGTAGATCAAACTCTAATTTTGAAATCTTTGCAATGAAATTCTTCTCAAATAGATGTAAATTATAGGCTAAGTTCTGTTAACAATATTTGGCTGTCTTCTGACAGTTGTTAAACTTTAGTTTTTCCCAAGTCAAAGCAGGGTCAGTATCTTCGATGATGTGATCACTGGGAAGGGGCGATATGATATTTTCAATTAAAGGAATATACTCTTGATCATGATTGCTTGAAGCAATGCGTTGTTGAACCTGTTGACCCTTCCTCTGGGTTCAGAGGAAGGGTTTAAACACAGAATAATCAATGAATGGTCTGAAAGAAGTGCTGGTTGAAAGTAACAATCAGTGACATTACTCAAAAGATTTCTGGAAACTCGAAAAATTCTAATCTACATATAATATCTGAAATACTGTAGGACCAGCTATAACCTACAGAAAGTGGGTTCCGATGATCTCCACACGTCAACTAACTTGAAGTGATCCATGAATGATAGACAATCATCGCGGGCTTTAAAATTTATTCTTTGGGTAACACCCTACTTGTCTAAAATAAGACACCCCTGCTAAAGTTATCCCCATGTGAAAAAATTGCACCCCCCCCCCCCCCCCCCCAGTCAGCACGCCAATGACGTTCGTCTGTCAAAAGACTGTGTGTTTCATGCAAGAAAATGATGTCATACTGAAACTTATGCAGATAAGCGAAAATCATACATCTTTTATCGTTTTGTCTCAATCGTCTAGCGTTATAACTAGCTACTTTCACCTGAAACAGGAATCAAAGGATAGCTTAAGGACTGAGAAGAAAACGGGTGGGTCAAATAACGGTAATAAAGTACGAAAAAGGAAAAAGATGAAAAAGCTTTGGAACAGAGTAAAAGAAAAACAAGGGAAAACAAAAAAGAAAGTCTTAATTCAGCAGATCTACAGGGAATTGCCGAAAAGGTAAAAAGTACCTTGATTAAACCTGAAAATGGCTACAGATACCATCCGGGGAGTCCAAAATGAAATGGATGAGTCTACGGTTTTTTCGCCGAAAAATGCAAGGCCCGCATTTATCCAATGTTAGCGTTACATGTCAGCTGGTAATTATCTGGTCAAAAAAGGGACTGCTTAGATCCTCATTCTACTCCTGGAAAATGCCACTTCCGGCTGTCTGAGAGGTCTGACTTTAAAAAAAAAAAAAAAAAAAATTGAATTCTCCCCATGCGCCTGTATGGACAAGACCCCCGTGTTTACATAAGTCTTACCTTAGGCCGCATTGACCTTCGGACTGCCAAATCGCCAAAGGGATTTTATATGTTTTGTAGAAGAATTAATATATTAAGATCCTCCGTCCGCACCAAAACTCAAGGTTGTGCTGAACAAAAATCCCTTTTACCTTGGTTGCGTACGTACCTCGGCATTTATTCACGCTGCGATTGTAGGCACGGTCTAAATGTTTGTTATATATTAGATGTCACCTGATGGACAAAATTATTGCCTAACTTTTTAGCAAATAGACTTTGGGACTGAGTGTCACCTACAACGAAGTTTGATTTTTATCGGTTAACTTAATCATGCAAACCTACACCACTGTACTAAATGCACTAGGTAACTATTAAACGGATGGACTTTTCTTGTTTAAACGGCTCCTCTTCTTTGATGAGTGAGTCCTCTATTTAGATTGTGGATGTATGCAGTACTTTCCATGTGTTAACAAAACGTTCTTGAAGTAGGCCCTCTTTTATTTTGTTAAACTGATGGTACAGAGAAATCGACTTGCGTTTTCTCCCTAACGCGCCATTCTCGGCTTCGGAAAACTCAGCGACCAGCGTCTACAATTTACAAATACTTCGTTCTAGCCTCTTGATTAAATTTTATGCTCCCTTTTTATTTTCCAAATGGTGACGCAATTTCATATAATTGACTGACAGCGTTTTGTAAATGCTAGAATCTTGGACAAAACTCCTTGGGACACCCGTTCCCCTTCGCAATGTTGACCACAGTTGGCCTATTCACGGCATACAGTACTAGTCACTCTTTCTAACATTGAAAGGGGAGCGGGATTCATGCAAGCCTTTGAACTGGAATTCAAGAATATTATGGCAAAGTGTCCCAACAGTTTTGTCCAAGATTGTCTGAGAATTTCGAGAAGTTAGAACTACTCGCGTCACACAGTAGAAAGTGTCACTTTGTCTTGATGGGTTGTTTTGCAACAGTGAATAAGTTTAAGCGCCCGATCGTTCAGGTAGTTGTTCTCAACAGTGACATGTTTTTGGTTTACACTGTCTTAACAGGTAAACATAAAAAATATTGAAAAGATCTTCGTGTTAATGTATTTAAATTTGTTCAAAACAGTGATGTGTTACCTGATAAGTGCATTTTGGAGAACAGAGACTATGTTGTATCCTGCCTATCATTGTATCCTGCCTATCATTTTGAAGTAATTTACCGTGTTCTCTCAAGAAAACAATATGCCGTACATGCGAACTTGACGAGACAGGCAGTGAAAGATAAGTTTAATCAAACGGTCTACCATTTATTTTGAAAGCAAATTTGGAAGCAAAACGCAATGAAATTGCTTCGGTTTAAAGAGGGAAAAAAGCATGCGTAACCAGTTTCATGTAACGTGAAAAATGGAGTCACGGAGGTGCAATTAGCTTCAAAATATGACAAAAACCAGCCTTAACTAACGATCTACCATCGTTATAATTAAAAGCTTGGCTCTCAGATGTACTTTTAACATTTCATGGTAGATCGTGGTGCTCTTTTAGTTAATATCTCGTTTCCTTACCACCAGTTTGCAATAGGAGTCAGACTTTTCTATCCATGGAAGAAATTGTTTTGGTTATATGTATATATATAGTATCTATCGGAACAGAACGTATTCTGGCGGTTACCCGGGTCTGAAAATTATTGAAAAGTCTCCTTCCGTATTGGAAATGTTAAATCATTGGCTCTAAAATTGCCCTCTCCAAGTTTAAATTTGTATTTAATTGGGTTTGTATCTGGATTACGAGGTGGAATTGGTAGGCGTTCTGCCGTTACTAGAGCGGACCCACGAAATCGAACTTAGGGCCTAAAATTTAACTTTGAAGTATTGATCCGAAAAACACTAACAAAGAAAAGGGGAAATAATGCAGGCACCATTTGCTATACCCCAACTTGGGATTATGAGCATAAGATTTATAAAATCCCACTCCTATACTTATCACTGGAGACAAAAATCCCCTTTCAAGAAATTAGGAGTAAGAAAATTTTATACTACATAATGGCTTTATACTTGGACATTCTTTAGATATGAGTGATTCGGAAACCAGTGGTGTAGGAGGCAATATGGAAGTAGAGTCGTGATGGAGAAAGGGACGACAATTTTGGACCATATACCTCAACTTACCCCATTGACCAAAAAGTACACTATTCAAGTTAAAGTTTTCCCTTTTTCGACGAGCAAGAACTTTTTTATCAGAAAAATAAATGTCATATTCTTTTTTCAAATGAAACCGCGCACTAAAAAAAGAAATATTCGTTTATTGCCGGCCATGCTACACTAGACAGCAATTCCGGTATATCTATGCCCTCTGCATATAGGTAGACGTTTTTCCGGAGTGGGGTAAGCACCCAAAGTTTCCATTTTTTTCTTAAGTGTGAACACTACTGTATTAGAAACGTGATTTGCGCGGGGAGAGCAAGACTGATAATTTGGGACCTTTAACTCATTTGTAAGTATGGAGCTTGTTTTGCATAAAACATTTTAGAATCGGGGTTTATATGTATATTTGGGGAACTATCGAAGAATCTGCGATTTCCTACTAGCATATCTGAGACAGCATGTTGTTGTTACAGTAAACATTATGTTATCTAAGAAGTGCGGACTCCGGCTTCACGGCCACATTCAAAAAGCTCCGGGAACTTTGGTGCTTTTGTAGACAAAATATTTAAAAATTAAGAACCTATATTGAAGAAATTTTTAAGGAAACGACACTGTAGCGGCTCAGAAAAGTTTATCACTGACTGCTTTATGAGCGACCACTTACTGCATAAGGGGTCGCAATTAAGAGCGCGTGAAGCACGAGGAAAATTTAGCCTTTTTAAAACTAATAATAACAAATATGAAGCTTTTATTACGAAAAATTCGGAATTTTAGGAAGGAAAATTTGGAAAACCTGCACTGTGGTTGTCTGGGGTCTCAAATGGCAAAGTTTCAAATTTTTCATTTTTTCGAGCCGGGGGGGGGGGGGAGGGGGCAATCGCCCCTGCCTCCTGTAATTACGTCACTGCTCTGCAACATTGAACATTAATAACATTTTGAAACTTCAGTAACTAAAAAATCTCTCCCTGCATATCACTCAACTGACAGGGTTGAAATGTCTATCTCATGGTAGATGTGTATGAGAGCATTTGAGTACGGTAGGCCAATGGTTCCTTGCCGAGGATATAAGGTCTTGCTCGAAAGGCTATCTTCAGTTTGCGCGGAGAATACATATTTTGAAAATTCGCGACCCTCAGGCAGCCGGAAATGACATGTCTCGGGTTTGTTAGTAGTAGGTAAGTTTTCAGATTTTTTCTCCCAAGTCTAAACACCACTGTTTTGCGACGCGCTCAGCGCGCCTACATTTTGCCACTTTTAAACGAAGATATGTACATATGTAGCTTGTATTGCAGAAAGCTTTGGATTCTATAGCTTTCCTGTAAGAAAATGTCAAGAATGGGTGGTTACTAAAGAATCTGTACTTCCTTCATATATTGGTGGCAAATCTGAGAATGATTGCACGACAACTGAATCGTTGTTACTACATAATTTTATCTAAGGCCTATGAAGTTACAAACTGACACTCTCCCATGACATTTCAAAAGTTTCTCAAACTTCGTTGTACTTTAAGACAAGATATTTCTAAATCAAGAGCTATCATTGAAGAATATTTGGAATTCTGTCGCGGTGTATCTTGATGACGTGGTGTCAAATTTACTAAATATCCGATTTTTTTCTGTTATGCCTTTAGAAGATTCACTACTTTGAAAGTGGGCGTAATGACTTGCCGGAAGCGTCATGACCTGACCGATTTTTTTAACGATAGAAAACCGCAAACAATGAAATGACCTTGAGATTTCTATCAGGTCCCCGGATCAAGTCCCGGCGAAACCACCTGGAAATTTTCCGGGGTCTAAAAATTAGCTTATTCAGCATAGTTGTTCACGGTGATGCTGAGGGGGTTTAAAAATTGGTGAATTACAAAATTGGGTATTTGTTTGTCCGTTTCAGGAAGTTCTCCGACTAAGAAAGTCGTCCGCTTGCTCATTAGTTCAGCTGTTGAACAGTGGTGCAGAGCAAGTAACCTCCACCCCCACCCAGCCTTTGGGAAAGTGGCCAAAGACTGGGGATACGCTCACGTCCGTTGGATGGGGACGTTAAATGGCGGTACCGGGAGCAGGACTGGGAGCAATTAGTACACGCTTGCCTCCTTACCTTTGAGCACTAGTCGAAAAGAGAAGGCGAAGTTCACCGGTGTTCACCCACGCTCACTCTGGCATAGGGTCCTCGATTGGCCAAATGGCTTCCTGACCCTCAAAACTTTAAATTAAATTGTTCACAGCCCAAACAATGACCAGGGATGTACCTCACTTCTGAAAATATCGTGAAATAATGCTCGATTGTAATAATTAACACGTTTTTCGTTTATTTTGGAACAGGAAGTTGCTATTTGATTTGTGTTTGTCCCAAACATCAAACATTTGACAGATTTGTCTTGAATTTTTGTGCATAACTTTACTAAATCTGAACCGATTTTTATGGTTCGAGATTCATTTGATTATACTTAGCCACTGAATTCTGTTCTGGTCACATTTTACGTGGAAAAACAAAGTAATCCTTAATAATTTTCTGAAGGTGGATGCAAATGTCTACCGTTCAAGGCGTGAAATTCTCTAGCAGCATTTCGCGGCACGGGCGAAGCGCGCCGGAAATTCTGCTTTTTTGAGATTTGAAAAAATAAAAAAGGGAGTAGTATCTGACCCGGGAAGTTGGGACAGAAGCATGCCTCCGCTCCAGATGGGAACACCTGACAAACTAGCTTGGGCCCAGCATGTAGCCCAGTTGGAGCCCATCGGGGCCCAGCTGGACATGTTGGCTGGATTAAGGGTTAGAAAAATCGGTCCAGGAATATCCCCTTATGAGAATGTTACCGGTAAAATGGTTATTTTATTAGGGGTGAGTCTCTGAAAGGCATAGGACAGCATTATCTTGTCAGAGGCGGCAGACGTATAGCCTCGGCATTAGCGGCTCGCCATAGGGACACGGGGGCATTCTCCAAAACGTTTTCAAAGCATGGTCTTCAACACTGGCGTAGCCAGGATTATTGAACAGGGGGGCCAAACGCACCGAAAGACTATCTAAGCGGAGCGGGGATACATTTTTAGGGAGCTGGAGCTTACTATCTAAGCGTAGCGCCACCATCAGTTGGCGCGGAGCATACAAAGAAAATTTTGGATTTTAACTGCTCCCAGATGGCTCGAAATGGCATTTGTCTGGTTTAATTGTCTTTCATTCTGGTGAGAAAAATTGTATTTTTTCTCAGATTCAAACACGCTTTTGAGATACTGATTAGCTCAGTTCACCACTCCACTAGACTAGGAAGATTTGTTGCCTCAAAAATGTAATTCTATCCGAAAGAATCTAAGCGGAGCGCCACCACTGGTTGGCGCGGAGGGTCTAGAAAATTTGAAAATTCGTACCTCTCAGATAGTCGGAAATGACATTTCCCAGATCCAAGCTGTCAATATTTTTAAGTTTTCAATTGCAGATAGACGTTCACTTCAAACTAAAGTTCAGCCAGAAAGACTAAGCTGAGCGCCACCATTGGTTGGCGCGAAGCGTACAGTCAATTTTGAAATATGGGACCCCTCAGACAGTCGAAAATGACATTTCCCAGGCTTATAGAGGGCTCTAAGCAGTCGCTTTTTTGAGTTACCGTTTGCAAAACAATTTCACTGTACACTTTAATTCTGCTGAACTCAAGATGTCATTCTGGGTGTCTGGTGAGGCATGTCTGGTATATCTTGCAGAATGCTCGAGATGTTTCTTTATGGTGTCATCATTTCTCCCTAAAGCCCGGTTCACACCGCCACGACGACCCAAGACACGACGGAGACCACCAAACGCGTCGGCTGGGGTATGGGCGATGTGAACACTCCCACGACTACGATTCCGTCGGGTCGTATGCCGTCGGCAAGATTAAACATGTTCAATCGTAGTCGGGTCTAGGCGGTACTCGTTGTGTTGGTGTGAACTCGTCTTCGACGGGACAAACAGGCCTCATGCGGTTTGTCCAATCAGAGCGCAGCATTCACCCATGGTACACAGTTCCAGTTACGGCATGTTTTTATTGCGCAACACCGAGAGCAGGTGAGTACGTATCAAACCATGTTACAGTATATCCTACAGCTGCAGGAGCCAATTAGAAATTACTTCCTTTATAAGGGGAATATTTTTCTCTCTATATTTATTTTCAAAATAACAAGTGTTAATACCTTTGTAAGACATTCGTTCGCCTACGAAGGCTGGCAGATAAATCTGCAATAGCCGACTTGTATTCATCCTCTTGCATGTAGGCACAAGCGTGCTGGGTGGAGACGGCGGTCAGAGCAGGGAGGTGAAACATTAGAGGTCCTAACACCTCCCTGGTCAGGGAGTAGCACCGTATAGTCTTCTTGAGCTTCTTTTTTCGCCTTATGTTTTTTGAAGAATTCTTTTGCCTCATTTTGAGTGGAACTCCAGCTGGTGCGGGGAGGTGCGTCCGCACGCACCCCCTCCTCCAGCCTACGTCCCAGGGAAATCACAGCCCTTAAGAGAAGCAAGCCAATGAGCCACAACTGGAAAAAAGGCCGTGGCCAGTCCGACTTTGACAATTCGGTTAGAAACTGAGCCGTTAAAGCCCATCTAACTTACTAATTCATATACCGAGTTCAATCTTTTAAATGACACGATACGCAAACTTTGGACAGTGTAAAAGGCCTACGTTAGAGCCTGTACACGCCAATAATTTCTTAATTGCGACCCAGAGGCCAAAAAATGAACCATTTCAAATTTATTGTAGGGCCTAAATCTCAAACCTGGAATAGCCTGATTGATGGCGCGCCACGTGCAGCGTCGCTCCATCGATTAGCGTCGGAGCGGTGTGACATGGTATTTTCGTGGGTTTAGGAAGGCGCCAGAATGTCTACGATTTATGCAGATTGTCTGCGACAGGTGAAGTCTTGTCGCGTCGTAGGTAGTCGTGGCGGTGTGTACCGGGCTTTTAGTGACTGTTAAAAGGCAACAAACCGTGTGTAATCACTGTCTACGTAGAAAAGAAGAAAGTAAGATTTCCCTCAACGGCAACTTTAGCAAATGTTGAATGACTGTGTTTTTCACAAATTTTACACTCCCCTGACATTGATTACTAAAACAGCCCTATTTTGCTATTTGTGGTGGAATATTTCCCTATTTTCCTTGATATTTTCCCTGAAATTAATCATTCGATTTTTTTAATATGGTATTTCCTTTACTAGATCACTACTCGAATGTTTAGTGGTTATTGTATTTTGAACATTGTATGTAGCCTAACCAGGAATTTTTGATCGGTCTTTTGACGGTCCATTGTCGGTCCATCTTCGGAACGCTGACGGGCGTGAGGATGATTGGCAAAAACTCTCTACCCATCGTGCACTTTTCGCAGTGTCAAGCCAGTGGACCTCCGATGGCTCTCCTTCGGTCAAATGGCCGACGACAGACCGCCTGCTTACAAGGTATGATGCATCGATATACTGTGGCCCTACGTGACATTTGGTTGATTAGTTTCGGCGAGCGATCGATCGACTATCGATTTTGGGTGATTGTAGTGCTATCGGCTATAACAGTGTTGACACTTACGTCACTGATTGGTATTGGTTGGCATAGAGCATGCGCAAGAACACATGGGTGTATGCTTTGTGTTGCGCGCGTTAACGCTTGCCTGGTTGCACGCAGAGAGTAGACAAACTGGAACCTACCATCCATTGTGACGACAGTGTAAGCGCGCCCACTGAGCTATATAGCATAGAGCTCAGTAAGCGCACCTTCCCAACTCTTTTGACGCCCAGCCGTGATGGCATTTGTTGTAACACTGATTGAGTCTGTTGAAAAAGTGTTCGCGTTCAGCATGCGCGCACCGTTGGACACCAACAGAAATGCGGAACGAACCCTGGAATATGTATACTAATTGTACAGTATGACCCTTGAAGTGCATAGGGCCAGCCTAGGCCAAGGCGACGAAAGTACCTTTTACTTTCGTAATTTATTAATTTATTTTTCATTCATTTTTTTTTTTTTTTTTTTTTTGCGATCATGAACAGGGAGGCCATGGCCCCTTCGTGGCCCCCCTCCCCCGTCTACGCCAGTGGTCTTCAATTTTCTAACTTAAATAACGTTATTCGATATGACATGAATAAAAAGTAGCCTTATTCTTGATCTGGGCAAACTTTGTCAGCCTTCTATCTCATACAAATGTCATAAATTGTTTATAAAGTATAAGCTAATGCGTATAATTGTCAATAATATAGTCGTAGTTCGTGAATATACCTCTAAAGGTTCACCAGGCTTTCTCTTTCTAATGTTAACATCCACATCTACAGTCCATTTCGATAATCCAAACACTTCGTTAAGGGCTTCTTTTACTCTTTTATATCTTTTTTAAAGGCGTCTGGCAGTTCGTCCCAAACGTTGAACGCTGCCCCCCCCCCCCCACCCGAGTCTAGACGGCAAAACAACTGTTATTTCTGGCCTTTATTTCTCTGGCACAGCTTCGAGAGTATAACTTCTAAACGCCGAAACCATTGTGAAAATAATTCCTTTCGTGGGCTGCCATTAAATATTTCAGGCGATTTAATACCATAAGGCAGTTCAAATTTAATGTCTGTCATTTTACCTAATATTGCGCTGACATGAAATAGAAAATTAAGACTAAAAGTGACCGTAAAAGTCCACAATAAAATATCTCTAGGGTGTTGTCCAACATACATTGAAGCTTTTGTCGAAAAATGTCCGAAGAAATTGTGTAAAACTTCCGCTGCCACCAAAATGTAACGTGGAAACTTCGAGGCGGGTTCAAATTAGGTACACAGAGACGGACTCGACATTCACCCATTTATTACAGTACTTCTTCTTATTCCATCGTGAGCTTAACTGAACTCTTCCCTTTCCTATACTTTTAACTTAACACACACACACACACATACGCGACACACCTAAACTATTCTAATGCAAATTACAAAAGAAGTAACCTACGCTCATCACTAAAGACTATGTGCAAAGCTCGCTGAACCTACCGGTGAGTAACAGAGAATACAAATCAAAGATGATAAACACAGAGAACTTTAAACTAGACTGAGATAACTACTTTACCGCTTACATAAGGTCTCGAGAAAATTTTGGGGGCAGTCTGCCCCCCCCCCCCCCGCATCGTACGCCTATGGTCAGTAGTCACTAGGACGACCTTCTTGATTTTGCATTTTAGAAGGAAATACCCTTCAAGGAAACTCACAATTCCGAATTTTCCTTACAAAAACGGACGGGAAGTTGTTCATGTGCGTGCAGTATCCAATGGTCTGCCATCTGGCCTGCCCAGACGGACAGCCGAATTCTTACAAATTTAATGAACATCGGTCATGTCGTTTTCAGCTACACATAATGATAAACAGAGAGAAAATCTTCCCATCAGTCTGACTGAGAATTTATTTTAAGTCACCTTGTAACGTGCTATATTTTCAAATACGTTGGGAGTTAACCATTTATAGTCTGGAGTTCGGGCAGTCACGTTAAAAAAATCATCTATTTAGTGGACCTTGCAAATGAATTCACCGAAAATTCTTAATGCAGTCAAAAACGTAATAGTATGTTTTAATTCCGTTGCATACACCCCCCCCCCCTCCCCCCGGAAGGAGACAAGACCATTACATCTAATTTTAGCAGTACCTTATCTGGTACTTTTCTGTTCATTGGCAAGTTTGGTTTTTTTCTCTATTGAAGTGAAACTTCATTCTAAAGGAAGACTCGAAATAAAGACTGCTTCATTTCTAGCTACAAGTCTGGGAAATGCCATTCTGGCTATCTTAGGGGTTGGATTTTTAAACACTTTCTGTACGCTCCGCACAAATAGTGTTTTAGTCGAACCAGGTAGTTGCTAGCAACTCCCTGGTCGAACAGATAACTTAACAGAACAATGCGTGTTTGTTAATTATTCTTCGTTTGGGGGAAATATTATGAAATGGAAATAATTTTATTGCGAAAGAAATCTGAAAGTAAGGGCTTCTTCAATTCTAGTTACGAGCCTAGGAAATGTCATTTCCTGCTTCCCGGTGGTTCTCAATTTTCCAAAAAGTTCAGTGTGCTCGACTTAGATAATCTTCCGGGCAGTATTCCGTTTTTTCGGACAAAAAATTCTGCCCCCTCCCAAACTGACACGCTCCGGTACACCTATGACCATAAATAAAATATAAAACTTCAAATATATGCGAAGCCAAATTTTTTCCTCGGGGGAATGCTCCAATATGCTCTGAGGACCCAAATCTGTATGTTGATAGACAGTAACCTCAACAAGAGTACAGATCACCTCCTACTTGATGTTCCTCATGAGAACGTCAGATTCCTCCATATAACCCCAAAACTGTCATAAAATTACAATTTTTCTCCAATATTAGCTTTAGATTGGTAAAAGTGGCAAAATTTTCCAGTTTCAATTGATACTCAGTAAACTAAATAACCAAAGCCAACTCTGTAAATCACCCGGCATGCCCTAATTTTGCTCCAGGAAGTAATATCGCTTAATAAAAGAAACCAAATTTTTCTGTATAACCTTAACAAAAACAAATCTTCTATTAAATTCCAAAATTTTTCCATTATAATAAGCTGTAAATTTTCAACGATTCGTTCAAAAAAGGGAAAAACTTTCCGGGCAAATTCTAGTCACGTCTCGAAGCCATAGTTCGTAAGTCTTGTACTATTCAATGCGTAACCCCAAAAGAATTGCAGCTGTCGCCCACATAACGATTTTGATTTTCTCTTATGAAGGACAGATTCTTCAATAAACACCCAAATTTTTCCTAGTACCAACAATAGCCAAATTTCTCTCAAAAGTTTTAATTTTTACTTGAAATAAACTCCAGATTTTTAAGCATTTTTTCCGAAAAAAGTCCAAAATTCGGCGCTCCTGAAATTTTGCCAAGTCACGTTCCACCGGGACACAATATCGCCTTTGTCGAGGCCTTGATATTCTGGCCCCCCCTGTCGGGGAGCTTTGCCCCCTGTCTGGCAAATCCTGGCGCCACCCCTGCTTACAAGCCTGGCAAATACAATTTCCGGCTATCTGAGAGGCGGCGATTTTCTAAAGTTTCTGTACCCTCTGCGCCAACTGATGGTGGCGCTCCGCTTAGATAGTCTTTCGGGCAGTCAGCCACCACTTCTCATCCCTTACAAAAATTTCCAGTACATTTCCTGTAGGAAAAGCACATTTCCTATAAGATGTAAGCCATTTTCAGTAGGAATTTTAAGATTCCTACAGAAATTTCAATTTTCCTATGTAGGAATTTGCTATTTCCTACATAGGAAAGACCATTTCCTGTAGGAATTGTCGAATTCCTACAGGAATTTCAAATTTCCTACGTAGCTATGGACTTGACCATATGTTGTAGTATAGCAGTTAAGTATATTGCTTCAGTGCAGTAACAGGCTTCAGGGTTTCAAGCAGCAAATAATGTTAAGTGGTTCTAGCAATGATTATAATGTTCAGAATATTACTGTTCCTCACATGGTGGACACTCATGGATAATCTGAGGAATATATTTGCTTCACAGTTAGCAACATGCTAGCGGTCCGCCAGCAGTGACTCTGGCGGGCCGCTAGCGTAAAACGCCGGCTGACCGCCAACGAAATGGCCAGCTTTTCTACGGTGATCCTTCGGCGAAAAAACGCTAGAGAACGCCAGTGGTCCACCAGCGGACCACCAACTGTAACAAGCTTGTAGTATAGGGTTATCCATTATTTTACAGAGGGTGATTTTTCATTCATCATGATATTTCATTCATTTCCTTTATTGTCCATTTTGCAAGAGAGTTAGCCAAACACAGGTTGCTTGTTACAATGGCCCCAAAGGAGATAATGACCTTTTCAAACAATATGGTGTCTATGCCAGTACAGAATTAAAATGCCTTCGAACTTTAACTGCCAGGAAATAATCATGCAAAATGGCATTCATTTCAAAGTGGTCAGCTTTAGTCCGAAAGTTCAGTCCAACAGAACTTAGTTATAGCCTGGGATAACACTCTGATCAAGTAACAGCTCTAAAAAGTATTCCAAATGTCCACAAGCAAAAATATGTGTAAATCCTGCATGTTCTGTTTTCCATGCAGAAAGGAATGTAATTCTTCAGCAGTGGTATTGGCCTCCCGTCAGCAAAGGTTAGGCTGTTTTATGGCCATGTCCTAGTGTCTCAAAGAACTTGTCTGGCCAGCCGTAGAGAATTCACTGATCGTTCCCATATGAGGTATTAAAGTTCCAAGAACAATATAAGGCCCACCATCAACACTCCACGATGACGGATGCGAAAATATCGCTTGACAAAAGTAGTGTTCTTTGCACTGACTTCATTCAGCAACTGTATCCAGAAGTTGCTATACCTTTACACTGACTGCCAGCAAACGGTAATTTTATTATACTGCCATTGTTATGTGAATAGCCTACAGACCAACACACTTCATCAGAAGCTTCGCACTACAATGAGCTGGCATTTGAAATCCCCTTTGTGTTGTGCACACAATTTCACTGACCAATCACAATGGACTTCCTGGATATTATTGTTAATGCATGAGCTCAGTGCATGAAGTATAGCTAAGGACGATGTAGGCAAGCTGACCTGTTAATGTGCAACAACTCCTACAAGAAGTAGGCCTAAAACTTCTTTTTTTATAACAAGTCTTCTTAAGTGGGAATAGTTTGATAGATTTCCTAAGAACAGAAACATGTACTTTGTACAAAAACTTTCACCAGCGGTCCACTATTGGTCCGCTGGCGGTTTTCCGCCAAGACACAACTGTACAAAAGCGTCCGTCGGTGCGCTAGCGGGTCGTCAGCGTTAAGCCGCCAGTTTTTTCCGCCATATACCGCCAGCGGACCGCTGGCATCATGCGTACTAGGTTAGGACTGTGCAGTACAGACATATCCATGCACTAGTTCAGGTCATGGCATATTATGTTTCTTGATTTTGAACATTTCTTTAATTTGGATGAGAAGCGCTGGGATAACTGCAGTTCTGGACAACGAATGAACAACCTGGTTGTACAGTCGCTTATTTTAAACTGCATTGCTCTGTCTGAAAAGGCCATAATAAACACGAGAACATGTTCTTTTTTCCTTCTATTTCAAAGTTTTTGGAGATAATTTAGCTATGTTCCTTTTAATCGGAGCAAAGGCATTGAGCAGCAATGAATCATGGAGTTCTGGATATTCATTTATCTTCCTCTACCATAAAGCCTATACCACATGTATATTTCCTTGGAGGATTGGTGACCTGTTGCAGTAATTGGATAGTGCATGCCACTACAGCCATGGCCTATGCACAAGTTCCCAGCAATCAGCACCATGATGCTCAAAGCCTCAAATGTTTATTTATGAACAAAGATGCAAAAGATACCCTACAATATAAATGGAATGACCCATGTGGGAAGTGATTTCCTATGTAGGAAAGCAATTTCCGTGTGGGAAGCATTTCCTACAGGAAGATTGATTTCCTACAGGAAGATGCCCAAAATCCTATACAGTTCCTGTTGTTGAGATTTGAAAACTACCAACTAATAACCAAAACAGCAGTTTCCAGTTCAGCAGAGTAAATAATACAATGTAATATACAGGATACAAATGAAATACAAGTGTCCCAATACAACACACAGTCACAGTATGATACTGATAAAACACTAGTACTGATGCTCACAAGCTAAAATACTGTACTTCCACTCCTCAAGAGAACTAAGATTATTAAAGCATTCCTCAGGTTTGTGAGGAAATAACTAGATCCAATTAATAAGTGAAACTTTCTACTGATAAAAGATCAAAAGTTCAAAGTCATTTACATTCCGAAAACTGTCCACTGCACTGATGGTCACTCTCTACAGAGCAAAAGTTTCTCAGAGGTCAAAAGGTTGTATATACTTTGCATAGAATACACATACATCAAAATTATGAAACAACAGTAGTAATATAGTGATAGTTGAGTGCATTTTACAACATTCCCACTCACTCAGCTTGTTACTACGTATTCACACAAGTCCAAGATTCATTCGAATATACTCAAATTGACCTTTGGTCAAAGGCTTTGTGAAAATATCTGCCACTATTTCCTTGGTTGGACAGTATTGGAGTTCAATTGTCCCATCTTGATGTTTGTCACGGACAAAATGATACTTGATGTCAATATGTTTGGTCCGTTTGTCACCAACTGGGTTCTTTGACATGGCGATTGTACCTTGGTCATCCTTGGTACAATCCATTCTGAGATCCATCATCAATCTTTTAAGCCAGACTGATTCTTGTGTAGCAGAGCATAAGGCGATATACTCCGCCTCAGATGTTGAAAGTGCCACTGATGGCTGTTTTTGACTGGCCCAACTAATTGCCCCCCACACATCAGGAAAACATTACCTGAAATAGACCGACGATTGTCTCTGTCTGATGCCCAGTCTGCATCAGAATACCCCAAAACACAGGGTTTCATTTCCTTGTACTGAATGCTAAGTTTTTGTGTTCCTTTCAAATACCGAAAGATTCTTTTCACAGCTGTGAGATGAGCCTCAGTAGGAGCAGAGTTGAATTTTGAAACAACTCCCACTGCTTGAGAAATATCTGGTCTCGTAGAAATTGCTGCATACAATAAGCTGCCTACCATTGATTGATATTTAACAGCACTACAGGTTTGCTGTAGCCATCATCCTTCTCAAGATGGACATTTGGGCCCATCGGAGTAGATATTGGATTGCGGTCACTCATTTTGTACTTATCCAGCAATTTCTTAATGTATTGTCCCTGATTCATTGCCAGTTAACCATTTTACATTTTAATATTGCCACCCAAGAAATAATGCAATTCACCCATATCTTTCATTTTGAAATAATTGGCAAAGTTTTGTTTGATACAAATCATGTCGTCATCTGTGTCTGTCATAACCTTCCATTGCTCTGAATACTCCCCACTAAGTGCTTCTTAGGGTCGCTGGCTCCTCAATTTGAGCCACATGATATGCAGTATGTATGGCCTGCATTCCAGCATACTCATTATGGTAAAACATTGGAGGCTTTCTGTCTCTTTCTGAGCGCCTGGGTACTGACGACTCTTCATGAACCAAATTTTCATTTTCCGGTTCATTCTTTGCATTTACTGATGTTTCATTGTCATCAGACTCTTCAGTAATTTCAAACTGATTACTCAACCCTCCAAAATCATTTTCATTGAACTGAACATCCCTTCGGATATAAATTTTACGTTGGTTTTCATCAAATAATCTGTACCCTTTCTGAGTGAGACTATAACCAACAAATCTCATTTTGACTGCCTTTGCCTCCATTTTCTTTGGATCATTTACAAGAGCATAGGCATTACATCCGAAAACCCGCAAATGTGAGACATCGGGTTTCTCACCGAACCGACGTTCATAGGGCACTGACCCTGTTGCTGTGGTGATGACTCGGTTGCGAATATAGGCTGCAGCACACATTGCCTCGGCCCAATATGCCTTTGATAGGCCAGGATTGAGTATCATGGAGAGTGCAGCCTCTTGAAGTGTTCGATTCATTCTTTCAGCTACGCCATTCTGCTGAGGAGAATATGGCACTGAAGTTTCATGACGAATACCCCTTTCTTTGAGATATTGTTGGAACTCAAAGGAGGTGTATTCTCCACCATTTTCAGTTCTTAATGTCTTAATACCACAGTCAGCCATATTGGTTACCTCTCTCCCCCACTCCTTAAATTTTGCCAATACTTCAGACTTGGCTTTCATTGGATAGACTGTCACACACCTGGAGAAATCATCAATAAAGATGACAAAATACCTTTCATCACCAAAACTTTCAAATTTTGTTGGTCTGCATACATCAATATGTATTAGCTGAAGTCTTTTGGTAGACTTAATCTCTGTCACCGATGGAAATGGCTGTCGGTGGGACTTACCTTCTGCACATGATTCACAGAAGTTCAACTGACTTCCCTTAGGGATATTGATACCCTTGACAAGTTCCTTGGACACCGTTGATTTTAGCTGTCCAGCGTTCATGTGGGCCAGTCTCTGATGCTAAAGTTCTAGGTTGCTCCCACTGCATGGCTCCTGAAGCCCGATTTGTTTGAAAGTTAACCACGCAGTCGATTTGGTATAGATTGCCAACTAGACGCCCACGTCCAACAACTTTGCCACCTTTGTCTTTAATCCAACAAAGAGTAAGTCCAAATTGTACCACTTTGCCTGTTAAAGCATGGAGCGTGTTAGTAGCTCCATGGTTAAAGCTGCTGCTTTAACACTGAATAAGTTAGATGCTAACCACGTAGAGCACTTTTGTCAGAGTTGACAACACTTGGTTCTGTTCTTTTGAGCCAAGCAACATTGTGACTTTAACTTGGCCACTCCCATATGCATTCACAGAACGCCCATCTCCCAGAATAACTGGTTCAGCTTCAGTCTGTAAATGATTTATAGTTAATTAGCAAATCACGATTTGATGTCATGTGCTTTGATGCACCAGAGTCATTGATCCACCTGCTCTCCTCAGAGCCATTCAGATGGGGACCTGCTGAAAAGACGTAACCACCTGACTGATCATTGTCACTAACATCTGCTGGATTAGCATTATGTCCTTGAGCAGGGTTACCAGACTTTTCACCCTGGCGTTTCTGCCCTTTCCGCTTATTGGGGCCGTTCCTTTTGATATGACCCTCTCCACCACAATTAAAACACTTGATACTGCTTTCGCGTGGCTTATCGAGCTGTAGTGCTGTTTCTCCCTAGCTTGTCCGGGCCACCAACACTGGCACTACTTTTATTTTGCATTCTCTTTTCTTCTTCGTTAAGAAGTGATTGTTGAACTTGTGTCAACTTAAGTTCATCCCCTTTACAGTAGTTGTCAAAGCGGTTACTAACGTATTATATGATCGAGGGAGACTGAGGAGCAGAACCACGATGCGTTCATTCTCAGGTACAGGTGCTTTGATAGCTGCCAGCTGACCAGTTATTTCTTTCATACAACGGAGATGATTCCCTATTGTATCTCCTTCTTTCATTTTCAGAGAGAGAAAGTTTGGCTTTAGAAATAACTTATAAATTAGCAATAGTATCACGATCAAAACGTTCTTTGAGTTTATCCCATATTTCCTTTGGTGTTTGACACTCCGTTATCATGTACACTAGTTCAGATTTGATTGACGCAACCAGAAGAGCTTTCGTTTTCTTCCGAGCTTTATCAAAAGCAGTTTGTGCAGCAGCCTCCTCGGGCCTTGTTGCTGATCCATCAACATGGCCCCACAATTCTTCAGATTCCAGGATCGCTTCAATTTGAAATTTCCAAATTTGCCAATTACTGCTGCCGCCCTCTAACTAATCAATGTTTAATTTATCTTCTTGAGCCAATCTTGATGGTTGACAAAGTTAAGCTTGATAAACAACTTGAGCACAGCTTACAAGGTGTCTGGGCCCACAACCTGTTGTTAAGATTTGAAAACTACCAACTAATAACCAAAACAGCAGTTTCCAGTTCAGCAGAGTAAATAATGCAATGTACAGGATACAAATGTCCCAATACAACACACAGTCACAGTATGATACTGATAAAACACTGATGCTCACAAGCTAAAATACTGTACTTCCACTCCTCAAGAGAACTAAGATTATTCTAAAAGCATTCCTCGGGTTTGTGAGTAAATAACTAGATCCAATTAATAAGTGAAACTTTCTACTGATAAAAGATCAAAAGTTCAAAGTCATTTACATTCCGACAACTGTCCACTGCACTGATGGTCACTCTCTACAGAGCAAAGGTTTCTCAGAGGTCAAAAGGTTGTATATACTTTAGATGAAAGCATAGAATACACATACATCAAAATTATGAAACAACAGTAGTAATATCGTAATAGTTGAGTGCATTTACAACATTTCCTACCTACCAATTTCCTGTAGGAAATCATGTGGGGAATTTTTGTAAGGGATTCCCATCCCCCGCCCCCTCCCGCCCCCCTCAATATCTTTGCAAGACATCCCCTGAGCTATATGAGACGTCTTGGTCGCAAGTTGAGTTTGCCCCCAAATTTCCTTATATCCGCCCTTGAGCCTCGGGGAATTAAACCTGGCTTGTTTGGCAGGGGCCTAGCTTTTTTCAAGGTAAGTCAGACTTTGTGAAGAGGCGACTTTGCAACTGAGTGAGACTGTGCAGAGGAGATATCGACTTCAGTTGTGGGAGACTTTGTTACTGTAGTGTGCCTCTTGATGAATTGAAAGCACGAACTTGAAGTACTCACATTTAGTAGGCCTATATGAAACCAGCACAGGAGTTGATGTTTCTAACTTCATATATAGGCACACTTGCAATCTGTTGCTGCATAATTGAAAACTTAAAGCACTATTAAAGCAGCATGACGATTTCGGCTTTTCGATAGCTTTTGTCTTCAATTTAGGTTTCATACAATGTATACGTTTCAGTCAGAAAACCACGAAATTTAGCTGGGTTAAAAGTTTGCCAGTTGTCACTCAGTGCACATACGACTATGCCTATACAAATCAGTGAAGTTTGTGCCGCGGCCGCTAAATTTTTTTTGACATCTGCCAAACTTCCGGTTGCTTTAATTTGTAAAAAGACAGTTACGTGGAGTTTGAGGGCGTTGGCCCGTCGGGAGTGGCCTTGGCGCTCAAAACAAAACTCACCCCCTCATGAGTGTTTTCCGGGATGTTGTTTCTGACACAACAAAGTTGTGTATCCCACTTAAGAAAGCTGTGGTTAAAAATAGGCCAATTTGGATTTCTAGAGAAGTTCTTAGAGCAACTAGGAAGAAATGTAAGTGTTGGCGTCGCTATAGGGCCAGTAAAAGTCCAGAAAACTTAGCAGCTTACAAGAAGCAGGAATTCTTAGTTAAAAATTTGGTAAATGGAACTAAAACTAGGTTTGAAAAGCAGTTGGCCAAGGAGGTTAAGATAAACCCCAAAACTTTTCATGCCTATGTGAGGTCTAAGCAGAAGCTTAAGGAGGGTGTGGGGCCTCTCAAAGGTGATGATAATACTTTGGTTAGTAACCATCAGGACATGGCTAATTTGTTAAATGACTATTTTGTATCTGTTTTTACCGAGGAATCATCTTTGTTGGGGACATGTAATGGTTCTGATGTCTCTTCTTCAATCAGTTATGTCATTTCCTCAGAGGAACAAGTTTGTAAAAAGTTAAAGAGTTTGAAAGCTAGTAAGGCCCCTGGGCCAGATGGGGTCCACCCAGCCATTTTACGTGAATGCTCCGAGATTTTGTCAGTTCCTCTTTCCATCATTTTTCAGAAGTGTCTGGATTCGAGTTTTGTTCCTACTGACTGGCGGGTAGCAAATGTTACTCCAGTTTTTAAGAAGGGGGATCGAAGTAATCCTTGCAATTACAGGCCTGTCAGTTTAACCAGTGTTGTGTGCAAAGTTATGGAATCTTTGATTAAGGATAGTTTACTTAAGTATCTCTTAGATAATGAGTTACTTAATCTGTCACAGCATACCGTTTCCTGCCAAGCAGATCTTGTGTTACTAACTAACTGAGCTTTCTTGAAGATGTCTCTTCATCTCTTGATTCTGGGTATGGCGTTGATGTCATTTACCTTGACTTTTCAAAGGCTTTTGATAAAGTTCCATTAGGTAGGCTAATGGTTAAGCTGCATAGGTTAGGGGTTCAGGGCAATTGTGCTGATTGGATAAATTCGTGGCTTCATGGTAGATCTCAGAGAGTTGCTGTCAATGGTAACTTCTCCTCTTGGAAAGAAGTCACAAGTGGAGTACCACAGGGTTCTGTCCTTGGCCCACTTCTTTTCTTAATTTTCATCAATGATATTGATAGTTCTCTTACATCTCGTATAAGTAAGTTTGCAGATGATACTAAGCTTTATAGGAAAATTAGCATTTTGGATGATGCCTTACTGCTGCAGAAAGATCTGGATAGGTTATTTTCTTGGTCTCAGACCTGGCAAATGTCTTTTAATGCAGATAAGTGTAAGGTCCTTCATTTTGGTCCCAAAAGTTTTAGCTATGATTATAACATGAATGGTTGTGTTTTAAGTAATGTCACCTCTGAGAAAGATCTGGGTGTTGTAATTACTGGGGACTTAAAGTCATCAAAGCAGTGTGCAGCCACTTCTGTAAAGGCTAATAGAGTGCTTGGATTGATCAAGAGGAATTTCATCAATTTTAGTAAGGATATTGTACTTAATTTGTATAAGCAGTTGGTAAGACCCCATCTTGACTATGCAGCTCAGGCTTGGAGTCCCTTCTATGAAAAGGACAAGTTTGTTTTAGAGCAGGTTCAGAGGAGAGCCACTCGCCTCATTCCTGAGGTGAGAAATTTGCCCTATCATGCTAGGCTTAAACATCTTGGGCTTACCACCTTGGAGCTGAGAAGGATTAGGGGAGACATGCTCCAGGTTTTCAAGTTCCTTTGTGAAAGAAATCCCCTGCTGACTTGTAGTTATTTAAGGGTTCAAGGTAATTCTCGGGTGCGTGGGCATTGTAAAAAGCTTGAAAAGTTTTGCAAGGCTTGACATTAGGAAGTTTAGTTTCTCCCATAGAGTTGTCAACGAGTGGAATTGTCTACCAGATTGGGTAGTTAACTCTCCCTCAGTTCACTGCTTTAAGGTTAACATTGACAGGTTTTTCCATGGCTGTGGTAGAATCTGATTGTTTGGGGCGGTAGTCAAGCTTTGGTGGTTTGACTTTTGATTAGGGCTTGGTCTTCAGGGCATCTTATGGGGCCTTGGCCCTCCTTTGCCCTTCAACCTGTTATGTTATGTTATGTTATGTTATGTACATCAGGACTTTGAAAATTTTTGAAAAGCGGTTCACGTGCAAAGTCAATGGGGAGTCAAAACTTAGAAAAAATTTGCAAAATCCTCTGTTGAGTGTCAATGGACGGATGATGGACCAGGCAGTTGTCAGGGAAGCGCTATAGACCTTACTGAGATCAGTGAGCTCCTCCCATGATGCGGAAGTTGCGTTTAATGACTGCGTAGCAGTTCTTGCCTTTTCTATATGCAGCATTAATAAGGTAAAAGAGGGCAGTTGATCAATCGGAAAAGTTGTTCTGTGCCGCGTGCGTGAGTGTAAAGGTAAACATTGCACGATCATCGAACAGTATTTGCTTGGAATTCCCGAAGCCGCTTTTGAATATATCAGAGAAAATCACTCTCAGAAATCCCGTCCGGACAGATTTAAGTTATAGCCTTGCACTAACCCACAGTTAGTCGTAACGTTTAGACGTTTGCATTTTATGTGTCAGGTTTTTGGTACAGTAAGCAGGAGAGCTCGTGAAATGCTCTTTTACTTGTTAGGCTACAGTATCAGTAGCTAGGCTACAATAACGTTGCAATATGTTAGGCCTAATGTTAGGCATTGTAATAGTAACAGTGCTTACCAGTCCTGTTGTCCTTTCACAGTTTCAGTCCTTACAAGTTTACTGGTTTACTGCTTCCTGCCTAATAGGTCTTGCGTCTCTAATTTGCTTAGCTTTCTTGAAGATGTCCCTTTGTCTCTTGATTCGGGTCATTGTGTTAATGTCATTTACCTTGATTTTCAAAAGGCATTTGACAAAGTCCAGGGGAGATGTGCGGAATGAATCAAGTCTTGGCTTTTTGGTAGATCCCAGAGGGTTGTTGTAAATGGTAATTTCTCCTCTTGGAATGATGTCACAAGTGGAGTACCACAAGGTTCTGTTCTGGGCCCAATTCTTTTTCTAGTTTTTATAAATGATATTGATTGCTCTCGCTCATCCTGTATTGGTAAGTTTGCTGATGACACTAAACTCTATAGGAATGTTAATGACGGAAAGGATGCTTCTGTGTTGCAGAGGGACTTAGATAGGCTATTTACTTGGTCTCAGACTTGGCAAATGTCTTTTAATGCTGATAAATGCAAAGTTCTTCACTTTGGATCCAAGAATTTGTGTCATAAGTAGGCTACACCATGGCTGGTAGTGTTCTAGGTAATGTGACTTCTGAAAAAGACTTGGGTGTTGTCATTTCAAACGATTTGAAGCCTTCTAGGCAGTGCGCAGCAGCTGCTGCTAGGGCTTATAGGGTGCTTGGTTTAATCAAGAGGAATTTCAGCAATTTCAGTAAAGATATTGTGCTAAGTCTTTATAAGCAGTTGGTTAGGCCACATCTCGATTATGCTGTGCAGGCATGGAACCCTTTTTATGAAAAGGACAAGTTTATTTTAGAGCAGGTTCAGAGGAGGGCCACACTGCTTATTCGGTGGGTAATCTCCCTTATCAAGATAGGCTCAATTGTCTAGGACTTACTTCTCTCGAGTTAAGAAGGATTAGGGGGCGATATGCTGCAGGTTTTCAAGTTCCTTTCTGGTTATGATTCTCTGTCTAACTGTAACTACTTAGAGATTTGTGCTGATCCCCGTGTTGGTGGCCATAAAAAGAAGCTGGTAAAATGTTTCTCTAGACTTGACATCAGAAAGTTCAGTTTCTCTCATGGAGTTGTCAATGAGTGGAACAATCTCCCTGAGTGGGTTGTTAATTCCACTTCAGTCAATTGCTTCAAGATTAACATTGACAAGTATTACTGTGACAGTGGCAGGATCTGATTGTATTGGGTTGGTTTAGTCTTTGTTTGGATTAGGCGTTGGTTTTGGGTCTGTTCTATAGGGCATCTTTTACCCTCCTTTGCCCTTAAACTTGGTGTGTTATGTTAAGTTACTGTACCTGTTGTACGTACGTAATTAATCATGGATAAATTTACTTTATATGAAGCCTATGCCTCATATAGTTCTAATTTCTATGATTTTCTGTATTAATAAGAGAATAGAAAACTTGTCAAAAGTTACCTCAATTATCCAACCTAGGCTAAGTTAGTGCTATATTTTCCCTATGAATACTGTATGTTACCAGGGTTCTCACTAACCCGAGCTCCCGGGTCCCTGATGCTCGAGTGCGACTCGAGATGCTTGAAACAAAATCCTGTGCATCCCAGGGACGCACGGGATTTGCTTGCTAAACGCATGTAAAATTTTGGCAAGAAGGCATAGAAAGTTTTGTGTTGAAAAGTTCACACAAACCCATTGCTTTGAAATGCTCATTGTTGATGTTACTTTACAAAATCCATGTAGGAAAACTTTCTCAGACTAGACCGATTGTTCGATCGATCATCTGTTATTAATCAGCATCGGTAAATAATTTGCGTCCTGAAGTAAATAATTTGCATCAGGAAAATTCTACCCTTCAACCGATCATTACCATCGATTATTTAAAAACTGAAAAAAATGGGCTAAATATACTTAAAACTTGCATTTAGTTTCGTTAAAATTCCCGTTAATAGCCTTCTCAATCCTTTAACTTCCTGCCAAAACGGGATGAACTGATAATCACAAACATATAAATTGTACCCCTGCCATGGGAATGATCATTTGATATTTTCCGATATAACCCGGTAGTATTACCTGGAATTAGATATACTGTAGAATTGCATTCCAAATGCATTCCTTGCTGTCTCGCAGAAAGGGTCGCCTAAGTTGCTGTGCAAACTGTTCTGCACAAAACACCATAGGAGCCTACAGACTATCTAGCTGCAGTGTTTTGCCATTTTTTCAAATCCCCAAGCTTTGCATACATATCTGAGCTGTGTACGTTTTGTACACGTACATAGCACCTAGAACCTTGTGAAGTTCGGTGGTTACCATCTTGCATAAGTTAAGCCATTCCCACCATTCCGTCCGTAATGTTGTTTACAGTGGGGCTTATGCAATGTTGTCATACGACGTCATTGCAAACGAAAACATTAGGTGCGTTTGATTTAGCGGCTCGAGCCGGCTCAACTGGCTCAACCATTTCCTTGACTGGACGATATCTGACCTCACACGGCTCAACTAGACCACCTGGGAGGACTGGTTGTTTCGGCCGGCTCATGTTGTGACGTTTTAATGATGTTAAGATCTCTTTTCCGAAAGTTAGAAAACTGGCTGTATGTAAACATTCCATGCCCTGTGTTAATGACCATTCTCATTGCTTGGTATTTGCTGCACACTTTGATATTCACTGCCGTAGACTGGATTACGCGATGGCTGTCTAGAATCTGTCAGGAAGTATAGTCATGGAGACGCTGTACATTGACCTGACCAGAGAGTGCTCTATATTTTCCAAAAGTTAAACCTGAGTCTGACCAAATGTGAAATGTTGCCCGAAAATGGGGAAGAGTTGCGAGACTGAAATTAAAAACCGCAGAACTTTACACATTTTACAGTAGGTCTAGCCAGAGTTGTTGACTCGAGTCAATGACTTGCGACTCGAGTCGACTCGAGTCTCCTTTCTGTTGACTTGTAACTCGACTTTGACTTGAAGGTTTGTTGACTTGTGACTTGACTTGACTTGTCAGATTTCGAAAATGATTGACTCGTGACTTGACTTGACTTGCCGAGTAATGACTCGTGACTTGACTTGACTTGAGCATATTTGACTTGCCGACATTGGCGATTTTTTCCTCCCGATCGTGCCCGAAAATGCAAAACTTGAAGTGTCGCCGCGCGAAATACGAGAGACACAACATCGCCTGTACCATACCATGCACGCGAGTCGCGCGTGCCAGCCGGTCCCTATATGTCAGCATGTGGAATTAGTGAACAGACAGAGTGACTCCATTTACAAATCTCATAATGGTTTACATGTGATGTGACTGCGCTATTTAGAACCCAACTTCTGCACTGTGATACTCGAATATGTTACTCCGTTTACGTTTTCGGAAGCAGTACTGCCAGTACATACGTACCTGACATGGTCCAATTTTCCCAGTTAAAGGAAATGATTCTATCATTTATTTTAATCTTCAGTCCAATAACTCCGAACTAAAAATATATCGAGCTCTGGTCATGGAGATTTTCAATTTTTTCATCGATTCAAATGGCTGTCAATTGTCAAAGCTTGTCATATTCACGGTGAAACGGCACATCAAATGAACGGTAACCTCACCATCACATTCCAACATGTCTCACGTCCCAAAAGTTGTATTGTTTTGCATCAAAAACTATAATAGTACAGTATCGAAACGAACAGCAGAATGCACTCTATGTGGAACCACAGTAGTCGATGGCCCCACAACAACGTCGAATTTCGTCAGGCATCTGAAAACAACCCATTCTGAAAAGTAAGTAGCCAAGGCCAAGGCCTAGCCTAGGCTACGCGTTATCAATCAGGCTAGCCTGCCAATCAATTGCCAATCAATTGCCAATCAGACTTCATTTCGTGTATTCCTTTCCTTCCCGATTGCGAAGATACTCGATAACTCAGTCATAGTAATCTACTTCGATGACATATAATACACGAACTATGATCGAAACGAGAAAAATCGAGAGAATTTATCGCGAAACCGTGAAATCGTGGAACGGGCCCCTATGGTAAACCATAGGCCTATGTATGTTCATTTTCGTGGCTGGCCGCGAGATTTTTTCCCAGAATGGAAAAGGCCACTAACCAATCTGAATTGTGGATATCGGTCATGTGACTCTTTGTTTACATATTTTCTGAATCTTGACGACGCATTGTGAAAGACTGTGGTCCATTCACCCAGTCCCAGGGAAGGGGAGGTGGCCCTAACCTAGGCTAACCTAATTTTCTAACCCTCCTAACCTGATTTTGAATTGAATTTGTAAAATCCTGAGAGGCAATCCTTCACTTTAGTGGGTTTTATTATTCTCGCGATATAGGAACGGGTAAAATTATTCCTTTCAAGTGATGGTGTATCATATCCCCGGAACGTTCCATTCTTCTGAAGGTTGCATTATATGATATGGCTTTTGAAATAGGAGTGCCATGCCCACTTTTCCAAGCTTGTTCCAGTGATGTGATCTGAGAGATGTTTTAAAGGCTGCAATCTTGGAAGTGAATTGCAGATATGGACTGCGGTGGATAAATCTGATTTCAAGGGGCCAATAAAATGAAAATAAACAGAGTTAGGGTATTTTTTATGCCATATTCTGGAAGACAGGGTGCATTTCACCACAGATGGTGATTTTCAGATGCTAGGTTGAATATATTGTGAAGATATTGGCTTCCAAAAGTCATGACACATCACACTTTAATAGTGCTTCTGCCTGTCAAAATCAGCCAAACTATGCTGAATAATTTAGCAGTGATGCAATTGGAAAAACAAGATGAAACTTGGAGCAAATGAAGGCAAGATGTATATCGTTATATGCAACGAGTTTCATTACCATGGGTAACCGTCTACACAGTGAATCTCTGAATTAGTGACCCCAATAGTGCCCCCCTAAACCCTTCCTCAGTTCTGAAAAAATACTTCCTTCTTCACAAAATGGAACATCCTCGCGGAAATTGGCGTAAAACTGCACCTGTCGGTAAAACATCACGGTTAAAAGTGGAACATCCCTGCTCATCTGCTCCTCACACGAGTATGCAAATGAGGTGTCACATGGGCCAAATGAAGCCATCTGATTGGTCGATGATGACTGGGGAAGACGTAGACACTATAAATGAAGACAATTAAAGGCTGATGGACCCAACTAATGTCTGCCTACAGTCACTAAAAATAAGTGTTAATGGGATTCGTCTATAGGTCCTAGTTAGTGGGTTTAGAGAAATGAAACTGTCTTGGGTGATGAAAATATCTTACTGCCTCCAAAAACATTAAACCTTTCATTTTTCTTGTACTTCAGCTTAAACCTGGAGGGAGAAGATAATGAACAAACCTTTTGGAGAGTTAAAAGTTGCTCTTGCTAGAGAGCTGACTCAGAGTGACTGTAGGACTGTAGCTACAATGGTTGACCTTCCACCTGCTCAAAGAGAAAGAATTAAAGATGGTTTGTCTTTGCTGTCAGCTCTAGAACAACGAAATGTGTTCAGTGAAGAAGATGTAAGCTACCTTGTGGACCTATTCACCAGGTGCGACCTGTTCAAAGCTGCCTCTGTTGCTAGAGATTATCAATCAAAATGTAAGTATGCAATTACAGTACAGTCTGTTCCTGCAAACAAATTTTGAGGTTATGTTTTACCGTACATCCTCCTTGTCAGGGCTGGAAAAGTGTTTATTCCCCAGGAAATGAGTGACAGTACTCTATTTCTTAAAAAGTGAGTAAAGTTTCCCACAATCATTCCCAAAGTTTCATGTTCAAAAAGGGGGAATTTTCTTACAATTTCCAAAATTTTGCCCCCAAATCTCCAAATATCACACAAAGGAGCTCCCTGCAGCTTTCCACCTTTTTCCACTGATGCCCCTTTGCTAAAATAGCTGTACAGAACTGGTTTGGTTTTCAAGATTTGCATGTAAAGTAAAGTTTACATGACAATTTTACATGCTGTGACATTGCTTCTTAGGAATGCAAACAGGACACCCAACTAGATCAAAGGTTATTACATGATCTGTGCCCTCAAGCAATGCTCTCATAATTGTGTTCACACTGTGTGAAAAACAATTAACACATGCAGTAACTGACTGGCCTGTTACAGTACAGTAGCTAACTCCAAATGTTATACTTTTTGTTTAATTCTGGATATCAAGTACTGTCAATCCGTTAATTAGATTTGAAACCTGATTGCAGTACTGCCAAAAAGATCAGCATGCACGTAATAGGTGAATGTCAACTCAATGTTGTTTGATCAACTAGGTGAACCTGAAGAATTTTCAACTGGTTTCAACTTAGTCCCACTGGTGGACCTTCCTTTTCAAGTCAGGTCTATTGTTCAAAAATTATTCTCATATCCCCCTTACTACAGATGAATCCTATCAGTCCTTGTGTTTGGTGACTGTAGGCAGTCATTCGTGGGATTGATCAGCCTTAAATCATCTTCATTTATTGTCAACATGAATTTCAAACCCTCATATTCAGCGTAATTGAGGGAATAGAGATACAATTTAGTTTACAACCATCCATGGTATAGCCATCCATGGACAACAAATTGTCAAAAATAAGAGTTAAAAAATTGTAAATTGAGACCTATTTATCCTGCAAATTGATTACATGTGATAAAATGATATGCCTAATGTTTTTCAAAAGCATCAAAGATGTTCCCTTGCTTCAAAATGAATAATGTACCTTTCACATCAGATAGTGTGTAAGGACCTTTTACAACAACAAAGCATTTGAGGATTGTTCCAGCATGAAGTCTTGCAGGCCAGAGATAATCCTGCTTGGTCAGCAGTCTGACCACCTCACTGGACCATACAATGGGCCTCACAACACTTGCTTGCTTAGCCATTGTATTTTTACAGAGAAGTCTGTTTGCAGAATGCCCAGATAATGAAACATTGCAATATAATTATGCAGTACTGCTTGCAAACAAGCCATTAGTTGATTTCAGTTTTGGTCTGTGAGGACTAAAAAACAGAAGATAGTACACACTGACAGCCCCAATGCTCTGATTGTTTACATACTGTATTGTATTGTCCTGTATTCAAAATTTTCAACCAATTGAAACATTCAAATGTTAATTTCATACCAAAACATGACACTGACCATGTTGACCAATAGTTTTTCCAAAAATAACTGTCAAAATCACAGTACAGATAGTTTGCAATCTTTTTCTGTAGGGTATATGCTGACTACAGCGAGTCAATAACGATGTTATTGACAAAAACAAATTCAATGTTTAGTGTTTTAGTGTGTAATTTTTTATCACTTAGCATTCAACTACTGCCAGAGAATAAAACACCTGCAGCAACAATGATATGAAGAGAGGTCAGATTAGAGTGGCTGCTTTGCAATTTCTATTCCATACAGTTCATGAGCAGGGTTCACCATAGTGAAGGACCACCTGGTGAAACGTTTCCTGACTGCATGGTCAGTCAAGTGATAACAGTATCTAACTTGCAGGACTACTTCAGGGGGTGTGGAGTTTGACTCCTGGCCTGGTCATACCAAAGCAAAAAAAAAAAAAAAAAAAGGTTTGGTGCTCAGCATATGCAGTGGAGTATGGAAAACAAGCCAGTGAGCCACAACTGGGGAAAAAAGCCTTGGCACGCCCAACTTAAAGTAATTGTTTAGAAACTGAGCTGTAAGATTCTATTGAGTTAACTTATGAAAGGCATGCTAGACTTACTCTGCTGTACAGAAGAGAGAAGATGAATGTAAAGAATTGTAAGTTTATCCCTTACCATATTCCTAACCCACACCTCAATCCAAATTTAGGATTATCCTAATCCTAAACATAATTGTGTAGCTAAGTCAAAGCTTTCTTCAACTAGCATACCCCTTAACCCCAGGGTTGTAAATTTTTTTTTATTTTTTAAAAAAAAATCATGATTTAAATTGGTGATTTAAATCAAATAAACTGATTTAAATCAGATTTTTTTGATTAAATCATGATTTTTTTCAATTAAAATCATGATTTTAATCGTGATTTTAAACAGTGTGATTTAAATCAAACAACCCTGCTTAACCCCTTACTTGAATGACATTTTTTGATTGTTGGCTGCAGTGAGTGAATATTTTATTTAGAGTATGGGGTTGAACATTCAGTCAACAGTGAATCTTGTTTCTTGTACTAATTGCTCACTTGAATGGCTTCATAATCCTAACTTTTGCAATATCATGGCTTGACAAAACCTATCCTGCTAGCCAAAGCCCATGGTTCTTGCATTGGGATAGTTGAAATGCCATAGAACTGGACCCTCAGTTCAGTAAAAGTTTGGTAGTTAAAAAGTAATAAAAGTCACTGAAATTGAGTCTGTGAAAATTAAAAACTGTGCGTTATCATTTTGAAACGTACAGTAATGTGTCAGCTGTCAACAAGTCTCAAACATTTTGGGGACATGGTTATAATTTGAAAAAAACTAGCACCACAATGAGAGTGATCAGAAAGTGCCCACTGTGCCACATCACACATGCAGTTAATTCAGTAAGTTGTCCCTATGCCTCTGCAGCACTTTTTACTGCACAATATTTACTGTATGTCCTTACTGAATGAGCCAGACATGAGATCGGAACTCATTCGAAATTGGGGGAAATTTAATGCCTGCCCTGGTGGCTGGTTCATTTTTCCCCTCCTAGATGGTGCGTGAATATCATTGGAAAGTGGAGAGTACAGTTGTTACCTGTGTTACTGTAAAAGGCACATGACACTGACATGTTCATTCACAAAGCAACAACCTTTCTGCTAATAATATTCAAAGATCAAAAAAATCCTGTAAAAAATACCATTGTTGTAAAGTTTACAAATTTCACTTAAATAATACTGTATACACCCATGTCTCTTTCATATTCCTCAGCTGGGCAGAACAGATCGAATAACCCACTGGGAAAAATGAAGATAGCTGTTGCTTCCCAACTTACTACAGCTGATTGCCAGGCTGTTGCCACAATGGCAGGCTTACCCCCAGCTAGAAGAGAACAAATGAAAGATGGTATCACATTGATGAACAGCCTGGAGAGTCGTGGTGTGTACAACCAAAATGATGTGAGTCAACTTCAGGAATTATTAAAAAATTGTGACCTTCTCAAGGCGGCAAAGATTGTCAAAGAATACCACGACAACAATTCAGTTGGTAAGTACAGTATACAAGGTTACACATACGGTACTATATAATACGACTAGAGCTAGTGTATAGTGACTGTAGGCAGTGATTAATGGGGTCCATCAGCCTTAAAGAGTCTCTCCTTCTTGTCTACATGAATATCAAATGTTGAATATTCAGTGAAATTGAAGGAATCAAGATACAATTCAGTGTACAACCATCCATGAGACAGGTAGCAAGGTAATTGAAAGACTTCAGCTAAGGGACCCCAGTTATGTCTGACTAAAATCAGACCATCACTGGACTGTCCAGATTTGTGTATAGACGAATCTGAGCAGCAAGTCAAGGCGGTCATTAGTGGGGTCCTTTAGCCATAAATCATCTTTTTCATATTGTCTTCATGCAATGTTAAACACCCATAGTCAGTGAAATTGAGAGAATCAATCAATGATTTCACAGAAAAAAACATGCATAGCGATGGGGGAAATACTTCTAATGTAGAAAAATAGTGATAACAGTGGGATACTGGTATAAAAAAAAATTGTGGTGTAATAAAATACTTGCAAGT
Organism: Holothuria scabra; assembly: GCA_037179385.1. NCBI lineage: Eukaryota > Metazoa > Echinodermata > Holothuroidea > Aspidochirotida > Holothuriidae > Holothuria > Holothuria scabra. The sequence continues at coordinate 26,752,471 of CM074197.1, forward strand.
TGTAATAGTGGGAGAGTGGTATTAACTTTTTGTACTCAGAATGATGGAATCATGCAGTCATGGTGGTGAATTTGACAGGGCGTTCACTTTGTGTATATGATGTTGAAGAAAAGATGCTCCCTGGATTGCAGGTTACCTCAACAAATGATGGAATACTGGCATAAGGCTACATCTATACCTATGCTCCCTGGATTGCAGGTTTCCTCAACAAACCATGGAATACTGGCATGGGGTTACACCTGTACATACAGTATGCTCTGTGGATTGCAGGTTACCTCAATAAATGATGGAATACACCCATAAGGCTGCACCTGTACGTATGCTCCGTGGATTGCCAGTTGTATCTCAACAAATAATGGAATATGCATAAGGCTACACTGTACATATGCCCTCTGGATTGCAGGTTATCTCCTAAAATAATGGAATACAGCCATTAGGCAACACCTCTATGTAAACTCCCTGGATTTCAGGTTACCTCAGCAAATGATAGAATACTCACATACAGTAAGGCTACTCCTACGTATTCTCAAGGAGGCTACTGAAATTATTTTTTGCACACAAAAATCTCAAACATGAAATGGTTACTGCATACTTAGTGTACGTCGAATGGGCACTAGATTTTAACATGTTATGTTAAAGCAGATGTGCACTTGACAGGCCCAAGCATTCAACAGTTACCCCGTCATACACATTCAACTTATTCCACTACTCCCATCCCTTTCCCAGTACACCCAGTATGTACAAGTGATTGACCTTGCATTAGTCATTACTCCCCAATACTGATAAAGTGATACTTCTCCTACACATGAATCCTGAGAGCAAGTGATGGTCTGATTTTAGTCAGCCATAACTGGGGTCCATCACCTTTAAATCTTTCGATTTCCTTGCTTACCTCTATCATGGATGGTTGTACATTAATTTATATCTTAAATTCTCCAGGTTCACTAAATATGAGGGTTTGAAATTCATGTAAACAATAAATAAAATGGTATTAGGCTGATGGACCCCACTAATGGTGACCTACAGTCACTAAAAACAAACGCTAATCGGATTTGTCTATAGATGAATTGGACAGCAAGTGATGGTTTGATTTTAGTAGTCCATAACTGGGGTCTGTTACCTTTAAATCTTTTGATTCCCTTGCTTAAATACCTGTACCATGGATAGTTGTACACTGAATTGTATCTCAATTCCATAAATTTCACTGAATTTGAGAGTTTGAAATTCATTTAGACAATAAATGAAGATGATTTAAGTCTGATAGACTCTGCTAATGGCTGCCCACAGTCACTAAAAATAAGCACTTTTCGAATCTGTCTATTGGAGTGGCATTATCCTGCTTTAGTTGCAGAATTTTTCCTCTTTGCTACAGTAGGCATTGTGGGGATCAATGTCATGCATACTGCACAGTATGAAGAGAACAAAGTCGGTAGGATAAAAAAATTTCATTAAGTGGCAACTTTTTAAAATTGTTTTTAGTACTTTTAACATGTGTTACATTGATGAATCTTTTTCTGTTCCTATTTGTCACAGGAGCAACCCCAGACCCGTCATTTGTACAAGATAAACCTGTAAACCAAGTGCCTGTTCGTGTACAAGATATTCCTGTGCTTAGAGAACAAGTTCTACTAGTACCTACTGTACAACAAGATATACCACAAGGTTGTTCTAATGCCCATCCTAACCTTGAACTGGAACATATGAACCATGAGATTCCAACATGCAAACTTGCAGAGGTTGCAGGTGTTATGGGAGCGAGAGCCAAAAATTTTGCCATGGCTCATTTAAAATTATCGGATGTAGAAATTGAAAATTGTGAATACAACACAAGGACACTTGAGGATAGAAATTATAACTTTTTAAAGAGTTGGAAGGACAAGATAGGAACAAAGGCTACATACAAGAAACTATGTGAAAAGTTATGTAAAGCGAGATTTCGTGAAGAAGTTTGGCGCATTTTGGAAGTTCCAGAAGAAGATGATGATTGAAAACAATGAGTTAAAAAGATTTAATTGAGATATGATGTGATCATTAAAGCGGCACAAATACAGCCTGAGTCAGTCAGCTTCCATGTCGTAGTCAATCAAGTTGGAAAGAAAATGGAAAATGACAGAAATGCACAGTTTCATCATAGTACTGTTTAGCAGGGCATCAAATTTAACCAGAATTACTTCATCAATTGAGCATACTGTAAGGAAGAGTTCGTAGAGGCACATCCAGGATTTTCAGTGGGGGGAGGGGGTCAGAGATCTGGCAGGAGGCTGCCATTTCAATTGGTTGGTGAAGAATGTGAAGAGTGTTATGCTGCACATACAATGGCTTCACAGGAAGTGTCAGTGCTGAGTCACATAAGCAAGTATTGTACATAAGTCAAAGAATGCAAATGGTAGCTGGTTCTATAGCAGGCACTCACAACTACTGTACTGACCACTGCTAAAGAAGAAAATTGTACGGCCATCATTCTTGTCCATGGTGAAAGGGGATCGTTATTTGAAATCTCAGGATGTTACAGAGTCTCAAAATATTGATAAATGCACATACTGTAGCAACATTTTGTATCAAGAAAAACTTTGAAAAGGTGGAGTTTGTCTTCCCTTACTTCCCCAAGAACACACAAGTTAAAAAGAACCATAATGTCAAAAAATACAAGCACTGCTTACAATTTGCTAGCTGGAACCCTGTGCACAGTAAGTCAATATTTGTTGACTTGACAATTTGTTGATTGCTTTATGCCTTGTATTGACAAGGGACCCTTTTCTAAACAGCAATTGCAAAGAATCATGGGATAAGGTTTGGTATGCATTTTTTTTTCTTCTTTTTTGGTTTCGATGAAAAGAGAAACCTATGCATTCATGATGGCGTGTGTGTGTGTGAGTGTGTGTGTGTGTATGTGTGTGTGTTTGTGACACTTTGCTTGTTTACACGATATCTTGAGAAGGGAAGATCTGACAATTCTCAAACTTGGTACACAGATACCCCATACTGAGAGGAGGACCCTATTGATTTTTGTGGAGGTCAAAGGTCATCTGGGGTCACAGGGGGTCAAACCCCGAAATCCTTGTTTACACGATATCTCAAGATAGGAAACTTGGATTAATTTCAAAGTTGATACGTTGATGCATTATGATATTAGGAAGAACCCTATTGATTTTGGTGGAGGTCAAAGGTCATTTGGGGTCACAGGGGGTCAAACCCCGAAATCCTTGTTTACACGATATCTCATGGTGGGAAAATTGGATTAATTTCAAACTTTGTACGTTGATGCGTTATGATATAAGAAAGAACCCAATTTATTTTCGTGAAGGTCAAAGGTCATTTGGGGTCACATGGGGTCACATGGGGTCAAAACCTGAAATCCTTGTTTACATGATACATTATGGTAGGAAACTTGGATTCATTTCAATCTTGATATGCTGATGCATTATGATGTAAGAAAGAACCCATTTTATTTTCATGGAGGTCAAAGGTCATTTGGGGTCACATGGGGTCACACCCCGAAATCCTGGTTTACACTATATCTCAAGGTAGGAAGCTTGGATTGATTTCAAACTTGATATGTTGATGCGTTATGATGGGAGGAAGAACCCTATTGATTTTGGTAGAGGTCAAGGTCATTTGGGGGCATAGGGGTCAAACTCAGAAAAACTTGTTTAGGATGGCTCAAGGTATGAAAGGTGGATGGATTTCAAAATTAGTATGTAAATGAATTATGATGAGAAGATGGTCTGTATAAGGTTATTTTTTGTGGATGTGAAAGGATATCTGGGGTCATGATTAGTCAAACTTTGAAAAACTTGTCAAAATGGGATATCTCCAGGTAGGAAACTTGGATGGATTTCCCAATTAATATGTGGATGTGTTATGGTGAGTTGAAAGTACTGTACCTGTTGTTTTTGGTGGAGGTCAATGGTCATCTTGTATCACCTGGTATCAAACTCTGAAAACCTTGTTTGCAGAATATCTTAAGGCACAGTATGAAAGAAAAACCAGTCACTTACAGGTGGAGACAAAGGCTATTTTGGGTCACCAGTTGTTACAAGAAATGTAGCATTTTATTGAAAAGAGCATGTATGTATCATCGAAACCTCAATGCATTTTTGCATTCTGGTTTTAACGTTGTCAGTGACATTTAACTATGGCAATAAATAAAAAAACCACAGCAGCATTCTATCCCACAATCCTTTGTAATCTCTGTTTGGAAAAAGGTTCCTCCAAAATTGATGTAGCAAGTATTTTAGTGTGTCCAGGTTGTATCGTTAACAAACAAGATAGAACTACTGTGCAGGGGTATAAACTGTTGAGTACAGAATAAGTATAAGTGTTTATAATGAATTCAGCTTTAAACCAAATGCTATTAAGTACATACTTGTAATGTTGCCTAGTTTATAATTAATTCATTTTCATGCTTGGTTCAGATGGACAAAGTTAAGGTCAAAGTAAAGGTCAACATGTCACCCAATTTCAGATTTCCCCCACAAAAGCAAAATGGTTTAAGTAGATTTTATAAATTTTCCATTATTCAAAAGACATCAATAGTATGAGATTTTGAACATTATTTATGCAAAAACAGTAATGTAAATTTTGGACGGTTGTACCTCAAATGAGTCACATGGGGCTGAAAAATTAAGGCCAAGCTATCCCCTCAAAATCAGTGGTAGGCCAATTTGGCAGTGAAGGGTTTAATTCATTGTGTGACTTAAAATGGATTGGCAGCATTTAAAGTGGAGGACTCTCATGTAAGATAAGAAATGGGGGTGGGAATTAAAGGTGGATTTTCAGGGGAGGGGGATGGGGAGGGGAAGGAAAAAAATCATATAGAGAGTAGACTGTTATTATCATGGTGCAGTAAAACTGGTATTAAGGTTTACCTCAAGTCAAAAAATTCAAAATATTTATGAAACAGCATGAAAAATGAATAATGTTAGTCCAACTTCATAGGTCATTCTTGAGCCAAGATACAAAATGTTGAAATTTATTCAAGTCCATGCATTGTGCAATAATTTGCCACTTTGTTGTACAACGCACATACTGTAACCTGCTTTGTTTCCCTTTAAAATTAAAAAATGACCAAAAATGATTTTATGTCCTCAAACACTTGCTGTTTGCTTGTACGTAGCATATGTTGCACAGAGAGGGCTTAATTAATTACATCACCCCATAAGTGTAAGAGTGCTATCACACCATGGGGTGCAGTACCATGGGATGCAGTAACTTCAGAAAAACAAAGAAATACAAAGATTGTAATTTGAGTAGTGCAGCAATGACATCACTGTAAATTATTGGTCAATGTACAGTGTACCATTTTAATTTGAGTGAAGAAACTTCAACATTTTATATGCTCAAGAATGTCCTATGAAGATGGGAGTTGGGCTGTTAGAATTCATTTTTCATGATTTTGTATATATAGATATATTTTTGATATTTTTGACTTGAGGTACCCTTAAAGGGGAAATTTTCAGTGAAAGCATCTCGAACTACTTGTATGGAAGACTTCTTGCCTTATGTAAAGAGTACCTCCCCTTTTCAGCACGCTGAAACAAAATATGTAAAGGAAAGTTGCTAAGGATATATTTGGTGCTAGTGTTTGACATACCATCTCTTCTGGAGTTTGTAATCTAAATGCCCTCACTTTTAAAAAGTGCATGAAAAGTTGGGTAGATGCGCACTGTTTAACAAGGTGATTGGTTGTTGCCATTGTGTTGTATCGATTGTATTCTTTGTTAGGGGTAGGGATTAGGCTATTGTTAGCCATTGAGGAAATTTCTTGTTAAACAGTGCACATGGCCCCGAAAAGTTGCCTCATTATGAATTAAGAAAAATTGTATTTTAAAATTGTAGAAACTACATACTGTAAGTTGTGGAAAGTACAGTATTGCCTCATTCATGACATGTAGCAATTTTATATTTTCTAAGGCTTGGAAAGTACTTAGTCCATTTTATTTGTTGTTATGCCAATTAATCATTACATCATGCTATATAATGAAAGAAAATTCAATACAGTACTTCTTTTATTACCTATAGTTTGGGTAGAGTGCTTTTATTTCTTACAATCTCGTGCCAAAAGATACTAAGATTTTTGAGTTAATCTTTGAATTAAAATATATAGGCATCTCTCAATATAATTTCTTTGCATTTAAGTCTTGGTATTGCTTGTGGCACTGACTGCTGTCAGGATTTTAGTATGTAAGATAGTAAGTGCTTTTGGAGAAAATTCATAGAGGCAGTTATTTGTCACCCCAGATAATTCCAATGCACCGAATCTATTTAATTCTAGTCCTTCTAAAAACCTTCTAAAACTCATCTTCATCCAAAAACAATCCCAATTCATTAATGGGAGGCATACCCTAGTGAGTATACTATACTGTACAAGGCCCTAATGTGTAATCAGAACACTCCCTGTGCATGTTATGATATATCAGCTGCTTTGTGTTTCTTGAATTGGATGTCAATAAAAGAGCTGTTCCAATTGAAAACATTAGTAGACTACTAGTAAAATTGTAGTTTGGGGTGATGACTGACTGCCTTTAAAGTAGTGTACTGTACATGGTGTATTGCACAACGTTCAACTGAAAACAAACATGCATTCAAAATAGCAGAAAAGATAAGGAATTTTAAAGATAATAGTTATAAAAGTTATTTTCTCTTTTTCTTTCTCTTTATAAAATGAATATCGATGCAGGTGTAAGAAGCAACATGCTTTAGGTGTGTTATGTCAATATGCCAGGGTTTTATGTACCCCTGGCTACCCCTGTTGCCTTCCACAACTTGAACAGTCTCTTGATGTTTCAGGGGCATTGCACTAGTTGCAAAGATTTCCCACTCATGAGACATTATTTGACATTAAATAATGACATTATTTGAAATGATAAAATTTATGCTAAATGTGCAAGTTTTAACAAATACTTGATGGAAAAACTTTCTACAAGCAAGACTTTTGATGTTACAATGAGTCAAAATGATATTATAAGTGATACTGTGAGTAATTATATTAATGCACTAGTGTGACATACCTGCTGGGTGACATACTGTAGGGATAGAGCATACTGTAGAAGAAATGTGTTTTATTCCCAGGTTGAGTCGATATCATACCAAAAAGACTTTAAGAATGGAACCTACTGCCGTTGTGTGTGATGCTCTGTGAAGTAATAAAGTACAGTAGTATGGGAAAACAACCCAGTGCCCCACAGCTGGAAAAATTTAGGCTGTGGGCACTGATAAATTAACCTGGAAGATTGTAAGTTAGAGGGGAAATGCAGTATCCCCAATTTGAGGTAGTGTAGTGGACTCTCCTGGTTCATGATTGGCTCTTGAGAGTCATGTGACAATATTTCTTCAGTTCAAGTGTGACTACTGTAGGAGCAAACTGCTTGGTTTACCTTGAATATGCCATAATGAAGTCCTAAAATATTGTGAAAATACTTTGAAGAGAAATAAGAAGAAATATTTGAGATCTAGCTGTTGCTTCAAAATAAGTTTGGGGGACTGCTCTTGTCATTTAAGGCATTAAACATTTGCTAGCTACCCCAAATGACTAGCTTAATTGTTGGAAAGTCTTTCCTCGTGTCTGTCATTCAGTTAATTTTACAGAGTGTCATTATTAAAGTATGATAGTGTAATAAAAAAATTATATATTAAGTACCTTTACTATTACGAAATATTTCTAGTAAGTAATAAAGATCATGGAACATTCTTTATTCCAAACTCTTAAAGTAGTACAAACTTATTATGCCTACAATTGTTTTCTTTTTAAGTTTATAGCTCGGAGAAAGGAAGGAAAAATTTTAGGTTAGTTGTAATTGAAAATTGTATGTCCCAAATATGGCCCTACATTTTTTTTTTTTTTTTTTTGAGGGGGGGGGGGGGCGGGGGGATGACATAAAACTGTAATCTAAGTACTGAGTAACTAAGTGCCATGCTCATCCAGTTACTGTTTGCAATGCCCAAAATATAACAAATGCTTTTTGTTATCTTTAATAGCTCAGAGCCTAGCTTGACTAGCATGAGGTACATTCAATTACCATTCATCATAGTAAACTATCGCCCTTTATATTTTAATGACCCAAACCAAGACATCACATGTTAATCTCTTCCTTCAATATGTTCTTCGTTGTGGACATCTAATGAAACTATGCCAGTGATTTCTTACAGAGATGTTGCCTGGACAATATCCCAGTGGGGTAGTTCCGAACACTTGACAAATACCTTTTAAGGGTTTTAGAACCTAATTTAGAGGGCGGAACGTTTCTAAGGTCATTGCACTTTTTACCATCTTTTTTAAAAAAAAAATGTGTTTATACATGTTGGTTTTAATAGTCTATCTGGCAAATGTGCAAAACTTTTTGGACAACTATGTTTTTCTGGTTCTGTCAAGGACTTCGATGAAAAATATAAATTTAAAATGTGTCATAGAGGTTGCAAAATAGTAGCTTATGGCGTTGATATGTGAAAAGTTGAACAAAATTTAACCAATTGAAATCGGGATATTTCCACAGAATGAAAACTTTCCTCCTTGTATTGCTCGAATTACAACTTTAATCTTTTAAATTTTTCTAATTCCTGCACCTTTCATTGAAATGTGTTAACCTTTTAATGTTACAGTGTGGAGTCGGTGGCCGAACAAATGCATTGCGTCAAAAGAAACTTTGTAAGAGAGAAGTAATCTGTAAGGGTCTTACAGAAATTTTACCTCAGATAAAAATCGAGAGCACCAGGCGTGATTGGTACAAAACGATCGCCAAAATATGATAATCTAATTTTGACTATATTTTCAATGAGTGGGATACACTTACATAATTTATGCAATGAAAATTATTTGACCTAAGCTTTAAATAAGCTGTAAAGGTGGAGATTTGACCAGTGTGATCAATTACAGCCTTCGGAGCAGGATCCAGTGGCGGCGGAATGGGTTTATGTGGGGTGGGGGGGGGGGGGCTCAGCTCCAATAAAAAACGTGGGGCAGCTCAAGGTGTTGTAATATTTGCAAAGTGAGACTTCAATAAGTGAGTACATGCAGCTACTGTACAGCTTAGACACTTGGGAAGTGCCGTTTTAGGCTTCCTGGCGGGGTTTGTGTAAGTCAAAAAGGTTTTCTTGTGTTCTCCGCGCCAAGCCATTTTGGCGCAATGCTTAGATAGTTTTGCTGCCGCTCAAACCCCCAATATTTTCCCGTTCCGCCGCTGCAGGATGGCTCAGTAAAAATGAAAATGGGACACAACAGTGAAAAAGGAGGGATCTGCGGAGGGTAAAATTATTGATGCCGAAATCATTGCTTTGCCGAAATAGGGGGTTACAATTACTGTGCCCCCCAGGATCCAGCCCTAAAAGTTACTGCAACAGGCCGTTGTATGTGCTTTAGAGATACATATAGTACCCTGTATGCATTTTAAACAACTGTTGGCCTGGAGTATGTGCTTGCGGATATACATCAGAGCTGAAAAATTCATTTTTTCGCCTTTATGTGCCTGTTTTACCTGAACATTGGGGAGGGGAGGGGATTTTGATTGGTATTCAAGAGTCGTGCGTGAAGAAGAATAAATTTAGGAGTCGAACGTGATAGTTATTCCAGTCTATAATCAGTTTTGACCAGGAAATGGTTGCAACTCCTTAGTTTGACATAAAACTGATTCGGTTCCCAGGTCTTCCTGCTAATTTTCTGTTATGCGGTTTGGAAGAGTCACGAACAAAATGGATTGAATGGATGAACTTTGAAGACCTACTAGTGAGCTACATAACGCAAGTAGTTAACGTCATTTTGTACCCTGTGAAACATTGGCGTATGGGGAATAATTTTTCTGAGGGGGCAGAGCATTTTTTGCCAAAATAATGGCACCATTAATCATGTTTTGCCCATGTTTTGCCCGAATTGACCAGCTGTTTTTGCCCGAATTGAGATGGCGAGTGCCACCCCCGCACCCCGCTTCGTACGCATGCTGTAAAAAAAAAACATCATTCTCAATAAAAATGAAACATTTTGATTTGATCTTTGCTAAGTGCTTTCATATTTGTAACGTAATGGAAAATTTAATAAGAGTCACAAATAAAAATAAATACCTTGTGTTAGGTTTACACGTGATCATTTTTGTTGTTGTTCTTCTTCCTGGGTCTGAACAAACGCATAGAAGGCTATCCCGCCCCGTCGCATGTGGTTTCGGGCCTTTCCACGCGTTGTCTACTTGTATTGTTTCTTTTCGCAAATACATATAGCCGCAAGAGTTATTACTTCATGCGAAGCTGAACCGTTTTCACTCAAATGAGACCACCTCAAGTAAACGTATCTATCAGATATCTGCTTGATCATTTTGCCGAGTGGACGAGTGTGTTAGTGTACAACCTCAGCCTCCTACGGCCCTTCTGGGCATAAATAGACTGTACTGTGAACTTTCATTTCCCAGAGATAATTGCACTATAGAAAGATTCAACAGTATCCCTCGGTATAGCATTTTTATTGGTATGGTGCCTGAAAATTTGAGCTTACACAGCGATATTCGTACCTAATTCATCGACATATTACAGCGAACAGATTTTTAATGTATTATTATCTTATAATAAATAAACTATGCTACTTTGAATTTTGCGAATAAAACAATAATATTCAATACCAAACACCAATGACAGAGCACATTTTGTATTGTCTAGTGCAAAGCATGACACACTATGATGTAGATGTCACTGAGGCTGGGCGTAGCTACAGGGACACGAGGAGCACTATTGGCATAACTGCAAGAGGGGCAAGTGTTACCAGCGAAAAAATCCATTTTCACGCGGTATCCCTTGTAGAAATTTTGTGTTGAACATTTTCTTATGGAGAGGTGAGAATTTCGAACGTCTGCCCAGGAAATTGCTGTGACCACAAAGTAGCCTACCTCCTGTTCAAAATATTCTGGTCACATCACTGTAAGCCTACTGTTCAGGTCTCCGAGAAATCCGGGCTTCGATTTTGCCTTAAACATGTTGGCTATAACTGGTTTAGTTCTCTGTCCGTGACTGTCACATTGGTTAAACCCGTCCCGCTCTTTACACCACGTATACTGCTTGACGTGTATAGACGAATCCTATTAGCGCTTCTGTTTAGTCCATCAGCCTTAAATCGTCTTCATTTATTGACTACATGAATTTCAAACCCTCCTCATATTCAGCGAAATTGAAGAAATCAAGATACAATTTAGTGAACAGCCGTCCATGATACAGGTAAGCAAGGATTAAATTGAGAGATTTAAAGGTTATAAGACCCCAATTATGGCCAACTGAAATCAGACCATCAATTGCTGCCCGGATTCGTGTATAGAATAAATATCATGAATGCCCCTTTGATGAAAAAGATAAAAGTGAACTAAGTAGTTATTGTTCCTATCAAAATTAAGAAACTTAAGTGAATTCTCTATTTTTCCACCCAATCCTCACACGATATTATGTGGATTACGTTTTTGTTTAACTCCTCAATCCTTGTTATACCGTAGTTTTTGCAAACACGTGGAATCACTTCCACGGGTGAATTTTGAAATTATATTCCATTTATTGAACATTGTCTTTAATGTTTCCATTGGATTAAATCATTAACTTCCTCGTAAGCGATGTTTATCTGGAAATGCAGTGATCTGTGTTGTAATCGAGTAACCTGGAAGCTTGATGTCGAGTCAGGAGTCATCTCGAGTAGTGTCGTGTCGTGCGTGACTCGAGTCTTTGCAAACTGAAGATGACCCGTGTCGATTGATGTATGTTTGTAACTCGTGGCAGACTCCACGAGTCTTTGAATTCATTAATCATGACAACCCTTTAATTAGTAAAACATGCTATTTTTTTTAGTGATTGGAAATTTTGTGAAATTTTTATGTCAATTTTTAACAGTTCCTGCACTTTTTTGTGAGGGGAGAAATGGATTTCATGACCAGGCTGTCAAATATAGCGTGTGGTATTTTACATGCGTCAGTTCAAGTCATTGTTGTCAAACGTTCGCGTCAGATTCGAGTCGCGTAGGTTTTTCGAGAAATTACAACTCTGGCAGTGATATAATTGCTGTTAGGTTGCAGGTATAGTAGTAGCGGTACCAATGTTCAAGGACGGTGCAGGAATCTGAAGCAGGCATGTTGAGGTTAGTGAAAGCCGGATTATCGACTCCCTCAGTCAATTAAGTGTAAGCACTCATCCCTCTCCTTTGCAACAAATTTAATGCTTTCAAATCTATTCTTCCGTGTTGGTTCCCTTGTTAGCGTTTTCTAACAACACGCTTGGTTTAGCATAGGCAATGGAGTAGGAAAAACACTGAAGCCGGTGAGCCGCAACTGAAAAAGGGGGCCGTGTTCGGCTCGATTTAGTGAACCTCTTGGTTAGAAACTGCACCGTACGACCTTATTAAGTAACTAACCCTAACAAAACATTTTGTTTAGCACGATACGATACGTAACTTGAGAGCTATTTACATCAACTATAGAAGGGAACTACGTATCGAAGACATCAATGCACTACATGGTACCGTGTATTATCCGTTTGACATCATTGTAATAAAATTAGAAGTTAATGGCATATACGACAAAGACGGGGTAGATGGTGCCCGTACGGGCATTGCTCAAGGCAACTCGTTGAGTTAGTTCTCGAAATTAAAACAAACAAAAAAATCCAAACCTTTTAAGTTCACTGCACTTCACACCAACGACAAATGGTCAAACTTAGACAACTCGCATATCCTGCACACAAATAACTATTTTATGAGAGAGTACCTAACGGTTCCAATCGGTTTTCAAAAATTCGTGAACAGTTATTTTTTTTTTTAATTATTTTTTAATTATTTTTCTTTCTCAAAATTTGGGCAAAACCGTTACAAGTCAACACACCCCAGAATTCAAAATATCCAACTTTTTTTCCGTAACTATAGGCATTGCCACGTGGTAGTGACCTTTCAACACTCTCATTGAGTTATCGATATCATATCGATGAACCCCTTTAAGTTTGAGTCCACCGTAAGAGCAAGGAGAACTTTTGAATGAAAACGTATGTACGTAACACTAGTTTAGCAGTAATAGAACAAAGGACTGAAAATGTCAGTCAAATTGAGCTATATGAATAACGACACAAACCGAGTGACCAGAAACATACTAAAAACAGGTTTCTGAAATCCTCGTACACCCCTTATCATCCCAAAACGTACTAGAAAAGTCCTTCTGCCGTTCAAGTCTCTGATGTAGTAGAGTAAGTCCAACATTCTGTAAAGATGAAAGCATTGTTTTGGTTGATGATAACATTATTTTATCATCTTTAAATTTTTCATAAACCGGTTGTCCGGGTTGCCAATTGGCCGTGCCCGCCGGGTAATCTGACAGGTGTCACTTGGCAATGCCCGGGTGACAATGGTCTCCGTTGCCAATTGTCCTGGTGTGAATCTCCCACAGTGAAAATTGCCCTGGTTCGCATTGTCCAAGTTGCCAATTGTTTGGTGGGAGTACTCCGGATGGGAGTTGTCCTCTCACGGTGCTTACTGTTTACCATCTGCTGAGTACTGAAAAGGCAAAAGAATAAAAAATAAATAAATAAAAAAAAATGGATTTTTTTTTCCGTAACACGAGTTTTTTTTTCCTTGTTTTTTTCCCAAGGAAGAAACTTTTTTACATCTTGAAACAGAGCAAGGTTGGAATATAAATATAATATTTACAAATATTTACATTGATTAAATAAACGTAACACATTTAACACTATTTAGTACAGTAAAACATAACTGAAATTACATAAAGATGCTAATTACTGCAGTTTTCCAGAAGGAAGACCTTATTAAATATTACACCACCATTTTCGATTAAACAAATTTAAAATAAATTTTGTCACCACACAATGAAACAAAAGAAAATTTCCCTATCCAGACTTTCTCAAATTTAGCTCTGGGTAAACGATACAGATCAGCCCTAACTCTCTGTTTAACATAATTAATGATTAAAAACAAGTTGTACAGGCTCATTATGAAACTTAACTCATTATGCGAACTAAAGGCATAACCATGTGGTAGTGACCATTTAAAGGCCCCATACACGACCAAATTTTTCGTCAATTATTTGATGTCAAATAATTGATTCAAATAATTGATGTTCCCCACACACTATCAATGTATGTTGTCTTCAACTTTATGTCAATTTTCATTCTGATCAAAATCTTCGAAATGAAGGAATCTTTCACACTGGTACTAGATCTTGCCTTGGGGGAAGCTCCAAAGCGAAATAGGAGGAGGAAGTGGTCGAAAAAGTGGTTTAACTTTTTTTTTCAATTCTTCAAGAGTCGCTTCCGGAAAATGTTCCTTGTATTTCTGAAGCAACACATTGTATGCATCAGCTTTTTTGTCTCGATACATATAATCATCGGATTTGATTTTCCATAATGCTGGTAGAGATTCGTATGACTCCCAGGAAGAATTTGTGTTCGATGTCTCTCTTTTTGTCCCCCATGTTGTCGCTTCGACCAGGGGCGTAGCCCAAATTTTCTTGTGTGGGGGGGGGGCAAAGTCGACTCATCGTCCCCAATCTTGACCGACGGGACTATCTAAGCGGAGCGCCACTATCAGTTGGCGCGGAGCGTCCAAGAAAATTTTTGGTTTTAGAAACCCCTCAGATGGCAGGAAACGGCACTTCCCGAGTGTTTTATGTTGCATGTTCCCAGCCTAGAAATATGGATCTCATTTCTGATATTTCTCAATTAATGCAAAAAAAAAAAAAAAAAAAAAAACCTACTATGAAAAATGTTAATACATGTTTCTAAGCGGAGCTCTAACATCGATTGGAGCGGAGCGTACCAGGAAATTTTTGGTTTTACAAACCCCTCAGATGGCCGGGAACGGCACTTCCCGAGTGTTTTAAGCAAGAATATGTTCAGCCCAACTTCGAAATTCTCCCCGCTTCTTAATTGGAGCACTTGACAAATATTGAGGGGCTGAACATACCTTTAGCCCAAACTTGGGGGTGTGGCATTTTCTTGAGGGAGGGAAGCACCCAAATGAGGAGCCGAGCGACCGAACGGGGAGAGGGTGTGGTTTTCCCCCCTCCTGCCCCAAGGAGATTTGCAATTTTACATCAAAATTGAGCGATCTGGTGAACACCTAAGTTGGAATTTTTGGACATTTTCAATCTTGAATCAATGTTTTCCTTATTCCCTCGAGAGTTAGCAGGGTTAGTGTTTGACTGCAAGAGGGTTACTCGGTACGAGTCAATGGGGCCCTAGGGAATTGTGTCGTACTGGAACAAAACAGCTACTCATAAGGCTTACATTTATTTGGCTAAACCAGCGGAATTGACATTTTGCCCTGAAAAACGCCAAAACTACATTTAAATAAAAAAAAAATTAAAAATAAGAAAAATTAGGTATGGGCGGGACTAAGTGCGAACCCCGTGAACCCCCTGACCACGGGCCCGTCTCCCTGGGAGTCACCTTCCCATTTTGGAATGTTTTGCTGTCTCGAAGAGCTTAGATGCAATATGGTGCTATATTTTGTTCTTTTTATACTAGATTCCAGTGTTCTCCACAGGGGGTTTTAGAGGGCCGACACGTCCTCCTAGTGAAATTGACAGCTTCTGCTTTACTGCTTGTTTACGTAAAAAAGAAATATTTAGAAGTTTTTTTATGGTATTGGCAATCCAGAGGCCAACGCAGGAGTTCTCTCAGGGGGAGAGGGGATGCAGTCTGAGGAAGGTTCTTAGGTGGGGGATGCTCCCCTTTAGAAATTTTTGAAAAAACAAATGGTGTCTTTACATGTGATCTGGTGCCATATATACCCATTTTTGAAGTAATATTTGTTGCAAAATTTGCATATCTCAGGGACTAAAATAAAAGGGTATCAGTGATCGCCGGCCTGGGTGAAGGGGTTTAAAGGGGGAGGGGTTTCCCCTCCCATTTGGATTTTTTTTGAAGAATTGAGTGTCCATACATGCAACCTGGTGCCACATAGGCCTGTGCTATAGTAAAATTTGAAGTGTTACAAAATTTGCGTATTTTTAGGAACTAAAAAACAATTGACATGAGATAATGAGACGAGAAAATCCCATCCCTTTGAAAAAATTGAGAATCTGGGTGCCCTAACATGCAGTCTAGTGCCGCATATGCTACCTTTTAAATTAAAATTTGTGTCACTAATTATTACCTATTTTAAGGGTCTAAAATATACACTCTAAAAAATATTGGGCAAATATTTGCCCAACTTTTTACCAACACTGGGTATATATTTTGTCCTCCCAACAATTGGGCAAATGGTGTTGGGCAATGCAACTACCCAGTAGTTGGGCACTACTGAATGACCAACTTTTAACCAACAATATATGTGTCCTCCCAACTGTTGGGCAAACTGTTGGGCAATGCAACTATCCAGTGTGTTGGGTGCTTGTTTGGATTTCAATAATTTCAATATAACAAAGTACCCTAACACATACACCGTTTATCCCCCAAGAGTGATAGGGGGCACCAGCTTTTTCTAAAGTCCTCCCGACCCTCTGGCAAAGGGCCGTTCGACGAAACCAAAACTTGATACTGCTTCCCGAAGAAGCTATTACGTCCACTGAAGGACAACGCCAGCGACGATGCACTTCGTGAGTAAACAGTGAAGAGTATAGTTCAAAGTTTCAAACTCAATCGTGAACTTTGTATTTCTTCTCCCATTGATTATGTAGCAATGAAAACTTCTTTTTTCTATGCGACCATTGCTCTTTAAGTACTTTCGTCCAGATTTTTACTGCTATTCTACCGTTAGCTTTTTATTTACCAAATACAACCTTATTCAACCATGAGATCTTAAAACTTGTCCAACACCTTTTACCAACACCTGGATTTTACCCAACTTTAATTTGCCCAACAATATGGGTACATTTGTTTGCCCATTTGTTGGGCAATAATTTGCCCATGTTGGGCATTTTGTATTTTGCCCAACACTTTTTACCCAACAGTTTTTAGAGTGTAGCGTCCGTGATGGGGTTGGCATGGTCCAATCCCTCCACCCTGTGTACGCCAGTGGGAAAATCAACTGCCGATTTTACTTAAGTGCCACACAGTGCGGTCACCTTGTCTCCGTCGTCCAAGTAGGCTTATTTAAAAACAATGTCAATCTTAACTTGAGTTAACATGGCTGCCTTATTTTCTGTTTCATGACAGGCTCGGAGATTCAGTGTAACAGTTTTTTTCTCACTGAATTTAAAATTCACGAAAAGTATAAACGTTTCGTCTAGTAAACCTTCAATGGGCAATATGTCCTGTAGGGCATAAATATTGCCCATTGAAGGGTCATATTTATAAATATGACAAGCTATTTAAAGAGAAATATAGTAAGAAATTTGTGAGCTTTGCCTGTTGTTTTTAAAATAATATTGAATCGCGACCGCATATATTTTTCGATTTCGACGAGTCCTAGCTTTGGGTGGTTCCCCCCTCCACCCCCACCACCCCCCCCCCCCCATGCGATTATAGAACATCAGTGTTTAAGATCTAACGTAGGCTATTAATTTTCTCAAAGAAGCCTAATTTTCAAATAGAATCATGCTCAGTAAATTTTAGTAAAAAAGTACCAACGGCCGAACTAGGAGTAGGTTTTTGAATATAGCCTTGATACAATTTTTAAACAATGGGTTCTATGAAAACTACTTGTTTCAAGTGAGGCGGGCGATTGATACTGGCAGCTATACACGTCCTGTATTGGCGGTGTCTCATTACACCAGCACACTGACTGGAAACAGTAAAATACCTCATCTCTACGTTGACACATTTTAATCAGCTTGCCTTAGGACTTACAAGCAGAACCACGTACGAAACTGAAATTGAATCAGCCTCGTCTTTAAATCCATATTTCCAGTCCAGTTTTGGTAAGTTACACCTTAATTTATTTGCTTTTTGTTCTTTGTCCGTATCGCGTGGTTCACCTACCTTATGGTAGGTGCGAACGATACCTACTTTTGGTCAGGTACGTATGTATCAATTACACAATGTAACAGTAATGTTCATCCTTTGTTCAAATTTTGTTTCCGACTGAGCCTATTTTGCATGAGTTGTATATGAGCATTCAGTGAATCAGGGCTTTGTTCTGCGTGATCGTGCGATGGTTTGGTTAGGGAGGTCTATGTGTAGTAGTTGGTTCAACACATACATACTCAGTGATCGATGGAGTCATGCCATACAACAGAAGTTGTTCCCTTTACATTTATTTGCTTACCTAGAATGAAAATAATAATGAAAACAAACACAAGATGATGCAAATTTAGTATTCGAGGGTTTTGTTTTGTTCACCTAGTGTTGGAAAATGCCAAGGCTACAAGGAAACGTCGAGCCTTTACGAATAGGGTAAGGCCTGGCTATTAAAATTTCATATTAAAATAAAAGATATAAAAAGGGGGCTATGTTAGACATTAAAATTATTTTATTGTTATAATTATTTAAGTGATACTCAAAATGTATGATATATAAAAATTGCTTATCTGAATACACCGGTTATATATGCGAATTATATGTGAGTTCCGTCAGCCTTGTGGGAGTCCCTATGAGTATGAGTCAGGAAAAAAATAAACTACGCGAACCAGTGCTGTACACGTATGTGTGAATAGTCGTCCGACTATGACAGTGATAGGGGTTATTAATTAGATTTAGGACCAGGGTCGGGATATGAACTAAAATGTCGAGTTCTCGTGTATGATTTCTAGAAACCACACACCTGCTAAAACAATGGAATAATGAATGAACGAATGTACGAACTATGCATATATAATGAGGATGGAAGAATACGACAAAGATTGGCTCAGTTGTACCACTTCATGATGTAGGCCCTTGCCATGGTAGGAATGGGGGTAAACTTAGCTGTCCCAGGGGTGCGTGATCTAATAACACTCCCCTGATTATGGTAATGGGTACAGAATCATATGTAACAAAAATGTACGTATTATAACTGAGGTGTTAAGCACACATTTGGGGGATTTCTTTAATGAAATGAGAGCTTTCGGGTTATTTGAGGAGGCCACAGTGAATAATAAATATATCTGTTAGCCTATTGGGTTGCAATTCTTTAAATAGGCCTATTCTTATAATTCGGGATCAATGTTTTGCTTAATGTGGGGCAGAAAATGGCAGGAGATTCCTTCAAACTTGCATTCTTCCTATTCACAGTCCAGTGTTACAGTCTATCATGTAGTTTACATTACATGTAATTGTACCAGTATAGACCAAATAAGCCGCGGTCACATTTTTGACTGACTAGTACTTAGGCAAGTCCAAACTTTCACCACGGACTTACCACCTCCGAGGTGGTAACTTCATGCTTTCACACAGGGGCGTAGCCAGGATTTTGTCATGGGTGGGGGGGGGGGGGGGGTGGGCGCTACATTAGGGAAAAGTCCAGTAAAAATAAAGAGAAAAATAACCGCTATTTTATGTGTTTTTTGCAATCCAAGTTTGGGTCATGGCGAGGTTCTAACCCCTAATCCCCCCTCCCCCGTCTCCGTGGCTAGGCCACTGCTTTCACACACAAAACCGCAGCAGGCGGCCGTCTTGCTAGGCTAAGCCTGTATTCACACCTACGTTACGTTAGTGCTGTTTTGGTCTGTCAATGACTTTAGGCAGTCCGTTGTTCGAAACAGAGATGTTATAATTACACCTCCCTGGTAGGAAGGAAGGACATTGCTATTGCTATAAATTTAGTTCTGTTTTATCAGAAAAAATTGAACCAGCTAATAGCTGTATCTGACTGATTGATTCTTCTTAATAACATGTTCCTTCCTGCTGCAAAACTTAATGGTTTTGTACGTACGTTCCTTTAAACTTTGCTAGATAGGCTTGCAGCGGAGGTCAATTGATTTGAATCACGGGCCATTGGTTTGCTATTTGTGTAACTAAGTGCGAAAGGATTGGTCCAATATAACTCTTACTAAAAGATATATCCACAAAGCTAATGGCTGAATTTTTTCGTTGACGGCTTGATTAAAATTTACATCTTAACAAATGTATGCAAAGTAAGTATCACTAAGCCTTTTTACTTCAAGGACAGCTCGATCCTGCAAAGATCATTGGAACTTCAATTAAAGGTAAGCCGCCGTACACCATGCTCACGAGGTGTAGAACCTATTTGATTTGAGAGTTGACCGTCCCCGCCCCACCCCACCACATACACAGCGTAAACTAGATTCTAATAGGGCCTAGTGAAGATCGTTTAATTTTACCCGTTGGAATAGTCAAAATTATAAATTTCACTCCAAAAGAGCCGAGTTTCATTCTTTTTGAAGTACCTACAGGGACCAC
The DNA here is from genome assembly GCA_037179385.1 of Holothuria scabra. Lineage (NCBI taxonomy): Eukaryota > Metazoa > Echinodermata > Holothuroidea > Aspidochirotida > Holothuriidae > Holothuria > Holothuria scabra. The sequence goes on from CM074197.1 coordinate 26,772,703, forward strand.
TTTTAAAAAGAGTGTTTCCTGCAGGCACTCGATAAAGAACCTATTTGATTTGGGAGTTGACCGTCCCCGCCCCACCCCACCACATACACAGCGTAAACTAGATTCTAATAGGGCCTAGTGAAGATCGTTTAATTTTACCCGTTGGAATAGTCAAAATTATAAATTTCACTCCAAAAGCGCCGAGTTTCATTCTTTTTGAAGTACCTACAGGGACCACTTTTAAAAAGAGTGTTTCCTGCAGGCACTCGATAAAGAGTGAACTTTTCATCTTTTTTGGATGAATTATACTGTTCTTGGAGTGAATTTCTCTACTCTTGGAGTGAATTGACACTCTAATGGGTTGATTTCACATTATCACTTTGAGGGTTTATAGAGAATTGGTCATTAATTGCACAATGTGAACTGAAATTCAATATGAATTCGAATAGAAATTGTCCCGTTTTGTCAATCTGAACTGTGGAGACATTTAGTCACATCCTTAACTAGCTCAGACATTCTACCAGTTCCCGTAGATTGTGGAAGTGCAGTTTATACCATGCTATCATGATTATCCTTAGTATCCCAAGTTTTGTATACCTAATTATTACATATATTGGGTGCTTTCACTCACGTCACAAGCCCCTCCCCTTTTGACGGGTAAAATCTAATCTAACGAACGTATTTAGTGAAGCGAACTGAGAAGCACCTGACGACCCACATGTGACTGTTGCATATTCACTCTTCTTGGGGAGTATTATCACTCTGATGGAGTGAAATCACACTTTTCACTCTATGAAAGAGTGACTAAGCTCACTCTTTTGAATATAGAGTGTAGATTTCCAGATGAATCTGTTAAATTATTGATATACGGGACGGAAAAAGCCTGAGATCAAAGAGGAACTTCTTGTTAAAAAATGAACGAAAAACTCATAATATTCACTTTTAACTGTAGGGATTGTTACACCTAAGCAGAATAAAAAATGATCATCTAGGGGGAATTGCACCCACCAGGCTTGACAAAATTTGAATTTGCAAATTCTCATGTAAAGGCTAGATTCATTTTGTATGTCTTGATGATCCCGTTTCTGTGTTAGTGTACCGGTTTGCAATATCCATACTTCTACACAAATATTACATCAGCTTCATTAGAAGACTTATTAATGCTATATGAATCCCAGGTGTAAGCCACCATAATAAACCAAGGTGCAATGAAGCATGTATCCATCAATCACGCTAAAGTGCATTCTCCTTTACTTGACTGCGTATAAACTGCAACTTTTTGACATTGACGCGAAATTGCCCTATGCTACATGTACAGATATGTCAAAAGAGTCGCATAATTGATGTTTGGGACAAAAAGATGTGTGTCAAATAGATACTACATCTTCCAAATTTAACGGAAAAAACATAGCAATAATTACAAACAGAGTGCGTTATTTCTTAACGTTTAGCAGTATTTAAGGTACACCCCTAGTTATTGTTTGGGCTGTGAACACCTGATAGAAATCTCAAGGTCATTTGGTTATTTGAGGTATTCTATCGTAAAAAGAAAATGACCAAGTAATGACGCTATCGGCAATTCATGACGCCCAGTTTTAAGGCGAAACATTTTCTCATGATTCATGTTTGTCAGCCGTGTACCGCCTATAACCAAGCTATGGTCAAATATATTGTTCATAGGAGGGCAAGATGTTTTTATTGGGGGGGGGGGGGGGGCAAAAGTTTTCGGCATCCGACATAATGGTTACGCCGTAATGTGTCCGGTTTTCGAGCAAAACCCCATTGGCGTGGGGTTCAACACCCCAGTAGCTTTCAGGGGGAGATGCCCCGGACACTCAGCGATTTTAGTGATTTGAGAGGTGTCTAAACTATGAATTTAATTCAGGAGTGGGATGAGGCAGGAGAAAAGAATGGAATCGGGAAGTACTATGGCATTTGATAAAGGAGAAACATACTTTGCAGTAATTTAGGGGCCAAAGCCAAAATATTAAGGCTACTTAAAATTGAACATGTGAGTGATAATTTGAGACAGGGCATTTTTAAGAGATCCAAAGTGTTTTGTGGCATTTTATCAATAGGAAGTTCTATTTAAAATCCCGAACCAATATGCGTGGGGTATAGGGGCCTTCAACAGGGCCCCGGAAACTCGGGCATTTTAGGCTGTAGGGGACTAAATGGAAGCAAAAAGGACCTTTGTATAGGTTTTACTAATAATACTAAAAGGGACATTATTACTGGGGCAAATGTGTGTCATCACGGGCCAATAAGGGGACTGGGGACATGCCCCTCGCTCATTACATTTTAAAAACCCTGATTTGAGAAGGAGAAAGATAATTCGAAAAAGAAAGAAAGCTTGCAAAAGTTTTGTTTTAACTGTTTGAATGGCTAAAGTAAACTCCCTTACATATTATCGTTAATGTGGCCTTCAAGGGGACGAAGCCCCCGGAAGCAGTTTGCAACTTTTTCATTCTGAAAAATAATAATTGAGCCAAAGAATAGTCGAAATGTAATGAAAGCAACTTAAATTTGTTTAATTTCTTTTGAAAAGTTCATTTTTTCAGTTCATGGGGGTTATGCCCCCCCCCCCCAAAAAAAAAATCTCATAAAAAATATTGAAGGGGAGGTAGGCTTGTTTCACTAAATTTCATAGGTAAACAATTTGACCTACTTTGCCCCTGTACATACAGTTGAGTTAAAGAGTGTATTTATTACCCCACCGTGGCACATTGGGTTTTAGTCTACTGTCTATTTCACATTTAAAGGGACGGTATAAAAAACCACCACAAACTTATTTTGAAGACACAGCTTAATCTCACAATTTTCCTCTAAATCCTCTTCAAAGTATCTTTCTTAATAGGCTATACAGTAAATGAACCTCAATAGTGCATATTCAAGGAAAAACAAGTAGACTAATTTGAGGAGAAAAAATATGTTACATGACTCTCAAAAACCTAATCATAAAACAGTACGGTCTGCTAAAATACCAACACTTCAAGTTAAGTTGGAGTGACTTCACTTGCCCTTTAGAAAGCCAGACGTTCATGAGTAACCATTGCAGGCAATCAGTCCATCAAGGGAGAAACTTTGCTCTTTTGGAAGGAATTTCAATCATTTTAGAGTAAGCGTCACCTTTCTCGGAGCAGGGAGTTGTCAGGCAACTCCCTGCTAGGAGTGAATAAACACCCTAATGGGGCGAATTCACACTTTTCCTTCTATAAGGGAGTGACTTGAAGGGCAGGAGCAGTCATCCCAAATTGAAGAAGTGTAATAGACATGACTTGTTTCATGATTGGCTGTTGAGAGTAATGTGACAAGGTTTTTCTCTTCAAATGCGAAATTTACCATAAATAACTACTTGGTTTACCTTGAATATGCAATAGTAAAATCATAAAACGTAATGAAAGATACTTTGAAGAGAAATAAGATGAAAATTGTGTTATTTAGCTTTTTCTTCAAAATTTGGGGGGATTGCTCTTTACCTTTAAGACGCGGTCACACTACAGGTTAGAATTCGGATAAAGCTAGGACTCCGATCCTATTTTCGTTTTTTTTTTCAAATTCGTCTCAATGTCAGGTCGGAGAGAGCCAAAAATTGCCAACATGTGTGAGTGTATGGGTTGTACCTCATAACTACGAAGAATTATAGACATGCTATTTATTTCGTGACGTCAAATCGATAGAGATTTTTATCGGATCGCTGCCACGAGTCCAATAAAGGATTTTATGTCGGTGATATGTTAGGAAAGATTTAGTGAGACTGATTGGCATTATATTTTCATAGACATGAGATGATAATTTGATATTTCCACACTCCCTGGCAAGTTTTTGGCCCTTTGCGACCAAAGATGGAGATTTTAACAAAACCCCCGGCGACAAAATCGGATAGGTTCGATCTAAATTCATTGGAGTGTGACCGCGACTTAAAAGAAGAGTTAAAGGTTACAGCAGGATTTGGCATGTAAGAGAAGTGCTTGTTCTAAGCATTTTGGTGAAATTTGCATTTCAAATCAGATGTGTGGTTCTCAAGACATGAGTACGTAAACCCTTTTCACATTTTCAACCCGAAGTTAACTTGAAGCAAGCACGTATGACATCATATCCCCAAATTAGTGCACTGTCTTTTGTTCTTCCTGAAACTTTAGAGTCGATTTTGGGGGTCTAAAAAATCCCATATTATTAAAGTGTGATTGCATAAGTGGCACGAGAGCTTTACAAATTTTGCATCCCCCACAAGAAGGTCCTTATCCTATTAATTTCAGGGTCAACACAACAGTCTAATAAAAAGGGGAAACAAAACATTCTTTGTCATTGTGAGGAAGTCACAGTCTAGCTCTGCTGCCCCCAAACTAACTTTGGATCACAAACCTACTAATTTCATTTACTGATATATCGAGAAATGCGTGTCCGATTTGAATGGAACACCACACTGTGTACTGAGATTTAGTTCCTCTTTCACATATGAAAATTAAATTTTTGCTTCACCTTCCCCTTTAAGTTCACTCTTTTGATTTTAGTGTTCTGTATTATCATTTCGCACAGATTCGCGCCTTTTCGTTCCAACTATTGAAGGACTCACTAGAGTACAATGGGGGAGAATGAGATCAAAGTCGTTTTCAACTTTTACGAAAACATAACACCGCCACCAAAGTTTTCAACGTTCAGTGAAGGATGGAGACATTTGGGCAAATATATCGAGACCCTGGACCATTACGTGGGCTCTCAACTCCACAAAAACCTGGACCCTAATGGTATGATTTATTTTAAAAATCACTTTGGAGTAAAGTTTTTTAAAAATGAGAGTGTAAAATTCACTTGCTCCTCTAGCTATGGATGTCAAGTTTTCTTTTAATTAATTTAATTTTAGCCAGGTCCGATTTCAGTGCCCCCAAACCTAAGCGTCAATTCCAAGTTAAGTTTGCTTCGATTCAAGTGTACATGCATAATACAATGAGCCATTTCAATGGGGCCTTAAGTAACACCTCGTAACTCGTGACTTTTTAATTTTCTCGGCTCATTGACAGCTCAGTTCCTAGTTCAACTCTAATTTCTGTATAAGTCCTGACAGTCTCGCGTTGTAAAATGTTCGTCAATCGTTTCGCGGACGTCGTTTCCGTGGGAAACATTGCTTCTTCTTGGATATTTGTTCGTCCTTGCCATAACTACCTCGCGGAGCTGGCTCTTTTTATCAACTTCATACGGTAATGGCTGATCGAGGAAGTATGCCATACAGCCTGCTACGCAGGTAACGCCATAAAGGAATCGACGGAACTTGGGAGAATTATTCCTATAAAATTCGGGTTGCCTACTATGTTTGAGATAGCTCTTCATTAGATATTTCTGCCCCTTGAAAATTGAACGTGATGATTTGGCTTATGTCGTCACTTGGACGATTTTTTAACAAAAAAAAAAAATAAATAAATAAAACACGCAAACAACAATAGGCTCTCACTGGACCATGTTATCTCAACAATGTGGATTTTTGTCAGTTGTTTAAGAAGTAAGAATTTCAAGGACATGATAAGTTTGTCCATGTTTCAAGGGGGCTAAATATGAAACGTAGAACCAGAAACCTAAATATACATCAAAAAGCCAAGGGTATGAGCCCGTGTTTTGTGACAAATTCACTCTTTTGTTTTTAGAGTGCATTTCATTGCCAACTCCGTCAGGTCTTTTGAATAATTTTGTTATGACCCAGGTAAAGTGTTCTTCCAATAAACGCCGGTTCTAAGTTTACATGCACTTGCGCATGCGTTAGTGACCCTTCTGGTCAGAAAACATCTGAGTCCTGCCCGGCCGCGCATAGTAAACTGCATTTGTAAACATGTGTTTTCCATCAGTCTAAACACACGTAAAAGTGTTACGAGTTGACCTTTCGCCTACTTTGCAATACTGCTCCTTGAAGAAACTTCGAACCGGTCTGTTCTTATGTTCTATGCTAAATGATCGTATAGGTCCGGTAGTGGAACTTATCAATTTTCTACCAAAACCCACGGGCGTATTCTGAGGGCGTTAGGGGTGCATGTAATGGAACAAAAGAAAAATTATTTAAATGACCGCAACGGTAATGTTTCGCCAGATTGCAGATGAGGTTACCTACATATTCAAGCATTCCCAAACGGAAGCCCCCGCCACACACACTTAAAGGCAAGAACATTCTGTGAAGTTGGTGTGGTGACTATTTCAAGTTAGCGTCTTCTCTAAAAAGAAAGATGATACTATTATTAGGCTTTATATTTCCATAAAAGAAAAAAAAAAAAAACATAACTATTTCCAAATTCGAGCGACAGGACCTCCTGCCTGCCTGCAGTGCCTCCAAGCTGAGCTCCTCAGCCCCTATCTTTTTAAGCGTACTCAACCGTGAGTATAATAAATTTGTTTTCGGGTTTCCCAATGCCCTTTGTTACTTCCATGTGCCAACACTAAGAGAAACGTATAGATGGGCGAGAATCGACATGACTTTCACATGTTTTAGGTGACAAACATCTGAGAAACGACTCAGAACCGTAGAAGACTAAAAAAGTCACATTTTGTCGGTGCTTCTTTTGATGAATGCTATTAGCCTAATACTGTTGCAGTCAGAAGACCCATTAGTCATTTTCAGAATATACACACTTGAATTGCATAATTATCGATTATTTGCGTGGTATATGCTTCGAAATAGATGGCGAGTATTATGCTCGTCGTAGCGTTACAGACTGACGGTATCCATGCACAACACTATAGGTCTACCAATATCTGAGGGCTCTTGGCGATGTCTATATCCGACGAAATATTTGCGGGTTGAAGCAGCCTTGGGTGGATTGGCTGACTTTATTTTAATGCAATCACCTGGTACATTATAAGTAGTGAAAGGAGACCCTGGTATCAGAATTCATACATATTCTGTAATTTGTGGTGAACCATCCTGTTCGCTATTGTGTGAGGGCGGTATAACTGTAACTGTGTTCCCGGTTTCATATTCTAATTCTAATTCTAAATGAGTTCTAAATCTTCATGGGTTTCGGAAGGGTTGTAGGATAGGCTTTTACCGTAACATTCTGGTTATAAGTTGGGGCGCAATACAGTGGAACATTATTAATTGAGGCAAAGAACCATGGGCTTACCTGACCTAACCCCAAAGTTCATAATGAGAGGCTGAGAGCATGGGTCCATTTCAAACGTGGAAGGAAACGATTTTAGAACACCATTTCGTATCCTCGCGACACATTCTTTTTGGTTTATGAGTTACATTTTTTCATACACTCCTTCAACATTTATTTGAGTAAATTTGAATTTGAACAGGTCACAGGGAAATCACTGGCAGATGACCCGGCCATGCAAGGTCGCTCAATGTTCGTTATGAGACGTTCACAATTATGCACAAGATTTTATAAGCAGGATACAAACATATTCGGGATTTTAACCCATTACCGTTGTGTTCCGATCGGGGCATATTTGCGCGCCTCGGGGCTGGCGGAAAAGCGGACGTAGCACGCCCCCCATCAGCTTCCGTAGGTTATTGCCCCCTTGACCTTAAACTATTGTCCCTCTCGTTGTTGTGGCCGAATTTTCGGGTAGCTACTCGCAGTTTCGAGCTCCGCGTGAAACAGTAAAGATGGGTGGCAGCCGCTCTCTCCGCATGGGTCGAAAAGGACCCAAACAACGGTAAAGGGTTAACTGTTGTGTTTTTATATGGAACTTAACCAATTATGTTCATTATTAACATTACCAAGTGACTGTATCCTTGTTACGATTTTGATAGTCTATAAGTCCAGTGTTTCTCAGTTTAGTCAAGCATAACGAATATAGTTTAGGGCCCGTGGAGCGAATTAGTTGGAAAAAGCTCGATAGCGACAGTACAGAGGGTGTAGGCTGACCTACAGCCGAAGATCACGCGTTATTTAACTTTCTCATGAAGCTCGCAACCCTCTCTCCACGATGTCTATTACCTTTCGGGTAAAGACACTCCATGCCATGATTTTTGAAAGACTTACAGTCTTCGATTTATAAGTTAGATTAGGTTGAACGGTTCAAACTTTAACCACTCGGTTCAAGCAGGGAGCTGTAAGAGATGGAGATTGCCCGCTCAAGTCTCTCAGACAACGCGTACTTGAAGTTGAAAGTATATTGTTTCTTTTAAAGGGACGAAATTTGATAAATAGATCACTTTGTTTCCGGGTTTTTGAGGTTTTTTGACTTCTTAATGGCGATCTTCTTCTTTTAAAGTCCAGTAATCCTGTAACAAGGACAATTGCCAAGATATATACTGCCTTGATCTTTATGCGCTTATATCCGACACATGTGAAATTTTTCACCGTCTTTATCGAAACGACTGTTCTTTTTCTAAAGTCCTCCCGACCCTCTGGCAAAGGGCCGTTCGGCGAAACCAAACTTGATACTGCTTCCCGAAGAAGCTATTACGTCCACTGAAGGACAACACTTAACGACAACCTCGCGGCCTTCAGACCATTCAGCCACTGTTCAGCCACTTTTAGGTTGCACAGTTCCATTTTTGTTCTAATTTATTCATTAAGCAAAGAGGTGCACCTTTTAATACAGCGGGTGTCAGGTAACGTCGTTCTTATGCTAGAAAGAATGCATTTCTTAACCTTGACATGTACCGTTTAAAGGTGGTGTGATACCAAAATGACAAAGTCAGGTATTTGATATAAAAATCATTAAAAACCAAGAAAATTGCCGCAATTTCCATCAAAAGTGGTTAAAAATTGGCTGTTTTACAGGTTTACTTTTGATTTGCACTTAATCATGCATAAATATGAGCTCAATATGTAAATCCTGTGATGTCATGGGAGGGACATACCATATATGGCTAATGTTATCCTTTGTTTTTGCAATCTTCATTTCAAAGGCAGTTGTAACATTAGTGTTTCCTGAAGGGCTTAGTTGAAATTGTGTCCTTGAAAATCATCAGTATCAATCACCAAACTATAAAATCTGATGAGTAATTAAGAGATAATTAATGTATGGTTAACAAAAGAACAAAAGAAATGTCAACACTGTGCAACACTATGTAACACTCAACATCACTTTTTTTGCATAACCAACAACTTGCTTCAGAAACATTCAAACTTTGAAGAGGTATGTCAATGAGAATGGTAAAAGATATTGACTTAATTCCAACGGATTCTTCCTTAGGAGACCTTGCTCCTTAAGTACCGAGTAAATTCAGTGCTTTTTGCTGACATGTCACACTACCTTTAAGTTTAGTACCTCTTAGGAATGTATCATATTTGACCGACGGTACTAAGCTAGAGAGAATCCTTCCTATTGTACGCTTTGGGTGAGTGCACCTGCTTAAAATTCAACATGAATCTAAATATTCTTGCTAATATTTCAGTTCATTCCGGTTTGTTCCTGATATAGCAACGAAGGTAGTTTTGCTTAAGAAGTAATAGAAACATACGACGGTTGGCACTGTGATGCTTAGGAGATAGTAATCCTCTGATCTGTTTAGCTGTAGCAGACAGCCAAAATCATTGTCCCTACTGTCTAATCTTAGTTCAGAAGAATTTCCGGAATCAGTTAATACGAGGCCTAATAAGTGATAAGCAGCTAGCACAAAAGAAGATGAGCAGAGCGAGCAATCTCTTCCAGCTCCCTGGTTCAAGCTGGGAACAATTTGTTTTTTGTTTTTTCTAAAAGTCCCCTCGACTCTCTGGCGAAGAGCCAAGGGGCGAAAACCAAACATTTATTCCCGGAGGAGTTCTGTTCCAGGAATGAGCTAATCGTCCCAAATGGATAAGTACCCCCTCTAAAGGGCAAACATGTGTGGTCCTGCTCTAGACCGTGACTGGCTGAATAGAACAGAAGCCACACCCTGGATGCAGTTTAACGTCATGCCCAGGACAGTTAGGAACAATTTGTCTTCCCTACCGCATTGCTTACGCTGAACACTGCAGCAAAATGATACTGTGGTTCATTTTCAAGACTTTGGGTATGCCGATCCGGCCAGGAGTAGAACTCCACGCCTCCCGGACTGCTAGTCGGAGGCTCATATCACTTAACCATTCAGTCGCCCGTCTAAGACTTCGATCAAGAATACATTTCCTTACTTTTCCGCAGTGGCGTAGCCACTGGGGCGGCGGGGGGGGGGCCTAGGCCCCCCCAGATTTTCTCCAGGCCCCCCCCCCCCAGATTTTTTGGGTCCTGATAGAGTAATTGAAAAAAATAAAATTAAAGAAATGTGCAAAAATTAAAAAAAAAAAAAAAAAAGTCATGGATGAATGTGCGTTAAACACATTTTGTCCGCACGTATGAAATCAAGCAATAACTTTAAAATGCCTACTTTCACTAAATTAGATAGGCCTACCGTTTGTGATCTGCACTGTCGTTTATTGCATTTCACTTCGAAGATGAAACGAAAAGTCTCGACGACAAACTTTAATGTGACTTTGTTAGGTTAAGACCCTTTCTGCCTTTCGGATGGCTGATTGATTTACTGAAAATAAGGCAATCGTACACTGGAGACCACTCTTACACAACCATTCCTATACTTTATTATACACAAAATATGCCGTAAGCAGATAAGGGTAAGGTACTGCTTTCGGATAATTCTTCCCTTCCATCCTTAAGAAGTAGGCCTATGTCGTGCCTCACTCCTTCCCATGACAAGTGCCACTGTAGGACGATTTTTTCGACAAGTCCTCTTTTTAGTAGTTGGCACTGGCGTCCGGGGGATTTGCAAAATGTCCACAAGGTCCGGAGTTCATGTGTTTCCCACATGATCGATACTTCTGCTTTGAGGTTCAATTATTTTGAGGGATTTATTCGTAGTATTTTAATTTTGACTACGTAATGTACCGATGAACAAATACTGCACTATTTTGCACATTGTTTCTTTGGTAGTATGTATGTCTTTTGCAAAATCTCTACAAAAACTAAAAATATTTTTATACTTTTCATGCTCCCCAAAAAGGGAAAATCCGAAAAGTCAGGCCTATAATCAGTTCAAAGTTTTGCCAAACATAGCACCATTTTGCATCTAGGAAATCTAACGCAAAGAAAGTTTCTCAGAGGGGGACACAACTACTTTTGGTTTTCCTGTTAAAGGGTGAGGTGCTGCCTTAGGTAAGCTGAAATCCATTCAAATATTGCCGCATTTGCGGCTGGGTACATCCAGTTTAAAACACGTGGGAAGTGCCGTTTCCGGCCATCTGGAGGGGTTTTAAAGCCCAAATTTTTCTTGTACGCTCCGCGCCAACTGATAGTGGCGCTCCGCTTAGATTCAAATATTGCCGCATTTGCGATCTACGTGCTTCTGAAGTTCACAATTTTTCCAAAGGGAAAGGGAGATACCGGCTCCATTTAGTCTCATCCCCCAGGCCACAGATCAGATGTGCCCAGTTTGGGGGTCCCTAAAAAGGGATATGTATTACCATTTTTCATAGATTGATTTTTTATTCTCATTATTTGAGACATCGCAGACATGAGATTCGTATTTCAAGGCTGGGTACATCCAGCTTAAAACACATGGGAAGTGCCGTTTCCGGCCATCTGGAGGGATTTAAAGCCCAAAATTTTCGTGTACGCTCCGCGCCAACCGATGGTGGCGCTCCGCTTAGATAGCCTTGCCGTGCCTGACCCTCGGAGGTACCAGGCCCTCCCCCCCCCCCACTTGTTACCTAGGCCCCCCAAAAATCCCATCCTGGCTACGCCACTGCTTTTCCGGCACAAGTTAAATGATAGTGGGAAAACCTTTCCATTTCTTTAAAACCAAGGCATGTCAGTGCATCTGTAAAGAAGCGGAAAAGGGGCATCATGGAGGTTGGCACTTGCAGCCTGAAAAATACTTAAGCTTGAAAAAATTAAAAATATATTCAACATTTTCTACGCTTTCGCCACAAAATTTTTAGAATGTAAAGTTCAAAAGTTCAAGACTTCAAAGTAGGAAAAATGGTTAGTTGCCACGACGCAAATGTCTGGGGAGTGGGGTCGTTTCAGCGGGGATCATGTTGACATTTAACTTGGCGTAAATTTTCTCTCAAATTGGCGCCCTGCAAATGGAGGCAATACACTTTGATAATTGGTTCGGCCTCCTTAAATTCTCAAACATTTGACAACGAAACTCATCTCTGGCGAGAATAAGAATTTCCCTTGATTTGATCAATCAAACGTGCCCCCCCCCCCCTCCTTTGCCCCGAAGATTCATTTTTTGAACCTCCCAAAATTAAGGTTGGGGATGAATTTGTTAAACCCTAAGTTTTGGTTTTTTGAAAACGTGGTGCTAGTAACTCTTTCTGGAACCATGCAGCAGTTTTTTTTTATTCTTTTTTTTTTTTTTTGTCTTCCCTCACAAATCATTACGACTATCGAAAGTTCTTTTCAATCTTCTTATCAACACCTCAAGAGATGTCTCTTAATTTACTAAAAATGATGAAAGGTAGTTGATGCTTGCAAACTTAGATCTTGAAAAAGATTATTCTGCGAGATGCTCTAAAATAAGCCGTCAGCCTCTGAACTCCGTAGAGTAAAACATCAATCTAAATGGGGCGAAACAGCTGTGAACATAAAGAAACATCGTGACACACCACGCAAACCGATTTAGCACCGGAGAACTCCAGACAATGAAGACAGGGCCATCTTGGGGCACATCTTCTTAAAAGTCACGGCGCAGGTGGTCAAGTAATGGAACTGATATGAGTAACTAGCAAATAAAAAGAGCGTGATTACTGGAAAAGTGTCTAAAGAATGGATTAAGAGTCCGTCTGGCAAAATTTCATTGAAACTGCCAGAGGAGATTCTATACAAGAAGCACCTTCTAGAACCTCCTTGAACTGCCAAAACGTTTTTTGATTACTCCCGACCTATTTACTTTTAAATTTTCCTACGATAAACCTTGGGTTTTTATTCAAATCGTAACCTTCAACGGCTTTTACAAATCAGAGGCTTTATGCCTCGGTTACTTTTGTAATAAATCCTTGTGTGACGTCATGGGCTTGTTATATGTGTGTCGTTGTACAGAGGGATTTAACATGCTGGCTTACTTCGCATGATGTTTTGAGTGGCGTAAGAGGACTACAAAAACATATCCGATCCTTTAGCACTCGAGATGGACAACGAAGCTGACGCTTACAAAGTTGTGTTTAACTTTTACGAGACAATCACTCCTCCACCACAGCATAAGACTTTCTTTGATGGCTGGAGACATCTCGGAAAATATGTCGAAACTCTCGACCATTTTGTCTCTACACATTTGCTACGGAACACAGACTCGGCAGGTAAGTAGTTACGTAATCAACCAGACATTCAGGCTACTAACGTTAAACAGTATGCATATGGATTAAACGAGCTCTTCTAAACACAATATGCTAATCCTGCCCGAAATACAATCGCACGGCAATTTCTCTGTGTGGTGCTAGACCAGTTGTGGCCGATCAGATAATTTTCTTTGCATTGTGCGTCTCCCGGGCTCCAAAAGATATCACTGGCGGGCCGCATGAGGCCCGTGGGTCGAAGGTTTCCCTCCCGTGGCATAGACGTTGAGGTGTTTAACTCCAGAACCTAACAAACCAATCCTCTGATATCATTATCTGGCTTCTAATAACGTTGGCTAAGACTAAATTGAGTAAATTCCTCAAAACCTGAGCCGGCAATTCTCTGAGACCGCGTGTTTGGACTAACGGTAGAACGTCCGTCTATCACGCGAAATGTCTGGGTTCTATTCCACGGTCGAATCATACCAAAGACTCTAAAAATGGAACTTGTTACAGTGCCGTTGTGCGCGATGCTCCTATAAGCAATGAAAAAGGGAAAACAGGCCACAACTGGAAAAAAGGCCGTGACCGGCTCGACCTGAACCATTAGGTTGCAAACTGGACCGTAAAACTCCATGTAACTAATTAACTCTGTGATCTTTTTAGCTAGTACTATTACAGGCTCTAGATCCCGGAACTCTTTCCCTGGGTCACACCGTAGCTCTAACGTGCTGACGTTACATGCCAATCAGCGTCCTCCGTCCCCTGAAATTCAGGTCACGCCACGGACAGAGCCCCCATGCTTAGGTTTTGTTTTTGGATTGTAGTTTTCTTCATATAGTATACATATTGGAAGTTGTCACATGATTATGTCATGAAAGGGGTTGTTGGCGCTCATGGAAGGGAGGTGTTACATGGTTTGGGGGTCTTTAGGTGCAAAAGGTTGCACTTGTGCCTCAACCGTGCCTGCGATTATACCATTTTGTTCAAGCCAGTGCTCCTTCGCAAGTTGACTAGACGAATTGTACAATATAAAAATGTAAAAGGGCAGCCTGATGGTCCGGCATTAACCGAACTTAATCTGTCAAATAATTGAGTGTTTGAATTCGTCTTTACGGCAAATAAGACCTTTCCAATATAGTGATCTAATATGGGTTTCAAGAAGCTTAGTATAGTAAAATGCAACCAACCTGTGAATACTATTGTACGAATTTAAAATGTGCGTGATGTTTCTAATGGACACTTATTTCCAGAATGCAGTACTTAGCCGTCACAAAGAATCACCTTGGAATTTTAAACAGGCGTTCCAATGATTTAGCTTAGGGAAAAATGATGAATTCAGTACCGCTGACCCTGACGAGGCATGCTTAACTGTATGGTTCATTTGTCTCGCTCATCCTTATGTGGTTTTAAGACCTCACGCGTAATTATAACGGCGAAGATCTCAGTAACCTGGAAAGGACAAATCTAACAGCGGCTACCTGGATTTTTTTTTTTTTTTTTTTTTGGTGTAAACAACTTTTTAAAACAACGCTTGTAGGCTACTGCATGGAGGAGAGAATTTGGCTTGCGTAAGTCCCATTTGACATTTTGGCGCGGCGTTAGATATTTTAAAGTGTAACATAAGTCAAAAAATTCAAACGTATATATTAAAGACTATGAAAAATGAATTCCATTGGCAGTAGTCCAACTCCTATCTTCACAGGACATTTCTGAGCTGAGATATAAAATGTTGAAGTTGATTCACTTAAACAAATTGGCCATTGCGCAATAATTTGTGATTTTTGTGGTGTAAAACTCACATTACCTGCTTTGCTTTCTGTTAAAATTAAAAATGTTTTTACGACCTTGGACCCTTTTTTGTTTTCTTGCATAGAATAGGGCTCAATTAATTACACCACCCATATGAGTAAGAGTGTTGTCACACCTTGATACAAGATGCAGTAACTTTCAGAAAACCAGAGAAATACAAAGATTTTAATTTGAGTAGTACAACAATGATACCACATATTATTGCGAAATGTAGCCCTACCATTTTTAGTTGAGTGAATTAACTTAAACATTTTATATCTCAGGTCAGGAAAGTCCTATGAAGATGGGAGTTAGACTGTTAGAATTCATTTTTCGTGGTTGTTGATACATGTTTGAATTATTTGGCTTGAGGTACACTTTAAAGTCATATCGTAGAATTATAGCAATATGGTCCCCGCAATCGTTACAACAACCCGCCAACGTTCTTGCCGTTGACCCATACTACAACATACCTCGAAAGATGAGAACGTCACTGCGTTTTCATAAAAAAAAATTAAAGGGGCTCATTGAATCGATGCGGGTATCTCAATGAAAGTGCTAAAAGGCACTACCACTTGAAAATGCATGTAATCAGCATAATAAGTCAAAATTTAATTCATATCCAATAGTTATGGAAAAAGTCAAAGCTTTGAACGTTGAAAGTCTTGACATGTAACGGTTTTGTGCAAAATTTGCAAAAGTGTGTGGTCACTCATTGTTGAAAACCGAACTGAACCCGCGTTAAGTAGTCACTCATAAATCACTTGATTATTTGTACGTATGATATAATGGGGATTGTCTCATTAAGTTTGAGTATTTGTAATTGGTATGTGAAAAAAAAAAATAACAGCTTTGGAAAAAAATTTTGAATTTCATGAACCAACTCAAGTAAGCCTCCTTACGTCTTTAGAGTCCGTACAGTGAAAAAAAAAACATTGGAATTGAATTCGACTTTGTAGGGCAGGAGTCATTTGGAGAAAAAAAATATTATACGCAAGCTTACTAGTGAACCCATTATCCGGCTCCGTTCAAAAAGATCCTATGGACTGACGTCACACTGACGTCATTTTTGGAGAAAAAATGGGCACGTGGCCATACCAATGAACCTTGTTTGGGATATACATCGATGTGCCTGACACACTACTGTAGTTCGTCGTATCTGTGTGTAGATTAACCAATTCGCGTATGCAACTGGTCTGCACCAAGAGCTCCTGGTTTGCTGGAGTCTCTTTGGTCATGATCACCATTACAACAGAAACAGAAACTACTAGTTGTACTACTCTGGTAGGAGTTACTCGTACCACTGGAAAAAACAGTGATTTATTGACATAAGATTATTAAACAAAATTACTTCTTCTACCCAGTTGGAAGCAGAAATTGGACCAAAACAAAATGAACCTTTTAACAAGAAAAATCGTTATGGGATATATTGTTTGAGAATAAGGTCAATTTGAATCTTAATCAAAAGAATAGTAAGTTTCTAATGTTAAAATGAAGTTATTCCTTATATATTGGGAAGAGTTTTTCCTTTCATTTCTCTTGTTCAGTCATCAAGACAGGCTTTTGCAAAGTTGACACATTTTCTATAACAAGTGAACTCGACTCAAGCAGGTGTGACATTGATTCAAATTGTTGGTCAATGACAAAAACAACAAGTTATATATTGAATAGCATTAGCCTCTAAAATCAAAAGAGTGAATTAACCCACTCTATGGAGGAGTGAAAAGTGTGAATTCATTCCATTAGAGTGATAACTCACTCCAAGAAGAGTGGAATTTACTCCAAAAAGAGTGAAATTTCCTCCAAACGAGCGCAGTTTCGCTCTTCATGGAGTGCCTACAGTGATCGCTCTTAAAAAAGAGTGATCATTGCAGGCTCTAGTGGAAAAGTGAATTTTCCCTCTTTCTGTAGTGAATTTCACTCTTCTTGTAGTGGATTTCACTCTTCTGGGAGTGAAGTATCACTCTAATGGAGTGAATTCACACTTTTCACTCTATTAGAGAGTGACCAAATTAACTCTTTTGATTTAAGAGGGCACTGGGACCTTCCATTTGTGGATATTCAGTTTAACACAATGCAGGGGCGTAGGAAGCAATTTGAAGGTGATGGAGGGGTGGAATAATTTTGACCCATGCACCTCACCCTACCCCATAGAACAAAAGGTACATTTTTATGCTAAATTTTTTCGTTTTTTCTCGAGTTAGAATATTATTTTACAAAACGGAAAAAATTTGATTTGTTTCTTAAGTGTGAATACTACTGTATTAGGAGTGTAATTTGCGGCTCGCGGATCGCGAGGAAAAATTTGTTTCCTTTAAATTTACACATTTGTAAATATAAAGCTTGTATTACGTTAATTAGTTTTGATTCAAGGTAGTCCTGCAATGAAATTTGACTATTTGAGACTATCGAAGAATCTGCGTTTCCTATTAGCAAATATCTGAGAAAGCATGGCGACTGATGATGCTACTACATGAGGTTACTTAACATGTACCTCAAGTCAAAAAAATCAAAAATTTATATATTAAACAGTACGAAAATGAATTCTGACAGTCCAATTCCCATCTTCATGGAACATTTTTTAGCCAAGATATAAAATGATGAAATTTTTTCACGTTAAACAAATTAGTCGAATGCCCAATAATTCGTGACTTTGTTGTTGTACAACTCACATTACCTGCTTTGTTTCCCTTTGAAATTAGAAATGTTTTGTGACCTTGAACACTTCCTGTTTGCTTGCAAAGCATGTTGGAAATAGAGGGCTTAACTAATTACATCACCCCACGAGAGTAAGAGTGCTATCACACCATGATGGTACAAGGTTTAGTAGGTACTTTCAGAAAAAAAAAAAGAAATACAAAGATTGTAACTTGGTAGTGCAACGGTGACATCACAAATTATTGTACAATGTAGCATTTTAATTTGAGTGAATCAACTTACAACATTTTATATCTTGGCTCAAGAATTTCCTATGAAGATGGGAGTTGGACTGTTAGAATTCATTTTGAATGCTCTTTAATTTATATGTTTGCAGTGAATTTTTTAACTTGAGGTACACGTCAAGGAGTGCAAATTGAGACTTCTGGCGACATTCAAACAGCTCCCAAAACTTCGTTGCCCTTTTGTACACA
The DNA here is from genome assembly GCA_037179385.1 of Holothuria scabra. Lineage (NCBI taxonomy): Eukaryota > Metazoa > Echinodermata > Holothuroidea > Aspidochirotida > Holothuriidae > Holothuria > Holothuria scabra. The sequence goes on from CM074197.1 coordinate 26,790,797, forward strand.
AACTATATAAAAATTAAAAGCCTATAATTTAGAAAATTTCAGGGAAACGGCACTGTAGCGGCTCGGAGAAACTTACCACTGACTGCTTAATGAGCCACCATTTACTGCATTAAGGGTTGCAATTTAGGGCGAGCAAAGAGCGCGAAAAATTGTATTTTTTTTACACTAACAATTACAAATATGGAGCTTTTATTAGAAAGAATTCGGAATTTCATGAAGGAAAAGTTGAGAAAACCGCACTGATATGACTGGTTTCTCAAATGGCAAATTTCTGAATCTTTCACTTTTTCGAGCCAGGGGGCAATCGCCTCCTGCTTCCTGCAGCTATGTCACTGCTTTGCAACATTGAACATTGATAACATTTTGACACTTCAATAGCTAAAGAATCCATCTACATAGACTACTCAACTGACATGGTTGAAAGGTATCTGATGATAGGTGTGTATGAGAGCATTTGATTACGGTAGGCCAATAGTTCCCTGCTTGGAATATGAAGTCTTGCTCGAAAGACTTTCTTAGTTAGGGTGGAGCGTAGGCTACAGAAAATTTTGACCAATCGCGACCCCCAGACAGCCGGAAATAGCATGTCTCGGGCTTGTAATTAGTAGCTAAGTATTCCGATTTTTCCTTCAAGTGTGGACACCACTGTGTTAGGGGTGTATAATGACGCGCAAAGCGCGTCGGATTTTTTTTCCCCTTTTGAACCACACATATGTAGATATGGAGCTTGTATTGCAGAAAGCTTTGGATTCTGGGTTTCCTGTAAGGAAATTTAAAGAGTTGGGGATTATTGAAGAATCTGCACTTCCTTCATATATTGGTGCCAATTATAGAATGATTGCACGACCAGTGAATCGTTGTTGCTACATAATGTTATCTAAGGCCCATGAAATAATACTCTCCGATGACATTTCAAAAAGGTTCCCAAAGTTTGCGGTCGTTTTTGGACAAATTATTTCAAAACCAAGAGCTTTCATTGAAGAAAATTTGGAATTCTATGAAAGAGTTTACAAAAATAGCAATATATAGCTTTTTTTATTATTTTTTTTTTTATTGTGACGCAATATACATAGTGGGACACATTCCTCCCCAGCATTATGCAAGACGAATCTGTGCCTATGCATACTTCGAATTGCTACTCTTTTGACGTGAAAATGTGAGTTTGAAAAATAATTTTCTTTGCTTGATGCATGAAGCATTTGAAGTCAAATATTAGTGCTTCCATGCGTTGACTTTACTTCAGACAGTCAGAGCCTCAAGATACGACACTGTGCCACATTAAAGTGGAATAAGTCACTATTCAAGGACACTATTAAAATTTTCAAAGTAAAACCCACTGGAATGAAAATCGCAAAAACAATGACATTAGCCATATATGACATGTCCCTCCCTCTACATCACAAGATTTGCATATTGAGCTCGTGTTTTTGCTTGATTAAGTGCAAACCAGAAATTACCCTGTAAAATGGTCAAACTTTGTCGGATTTCTTTGGAAATTGCGGCAAATTTTCATGGTTTTCAACGCTTTCCACATCACCTTTTTCATGTCTTACGACCATTAAAGAGAGGAGTAATAAGAACACCTTGGTGTTCTTTTCCAGTGTAGGGGAAGAAGGTATCGGAGACAAAAGATGAAGAAAACAACGGGGTGTTTGCATAGCAGTTAGTCGTGGAATCCTGTACCTTACACGGATCTTTACTTGAGGGTGGCGAATTTGTGCGTGAAGTGCAATTGTGGGACGTCCCACAATGGCACCACTGCTAAAAGAAATCACCACTTGTGTGGATCACTTTTAACCCCTTTTTTCAAAATGGCAAATGTCCATCAACTGTTTGGAGTGATAATGTACTGTGCTATATTATGATTAGAGTACCTTTATCCCTATAAAGGTACTCTAATTATGATAAAGACATGCTGCCCTCTATATTTGACATGTCCTGCAACTGTGTTACCACCCTATTGTGGTGTTACCAGGAAGGTGCTATTAGCATCGATTATAGATTTCATTGGATCTCCATCTAATAACACCTCCCTGGTGTTACATATACAGTTGAAGCAGGGAGGTGTTATTAGAATAACACTTCCCTCAGGCTGGTTAAAGGACACGATGTCTGTCAAACCAGAGAGGTGTTATTAGGTGTTGTAACACCTCCCTGGTGCAACAACTACTGGCTGATTAGGTAATAAACACCCAACATTCAAATATGGTGGGGTAGACTTCCAGTATAAAATAATTTTCACAATTTCCACACTCTAAAAACATCCTGGTTAAATTTAACCAGGATCGGGGGCAATAATTTTCCATACATTTCCTGGTTAAAATAACGCGGAAATCCTGGTCAAAATTGACATTTTCCTTGTAAAATTAACGACTGGTTAGAAATCCTGATAAGAATTTAACATTTTCATGGTTAAATTTCTTTTTTCTTTTTAACCAGGAAATGTATGATTAATTATTGACCCCGTCCTGGTTAAATTAACCAGGATTTAACCAGGGTGTTTTTAGAGTGCAGAACTTCACAGAAACCTGATGTGTTCAGTCTAGTACTAATAAAACATTCACCTGCAGGACATATAAGACCAATGCCCCACAACAGCCAAGGAAACATCCATGTCTAGAACAAATGTATACTGTGCTAGTATGTGTACGCAAGCACCCTTAATTGTGTCTCTTCTTACATGTACTACAGATGATTTCGTATTAAGTAATTTGAGATTTATTTTCTTACAGGAAAGTTTCCATATGCAAATTTTGCAACGTTTAAGGGGTCAGTGGAAAGAATTGAGAAGGATATGACGGAACCTTCGCCAGAACTGGTCCAGGCCCTCATTGAGGGACACGGTCTCCCAGGACACCAGATCAACCACCCGGGTAAGAGATGTATACACCGTATAGCCGCTGTCACACTACAACGAATTTGGATAAGATTCCGATATTTGTGAATTTTATTAAAATCTTCTCCACCTCTGGACGGAAAGACCACAATTTGCCAGCCTGTGTGAATATATTTTTTTCGTAGGACCGTAATAGAAAATTAAAATTGTACTAATTACTTCGTGACGGCAATCGGTAAAGAGCTTTTATTGAACATTCAACATTTCCTTTTCATAATGATACAAATCATTTATTTACACTGGTCGAGAAATTTTTCTCTTTTCGACCGGAGATAGAGAATATTTTGATAAAACCTCACAAAAATCGGATCGGAATTGCACGAATTGGTGTAGTGTGACCAGATTCAGGGTAGATATTACACCTTTACAGTAAGCCGCGGTTACACTTAAACGAATCCGGATTGGAATTCGATCCGATTTTGTGAGTCTTTTAATCATCTTGATCTCCTGACTCGGACGAAAAGAACACAGAATTGATAAACCTGTGAAAATATATGTTATTACAAAAATAACATTTACACCAATTATTCCGTAACTTCACATTGGCAGACAGTTTTTAACGAACTACGCGTGTCCGATAAAAGCTGTCCGTCGGTGTGACGTCGGGGAAATATCAGTTACCGTTTCCTTTTCATAGATACCAGATACAAATCATATTTACACTGGTCCAGAAATTTTGCTCTTTCCAACCGGAGAAAGAGAAAATTTTAATAAAAACTAAAAAAATCGGATCGGATCGGATCGGAGTCTCACGAATTGTGCTTGGTGCTCAGCATATACAATGGAGCAGGGGAAACAAACCAGTGAGTCACAACTGGAAAAAAGGCCGTAGCCGGCTTCACTTAAACCACTTGGTTGTAAACTGGGCCGTAAAACTCCACCTGAATAACTAACTACCTCGCGAATTCGTGTAGTGTGACCGCGACTGTGAACAAAGGATAGAGGTTGATGCTTTTGCTTTTAAAACAGATTTGAGGTCAACGATCATTAACGGTCTCACCTTTTAATTTAAGCCTGATCTTCATATGACGCCTTAATTTTTCCATTTGCACCCCCCCCCCCCTCCCGAATTTATGTTGATCTAATACAAGACTTATTCCGATATTCAATTTTGGAAGGGCTAGGTAAGAGATATAACATTTTTCCTTTCAAAGGATAAAATTTCCACTCATCTGCAATCGAATTAAAAGTTTCCTTTTTTTTATTACAAACAACTCTCTGAAATATTTAGAATGAAAAACACTCCATGACAAAGTAAAATTAAGGATCACTCTAAATGTCGAGAGAAAAATTTCTTGGAAAAATAGTCATCCTCACTCTTTCAGAGTGAATGTTCGATCTTAATTTATCCTCACTTTACTCTTTGGAATTTAGAGGGAAGAAATTACCACTGAAAATCATATCTAGTCAGGACGGTTGTTCTAATGACTAATTTGACTAAAGTTGTTAGAGTGTAAATTAGTCGGTCGATTGCTCGGTGATCACAAACTAGTATGAGCTGCTATAAATATAAATACGCGCGAGATGTAGCACTGGAGAAATCGGTTGATTGTTCGGTGGTCACAGACTAATCAGTGGGTAAGTCAATGTGGTCCCGACTAATCATCTGACTAGCTTGTGATCCCTGACTAACCAACAAATTTATTTAAATTCTAGTCAGTCAAATTAGTAGGTGTATGAATGGCAATCATGATTAGATTTGGCTTTTTACCATATGCTTAATAGACCTTACATGAGTATTTTTGAGATCCGTAAGATTTCAGGTTGGAAAGGATGTGTTGAGTATCAGTCACTAGAAACATTGTTACAGTACGCGGTAACACTGGAGAAGTGGCACGGGAGTATTGCCTAGCGGGAGAAGTGACGTGGGAGTAGTGTAATATCGCTTAGTGGAGTGGGAGCAGGACGGAACCTATATTCCGATCGAGAAGAGTAGCTAAAGCTGATGGTGTAAAGTCCTAAAAGAAAGGTACTTTGATATGATGTTGTACAGAAATGTTTGGATTGAATCAATTTTATTTTTAATTTGATGAAATGGGTGACATTTTTAGAACAGCGTCAGGGATCCAGGGCAACGACAACATCAGGGAGACCTCATACATATAACGTTACTAACGACCCCAATGTATATCATGATTCAATATTTGATTGACAGGAGGTTACTTGGAGCTAGCCACAAACAACAATCTTCCTCTTGCACCTGACTTTCCTCCAAAGATGGACTCTACTTTTATTTTGATGGCTTTCCAGGTAGGTTTAACTTGAAAGACAGTCGTCCAAAGCTTTTGAGGCAATGTAGAAGTCTCTCCTTATTTATATTCTGTGCGTCTTTTATGATATTTCATGACTAAAAAAAATTGCATCATAGAAGGTAAACCAAGGAAATTACTATTTATACATTTCACGGTTCTGTGAAAAATGTATCACCAGAATTATTCTCAAGACCCTTTCTCATGAAATGCGGTGGACTCACGGATTTCCTATACATGTAGGCTACAGAGCATACTGTGCGTTACATTGTCGACACCATACGTGTGAGTATAGGCGTAGCAAGATGGCTGTCTGCCATGGTTTTGTGCGCGTGTGAAAGTTTGGACTTGCCCAAGTTAATCAACTGATTTTGCAAGAAAGTTGAAATATTTTCGAAATAATACAAGGTAAGGTCAAAATCACTACACGTATTGCAGGAATATGACATTTTTTCTCTTTCAAATTACTTCTGTTTAAAATATTCGTCGTCAAATCAAACACCAGCACTTTGACCAAGTCGGTGGCGACAATCGACGGATAGGACGTGCTCGTTACATGCTCTGTCCATGTATACAGGAAGTCCGTGGCCGGTAGACTACGGAACAGATGTTTTTGAGTGGCTGAATTTTCTCTTTAGGTGTATGACAATTTTGCGGTATAGGAGGGCAGAAATCAAACCCCTAATTAAATATGGGCAGGGCAAGGGGCCCATTAAAGGCAAGGCAATGGAAGTGGGGTTGAGGTGGGGCGTCAAATGGCTTCTAGAGGGCCGAAATTCTCACTCTGGACCCCCTACCGTACGCCTGAAGGGGACAGAAGGTAAGTGGTGGGCCGGCTACCGCATGCTAGGGTGACCACCGTCAGCGGAAACCTTGTTAATTTTGTAAGGGATTGGGATGGGAGACGAATTACCAGGAAATTGTGACGCATCACGAGGCAAAGCTGGATCTCGTCATGTAGAATGTAGCGCCAGACTACTAACGCAGAACGCGTTAAACATGATAAAAAATGAATTGACCGCGGTTGGATGGTATTCTTTATTGGAAAATTGGAAAATCAATGCATCTTATTGATACCAGTAGTGGTAGGTCTACAGAAAATACAGTAGTACATGTATCATAATCGAAGCCTATAGACTGTTTTCACTTACGTCAAAAACACGTGGCGGTACTACAGGGAAGGGAAGAGGGGGTCCCCCTCCCCACTTGATCGAGTGTCTGCATATTAAGATCAATATTTGATTTGCTCTCCAGGAGGTTACTTGGAGCTAGCCACAAACAACAATCTTCCTCTTGCACCTGACTTTCCTCCGAAGATAAACTCTACCTTTATTTTATTTGACCCAAGTTATGTCAGTTGGGAGTTGGCCCGGAAACTGAACTTAAAATAATAATAAATATACCTCTCCAGGGAATTAATTTGTCATCCAGAGATATGCTCAAATTCCGGAGCTTTCTGGACTTTACACCAGGACCTCAGCCCTAGGAACGGGCGCTTTGGGTTCGCATACGTGCTGCACCCGAAAAAATTTGCTCCCCAAAATTATCTTTTGCCCTTGATTTCCCCCCAATTTAACATTCTGGTGCCACAACTGGTGAAAAGCCCCATGCCCTCATTCCTGACTGCCACGCAAAAACTGTAGTACGCATATCTACCTGAAAATCAGCTGACGACTGGTTTGATGACCGTTTTTTTTTCTTTTTGCCTGTGTGGGTAGCCAATTATGACGTCACGTGAAAAAACTATTGAGTTATTCCTGTAGAGCCTTTGCAATTACGTCACAATCCACCATGCTGGAGAGCAATCATGACAAGTACACATGGATTTGAGCTGAACGAACGGCAGAGTGTGCTCTAGTGGTAAACTGTGTGTACACGTTCATCGAACAAGCGCGTAGTTTCATCCCACATGACGGCGAGGGAGTATAATGACGTCATATGTAAAGCCACTCAAGCCTCGAGCCTTATTTGTTTAAACGAGGTAACCAACAGCCAGGCTGGAACGGCGGCTGGTTTGGTTAAGGGTCTACTCTTTTTTATGGGGGGGGGGGGGATTTACTAACTGTATTAGGGATACGTTGGTTTGCCTTTTGATTTTCAATAGAAATACAGATTTGTCAAGTATAGGTCTAATTCCTGCCTCCCTTTTCAGTGCTATCTTGACTAAGGAATTGCAGAATACATTAAACAGAAATCGTTAGACACGAAAGTAACATAAAAGATTGTTGCATCATATCCTGCAGACCAAGGAGGATGACCAGACTGACCATGCGGACTTCGAAGGCAACTGGACAAAGCACTGTGGCCTCGAAGAGATAGAACATTATCTCGCACAGAACAATAAGCAGATCGGACGCTACGGTATCTACAAACGGTTCACGCCACTGCGTCCATTCTACTCATTTTCTCACATTTTTCGTTGTGAGCTGGTCAACGTAGATCGAGAAGACAGCAATCTGAAGGAATTGGTTCAAAAAATGCAGCAGTTGACAACACCTGAGGGGTTTACCAGAGTTGATACATCTTTGTACTTCATTGAACACGTCAGTCCGATGTGAGGTACCAAGAATCATGGAAACAAGACTCGTTTGACAAGCAACTCTCATTTTTTCGAAGGGAGGGGGGGGGGGGGGGGTTGAGGGGCTTGTACTTGGGAATAGTGGTTCAGCTTTTCATGCTCAAAGCCAAGAGGAACAAGTCCTTTTAAAAAAATAGTTCCCACTTCCGAGTTCAGGAAATTTCTTGATTTCGGCATATTGGAAGTCTTGAGCAAAATTCTTGCGAAGTCAATGTCGCTCGACAAACAACTTTTGCAGTGGTCATCGTGGGTGGTCAAACGTAGGTTGATTTGGGAGTTTTTAATCTTTTTACAAACAAAATGTTATTTTAACTGCATGGGCATATGTCAAAAAGCAAAGAAAAAGAAAGCACGACTTTTGGCGTTGCTTTTAAGATGGACAGGAGACCCTGCATGTAGATGACATTGCCTACCTGTAATCTTGGACAAAACTTTTGGGACACTTTTTCATACTTTCAAATCCCATTTAGTTGGCTGACGCCACTCTCTTCCTCCCAACGTTGCGTGGAAAAGAGCGGTATTGCCGTGTACAGTATAACAGTGTCACCGTTCGAAGGAAGGGGGGGGGGAGGGAGGGGGGAAAGGGTGTCCGAAATTTTTTTGTCCAAACTGAAGCTGGAGCCGACGACAATTCTGGACAACAAAGTTTCAGGAAATGGACCTGTACTGAGCTTACATCACTGAGAGCTTGCACTTTTACACATTTTTCCCCTTTGAAGTGCTCCCCCCCCCCCTCCACCCACCGTTTTCTCTGCCTCCCCTTGACCTTTTCCGCCTCTTCGATACCTTATCTATCCACAGGGTAAGGTTTTGCCAATTTATAATTTGTCAATAAAGGCAACAGCATGTTCTTGTTAGTTCACTTGTTCTCGTGAATATAAATCTATCATTCTATCTAGTAGCGTGAACTGTGGGCATGCTATATGTGACTTCAATGGGTAGGGCCTATACTTCGCCTGTTATCTGAGCTACAACACCAAGCAAAGGGTGTTTTTCTTTTCTGGTATTGTCTGACATGGGATTTGTTCAAGCCTGAGAGTGAAGGGAATGATCCCCTAAAGTTAATTACCCCTTTCTTCCATTCCTACGGTAACTCCCGAAACCAACTGTCCTAAAGCACTGGGTGATTTCAGGGCTTGTATTTAGTGCATGTAACTTTTGTTTTAAATGTTTTCATCTGATATTGCAACAGCTCTTTTTGTTAATATTTATAATCACTTGGAAGACGATTTTTTTTTTTCATTTCAATTGGAAACATTAATTTTCTCACAAAGGAATGGGTTCTGAAGTTGCTGTAGGTTTACAATTTTGATGTGCTTCACGCATTTAGTGTATGCATGGTGCATTCTTTAAAAGTGAGCATAGACCATCCTACGGAAAGTTGAGGGGGCAGGGAAGGGGTGTTGAATGGAATGGTTCTCTGCAAAGTACCTCTCTCCCACTCCACCTTCGTAAACGTTTTCTGTGGTCAAACTTAGGTGCATTCTTTTAGTGTAGAGTAGTCCACAGTTACCGTATTGTATATAGATGAGTGCATGGTATACGACGTATTAGTCATCTGACAACTATTATTGTAAGAAGTAACTTGTAAGGCACCTTATCATCACTGCTTCTATGAAATGAATAACATTATGTGCGAAAAAAAATAAATAAAAAAATGTTGGCAACTTCAGACGTCATTTCTGGTATCTTCTTGGTTAGTAACACAATCTACTCAGATTTCTGAAAATCATACTTTAATATGTGTCATTTATCATATTTTCACGAAATCTGGCCGCAACAAGAACACCTACTGTTCTACCACATCATGCTGTGGGTTAATGCAGGGATGTAACTAAAGGGTGGGGATTGAGGGTGTCTCGCCGTCACAAGGACTTCACTGCTTTGCAACATCCTACAAGGAGGAGGATGTGGTTTTATGCAAGGGTGTTATCAAAGGGTGGGGGGTCGAGGGTGGCTCACCCCCACAAGAACTCCAACTGTGGTACAATATCCTTCGAGCACGAGAGGTTGTGGATTAATTAAAGGGTGAAACTAAAGGGTGGGGGTTGAGGGTGGCTTACAACATGAAGCCCTACTCAAACGGGCGAGGGCACTGAGCTGATTCAGATTTGTAACTTTAGAGTGGAGGGAATGTGAGTCTGAAAGGCCAAAGGTTTTTCTTTTTTCCTGGGCAACAAAATAAAAGGCAATAAACAAAGTACTACAACCTGAAACTTCATATAGAAGTATACTGTAGTACTACTACGTTATGACTACAAAATAAGCCTGCCTGCATATACTAATGAAGTTTTGATCTTCGTGTGGAATTCCAGCAAAGTGTGGCAGTACACATCATTCAGAGAATAGAAACAAAATTAATATGACCTTTCTTTGCAACATGAAGTCACAGGGTACTGACTGATTTTACTGGGCAAAAACACTGTCATACACCCCTAATAAATCCAATTGACTTACGCCCCTCGTTGATTCCCAACCATTGAGAGTACCTGTGGAGACTTGGGGATCTTGAATCACACTACACCTACAAAGAATTTCCATTAAAGCTAACTACCTAAGCAAAATGAGTACTTAAGAAAACTAATAAAAGCTGGTGGAAACTTGCCACCCTGATAGCATTACCAGACGCCCAGATCTACCCAACCATGCCCTCCTTTTAATGGTTTGTGCTGTTGCCCCCAGGCAGAATTTAAAAATTGCCCAGAATGTCTGAATTTTGTCCTTTTACATGATTTGACAGGTTTTTCTGAATTTTTTTCAAATATTTCACCATTTTGGATGCAGACACCCTGAAAACTGAAAAAATCCTACAAAGGGAAGGCTGTTTTGCCAGGCCGAGTCAGTGGTCCCAGTCTACACCTTTATCAAATGTATTTTTATTTAATTGACAAAAGTTGATTCAAAATGAATACCACCAGTACAGCCATAAATCAGTTTCTTAGTCATCATAAGACTTGAATTTATTAATAAAACAATTGCTCTTTGAATACTATACTTTCATTTTTAAAGCTTAGGTTTCACAATGTAGATTTGTCTTCACTGTCGCTATATATCGCCAGTCAGAAAATAGAGAGCATCCTAACATAGTGAATAATTTTGGGTTCTTAAACACTACTTTTTCACTGATCTGTGCTCAAAGCACTTCACACAAGTACTACCTGGTCAGCAGTACCCCAGGCTTAAAGACAATCCCTGTAGCAGGCTTCCACTTAAAAAAGTCAATGATGAAGTTACCTTGCCCTTACCCGACTTAAATTACCTGAGTTAGAAACTGAGCTGTAAGTTCTCATCTAACTCAACCATACCCATTTTATTCCTGGGTGGAAAAGAATCAGTCAAGATAGTAACCTGATTCCAACCATCAACCCTTGGATACCAGCCTGATACCTTAGCCAATATTCCACAATGCTCTCAGTCTGAAGGTAACACCAAAACATTGGCTTTGCAGAATTTGCATTTCAGCTATAAATTACCAATACTGAAATACAACAATAATGGAGGAAACTGACCAATATTCACAACATGGACTGTAATTGTAGTTGAATGCTGATTCATAACACCAGTCATCATACAAAGTTTGTCTTCAAGTCAATTGCAGGGCATACATTAAAATCTATCCTTTAGAGGCGGCACCAGCAAGTTAGGCTCATTTTACAGATGCAGTACTAATGTGGCACAAGATTGAGGGTTATTGGGCAATACCAATATTTTAAACTGATATGCAATCCAACACCAAATAATCCAGAAAATTACGTTTGTAAAGCTTAAAGACATTACTCTTCATTTCGAATTATATTTCTGCTAGGGGGTGTATTCGGGTCTGCTCTTTGATTGACAACAATATTCATAAAATGAAGAGTAGTTCATATTACACAGCATGCACTGAAAGTGTTCTGATTACAAATTAGGGCTTTGAATAAACAGTGTGCCCACTAGGATATGCCCTTCTGTCAATCAGTAGTCAACTAGGATTGTACTTGAAGAAGGAGCTTTAGACAGTCTGTGGGAACACCTTATGTGACAAGTATATGTCTTTAAGGAAAAAGAGCACTTTTTATGAGACAGAGGCCATTAAAGATTTCAAGAATTCCACTTGAGCAGCAACATTCACCTGTAGCCACTGGACAAGTACAGCAGTTGCATATTTTGCGATGAAAGTGGAATTAAGAATAGAACCTCTAGATAAATCAAGCACTTCTGGTATTCTCTCTGCAAAGCAAAGGCTTAATTTAACTGCCAATAATCCCAATTTTGTTAACTGTAAAACAGTAGTATATACCATATTCTCACATGCATGACCTGATTCCACACAACTTATATGGCTGCCATAGAAGGTCTTATCACTGGCTTAATGACTTAACCTATTTATCTCAAGTTGATATGACCATAACATACATTTCTTTTCCCATTTCAAAAAGATTTGGAAAGTTTAAAAACTTTTTTAAATGTTATCTCTTCTGCATTTCTGGCAACTTATTCCAGTTTATTTTTTTAACAATGGAAAATATAGTGGATATACTGCAGCACAAGGTGTCAATGTTGGATAATGGAGAAATCTATGTATAATATTCCAGTCCAGGCCTTACATTTCCAGGTGTAGTACATATGAGTCACACTCCTTAAGAAATTAAAAGTGTGTAGCAAGTGTGCAGCCTTACTAAACGTATATAGATTTACGCGAGCCCTCATCCTTATCTACAGGCCATAGGTGTGAGATGAGTGATGATGTGCGATTGCCCTCATACGCCTCAAAATGTAAGGCCTTAATATTAGTGTGATACCTAGCTGTCCAATTACATAAAGTACAAGTTTTAATCTGTATCTGTAACTACACAGGATATACTTATGAAAAATGAAAATGATACATATTTTGAAGAAAGTTGAATGAAAGCAGACATTGGCAACAAAAGATGCAGCTGAAAATTCCCTTTGGAACCCTTTGGGGTATTACTCTTTGAACCCAAAGGGAGGAAAAACCCTTTGCAATCAAAGGGTTCCCTTTGGTTGTTAATGAAAATTGGACAAATCTCAAAGGGAATTATAAAATTACCTTCTGCATAAGCCAAACCCTTTTGAAAATCCTTTAGAACCATTTGGAACCCATTGAAACTATTTGTTTAATGGAATTTGGACAAAAGGTCTCAAAGGGAATTTTCTGCTGGGGAGGCATTTTAAGAAAGATGGTTGGAATGCATATATCATACATAGAATGGTATAAAAGTTTGTCATAAAAAAAAGACGATCACTGTATTCAGGTTTCTGGAATGGGTCCTGAAAACACACCTTATTGCACAGATTAAGTACATTTTTATAAAAAGAGGGAATGAGGAAAGTTCTAAGCATACTGCAGAAATGCAAGGTTGTAGAAATAGTAATAGCATAATATGTTTTTATTTGGATCAGCTTGGACGTTACATACAGATGTTAAAGCCTAAATACAGACATTTACATTGGATTGTATTTTGTTGTGTGATATTTCACAACAATTATCAAGGAAAAATATATTGAACCTCAAATATTAACTACTTTTAATGAAAATAAATGAATACAGTCTTCTAAAGAAGGACAATTTTTCATCCTTGGTGAATAGGTACTTTTTGAAAGAGGAGGTTTTCATATTGATACACCATCTGAAATAAGGGATTGATGTACCTTAATGTGTATCTCAAGGAAAACAATTCAAAAATATATACATTAAAAAGCATGAAAAATGGAATTCCTACAATCCAATCCCCATCTTTGTACAGTACGTCATTCTTTAGCCGAGATATAAAATGTTGAAATTGATTCACCTAAAACCAATTACTCCATTGTGCAATAATTTGTAGCTTTCTCCTGTTTTTCAAGTCACATTCCCTGCTTTGTTTCCCTTTAAAATTAAAGATGTTTTTATGACCTTGAACACTTCCTGTTTGCTTGCATAGCATGTTGCATAGAAAAGGCTTAACTAATTACATCGCCTTATAAGAGTAAGAGTGCTATCACATCTTGCCACAAAGTGCAGGAACTTTCAGAAAAACAAAGAAATACAGAGATTGTAATTTAAGTGGTACAACAATGACATCACAAATTTTTGTGCAATGTACCACTTTAATTTGAGTGAGTAAACTTCAACATTTTATATTTCGGCTTAAGAATGTCCTATGAAGATGGAAACTGGACAGCTAAAATTCAATTTTCATTCTGTTTAATTCACATGTTTGGATTCTTTGGCTTGAGATACACTCTACACCACTCAAGTAAGCATTAATTAAAATGAGATGCATTATTATTCAAATTTTGAGACAAGAAGAACTGAAGTAAAACAATACCCTTAACAGTGGCACATTTAAACTTGGAAGACTAGATTTTCATTTCTACTGGTTATTCATCTGTCGAGACTTCATCACTCGTTCTTTTATTAACTGTCCTTGACATCAAAGAATTTCTCTCCTTTTGTGGTAACCGGTTTACTGTCATAATATCGCACCATCTTTTTCTTGCTCTGCAAATTAACAAGGAAAGTACAATTTAACAGATTATACCTTACACTTATCTTTTGAAAATTCACTCAAAATGCAAGTATGTGATTTCATACACTATTACACAGGTTTTGATTTCTTGTAAGTTGTAGCCATGTCGACTCTTTAAGTTTACTGTACGGAAGACAGAAAGAATGAAGACATACATTTTTTCTTTTCAATATTACTCCAGTATATTATTCTTAAATTTTCGGTCTGACCTTGACATCCTCAGAATACAACTGACAATAAAAAGCTAGTTAAAGTACACTGTATCCAAATAATCGACAATTTATAAGTGAAGATTTCTGGACATGACATCTCCTGTTATTTCAAATGAAAGTTATAGATAGATCTTTTTTAAATGTTCCAAATATAAACATGCCATGACATTACTTCCTAAGAATGCTACAAAGACACCACAGTTGATCAAAGATTGTGTGGGCAGTAATTGGTATCTGAGTTTGTTACAAGAGCTGTGCCCCAAAGTGATCTATGCTTTCAGTGTGTTCTCACTTTAAGGAAAGCAGTTAAAACAATACTTGAATGACCTGTAAGCTACTATAACTCAAAATGTTACATTATTGTCTGTGTATTTTAGTATGTTACATCTGGTAGTGTCAATGAATTAATTAGATGTGACACCTGATTATATCAAGTTTGTACATAGTGCACTTCATTTTTTCTCTGACGTGATAAGATGTTATCAAGCGAAGAAGGAGAATGTTTCAAAAAGTAAAAAGGAAAGTTTCATCATGTGTAAAGGTAAAAGGTTCCATTGTCAAAATAAAATACACAGACCAGCAGCATTGAAGCAGGCTTGATCATGATCTCCTGTACATTACAACACCACATCCAAACTGTAGGCTGCAAATGCCTTAGCATGTCCTAGACATATGCATGCTCTGATGTTTCAGTACAGCTGATTACTAAGACAAGTGAATGAATTCCTTATAGTTACTTTCACCTTCACAGACAACAAAACTAATTTGCAGCATATTAATGATTTTTTGTTTTTGTTTTTTTTGTTGGGAGGGGGAGATGAGGTGTTGAAACAATCCATAGCAACAAGTCAATCACAGCTGCCCATTGTTGCAAACTTGGTTCACTGGTTTACTTATTGTGGAGTCAGTCAGTCCTTAATCCCTTATCTATTGTTCAGCTAGGCTGCTAAGGAATCAATAATTTTAAGATAACAAGAGACAAAGGGAAGAACCAACGAAATCCCCCAAACTGCCTGGCTTGGGAATCTAAGAGCCCTGACACTTACCTCCTATTCCCTATGAAATCCTAATCACCTGCAACTAAGCTTGGTAAACTAATAGCACCATGCAAGAGATAGTGTGCCCTTGCTCCCCTTAATGAGGAACACTGTTAATCTTCCTCTTTTTCTTGTAATGGGTTGGTTAGATGAAGTATTATGGCCCAGTTTCCAAACTATTGGGTCAAGTTAAGCCAGCAACAGCCTTTTTTTTTCAATTATGGCTCACTGGCATGTTTTCCCTACTCCATTGACTATGCCGAGCATCAGGCACAATGGCAGTAGGTTCGATTTTCTTTGGTATGACTTAACCTGAGTATTGAACCCAGGCCTTCCATGTGAAGGGCGGATGCTTTACTGCTAGACACACACGGTTCTCTTGTAATGAGTAGCACACGCATGGAAGTATGCACAGAGTGGCATAATACTGTACTGTAACACAGAGGTTAAACAGTACACACAAGCAACATTAACACCAAACTATTTTGCCTTACTCTCATAATGTGTTTCATAACAAAGCATGGCGGCAGCTGCTACAGCTTAGCTGAGGGAGCCACAGATTGGTTGAAGGAGCTGCAGCTTGGCTGCTAGAGCTGCAGCTTGGTTGAAGGAGCTGCAGTTTAGTTGAAGGAGACAAGGAAGCGGCAGCTTGGCTGAAAGAGCTGCAGTTTAGTTGAAGGAGACAAGGGAGCCGCAGCATGGCTGATGGAGCTGCAGTTTAGCTGAAGGAGACAAGGGAGCCGCAGCTTGGCTGATGGAGCTGCAGTTTAGCTGAAGGAGCTGCAGCTTGTCTGAAGGAGTGACAGTTTAGCTGAAGGAGCCGCAGCTTGGTTGAAGGAGCTGCAGTTTAGTTGAAGGAGACAAGGGAGCTGCAGCTTGGCTGATGGAGCTGCAGCTCTGTGATTATTAAATGATACTTAAAGCACAACTTGCAGCTTAACAACTTTAGGACTGAAAAATACCTTGTTACACCTTTTCCTTCTTTAATGAATGTCAAATTTGACTGAAAATTTCACAGAAAACACTGAAACCCATTACAAAGGGTGTAAATACTTACAGGCTTAGGGAGGAATGGATGGTGATCTTTTTTATCATCTTCTGTATCAACAAATGCATACTTCTGGAGTAACAGCTCTCGTTGCTTCCTCTCGTCAACAGCTCTAGCCTTCTGAAACTAAACAAGAAAGAGGACCATCTGTTAAGATGACACCATTTTTTGCCATCAAAGTTTCAATTCAATGGTTGGTACTAGACAAGGGCAAATGGGCAATAGGCCTTGTTTTGTTACTAGGTGGAGGTTTACTACTTAATTCACATCCATTTGGTTTGAGTTAGCTGGACCATGGCATTTTTCCAGTAATGGCTCACGGACTTGTTTTACGTACTCCTTTTCGTATCAATCCTGAACACCAATTTCACTGACACACAGTAGGTTCCATTTTTTAAGTCTTCTGTATGATCTGGCCAGGAGTTATATACTCCAGACTTTCCAGCTGCTCTTACCATTAGTCAGGTGCTCTAACTACTTGACCATGTAGTCAGTTGAAAGGTTTTGTATTAAATAAAACAATATTTATTACCTAATTAGTTGCAACTCTGAAGTCTGCATTCCCCTCCCCTTCCCCTTGCAACACCCATGGATGAAAATATATGTAACCATAAGAATAAAAGTCAATTCAAACAGGAATGGGTACACCATTTCTGGTGATTTGGGAGGTGTTTTGGTCATTTTTTTTTTCAATTTGCTCCATGTCATGCAGTTCTAGGTGGTGCTCTATCTGTTTTCATACAGCACATATCCTGTATTACAAGGCAATTCCTTGCCATGCTTCCTCCTAATCAATAGACCCTTGCTGCATCCCTGCCGATAGAGGAAAATAAATGCTTAAAAATTGAAAAGAAAAAGGTAAAATTACCCAGATTGAACCTGTACAATGTATGATTTTGTGTACATTTCTGATAGTAATAAAACTGTAAATACAGTAACATCGGGTCTGATTAAATGCAATGAGGCCATTGTTTAGGTCAGGCATACATGGTGAGTATACATGATATGTTAAAAAAACCAAACACAATTGGAGTTTCAGTCACCTGCCTTAAAAGGCCAATTTTAAACAAAACTGACCAGCTGAAGAAATAAATTTGCTCAGCAAAGTGATATCCCGAGCCATTTTGCAGAGCATATTTTAACTTTTGTGCAGGCATAATGGTAAATCCTATACCTTTTCACAAACTTATTTTTATTTTTTTTGCCCTATTATGGCTTCGTAATATGTGCCAAATCTTGTTCTGTGACGTTTACTATTAAGAAGTGAGTAAAACATTGAACATAACCTACCTCTTTCTAATGTGGCAATATTTGTTGACCAAGGTAATTTAGCTTCAGTGCCAGTACTACTAAGATGGAGTCCAGAAAGATATGCATGCTATGAAGTTGCTTCTTGAGAACGCAACATAGACACCCCAGTAGATCAAAGGAGGTGTGGGGTGTAACTGATTTCTGAGTTGGTGATATGATCTGTGCCCTCAGGTGATCTATGTTTCCATTGTGTTCATACTGCCTTTAAAGCAATTAGTTAATACAGGCTTCAATGGCCTGTCAGTTAACCCCAAATGTTACAAAACTTTTTGTGTATTTAAATATATCAGTTAATGTAAATCAATAAATCAGATGTGAAACTTGACTTTATTTGGAATGTGAGTAGTTAGCTTCATTTCCACCCTGAAGCAAAAAGAGGTAATCAGGCAGAGAAGGAAGATGTATAAACAAAAAGTAAGGAGGAAAGTTTCATCATAGCTACTATTCTTGACTATTGAGGCAGCCCTGGTTTCAAACACTAAGCTTGCACCAAACAAATAATCTGGGGCTGTACATCAGATCTGACCATTGTCAGGATTTTGAGGTCTGGTGAACAGTTAAGGTCTACAGAGGCTCTTAGTTTGCACATTGCTGGACAGTGGGGGATACTATTGAAACAGACTGGATCTGATAACATCCCTAGTGGAGTTGACCTTGCTGTAACAAGGCATTGAATTTTGAGACATGGGAGTGCAATCAGACACCAATCACCTCAAATCACTGATAGGAGTGCAAATTTTTGCACACCTAAGTAAGAATGGGAACTAAGACACTTCTACTTAAGTTTTATAAAACAGCACCCCTACCATACTCCTTGATTTCCTCAGGAGTGTGAATTGAAGCTCACCTGGAATACTGAAGACTCAAGGCCTGTATAACAGTACTTCCTCTTTCTCAACCAGTTGGGATATAATTGAGAAGCCTTTTCGCCTTACACACGGCATGTGGCACTTATACCATGCAGTTCATGAACAAAGTGAAAATGCCCATTGAAATCAAACATGTACAAATGTAACGGTTCTCTACCTTAGGGTAAGTCGATCTAGGTTGGATTTCTCCAGAATTAATTCTCTCCAGCAGAAGCTGTGCAGCGCCCTCTACATCTCCCTTAGCAATAGCTAGGCATTGCTGAGCATCCATGGAAGATGCAGCAGGAAAGAGTTCCAACAGGTGTTGTATGCCATCTCTGTTTACATCCATATTAGATATCTATTTGAAAGGGAAAAGGATATCTATTTAAAGGGGAAATCATCTTTACACACATGTGTAGGTGCAGTACTCCATAACATATATTGGATCGAGTGTTTGGACTAATGGTAACAGTATCCGCCTCTCACGTGGAAGGTCTAGGTTCTACGCCCAGGCCAAGTCATACCAAAGACTCAAAAAATGGAACCTACTGGAGTAGGGAAAACAAGCCAGTGAGCCACAATTGGAAAAAAAAGCAGTGGCAGGCTTGACGTGAACCAATAGGTTGGAAACTGGGCCATAAAACTCCATCGAACTAAAACTATATCTAACTGTATAAATGAGGTGACAGGCATTTCTAAACAGTTTAAACTAGAGTAGCAAATCTACCGTCAACCCTTCTGATGTTACCAGTTCAGTTTTTAATTCATCTTGGACAAAATCATGATGTACACTTAACACATACCCAGACAACTCCAGCTAGGTTGACCAGCATGTAAACACTGTTCACTTAGCAGTTGAAATGTGTCACAGATAATTCCCTATAGCTAGTTCATCCCCTTAAGGTGTACCTCAAGTCAAATATCTCAAAAATATTAAAGAGCATGAAAGAGAATGCTTAAAGTCCAACTCCCATCTTCATAGGACATCTCTGAGCTGATAAATATAAAATGCTGAAGTTAATTCACTTGAAACAAATTGGTCTGTTGCACCATAATTTGTGACTTTCTTGCTGTTTTTTTGTTTCCTTTTAAAGTTAAAAATGTTTTTATGACCTTGAACACTTCCTGTTTGCTTGCAAAGCATGTTGCACAGAGGGGGCTTAATTAATTACATCTTCATCAGGCTAAGAGTGCTAAATTGAATCACCTCACAAGAGCAAGAGTGCTATCCCATCTTGGTACAAGGGGCAGTAACTTTCAGAAAAACAAAGGAAGAAAAAGATTGTAATTTGACTTACAACAATGACATCACAAATTATTGTGCAATGTACCATTTTAAATTGAGTGATTAAACTTCAACATTTTATATGGTCATTTTCACGGTAAAGGGTGTAACTTCTGATTTTTTGACACCAACATTTCAAAGTGGAGTTGCACAAAATTTTTTCATGTAATCATGTGCAGAAGTCTCAATTATAGGAAACAACAAGTTCTCGAGCTTAAACTCTTTCGTAATATGTGATGAAAATTTGTCCTATGTGGAAAAACAAGAGAAATCTGACAAAAAACAGCATTAGCATCCAGGGCTGAATGACCAACCACTACAGAGGTAATATATAACAATTGTTATTTTTCAATTGCCATCAGGATGAACTTCATGGGCCAAGAAACTGTTTCTATCCATACTGACCTGGTCACACAAAAATTTTAATGATAAGTTCAAAATTGCATAAAAACCTGGCCCTTGCAATATATTTTTCTTGTTCACCACATGAGCTTTGATGGAATGTAGATCTAAACAGCACAGCAGCATCAGTACCTAAGGGGTACTTACCCACACAAATATTAGTGTAATTGCATTTGTCTTACCAAACTTCTAATTTTCAAGATAATGTGTTTCGGAGGCTTCAGTTAACAAATATGACATGTTTCGGAGGCTTCAATATTGTTAACATGGTACAAAGCCAAAAGTTCATCAATAAGATTCAACTTTTGTTTCAAAACATGTTCAATCATAAGCTCAACACCTTCAACATTTGTTAATAAGCAATGTTCATGTTACCTCTTACATGTATCAACAAATTTCTCAATTTTTAGTGCAGCAGTCAACGATTACAAGGAAAGGGTAATTGGAATATCTGCACTATCAGACATTAACCATGAAGTAACTCAGAGCTGCAATTTAGAGAGTAATTCAGGAAACTACTAGAGCACAAATCAAGTATATCTTTGTTTGGAACATGTTTTTAAAGGTTTTACAGTTACTTTCACCCATGTTTCGGAGACTTCATAAATGTTAACATACTGGCTGCCGTGAAATTGTCAGTTACTGAGGAGACTTGATAAATGATAAGATATGACATATTGTCTATTACAGAGGAAGCAAAAGATTTGCTGCTAACAATATTGAAAATTTCACTGTTATAAAATACTGTACCACTGGTTAAGCGTATTCTTCATGGAATATATTTAACGGCACCATGGGGGTAACATTCACCAATGTTTAATAGACACTGTCATAGATAGGTTGTTACAGATTGTCCACTGTGAAACACTGGAAGAAATTAATCTTACAATATCATCAGAATCTCATTTAGCCTCTGAGGTTTAAGCCTATTTTGTATCCAGTATATTTTGTTAGGAGAAAGCCATTTAAATTACAGAATAAGGTCGTCTTCCTTATTGTCTACATTCCACAATACCTTCCACCAATGTTCATTATATGGATCACATGCAACTTCAGAGGAAACCTGGGTTGCATTTTCAGAGCCCAATTGTAATGTTTGGAACTTAAATCAAGTTGACATCCAGTCAACAAGTGTATTTTAATTTGTTTTATACAAAGCAAATCCAACTTTAACATCAATAAGATGCTTTAACTTGTGGTAGAATAAAGCAATGTGAACAATTCCACATTAAAAAAGGATTATTAAGAAATTTGGAGAGGATTTGTTGTATTGAACAGAGTTCTCTGAGATCAAACTTAGTGTTTTGGCAATGCCCCCATTTGATAGATCAAACTCTAGTAAGGGTGCAGAATCACAATATTCACAGTGAAGATCCACCCATTTTGATTGACCCACTGGGGTAGATCAAATCAACCTTGATTGTTTTACTTTTGGCATGGTTATCACAACTGTACAACATACTATCAAGAAGACTACAGTCTCCTTGAAGCTACAGTACTTAAACTGAAACAGCAAGTTACGCATCGACATGCTGAATGCAATATAACCGAAATGAAATGCAAATTGAAAAGTAATTATGTCAATTGACAAAGGAAGAGGGATTTGCTATTTCAAATTATTCAGGCTACTGTACAGTACTATAAAGCCAAAACTGGCAGTTGCAAAGTTACTATTATGAACAACTCCCTAGTGATATAGCCTACCGTAACACTCAAACTAATTAATGGTCTGGACTATACTGTACTGTACATATTTACAGATGTTTTGACAAAGACAAAGTTTGTGAGCCAACATTTGATGATTATCTTTAGCTCATGGGTCCACAGAATTTGTACTCAGGTGTCAAACTTCCTAACTAAAATTCTTCAAAGCACTGCCACTGAATTACTGTAACTTAACTTTGCTGACATACAGTACCTGTCATCATCCCTTATTAAAAAGCCAAAAATTCATGGACTGCTTTCAATTGTCTTGCTACAATGCATGAACGGTAAATAGAATACACGGCATGTTTTAGAAATGTTGGAGAGCCAACCCTTCCAGAGAAATCCTACAGCACTGGATATATGGTATCCATTTAAGCATATACAGCCTACCCTTGGCTGAAGCACTAAATGCACCCCAGGAGCCCCAGGACTATGGAGACCATTTGAAAGACACTGTAAAGCCTTTGCTCTCTCTTTTAAAATTCTTTCTTGAAAGGAACTGTTTTGAATTTAAAGGCCAATATTTCAATACAAAAACCTGGATGTGTATACTGTACTGTAGGTGACCAGTCCTCTCATGAAATCTGTAACATTGTGATGCGTAATGTACTGTAGACTTAAAAGTAACAACCATCCATTCCAACATGTAAATGGCTACAACACAGGGATGGTATTGTACTGCTCAAAGGTGCAGTACTGTAAGTACTGTACTGTACAGTAACTGCATTAATCTGAACTCATCATAAATCGTATCGATTAAATGAATTCATCCTTCTTTGAAATTCACTAAAAGGTCACAAAACTCAACTTGAAGTTCAGTACAGGTTTGAAACTTTTTATCCCTTGAAGCTTAGTTTTCACTTTTGCAAGATCAGAATTATGGAGACATATTAACAAGAAAAGGAAAATGAATAAAAGAAAGTAAAGCAAAAAATGAAAGGGTAAACCAGACCCTCTCTCTAGTGATGAGACCAATTGTCCAGAGAAAAGAAAACAAGAAATTTACTACAAAAGACTTTTTACCATAGACAACAGATATTTACCCAAAGAGATCACCTTAACTGGAAGCCACTGAACAGCATCGAATATAAGAAAAAATCTCTGCAGCCAAAAACAGAGCAACAGTCCCAACACAAATTTGGAAACAATCTATACCTCACACATCAAATCAACTTGCCTTTCCCGACACTGCTTCTTTAGTTTACAGTATGAAAGTGGAATTCAAAGACTGACTTGTAAAATTAAGGTTTACCCCAGGCCAAGAGTTGAACTAAACAAAAAAATAATGGTTCTGACATCTTATTGAGCATGCTTATATTTTAGAAACTACACCCTACAGTACTGTACTGTACCTCTGCAAAGACTAATTCTGACTGTGTTCAGTGTAAAGAGGAAAAAAAAGCTGTGGTTGGTTTCTATGAACCTCCTACAGAAAGCTTAACTATCTCATTGAAAGTAAACCAAACTCACTTTTGCAGTACATCATGTAGAACATGATGTTTATTGGGTATTCTACCTTAAAAATGTAACAGTTACACAACTTGATATCATCAGATAGTGACATCGTCTCCTCTCCACTTTTACTGGTATGATCACAAATGCACCAACAAACACTTGTAATAGACCATGAGAAAAGAGAATCAAGGGTGGGGGTTAATGAAGCTGAGACAATTTCATTTACCCTCAAGGCCAGCCTTTAAAATTGTAACACAGATCTGTTAACATATTCAACGAAGCCTCCGAAACAGGTCAAGAGGTATTTTGGGGTACCTAAACATCATGGTAAAACATATTCTAAATTGTATTAGGTAATTACTGACATATTCTCGGAATTTGGCTATACCTGTATACCCATTATGAAATAATAATTACACCTTTTGTTACTTTTTTAACAGGGACAAGATGACTGGCAGTACTTTCAACCTTTGGAAAATATCAATTTACTAGGCTATATCAATTGAGAATAATTTAGAAACACAGCTATCAGCTCCAAATTGGTTTCTTTCCATTAGCAGTATGCAGTATCAGAACATGAAACAAAAAAACATACCTCAATGTTGATTTCAAAGACAACACTGCCATTAACGATGATGTTAACACATGTATGAAGTCTCCGAAACAGGTTTTTACAGTCATTGACGAGTCTATCAAACATGTACTTTAAAACAGGGTTTTGTTTTGTGTTGGGCAAGAAATCACCTCTCTGCTGATAATTTGAAAGCAATTATAAAACATTTAACTTAAAATGCAGAAATATGAATATTATTGTAACTGGTGTTTCGGAGGCTTCATAGTGTTTCGGGAGGCTTCAAGTGTTAACGGAAAGTTGGTATCGACTCACTTTTCAAAATGATGAGGCAAATCTTAACTTTTTATGAATGAGTGAACAGAGGGTCTAGAAGCATACATTTATGGAGGCAAAGTAGAATACCTTCCTAATAATTTCCTGTTCATATGGGAGGGTCAAACAGTTTGTTTCGGAGGCTTCAAAAATGTTAACGGAAAACTCACTCTTTTGAAATCCGCTTTCATGAAATCCATGAAAGTCCTGAGATCTGGTTAAGTTACCTTCCAACTGGGAGTAGTGTTAAAACACATTATATAAAGAAAGATTTGAGAGCTGCAAGCAGTATTTTATCATTGTAACCATACTGAAAGGTCTGTTAACAAATGTTAATGGAAAATGAAGCCTCCGAAACGACAAATACAGACGTCAGTTTCTCAAAATTGGAACGTGAGTTACAACTGATATTAATTCTGTAGTTTCTGCTGGACATTTTCTCACAAATAATACATAACACACATAATCCATGAAGTGATTGTAACAGAGGCATGATTTTGGAAAAATAACTCAATAATTTTGTCATAAAAAAGGTCTGATTTTGGGTACTTATAGCTCTGTAAAAACTGAACACATTAAGCTCTCAAAAATGTATGCTACCCAAGGTAGCTGCTACTCATGTAAGTTACCTGGTGCAAAATGTTTTAATTCTGAATCTTCCTTGGCTTACTACAGATCAAAAAGTGTCAAAATCCAAAGTTACACCCTTTACCGTGAAAATGACCATATCTAAGCTCAGGAGTGTCCTATGAAGATGGGAGTTGGACTGTTAGAATTCATGTTTCATGCTTTTTAATATGTATTTTTCATTATTTTGACTTGAGGTACACTTTAAGGTAATGCTGCCTATGAGGGCAGGAATCTGAAACCACCTCATAGTACAACTGACCAGTTTAAGTAGGTCAGTGGCAAAAGCAATAAGGAAAAAGAAGATACCAAATGTCTTTCCTCCCTCCTACCTCAGCAAAAAATGAAGTATTGAAAGAAATTTCAATGCACCATCCATTTGAAGGCTGATAGGAAATGTTGATTTGTATACATTCAAATTGACATTATTCCAAATTGTAACATGTACCAAAGATCATATATCCACTACTACAAGACAGCAATCAAAACAATAGTCCCCTGTAATACCCTACTTTCTCCCATCAGTGAGCTCCAAAATAATTAGTTTAATTAACCAGGTGAGCACTTAATGCCCTTATATATATCTGAGTTACTTCCAACCACACAGTAATCAATCCTCCCTACCAAAATGCCTAATCTGTCAGGTCTGTGATGAGCAACATGTTAAAGGCAGTCATTCCTGACCAATCAACAATTTGAGTAGTAGTCTACAGAAATTTGCAATTGGCACAGCTATTGGATTAACATCAAATTCAAAAAAGTATAGAGTTCTGTACTGTAGCTCATATAACACATCATACAACATACTGTACTGAGGGTGTTCTGATTACAAATTAGGGCCTTGCACACTTAACAGAAGGGAAAAACTCACATTGACAATTAATTACCTACAAACATTGGAAACTGAAAGCGTTGCGGGAATTTCCCTCAAAGAAATTGTCCCTTTGCGGAATTTCGGAAACAGAGGGATGTGGGCAATCGAACACCATGGTGCAATCACAGCTCTTCAGAGTCTCATTTTAAGTAAACTCTTCAAACTATCATCAAACAAACTTGCTCATCTCAACTTGAAAACCTTGGAACTACTTTACATGTAACCTTAATAGGCGTGTTGTGGTGAATTCCTTCGGATCACAGAATGTAATATACTGTAGCAGCATATACTGTATACTCCTTTTCAGAGAACTGCAGCTGTACTTAAAGTTGACACAATTGATTAATTTTCACATGTGAAAGACAAACTAAATGTACTTAGTGTGGTGAAATTTTCATTCACATCAAACATGTATTTTTTGAGATATCAGCAAATGCAGTTATTAAATTTGTGTTCTTAAGTGATATTGAGGGCAGCAGGGCTTATATCACTTCCTCACATTGACAAGGAATGTTTTGTTTCCCTTTGTTTTTTTCAGACTGTTATGTTGACCTTGACGTTAATAGGAAAAGGACCGCCCATGGGGATTGCAAAGTTCTCATGCCACTTACGCAACCACATTTTGTTATTATGGGACTGTTGAGGAGAAAATTGGATATACAATTTAAAGAAAATCAAAAGGTTGTCCATAAATGTGGGATATGATGTCATATGTGCTTGCTTCAAGTTCACTATTTTTTTAAAAAGGGAAAAGTTTACATGCTCTAATCTTGAAAACTACACATCAGATTTCGATGCAAATTGAACCAAAATGCTAAGAATAAGTACCCCTGTAATATACCCAAATCCTGTTGCGACCCTAAACGTTCTTTTAAAGATATTAACAGTTTATCACAACATGAAACATTTCCTGAAACAACATGATCTGTACAAGAAAACATATACAGTACACTACCTGATTTGGCATTACAACGCTCTTGCTCACAGAACTGGTTTGAATTTCACCTTCAAGCACTGTAACATCTTTTTCTTTTGTGCTTTTTCTTCTGTGTTTTTTCCTCTTCTGTTCAGATTTTTGTAACTTTGTAATGAAGGCCACCTGTCAAATATGAAGGTTTCATATAAATTGGGCTATTTAACTTCTCACGTACTACAAAAACCTGGATTTGGGGGGATTTTGCAGGGCACTTCTACCTCATTAATTGCATGTTATCATGACATCCAGTGTACCATGACATTACAGATAGGCTGCCATGATACTTTTATTCTACTGTGACAACATACTGTAAGGAACCACTGAATTCCTGAACACTTTGAATTGTTTGCTATTGTTACAGTAGATCGGTCAATGAAAAATGTACAGTAGTCAGTGGGATGCCTGTAGCCATTCTACTTTGAGAGCATCTGGTGAGTTTACCTCGTGCTTGCCTATCAAGAAAAAAATTCAGTGGTACGTGAAGAATTTATCCAAACATAAAATTGGAATATGTATGTGATATTCAACCCTAGGCATAGCACCTATGATTTACATGTTTACATGGTGGAAGGGGTCACTCCAACTGTCATAAACAGAGAGTTACATCAGACAATCACTTCCGATGTGGAGGCTGGTAATACTGCTGTATACAGAAGCTAATGTCTTTTGTAATTAATTCTCAAACCTAGGAGCAAACTTCATCTACTTGCAAGGAAGAGAGTGGGGGCGGAGGGAGGAGTGGCATTTATTGGTGTTCTACAATTATCTACATTTCAATGGGTGTTAAAGGCTGTAAAGCTTGACTGAAAATCATACCAGATGGATTTTTTATAACTCCAAAAGAATTTAAATGCATACTGAACATTTCTGCAAGAAGTTCCTAAAAACTCGCCAATCTGACACAAGAACTTAGACTGAATCCTGAAAGCCAAAGTTTCTAACATGAACACCTTCTTTACATCTTTTTCATGGCTAGCCCTCAAAATTTCCTGTACACTTTGGAGCAGTCATTTTCTAAAAATATTCTATAAAAACGTGGAAAGGATGGGGGTTGCAAAAAATCGAAATATCCAAGGCACAAAAGAAAAAAAATTACCTGACTCTCAGGGGATGCTAGAAAGTCTCCCTTCTCTGTTTGACCTGTTTCCTGCAAAGCCATTCTATCCATGAGAACCTCAACTGCTTGCTCCAAGTCACCGCCAGACTGAGAAAGACTCTCCCTGACTTCTTCAAAGCTTGCAGACGGTACAACCTCCAAAATTTGCAGGCACTGATATTCCATACTACAGGTTGAGACTTCTTCTAAGTTTGTTGTTATGTTTTGCTCCCATACTTTTAAATCTTCTGCCTTAATACTCAATGGATCTTCTTTCGAAGCATCATCATCATCCTCATCATCATTATTATTATCATCAGCACCATCGCCATCATGATCATCATTATTATTATTACTTGCTGATCTGTTCAACCTCTCAGTAGGGCAATGATCCATGATAGAAGTATCATCACTACTGTTCTTAGTGGCAGGGGATTCTTCATGACCGTTCTATGTAAAGCAATATTACAACATTTACAATTCCATATGTGAAAAATAAATTGCATTATTAAAGGCATGTATACACGAGCAACATTTGCAAAACATTCCCAAAACATTTCCACAACATCCACTGGCAACAAATCCAAAACATGCTTGTTTTTGGTTTGTTGCACAGTGTAGACATCAGGGTATACAACATGTTTTGAAAATGTTTTGGAAATGTTGCAAAATCAATGTCCTGTCAATTCTTTTCAAAACATTATCAAAACATTTTCAAAAGGTTTTCAAATTATTTTTACTCTGTCTACACTGTGCAACAAACAGAAAACAAGCATGTTTTGGGTTTGCTGCAGGTGAAGTGTTTTGAGAATGTTTTACAAATGTTGCTGGTGTATACAGGCCTTAAAGTAAAATTGACGAGAATGTGACAATCCTCTTTGCTTTTATTATTTTCAGTCTGAAATGTTCTTGCAATGAAAGAAAACATCACAGAATTCATAGTCAGAAAACTGAAATTTTATATGATTGAAGCCTTGAATTTTGAGGTTTGTGAGAGTAATTGACAAACCATCACTCACCTAAAATCACTGTGAGTAGAGTGTTTTTAGCACACCTGGATAAACAATTAGAACTAAGACAAATGTAAAAAAGTTTCAAAAGATAGCACACCTAAAACACTCCTTAATTTCCAGAGGAGTGAGATTTCTACTAGGCACAGTCTTAGAACTGCCAGACCTGGCAGTTCTAAAACTTGAGGCCTGCATGACCATGTTCAGCATCAAACAGAAGTTGTGGATGATGTCCGTGAATGTGTTTGAAAAGGCAATTTAAATTACAGCGTCAATAAAAAAGAAACCAGAATGCAAAAATGCATTGAGGTTGCGATAATACATAAATGTTCCTTTTCAAAGAATGCCATCATGCACCATTTTCTTCTCATTCAAATGTTAAACTAGCATGTTCAAAAAATAATTGTCATTCCTGATGACCTTTTGACCTCAATAAAAGCCATACATAGCTAGACAGGCAAACAACAGACACACAGACAGATGGACAAACAACTTATATCGAAAGATCGTATTTAAAAAGGTTCCTAGACTTTAACCCCTGGAGACCCCAGATGACCTTTCATTTCTGCCAAACACGATGGGGCTAAATCAAGGGTAGAAAATCGCATTTATTCCGCCAAAATGAGGATACTTGGCATATCTGCCTTTGGCCTCCACCAAAAACAACATGGACCATTTCCTGACCATAACCCATCCACATACCAAATATGAATTCTATTCAAGTTCCCTACCTTGAGATAAAGCATTAAAAAATTTCAAATTATGACCCTGAGATGACCTTTGACCCCAGATGACCTTTGACCTCTGCCACAAAGATAAGTAGCATCTCCTGACCATAAGGTATCTACATATAAAATATGAAATCTATCCAAGCTTCCCATCTTGAGATTTCATGTTAACAAGATTTTTAGACTTTGACCCCTGGTGACCCCAGGAGACCTTCGCCAAAATTAAATAGGACCATCTATTGTTTAAAATGCATCCACATACCAAATACAAATTCTATTCAAAGTTTTCTACCTTGAGATATCGCGTTAACAAGGTTTTCAGACTTTGACCCCTGGTGACCCTAGGTGACCTTTGACCTCCCCTTAAAATATTACACACCATCTCCTGACCATAACGCATCTACATACCACATATGAAATCTATCCAAGCTTCCTATCTTGAGATATCATGTTAAGAAGACTTTTGGACTTTGACCCCTGTTGACCAGAGGAGACCTTCGATCTGCGCCAAAATTAAATAGGACCATCTATTGACTGAAACGCAATGTTAGGGCTGTGTTTTTCAGTTAATTCACTATCCGTTTAACCGATTTTATGAACCGGCGGTTAACCATTGAACCCAAAATGACGTAATGTTCACACAACAACAAAAAGTCAACATTTCCAAAGAGCGCCATCACTTTTGTACAGGAAAGTACAAGTCTAAAAATGGCGTGGTAAGTCATGTTTGCCGATGAAAGCATGTAGCAAAAACATTGTTATTTTGCACTGAGTTTATATCATCTTTTCACAGTAAAAACCCGTCCGGCATTTACTGAAGCTTTCTTCAGACCATGTGCACTTTTTAACATTCCACCAACTGTTGTATTTTCCCGCCTAGTCCTTTGTAATATCGCCAGTTACTTCATGAAACACTCCGACACCACTGCTTTGATGCAACTTGCTTGCGATTCACTGTTCAATACATGTACAGCGCTCACGTGTTTGTCGTAGTAGCAACCTGTACAATTGTGGTATCGTGCGGTCAGACTCTGGAATACCATTCCTAATTATTTGAAAGGCAAACCAACCCTCACTTCATTCCGTAGTAATGATACTAGGTATATTAACAATGATTATTGATGCTTTATTCCCCTTTCTTCTTCCCCTCGGGCGGGGTGGGGTTTTGGCATATGCTGTTGTGGGTAGGGATTGTCTGCTCATGGGATGGTTTATGTAATTTTAGTTTGTTATTGGATAGTTAAGTTTTCTTTCTTTTCTTCTTGTTTTCCTTTTAGGGAGTGCACTCTCAACAAGCCTTTGGCTTTTAGTTGCACTTCCTTCCACTCTCATTTTATCTTCCTTAATTTTGTTGAACTATGTAATTGTATATACTTGAGTGGTGAAACAAATATATGAAATGAAATGAAATGAAATGAAATGAAATGAAATGAAATGGCCCACCAGCCGCAAACATCACAACCAAGCTCTATTATCCTGCATAAATTAAAGAATTCCCAGCATTCCTACCGTGAAGTTGTTTACAGTAGGTGCGTTCGATTAAGCGGCTCGAGCCGGCTCAATTGGCTCAACAAGTTTCTTGACTGGACGAAATATGACGTAAACTACGTCAGCGGCTCAACTAGACCACCTCGGAGGGCTGGTCGTTTTGGCCGGCTCAAGTTGTGACGTTTTGATGACGTTAAGATCACTTTTCAGAAAGATCTTTCGTTGGCTGAGCCAGTTGAGCCGGCTCGAACCGCTAAATCGAACGCACCTAGTAGGACTTAATGAATGTTACCATTTGACGTCATTACGAATGAAAACAATGATGCACGTGGTCCCATGCAGTCAACTTGCGTGCGTATCCGTTTTTACCGGACCATGTTTTGCCCGGTGACATCATATGCATACGATCTATTGTAAAATTTGAATTGCCTCTGCATCGTGATTGGATCAAATTTGTTGATTCTGAGCCAACCAATCACAACTCGCGCCATCGCCTATGGGATTAAGTGTGTGAAAATACCAGACCTCCGAACGAATTTCCCCATTGAGTTTGCATTATGAAGATTGCACTTCGGAGGCTTACATAGCTGCCTGTGCAGCCGGCCAAGCCCCGTGCTGAATTCACAGAGAAACGGCATCACGAATGCATGCGTGAATTGTTCGGGGATCCGACTAAAGTGCATTTCAGTTGCTGATTATTTTTAAACAAGACGTAAGGTTTGGATAAGAAGTGCCAAAAACACGGGAATATTTATATCAGAAAGGAACCATAACACACGTTAATCGAGTCAAATTTTTTTGCTGTCCAGAACCGCTAAAAATTAGATGGTTGCATATTTTTACGTGCATCGTAGGGTGGACTTCTACAGTACAGTTCATTATCGCAACTATACAGTACAACCAACGCGGTTCAACGAACTGGGTATGCTTATTCATAAATATCAACATAGAATGTTCCATTTTATATGGTATTGGGCAAACAACAAAATGGCGAGAATTATCTGGTGCTTACGATCGTATTTTACAGGTTAAATTTTTTTTCCAAATACTGCTACTAACAATGAAAAATAATGAAATTT
Organism: Holothuria scabra; assembly: GCA_037179385.1. NCBI lineage: Eukaryota > Metazoa > Echinodermata > Holothuroidea > Aspidochirotida > Holothuriidae > Holothuria > Holothuria scabra. The sequence goes on from CM074197.1 coordinate 26,823,104, forward strand.
ACGGAGGTGCAGGATGATAAAATATTTTGATTAGCTACAAGTGGGGAGATTTATTCATATACTTGTGCCCTGATCATGGTCTTAACTAGCAATGATAACTCTCCAAGCAAGCAAAGTCGGCTAGTTAACTGGTCCACCCGAAGGTGCTTCAGTCCGGCGCGCAACTGACTTCTTCCGCTGGGAAACGATTTTAGTGAATTTTTGGACTTTTACCCCTGGTGACCCCAGGTGACCTTTGACCTCCCCTAAAAATATTATAGGCCATCTCCTGACCATAACGCATCCACATAAAAGGAAGATTTTTTGAAGATTTTTTGACTTTGACCCCAAGTGACCCCAGGAGAACCTCAATCTCCGCCAAAATTAAATAGGACCATCTATTGACTAAAACACATCCACGTACCAAATATGAAATCTATCCAAGTTTCCTACCTTGAGATATCACATTTACAAGGTTTTTTAGACTTTGACCCCTGGTGACCCCAGATGACCTTTGACTATCTCCTGACCATAACGTATCCACATACCAAGTATGAAATCTATCTAAGCTTCCTTCCTTGAGATATTGTGTGAATGAGATTTTCAGACTTTGACCCCCGGTGACCCAAGATGACCTTTGACCTCCGCCAAAAACAATAGGGACCATCTCCTGACCATAACGCATCCACATACCAAATATGAAATCTATCTAGCTTCCTTCCTTGAGATATTGTGTGAATGAGATTTTCAAACTTTGACCCAAGGTGACCCAAGATGACCTCTGACCTCAGCCAAAAACAATAGGGACCATCTACTGACTATATCACATCCACATACTAAATATGAAATCTATCCAAGTTTCCTACCTCTAGATATCGTGTTAACAAGGTTTTTAGGCTTTGACCCCTGGCAACCCCAGATGACCTTTGACCTCCACCAAAAACAAGAGGGTTCGTCCTCTCAATATGGCGCATCTATGTACCAAGTTTGAAAACTGTCGGACATTCCTATCTTGAGATATCGTGTTAACAAGCTTTTTAGACTTTGGACCCTGGTGACCCCAGATGACCTTTGACCTCCACCAAAAACAATAAGGTTCTTCCTCTTACTATGGTGCATCTATGTACCAAGTTTGAAAACTGTCGGACATTCCTATCTTGAGATATCATGTTAACAAGCTTTTTAGACTTTGCACCCTGGTGACCCCAGATGACCTTTGACGTCCACCAAAAACGATAGGGTTCTTCCTCTTACTATGGTGCATCTATGTACCAAGTTTGAAAACTGTCGGACATTCCTATCTTGAGATATTGTGTTAACAAGCAAAGTGTCACAAACACACACACATACACACCATTACACACATACACACACACACATGCCATCATGAGTGCATTGGTTTCTCTTATCATCGAAACCAAAAATGAACTAGGACCTTGCAAAAAATAAAAGAAATTGACAATATGGGGCCATTCACAAGCTTGGGGTGACAGTTTTTATCAATAGAAGACACATAAAAAGCACCAAACCCATTTGCATAGTTTCATGTGTTCAAGGATTATTATTTAAGGAGTTCAAGGGCTGCTGTAGCCTATTAAGATGCTCTGAATAAATGGATAAAATTTTGTATGAGCACTTAATGTAATTTCAGGCAAAGATTTGGTTATAGGTTCAAGATTCCTAGTGTTACATGCTGTGAAGCTTGACTTAATTTACGAACCTAATAGATTTCTCATAATGCAAAAGGAATTTAGATTTACATTTCTGCCCACACAAAACAAAAGTTCTAAAAAATGGCCTACTGTATCTGACACAAAACTTGAATTGCCGACAGTCAAAATTACTGTAAGCCAGAACACTCACTAAGTATGGACTACTGAAGCTACACACTGACCTAGAAGCAAATATCCAAACAAAATCTCCTCACCAAAAGATTTTGAAGGTAAGTGGAGCAGAAGTTCAAATACTGAACAAAGGGAGAGATAGCTAAATAGACAAAGAGTGAAAAAAAATGGCAAAGCCTCATGATTTCACCTCTAATGCACAAAGCTAAGAGAAATTTCCTGCCATCTAATCGTGGTCTTCGCACTTTTGAAGGAAACAGGCATTTAGTAGATCTTAGGTTTTACCCAGCTGCCATGAAATTGTTTAACTTGTCTGGTAACATTTTTGTTTTATGTTAGGTTTGTTGTTCCCAATATTAGATTTTTCTTTTATTATTTTCTTTCTTTGATATTTCTTAACTTTTATTGATTTTTTGAGATTTTGGAATATTCCGATTTTTGATGCCAATTTTAATATTTGTATTGATTGATTAAACAATTGAATTGATTACAAATAGAATTGATTAACAGCATTAAAACCAGATGGAAGCTTCCAATTTGTAATCTTTCCTTAAATTTAAATCTAGTCAGTAAAAGTAAGTAAGGTGAGGTTTTTCCTGCTCATTGGTTTAAGTCTAGCCAGGCATAGTCTTTTTCAAGTTATGGCCCACTGGCTTGATTTGCCTACTCCTTTGCCATTGCGGAGCACCATTTTCTATTTCTAGGTGTTTGACATATGACCAAGCCAGGAGTCCAATTCCAGACCTCTCCACTGCAAGTCAGATGCATGCTTACACCAGTTGACATGCTCTTCCATTAAAAGCGAGAGATTTGAACTAATGTCACTGATTCAGAAGCAGTAGGGAGATTTGTTTACTTGGCTCTACAACCAAAACTACAGTACTCCCTCGATTATTACAAAACTGAAAAGCAGGTTTAGATTGAAATCTGGGAATTGCTGTTACATGGAAAAATTCCCTTGGAAAAGAATAATGTCTGTCCACTTACCTTTTGTGAAACTGTCTCAGTCACTGAGGGTACTTCAGGCTCCCAATGAGGAACAGAAACTTCATCACAAAGATTTTCTGAGAAAACCGAAAGATATTATCACACAAAATTTTACTTTTACACATGATTCAGATGTTTGGCTTGACAGAACTGTGAAACATTAAGCTTGAAAAGATTGACACAGGGTTTGTAAAGACAAAACATGATTTTATTTTAAAAACTTTGGGATGTGCTGTACGCTTTTTAAAACTAGATACCATAGGGACTAGGGAGAAAATGTTTCAAACAAGATTTTTCTGATGTGTGAAAAGAGTGGAAGTCCTTGCATTTTCTGTGGTTGAAAGCAACTGCACCACTCAGTCTCATCGGACCACACATTTACTTTGGTTGCATGTGACTAACAAACACAGTTCTCACAGCAATGCCCACCTTCTGGGATGAAGCCTGGTGAAGATCACTTTATCAAATGTGGATATGGCATCCTTGTCTCTTCAAAACTAAGTTCTTAACATTACTATTTCACTTCACAGTTTTGCAAGATTCCTTTTTTGACTGGAGTGTAATTAGTTACATATAGGTTGGACTTCTAGTTCTCAAATCTAGTTTACAGCACCACACATTAGTCCTCAAGTACAGTACTCCGTAATCCCTCAAGGTGACAAGGCAGTCTTGTTGCAGTAAGTTGCAGCAAATGGTATGGGGGGGGGGGGGAACCTTTCATGAGGTGTTTCCCCCTTTTAGCTTAACTTCAACAAAATTCAGTTACCTGAGAGCAAAGCAAAAAAGAAGTTTATTTCCTGAGACCATTATATTCCATTATCTGCTTGAGAAAGCTGGGTCTAATTAAGGGAGGGTTCTCCTTTGACAAAAGTTGACATCAGGAGGAGGCCTAGTCAAAATGGTGTTGTTGTAACTACTTTCACGTTGATGCAGTAGAACTTTTATTTACGTAAAAGATTCTAAATAATCTACAAAACTCTCCCAACCCTTGGACATTCCAAACATGATGGTCATGATTAAACATTTTATCTAACAAAATGGATTTCCTGATAATTTTGCTTACGACTTCCAATTTTTTTAAAAACAGGAAATTCCTGAACCCTTACATATTTGAGCTAGTGTACATACTGACTACCTCTCTTGTGTTAACATCTCATCTTCTGCACCCACAATATGACACAGATATTTCCTGCTGCACTCATGCCTCACTCATGTACAAGATTCCAGAATTGGTAAAAACTTGAAATGAGAGATAGAATGAACAGCTGGGTATTAAAACTGGTTTATTTATTTTCATAAATGGATCTGGCTGGACAAAAAGTTCAGTACAGAAAAACACATCTACAAATTTCAAAATACATACCTTCATCTTTCTTCAGCAACTTACTGCTCAAAGTAAACATCCATTCACACACCACAGCGCTAGAGTTAACAAGAGGGAGAAATGGAGGAAATATTTGTCAAAACTGAATACAGTAAAATACTGCACCTTAAATTAAAAGCAAATCTCCACAATGTTGCTAAAGCTAAAATACAGCTAAGAATTAGCAAAGCAAATCAACTAGTTAACTGGTCCAAACAAAGGTTGGTTCTTCAGACCTGTGAGCAAAGGGCTTCACTGGCTGGGCAACCAAATTTGTGGCAAGCCTATTGTATAACAGGTTGGAAGAAAGCCAGAGTACCCAGAAGAAAAAAAACCATGTAATTTATGTAGAAAAAGATTTGAACACATGCACTTGCAGGGTTGTTGATTTTGTTAACTTTTTCTTAACCAGAAAGCCAAAAGGCTTAGTGATTCCTTGCTGCTGAAATGTAAGGCCTTTTTTCACATTGACATTGCTTTGCAATGTTTTTCAATTAACAGGGCTCCATAATGTGCCCTCAAAGTACACATGCAAGGCATCGAATCTTCCTACATTGAGATCCCCGTTGCCCGTCGTGAACCCAAATGACATTTGACCTCCACCAAAAACTTCTGGGACCATGTATTCACTATGTGCCATCTACATGACAAGTTACAGGACCCTACAAGTGACCTTTCTTGAAAGACTGTGAAGGAAAGCTTGTCAGGCTTTGAACATGCTGACTCCAAATGAACTTTGACCTTTGGGAAAATCAATAGGGATCATCTGCTAAATATGACCAATCCACACAATAAATGTGAGATTAGTCACAATTACCCTTCTCGAGATACTGTGTTTACAAGCAATTTCTAAGGAATTTACCTTTTGACCTCTCGTGACCCCAAATGACCTTTGACCTCCACGAAAATCGATACGGGTCATCTACTCAATATGACCAACCCACACACCAAATATGAGCATAGTCACATGTACCGTTCTCGAGTTATCGTGTTTACGAAGTTTTCACCTTTTGACCTCTCATGACCCCAAATGACCTTTGACCTCCACGAAAATCGATACGGATCATCTACTCAATATGACCAACCCACACATAAAATATGAGCATAGTCACATGTACCATTCTCGAGTTATCGTGTTTACGAAGTTTTCACCTTTTGACCTCTGGTGACCCCAAATGACCTTTGATCTCCACCAAAAACAATAGGGATCATCTACTCAATATGGCCAATGCACACACCAAATATGAGATTAGTCACACTTACCCTTCTCTTCAGATACCGTGTTTGCAAGCAATTTCTAAGGAATTTACCTATTGACCTCTCGTGACCCCAAATGACCTTTGACCTCCACGAAAATCGATAGGGATCATCTACTCAATATGACCAACCCACACACCAAATATGAGCATAGTCACATGTACCGTTCTCGAGTTATCGTGTTTACGAAGTTTTCACCTTTTGACCTCTGGTGACCCCAAATGACCTTTGATCTCCACGAAAATCGATACGGATCATCTACTCAATATGACCAACCCACACACCAAATATGAGCATAGTCAGATGTACCGTTCTCGAGTTATCGTGTTTACGAAGTTTTCACCTTTTGACCTCTGGTGACCCCAAATGACCTTTGATCTCCACCAAAAACAATAGGGATCATCTTCTCAATATGGCCAATGCACACACTAAATATGAGAATAGTCACACTTACCCTTCTTCAGATACCGTGTTTACAAGCAATTTCTAAGGAATTTACATATTGACCTCTCGTGACCCCAAATGACCTTTGACCTCCACGAAAATCGATAGGGATCATCTACTCAATATGACCAACCCACACACCAAATATGAGCATAGTCACATGTACCGTTCTCGAGTTATCGTGTTTACGAAGTTTTCACCTTTTGACCTCTGGTGACCCCAAATGACCTTTGATCTCCACCAAAAACAATAGGGATCATCTACTCAATATGGCCAATGCACACACTAAATATGAGATTAGTCACACTTACCCTTCTTCAGATACCGTGTTTACAAGCAATTTCTAAGGAATTTACCTATTGACCTCTCGTGACCCCAAATGACCTTTGACATCCACGAAAATCGATACGGATCATCTACTCAATATGACCAACCCACACACCAAATATGAGCATAGTCACATGTACCGTTCTCGAGTTATCGTGTTTACGAAGTTTTCACCTTTTGACCTCTGGTGACCCCAAATGACCTTTGATCTCCACCAAAAACAATAGGGATCATCTACTCAATATGGCCAATGCACACACTAAATATGAGATTAGTCACACTTACCCTTCTTCAGATACCGTGTTTACAAGCAATTTCTAAGGAATTTACCTATTGACCTCTGGTGACCCCAAATGACCTTTGACCTCCACGAAAATCGATAGGGATCATCTACTCAATATGACCAATGCACACACCAAATATGAGCATAGTCACATGTACCGTTCTCGAGATATCGTGTTTACAAAGTTTTGACCTTTTGACCTCTGGTGACCCCAAATGACCTTTGATCTCCACCAAAAACAATAGGGATCATCTACTCAATATGACCAACCTACACACCAAGTACGAGGTTAGTCACACTTACCCTTCTTGAGATATCGTGTTTACAAGCCAAAGCGTCACGTACACACACACACACACGCACACACACACACACACACACCCACACACACACACACACACATACACACGACATCACCATCGCATAGATTCCTTGCCTGCCTTCGGCAAGGAATCAAAAATCATAACTGAAATCAATTTAGTCAATTAAAATCAATTTTTTCTTTATTAAAATCACTTAATCTGTGGATCATGAGTGCAGTGTGCACTTCAGTGTTTGTTGCACACAAGGTCTGCAGAGCAGTATGCTGTGTTTTGAATGTACAGCAGCTTGAGAGAAGTGTGAATACTGGTTAATGACCATAAAGCACTGGGGACCATTATTAATAGAGGATTTGGCATTTCCATTTGGGTCACATATTGTTAAATGTACCAGAAAACCCTTCACCAGGATGTCTACGTACAGTATGGGCATTATTACACCACTCCAATTGGCAAATTGTACCAAATTCCATCAGAAAATTCCTTTTGAGACCCCTTGTCCCATTTCCATAAACCAAAGGGTTTCAATGGTATTAAAAGGGTTCCAAAGTTTTTCAAAAGGGTTTGGTCTATGCGAAGGGTAATTTGCATATTCCCTCTGAGATTTGCCCAATTTCTATAAACAACAGAAGGGAACCCTTTGGATGGGAAAAAGTTTTCCAAAAGGGTATCATTTGAAACCTTTTAAGTTCAAAGGGTTTTGCACAGGCCAAAAGGCTTCCAAAGTGAATTTCAGCTGGAGTGATCCAACACTTAGTGCATTGGTATTGAGCACAAAGGCGCAAAGCAAACAACTACCGCATAAGTGAAGGTACGACTTCACCTTCTTTTTTCTGAGTCAGGACAAACACCTGGAAGGCTGTCCTGTTACATCTCTTGAGACTTTGGAAGTCAGATAATGCAAACAACACTAACAATTATGAATGATTAAGGACAAAGGCTGACTCATACTGTAAAGGAATCTACAGCAGGTTAGATAAGGTTAGGTTAGATAATGTTTTATGGCCTGTTTCCAACCAACTGCTTCAGGTCGACCCATGGGAGCCACAAGGGGCATACTCTACATGGTCAGGTAGCCAATTCCAGTTGAGCGAAGTGAAAGGATTTTGGAAACAAACTGTAACCTATTAGATGAAAGATGGTGGTAAAAGTATAAACTACTAGCGTGACCAGTAATCGGGGAGGCAGAGCTTGGAGAGTCAATCACGAATTTAGCCACATTATTTAGTAGTAAACTGTTGTGTTTCTCTACTAGGTGATTAAGAGGCAAGCCCTCAGTCACTGACTTGACAACTGAGGTTGTTAAAGATTAATCTGGCTGTTCTCCTCTAAACCTTGTCAGTAATACTGTATCCCTAGGGGATTGAGTAGAAGGGTTCCATACAGTACTACATGATCTAGAATGGTCCCAACAAGAGCAAAACAGGTGGTTCTATGGTTGACTTAGCCACCATAAGATTTTCTTCTCAATAGGTCCAAAGTCTGATTTGCCTCAGCTGCTACTGTACATGTATTTTATTAATGTCGCTTTTCCAGGTCATATTTGAAGAGAATTCTACACCTACAGTACATAGATTAATGATGTACTTGGAAGTGTGCTTCCCCATCAATGTTTAAAGAATGTGGTTTTGTAGGTGTTCCTTATTGTGAAACATTTAGATTTATTGAACCCATTGTCAGGTCGGTTCCCACTGACACAAATTGACAATGTCCTGTTGTAGAGTATCAGTGTCACTGGGGTTTTTCATTTCACGATACAAGACACAATCATGGGCAGATAGCCTCACACTTGATTTAAGGTATGTATATCAGCAAGTCATTTTTAAGTAGATGAATCCCGATAGCTAATTGATGGTCTGATTTTAGTCGGACATAACTGGGGTCCATTACCTTTAGTCTTTCAATTTCCTTGCTTACAGGTACAAAATCATGAATGTTTGTACACTGAATTTTATCTTAATTCCTTCAATTTCACTGAATATGAGGGTTTGAAATTCATGCAGACAATAAATGAAGACGATTTAAGGCTGAAGGACCCCACTAATGGCTGCCTACAACAGCTAAACACAGGCACTGATCGAATTTGTCTACAGACAGGAATCTGACGCTTTCAAAGATGCATTTGCCTTTTCCATTCCCCAAATCATCTACTGTATTACCACATTCTGAAAGAAGAAAATTTTAAGTACTCTGAAGCCAGAGGATATGCAGACTTGCATTAAACTAATTCGCTTCTTCTTGTGACCATGTGACAAAAAGTCAGTTTCCAACCAACTGGTTTAGGTCAGGCCAGCCAAGGACTCCTTTTCTTGTTGTGGCTGACTGGCTTGTTTTCCCTTCTCCAATGCTGTAAATCAGATCCTGTAACACCTGTAGAAGAAACTTGACCTGACTTGATAGACTTTTTCAGTCATAACAGGGTGTGAGAAAGTTAAGCAAATTTGTTACTCTGCCACCCCCCCCCAACTCTTTTCACACACACAACAGGAAATGAACACTTTTCCCAAACTTTTCTTGAGTCCCTTCCCTCACGATCATGCCAGATTAATTTTCTCACTTTAAACTTACAGTTCAATTGCTTCAAAACCAGGAACATAAGCTGCAATCATCTCTACAAAAGTGTCAACATCAAATTCATCGTCACTGGTGATGTCCTCCAATACCCCAACCACATAGGATAGAACTATATCATCTATAGCACTGCAAGTATACAATGAGAACACAGCGCATGTTACATGCATAAAGGAAGGATCCAAATCTAAAACAAACACCACGTATACGTTTTAATATAAAACAAACCAAGTGTGCAGTCTGTCACTGCAATTGGTCAAAATTACAGGATGGAATCAGAAGGCATTTTTCCAGAACCAAGAGTTATCATAATTAAAATTCAGCAAAAATTGGAAGTTTTTTAATTTTCCAATATTAAGTTGGGTTAAATGGAATTTTTAATTAGAATCAATGAACTTGAAAAAAATCTCAAATATTAACTACTGTAACAGGGTTGTTGCGTTTCTTTATTTTCTTTAAAAAAAATCAATTTTTTTATTATTGTAATCCAATTTTTTTTTATTTTTTTTTATTTCTTAAATATGAGATGTCACAAAATTTTCTCGATGTACAGTGTAAGTAATGTACTAAGTAAATCTACAAAGATGTAGTTTTCGGCTTCCTCAGGCCTTGATTTTATGAGCCGACTGGTTGGCCTACTGGATGGCAGACTGGTTTGCCTAGTGGTTTGAGCATCCACCTCTCAGCCAGGAGTCCGGGATTGAAATCCTGGTCGAGTCATACCAAAGACTTAAAAAATGGGAGCTGCATGTTGCCTTCTTGCTTGGTGCTCAACACAAGAGATGGGAGCAGGGTAATAATACATATGGAGTGTTAAAACGATGAGCACCGAAAGGGAAGCCAGGTTTGTACGGTCCCTACAGTAGGGGCCTGAGAAGGAGTTTTGGAATGAACAGATTGTGAAAGATTTATGTACAGCACCTTGATCACTATGGATATGTGCCCTATATAAATCCGAGGTATTATTATTTATATTCTCCAGATGTGCTACAAACCACACTCCTCAGGAGTGTGATAGGTGTGCTGTTTTATTTAACTCAAAAAGATTTATATGACCTCCCATTTTTCATCTAGGTGTGAAAAAAATCATACTCCTCATGGTGATTTGGATTTTGAGGAAGGTGATGGTGTGCAATCACACTTGCAAGCCTCAAATTTCAAAGCTTTCTTCCTGACAATCAACAAACTCATAAATACTTTTGATAAATTACTGTAACTATCAAAAGCATGCCTGATTAGGCAGGCAACATGTGCCACACTTCCTTCGCACAGGAAACAGAGGTCACCTGACTGGAGTTTGAGATTTTTAAATTTCCAGGTGTGTTACAAATTGCACTCCTCAGGAAAGCAAGGAATGTGGTACTGAACTGTAGGTGTCCTGTTTTCTTAATGCTTTCATACTGTAGCTACATGTAACAGTAACTGTATATGAACTACAGGTGTGCTAAAAATCACACTCCTCACCGTGATTAGAGGAGAGTGACAGTGTGTGATTGCTCTCACACACCTTGAAATTGAAGGCCTGCAATTACACAGTAAAGCCCTGTATTTGTTTTACTATATTCATGCATCTCCTAAATGAAACCAGGGGTTTGTAAGTGATTTGTTCTTAATGCAGGATCTTTTCAGATATCTTTTTCAGACATATCTTTTCAGATATGCTTTATCAGCATACAGTATTGTTCTGTTAGATGCACACATACTGTAGTGCACATACAGTGATAACATGCTTGAGGGCTCAAAGAGGGGTCTGAGAAATCCTTGAGCAGCCTTCAAAAATTACGTAAACATTAATTTAAATATCAACTGGTGCAAACCTTAAAGATGCTTGTGGTATTTGAGTATTCACAAACTCAGCAAGGGCATTAAGCACTTTCTTCTCATGATTGGACAGACTGGATACCTCAAGGTCATACATGTTGGTCAGCTACGTACTGTACAAGTTGACAGCCAGATGTTACAAAGCCCATGGGCATTGCAGTTGAACCTGTAGGGACAAGACACAGAGATGTATGAAGAAAAGTTCAGATCCATATCCTTAAACTTTGTAGTCTAGAACTGTCATCCAGGAAGAGGGTTTTTAATACTGTACATACCGTATTTAGGCCTAGGCCTACTACTGTATGCGTACACAACCCTAACCTCATTACTAATAGTAATAATACTCGGCCTATGCGTACATAACCCTAACTTAGGCCTAACCTTAAACTGTGGGTACAGAAACCCAATTAGAGCCAAAAGAAGTAGGGCAATTCCACGGTAACGGAAGGACATTTTGACAACATTTTACAGGATTCAAGCAAGTGTATCTCAAGTGTTAGTATGGATTACATCAAACATCATTTCTCATCTACGTGTAACTAAAACCTTCCATTTCCACCAAATTATTTCATAGGATCACCATTCATTAACAAGATATGAATATTAATGAGGTCAGTAATGGAAGGACGTAAAATGAACAAGGGTTTTTAGGGAACTTTGGTTCTTTGTGAAATTCTGTGAACTCTCTGGGGCAAATATGTGTTGAAGGTGATAAATGCTCTCTCAGTACTGTCCCCCCTATTGTACCACATCTCATTTTAAAAGACATATTTTGGTTTTTTAGTAATTGTGCATTAACTGAATTTAATCGTGGTAACGGAAGGACAGTAACGGAAGGACAAATGAAATGCCAAATCCTATAGCTGCACTGAACAAGATTTCAAGCAGTTGTGCAAGTGTGAAATTGCTGGGGGACACAATTTATTGCAAACTACTGTATGAATACATTGATGATCAACAATAAAAATGTATTAAAAAACACGGTAGTTTGACACTAATTACCAGTACCTGTTAATTAATTATCTACACAGAAGTAAAACTGAATATTCAGAAAAATAACAGATTCATGTATGATTCTTTACTTTCTTGAAACCTACTGTACCATGCAGTTACACAAACACACAAAATGATCAAATGTAGGTTTCTTCCATTCTTAGAAACTGCTGACTCTATACTGTAGAATTATTGCTTTATTTGTGGTTAACATTTATTAACTTTAATTTATTCAGTTGCTTGTTACAAAATGAAAAAGAATTCTATGCTGCTTAATAATGAACTGAATTTTTTTCCCCTTTTCTCAGAGAAGTACTGTACAGTTTAGAAGTGGTACAGTATGAAATATATGGGCAATTCCATGCAAAAGTGGACATGGGTGCTAAAATTCAAAATTTGTCTGACCCTTACAAGTTTGGTATCATAAGAAAGCTTAGAGATTGAAGTCTCAGGATTTGAACCATTCTTTTCAATTTTAAGACCCCAAAGGGGTTAAATTAGCAGTAATAATTAGTGTAAATTAGAGCAAGTTATTTTCATGAAAAATGGAATAAAAATGGCAACTGTAATAAACACTTCAAAACTGGTGAGTGTGATGGCTCATGTTTATCACTTGTAAGGTAGTATGACCTAATAGTCCATAATTCAGCAGGTATTTTGACATTATGTGCTTTGTTACGCTTCAGTGACTCCACAAAAATGGCTGATAAAAATGTCACGCTGTTACCAAAAAAGAGTGTTTTTTTACCATATTTTCAAAAGTGAACCTACCAAAAAGTTTTAAAGTGTGGTGCAAACCATGTCCATGGAGGTACAGTACTGTAAATAAAATGCATCTGAAGCAATGGGTGAATTTCTTTTATTTTACAGTAGCTGTGATTAAGATTCGAAATATGTCTCGCTGTTACTTTTTTGGTAACAGTGTGGCGGTAACAGCATGACATCCTATTGAATAACATAGGAATAGTGAAAGCACTAGGCTCTAACACTGTGAGCACCAAAATGAAGATAGTGCATGTTCACAGGCCATGGTTAAACAGTGTCTACCTTTGACAGGGTTTACTGTAGTGCAGTATGAAATACGATGTTCAGTTTTTGTTATGTAAATGTCTGTGCTCACTGGTACAATACAGTCAGTTGTCTCAACATACGCTTACAAATACAGTGCTGTCTAGGATATATGTTACACCGCAACCGCGCATGAATCACGTGATCACTTGCAACTTGGCCGCCGTTCAAACCGAGTACAGTAGTTTATGAATGGCGAACAATAGCAGCTCGAAGGGTATATGAATAGTGTCCACTGGCAACAGGCGATTAAAAAATACACAAAAGTGCACCGCGTATAACAAAGCATTGCCGCTGTGATAATCTGTCTAACGGTTTCCCATGATTTCCCAAGAATGTACCTTAAGTTTTTTTTGTTAATCACACTTTTTACCAGGTCATTCACCTTTTTATACCAGACCCTACAGTAACCCCAGTTTCCCAATGCACTGAATTTTTGCACACTGGTTTGCTTTTCCCTTAATTTGCAATGAGAAAATTACACAGTTGGGGCAAAATTGACAAATGTCTGTAATAAAATCCATCTTTCTTTTCATATGTTTCAAATATACCCTTTGTCACGCTGTTACCGTCACGCTGTTACCACATGAAATTTCATTAATGATGTAATAATTACTAGTTGCATCAAAAAAAATTTAATAATTGGTATCATGCTACAGCATACTAATCCCTCTTTGCAGCCATATTAAAATCAAGTACCTTCTCCTTTCAACTTCACAGAGTTTGAAACATTTGTAAAATGGGTAAAAAGTCATGTCCATTTTACTGTCATGCTGTTACCAGTGTGGTTTGATTTCATAATTCATATGCAAATGCAGATTGAAAAAAAAATTGGTGTAAAGCAGGACAGTTTCCTTAGGTACAAAAGAGCAAGCTTTGTTTGATTTTTCTCAATTAAGTCTTTCTGCTATAAACACCTAAAGATGAAATTTTCTCTCTGACTGTCACGCTGTTACCGTGGAACTGCCCATATATCAAATTGAGAACCTGGCATTTACTGTACCGTAAAGTATCTTCACAAAACGGATAAATATTGACAGGGTTTACTGTAGTGCAGTATGAAATACGATGTTCACTTTTTGTTATGTACATGTCTGTGCTCACTGGTACAATACAGTCAGTTGTCTCAACATACACTTACAAATACTGTACTATGTGGTTCAACTTCAAAACATATCAAAAGAGTATCCTCTGAAAAGTAACATTGTCCAATTGTATGGCATGCCAAAAGGCTCACCAAATATGATGATGTTCTAAAAATACACGTTCATGTACTAAAATTACACGTTCATGTACCAAAAATATACGATGATGTACTAACTTCATACGATCATGATGTAAATTTACACCATCATGTACTAAACCCATAAGTTCATCATGTTAAATGTTACGATGTACATGTAAGATCATCATGTTATTATTCTCTTCCGCTACCATACTGAGTGAGCCTTTCGGCGTACCAGAAGTCCGCCAAAAGGCTCACCGACATGCGATGTAGTAAAAGTACACGTTCATGTACTAACTGCTTACGATGATGTACAAAGATTGCATACGATCATGTACTGATTTCAAATGTTCATGTACTGATTGCATATTGCATACGTACATGTACTGAATTCATATGATCATGTACTAAATGTTTACATTCATGTACCGGAGGGCCCATGTGAGTATCGAATGGTAATAGGCCTCTGTCAATACTAAGGGCCCAAAGAATTAATTTTGAAGCTACTGTACGACCTGTGGAACTTTTGATTCGATTGGAAATTTCGATGGTACATTGCATTAAATACACTAAAAGAGAACGAAAGGTTTTTTCTACTGTACCTTAATACGTGTTAAGTATTTACCCATGGTAAGTTCATATCATTATTACTAAAATTCCATGACAACCAAGGCATGGGTATAAACACCACCTTTGATATGGTAGCACAATTTAATGCAAAGTTATCCATTGTTTTCAGTTTTTGGCTTAAGGCGGGTACTAATTAGCATAATCCATACTACATGATAATACCCATGGTAAGTTTATATCATCATCATTGAATTCCCTGACCATCAAAACATTGGTTACCTGTAGACACCACTTTTGATATAATAGCAAAATTCAATACAAAGTTTTTTTTAATTATCTATTTCTAGCTTATGACAGATACTAATTTGCATATTCCGTGTTACATAATACCCATGGTAAGTTTTGAATCTCATTGAATTTCCTGACCATCAAAACATGGGTAGGCCTAGGCCTATACTGTAGACGCTTATTTTGATACAAGCACAATTTGATGCAGATTCATCCTTTAATTTAAATGTTTGGCTTATGGCAGATTAAGCTTTCACAGTAAACCGGTTATATTACCGATACCGATAATAACCGGTTACGGTTTGGTTCGATTATTGCCTTGAAGAATAATCGAAAAATCGAAAAAATCGGTAATATTGTAGGAATCGAAAATAATCGTGAATAATAGTGAAATAATCGTAAAAATGTAAGTTACAGCACTATCTCGTCCTAGTTGACAGTACAACTCATCGGCGGCGGGATCCTTTGTGTTTCCATGAGAGTACAGTAGATCATTTACGATGTGTTTTGCAGGGTTACCGGGGTGCTCGCGCGCCATCATATTACCTGTCCCAAATCTACTACCCAAATCTTTGAAAATATCGCATGCAAAAAGAATCACTTCATTTACATGATTGCCCCCGATAATGGACTAATATTTTTGGCCAATTTGGTAAGCGTTCTCCTAGTCTGAGAATGAAGGGAGTCCTTAGAAATTATGTTTAAGTTGGAGAGTTGTTTGCACTTCGTTTTCTGAAGTTGAAATTTTCATCGGCGTGCGGCCCGAATTTGCTATCGTCACGTAGTGTGCTACAATACTGCTCACATATGTGTTCACAGCAATATGTACTGTACATCACTTCTTGCACGCAAGCTGTCTGACAGTGATTAATAGTAACGTTTTACGCAGAAACTTGCAGATATCACCCCACCCAGCTTGCAAAGACAGTGCCCGTAACGTTCGGCACGTAAACTGAGCCTAGCATGTGTGCAGTCTTTCATTTCATACGGTATGCAACCTCGAGTAAAATGACAAAAAAAAACACACAACTCGAAAATTACACAATGATTAAGCGTGTCACTTGTACCCAAATCAACACTTTGCCGCTATGTGTAAAGTACTAAGATATCACT
This sequence comes from Holothuria scabra, assembly GCA_037179385.1. Lineage (NCBI taxonomy): Eukaryota > Metazoa > Echinodermata > Holothuroidea > Aspidochirotida > Holothuriidae > Holothuria > Holothuria scabra. Next base: position 26,839,557 of record CM074197.1, read on the forward strand.
GTAATGACACCGAAAATATTCACTATTTTTTAGACAGGCCATTACATACACGTTTGGTGCTGTAGACCCAGAGTGGCATTCGTGCATACTACGAATTTTACGAATGAAAGCTATGTCAGCATGCCCGGATGTCAACACGAGACTAGCTGCGTAAGAACATTCATAGCCCTTTAGTGATAGGCATTGGAGAGTAAAATTTTTCTTACTTGGCTCTAGTGACTCTTGTCTGTTAAGACTGTCATTTTTTATTTGAAACGAAAGAGACGATACAACCTTGTGACATGTGAAGTATTATTGAACTTGTGAATGTGATCTCGGAAAATATTATCAATGCACTATGGAACATGCCTAACAAAATGTTGTCATGTTTTAGTCACCATAACACCGGGTATGGCGATTAGGAGCCTAGTTCCTATTTTTGTACCCGTGCAAATACTAATACAATTTAGAGCTGTAATGCGCAGCTTCCAAGTTTTCGGTCAAGCGATCTGTACTGTGCAGATAGGGTGCTCCAAAATCTACTGCCTGCATTTATTGGCTACTTTATCGTACAGTCTTTTTCGGGGCTCAAGCCTCAAAGTCATATTGGTTCGCTGGTACAGCCGAAGTCTCTGTCAACAAGCCATCTCGAAATTATCCATACGTAATGCTTTTTCTAATTCTTTGTAACTAAAATACCATCAGGCATATCACAGTAATTTAATTGATTTTAACATATATATTCTACCTTAAAGTCCCCGCCATTTATTTATTAAGGAAGCGCATCGGGCTGTTTCATTAACAAAATTCTAATATTTATAAAAAGGACAAAGATTTGGGAATCTCTATATCGATCGCCTAGAAGAACGCTCAGTGTAAAGACGTCACATCAACTGACACGAAATTGACCAATCAGAACACAAGTGCAATTGTATTCTCTGTTCGGTAGCAATCCTCATTTGTAAACGGTACTATGTACACAACATCTCTCATAATCGCCCGCGATAGCTTCGCGAAAAAATCGAGGGTGAATGTGTGGCTTACGGTAGTACATTATACAGGAAGTTGCCACATGGCCAAAAGCCATGTGGAAGCAAGCTGCACATAAATTTATGTACTTATTTGCATTACATTCGTGGTTAACTGGAGTGCACCACTTGCGTTATTTTAGTATGGCTTATACTACCGTCCCTACGGACATGCGTAGTTTCGTCCATCCCTGATGTTGAAATCGGGCGACCTGTGTAAATCCCGATGGTCCATGTAACTCTCAATGAGAGTGAGAGTGTTCAAGTCTCATTCAAAAGTTTTGGAATGATCGTTGAATGAAAGCAAGCATAATTTTAGGACTACAAACGAATAATGAAGGGATGTAACACTTTGGTGTACAGCAGCTGTTCTACTGTAAAAGTTCAATGCTTTTGTTTTATTAGCCAAGCAAAAAATTTTAGGGCTCAGTTTGTAGTAGAGGAGACCCGCGCACGTAGGGGAAAAACATGGACAATAAGCGCAGTCGGATTGTTGGCGGGTTAAGCACTGATGGAGAGCTAGCCAGCGGGAGGGCCAGGGCGGGGATTATAAACAAAAAATTCAGTTTCCCTTCCTGATTTCCATACATTGCGGGCACATATTTCATGAACATTGTTTGAAGTTTATATAGCTGAGCCCGAGAGCATACTGTAAATAAAAAGGGTTCTTTGCTTTTGATAAATTGTAGTATAATTACCAGTCAAATACCGCAACCGAGGCATCCAGTTCCGCTGGCTTACGGATACAAAGATGTACGTAACTTGCTTGCTACAGCACATATGTCAACTTAGGAACTTAATGTAATATGTGCGGGGAAAAAACCGGTTATATTTATAATCGAAGTACGATTATTAGACGTCCGATTATACCGGTTATGTTTTTTCGGAATACCGTGAAAGCTTATGGCAGATACTAATTTGCATAATTATGCAAATTTGACAGTTTTCTCCTAGGCTACTACGATTTTTGCGAATTTCGAATAGCCTACCTAGGCTAGGCTATGTTATACTGCCTAAACTAGGGGTGTTTCATAAACCCTTTGCAGTTGAAATCAGTTGTGTTGCATTTTTTTCCAGGTCACAGCGTTATACAGTATAATGCCTTACGGCCTGGTTAAAACTAACGTTAAGTCTTTTTATATAGCCTAGGCTAGCCTAGGTCTATATACTAATTACTGTATTATAAATATAACTGTTAGGCCTATCCTATACCGATACTGTACAGTATAACGCTAGGACTCGGAGTTCGACAACCTGTGGCTAGCATAGAGCAGGATCAATAATACTAGAAACCCTGCTCTATGGGCCTAAGTTAGTCCTCAGTAATGGACTACAGTATGTATGGACGGTCGTGTAATGGCTTTGAATGAGTTTGAAAACAAACCTTCAGCTCTGTGTTGTTGACCGGGCTGTAAGGTGCAGGTGATGTTTGTTGCAATGATAGAATTCGGTGGTAAATTGTACAGTACTGCCCTCCTGTACATGTATGCTTGCTACAATCTTGCTAATGAGTAATGACACTTGAAAACATGATCATATGTGATATCATGTTACATGGAAGTACTACCTCGGCATGATATAGGGCCTAGGCCTATGTCGGGTTAAGGTTTGACGTGATGCAATGGGCAGGCTTTATGTAACGGAAATTAAATAAACCGCCAAGCGCCCTCAACCGGATCTGACAACGTTATATCCATCTAAATCAGTGAACTAAAGCTCACTGATCAAAATTCTAACAGATGCTCCTACACAGATATGAAGCCGAGAATCGAAGCCGCGGTATACTACAACGAATTCGGATCGGGTTCCATACTTCCGATCAGTGGCGTAGCCAGGATGGGACTTTTTGGGGGGCCTAGGTAACAAGTGGGAGGGGGGCCTGGTACCTCCGAGGGTCAGGCACGGCAAGACTATCTAAGCGGAGCGCCACCATCAGTTGGCGCGGAGCGTACAAGAAAATTTGGGGCTTTAAAACCCCACCAGATGGCCGGAAACGGCACTTCCCATGTGTTTTAAGCTGGATGTACCCAGCCTTTAAATACGAATCTCATGTCTGCGGTGTCTCAAATAATGACTGAATAAAAAATCAATCTATGAAAAATGGTAATACATATACAATTTTTAGGGACCTCAAATTACTGGGCACTTCTGTGGCCTGGGGGATGAGACTAAAGGGAGCCGGTATCTCCCTTTCCCTTGGGAAAAATTGTAAACTTCAGAAGCACGTAGATCGCAAATGCGGCAATATTTGAATCTAAGCGGAGAGCCACCATCGGTTGGCGCGGAGCGTACAAGAAAAATTTGGGCTTTAAAACCCCTCCAGATGGCCGGAAACGGCATTTCCCACGTGTTTTAAACTGGATGTACCCAGCCGCAAATTCGGCAATATTTGAATGGATTTCAGCTTACCTAAGGCAGTACCTCACCCTTTAACAGGAAAACCAAAAGTAGTTGTGTCCCCCCCCCCCCCCCGAGAAATTTTCTTTGCGTTAGATTTCCTAGATGCAAAATGGTGCTATGTTTGGCAAAACTTTGAACTGATTATAGGCCTGAGTTTTCGGATTTTCCCTTTTTGGGGAGCATGAAAAATATAAAAATATTTTTAGTTTTTGTAGAGATTTTACAAGAGACATACATACTACCAAAGAAACAATGTGCAAAATGGTGCAGTATTTGTTCATCGGTACATTACGTGGTCAAAATTAAAATACTACGAATAAATCCCTCAAAATAATTGAACCTCAAAGCAGAAGTATGGATCATGTGGGAAACACATGAAATCCGAACCTTGTGGACATTTTACAAATCCCCCGGACGCCAGTGCCAACTACTAAAAAGAGGACTTGTCGAAAAAAATCGTTTTACTGTGGCACTTGTCATGGGCAGGAGTGAGGCACGACATAGGCCTATACTTGTTAAGGATGGAAGGGAAGAATTATCCGAAGGCAGTACCTTACCCTTATCTGCTTACGGCATATTTTGTGTATAATTAAGTATAGGAAGGGTCGTGTAAGAGTGGTCTCCAGTGTACGATTGCTTTATTTTCAGTAAATCAATCAGCCATCCGAAAGGGAGAAAGGGTCTTAACCTAACAAAGCCGCATTAAAGTTTTTCGTCGAGACTTTCGTTTCATCTTCGAAGTGAAATGCAAAAAACTACAGTGCAGATCACAATCGGTACCTAATTTAGTGAAAGTAGGCATTTTGAAGTTATTGCTTGATTTCATACGTGCGGACAAAATGTGCTAGGTCTCCCAGCCCCCCCCCCCCCCCCCCGTGGCTAGGCCACTGCTTCCGATCCGATTTTGTTGAGTTTTTGTTAAAGTCTGCTTCCTCTCTGGTCAGGAAGAGTCAAACGATTTGTCAATCAGTGTTAATAATTTGCATCTGTTGTCAATGGAAATGAAATACCTGCACAGAGCAGGATAATAGGAAATATCCTGCTCTATGGCTTGCACTGACTTTTCGTGACGTCACATCGATCTACACATCTCGTACAGCGTAACTTGAGTCTGTCCGATGTGAATTTCTGAAGACTCGTATTTTCTGGTCCACCCGGAGGTGCTTCAGATGGCCCAAAGGGCCGGAAAAAATGAGTCAAAAACACACCGATCCCCTTGATCGGTGAACACAAAACCGTCAGCAACAGCGCCACATCTCGACCCGGCGAACCTTGGAAAGGAAAAGTGGACAGAGGGAAAGCCAAGGCCACCGCCAGCGTGCCGCGGACAAACCCAGGCACACCAAGCCCCCTCTGGAGACAAGTTGGGCCATACCGATGATTGGTACCCTTCTTCAGGGCTAGTCGATGGTTTGTACCCTTCTTCAGGGCTACTAGATGTCTTCTTCGGTGGCTGGTCTTGGGTTGCACCCTTATTCAGGGCTAGCAACACTGGTTGGACCCTTCTTCAGGGCTGTTTGATGTCTTCTTCGGTGGCTGGTCTTGATTTCACCCTTCTTCAGGGCTAATTGCAGTTTCGTTGGCTGGCCTTCTTATTACTTACCAAGATTTTTCCACATCCTTTTGGTCAGTCCTTCGAGGGGTGAGTTCCTAAGAAGAATGGGTCGAAGTTTCAGTTGGGACTTGATAAATTTACGAGTATGTTTGTCCTTACTTTTGCATTTAGTCAGGAAGTTCGTACGTAAGTCGTTGAAACGTTGTTTAATTGTTGGAAGTTTAGCAATGTCGAGTACTTCGTCAGAAGGGTGTCGGTAGTCAAGATGGTGGGCAATTCTGCATGCCCGTCTTTGAGTCTGTTCGTAATTGTTGAGTTGTGAGTCCTTCAAGTGGATAAGTGCCGGGCGGCATACTCAATAATTGGTCTAGTCATAGTTTTGTAAATTTTCAAGGTCGTGTCAGGGGAAGTAGGTGGGTGGTCCTTAGTCTCGGCTAGTCGGTACAGTTGAGAGACTTGCCTCCGCATTCTCTTAGTCTTTTCCGAGTGATGGGAGTTAAATTCAAGTCGTTCGTCAATAGTCACTCCCAGGTATTTGACCTTCCTCTGGACAGGAATCAGTTTGTTGTTGTAAGTCACATGAGGGGCTCGTCCAAGGGAACCAGTAGTCCGTACATAGAGAATCTGTGATTTGTCAGGGCTTAGTACGATGCGCCAGTCATTGCACCAGTTTTCAAGTTGGTTGATGTAACGTTGAAGTCTTTGTTCCGCTTTGTCAGCAATGCGGGAGGTCGCCCAGACTGCAATGTCGTCAGCAAATTGTGAGAGGTAAGTCCGTTGGTTCGGGTCTGGTTGAGGAATGTCGGCGACGTACATTATGAAAAGTATAGGGCTAAGGGTACTGCCCTGAGGAGTCCCGGTCGTTATGTGTAGAGGTCGAGAGAGTGAGTCACCAACCCTGTAGCGGGTCTGTCGGTCAGTCAGGAAGTTGGAAATCCACCTAGTAAAAGTCGTTGGTAATTTGGTATGTTAAATTTCCTCATTTTGAGGAGCAGTCCTTCATGCCACATTCTATCGAATGCTTTCTCGGCGTCAAAAAAGGTTGCTAAAGTGTGAAGTCTTTTCTCCTTGGAGGAAGACATGTCTTGAATGAGTCTGAAGAGTTGATCTGTCGTGTTTCTTTTCCTCCGGAAGCCTGCTTGAGAGGGTGGGAGAAGTTTGCGTTTTTCAAGGTAATTTGAAAGTCTTTTTGCAATTATTTTCTCCAGACATTTACCAAGTACCGGAAGGAGGCTAATAGGCCTATAATTTTTCGGAGTATTGTGAGGTTTGCCTGGCTTTGGAAGCAGAATAGAGACGGCTTGTTTCCAAATTTTGGGAATGTAGCCAATTTGGAAGGAGGCAGTGAAAAGCCTCCCTAGTTCCTCGAGATAAATTTGTGGTGCCGTTTTGAGATGCACGTATTGAATTTGGTCTTCTCCTGGGGAGGTGTTGGATGCACGACGGAGTATTTCAGTAATGTCCCTAGCAGTGATGGTTTTGTCGAAACGGCGGAGTCGTTGTCCTCAGTCGGGTCAATTTCGGGTTTAGGTGAGTAGGTTTCCGGATTACCAGTCCGGATAAAGTTTGCGAGTCGGTAGATGTTGTTGTTGAATTTGGGGTCCTCTGGTAGTGTATGTGCCGTCTGAAAGTAACTCCTGAAACAGTCAGCTTTGTCAGTGTCGTCAATAACGGTTTTGCCTTCAAAATTTAGAGTAGGAATATTCCTACGAGTGTTCTTTTTACCTAAGATCTTTTTCACAACTTTCCAGAAGTCCCCAGGTTTTTTGTTGTCGAACAGTTGAATGGCTTTATTGTCCCGATCAAGCAGGTTGTTTGTTTTGATCAGTCCCGAGATTTTCCTTTGGAGCTGATTGATTAAAGTCCGTACATGCTGATTTCTCGTCCTATGGTAAATCCGTCGGAGTTTCCTTCTCTGACGTATAATTTTTAGAATTCGATTTGGGAGTTGGAATCTACGTGGCCGAGAAAAAGTTGGAATAGCCACTTTAATGGCTTCCTTTAAAATAGTAAGTTGTCAGTGAATTAGCCCGTTCGTCAATTTCACGAACGTTTGACGGGTTTTCTGAAGTCAGGTTGTCGGTAATGTACTTTCTGTACTTTGGCCAGTCAGCCTTCTTTAAGTTGTGTCTGGAAGGTCGAGTTAGTCTTTTAACGGTAGTGGTTAGCGTAAGAAGTTGTGGCAAGTAGTCGGAGCCTAAATCGTCCCCAATTTTAAAGTCCGAAACACGTTGATTAAGTGAGGGAGAAATTAAGCAGTAGTCAAGTTGGTCCGGGGTAGTACCGTTGAAAGGGTAGCACGTCGGGGTCCTGTCGTTGAGGCAGAAAGCCTCGGCGGAGTCCAGTAAATTTAAAAGTTCAGTCCCGTTGTTGTTTGTCGAGCGGCAGCCAAGTTCGGGATGTCGTGCGTTTAAGTCGCCAAGTAGTACAACGTCTGTCCGATGTGACAGGTCTAGGCCTATAAGCGATATTAAAGGCCCAATTTTCTCACTTCAAACAATACCAATTTTCCTTACTTTATTAAGCCCCTCCCACAATTGTCTAAAACTCATCCTCATCCATATAGACATGATCTCAGTTTATTGTTTCACTCTCAATGCCGTGTAAGCTAATCAAAATAGCCTACTCTCAGTCACGGTACAGTTCCTGCTGTGTAATATAAACTTTGGGTATTGTGCTTTGTTCTTCTTTTCTTCTTTGGGAAGAATCGACTGCCTCATGGGGTAGTTTATTCCAATCAAGGATAGTTGATGGAAAGAAAGTGGAAGATTTATACTGGGAGGTTTTGCAATTAAGGACTTTGCTAAGTATTGGTAATCTGGTTTTCAATGATGTTGGAATAGGTGGTGTGAAGTCACAAATTTGGGTAGGTCTTATTCGCCTCCGCCTTGCTGGAAGAAAAGTTATACTGATCCTGTGGGACCGCTGGTATCTGGTCATTAAAGATTTTGTACATATATATGCCTGTAACATAATCTATCGTTTTTCCTACGGAACTGTGGTGGAGGAAGTTTCAGTTTTTCAAGAAGGTCAGCCATGGCACCTTCCGCTCTGGAGATATAATTACCACTAATAAGTCATGCGGCCCTTCGTTGGACTTTTTCCAAGCGGTCTACTAGCATATCCCTTTGTTGCCGGTGGGGTGCCATATGGCGGCAGCATACTCCAGGTTGTTTCGAACCAAGGGAGTGCACCCTAGTTTTTTTTACATTCCATGGGGCAGTGTCTAAGATTTATTTTTAAAAAACCTAACATGAGTTGACCATTTAAAATCGTCCGAGATGGTGACACCCAAAAAAACTCAACGGAAGCATAATCAGAAAATTCACCATGAACGACGACTCGCTTTTTCGTTGCATGAGGAACAGTGGCGTTACCAGCGAGGGGCAGGGGTCATCTGCCCCCACCCCCCACCGACACAAAAAAACGGGACGGTAAGAAAAAAACTGGAAGGGAAGAAAGGGACGGCAAGAAAGGAAAAAAGAGGAAAAGAGAGAGAAGAAAAGAAAAGGAGAAAGAGAAAAAGGAGGGAAAGGAAAGGAAAGAAATGCAGAAGAAAAAGGAAAACACAAAAAGAATGGGAAAGGAAAAAAGAGGAAAACGAGAAAAGAAAGAAAGTGGGCCAACTAAAATCAAAAGCAAGATTGATCTGCATTCATGGAATACTGTTTTGGTCAATATATCACATCCATTTAGAAAAATACATGAACATTCAATAGTAGTTGCCTAAAGTTAACAAAATAATATCTGAGGTCCACTTTATGGGAGGAAGGACTTTCCTCTCTTGCTCTTTGCCAGACAGCAGGGAGGAGTTTAGAAAAAGTTAACAATCATTCACAGATTTCGCCACCCTTATTTGAAGGAAGTGCAGATTCTCCAGTAATCCCCCAACTCTTTAAACTTCCTCACAGGAAACCCAGATTCCAAAGCTTTTTGCAATACAAGCTCCATATCAAGTTATCAACATTTTGTTTCAAAAGGGCAGAAAATCTCGGCGCCCTTCGCTCGCCGCAATACATCCGTAATACAGTGGTGTTCACAAAAATCGGAAAACTTAGCTACTACTTACAAGCCCATGACATGCCATTTCCGGTTGTCTGAGGGGTCGCGATTTTTCAAAATTTTCTGGAAGGCAGGGGAACCATTGCTCAAATGCTCTCATACACACCTGTCATCAGATACCTTTTAACCCTGTCAGTTGTGTAGTCTGTGTAGATGGATTCTTTCGTTATTGAAGTGTCCAAATTTTATCAATGTTCAATGTTCCAGACCACAGGAGGCAGGGGGTGATTGTCTTCTGGCTCGATAAAGTGAAAAAATCGAAAATATGCCATTTGAGACACCAGTTAAATACAGTGCGGTTTCCCAAGTTTTCCTTCAAAAAATTCCGAATTTTTCGTAATAAAAGTTCCATGTTTGAAATTATTAGTTTTAAAAAAGGCAAAATTTTCCGCTCGCTTCGCTCGTCTTAAATTGCAACGCTTAGAGCAGTAAGTGATCTCTCATAAAGCAATCAGTGGATAACTTTTCCTAGCCGCTACAGTGCCGTTTCCCTAAAATTTTCTTCAATATAGGCTTTCATATTTGCCTAAAAAAGGCAACAAAGTTTCGAGATGTTTTTGAACGTCGCCGAGAAGCCTCAATCCGCACTCCATAGATAACACGATCTTCAGTCGACATGCTATCTCAGATATATGCTAATAGGAAACGCAGATTCTTCGATGGTCCCCTAAATATGCAAATTTCCTTACAGGAAGCCCTGAATCTAATGTTTTTTCTGCAATACAAGCTCCATATTTACAACAGGGGTGCCGCCAGGATTTGCCCGACAGGGGGGCCAAGCTCCCCGACAGGGGGGCCAGAATTTCAAGGCCGCGACAAAGGCGATGTTATGTCCCAGTTGAAAGGGACTTTGCAGAATTAAAGGCGCGCGGAGCGCGCCGAAATTTTGGGCTTTCTTTTTAACAAATACTTAAAAATTTGGAGTTTAATGGAGTAAAAATTAAAACTTATGGAAGAAATTTGGCTTTTATTGGTACTTTAAAATTTTTTGGGGTGTTTATTGAAGAATCTGTCATTCATAAGGGAAAAATCAAAAAAACGGTATATGGGCGAGAATTGAAATTCTTTTGGGGTTACGCATTGAATCGTGAAGACCTACTTACTAACTGATTAAGACTTTGAGACGAGACTAGAAGTTTGCCCGGAAAGTTTTTCCCTTTTTTGAAAGAATTTTTCAAAATTAAGAGCTTATCATGATGGAGAAATTTTGGATTTTAATGAAAGAAAATTTATTTTTTGGTTAGTTTAAAATGAAAAATTTGGTTTCTTTTATTAAGTGATATGCCTTTCAGGAGCAAAATTAGGTAGTATGCCGGGTGATTAACAGAGTTGGTTTTGGTTATTTATTGCACGGAGTATCCATCGAAATTGGAAAATTTTGCTATTGTTAACCATCTTAAGCTAATATTGGAGAAAAATTGTAATTTTATGACAGTTTTGGGGTTTATGGAGGAATCTGACGTTCTCATGAGGAAAATCAAGTAGGGTTGATCTGTACTTTTATTAAGGGTTTCTGAATATCACCATGCAGATTTAGGCCCTCGGACCATATTGGAGCATTCTCCTGAGGAAAAATTTTGCTTCGCATATATTTGAAGTTTTATATTTTATTTATTGTCATGGGCGTACGGGAGTGTGTCAGTTGAGTTTGGGAGGGGCAGAATTGTTCTTTTGTCCGAAAAAATGTAATCCTGCCCGAAAGATTACCTAAGTCGAGCGCACAAAATTTTTGGAAAAATGGAGAACCCCCGGTCCGCAGGAAATGGCGTTTCCTGGGCTAGTAACTAGATTTAAAGAAGTCCTTACTTTCAGATATCTTTCGCAATAAAAATATTTTCACTTCATAATACTGCCCAAAGCGAAGAATAATTTACAAACACGCATTGTTCTGTTCAGTTACCTGTTCGACTAAAACACTGTCTATGCGGAGCGCCACCATCAGTTAGCGCGGAGCCTACAGAAAATTGTTAAGAAATCTAACACATAAGATAGCCGGAATAGCATTTCCCAGACTTGTAACTAGAAATGAAGGAGTCGTTATTTTGAGCTTTCCTTTAAAATGAAAGTTTCACTTCAGTAGAGAAAAAAACCCAACTTGCTAATGATCAGAAAAGTACCAAATAAAAATGGTACTGTTACAATTAGGTGTAATGGTCTTGTCTCTTTTCGGGGGGGGGGGGGGGACTATGCAACGGAATTGAAGACATACTAAAATGTTTTTGATTGTATTAACATTCTTCGTTGAATTCAATTGCAAGATCCACTAAATAGATGAAATTTTTAACGTGACTGCCCGAACTCAAGACTATGAATGGTTTTGCCCCCAACGTATTTGAAAATAAGGCCCGTTACAAGGTGCCCTCAAATAAGTTTTCAGTCAGACTTATGGGGAGGTTTTCTCACACCACTGATTATCATATTCATTACCAGACCATTGGGTACTGCACGCACATGAACAACCTCCCGTCCGTTTTTGTAAGGAGAATTCGGAATTATGAGTTTCCTTGAAGAATATGGTCTTCTAGTAAGCAAGATCAAGAAGGTCGTCCGAGTGACTACAGACCCACTTCTTTTGTCGTAGGTCTGTAGAATGATGAAGTCTCCCCGACGAAATTGGATTTTTTCAACAACAGGGGGTGGGTAGTCCGTCCCCGACGAAGGCATGAACTTGCGCGCACGGATTGAAGATGGATGAGGGATAGGAGAGCTAGTAAGAAGTGATTAAAACCAATCCAGATATGCATTAAAATAGCGTTAAAAAAATAGTTCAAAAAGAAAAAAATCATGGTCATCCGTCCAGTAACTTCAGTCCTTTACGTTTTTCATGTTTAGGCCTCCCCGAAAAATTGCCGTCTCTCCCCGACGGGGGAAGAGATAGGACACGGTACATAGACTGAGTTTAACAGAGTTAAGAAGTGATTTAAAATCGATTCCGATATGTATTAAAATAGCATTTCTAAACAAAAAATACGTCCTAGATCACCCCAGTAACTTCAGCCCTTGTGGGTTTTTTATTATTTTTATCATTTTTGTTATTTTTTAGGCCTCCCCGACGAAACCGCCGACCTTCCCCGACGGGGAGGGGGGCAGTGTTCCCCGACGGGGGGACATGCCCCCCACCCCACCCCCCCCCCCCCGCTGGCGCCACCCCTGATTTACAAATGTGTAAAAGGACCCAAATTTCGGTACGTACTGTACCTTATACACTAGTGTTCACACTTGAGAAAAAAAATCAGATTTATTTAAAAAAGTTGTTCTTGCTCGTAAAAAGCAAACAAATTTAACATAAAAAATGTACCTTTTGGTCAATGGGGTAGGGTGAGTTGCATGGTCCAAAATTGACAGTCACGTAGAAAATCTCATCTATTTAGCGGACCTTGCAATGGAATACACCGAAGATTCTTAATAGAGGCAAAAGCACTAGTATGTTTTCCATTCCCTTGCATAGTTTCCCCCCGAAAAGAGACAAGAACATTACATCTAACTGTAGCAGTACCTTTTATCTGGTAATTTTCTGATGACTTAGCAAGTTGTTTTTTTCAATTGAAGTGAAAATTTTATTTCAAAAGAAAGCTCAAAATAACGACTTCTTTATTTTTAGTTACAAGCCTGGGAAATGCCGTTTCCGGCTGTCTGAGGGGTTAGAATTTTAACAATTTTCTGTACGCTCCACGCCAACTGAGGGTGGCGCAATAAGTGTTTTGGTCGAACAGATTACAGAAACAATGCATGCTTGCAAATTATTCTTCGTTTGAGGCAATATTATGAAGTGAAAATTTTATTGCGAAAGAAACCTCAGGATAATGACTGCTTTGTTTTTAGGTACGAGCCCGGGAAATGCTATTTCCTGCTGTCTGGGGTCCAAAAATTTCTATACTCTGCACTTTGATAGTCTCTCGGGCAGAACTGCATTTTTTCGAACCAAAAAGGCAATTCTACCCCTCCAAACCGAAACGTTCCCGTACGTCTACGTCAATATATAAAATATAAAACTTCAAATATATGGGAGGCCAAATTGTTTCCGCGGGAAAGTTTTTCAATATGGTCCGAGGGCCTTAATCTGCATGATGATATATAGCCCCAACAAAACTAGGCTACAGGTCACTCCCTTCTTGATTTGTCTTAAAAGAAGATTATCAGATTCTTCTATAAAAACCCAATACGCCTATCTGTAATAAAATTACAATTTTTCCCCAATATAAGCTTCAGATTGTCAAAAGTGGCAAAATTTTCGAATTTCGAGGGATACTCCATACAATGAATAACCGTGCCAGCTATGTTAATCACCCCAACATTTTACCTAATTTTGCTCTTGAAAGGCATATCACTTTATAAAGAACACAAATTTTTTATAATAACCCTACCCAAAAAACAAATTTTCTTCCATTAAATTCCAAAATTTCTCCAATAAAATAAGCTCTTAATTTTCAACTCTTCGTTCAAAAAAGGTAAAAAAAACTTTTCGGGCAACCTTCCAGTCTCCTGTTAAAGCCTTACTACGTAGGTCAAGAACGAATAAATGAGTAATCCCAAAATATTTTCAAATGTTGCCTTTATAGCGTTTTTGATTTTGCCCATATGAAGTACAGAAATTAATGAACACCCCAACTTTTCAATGGTCCCTACAAAAGCCAAATTTCTTTCAAAATTTTTAAATTTTGTCTTTATAATATATTCCAGATTTTTAAGTGTTTGTTGAAAAGAAAACCAAAAGTTTCGCGCGCTACGCGCACATTACGTCCCACCGGGACTAAGTCAAAGCATTTATAGGGGCCTTGAAAAGCTTTCCCCTCTGTTGGGGAGCTTGGCCCCCTGTCGGGGAAATCCTGGCGCCGCCCCTGGTGACAGGGAAGGCATTTGGGCACACTTTTGCTTTTATTCCCAAGAATAATAAAGTTTAGAATTCGTTTTAAGACGCAGATTTGTAAAGGTATTGGGTGACGTATCACTCGAAGACATTATTTTAATTTGATGACAGTCGTCAATGGTGAAATCTAGTTTTAACTCGAATTACCAACACTCATTCGCTCCGCGCACCCTCGCTTTCGAACCCACTTATTAGTTAGGCTTTTCTACCGGTACTGTCCCACAGTCACATAATTCAACGGCGGTGGTTTATGTTGTCCCAATTTTCCATCAAACGTCATGGTTTACATACAGTATGCCTTACTCTCTGGTGTAGCAAGAGAGCCAGTGGTTTGGTGGGGAAATGTATCCCAATCGAATTTTGAAGAAGTGCACCTTTATCTGTTCCTGATACACGCCTGAAGGAAAATTATTCCTCAACATTAATCTGTTAATATAGCTTGAATCCTCTAGAAAGAACCAAAAGACCAAATTATTTGGAAAATTTCTGTTCTACATTTTACGGCCAAGAAAAGAAATTGCATTGAAACCTTAATTGAGGTACGCAATCCTTCGTTCTCATTCGTTCTAGATCACATAGCATTTTGTCAGGTTTTACAAGTGTCAGAGATCTTTTGTTTTCTATGTACAAATATCTTAATGAGGCAAATGCCACCAGGGAGTTGTCTCCCTGATGCCACTAACCTTGTGAATATCTCAAAGTACACATGGTAAATAATTATGACTACAGTATGATGACTGTTATGCATTTGTTTGCATTTGCAAATCTGTGTTATACACGGTCTCATGTCCCTCTTATGGTAGTGCTCAAACCATGGGCTTCTTTACAGTGACGGAGTTAGCGATTTTGGTCAGAGGGGGTGAAAATGGCTTTCAGGGGCGCTGCTTTGTGAAAGATAGATACTGAGTTGGCCTTCAACCTAAAGGCCAAGATATATAAGCCAACTTATGGTGGTCCAAATTGTCTCGCACTAAAGGGCTTGCACAGTTGCAGAGAAAGAATCGAATAATTTAAAATTTATTGATTCAAAGCTGCAGTTCAGGGTATCCACCTCAGTTTTAGGTGTTGTTTAATGTGTTGCATGTGGGTTATAGCAGTCTCTGCAGGATCACAAACTTAACGCTGTGCAAGTAACACCCTAGCTCTTAGGTGCCCATGTTTAGAATCCTTGCATTTCTCAGTGGCCGGTTCCTTTGGGTTATAGCATTCCACAGATGCGTTATAGTATCATATTGTGCCGACGGTTCTTCCCTATTGTATTTAGAATAACAGGTTTAGGGGATGGTATGCTGAAGTTTGTTTAGATACTTCTTCACCTAATTACATGTCTTACCTCCAATTTCAGTGAAATGGGGGGGGGGGGGGGGCAGGCGGTTTACTATCTGACATTACCCAGGCGGTGAAATGTTTCATTTTCGGGAATAGCACCCCTCATGTAAATATGCGCATGATTGAAACAACAGCCTTTAATTCCACTCTTTTGGCAGTTTGGAGGAATGTGAGTCGTTCCAGGGAGTTGTTGGTCGTTCTCAAAATGACATTTTAGCGGGGTTTTTTTTTTTTATTTTAAACCAACTAGACAGGATTCTGTTCATGGCCCTGTACGACAAAACGTCACCAGCAGTAGCCTTTTAACAGTGGTGGGATTTGTCATGACACTGGGAAGCTGACCTCGGGGTCACGAAATATATTAAGCTCTAATGGTGTCACACTATTTTGACTTTTAGCCGCTGACGGAAACCTACTCTTGGAAAAAAGAATGGCTTATTGGCTTATTTATTCTGTATAATTCCAATTTCCGATCAAGAAAACTATGATACGTACCAGACAAACTTCGCAGGCTATCATCATACAACCAATTTCAGGCGAAATTGTCGGCCAAGGGACACTAGAATCACCGGAAGATTTTAGGTTACCCGGGCTGACCGATGGGCGATCGGAATGGTCACAACTTTGTCCAAAAATCATCCACGAAATTTAAAACAAACACCAAATGCTGGCAGTTGTCCCTGACAACTCCCTGGATCGATGTATATTGAAAAAGTTTAGTGAATGCACGATGTTGACTTTATTGCCAAGGAGGCCGAAACTTTCGCCTTTTAGTAGATTTTATATTTAGGTAGGTTACCTCAGTTTCAGAGATTCCACTTGTGGGTTACAGAGAAAAATGAATTTTATCCAGTATTTACCACTTAACTCGAAAGTTCAGGTTCCGCTCTTAAAAGGAACATTGAGAAAAGGTCTTGTTTTTGTTTTGAGCCTTTGTCTAATTTGAAAGATGTCGCAGAGTCTCATTTTGCGTATCAGCTCTTTCATTGTCAGATAAGTAAATTGCTACGTTTAGGCTTCTACAGCGTTTGTATGAACTTTAAAAGCTGAGAAGGGCGCCGGTATTCCATTTAATCCCCTGACTGTATAGCAGCTTCGCCACTGCTTCATTAATGTTCCAAACAGTGGCGTATGAAGCAATTTGAAAGTGGGGGGGGGGGGGCGGAATAATTTTGGACAATGCACCTCACCCTACCCCATTGACCGAAAGGTGCATTGTTAATGCTAAATATTTTCGCCTTTTTCTACGAGCAAGAATATTTTTTAGAAAGAAAAAAAAATCTGATTTTTTTCTTAAGTGTGAACACCACTTTCTCAGGAACATATTTTCCGGCGCCCGGAGCGGGCCGAAAATTTGGTTCCTTTTGCACATCTGTAAATATGGAGCTTGTATTGCAAAAATAGTTTTGATTCAGGGCTTCCTGTTAGGAAATTTGGGGGGACTGTCGAAGAATCTGTGTTTCCTTTTAGCAAATATCTGAGATAGCATGTAGACTGAAGATCGTTTTGCTACATAACGTTATCTAAGGAGTACGGATTAGGGCTTCTAGCTCAGCGACATTCAGAAAGCTTCCGAAACTTTGTTGCCTTTTCAAGTTAGACAAAACATCTAAAAATTAAAAGCCTGTATTGAAGAAAACATTATGGAAACGGCACTGTAGCGGCTCGGAAATATTTACCTCTGACTGCTTTATGAGTGACCACTTACTGCATTAAGAGTTTCCACTTGGGGCGAGCCAAACGCTGGGGAAAATTTTGCCTTTTTAAAACTAATAATTTCAAATACGGAGTTTTTATTAGGAAGAACTCGGAATTGTATGAAGGAAAAGTTGGGAAAACCGCACTGTATTTGAGCGGTGTCTCAAATGGCAAATTCCTGAATTTTTCACTTTTTCGAGCCAGGGGCAATCGCCCCCTGCCTCCTGTAGCTATGTCACTGCTCTGTAATATTGAACATTAATAACACTTTGACACTTCAATAGCTAAAGAATCCGTCTACACTGTACGTAGACTACTCAACTGACAGAGTTGAATGGTATCTGATGATAGGTGTGTATGAGAGCATTTGGGTACGGTAGGCCAAAGTTTCCCTGCCAGGAAATGAAATCTTACTCGAAAGAGCAGTTAGTGCTGAGCGTAGAGAAAATTTTGAAAAAATGCGACCCCTCAGACAGCCGGAAATGGCATGCCTTGGACTGGTAAGTAGTGGCTAATTTTTCTAATTTTTCTTTCAAGTGTGAATACTATTGCACCAGGTTAGTATTGCGGCGAGCAAAGCGCGCAGAATTTTTTGCCCCTTTAATTTACAAATATATGTAGATACGGAGCTTGTATTGCAGAAAGCTTTGGATTCTGGGTTTCCTGTAAGGAAATTTAAAAACGTGTGTGATTACTGAAGTATCTGCACTTCTTCCTTGATACATTGGTGATTGCACAACGACAGAACCGCTGTTCCTACGTACTGTTATCTTAGGCCTACTAACTAACTTTCTCCGATGACATTTCAGTTTACCAAACTTTGTTGTCCCTTTTAGACAAAATATTTCAAAACCAAGAGATTACATTGAAGAAAATTTTGAATTCAATGAAAGACAGTTTATAAAAATAGCAATATGCTGCCGGTATCTCTTGATGGCGTGGTGTAACATATGGTAAATATCCGATTTTGTCATTTCCACAGCTCGAAAAAGTTTACCAAATTGATTTGTGAGCGAGAACTATTGCATTCCATTTTGCACTTTGCGGCGCGCGAAACCCTCCGGAAATTTTGCTCATTTGAGATTTGGCAAAATAAAAAAAAGGGGTTTTCAGACCAGGGAAGTGGGGGACGGAAGCATGCTTCCACCCCCTAATTTTTCACTGGGGGATGTCGCCCCCTCAGCCCTCCACACTTTCTACGCCTATGGTACTGAATATGAAATTATTACCCACGTTCAATTACAAAACTTTGTTAATTATAAATGTAACATTTTGTTAATTGTCTGACATTTTTGTTATGACTGAGGTTCTACAAATCTCTCCGTCAGATTTGGTTAGGCGAGTACCAGTCCTGCACTCTAAAAAGTGTTGTGTAGAATTTACACAACATTGTGTGACTAGTCTACCAATCAACAAATGCGTAGAAAGTACACATGGTTGTGTAATAAATTTACACAACATGTGTATAAATTATACAGAGTTGTGTAAATTCTACACATGATGTGTAAATTTTTTTTTACACAACCATGTGTACGTTCTACACATTTGTTGA
Organism: Holothuria scabra; assembly: GCA_037179385.1. Taxonomy (NCBI): domain Eukaryota; kingdom Metazoa; phylum Echinodermata; class Holothuroidea; order Aspidochirotida; family Holothuriidae; genus Holothuria; species Holothuria scabra. Next base: position 26,858,027 of record CM074197.1, read on the forward strand.
TTGGTGGACTAGTCACACAATGTTGTGTAAATTCTACACAACATTTTTTAGAGTGTACCCATTGGAAATCGCCTGACTAAGGGCCTAAACCATTGATTTGCTCAACGTTTTTTTTTCGGGGGTTAAGGTAAGTGTAACATCACTTCAAAGCGAGACCTTATGACTTTTTCCCACTTGCTGAGTACAATAATTAATCAATAAAAAAAATTCAATTTTCTTTTTCTTACCTCTTTATTGTCTGATTGTTTTTTCCAAATATTTTTTCGTAATAATCTACATATATTTACCATACTTAGTACTTATACAACGTGTACAGACCTTTCCATTCACAGGAGAAAATTCCCGTTGAAACCTGTTGAACAGGTTTTAACAGGTACAACAGGTAATTGGAACAAAATCAACAGGTTTTTAACAGGATTTTAACAGGTACCTGTTGGCTTTTTTGGTGTTACCTGTTGAAACCTGTTGACTTTTATCACTCCAACAGGTAATTGGAACATTGCCTGTTCATACCTGTTAATACCTGTTCAAACCTGTTGGAATTTCAACAGGTCTCAACAGGAATTTTCTCCTGGGTTATGCGTTGAAAATCAGATCAATGTAAGACCATAGATTTGTTAGATGGTTTACAGAAGGCATAGTAAAACATATGAAAGGAAGTTGCGATAACTGCTCACTCCAGAAAATAAAGAAGGTTTACATTTAAAGGTAAAATAAAATATTAATTTTGAATCCTAGGGCTACAGTTGAAGGAAAGCAAGATAAGATATCCGCAACCAAGGCTTCAAGAGTAACGATGGAGTTATTGGAAAAAAACATCCTATCTGAGGGACCAGGCGCAAAGGGTCTGTATCTCTTATGCGGACCATCAGAAATCATGAGAAAATTCTTTCCCTTGAAACTATGCGTCATGACTTGGCCGATTCTTTGACGATATAAAACAACAAATAAAAGATCCAACTGGCCTTGATATTTGCATCAGGATTTAACAGCTGACTAGAGGTGTGCCTTAATGCTGAACATATCATGAAAGAATCTATGCTCATTTGTAATTATAAACATGCTTTTCGTCAATATTGGAACAGGAAATACCGGTACGTATTTAAAATTTGATGTTCTGAATTTCAATTATTTGACAGATTGGTCTGGAAATTTTTTTCTCTTGCAAAGCGCTCTTCACTAAATATGAACCGATTTTTATGGTTCGAGATTCATTTATTAACTTATTTAGCCACGGACTTCGACGTTACACAAGGGAATATAAATCAATCCTTAACATCTTTTGAAAATGGATGCACAGTATTTCAAGATTAACCGCAAAATACGTCAACTGCACTGTAAGGTAACTGTACCCAGGAAAGTGGTAACTTACCTCATAATTAACCAGAAATTTCAATAATTTTGGACAAGTTTTACCCAATGTTAGTACTGTCCGACACATACTTTTTTAAAGTGTAGTTTGTGACAAATAAGTGCCATCCGATTTACAAAATTAAATGTCGAAATTGCTGACGCTGATGTATATGAATTGAAATAAAAAGAAGGAAAAAAACATTTTTTGTTAAGTCACATTGACAACTAGCTTTTATCGGACTACCCGCATCCAATATCCGATAAAAGCTGTCTGCGGATGTGACCTCATTTAATAATTAGTATAATTTAGATTTTCGTAGGCCTGCTATACAAATCATATGTTCACACAGGTTGGTAAACGTTTGTTTCTTTTTGACCAAAGGTGGAGAAGATTTTAAGTAAAACTCACAGAAATTGGGGTGATATCCGATCCGATAACGTTGTAGTGTGACCTGGTCTTAAAACTTTAATGATCCGATTTGGCTCTACTTTGTATTAGTGCAATGACATTTTGATGTATTTTCCGGGTCAGTATGTCAACCGCACAATCTTGGTAAATTGAACCTGGAATTCTCATTCAGACTCGTGATTTTAACCAAATAGTGGTATTATGGTAGTTTTTAAACACAGTTTCCTAATTAATTTGAATAACAAATCCTGTCAATTTCTCCAGAATGGTGTGGGTGGCATACCGACCCAGATCCTGGTGAATATCGGTTTTTTGTTATTTTGTCGTGTGTGCTCATCGTATCATTCTTTCCTCCTAAAAACAAAGAAACTTAGTTGAACTGAATTGTCTTAATGCTCTAGTTAGGTAATTCGTTGACGCATAGAACTGTGGGGCACAGCATGGGATACGTAACCGGGCTCGGCCCAAAGTGTACAACGTTCCATTGTTTTCTTGCAGTAGCGTGCATGCGTACAACACTAAGCATAAATACAACACTAAGCATAAATTTGAATAGCCAACCCGGACGAGAAGAGGGACTCAGTCCTACTTTAGAGCATATGTTAACACCAAAGTCCACTGCAGAGAATCACACTTATGATTCCTCCTTATGTTATGGTTAGATTATTAAGGGTCGTGTTACATGAAAATGACAAAATTGGGTTTTTGATGTTGAAAACATTTAAAGCTAAGAAAACAATCACAATTCCCATCAAAATCCGTCAAAAATTGACCATTTGAAGGGGAATTTCTAATTTGCACTCAATCATTAAAGTATTGAGCTCAAAAACAAATCTTTTGATGTCATGAGAGGGACATGCCATACATGGCTAATGATATCCTTTGTTTTTACAATCTTCACTTCAAGGGTAGTTGTAACATTATTTTGTCCTGAGAGTTTTATTTTGGATGTTTATATTGGGTCATTGGAAATCATTAGTAACTACTGTCAAAATATAAACTATCTGATGAGTAATTAAGAAATAATTTATATAGGGTTAACAAAAGAAATATCAAAACTGTGCATCTCTCCACATCATTATTTTTGCATAAACAAAAAGGTTGCTTCAGGAAACATTCCGGCTGTTAAGAGGTGTCTTGATCACCATACAAGATATTGAAATAATTACAACGGAATTTTCCTTAGAAAAGTTCACTTCATAACTGCCAAGTGGAGTCATTTTGCCGACAGTAGTATAGTACGTGGTTTTCGCACCCCGTTTGTGGTGGGCGCCGTGGTGGGCTTATAATTGAGGGCGCCACACCACAAACGGGGTGCGAAAACCACGTATAGAGAAAAAATAATAGTTTGGGAGTTTGAGTTCACATATGAGTCGTTCATAACGTTTTCTTTTTACCAAAATTGAACAAGTCATTTCTTACCAAAATGCAAAAAAGGAGACAAGGAACACTAACCATTTTCCTATAATAATTACATGCACTGAAGTGAAACAGATTTAACTAAGTTTAGATATGACTATATCTGTCATAAAAGGTATGTTGGTAGTGTTCTGTAGAATCTGTACAATAATTTGAAAAGGTTAAATTTGAAATACCGGAATATGAACGGCGAGAACAATTTTCATAAGAATCACCACCAAGATCAAAATCTTAATTGGTTAGATAGCTTTCACTCATAATTCCTAATCGATATCCATCTCCCAAGTATTTGTGTGTGTGTGTGTTTGTCATCTTCAAATTAATTTCAAACATGCTTTGTGATACCACTACAACTAGAAAACTGAACTGAATACAGATTACGATAAACTTTACTTGTACCAGGTATTCTATATAGGTCTTCCTTTCAAGAGAGAAACCTTTACTTGTTTGGTCTTTTTAATCACACATAAGTTTACTGCCATTCTTAATATCACTTTCAATTCAAGCGTTAACGTGATGGTAGCAATAAATAAAAACAAAAACAAAACCAAAAATCCAAAAAAAATAAAAAACACATAAAATAATAAAACATTGAATTTCTGCTTGTCGGAGTTTTTCCTCATTCGCATGATGTTCGAAGTTTTATGTTTTTTTTTTCTTTTTTTTTTCGAAAATAAGAGTTTTGGTAGTAAATTTTCGTAGTTGACCTCTGATTTGTCAATATGTTTTAATTGCACCATTTCCGTTGAACAGCAATCAAGCCGCTCTCATTCTGTACACGTAATAAATCAGGAAAAACCTAGGTTACTGTTGCACTGCTTGCATTCGTAAATCTTTAAGAATGTGGAATCAATTATGGGACCCTCTGCAAGGTTCCCACTTTTCAAGACATTAAGTCTTGTATTCAATCTAGTCTATTCCTTTAGTCTAGGAATAAAGTAAACCATGGAGGCCAATTCACCCGAATAAAATAGTAACACATGTTTTGAAAAAGTCTGAATAGTGAATACGGGAAATAACTAAAATGTAGATTTTCATCCTTTTGAAAAGTTTCGGAAACAGTTTTACCTCCCTTACTTTGAAATCTCCAAAGCAAAAACCAAGTTCATTGATTGTGACCTGGTGACGAAAAGTGCTTGGCGTTTGTTAATTCTCAAACATAGCTCCGGTCATATCATCTTCTCAAGTAATATTACCAGAATGATAAGAAGCCACTCATTTCATTTCTTTTAAAATGGTTAGGTATATATTTTTGAAACTTAATGGAAACGTATGTCTCTGTTTAACTTGTAAAAAACTTACACACCAACCAACAGTTCCGAAAAGGGAAGCTTCTCACTAATGAAAAACTTCGGGAAAATAAAACTGGATTACAACCTAGCAAGTATTCTTCTTTTCAAAAAAAGATAAAAAGTACCATTGGTAATTAATGAAGTATGTTTTATACACTTGAATAAAACAGCAGATTTAGTGGCAGTTGCTTTAACCTGACAGCGATATAGATGGCTTCGATCAAGGCAATAAATAACTCCATCGATGTTTTCTTTCAACGATTTCCATGGCATCTATAGGTTACAATCTCATTAGGAAGGTGTTAAAAATTAAAAAAAAAAAAAAAAAAAAATCAAACAACGCAATATTATAGAGTCCCCCAATAAAGGGATTAAACTTATTCTCCGAGTATTTCGGAAGGGGAGGGGGAGGTGGGGTACTGTCATGTACTATACGTTACCAGTTAAATGGCAGGGATTTGGAGTTAATTCAAATAAGATGTTGTAATATTCCATAGGCTAATCCTACAGATTTCAATCTCATTCGCAGGAATGTCTTGAAAATTTGAAAAAAAAATAAACAACGCAACGTTAAAGAGTTTCCTAAAAAGGCATTAAACTTATTCTCCATTTTATTGATCGATTAGGTGAGTTGACTTTGTTCCGTGTCCCGGTAACACTTTTAATGGAGCTCTTTTTTATTTCGGGAGTAACTCTAAACTCAAAAGTAATACTTCGGAAGAAGTGCTGTCGTCATGTACTAAAAGTTCCCAGAGGTGGAATTTGGAGTAAATTCAAACAAGATGTAATATTCCACAAACTAATCCTAATATGATCATGATAGTCATCCTGCATGCACGAAGCTTCCAACGCAGTTGTTGAGTCCATTTGATATCAGGTACAACTGAATTCAATTAGGTAGGTGTACGTAACTGTCAGAAAGGAATTACTAAGTACAAAGGTTATGCTCATGCGGCTGTATAAGTTGTGGCTTCTCCTTCTTGTTTAGAGTGAGATGTATCTTAGACTAGAAATCACTTGACTCAGTGTCTTAATTGTTGGGTAGGGTGTGATTTTAGGGCTAAGTTTCTAATCAATTGATTTAACCTAATGGTCGGGCCACGGCTTTTTCCAGATACGGCTCACTGTCGTGTTCCCTACTAGATTTTCATCAAAATCTTCATCTTTGGTCAGTATAGGGAGGTCTAATTAGACCTTCGACCCTAATCGGAAAGAGCCCATTAGTCCGTCCGATAAAAGCTGTCTGTCGGTGTGACGTCACCCAAAAAATCAGTTAACATCTTATTTCAATAGACCTGTGATACAATTCATATATGAAAGAGAGGTTGGTAAATTTAGGGTTCTTCTCGACCAGAGATGGAGAAGATTGGACTTTAATATCAACATTAAGGTTAAGCTATAAATTTGGTTAAGTTGGACGTACAACCCGGTAGTACGTACCGTACTTTTCCTTGCAGAACTATATGACAGCGCCCCATCGAGGAACACAGGTTCAACTCAATTGCTTTTATGTGGGTCTGTCATTAATTGAACAGTTAGTAAATAACGCCCAGAAATACTTGAAGAAAATACGGTATCACACAAAGAAAATAATGACCGGGGAGAAGTCTTGTCCAGACATGTTTTAGGATCATAAGCTGCTTATAATGTAGCCCACCACTTGACAAACCAACCATTTAGTCCCTAGTATTCAACGAGGGAACATCTCTTTACACACTAAAGGCTGTCTATAATCTATAATCGATCGTGCTCAGTATAGTATAGTATTGACGATGGCTGGTTATAAGTGTTCTCTGTGTCCAAAGATCTTTATTCAAGAAAGACATCTGCAAAGGCACATCTCAAGTGTCCATGTTGGAGAAAGAAAATATGTATGTACAACATGTCTGAGGACTTTTTCGAGAGAGGATGTGCTGCTACGTCATAAACGAAAGCATGAAATTCAGGAAAACATCCACGCTTGTCTCCATTGCGAAAAACTATTTTCACGGAAAGATGCATTATCAAGGCATTTGAAGACCATGCATGTACTTGATGAAGCCAACGAGCCTCCTAAAAAGCGTTTGTGCTCGCTTTCGATTCCAGCAAAAGTTGAAACTCCTGAAATGGGAGAGGAACTTAACCACAAGATGGGAGAGGAAAACCAGGATCCAGGAGGTGACAGCGAAACAGTAAGTCAAATAAGTTCACGGAAATTTTGTAAATGCGCATAAGGGGGTACTGAAAAAGTTAATAAACCTAATTTTAAGTTTTTGGAGCTGGGGGGGGGGGGGGATACTCTGAATGTCCTCCCTTCTGCAAGGAGAAGAAACTTTTCTTTTCAGTCCAAGAGCGTGACTTTGAGTTTACCTTCAATTCAAATGTTCAAAGTATATGTATTTCACAGCTGTATTCCACCCCTATCGAATAAAGAAGCGACTTAAGTGAATGGCTTGAATCGTATGAAGGTGAATGTTGATGTGTCGTAAAATTTTATTTAGCCTAATTCACGTACCAATCTACAACGCCTTTTTTAGCAGAAATGTAAGACCTTGCCTAGCCACTCCACAGGCAGGAAATGAAGAACTGCATTTTTAACATTATTGTTTTTTATTATATTTTTTGTGATGTGAGTATTGCACAACTGAATGTACTAATATATAGTGGTCTTGGTAATTGTCAAATAATAAGGCTAATCGCCATGCACTTAAATACCCTCCTTGACATTCTACTTCAGAGAGTTTACCTTGGGAATTCAAGCAGACAGGTTCTGACAGCTCAGCCCCATTATGTGGACGTTCCCACACAATAAATTCGATGTCCTTTCAGATTCTTGACACTTATAGTTTCGATGAAGTCCATCCAGTGACATAGCCAGTGTCTTCCCTAAATACAGAAATAGAGGTCGCCAGTCAGCGTCCTACTTCTTGCAAACTTTTCTCATTGGTCATTTGTTAGGCATGTGCATGTCTTAGTCCAATCAGGATTCCCCATCCCATAGTTTGCAGACAACTCTGTCTGGAAACCACCTTAGCATTTTTAGGTAACTCCCTTCCTGGAGAGAGTTGGAAATAGACAGCCAAACAGAAAGGACCAACTTAAGTTTTGAGACAGAAGTTCGTTTCTCGCCGTTTAGAGTAGAAGTTTGTTACTCATCATTTAGATTAGAATCAATTCATACTGAACATGTGACAGTGTTTAATCAAGTCTATCCTGTCAGCTCTTGATCGATCAGAGAAAGGGATTTCTTTTACACTTAGAATAAACATTAGTCAACTTTAAAGCTTTGTTCGAGTCTTCTTTCTTGAATCTCTTTTCTTATCGTACTACCCCCTAGCCTTCACGATGTGATTGGCCCAAACAACGCAACATGGTGGAGGAGCGAAAGTGAACAAAATAATATTTTTGAGGATCAGAGTTGTAAAACAACGTCGGAAACTCAGTTACAACGCAACTTTATGGTTCTAAAAATTTTGGAGGAATGGAACTAATAACACAATCCTTTTGTAAGAATTAGAGCAAAAATTCAGTATTTTGGAGAAACGCAGCACTTTGCAAAAGCACAACAACACAAAACGGTTTTAACCACACCATCCTGGCGTATGCAGCAATAGAAACCTTTAACTGCCTAGTTTTGGCCACCCGCCCAAATTTGACACTCATCTGGCCTTCTTTTACCTTAAACTTAAAGATTCTTCTTGTCCTGTCGGCACCGCAACGCTCATCTGGATTTCTTTAAACTTAGACGTTCTTTTTGTGATATTGGAACTACAACTCTTCTCTGGCTCTCTTTAGACTTCGACGTTCATCTTTGCCAATTGGACCCACAATGCAGCGATGTCATGGTAAAATTTTCATTCTCCATAGCCAATGACCGCTCCTTCTTTTAACTTAAGTGACAACCACCGCCTTGACGCCATGTTTACGCTACAGTTGATAACTAGCACCAGCTCTTTCCGAGGAACTTCGGTTCATCTTAATTTTGACCGTCCTGCTTGGTAGACGCGATATAACTTAAGCAATCTTCGTCCATGTTTCGTTTCTCATTTGTGCCACCCAGCCAGCCTTAGTTTCTTCGCGCTTCAGATGTCAGCCCGAAGTACAAGAAGACGTCACCAATCGAGTTATAAAATTTATGGTGAGTTGTGAGGCATATTTCACCCCGGGTGGTCCCCTCCTCCACATAATTACACTTGATCGTGCTGCACTTATTTAAGTATCACTTGTTTTTTTGCATTTCACCCTTAGTCTTACATTGTGTAATGTTTAATTGTTCAATGGTCTTGCTCACTTAATGATACCCGTCAACTACTTACTAATTTTCAATGTAGCATGGCGCAATTGAGGAGCACTGATTTCTTGCCCAAACGATTTCAAGGCGATGTCATAGACGCAGACTTAGCAAGGGCCCATTTTCTTGCCTTCACTGATTACTTAGAAGCCCATGAACTGCTTGACCCTGTTGATGATGATGCATTTCAAGCTGTAGTCGCTATCTTCAAGCGTACCCTTCACGGTACGGCACGCATCTGGATAGAGGGCAAAATATTTCAGGATCTAGCACATTTAAGAACTTCTTTCCTAGCTAGGTTTAGCGAATCATCTTCCCATTATGCCCTGACAAGACAGTTTTCTGAACTAAAATACGTCCCCGGTGACACTGCTGAGGCATTTCTTGCTTCTATTCGTAAGCTTGCCCTCCTGTTAGGGTACACTGACTTGCAGGTGCGCGATAAATTCCTTAACGCTCTTCCCGGAGAATGCAGGTCAGCGGTCCTTATGTCCACTGATCGTAATGCAGATATCGAGGAACTAGTCCAGAAAGTGCAGTGCTTCCTCGACCTACAAAAATATGCGGATTCAGACAATACGGATAAGTCTTCCCAGCCAAAGCCGATTGCTCCTTCTGACAGCGCTCTCCCTGCACAGACCCAGTCAAACGACCTTGCTGAATTGTGTCACAAAATTGATGCTCTCTTAGACAGTCGTTCGCGACAACCCTCAAAGAAAACTGGAAACTCTTCCCCTTCCCGCCAACGGTACAATTCGCGCGACAGTAGGCAACGGGGATCACGAAAATTTCCCCAAGAGTCAGATAATCGCTTTTCTTTTAGAGGGGTTTGCTTTTATTGTAATACCCCTGGTCATAGAGCGAGGGATTGCTTTTTGCGACGCCACCATCAACAACTGCAATACGGCCAACCACCTTTTCCGCCTCCAATGGAACATCCGGCCAGGCCACCTTCGCAGGGTCCCGCGAATTTTCAGTAGGGGAAGACCCGACAAACACCCTGTCCGGTCGTCCCGTTGAAGAGGAACAAAATTATGAGTATGCTAATAGTCATACCAATAATGATATTCGTATCCAACTGACTAACAAAAACTTTGCTCGCGCACAGTTGCAAGATGGCAAAAATATTCTTCTTTTGTTTGACTCTGGCGCCACAAGATGTATTTTGTCCGCGTCCGCTGTAAAAGCTTCCCGTTATTTAGCATCACTAAAGCCCACAAAAGTGAAGCCAGTTCATTTTCGTTTGGGTAATGGTCAATTTATTACAGCTAAGGAAACGCTAACCTTTATTGTGAATATTCAGGGTCATCGTATCAGCATCTCCGCCTGTGTTACAAGTGCCCTGACTGGCCTTGACTTAGTGATAGGTACAGATAAAATGAAACAATTAAAAGGGGTTCTTGATTTCTCTGATAATACATTTTTAATCAAGTCAAAAGTTTTACGTTTCCATCCTACGAATAAGGTTGTAGTCTATCCTGGACAAACTAAATACGTAAATATTCAAAGTCGTGTTCCATCTTTTGCTCGTAATTCTGAAGTTATTTTACAGCCTGCTATGTTTATTGCACACATGTGTCCAGCGTCTATGATTGTTAAGTTACGTAAAGGCAGAACTCGTATATTGTTATCAAATAAAAGTACTAGACCTTTCATTGTGTTACCTAAATACAGGTTAGCTTCCTTTGATTTATCTGAGCTTGCAACAGTTCTGCATGAAATCCCCACTGACTCATATAACGAATGGCAATATGAGAGGCAAGACAATATCCAGGCAAACGATCATATTAATACAACCACGGCCCAAAGGTCAGAAAGTGAAACTTCGACAAATATCGACCGCGAACATATTCGTTGTCGTAACCTCAAGCGATATCCGCATTTACATGGGGATGACCCCCTCGCCTCCATGACGGAGTCAGAAATAATTCGTCAATATGTTTCTTTAGACCAAAGTGTTTTATCCGCAAAGGAACAGGAGGAATTTTATCAAATGCTTGAAAACGATAAATCAGTTTTTTCGCTCTATGGTGAGCTTTCCAGCTGCCCAAATTTTGAGGCGGATATCAAGTTAACTAATACTGACCCGTTCTTTATCAGGCCGTACAAATTGTCACCTGAAGATAAAATTATTGTCTCTAAAGAATTGGACAAACTGGTCAGTCTTGGGATCTTGGCAGTCGGACACCAGTCCTATACCTCTCCCGTCTTTTTAATTCCCAAAAAGGGTACAAAAGAAAAACGAGTAGTCACCGATTTTCGTTTTCTTAATAGTAGAATACAGAGAATAAACCAACCATTTCCCCTTTTGAATGAAACTTTGCGCACGATTGGGAACTCAGACGCAACTGTCCTGAGTGTGCTTGATTTGAAATCTGCATTTTTTTGCATTCCGCTGAGCAAAAATGCACAACAATATACTGGCATTGCCTCATATAGACGTTCCCACACAATAAATTCGATGTCCTGTCAGATTCTTGACACTTATAGTTTCGATGGAGTCCATCCAGTGACATAGTCAGTGTCTTCCCCAAATACAGAAATAGAGGTCGCCAGTCAGCGTCCTACTTCTTGCAAACTTTTCTCATTGGTCATTTGTTAGGTATGTGCATGTCTTAGTCCAATCAGGATTCCCCATCCCATAGTTTGCAGACAACTCTGTCTGGAAACCACCTTAGCATTTTTAGGTAACTCCCTTCCTGGAGAGAGTTGGAAATAGACAGCCAAACAGAAAGGACCAACTTAAGTTTTGAGACAGAAGTTCGTTTCTCGCCGTTTAGAGTAGAAGTTTGTTACTCATCATTTAGATTAGAATCAATTCATACTGAACATGTGACAGTGTTTAATCAAGTCTATCCTGTCAGCTCTTGATCGATCAGAGAAAGGGATTTCTTTTACACTTAGAATAAACATTAGTCAACTTTAAAGCTTTGTTCGAGTCTTCTTTCTTGAATCTCTTTTCTTATCGTACTACCCCCTAGCCTTCACGATGTGATTGGCCCAAACAACGCAACATAATATATAAATTCGAATGTACCTCTCCCGTATAAATGTGATCAATGTTCTGCAGTCGGTGGTGGAGATTTAATTTAAATAAAAGTGGCAGCCTTAAAAATTTTGAAGCAAGCTGTGTAGACAATGAATGAAGCACCTTCAAAAAGTGGAGGTAATATGTCTGGTATCCTGCTGGAGGGATTGCAACGATGCCCGCTATCATTCGGTAATGATTAGCTGCTTGACAAATCATATCATCAAAACAATATATTTAAGAGCAATATTTTGTATTAAACTTTTTAATTAATAAAGCGGAAGGATCAACAATAGATGTACGGAGATTACTCCGGAACATTCAGTAATAACATTATTGAGGTTTTCTGATAATGATCTTAATTACATACAATTACATCGTTAGGTTTTTAAAGAACTACATAAAGTAATGGCTTAAATGTGTTTAAAAAGTCAAACAGACATTTTCAAAGTTACATCCCTTGAGAAAGTTTTATCACGGCCATTTCTTCCAACTGTCCGACTGACGATATGAGAGTTTCGAGTAAGGCATGCCAATCCATTCCCATCTCATTTAATCAGGGAGTTGTGGTTAAAAATCGCCTAACTTAAGAGTCTTTTGAAGAAGTAATGTGAACTCGATGAAGTACCAGTCAATATTAGGTCTATTGAATTTGTTTTTGTGGTAGTGTGCCATCACAATAATTTAGGTGTATGCCTCACCGTTCACTTTAAGCAATACGGGGCAGCCGAAACAATACTACAAAAAGATGACATTTATAGTTACTCAACTTAATTTCTCAATCTATGCATTTCTCATCTGTTTTATTTTATAAGTGCGTGTACGGAAGTTATTTAAGAGAATACATGAACGCATATTTAGACCTACCCATGGACTTATTAATAGTGCAATTTCCTTTACATGTTCCTTTACTGAGGAAAGATACAGGTCTAATCGATATTATACAGTAAGTAGGCTAAAGTACTTACTGTACTGTTGTATACAGATCACAAAAGACATGTAGAGTCCTAAGCTTGAAAAGAATAAATACAGTATAGTGTTACCTGACTTACAGCTGCTCGTTAAACCATAAACTTTATTATAAGCCATGTTGTATTTTTTGTAATAAAGTGTAATTATTTAACTAAAATTGGTGTGTCAACGGATTAGGATTTATTTTTTCTATATTATCTAACTACATACATCTTACGTCATGTACAGTAGTTAACTTTTGAAACTTGCACTGTTTTACTTCCTTTTCTTTGATGAAATATTTCTCCTTCAGTGAGGTTAAAAAATTGTAGCCGTTCAAACTCTGTTTTCAATTTTAAGACTAAAACCTAATGTGAAGGTTATCAATTGATCTTTCAGTACTGCTCAGAAAATTTCAACGCAGATACTGACATATTGAAGAAAAAGAAAAAAATTTAATTACATTTTCTGAAAAAAAAAAATACTAGCAGAGGATATAGTTTGCAAATTAAAACTACAGCAACAGACAAGCTGCCATGCAACATTATCAACGTTTTAGTCAAATTGTAACGAATCATTTATTCCCAATTATATTATTTTTTTTTATTTTCAATATCATCATTGTTGTTTTTATTGAAATTGATTTCTGTGGGTTTATTTTCAGAAAGGCTTCATTGTAATTTTGTAATTACAACATGGGGCCCTCCCAACATAGCTGCAGTAAAATGCCGAAATATTCTCTCTTATTGCAGACTTGTTGAATGAGACTGGATGTTATTAATCTACAATTTAATTTCGGTTTTGAATACAGTACGTACAAAACATCAATAGGTCAACCTCATAAGTTTCGGGACGATGCGCACTGTTTAACAAAATAACTGGTTAACGATAGCCTAATCTCAAACCTAATCCCTAACCTATCAAAGATTACAATCGATACAGTACAATGACAACAACCAATCAAGAAACACCTTGTTAAGCAGTGCGCATCTACCCGAAGTTTCTACGCAGTGACATTTTCTGAGCAACACTTTAGAAACAATATGAAGATGAAAACCATACGAGTTTATGTTTTTTTTTCTGTATAATCCACAGGTTCCTTTGTTAAAAGGCACATGTCAGCCTGTCGCTGTACAAACTGAAAATTCTGTATGCAAACTTATTCATAATGAAATCGTGCCTGCAGCTCTAACAGTTTGGAAAGAGGATCCAGAATTGTATACTGACGACATTACCATTCCTGAAAATTCAGAAGACACAAACGTATGTGATGCTCAGGACCTCATTGACCTGTATAAGAAACACTGGTCTACAATTCGGACAAGATTTCAGACCAAGGGAAAATTGAGGCATAACTATAACATCAGACGTCTTACTACCAATACTGAGGAACTGAAACTTGCAGCAGATCATATATTTGAAGCTCAGTCCACAGCTTTTAAGATAAACGTTGGATTTGGGTTTTTCTTAAGGAATGTTGAAACATGCAAACTGCAATACTATTATTCTTCCAATAATACGCGTCTGTTTTCAGAACCAATTTTAGTGTCTGATCTTGAGAGTTATCGTCAATTTATCGAACAGTTGTCGTCGAAAGACGTTATAGAACATGTCCGTCTTGCCCGTCCGAATTCCAAATGGGTGGTTGAATTAGTCACCAACGTTAATTTTTATGTTTATAAAATAAGGGACCATCCAATTGGAGGAGCTAATAGGTTGCCTGACTTCGTTGCACAAAATAAAGCAGTTATAAGCCTTGAAAAAGACAGGCACTCTGGACTCTACTACAACGATAACCTCTGTTTGTTTAGGTGTTTAGCTCTTCACAAGGGAGCTTCTGTAAAAGTGCTCCAAAGAACCACTCAAAGGTTGTTCCATGAAATATATTCAACTAGACCATCAGATTTCAAAGGTGTACCCTTGAAAAAGTTGAATGAGATTGAAACACATTTCAAACTCAATATCATTGTTTATGAATTAACGGAGTTGGAATCAAAAGCGGGCGACTTAAAGAAAAGTAAGACTGATGCCAAAGTAACAGCAAGGCTAATCCGAAGATCGCTGCAAAACTATGAGGACACTATGTATCTTAATCTTAGCGGTAACCATTTCTCCTATATTAAGGATATTAAAGCTTACACAAAATCATTCCAATGTCAAAAATGTCAGAAACTGTGGGTAGATCGATGGCGTTAACAGAGACATGAAGCCACATGTGAAGGGGTTGGTACACAGCATAAATTTCCAGGAGTTATTTACACTCACCCTAAAACTGTTTTTGAACAGTTAGAAGACGAACAGATTTTTATTCCTCTAGAACTAAGATATTATCCTTTTCGCGCCGTTTTTGACTTTGAGTCTTGTTTTGAAACCCTGCACGAAACCTGTAATGAGAATAAAAAGCTCAGATGGGAAGCTAGGCACGTCCCCCTTGAGCGTTAGCATTTGTAGCAATGTTCCTGGGTACGTTGATCCTCAGTGTTTTATATCTAATGGTAATTCGGATAAACTGTTACAAAATATGTTATGTTACTTGACAGAAATATCTGAACGAGCTTTGTCAGTTCTGAATGAAAGATACGAACCCTACTTCGAGGCCATGGAGGCTCGAATCATGGCAGAACAACTAGAATTTGAAAGTTTGCAACAAAGCCGCGAAAAGCACGCAAAACCTCGGCAACATTACTTGAAAATACTTTTAGATAAGTTAAACGCATACCTTTCAAAATTGCCTGTCTTGGGTTTTAATTCAGGTGCTTATGATGTAAACTTGGTAAAACAAAATTTCTTCCCCTGGTTGGTAGAAAATGATCCCTTAAAGTTTGTTGTCAAAAGAAACAATAACTACATGTCAGTCAAGTCAAATAATTTGTTGTTTCTAGACATTGCTAACTTCATAGCTCCTGGCTTTAGTTACAAAGCTTTCCTCGATGCATATGATTGTTCTCAGAAGAAAGGTTACTTTCCTTACGAATGGATTAATTTGAGTAAATTAAATAACACAGAACTCCCTCCTCATCAAGCCTTTCACAGTGATTTGAAGAAATCAAATATCAGTGTCGAAGAATATGAGTATTGCCAAACTGCTTGGCATGAGGAAGGAATGAAAACCATGAAAGACTTTCTTAGATGGTATAATAATCTCGACGTTGTTCCCTTTTCAGAAGCTCTTCAAAAAATGTCTCAATTTTTCCGTGATAGGAACATTGATATTTTCAAAGATGGTATATCCATTCAAGGCTTAACAATGAAATATCTATTTCAAATGGCTAAAGGAGAACCGTTTGCTCTTTTTGGTGAAAATGACAAAGATCTATACTATAAATTTCGTTCAAACCTTGTTGGTGGCCCATCCATTATTTTTCGTCGCCACCACGAAAAAGGAAAGACAAAGATTCGTAATTCAGATATCATCTGTCAGAAAATAGTTGGATTTGATGCAAACGCTCTTTACCTGTGGGCTATTATGCAAGATATGCCCACTGGCCCCTTTCCTGAGGAGGCGCGAAGAAACAGGTTTTCAGCTAGAATGTAGCCGACCGGTCAGTATAGAGTGGCTAGAATGGAAAGCGTTCGAAGAGAGTAAACACATCAGCCACAAGTGGAATGCAAAAGAAAAGCAGGTCGGTGTGAGACGAATACCCGTCGACGGTTTTTGTCATGAAACAAACACGGTTTATCAGTTCCATGGTTGCTACTGGCATGCCCATGACTGTCAACCTACTTCCAATAAATTTACTTCACAAGAAGAAAAGAATACATTTGAAATAAGGAAGCGAAATACTCAAGAAATTAGACAGTACATTAAGTCATTAGACTACAATTACGAAGAGATTTGGGAGTGTGACTATTATAAGCTGAGAAATACTTCTCCCCAACTTCAAAGGTTCCTTCAGTCACTACTTCTCCCACTTGAAAAGTCTCGTTATTTGAGTTCAGAGGGAATTATACAGTCTATCAGGGATGATCTATTGTTTGGAGCAATAGAGTGTGATATACTGTACACGTTCCAGAAAACCTGAAATCTAAGTTGTCTGAGATGTGTCCTATTTTCAAAAATACATTCGGCTCCCTTGATGATATCGGGGAACACATGAAATCATTTGCAGTAACAAATAACACAATGCCAAAGCCGCTTAAAATGTTAATTGGTAGTTTGAAAGGAGAGCAAAATTAACTGGCCACACCACTAGTAAAATGGTATCTAGAACACGGTCTTAAGATCACACGAATTTACCAAGTCATTGAATTCAAAGGTAAAACTTGTTTCAAATCATTTGGTGAGGCAGTGTCGAATGCGCGTCGTGACGGTGACTCCAATCCTTCTAAAGCTATCATAGCCGATACTATGAAGCTTATTGGTAACTCTTCGTATGGCAAAACCATTACGAACAAAGAAAGTCATCGAGTTGTTAAGATTGTTGATGAAGAGAAGGCATCCCAATTGATTAACGAAATCACTTTCCGTGACCTTAACAAAATTTCACCACGGGTTTTGAAGTTGAAGCTGCTAAAACGTCTATAGTGATGGACTTGCCGCTTCAAATTGGCTTTTTTGTGTATCAGTATGCAAAACTACGGATGCTTGAGTTTTATTATGATTTTCTCGACAAATACTTCATGCGAAGCTTTTGGGAGTACCTCGAAATGGAGACCGACTCAGCCTATATTGCAATTGGTTCAGAGAATCTGGAAGATTTTTTGAAACCGGAGCTTCGGGAGAGTTACTTTGAAGATAAACATAAGTGGTTCCCAAGATCAGATACAGTAGAACATGCGAAGTACGATAAACGTACCCCTGGTCTTTTTAAGGTAGAATGGGATGGTGACGGAATTGTTGCTTTGAACAGTAAAATATACTACTGTTTCGGAGGAACTAAGGATAAGTTTAGTTGTAAAGGAATCAGTAAGAATCGTAATGATATCAGAAAAGATATGTATCTCGAGGTACTGGAAAAAGGTATCCCTAAATCTGGTGAAAATATGGGTTTCAGAGTTAAAAAATAACGCGGTGTATACTTATTCCCAAGTACGAGACAGATTCACATACTTTTACCCTAAACGTAAGGTACTTGAAGACGGGAAACGAACCTCCCCTTTAGATATTTAAACTAATATACTCTATACACCATGTCTGTGTATTCAAGGTGAACGTACGGTACCTATTACAGTACGTATATTGTATTCACGGATTTTCTGCAGCCACTTCTCTTGATCGGATTAATAGCCACTCAGAGGTGAAGTACACTTATTGTTACAACAACCAGATCAACCGTTCACCTGTTGGTACTGCAATATGAAAAAAAAAATCGCGTTAATTGTTACGGCTTTTCCTCATTTGCATGATGTTTAACAATTAATCGTTTAATATTTAGCAATAAATAAAACATATTGCATAGGAATTTAATACGTGTGTTTGCGATTTAAACATCTGTAAAGTACAAAAAGGGAGCGGAAAAGTTTGGAAAAAAATTCCGGACATGGACACTCAATCATAAACCAACCGCGGGCACTGTAAGTGTAAGTCATGGAATGGGAAGGCGTTTAATTTAGAATACTTGACACAGCGAAGAAAAGGTAAGAAAGTGGAATTCAAAATCTTCCATCATCAAGATAGAATTTATATTCGTAACATGAAATAATCTTACGATAATATCTTTGGAGAAATAAAAAGATGACAGTGACATGATTATGGTTTCTCAATGTATTGATCTTCAATGGTACATTGACAGCTTTCATCAACAAATAATTTGAACGATCCTTTTAATCAAAGCATCGAACACTTACAAGAGAGTAAAAAATCATTTAAATTTAATCTAGATTCTAAGACCAATGACTTTGCAATCTTCGATTTGCTTCACTTCAACTTAGCTTCCACTGCAAAAAGCTTAACAAGATGTGATAAATATGTACATTGATTCGTTTAAATCTTGCCATACACTGTTACTAGCACTTTGTTGGCAAAATCAGAAAATAAAAGAAAAAGTAAATGTGTAAGCAAGTTTAAGAAAACAAATTCAACGAGTATGAACATTTGACACTCAGAAAAAGTACGGTAACTGATAATTAGGAAAAATGATACGAGAATAATTGTTAACAAACCCTCTAGAAAATATCCATTTACATAGTCAGTTCTACATAAATCATGAAGTGTAAGACTTAACTGAAAACCATTGCGTTGGTCGCGATGCTTACACATCAAGCACAGTTTTACCGGTTGTTTTCTAGTGAACATGGGGTCAATATCCCTAGCCTGCTTGCCAGTGTGCTATTGACTATGGTCATAAAGTTGTACTTCATATAACCTACACATAGACGAAACATGGAGAAACCAGAGACATGACTCGCTGGATTGTTTGACGTTCCGATCAATCTTGTGCACTCTGATTGGTTATCAGGTCATACTGTTGGAAAAAGTCCTGTGTTACACAATGCTTTCTAACTGTCACACCTATAACAGTATAGCATTGATTTGAAGTGGTCCCTTTTTGTAACTTACATGTAGCAACTCAAATCACTTTTAAATGTATCTACATAAATAAATAAAGAAATAAATGGAAGAAATTACAGTACGTATATTAGTTAAAATGTCACTTCAAAGTAATTGGATATAAGAAAATTTGGTGAAATGCGAGAGCTTCATGGCGAAAACGTTCTTAATTCAATTAAAATAATTAAAAAATACCTCATGAAGAGCTGTGGCATTTGAGGCAAACTAGAAATGAAATATAATTCAATCTTTCAAGATGCTTCACTGCGGACTATTTATTTGAGAGGGCTAGGACGATACCCAGTCACTGATGAAATAAAACTTGTATACTAAGTAAATTGTTAGGCCTACATCAAAATGTTTGACGTGTTGCTAACGGTAGCCATTGTTATATGGAATAGATGCAGTACCACATACTCGGTCGCTTCTTTATAAAGTGAAATCGTGTTTCTTTTCTCGTGGATTGGGGGATGCAAACTTGAGTGAAATGTTAAAAAAGGCAAACACGAAAAAAAAAATCCTTTGAAATAAGACCTTGAACTTGTATACAAGCATTGAGTGTCATAATCTTAATTAAATTCCAGTTAAAAGGTCAACAACATGTTCGAATTGAATTTAAAGATATAAAATAAAAAAAAAATATTAGAAGACGAATTTCAAAACGGCATTATAAATGAAAGTTGCATAAGTAAATGTGATTCAATTTTGATGAATTCGCTTGAATTATCTTTCAACCGTTCAAAGTCAGCTTATTTCGGATTTCACATTTCTTTTAGGCCTAGTTTAGAGTGGGCACATAACAACGTATCTTTATGACGGATAAGTTATATTAATATAATTCTAATCAGCTGTTTTTAATGAAAATGGTAAGAAAATGACAAGTAATTGTTTACAATTAAAAAATCCTACAAACTATGATAAAACTTTTTAAGCATAATGTGGTTATACTCTCGCCACCATTCAAACAATTAATTTGTCTTTTTATGTGGTTTTCGCACCCCGTTTGTGGTGTGGCGCCCTCAATTATAAGCCCACCACGGCGCCCACCACAAACGGGGTGCGAAAACCACGTACTATACTACTGCCGACATGCCACACTACCTTTAAGAACGATGTCACCAAATTTTCATCTAATCACAGATTTTGGAACACGTGTTGTAGGTGCAGGATTGGGATGTTTATCTCGACGATTTGGAGGATGTGCGCATGTGCATAACCACAAAAACGGATTACCAAACTCGCTTTTTAAAAAGCTTCAGATTAAATTTGCATATTACAAAATATGCATATTTATGAAAATTCCATACAATCTTAATACCAAAAACTACATCAAAACAAGACTGTGTAGACCTTCAAAGTTAATGAAATTTGCTAAAATGCAAAATGAATTACAAAATGTCAAGCAAATGGAATTTTACCATTTGCCGCTACAGCGATAAATTTGTTGGCACAGGATGAGGAAAAATGATCGTCCTGTGAATTGTTGCCTTAACTAGAACTTCAACTTCTCCGAACTTAAAAAAGGGCGAAAATTGAAATATTCAAAGAATTTGGGATCAATGCTTCAGAGCATAATGTTTGTAACGCTGTTTTATGTTTTACTCCTTCAGTTTACGCTAGGATTGATTGACTTGAAATATTTATGAAATGCAAAGCAGATGTAGTTCGTACTTTTTACGTCAATGTATGTAACTTATGGCAGGTACTACTCAAGAGTTTAGCAACTGCAAGGTCAGCATAGATAACTTAAAGAGGCCCTTAACAGTTAAACTTGAATAAACCCAATACACAGTTACACACTCCAAAAACAAAAGTCCACTCATTCACTCTTTAATGAAAACTGAATCCACACTATTCGAGTGTTCATTTACTCCATGAAAAATCCGCTCCAAGAAGAATGAAGTTCACTGACGAAGAGAGAAAACTCGCCCTTTAACGAGTAACAGCAGGTGACTCTTTTTAGAGGTCAAGAGCAGCCCCCATGTCCCAAAAAATGTTTTGAAGAAACAACTAAATGGCACAACTTTCTTGTAATTGCTCTTCGTAGTATCGTGCGTCATATTTTATAACTCTAATATTGCAAATTCCATATAAACCAAGCAATTATTTCTAGTAAATTTTACATTTGAATAGAAAAATTGTTGTCACGTGACTCTGAACAGCCAAATGAATCATGAAACAGGGCTACACTACTTCAAGTTGGGGTGAATGCTTTTGCCCTTTCCGAGCGGTCCGTAGATCTGTGCATTCTGTCAAGGGTGAAACCTCGCTTTTTGAGTAATTCTCACCTTTTCGAGTGGAATTTGTAACTTGTACACATCTAACGCGTGTTGGAAAGTGTACGGTACTTTTTTAATGTTCATATTATGGTGACTTAAAACCAAAGGTCCTTTTTAATCTCCATTGCAGAATTCGTTTCAGGAATGGTTTATCCTATCATACCTCTCACTCCAAACTACAATTTTGGACCCCGGTACCGAAATTCTCAATTGGCTCAGCTCTTTGATTGACAGCTAATTCAAACAATGTAGAGTGCCACAGCTTATATTAAACAGCATGAACGGTACTGAGAGTGTTTTGATTATATAAATTGAGTTTTTCTATACTCACCCTGAAGCAATAAACTTAAATTGTGTCTGCATGAGGATATATTTCAGACAATTGTGGAAGGGGCTTCAGTAAGAAGGTTAGGAGAATTGCTACTCTTTGGGGTGAGAGAACTGGGCCTTTAAAGTGCATCTTCCATGTCTGTCAGCTCTCACTCCGAACTGCAATTATTGCAGTCACAAAAGTTTTCAATTGGCACATCTCTTTACTTGAAAGTAAGTAGAGGCGGAGTACTGTTGCTCATTTTACACAACATGTTCTGTAATAAGAGTGTTCTGATTACAATTTTTTGTTTATTCTTACCCTGAAGTGACAATGAACTGAGACTTTTCTGGATGAGGATAGAGTTTTAGACAGTTGTGGGAGGGGTTTAAGGAAGCAGCTTAGGAGAACTGGAACTGTTAATGGTGAGAGGATTAGGCCTTTAAGGTGTAGAATTTGAAACATACTTATTTTAAAGGCTGAAAAATTACTCTCATTCATCCTCCTCCCATTGTTATAGTTTGTCCATAGTAAGGTTTTATTTGTATCAATTTGCTCACTTAAATCCCAACAGTCTCTTTCACCAAAATTGGTTACATTCTCGGGGTAAAAATCACATTACTAAGTGTGTTTTCTGTACAAATTTTACCCCTCATCGCTGTAGGAACATGCTCACATTTCGTCGTAAAGGGCAGTATTTTCGGAGGAGCAAAGTAACACACAGATTGCAATTATTTAATTGTAACAATAACATCTCATTTTGCTACGCAATCTACCTACAGTTTTTTGAGCGGAAAAATTTTAACATTTTAGTCCTCAGCCCAGGGGAGTATGCCGTGTAGGTGGAAGTTGAATCATTTGAACTCATTTTCCATACCATCTAAAGATTTCTTTTGAAAGTGCAGAATTTGATTGGGAATTTTGAAGAACAACACTAAGACAATATTGTCAGCCTTCTTCAAACCATTCCCTCATGAATGGCACAAACCACCAACCCCAGATATAATTGTAAAGATATCAGGCAGGACAGCGTTAAATTCGAGCTTCCCAGTCACGCCATGTCAAAGCAAACCTTTAGTACTTTATCCTTCCCATTCTCGTCTTTGAATGGGATCTCCATTCTGGCGTCTTTGCTACTGCTGAATCCCCCTGGACCCCAGGTTTCATCTGGTGCTATCATCCTTTGCACATCTCTTTGAACCTTCTCAGCGACGTTTCTTTCACCCTTTTTCTTTGAACTTGTTGCAGTTATATCGGTGAATGAGAACAGAAAGTTTTCGACAATTTCTCGATCACTATCCTTGAATGCTCCAGATTTCTTTACAGTTTTAGGCATCAACAGACGACCGTCCCCGTCGTGTACACCAACGTAAAAGTTTCGTGGTTTCTTGGAAGATGGTCGAGAATTCAGAGGGAGATACATCCAAGATGGCTGATGTTGAAAAATTGCTTTCATATCAATGCCTTCCCCACGAAGGGCTTGGCACTCTGCTTCGTTAAGACGGCCCAGCGTTACTCGAGCAAAATTCTCCATCTGTTCCATAAATCCCTTGTTTTTTCCTCTAAGAATGTTGTTGTAGGGGTTGGTAGGATCCAGCAATAGGGGGCGTGTCCTTTTCATCCTATCCTCGATGTCGGAATCATTGTAGTAGTCGGTCCAAAAGATATTGATTTTCTCTTCTTGGCATCCGACGATGGTAAGGAATCGCCTAAACGCTTTTAGGGTATTTTCCCGTCCATTTTGCTGCTCAATTTCGGCTGCACGAATAGAAATGTATTCCATTATGCTTGACCTACCAGAGTGAAATTCCTCCACAACGACGGTTTTGCTCCATAATTTAGCCAACCGTGCCAAGGTACCCGCGTGGAACATCTCATTCTTTCTCTTTACGAACTCTACCGCAGTTTCTGACAACCCGGTGCTGTTCTTCCATCCTTCGTTAAAGGGATCAGGAGAGGTCTTTATATATTGCATCATATTATTGTACTGCAACTGCTGCGCTCGTTGCCCGCGGCTTTCTTCGTGTCGGGGAATCATGTTCTTAGCAGGAAGCAGATCAACGTGCAAAGTACCCTCTGCAACAAATGTTAGGTTGATTCCTCTAACGACGCAGTCTTCGTAAGAGTCTTGCATTGTCAGGTAGGCATCTAGGTCGTTCAAAAACTGTTCGTATGGATATTCACCTTCATTCAGGTACACAACAAGGTCGAGGTCCATCATGATGCGGAGGGATGTTTTCTTGGCAAAGCTGCCGAGAGGAACAGCTCTATTAATCAGGTGATGCCATTTAAACCGAGAATCGTGAAGATGACGAGTAAGTCGATCGATGATGCGCTTCACCTCCGATGTGAGTGTTTCGGAAGGAGCAAGGTCATCGGCCATCTGTTTCAAGTTCGAAGCCAGATCACGAGACATTTTCGCTGATAAGGAGCTTGTCTAGGAAGTTCTGAGAGTCTTTTTTCCTACCAAAATAAAATTCAAAGTTCTAGGTACGAAAGTGACCTGTAACATGCATGTGTTTTGACAACTAATATTATTTCTGAGATATTTGAAATATTTCATTTCGCTATTATGTCTATGCGTCAACATCATAACTCAGAATCATCATGAAACGCAGTGGTCGATTATAAATCAAACCAAGAAATTCTCTCTACCTAAAATCAATCAGATAAATCAATCTTAAAGTCGGTGACGTTTTATATTCTTTTTTTTTTTTTTTTTTTTACTTTTCTAAATATTGTAGTATAATTATACCAGCTCGATCTGCAGTAAAATAAAAAAATCTTTATGCATTTATTATTCTGCAGACAATGCTGCCAACGTAGGCCTATTTTATTTGCACCAAAAATTTCATTTTCGTTGAAATTCTAAACAATGATCTTATTTTGTTTGGGGGGACACTTAGGCCCAGAAATTCTTACATACAAAATTGCGTGGTCAATGTGATTGTGTTCAGAGGTTTGCGAACCATATGACACGAAATTACAATTACCGTACGTGGGACTTAAAAGCATAATCCTGAACTATATTTAATTTTGCATGTACGTTAACAAGGAACAAATTCCAAGCATATTGCTCAATTCCTATATTCGGTTTTTGAGATATTAGCAAGCCTAAATGTTAGAAAAGGTTTTCTACAAAGAATGAACGTGAATCAAGCACGCATGATGCCATGGATTCACATCTTTAGCTAGATGTTTTTTTGTTTTCAAAATTATAATTTACCACCAGTTGTATGCAACTAACCTCTGATATATTGATGCCCTAAGTGCGATTTCCAGGCATTTCAAAAGAAAGAGCTTTCATTGCTCTAGGGCTAAGGCCTCCCTTATAAACCCTAGATTAAAATAATAAGATGAAAAATAAAGAAAAACTGTAAACAATGGCAACCAATCCTTCGAGCTAACTGTTTCTAGAAATGTGTTAACTTCAATTGCCAACATCTCCAGAACCAAACATGCAAGGGAAAACCAGAATGCTTTAAAGGGAAATATTGTGTTTAAAATGCTCCAACAAAGGGTACAAGGAAAAGGGCTAAGACTCTATCCAAAATTTCATTCTAAATCAAAAACCCCAGCAAAAGCTACATCCCTTCAAAATACTATGCACAAGAAGAGCCATGGACGCTGCATCATTTGAAATTTTGAAAGTTTGGGTGAACAAATTATTCTTGAGCAACTAACAACTGGATTTCTATCTGTGGGAAACTTATTTTTTTAAAATAAGACTACCATACTGCCTTATTTTTGATAATGTATCACCCTGTGTGATTGAAATCAGTTTTAAAAGGATGAATTTTTCTTGCAAATCAAACGCAGCATTTCCCTTTATATATGTTCCTCTCAAACACATCAAACGTAAATTTTGTGCTGTATTATTCTTTTCACATACATACAAATATATATACATGGTGACCTATAGAGTGCTTTCAATTGACGTCAAACACATATTGAACAGTTTTTTCTCATTTTGAGGGTGCTCATACTTTATTGTAGATTTTCTCCCACAGTGTATCTATACAGGGGTTTCAAAGAAATGTTTAATTCCGTGTGACACTCCAAATAACACAGTTTTTCGGCCATTAAAATATTCCTCATAATTCGTTAGTCCATATACAATTGACTTGTCCATACAAAACGCACCGAACAACCACCGTACCAAGCCGGAAAACGATCACCTATAAGGTTCCGTACTATTTCCATAGCAAATTAAGGCCACGAACTTTCCGTAGAAGTTATCAGTGTCACATTGTAACCACTTTGTTTACCCTTAACGTTATCAATTGTTGTCCTAACAACAGCTTTCCTAGGTCCAAAATATTCATTGCAGAATTTTCCCCTACCGTAATTCCTCGTTTAGAGAAGAAAACCAAAACGAATTAGTAGACTGCATATGTTTATTCATAGCTGTTTTGTTCCTACTGATAAATGACACAAATCCGTTGGTTTGTATAGAACAATGGTTGCTTTATAATACATGTCTTGCTAAATATGTTAATTTATTTTATATTTAATTTATCACATATTAAACGTTCATATTGAGGCTATATATATATATATATATATGTAGAAATATATATATATATATATATATATCACTATTCAATAGCGAACTGGTTCATGGTCGGAAAAAAGGGGGGGGGGGGAATTATTTTTTTCCGGACCTAGTTTTTGTCTATTTTTCCCCCCTTCCCCTTTTCCGACCATGTTCGACTTGTTCGTGCACTTTTTCATCCAGGACGCTCTTTTTCTTTTTTTGATTTGTGTTTCATCCTTCGCATTCATGTTTTCTGACAGTCACTTTCGTCCGATTCTGTTTTTACAGCGGTCACTTCGGATTTGATGTTGCACTGAAGAGCAACTTTTTTCTCAGTATACCGTACCACGACCTATACAAAAGGTATATTGATGATATTGTAGGAGTTGCCACTGGATCCCGTCGTGATTTAGAAACTTTTATCGACTTTTTTAATTCCTTTTGCCCCTTTTTGAAATTTACCCATTGTATCTTGGACTCATCTGTTGTTTTTCTCGACCTTAAACTGTCCATCAACAACCGTACAATTACCTCTAACCTACACTTTAAGCCAACCGACTCGCATAACTACCTTTTGTACCCTTCCAACCCCCCCAAATCTTGCACTAAATCTATCCCTTATTCCCAGCTCTTGCGAGCCAGACGAATTTGTTCGGAGGATTCTGACTTCTCTACTGCCTCTGAAGAAATTTTGTCCTTTTTTGAAAAACGCCAGTACCCTGCAAAAATCCTCTCTAATGCCCTACGCAGGATTCAAGGAACCAGCAGAGAGGAAGCCTTGGAGAAAAAGAACAAATCTGGTACCAATCTACGTATTCCTTTAGTTATTTCTGATCACCATTCGGTCCGTCCTATTTTACACGCTATCCACAAAAATGTAGAGTTGCTCCGACAAGACCCCTCAACCCGTGATGTTTTCCCGGAACCCCCCATCACTGCTTTTAGAGTTGAGAAAAATTTAGCAAACCATTTAGTTCGGGCTTCCCACCCACAAACGTCTTTCGACGACACGGCTGGTACCTTGCCATGTAACCGTCCGAGGTGTAATACATATCCAGTTGTTGGCAAACACGACCTCGTCAACATTTCAGGCCACAACGGCAATAGCTTTATTGTCAAACAAAGATTCTCCTGCATTTCCTCTAATGTAGTTTATATTTTAGCATGTGGGAGATGTAACTCGTTGTATGTGGGAGAGACCAAGCGCCGCCTCGCGGATCGAGTCACCGAGCACCTTAGGTCCATCAAACAGAATCTCCATAGATACCCGGTGGCTGCACATTTCAATCCCCCTTCACCTTGTTCAATACAGCATTTAACCGTTACGGCAGCTGTAATGTGCCGAGGCTCCGATCGTGACCGCCTTAGTGCTGAAAACCGACTGATCATGAGGCTAGGTACTCTCGCTCCACGCGGCCTTAACGTAAGAATTGACCTTTTCTAATATTCACCGCTTTTTTGAACCAGTTTTTACTCCTTTTACACTTACCCGTTCGTGCTCGTCTTTTACTGTGAAGGCC
This sequence comes from Holothuria scabra, assembly GCA_037179385.1. NCBI lineage: Eukaryota > Metazoa > Echinodermata > Holothuroidea > Aspidochirotida > Holothuriidae > Holothuria > Holothuria scabra. Next base: position 26,885,885 of record CM074197.1, read on the forward strand.
TTATTTGTTGCCGGTCCTAGTTTTTGTCTACTTTTTTCCGACCATGTTCGATTTTTACATGCACTTTTTCATCCAGGACGCTCTTTTTCTTTTTTGATTTGTGTCTTATCCTTCGCACTCATGTTTCCTGACTATTTCTTTCGTTAGTTTCTGTTTTTTCAGCGACCGCTTCGGATTTGATGTTTGTCGTGTCCAATTGTTACTGTTAATTGTTCAGTTTGGTTTTTGCCACCTGATGAAGGGTTTATACCCGAAACGTCGTGGAGTTTTCCGCAAACTTTTAAGCACTTTTTACTACGGTACCTCTTTTCGACCTACACATTTCAACAGTGCTCCGCAGCATTTCGACCTTATATATATATATATATATATATATATATATATATATATATATATATATATATATATATATATATATATATATATATATATATATATATATATATATATATATATATATATATATATATATATATATATATATATATATATATATATATATATATATATACATATATATATATATATATATATATATATATATGTGTGTGTGTGTGTGTGTATGTGTGTAGTACGTTTCCGTACAAACAAATACACTCGTACCAAATTAAAAATAGTGCATCAAAGAGTTCAAAATTTTATCTGCATGTATTTGGGGGTTTGTTCTCTCATCATTTCTATGGAATCACATTAACAAAATGACTTTCATTCGATATCCTGTCGTATATTTCTTTCATTTTTAACAAACATACAGATTTTAAACGTGAAGAGCACTGTGAAAGCACTGTGCAATATGTTGGTAAGGCACGTCCACTGCCGGGGAACTATCAACAGTATTCCTGTGAAAGAGTCACACGTGGGTCACCAGTTGTTTCTCAGCAAGCTAAAATTAGCTGACAATTTTGCTCGTTTAAAGGTTGGGGCTTTTGACGTCAGTGAAAGTACTCTATATATGACCGTTCGTGTAACCAAAATATGCTTCACCTGGTCACAACAGTACCACAACTGACTGACCACATTTTAGCTTAAAGTGTACCTTAAGCCAAAAAAGTCAAAAATATATGTTAAAGAATAAGAAAAAATGAATCCTAACAGTCCAACTTCCACCTTCATAGGACATTCTTGAGCTGAGATATAAAATGTTGAAGTTTATTCACTCAACTGAAAATGGTATATTGCGCAATAACTTTTGATATCATCGTTGTACTACTCAAACTGCAATCTTGGTATTTCTTTGTTTTTCTGGAAGTTACTGCCCCCTTGTGCGAAGGTGTGTTATCACTTTTACTGTAATTAAGCCCTCACTGTGCAACATTCTGTGCAAGCAAACAAGAAGTTTTCAAGGTGATAAAACAATTTTAATTTAATAGGGAAACAAAGCAGGATATGTGAGTTGTACAGCAGAAAGTCACAAATTATTGCGCAATGAAAAAATTTGTTTTAAGTTAATAGATAAAAAAAAGTGAAGTGAATAATCAAACAAAAATATTCGCACTAGTTTTCGAATTATCTTCATTCAAGAAGTACCGTTTCCGGCCATCTTGAGGGTTTTTGAAGTTATAAATTTCTTGTACGCTCCGCGCCAACCAATAATGACGCTCCGCTTTTATAGTCCTGATGGCATTCAACCACCTATTCATCCTTTCCGTTGCAAACTGAAATGCCCCCTCCCCTTGTAAATCCTTGATCCGCCATTGGACTCAGATAACATTTACATCCCACGCTGCCTGTGATCAACTATGGTGTCTTTGATGCATTCTTAAGAAGGAACCTCAGGACATGTTTATATTTGGAACCTTTTAAAATCAAAACCTATAACGTTTATTTAAAAATAAGAAGTGTTGTCATGCCTGGTATAACGTTACCGAAAGATTTGTGCCTTGCTTTGGGGGTGTCTGTGGTGCACTCTTAAGAAGCAACGTGACGGTATGGTAAACCTCCGCTCCATATGGTTTTCTCAGTTCATGCAACTTAACTTACCTTACTACACACTTAACTACAGTAGTCCTTCAAATTCTGTGGCGGGTCCGGTCAAGTCGATAATATTATTATTCCTTTAGCATATCAACCATAAAATATTTCTAATTACGCAAACAATGCACAAAGAGGAGACATAGTAGTATGAGCAATTTATGTTACAAAATCTCAAGCCACTTGAAGATCGCAGCCCAGGCCTACTCACGTTTCTACTGTGCGATTATTTTCAACTGCTTTTTTGCCTTAATTGTACATCTTCTTGCATCCGAAATCTTGCAATTCTACACTATGAATATCATAACAGAAACATTTGCATTGAATGAATATGATAGTCACAGACCAAATCATGCAAGACGAGACGTTATTTTATAGAGCTAATACGTTGAGCGAATTGAGGATTCGAAACTGGTGTCACCGAACTCCGGAAATGAAGATACATGTATTCTTTTCTGACCTCTAAATTATAGCGGACTTATGGTGTAAAGATATCCGTCTTGTACGTTGACACACGTAAATAATGTAGTATCCCACCATAATGGCCATAGGCGCAGATTTCACTAAAAGTCAAACAAGCTGATCTAACCCTTGAATGATCTGTGCCCAGCTTGGATGATATGACTATAAGTGGCTCATGGAATTCCCCGTTTGCGATGATATGATGCAACGTGCTGAAGTTCATTATACCATTTTATTGATGCAAGTGTCTAGTCACTTGGAGTCAAAAGACACAAACGGACTACTATAGGTTTTTTTTCAACCTCTCTGCTTCTTGACGATATGTTTAATGCCAAGTGGGGTTTTCGGCATTATATGTATAGCAATATGTGTGAAGGTAAACATTTACTTTGCGTATGGCAGTTTGTTGATGAGATACCTTAAGAAATAATGGAAGGAAAATCTGTATGAGTGTTCCATAGCCCAGTGTTTCTAAGATTATTTTACATACCCCCAGTATCCACTTCTTAGGAGCTTTTTTTCAAGAATGTATACAATTTTTTTTGTCTTTGCAATATGCCTCGTTACACACCTAACTCAGTGAAGCCCGATACAAACGGTACAACATTTTCGAAAACTTGTGATTGCTTTAGTGTGCTTCATGGTAATAAAAAGTACGCAGCGGTAGGCAAAGGGTGATTTTCTATTAAAGAAGAATTGGATAAAAACATCAGATATGGCACAAAAACTTCAGCATCGACCGTTAGAAGGGAAGCCTATTTTTTTAAAGGATGCAATCAATCGAAAATTGGTGAAGGGAGAGTTTGAACTACATCACGCACCCAGGTTCCCTGAAAGTGCCAGGAATTCCGATGACGTATATGATGGCTTTGTTGCGTGCAAGAACTGTCTCTCAGTCTGCTTACTGTCAAATATACTGAAAAGTCTGTTAAGTCCGCTCTTACTACTAGTTTATATGTGCAAACAAAAAGGCATTACAAAACTTTGGGAGGGGTGTACACTTTAAGAGCTTAGTTAGTTAGATGGTTTGTTACGGCCCAGGTTCAAGTCGAGCCGGCCACGGCCTTTTTTCCAGTTGTGACTCACTGGCTTGTTTTCCCTACTCCATTGCTTATGCGGAGCATCACGCACAACGCCAGTAGGTTCCATTTTCAAAGTCTTTGGTATGGCTCAACCTGGGAATAGAACCCGGGCCTTCCCGTGAGAGGCGGATGCTCTCACCGTTTGACCAAACACGCGGTCTCCACTTTTAGAGCTAATGAACTCCCTGAAATTGACAAAATGCGCCTGAATATGAAAGCGTTCATGTGCTGTGCCTCTGACATGCGGCCATTAAGCAATTTTCAAGGCAACGGCATGTTACCATTTGTCAGCAACTTGTCGACACAACAATAACTAACGGTCGGTTCTCAGTAAAGGACGACTTGGCCCACAGAACAAACCTTACATGACATTATCTACCAATGACAAACAGAGAAATAAACTTCTTCATATGAAATGTGTAGGTGGCATGGGTTACACAATGGACTTAAGGCAGGATAAATACACATGCATCAACTGTATGTCTCTTTCACGTTTTCACGTATTTCACAATGCCCAGAATTTGTATGAAACGGTTAAATTGTTTAAATTCCATTTGAAGTAAAATCCGCCGTTCTCATTTGGCGGTGGAACTGGGATCGATACAGACAAGATCCGTATACACCTTCCAGTGACTGACAACGCCAGCAATATGTGGCCACATTTTTTGACCCCCATGGTGTTGGATGCCAGTGTTATGGTCCTCGAGACCGGTCTCGGTCTCGAGGACGGTTTTTCTGGTCTCGGTCTTCATCTTGGTCTCGGACCGTTGCCGTCTTGGAAATTGTTCTGGTCTCGCTTCGAGACCGGCCAAAATTTTGTCGTCTTTATCTCTTTTATTAAAATGAATAATGTTTAAAAATTAAACAGTGAAGTGTAACGTACATTTTAACATTCATAGGTGACTTAATTTATTCATTTTTAAGTGAGGTGTTTGCTGTCCATTAATTGTTATTTTATGATGGATATCAATAAATTTTATCTGACCTCACCTTACCTTTATAAAATAATAGTTAACTTTTTAAAAACTTCAATTGCTTTGAAAAAAAGGCTAATCATTGAGAAAAAGTATTCAGCTAATGAGTTCACACATTCCATCTAGGGTTAAACTTCCTTCTGTGAGTTGGTAAGTGGGTCTTTAAAGGTCATGTGACATCAAAATGACAAAATTGGATATTAAATGTAAAAAGCATTAACAACGCAGAACAAAGCCGAAATTCCTTTAAAATTGGTCTAAAATTGACCATTTTACAGGGAAATTTCTGATTTGAACTTAATCATTAATAAATATGAGCTCAAAATGCAAATCTTGTGATGTCATGGGAAGGACATGCCGTATACGGCTAATGATATCCTTTGTTTTTATAATCTTCATTTCAAGGACAGTTGTAACATTGTTATGGCCTAAGGGTTTTACTTTAGAAGTTAAAATTGCATCCTTGAAAATCACCAGTATCAATTACCAAACCATGAACTATCTGATGAGTAATTAAGATATAATTAATATTCGGTTAACAAAAGAGAGGTCAACACTCTGCAACACTCCACATTACTGTTTTTGCATAAGCAACAAGTTGCTTCAGGAACATTCGAGCTTTGAAGAGGTATATCTTGAGAACCGTAAAAGATATTGGAATAATTCCAACTGATTTTTTTCCTTAGAAAAGGTCACTCTGTAGCTATCAAGAAAACTTAGGTCATTTTGCTATATGTCACACTACCTTTCACGTGGTCATGGTGATAATATAACCCAATACTGTTTTGGACTATCACACAGGTTACTCAATATAATCAGTAGTGGCAGTCCGGTACTGCACTGCATTACGTGTTCACTGTGTGTGTTGAAATTCCCCTAAATTTTCAGCCCATGTCTATCTATTTCTGGCTATTACCAACCTGGCTGCTGATAACCCGTACTTTGGCAAAATCGAAAAACAGGATGAACCAGTCCTGTTGTGTTTGGTTTCTCGAGTTTGGCCAGAACACCTCAATAATTATTAGCAATTCGATTAGAAGATTCTCAGGGTAAAAAGATGATCAACAGTCCAAATAATTTTTATTCCATTTTATTCTTGATTCGTATTTATTTCTTGTTTGACACACACACAACTTTTATTGCAGATTAGCCTAGATTATTTGTCTTGATAGCTCGAGTTCTCCTGTATGACTGTGAGAGAATGCATACCCTGAGGAAGCTCTGTCTAGAAGACTTCTTTCCGGGCTTCTGGGCTTCCGGGACATATCACATGATTTCCTGATTATTACTATTCATGAGCGAATATCCAATTAAAACTAAATCAAACATGTCTTTGATCTTGACGATTGAAAATGATCTTCAAGAGGCTAATTAAAGCAATATTATATCTTTACACAAATCTATGTCAAAATTTCTCAGGTCGTCTCACATCGAGCACGCTTTTCTGCAGGCATGCTTTCAACAGTCATGTGTCTCAAACTCAATTAAGGTGTTATATGAGGGTGCGAGAAGGCAATGTTCATGATTGGTCCAGCGGAAAACTTGACATTAACTATACAGGGTCCTGCGACTCATTTTTCTGTGGGTTGGACAAATTCACTCTCTTATATCAATCGGCATCAAATTCACAACACTAAACACCTCTAGCCCTGACTAAATTCAATTTGATGAGTACAGGCGTACGGGAAGTGGGCTGAGGAGGGGGATGCCACCACGCGATTTCACAGTACCTTGTGAATCGGGCAGTCTTCGGTGTCTCAGTCGGGCAGAGATTATGCCCTGGAGTCATACAAAAAGTCACCTCTTCCTTGAGAGAAAGAGTCCACTACGGTAATGAGGACTATTCAGAAAACAACTTGGATTAGGCTTTGTTTTTTATTCTATGTTTGGCATATGATCTTGGCTGCACGGGAATCTTTTTTAGGGGGCCGTGACCTTTTACCCGACCCCAGATCCTCAACCACTGCATTATCTCTGTCCGACTGAGGCACTGAAGTTTTTCCTATTCGGCAAGGTTTGGCAACTTGGGGACATGCATATGATAAAATACAAATCAATGGCAATGCACTATTGGTGCAATAGGTTATTGAGAGCATAAGGTAAGAAAGTTGGGTAAAAGGTTTTCAAAATTTTGAACAGTTCATTCATGCTAAGGCGAACCCAGATCGTGACTTGAACGTTACATTCTCGGCCAGTGTTACATTCTCGTACTGAAGTGAACAAAACTGACCGCAGCATGGTTTCGTATAACAGAAGCGGTTTCTCAAGAAATAGGCTGTTTGCATGTAACCTACTCCCTGCGGGAATGCTCGCCAACGGCCACAATGCGCTTGCGTGTGTGCATACACTCCATGCATTCAATGCATGCAACGCCATTAATCTCTAGCAGGGCTGCGCTAATCCTAATACACGACTAAATCAACCTACTTAAGTACGTACGGACCGCGAGACAAATAGGACAGTAGACCAAAACCTATCAAATATGCAGGTCTTCTAGTACATCCCACAGCAAAGACGAATATAGTAATGACCCGTGACGTGCAAACCAAAGCCTGTGAATACATTAAACGACAAAAAGTTGGCAACTAGAGACCATTAGAAGAGCTGTACGACTTTAAATTGAACGGCATCATCGTGCGGTCCAGGGCTCGCTGAGCAGAGAAAGGGGAAAAATACTAAATATTTTCTAGGTATTGAAAAACGAAACAAGATTTCCATTGCTATCAATGAGGTAATTAGTGATGAAAATCGTACTCTACGAAACCCAATTGATATTTTGCGTGAAGCTGTGAAGCTGGGAATTTTTATTCAAATCTTCATAAGAAGAATAACACTGTCTCCCCCTTTAACTTAAACCAGTGTTGGAATTTTCAGCATTCCTCTCTTTCTAATGATCAAAAGGATAATTGTGAAGGCTTCTTAATATTGCTAGAGTGCAGTCAGGTGCTCCGTTCTTAAGCAAAAAAAAAAAAAAAATAAGTCCTCGGGGTCTGATCAGGATTGGACAGCTTGAGGTTGATTCATTAAACTGTGCATTCGACAAAGGTAATTTATCAGACGAACAGGGTAGAGCTATCATTTCATTGATTCCTTAACCGGGAAAGGACACAAGATATCTTAAGAATTGGCGTCCTATTGCATAGTTAAACACTGTTTATAAAATTGCAGCTAAATGTATAGCTTCCCGTGTGAAAAAAGTTTGAAATTCAATCATAGGTAATGAGCAAACAGGTTTTTTTAAAGGAAGATTTATAGGTGAAAATATAAGATTAATGCAAGACCTTATTACATAATGTGACGAAAAATCTGTACCAGAAGAGTTATTATTTTTAGACTAAGAAAAAGCTTTTGATCGTTTGGACTGGGGCTATAATCAACATACTCTGTCAATTTTTAATTTTGGACAACAGTTTAAGAAATGTATAATGTATTTTATTGTAAAGTTACTTCATGTGTTTCAAATAATAATTATCTGTCTGATGATTTTAGAATATCACGTGGTGTTCGACAGGGTTGCTTATTCAGCCCTTACCTTTTTATTATTTGTACCGAAATACTCTGCCCTTTGATTAACTCCAATCAGTTAATCCAAGGCATCATAACTTCCGGAGTATCACTTAAGATATCTCAGTATGCTGATAATACTGTCATCATTACTGAAGGGTCTGAAATGTCACTTTTTGAGGTGAACAAGGTTTTCAAAAGGTTTTGTGATAATTCTGGTTTGAAGATTAATTTTGATAAATCACATTTATTTCTACTTGGGCCGTGTTGTCCAGGTTTCATCCTAATTATCTGCACCGCTCTAACTTCAAATTAAATACCACCGTCATAAAGTATGTGGGAATTTCTTTTTCACATCACAGAGATGATTTCCTTCGTTTAAATTATTTACTTAAGCTTTCTCGGGTTAAAAAGAACTTTCGACTTTGTTCAGTAAGAGATATAACTCCTATTGGGAAGGTTCTTTTAATAAAAAACTTTGCTTTCTCTCAGCTGGTTTTCCTATTTATGGTACTTCCTAATCCACTTGATAATTATTTTGATGAACTGAATAAGTTATTTCTCAGTTTCATTTGGAATCATAAGCCTGAAAAGGTAAAGAGAACAGTGCTCTGTAATACAAAAGAAAATGAAGGTTTAAATATGATAGATGTTCGCATTTATGCTAATAGTTAAAAACCAAATTGGTTAAAATGTACGTTGGTGATAGTAATAGACCTTAAAAATTATTTTTTCTCAAAAGCGTTCTGAGAAGAAATTTGTTCAAGTTGCTTGAGGGATGAAATAGAATAAGATGAGTTAACGTTCATTTTGGGTATTTAGAAAAGAGCAAAAGCATAATTAACTTTTTCTTCTCTATGCAAAGTATTTTTTGTATTCCTGTAAGGAAAAATGTTCAAGACCAAATGCCATTACATTCTAACATAAGTTTAAATTTAGCACCCCGGTTGAATAATATATTTTAATGAAACATGATGTACCACGGTTCAATTGATGGGTCAGAAACTATGTTAATTTTTCCTGTTTAAAAGTATTTACATAATCTCAAAGATATTCTGCAGTACGATTCGATGAAAATAATGTAACCAAAATACTCAGGTACAGTAAATATGTTGTTCATATCATTGTATTACATATGATATCAACGTGAATTAAGGGATGCAAAAAAAAAAAAGAGACCAGGGTGAGCTACCCACCTCGGATGCTCCCAAAGGAACTACGGATTGAGATGACCAGTTTTTGAGCCGAAGAAGAAAAACTGCCAAATATGTTACCCAGAGCAGAGGAGCGGGTATGCTACTCTTTTTCTCGGTCCCCTTTAACACTTCCAAGCAGTGTTTTCCAACCACTGGTCGAACAAGACATAACCCAAGCAATGGTTACAAACTTCCCTTCGTGAGAAGTGCCTGGGGCATGGCTACCTTTTCTGAAGAGGGATTGGAGATGCTGTAGACTCCGAGAACCTCTTTTAAGTTTTTATTTGTTTTCTTTTTCTCTTATTCAAGGGCTAATAACTTTGTTCGATAAGATGATTTTTAAAAAATTACTATCCATAAATCCAAGTGTTTTGCAAGGTGAAGACAGGACTTGGATTCAGCAAGAAGACTGCTTCTATTAATATGTAACCTAAAACAGTCTTTACATTCAATTTATCTATTCGCTTCTTTCTGCCTGTGAAAGACTGTGCCTACCTTTTCTCTTTGAGAATTCTAAGATAATGTTCATGTGTATTTATCATTCTATGTCTGTCTCCGACTTATACTTATATCTATTATTTCTTAGTTAATATTCCTTTGTTGCTTGCGCATTCTTCTTGTTACTTAACAATTTAATCTTCCAGCCTTAATTGCGTCTCCTTTTAGTGTACGGTACGCGCGTTTTCTTTCTAAGGAACAAAGTCAGTAATTAAGCATTTTGTGCTGTTTTTTCCATGCACAAACCCTTTAATCTAGAACGCATATCTTGTTTAACGTTTTTACTTTCAAAAGTCTGTTTGCCCCGTCTGCGTGAAAACTGTTATAACCAGTCACCGAGGAAGCCCCAGGCGGGCGGAAATATACAACTACATTGTGTTCACTTTTGTTTAATAGATGTACTTTGGAACTTAACTCATCTTCTGGAGTCTGTAGTATATGTATAGTTAGTCGAGTGTCATAGCAAATCTTTATGAATAAGCGAAACAGTGCGGTATTGAATGGTCGCATGGAGACCTGAAGTCATTTTTCCTCAAACATAGGCATAGCCTAATACTGAAGAAGGATATTTTTTTTTGAAAATGGAAAACTTAGCCCGAAGCAGAATTCGAAGCGGCGACCTCCAACTCACAAGAAGGGTGATCAGGCAACTGAGCCATTGAGGACTATGTGGTGGACCGTGGCCAACTACGTCTAAATATTGTTGGGTTAAGTTTTCTATTATTACGTCAGAGTAGTCGTTCGAACGCGTCCCATGTAATATTGAGTATGTCGAGCCACGTAGCGTTATTTACATATATATATATATATATATATATATATATATATATATATATATATATATATATATATATATATATATATATATATATATATATACCTAATTGTGGTATAAGGGTAATATTTTGGGCAAAATATCAACGTTAGAGGGAAAAAACCGTTTGGGGGAAAAATTACGTTCCCCTTTACTTTTTCACACAGTTTTAATAGGAATACGTAAGTGTAGAGTAAAACACATATGAGGCTTCATTAAATACCTAATTACTTTAATGTTGACCAAAAAACGGACGCCTGTCTGTTAACACGTACAACTAAAGGACTACTGAATTTACGTACATGTACATTTTTTCCTTAAAGGCGAAATATACAGTTATGTATTTTATTGTTTTTCATTTCACCTAAACGTATCAAGATATTCAAATTTCCCCTAATATTCAATGTAGTGGCATATATATATATATATATATATATATATATATATATATATATATATATATATATATATATATATATATATATATATATATATGTATATATATATACATATAAAGTCTTATTCACCATGGATGTGTGGAGCCTCTACACGTCCATTCCTCATGATGCTGCCTTAACAGTGAAGCAGTGCGGTATTGAATAGTCGCATGGAGACTATACTATAGTCGCCCGCATTGGTTCACTTATTCATATAAGGTCGCTACGTCACTCGACTTATATCGGTTTACCGATAGCGACGCTCAAGTGGTTGGACTTTATACCTGTGAAGCTTTAAATTGATATTTTTTATACACGTTAACTTGATTGATATTTTCAAATTAACATTCTAAGGCACTTTATAAGCCGGGTGCACACTTTAGTTCATTCGAATGGATGAAATGCACACCTGATTCGTAAGGATAACCGATCCCGTGACACATATGTTTAAATTTCGGGTTTCAAAAGTGGCCAAGAGCAGGAAGTCCGGACCTCCTGGGATCCGTACCTGTGACGTAGTGCAAATAAATTACTCTGACTGAAAAACTATAAGTGAGCAAAACATTCGAATACAAGATAATCTCTCAATTAAGTGCCTTTTAAAGAGGAAATTGACTTGAAAATATCCCCGAATTTGCCCTCCTTCATTGGTAGAAAAGGAACGTAAACTCATTTCTAGAAATACGTTTTCGATAGGTGGATATTGAAACACAAAATACATACCTGCGTGGTGTATCCCAGCTTCACATAAAACTCCCTAACCAATACCACACGTACCAATTGATCCTGTGGCCTGATTATGGATAACAGCTCCGGCCTTTTCGGGCCGAGGGCAGCATAAAGCGTGTAAATATCTAAACCTCCATCCGGATCGAGGCCAAAGTATCCAACCTTTCCTACTGTATAGTGACAGGAAGGTTTGGATAAAGAAACCTGAATTAACTAACACTTGTCTTGAACCAACATGATGTCACTGGAATGGTGGATACGAATTTAATGAGGGTGGAAATGGGCGGAAATGGTAAATGGTATAATATGAAAGCCTGCGAAGTGATTGAAATAATTGCAGGGGGCAGGAGGGAGAGTTCAATCTTGAACGTCCGTTCCCCTTCCCTTTGGGTCAGGCTACGGTTATTTGAACTCTATGTTTCTGTTGACTGGATGATCACATCAAATTTCGCTCTAGCATCAACCCGAGTTGGCAGAGTGTTAATAAACCGGTCAAAAAATATTATTTAGTTGGGTAACTTAAGATTTCATTGGTAACCAAACTACCACCAAGAGCAGATCAGGCAGACATTTTGAAAAATGGGAAGGAGGAATGAAGTGTAGAGGAAGCAGTTGGTTGTAAGTTAAATGTGATTCCCTTAAGGAATCATGTAATCCACGAAGCCACTGACTCTCTGTTTTACGGAAGAATCTGCCAAAAGAAACCTTACTAATATCCTTTAGTTTAATTTGAATGAAAGAGGGTTTCCTACTAGTCACTTAAATGAGAAAATTAAGAAAGCCGTAAGTTCCGAGTGATTGTTCCGAAAGGGACCCTTTTCAGTCCAGGCCAGTCAAACTTAGAAGAAAATGAATGACAAAGGGAAGAAGGAAAATAGTCAATTGTAACCCAACGTTATGTCGATTCTCCTAGCATTTTTACTAAGAAGCATTACCATATTCTTATGTCACACCCGATTTTCAAGATTTTTTTCTCTCTTTCGTTTTACACAGCCCCATTAGGTTACGGACAACCACTTAATTTAGAACATTTACCAATGAAAACTAAGATACGTCATTATAAGGAGAATGAAACCCTACCCCTGATGAGAAAAGCAGTTCAATGAGCTAAGGCACGCTACAGTGGCACACACTACAAAAATGGGCCTTTACAAAACTGACTGCATTGTAACAGCATAACTGGAATTACAATGTGTCCACTAGATGTAGTTCAAATCATTTCAAATGCTTCGTTCCAACTTTGAACTCAAAACGCCCTTCTCCTTGATTTATATATACATTTTTCTTTCGACAAATAAAACCCACTGAAAAAGTGATGCGATACGCAAAACACCAAATTAATTTATATATATTTATTTTTTTCCATGGACTTGCATGTTTAGGGATTATTGTACCATTTCCCGGCTTTTCCCTTGACAATATACTCCTTTACTTAATTGATACAGTGGTATGATCATTAGAGATGCAAAGTAACCTGGTAACGCGTGTTGATAGGCATTTAGGTTGTATTCTTTTAGTATAATAAATAATGGATTAACGAAAGTGTTTAATGAAATATGTTCTGAACCGATAAAAAACACGTTTTATTGAAATCGTAGTGCATTGTGCTATCTTCTTCTAAATCAGGGAGATAGTACTTAATACACATTCGTTGACTGACTTCCTTTTGCCTTAAACACTAACATGTACTTGCCTGCATAATTGCAGTTATTATAATCAGTTACGTAGCTAGGATTTTTCCGTGGGGGGGGGGGGGGCTACGGAGAGCTAGATACTTTTGTAGGGCAGCTGGAGTTTAGTATCTAAGGTAGCGCCACCATCAGTTGGTGAGAAGCGAACAAAGAAAATTTTGGATTTTTATCCCTCCCGGATTGCTGGAATTGGCATTTGCCAGTTTTAATTGTCTTCAATTCTGGTGAAAAAATTTGTTATTTTTCGCAGATTCAAACATACTTTTGGGATACCAATTAGCTCAGTTAAGTACTTGACTTTGTATTTGACTTTGTACTTTACTTTGTATCTTAGGATTGCAAATCCGGAATCCTGCTGTTTGTTGCATGCAACTGTTCCCGTGCACGCCTGAGCAAGTTATTTCCATAGGCACAGGGGAACATCTCAGCTTGGGGGAAAAAGATTTTTGGCCGAAAAACGTAATTCTGCCCGTATGACGGTCACAGTGGAGTAGCACCACTGGTTGGCCCGGAGCGAACAGAAAATTTTGAAAATCAAACCCCTGAGACAGTCAATAATGACATTTCCTCGGCTTATAGGGGAATCCAAGCAGTCGCTTTTTGATCAGAAAATTACCAGATTAAATTTATCCCTACCAATCGATGGAATGGTCGGGGGAAACCTACAAAACGGAATTGAAAACACACTTATGAATTTCACTCTATTGCGACTTTCGGTTAAATTCAATATAAAGTGATAAAATTGTGTGACTGCCCGAACTTCGCACTAGTTATGATTTTACTTTTGAAAAATTTAACATAACAAGGTGTGTTTATACGAATTTCCAAGCAGACTTATGGTAAGACACCCCCACACTGCATTAAAGTACCGAAAAACAAATTATCCGACTTTTATAGCGATTGCCCGTATTTGGCTCAAGATCAGGGCAGAAGGCAAACTTTTGGGCACCTGAACACCCTCCTGTCTGTCCGTTGAATTAACTTGGCAATCGAAAACGTTCCAGCATTGTTTTAACCTTTGCCCAAATATTTATCCATTTCGGGCAATTTTGGGGAGACTACAGTTTGAAGTGGGGATGATGAAAACCTATTTTTTTTTTACATTCTACCCGAAAGTGTCGCAGATTTTTGTTATATAGCGTTTTCTGTTTTCGGCAAAGATTTGAAGCTATTAAAATGATCGGCCATTTCGGGTGCTGTGTAACACAAGCATTTAAAACAGGTATAAGATTGAATTGTTTCTTTTAAGCCACAGGCTTCCTAAATGTGTCGCGATTTTTTTATCTGTTTGATTTTTGATAACCTTGTTACCTTTACTATGATACGTTTCCATTTACGGGCAAATGCTTGAAAGAATTTGGATATTCGATAATTTCGGGCATTAAGTTGTAGTTATCTGTGAAGTAAAGGTGACGAATAATACCTTTTTGCGCTGCCCGAAGGTGTAGCGATTGAAATCTTGACTTGGTTTTTCATGAAAATTTTATTCCGACTTTATGGCGTATCTTTCCCTTTTTCGGGCATCTCATTTTTAAGGTTTCGACTACAATAAGGAATTTTCTGAAAAACCATCCCATTTTTCAAAATTAAAGGGCTCTACAAGTTTTTTCCAAATTCTTTCCCGAATTTTCCCCAAATTTCTGCCCGAATTTTGATTTTGCAGAAATCGACCCCATTGAGTATGTTCACACCACCAAAGAGATAAGTGAGGTCCTGTGAGGTAATAGTAGTAAGGTTGCAACCCTTGGCACTGCATTCACCCAACATGGGTTTGGGTGTTGCACTGGCCTGGCAGCAATGGCCGTTGCAAAGTGCAAATTCCTTCCAACCACATTTGACTCAAATATTCTACTCACTACACCAAGTATGATTTTGAAACAAATTTATGCATCCCCAGGAACTGAAAACCCCTACAGGAGATAAAAACAGGCCAGATGCTAGGAGCACATTTGTATCCACACCAAGGTAGCCAATTTCAGCCACTCCAAATCTGCTAGAAAAAAAAAATATTCATCCAGACAAGTAAAAAATTAAAAGATTCCGAAGATACAAAGCTTGTCACAGTCTACCTGAATCTATTTAGAAATTCAGAGTGGGATACAATTGCAGAATACCCTGCGACTGTGTGGATCTCCCGCAGGTGTATCTATGTCATAGAAGCCTGGTAGCCCGGATTGATTATTTTCATTGGCCAGCATGGATATAATTTTTTGCCTAGGTCGCCAGTGGGGGACGGAGCTGCTGGGATTGAGGGGGGGGGGGGGATTCAGTGGGCGCTCCACCCACCCACCCACCCCGCCCCCGTAGCTACACCACTGATTATAGTGATCGTATGCATTACAAATGTCTTTGTAACCAATCAAACTTGTTAAAAATTCTTTTGTTCTTTGATCCAAACCTTTCATACGCGAAATCTGTCTTTGAACCTTTGGCATTTTAATGAAAGAATCAATTGAAATGCAGTAAGCTTTTGGAATACATTCATAACCATAGGGTCATGACATTACTGTTACTTTGCAGTCTTTGAAATGTTGGTCAGTGGAAATATTGTGTGCCTTGGAAATGGTTTCCATTCTTAAATATACAACGCGTAATTCTCAGTGTGTAGGTTCTAAAACTACCTCGACACAATTTGGTGATTCTTTTCTAGCTTCCAAGTCATTGATTTCAAATAACGTGTCCATTCACTGTTTTGTCACTGGTTGGCACTGGTTGGTATAGAGAAAAGGAACATTTGCCTGCATGTTAGCTTTTGTTGTGTGATATGTGATTGCACTAGTGGTGAGTAGACGAATTACAATCTACTTTCAATTTGAAGAAAATTGTACTTCGCACATCATCAACTGTGACAGTGTTGTCAAGCAGCCATGAAATCATTTTCTTTTGCAAACATTAAGGAGTCTTTAACACATCCCTGTTTTCACCTCAAACAGCTCTAACTTATAGACGAATCCGAAGAGCTGAGTGTCGGCCTGATTTGGTCACACACAACTACAAGGGTCTCTCTGATTCTTTTCTCACCTGTATCTTGGGTTGTTGTACACTCCAATACCTTATGATTCCATCTGTTTCGCTGAATACGAAGGTTTATTATTGCATGCAGACAATATAATTAAAAGGATTTAACTCCATTAATGGCTGACTTCACTAGTTGCTCCGACGCGTCTGTTACACGTTTCAATAACAAACATTTTAGACGACATCCAAATTAAAAATGAAAAGAATAAACTTCCATGGCCGAAGTAATGAAAAAGAAAAAAGAACAAGCAGAATTTTAAAAGAGAAGCAGAAAATCGATCGGACTGGATATTTTCTCGTGGGAACTCTTTAAAAAGTTTCCAGAACTTAACAGAATCAAGTTATTAGAAGTATAATAGTTAGTGCAACTTGAGTGGGTAACCCTGAGCGTGGAAGTGTAGTTTTCTTCCATACCTTAAGTCGGTCACTGCCTACGAACATCACCGTCGGGGTTCTCTGATCTTTAAAAATAATTGTGCTGGAAATATTCAAGAAAGAAATAACGAGAGCTCAAAATGCGTTCAAAATAATAATGAAAAAATGGCCCCATTAATAAAGGAAATTGTTTCAGCCTCAGCCTATCCTAAGCTTTATCCTTTGTGCAGTCAGTCTCCGCAGTGCCATTCTAAATTATCTGAAGAACAAATCAACCTTGTCTTAATTCCGGAGTAGTTATAGTAGGCACGTTCTTGGTAAGCCTGTCGGCAACATACTTAGCATATTTAGTTTGCAAATTACCAAAAGTCTCGTGCGACTCGCGGGATTGCTGTCTTATTTCTGTATTTATATATTATTAGTTGCATCTCAAGCGGCCTTTTGTGCATTTGTACAGGACAGTATGTGTGGCCATGGAGGAGCACATGATTCAAGAATGTTAAGAAGATTAATTTTCTCGTGCTCTTTCGAAAGTATGTATGAAATCTAAAACTTTCCGTAAATGACGAGATAGCTGACTCACCTTAAACACATTTTAAGGTAACTGAAAATCTCTGGCTGCACAGTCTGCATCAATGCACTTTTTGGGGTGAAAAAATTTCTATTGCAAAATTTGACACGCTCCCATCACGCATGAATGGAGTGATAGAATAAAAATTATACGGACCTTTGCTAGACAGAAGAGTTATATTGAAATTAGATAAACATCCTCACTTTTCTGTCTGCGCGGTTTTTCATTAGGTGTCTTTCAAAAAAATAATGGATGGGTTAGGGTAATGGTTAATTATTTTTTTATCAACGATCTTACAACGGTGCGCAAGAATGGCTCTTTGCCACCAGTTAGTGCGGTGACCTTCGATTTGTAATTATCACCTGGTAGATTGAATTGTGCTTTTGATCGATCCATATATTTACTTTGCAGGGCCGTCGGAAGCGGGGGGGGGGGGGGCTGGGGGGCTGGGGGGGCTTTCCAGCTGTCTGAGGGGTTGGGATTTTTCAAAATTTTCTGTACGCTCCGCGGCAACCGATGGTGGCGCTCCGCTTAGATAGTCAGCCCGAGTCAGCCCCCCCCCCCCATCGAAAATACCTTCCGACGGCACTGCTTTGGTTGTCGAAGATGGTTGTTACAAATGGTACACAAACATTCATTTTTTGCAAATCCTTCGCTTGCTATAAAAATTTCTGTATGATTCTGACCACTTTTATAACCGCTATTTAGATTCAGATGTAGCCAAGTCCGCAGAACTAATTTTGTAACACACGCTTTCAACCCAGGGTTAAATTCCATTTGAAACCATTTGCAAATGGTCTGAATGGTTCTGAAGGGTATTTTTCACACAGTGTTTTTGGATAGTTTGAATGGTCCTGAATGATCTTGAATGGTTCCATTTGCAAATAAACTGTAAATTGTCTGGTATGCAAATGGTCTTTAATTGGTCCCAAATGGTGTTGAATGGTACCATTATAACTATAGTAGCAACAGAGTGTATGTTTATTATCCCCTGATGGCATTCTGTTTAGCTTACACTCTTAAAACGTTGGGTAAAATATCCGTTGGTTAAAGAAGTTTATGAAATGTGTTGGTTAAACTTTGCCCAACTTTGGGGCTAATTGGTGCAATGTTTAAACGCTGGGCAAAGTTTTTGTTGAGTAAAAGTAATTGCTTAAGTGTTGGTCAATCTTTGCTCAAATAATGGTTAAATTTCCCCTTCCATGCACGCGTATACTGTTATACCCAACTGACTGGTCAAAATGACGATAAGATTTTATTCTACAGTTGAGCATATTTTCCCTTTACCCACTTGTTGGGTAACTTTTTGCCAATTTGTTGGGTATATTGTTGGTTGCAGTGTTGTCACCAAACAACAGTACTGCACTTGACCCGATTTGTTTCACAGTTCTTCTCATAATCAGACATGGTACCATAATCTGAAAATTCTCTTTGGCATCTTTTATATTGGCCAAACAGCTAAACTCGTACATTACTTTAGACCATGAAATCGATCTCTATTTCCATAAAATTCTTTAAACAGTACTACGAACTAGAACACATTTGTATGAGATTCCATGATTCGTATTTGGCGCAAAACTGCTATCCAATGAGAGGTCAGGATCTGGGATATTCTCTTTCACGTCCAAATGAGCGTTTATATATTATTATTTGAAACCTTTCGGCATAACAAGAAACCTGTCTCATAACCATGATATCAGTGTATGAGAGCTACGGACCAGCTAATTCTCATGCAGCCCTTGTGTTCACATTTATGCATTGATGAAACTACAATACTTCATCACATCATTAACACACATCATTTTACAGTGCCTTTTAAAAATGATAGTTTTGGACGTGCCTATACGAAACTCAGTGACAAACCAAATAGGTTATTAAGCCAGGGTTTTTTAACCGGGACCGATGGGTTGCCATAACCAGGGAGCTGCAGTGGCAGCTCCCTGCCATAACCTACAACCTAACATTTAAAGAAAGCACCAATGTTTAAGGAAAAGATGATTAACATATAACCAACATTTGGTTAATGCATTTGCCCAACAGTTTAATAAAAGAAGTGCCCAACAAGTGGGTATGTTTTAAAATGCTAATTTACCAAACAGTTGGGTAATCTCTTGCCCAACAGTTGGGTTCAAACTTTACCCAATTTGGTTGGTTAAAGTTTTGCCCAACTGTTTAGGTTGTTGAATAGATGCCCAGTGTTGGTCAAAAAGTTGGGCAAAATTTGCCCAATTTTTTTAAGAGTGTACAGAAGAGTAATAATGGATAGCACAAAACATGCAGCTAGCAACCCATTTGAGGAATATTACATGTAGTGGTTGGGCAGTGATACTTACAAGGTAAATGAAGAACAACATAAATTATCCACATGAGAACAACTTCACTCCTAATTCAAAAGTCAATTGACACTTGCCGAGTTTGTTTAAAACTTAACGCGTGCAAAAACAGATCATGGTGTTCGAAATCATGTAATACGCACTCATATGCAAAAACAATATACACAAAAATATAGCAATGCAATTCAAATGTAGGGTAAACCTTTGTAACAGTAAACTAAGGGAGGTTTTCTTTCCAAGGAAGAAAATGTAGAAAAATCATCGAAGATGTCCATGGTAAAAACAATAAACTTCCGTCTTTCAGGTTAAAATCAAATTTTGGTCAAAATATTAAAATGGTCCACCAAGTAATTTATACTGTAAGCACTAGTTACTTCACATTTGGTAAAGTGTATTTCATATAAAAATATAGAGTAGACTTCAGTCTTCTCAAATTTCCCAAATTAAACAAAGTTTGGTAACTTTGGTCCGTGAAAAAGTATTCTCATGGCTATCCAAGTTGAAAAGTAAGGAGATGTTTTAACACAATGCTTTTGGTGTTTGCACACCGGTCACATGTAAGGTCCGCGAAGGAGGTAATTTCTTTTGTTTCCAAACTAAAAGGCTGTTTTCTTCGTCCGATTCTCCCATTGACTCCTGAGTGAAGGGATTATTCCACACCAAGGATTCAAATCTTCTTAATTACGTCATCCTTACAGTTTAAACAAGACCGTTAAGTTTATCAGATTAGAATAAACGAGGCACAAAAACTAGAACACCAGCATTTCCTTCGTAAATTGGCACTGGTCCAAAGCCATCTGTAGTAATGATCTTTTTGAGTGTTGTGGTCAATTCAAAGATGCCTCTCGTTTGTTGTCCTGTAACTGCCTTACAATATCTATTGCAACACTGTTCTGTAGTTCTCCAACCTCAGGACTCATTATCCCTTCACAGCAAGAACATCAAAGGGTAGCTCACATGCATGTCACGAATATGTTTTAATTCAACAATAAGGAATGCTCATATCATGTGATAACGCTAAGAGGCTTTGTAGATTAAAACAAGAAAAACACTGTTCAAAAGGAAGCAGGCCACAAAGGGTTACCAGTACATTGGTGTCACAGTTCAACAGCAGGATAACTTGTTCAGTCCATGACTACCTGTATGCAGTAAAAATTCCTCACTCACTAAATTACTTATTCCTGACTCTGCTACATGGTTCACAGCAGTTTAGAAATAAATCAAGAGTATTCAAGACCCACTGACAAATACCTCCATCAGCTGTGCGGGAGAAAGTTTCACTATCATGTCATCCTGTTTGTGAAATGAAAAATAAAATTTGACAAGCATATAAAATGTTGTACAACTTACTTGGTGTTTAAGGGTAAAATGTTCTAAAAAAATAAAAAAAAGTGAGACTTGCAGTTATAGGAGAATACACCCTTACACCCTGATACCACCTGTCCTCCTATCCTCCGAGGTGCCCTGTCCTGAGTGAAACTTAAACTTCTAAGGTAAAGATATATATATATATATATATATATATATATATATATATATATATATATATATATATATATATATATATATATATATATATATATATATATATATATATATATATATATAAAGGGGAATTTTTGGGCAAAATATAAACGTGAGGAAAAAAAATTTACGTTCCCATTTACGTTTTCACACACTGTTTCAATGGGAATACGTTAGTGTATGGTAAAATACATGTGGGGATACGTTACATACCTAATTACCTCAATGGTGACCAAATTACGGACGCCTACCTGTTAAAACGTAAAACTAATGGACTATTGAATTTACGTATTTGTATGTGTTTTTCCTTTAAGGCGAAATATACAGTTATGTATTTTATTGCCTTTCATTTCGCCTTAACGTATCAAGATATACAATTCCCCCCCCCCCCCGTTCAATCTAGTGATATATTTATATATAAATATATCTATATATATATATATATATAAATACATATATATATATATATATATAAACTTGACGGAGACACTGTAAAACAACGGTGCTACAGAATTGAAAGGGTGGATCTCCGAGGAGATACAAATAGCGTAAGGGTAGAATATATATATATATATATATCACTAATTCGGCACTTGGGGGAAAAATTTGGGGGGCGAAATATGAGTTTCGCCGTAACGTTTCTTCACACTTCTTTTACATGAATACGTTAACGGAAAAAAACGCCATCCTATATTTACAAAGTAGATACAATTACTTCAAAGTTGTCAAACTTACGGACACCTACCTGTTAACACGAACGGATGGCTGGCCATTGAATTTACATTGTTTATATTTTTTGACCTTAGGGCGAAAACTTTGTCTTTTGTATTTCATTGTTATTTTTCCCCCTATGTACGCGCATATATAACAATTACCCCATAAAGTAGCAATTAGCGTGATATATATATATATATAAATATATATTTATCAATCTTGTTGGTCATCAGTATTATTAATTTCTCAATCTTGTCTCTGTATATATATATATAGAAATATATATATATATATATATAGAAATATATATATATAGAAATATATATATATATAGAAATATATATATAAACATATAGAAATATATATATATATATACATATAAATACAACAGAAATATATATTATCCATAAAACAGTGGATCAACAAAAAGTCAAGTTAGCTGCACCAACGTGTTCCAGCCAACAATTGTACTTTTTTGTACTGGATGGTAAAAGGCAAAAGGGGCACATCAGTGATTTCTTTTCAATCAAATCTTTAGTGAAACAGCAGATGATCTTTTGTACTTTCCAATCCTATTTTCAGAAAGGCCATAACTCCATCCACAATTTTGAAAATGAAGACTTCACCTCGGGTTTTTGCTCTTCTCTCTGTAACTTTTGTACTCCTGTTGATAATCTTGTCTGAACCTAAATTTCATCACAGCTGGTGAGTTTTTCTCTTTCATTTGGTGAAAAATTTTGAGGTCAATTTGATTTTTTGAAAACTGAAAATAGTTTGTTTGAAGCCGGCAACACACTAAAACGAATTTGGATGGCATTCCGATCCAATTTTTGTTTTTTTTTTGTTATTATCTTCTCCATTTTTGCCGAAAAGAACTGAAAACCGTATGATTTGCATGTGATTTCAATGAACATAAATGCCAACTGATTTTATCGTGATGTCTCGTCTACACACATTTTTCATCGGATAGCGTAGTTCGATATTTGTCCATTGATGCTACCTCTCAAGATAGTAAGCATAAATTAAATTTTCATAGTGATACGGTACAGTTCATATGTACACAGA
The DNA here is from genome assembly GCA_037179385.1 of Holothuria scabra. NCBI lineage: Eukaryota > Metazoa > Echinodermata > Holothuroidea > Aspidochirotida > Holothuriidae > Holothuria > Holothuria scabra. The sequence continues at coordinate 26,908,843 of CM074197.1, forward strand.
TTAGTATTTTTACTCTTTCCTACCAGAGATTTAGAGACGTTTAACAACAATCCGAAAAACTCCCATCGGAATCAGATCCGAACTCTTTTTAGTGTGACCAAGCTTTGGGGAAAATGCAGCCACCATAACCTGATATTAGTGTAGCAGTCTATTCTATTTCATGAAGGCTTTTTACAATCATCTGGCAATATTTTTCTTCTACAGTTTTAAAGTTTTATAAGAAGTAGGCTGAACTGCTAGGTTTTCCTTAATCAACTCAATATTTAAGTCTGAAATATTATGAATTATACTCTGAAGAGAAATATTAAGAATATGGTGAGATTTAGCTGTTGCTTCGAAATAAGTTTAAGATAACTGCTTTTTTTCCGAGAAATATAAACAATGACCCTTGCTTTAAGTAATGTAGATGAACTTTCATCATCTGTCAATATTTTTTAGCTCAGAATTGTTTGTCTTTTTTGTAGTGTTGGGGATGTATTGTTAATGGCCAAGAACAGGTAAATAGAAGTTTTGAAACACCCCAGGTGTTTCATTCCCTGAAGCTGAGTGAAATTTTTTAGATGGGGGAAGGGGTTGACCTAAAAATATAGTTAAGTAGAACTGGATGAAAGATACTGTATGGGTCTGTCCATAAATGGTGGGATCAGTTTGTGACAAAGTAGTCAAATTTAAAAAAAAAAAATTCCTGATAGCGCCAGCTATTCCAGAGGGGGGGGGGGGTGGAGCAAGAGAGAGCATTTTCCCGCTCCCCCATTTGTTCTCTCCCCGTTCGCATCTACCCCAGGTCACGTCACTTTGGAGTTGGGCTAAGCGAAAAAAATAATAAAATAGGTTAAAGAACAGAATTTTTCATTGAGAGATATCATGAATAAACCTCAGCCTTTCCTGAGGGAGGGGCGGGGCTTACCCTTGGACCCTATCCCAAAGAACGGGGGATTTGGTCTTGCTTACCCAATGCTTCAAAAATTATTTTCCCTTAACTTTATCCTTTTCCTCCAGTTTACTCCAACCAATGTCGAATTTCAGGTGCCCACACCTGCACATATATCTAAATATCATCATGCGCGGCGAAACTGAGGTAGGGGATATATACCCAATGAAACTGGATGAGGGGATACTGTACACTGGAAACAACTGGAAAAAACCCTGGCCGGATCAACTATTTTGTTAAAATATCAACATATAGCCCATATGCACCCGTTCCCTCAATCGCCGGTCTGCTTCGAAAGTGATAATGCATAAGTACATTTCTTTGCTTAAAATGGAAGGTAAATATCCATTTTTAACACACATACCCCGATAAGTTGAAATACACATGAATTTTAAACATTACCGCATGATATGTAAAAGCCATAAAAATTGCAAAAGTCGTTGTACATAATTGCCCGACAGGCCGTAATTTTGGGGGAAAGATTTAAATATGTTACAACTTACACCGTAGTTCAGTTCAACAAGGTTTCTACAGTGACCTTTAATTAAATATCATTGCCGTTTTCTTTTTTTCTTTATTCTCAGCTTTATCGGCTTCTTTCAGTCTCATTTTAAAAAAGTATTACAATTGTTTAATTCAGAAAGCAACTATGTTTATAGGCAATTGCTTAAAATTTAAATCTTCATTGAGACTTCCAACTAGAAGAGTCTTAATCAAGTGTAAACAGTGTGCATAAAACTATAATTTTGATTCATTTTACAACTAGAAAGAGCCCGAAGAGTGTGGACAAGAAACTTCAAATGCTCTGATATGCACCGTCATCCCTTTAATAGCTTAAAATTACTATGAAAATGGAGGATACCACAGCTCAATCATATTCATATTCAATGATTTTTACTCTTTTCCCCCGATTCAGAAACTTTTTTCCCTTGTTAGGCATTCAGAAAACTTCTATTTTCCAAGAGGCTTTTGCTTTAGGAAAGAGGCTGCTGGAAGTTGCTAATATCACGTTAGATAGCCTGGAAAGGGTCATTCCTGGTTATCTCGGACGTATGTTTGACCGTAAATTTCTTTATACGCTCCGACCTTACTGGTGGCGCTCCGCTCAGATAATGACACCAACTATATCCCCCACCTTCAAAGACGAATCTCTTTCATGGATATCATTATTCAAAAAATAATTCGATTACTTTTATGAAACTAGGTCAATTTAATAAATCATTTTACGCTTCGACATGGCTTATGCGTTGGATATGGTGATAATGACTAAAAATGAATGAGGTGACGGGTCACCAAAAGTGAGTTTGACTGTTCAGAAATATGACTCTCTGTTGGATATGGTGTATATGACTAGTTATGAAGGAGGTGGCATGTCATCAAAAATGAGGTAGACTAATCAGAAATATGAATTTCTGTCGGATATGGTGATTATCAATAAAAATGGAAGAGGTGACAGGTCAACAAAAAAGAATTTGACTGCTCAGAATAGGACTTTATGTTCGAAATAGTGATTATGACCAAAATGGAGGAGGTGACAGGTTTACAAAAATGAACTTGTTTGTTCAGTGTAACGTAGGGATGCACCTGCTCTCTATTACTTTGTTATTGGCAAGCTGCCCTTTTGTCAAGCAACAGCTGATCTTACACCGGATTCTTTTCTTCGTGCGGGTAACCAGCCTTTATTTCCCTTTGACTTTCGTTTTCGGCGTGGCAAGGATTTCCGACTCCTCATCGTCTCTATCTAGTAGCCTGCTGTCGAACCCAGCACTTACTGTAACGGTATACTTCGCCTTACTTCTGAAATCGTGCCTCGGAGCCGCCAACACTAACTTGAAAGAGCCTCACCTAAGAAAGTTAACCTCCAGCCGGCCACCTGATGTCTTAGTCACCCTTTCGGAGGTACCTCCATGCTCGCTTTAAGTTTAACATTTGCACCTTTTAAGTTTATCCTATATTGTATTTGTTTTAATGTTGAGAAGTCAGAGCCAAGTATTAGACTTCTAAAGTTAACACGACGATCTTTTTCATTTATTTCTGTGTCTGCCGATGTTCCTTCAAAAACCCAACCTCAAAATAACTGCGCTTCGTAACAGTTATTATTTGGGGGCCTGTCCTGACTCGAAACCAGACAAACACATAACTAAAAATTAGTTTCCTGGTAAACTTACTGTAAGGCAGACAGATTTTATGAGAAACGTTTAGTGTTTATACAAAATTGTGTGTTTCATTGTACTTACAATAGTCATGGCTTTTGTACCGAAAAGTTTTGTATATCAGAGTGGTTTAACGGCTGAATATGTAGATGATTTATCCAAAGAAAACCTTGTAACGTTGGGTAAATACTTAGAGCTTGACCTTCCTGCAACGGCAAAAAAGTCGTTATTAAACCGGATGGTAATAAGCTGTCTTGTCAAGAAAGGCATCTTAGAAGAGGAAAGTCTTGATTATCAGGCCACTGGTGAGTGTGACGAGATTAAAAAAATACAATTACAGTTAAAACTTAAGGAAAAAGAGTATGAATTTCGATTGAAAGAAATGGAACATGAAAGAGCTCTAAAGCAAATAGAGTTGAAATCAAGTGTGGAGGGGCATCTCACTATTTCTAATTTTGATTTTGGGAGAAATATAAGATTAGTACCGAAATTTGATGAGAAGGATGTCCACAGATTTTTTGTATCATTTGAAAGTCTGGCAAAGAAACTTGAGTGACCGGAAAAGTACTGGACCACCTTACTTCACATTGTGTTCACAGGGAAAGCTAAAGACGTGTATACATCCTTATCATTTGCAGACAGTTTTATTTACAGTAAAGTGAAGGAACATGTTTTGAAAGCATATCAACTCGTTCCTGAAGCTTATAGACAGCACTTCAGAATTTCCAGGCGTAAAGATACAAATCAGACATACTTAGAATTTAGTAGAACGAAATCAGAGTTATTTGAAAGGTGGCTCTTGTCTCAAAATATTGCCAGTGACTTCACGAAATTGCGAGAGCTAATGTTGTTAGAGGAATTTTATGAATGTGTCCCAAAGGAAATACGAACACACCTTTCGGAGAATGAAGTAAAAGAATTGGAGAGAGCTGCCATTCTAGCTGACGATTATGAGCTTACTCACAAGAGAACTTTTGGTCAATCAAAACTAAATTCTAAGTCCCATAAATGGCCAAAAATGGGGACAAGAATGGTAAAACAGGTCATTCAAAGGGGTCTACTTCAAGTGCGCAAAGTTCAGAAAGTGAGTCTCCCAGACCTAGTCACGTGAGGGAAAGACCCACCTGTAGTTATTGTATCAAGATTGGCAATACATATGATAATTGCTTCAAAAGATTACGTGAGCTTGAGAAGCCTATAGCTTTTATTGCCAACGACTTAAGCTCCAAGGAGGAAATGGGATCCCAAAATAATAACTGTTACGAAGCGCAGTTATTATGAGGTTGGGGTTTTGAAGGAACATCGGCAGACACGGAAACAAATGAGAAAGATCGTCGTGTTAACTTTAGAATTCTAATTCTTGGCTCTGACTTCTCAACATTAAAACAAATACAATATAGGATAAACTTAAAAGGTACAAATGTTAAACTTAAAGCCAGCATGGAGGTACCTCCGAAAGGGTGACTAAGACATCAGGTGGCCGGCTGGAGGTTAACTTTCTTAGGTGAGGCTCATTCAAGTTAGTGTTGGCGGCTCCGAGGCACGATTTCAGAAGTAAGGCGAAGTATACCGTTACAGTTAGTCCTGGGTTTATAGCAGGCTACTAGATAGAGACGATGAGGAGTCGGAAATCCTTACCACGCCGAAAATGAAAGTCAAAGGGGAATAAAAGCTGGTTACCTGCACGAAGGAAAGAATCCGGTATAAGGTCCGTGAGAATAAGGCAGGCGACTGGGAGACGAGAGGCGAGGAGCCCGGGTCTGAGGAAAAATAAAAGGAGGAGCCACAGGTTTGTAGAGAGAGACCGACCAAGTCTAGTTTACCAGTCCGAAGCTGAAAGGCGTCTGCCACTGGAAACCTCTCGCTAAATTGAAGCAGTCCCGCTTAACAATAGTTGGCATCTCTTTAATCCAGAGAAGTATTTAAGCCTCATCCTCCGGCTTGCATAATTAGAAACGAATCACACAGTCAACCACGTACTTTTAATGAGCTGCTCAGCCGTTGCTTGACAAAAGGGCAGCTTGCCAAAAACAAAGTAGTAGAGAGCAGGTGCATCCTTACGTAACATCAGGAATGTGACTTTCTTTTGTATAGATATGATTATAACAAGAAATGAAAGAGTTGACAGGTAATAAAAATTGAGGTAACTGTTTAGAGATATAACTTTTAATTTGTTGGATATGGTGGTTATGACTAAATTGAAGAAGGCCGCTGGTCACCAAAAATGAGGTTGACTGTTCCAAATTATAGATTTTAGGTAGATGTGGTGGTTATGACTCGAATGAAGGAGGTAACAGGTCACCAAAATGAGGTTTTCTGTTCAGAAATATGACTTTTTGTTGGATGTAGTGATTATGTCAAAAATGAAGGAGACTGCAGGTTACCAAAAATAAGGTTGATTGTTTTGCTGGATATGGTGATTATGACTGAAATTGAAGGAGGTGACAGTTCACCAAGAATTAGGTTATCTTTTCAGAATTAGGACTTTGGTAATACACAGTGATTATGATTAAAATGAAGGAGATGGCCGTTCACCAATAATAAGGGTGACTTTTCAAAAATATGACTATCCGTTACACATGGTGATTATGACTTAAATTGAAGGGATTGACATTTCACCAAAACTGAGGTTTTCTGTTCAGAGATGGAACTTTCTGTTGGTAGTTAGGACTGAATTTGATTGAGGTGACAGGTCACGAAAAATGATGTTGACTGTTCAGAAATATGACTTTCTGTTGGAAAGGGAAAATATGACTGAAATGATGGCGGAAAGAGTTCTCCAAAATGAGGTTGACTGTTCAGAAATAAGAATTTTTGTTGCATATGGTGATTATGACTAAAATTGAAGGAGGTGACAGGTCAGAAAAACAAGTGCTACTAAAAAAAATTTCCGAATAACTACATTATGTTGTATTTTGGCATTGCTTGCCTGAACCTACATTTATTGATAAAATCATATGATTGGATGCTTGGATGAATAAAGTGTTTATTCATTTCGCAGAATTCGTTGTTTCACCGAGAAATCGTAAGAGAATAACGTTATGTTTTAAATTGGGCAATGTTTCGTAGTTCACTTTATTTCCTTTTTTTTTTTATTAATTTACACGTTGAAGCATTTATTGTGGAGATATCGTGTGCATTTTTAATGAAAGTACCCACATGATGCAAAAATCAAAATTAGTGAATTATTGAAAATTTTTCACTGCATTTGATAAATGTTATTCAATTAATGTAAGTTTTCTTTAATTTTAAGTCAATTAATCATGTTCCCTGAAAAATACATGGCATCCTTTTTCTAAGAAGTATCACGGCCGATTGTAAGCTGAGTAATGATGACAATTGGAGTGTACTGTATAAAACACAGGTAACTAAAAATATTATAAACTTTTCAACCAGCTTGCAACAAATTAAAAAATCAAATTGCATAGCTCTACCTTAACATCCTTATTACTATAAACCCGAGAAATCATGGGTACATGATTTCATGTTACAATAAAACATGTAACATAACATGTTTTATATGCCTAAGTACGTGGTCTACGGTACATAATATAATATCAACAAAATTTAATTACACAGATGAAATACCAGTCTTTCAGACTTCAGATGTATTTCAATAAAAAGTCATAATGCTTTGCAAAGTAAAAGAAGTGATATTAGGCCTAAAGCCTTTATATTTGTACATACTTATTGTTTCTTGACAAAGGTCAGAAGATAAAAAGGATACTTAAATTGAAATTCTCAATGCATTTCTGCTATGTTTTGACATATGACATATGAAACTTATTGTCGAAATATGGGTTCTTACTATTGCAATACACTGCAAAGCATACCTGATGTTCACATTAGTCGGAGAGTGATTTCTTTCTTAAAAACCGAAGAAAGGGATTACTTCTTACATCCTAAACTTCCTCTTAAAGTACATCCTCAATCTCCAAAGTAAGTGTACGGGCCAAATTCAGTCGATATTAATACTATGTGCAATCTATTCCATGGATTAGGCAAGAAAATGAAACTTGGAAGGAAAAAATGTTAAAAACAATTTCTTTTAATGACATTACTCTATATTATTCAGAACTTTAACATGAAGAAAAAATGTGGAAATTTTCATTTTGTCATATGCTACACATATAACGCAACGTTGAAGCCCCGTTCCCACTATAAGGCGCTTCCCTGTCGTAATGTCACAATATCCTTACGTATTTAAGTTAATACAACCAAATGCCTCAGTCAGTCGGTCAGTCAGTCAGTTAGTCAGTCAGTCGGTCAGTCAGTCAGTCAGTCAGTCAGTAATTCAGTGTTTTACGGCCCAATTTCCAACCTTGAGGCAAACTAACGCAAGATACAATTGCATGTTAACTATCTATACTTTTGGGGGAGAATTTACGGTTTCAATACAGTCATATCTTACTACTGTACCCGTAGCGGAAAATTGTCGACGTGCAACCATCAAATATTTGAGGTTTCTTTTTTAAGTTCTTTTCGGTGTACTTGAGATAACATGCCATGCTTAGAACAATCGTTTAGTGAAACACTGCGTACATGGGCCATATTTTCAGGGAACATGCGTCGACACAAGTTGCCAAAACACCTTGTGCTTGACAATGATGTCAGTGGGCACAGGGCCTACAAAAGGAACAAACAACCTCTGCCGCAACCAGTGTCCGCGATAATTGGGAAATGCTTCGTAGTTCATTTTATTTTTTTTTTTAATTAATGTATACGTTGAAGCATTTATTTAGGAGATATCGTGTGAATTTTTAATGAAAGTACCCACATGATGCGAAAAGTAAAATTAGTGAATTATTGAAAACTTGTCACTGCATGTGATAAATGTATTCAGTTAATGTAAGTTTTGTTTAATTATAAGTCAATTCATCATGTTCCCACATAAATTAAACAAATAAAAATAAACCATACAATCCCGTTTCCCCGTCTACATGCTTGATTCTCCGGGTACGTGGTTGATAGAGTTCTAAAGCAACTGCCTGACTGATTTATGGGCGACAGCAACTGCATTAGGGATTGCAGATTGTGTCGCAAGGAAAACAATTGCCCTCATTCTACTATACCCCACTGCTTGCAAACACTACTTGTAATACTTAAATGTAGGTCTGTGTCGAATGTGACATGGGACACCATGGGATAGGCCTACCGATTTCCTTTTCAATTAGATTGTGCACAATGCATTCACCAAAAGCACAAATGCTATCACAATCAGGAATTATGAATGAGGTTGAAGTTTGAGTGATTTGAGATGCTGATAATTTTGATGAGTTTGTGCATTCACAGCAGGATACCGAACATGATATGCAATAATCAATGCATGCCCTAGTATTTTTTAGATAAAGCATTTTACACATTTAATCGGCAGAGGTCACCAGTATTTTGTAACTAAACGCAGGAACCATATCTATTTCCTATATTGTAAACCGACAGACAAACATCTCCTGCTACATTTTGATAGTGTCCACCCCACGAAACTAAAAAAGTGAACTGTTTATAGTCAATGTCTTCTTACCAATGTATTTGCTCTGGCCCTGTTGACTACGATCACTCGGCTTCTGCCCTTACTTCCTAACAAACAGCTACTCCATCCACATTATCAAGGTACAACAAGTTTACAGTCAATGTCTTCCAACCAATTTTTCTCTGACCGTGTCGGATACGATCAGTCGGTTTCTGGGAAACGGTTACTTCCTTGAAAACGGCTGCACCATCCAGATTACCAACCAAGGTATTTTAAAAACTTTACAAGAGCGTATAATCATAAGCAGATGAACTTTCTATTGTCTGATGCTTAGTATACACAGAAACCAAAAACTTCCCATTGATACGTATCTGATGATTTTTTCTACAAACGCAGTATCATATTGCGTTATCAGCTTGACACTTTCCTCTCTTTTTTACAGCATAACGTTTCAAAGCCTTTGTTCGTTCACATGTGCCCAACCTACAGATGGTTTGCCAAAGATTAGACCGTTTTTTCAGCAGTTGGTAAGTATTTATTCGTAAAAGAAGGTATGTACAACCTTTCGAAAACACGACCCAGTGCCTCATTACTTCCCAACCCATCTCAAATCAAAGTGACTAATATTCCCATGAAAGCAGAACAACATTAGGTCAAATTTTGTGGTCCCACTAACTACAGGTGATACTCCCCTACGATCTTACAACATATGATTTTGTCTCGATATTGTTGCAAACATTTAAACTCGTATTGAAAATGTATTTTTCTAATGATATCTTTAGTTTTCCAAATTATGAAATGGTGAATTTTTAGCACCAAGTGCTATATGTAATGAAAAAACACAACACATGGCTGTTCACACAGTAGAGAGGAATGATATTACATGGTAACTATATAACATAGTGAACAACTGCGTGTTCAAAGCAAATTTAACTGTTTCTCTATCACAAAATCTTTAAACACCCTTATACTTTAGGTATAAAATCTGCCACAAACATTTTGTATTTCTATAGTAATCTGTTCATTTTTGGAGCAAAATGCGATGCAACACCAGATAAATTATTCACCATGGAAAAAATATATTTATAACTTTGATTTAATGGAGTTTTACTGCCCAATTTCTATCCGCTTGGTTTTAGTCGCTCCGGCCACGGCCATTTTCCAGTTGTGGCCAACAGGTTTGTCCTCCTCCCATTTTTTATGAGCACCCCGCACAACAGTAGTAGGCTACAGAAGGTTCTGTTTTAACATCTTAAAGTATGACCCGGTGAGGGATCGAAATCTAAACCTCTCGACTGCATGTCTTATGATTCCCCAACCACTTGACTGTGCAGTCGGTTAAAAAAATGAAGTCTTTGTGGCAGTTTGTTTAGACAGTTGTGATATCACAATTACTATGCAGTGACTGAAAGTATCACCACAGTATACGCAGGTAACTGTGATGGCCGCTTATTAGAAAACAGATGATGTGACAGGTTCTTTTTTAAGACAAATCTGTGATATCACGAAGCTATGCAGGAATAAAATTGAGCAATGTTAACCATGCAAAACGTAGTGTATTTAAATTGAAGAAGCATACCTTTGAAGAGGCTCAGACAGTTTATAAAAAGCCCTCGGTAACGTTACAACTAGACATTAGCAACCGCTAGTCTAAGGGCAAGCTTGCACAAAAGAGGGCAGAAATACTCCATTTTAAAAGCCTCTATAATGCCACGTGAGAATTGCCTAGGTAGTTGACTGAGATGTCATGATGGCTATGCAGGGACTTTGTATCATCATGGTACAGACAGCTGTGATACCTTCTTATCAGCAAACAGATGGTGTCAATCAGGCTATACAAATCAAGATGGGATACCGCAATGCTTTTGCGGGGACAAATTAAAGAATCACCATGCATAGTGTAGCAGAGGCGGACCTTTGAATTCCCCGTGGGGTTTTTTAAACATTTGAGATATCAGGAAAGCCAAGCAGTGGCTTTCTCTATCAAGATGGTATAAAGCATGAACTGTGATTTATATTACCCACAGACTTGCTTTATACCTGGACAAAACATACTGCATTGACACCGAATTCGTAGATCGATGCTACCGTTCGTTTTAGTATAGGCTTAGCAAGATGACTACCTGCAATGGTTTGTATGTGGAAGTTGGACTTGCTCAAGTAGTCAAAATCGTTCAGGGGATCCATCTTGGTACGCCGTTTTCTTTCCTTCATGGCGACTGCTAAGACCAAGCGATCCCCTTTCCATATTGTAATGCCACCTCAGTCTTAGCAGGGAAGACAATGTTTGAACCATAGATGACACAAAAACCATCTTGTTGAGGTTCACACTAAAGTTTTATTGGAAACTGTAGCAGTCTTCAAACCCTTGCTCTTCCTTTTTTGTCATCAATATTTTCACTATTTACAAAAACAGTAGTCTGTTTACAGATTAATTGTCTCATTTCTCTTCTCAAGCAGTGGATTCTGGATCATCACTGCTTTGAAATTGGCTCTCTTTTATCTAAATTCCTACATAATGATGCACTTTTTTCTCACAGCTAATTCAGTTACACACCTGCAACCACATCACTGAACCAGTGCAGTTATTCACTGAAGTATTTAGTGAATCAAATGGAGTTTTGTACAGCAGTGAGTGACTCAAATATGATTTTGCACAATAGTGACTCAAATACCAAATTGTACAGGATGAGTGACTCAAAGGCCAAATTGTACAGATACCAGTGGCACAACAAGATAAATATTCAATTAATGTAGTGCAAAAGTCAAATTGCAATTAAATCTAGGTCATGAAAATAGTAATTAAATACATACTGTTTACTATATACTGTACTTTCCAGCAGAAATAAAGAAAAACTTAGTACTACTATACATGAATACAAGTAAACCAAATTTACAAGGAAAAATATATCTCATTTTCCTACAATATGTAAGAAGTCAAAGACATCGCTGTATATCAGAAAGGAGATCTATGCGATGTCACAGGGGGTACAAAATTTACAAGCAGATGGGTGGTATCATAACGGTTATGTAATGGCATAGTATAACCATTGAAGTACTACTTCGGCCGAAGTAATACTTCCATAGAATTACCATAGTTGCATAAATGTGATAGAACCTTATCAAACAACAGTTGTGATATTTAAAAGTGGCCTCAACAACATATATCACCATGGTAACATATTTACTTTCACAATTGATAGTATTATATTACATTCCTGAAGCTCCTTAGGAAAACATTATTTAAAGGCGCCTAACAAGAAACTTAGACCATCTTAATACTTAACAAGGTGACAATAAACAAAAAGAGAATGTGTGGAAATATGAAAATAGATGCACTGTCTAGGACTTACAGAAACCCTTTGAAGGCAATGTTAACAAATTGGTTAAATGAATTTCTTTGAACACCTTTCGAGATAAAGTTTTTTTGGCAGATGGAGGAAGCTCATACCAAAACCGGGGTTCCGCACACTAAACAAAAAAGGTTGGTTAATGCTTTTACACCTAGTTGGGGGAGGGCAGACACGTTTAAAAAATCCAAACGATTACTTTAATTCATATGAGATTAATGAGAATGGCCCAAACCATTTAGGGACTTATAAACCAATAGGTAAATTTAGAAACAGATCTTATCATCAACTGGAAGCCAGGTCAACTGAAATCAGAGTTGAGTGGGAGGAGTCGTTCTAATTGCATTGAAAACCAGCCGAGCGGGATAATTTTGTAAGGTCTGAAGTCTACTGATTAAGTAAATAGAGATTTCAATGAATAAAAATCTTAAGTAAATAATATAGCTGTGAACGAGGACATGAAAAAGTCCTCTTCACAGCCATAAACTTTACAAGTTTCAGACGAAATATTACTCTGAACAGTCCTGCAAGGAGGGTTGTAAGATAAGATTTTACATGTAGCAATTATATGGTTCTCAAACGTAGGGCAGCCACTTAAGCAAGCAAACATAAAGTTTCTTAATACTGGTATCAAATGGTATGGTGTCACTGCAATCAACATTATACGCACCTACCCTGATCTTCCATATGGTAATCCTATGACTACTTCAACGACAAAAATTTAAAAAAAATTGCAATACCATGCTCATTACAGGGTTATCGCCAGGATACACCCAACAGAGTGCCAGGCTCCACGACGTAGTAATGCTGCCAGACAAACTAGAATTTGCAAAAAAGAGACTTTTTTATCTCTTTTGAATAAAGATTTGAAAAATAAGAATTCACGTTGGAGATATTTTATAATTTTCTGGAAAACAATTTTGGGAAATTTTGGTAGGTTTTTTCGATAGGTTTTTATTAATTCATCTGCCCTTCAAGAGCAAATTATGTAGAATGTGTAGGTGATTGAAGTTGACTTGGGCTTTATTGTACAAAATGTCGTCCGAAATTGGAAAATTTGCTGAAAATCTTTTGCCATTTTCATTATGAAACGTTCCTTCTTACTTTTTGTTACATCTTCCTTCTCAGCCTGATTACATCTCATCGCCTCCGGGACGAAATGAAACACACTTCATATACACCTGATATAGTCAGGTTTCACATCTCTTTAGCTGATTGACAGTAAAAAATGTATTAAAATACACAAAAAATTACGTCACATTTGCGGTTAACTAACAGTGTAGTCAAGCATGTGTTAATTGCTTTTACGCAGTGTGAACACAATGAAAGCATAGATCATTTCAGGGCACAGATCATGTAACAAACGAGGATACAAGTTACACCCTACACCGCCTTTGATCGACTGGGTTTTCTTTGGGGAATTCCCAACAAGCAACGTGACGGCATGTTAACAAATTTTTGTAATTATATGGAGCTTATATTGGGATGAAAAAGTAATTTTATGACAGATTTGTGTGATTTGTTGAAGAATATGACCTTATGAAAATATTCAAATAGGTCTCCGTGGCGACAGGTAGTTTGTTGAGGTTACTCATGAGGTTTATCATGCAGATTAAAGCCTTCGGAGAATATTGGGAAATTACCCGAAAAAAGTTTGGCTTCCTTCTAACATATATTTGAAAATGTGGAACTTGTATATAATAAAGGAAACTTTTTTACAAAACAAAATTAAAAAAAAAGGTTTTAGTTGTAGGAAATTGAAAAAAACGATGTCTTTTATAAAGATTAATATGCCCAAGTTCATATGGACAAAATCAAGGCTGAAACTGGCTGGTACTGCATATTTTATAGTACGGTGAAATGTGATCCTGTTCATTGTTTTCTTTTCAGAATGTTTGAAAATGTGAGGCTTTTTAAATTTTTTTGAATTGCTTTAAGGGAAATTGGGAATTTGAATTTTCTTGATGAATATTTTATCCTCAGTAAAATCAAGGAGATCGTAAGGGAAAGGCTAAAGTTTATCTGGCTTACTTCTTTCATCGTATACACAAAGGGTCCTCGACAAAGTTGGATCTTTTCCCAGAAGGAGAGTAGCCTTCCCCGGTGGAGGTGTTCCCTGCTCCGTTGGTGCCCCCTTAGAAAACTGTTGGTCCAACTTTTTTAAATTTTTCTCGATTTGACTAACACCCATTAAAAGTGACTCCCTCGAAAACTTGCCCCTACTTGCCCTCCCTTCTTGGCCCTTCCTAGCTACGCCACTCACTTTCACTATGGAGCACCCATTCATGCACAAATGGAAATTAGAGTACTGTATGAGACTAGTGTACGTTATGCACCAGTGTCAAGCCGTATGTGGAACTCAATCGACTGAGATAAGTAGAATTATATTCTAGTTCTACCTAGTGTGTCTACTTGCAGGGAGATTATAATTTACAAGCTGTTCAAGTTGTTTTTAAACAAGCAGATTTATTTATTGCTTGCAGAACTCATCGGGGCTTACAGACAGTATTCTGACGGAAAATTTCACCGGGAGAGTGGTGTGTGATGAACCAAAGCATAACATTGTCTTCTCCAAAATGCACAAATGTAGCAGCAGCACTGTACAGAATATTCTGATGAGATATGGAGACAAACATGATTTGGACTTCGTTCTGCCTCCCCGAGGAAACTATCTCACACATGGTAACTTTAGCGAGGCAGCAATGATTCCCTTTCCTGTCAAGAAATACAATATACTGTGTCATCATACCAGGTTCAGCTTTCAAGGTACTTATTTCTCAATACGTTACTTAAGTACACAGGTGTACAGGGCAGGTTTTAACTAAAAATTTGAATTTGAATGGCAAATCCGATAGCCTATGTAAAGAGTTGTGTGCAGGCTGGGGTATTTTTTCAGATGAAACAATCAAATAATAATAAAATAATTAGCGAATTGTCCTTGCATGCAACTGAAGATCAAAGCCATTGAAGAATGTTTGACGAGAAGTTAAAAAGCGGTGAGGCGGAAAATTAGCGCCGCTTGAAGTAAATAACCCTTCGAATCATAAAAGCAAACAACCTGTACTATTCTCTTTTCAAGGTACAAATGTGCTGCCGCCGTGATAACTTCATGCATTGGATAAGAAAGCTTTAAGATCATCCTCACAACGAATTCCCACATCAATTTCATACATACTACTAGGGTAATTGCACTGTCCATAACGCCATGGACAGCGCCTAAGGCACGCTTCTCATTTTGGTGGGACAGTTCTTTCGTTCAATGTTTCTTGATTCTCAGTGAGGAGTTTGCTCTACGATCGAGCTCATTAAGTAGAGTGATTCCTGTGGACGGGAACGAGACTTCGTGGTCACTTTTAGTTATCATATGGCCTAAAATGAGCGGGTTTTATTTTGGCTTTTTGTATTTTATTGATTTGCAGAAGAATACTTGTGTAAGTAAAATCTGTATACAGTATACTTGCTCAACACACAACGACCGCATTGTAATTTGTACCTCTGGTATATGACGTACACGTACAGTGTCGCTAAGAAGCTAAAGAGCAGTGTAGTATTGTGGCACACACACTGTACTGTCGTATCTCGCAAGTGCTTGTAGTTGGCCGCCGGAGAACAGCCATGGCAGAAGTTAAACATTTAATTATTTCACTGAAAGTGGAAGAGTATGATCTCATGGTTGAATAAGGTTGGATTTGGGTGAATAAAAAGCTAGCGGTAGAATACCAGTACAAATCTCGATAAAATTACTAAAAAGGCAATGGTCGTACAAATATAACGTTTTTACCATTACGCAATCAATGGACAATGAATACAAAGTGCGGTGATTGGGGTTGTTACTTGGCTAAAAATGTGCCAGGGTTGGGTAAAGGTTTACCCAACACTCAATTACTTCTAAAATAATTCACATATGTGATTTTTTCATGTATAAAATGCTTTCATAAGAAGTATTTCCACATGTGGAATGTTTTCATACATGGGATATTTTCATACATGAACTTTTACATACGTGGGATTTTTCACATATTTTTTGCACACGTGAGATTTTTCACTTGTAATGTAACATGATTCACACTTAGGACGTATTCCGTTCACCTATAAAATGATCGCTTTTCATACATACATCCTTTTCTAAACCGCAATGGTTTATCAATGGAACACTTAGAATTGGGAATGTTACCCACCAGGAATGCTTTTATAGGGAAAGTTGGTTTCAAAAAATCCTTCGCAGATGTTATTTTAACACATTCAAAATGTCTAGACTGTTGAAATAGTGTCCATTCTTGTCGCTTTTGTGGATTCTGATAGGCCCACTAGGTGATAGCTACATCTTGATTGATGCCCACACAAATTACAAAATTCATACCATAGCAAAATTATTCAATTCAAAATGTCTAGACTGTTGAAGTAGTGTCCATTCTTGTCAATTTTGCGGATTCTAATAGGCCCACTAGGTGGTAGCTAGATCTTGATTGATGTCCATTCAAATTATCCATAGTGCTTTTGACGTATAGTCCTTCTTTCATCATCATAATATGACACACCCTCCGGGTTTCTCTCGTACTCAGCTGCATCAATTAACCAGAGAACAGTTTCATGAAACGTTCAAGGTGTGGAATTCCCGTTGCATATATCACTTTCAGTGCAAACAGGAGCTTAGGCCTACACTACATGGTGAGTGCTGTGCAGGGGTGGCGCCAGCGCCCCCCCCCCCCCCCGTCGGGGAGGGTCGGCGGTTTCGTCGGGAGGCCTAAAAAATAAAAAAGTAATAAATATATAAATAAAAAATATATATATAAATAATAAAAATTCCCACAAGGACTGAAGTAACTGGATGGGTGATCTAGAACATATTTTTTGTTTTGAAATGCTTTTTAATACATGTCGGAATCGATTTTAAATCACTTCTTCACACTGTTAAACCTAAGCCATGTACCTTGTCCTATCTCTTCCTCCGTCGGGGAAGGACGGCAATTTTTCGGGGAGGCCTAAACATGAAAACCGTAAAGGACTGAAGTTACTGAATGGATGACCATTATTTTTTTTCTTTTTGAACTATTTTTTATAACGCCATTTGAATGCATATCTGAATCGGTTTTAATCACTTCCTACTTGCTCTCCTATCCCTCATCCCATCTTCAATTCGTGCGCGCAAGTTCATGCCTCCGTCGGGGACGGTCTACCCACACCCCTTTGTTGCAAAAATCCAATTTCGTCGGGGAAACTTCATCTACAGAAATACAATAAAAGATGTGGGTCCGTTGTAGCCCCCCCCCCCGCCCCTCCCGAAGAGAGACAAGACCATTACATCTATTTGTAGCAGTACCACCTTTTATCTGGTACTTCTCAGATCATTAGCAAGTCGGGTTTTTTCTCTATTGAAGAGAAACTTTCATTTTAAAGGAAAACTCAAAATAACGACTCCTTCATTTCTAGTTACAAGTCTGGGAAATGCCATTCCGGCTATCTTGGGGGTTAGATTTCTTAACAATTTTCTGTACGCTGCGCGCTAACTGATGGTGGCCCTCCGCATAGACAGTGTTTTAGTCGAACAGATTACTGAACAGAACAATGCGTGTTTGTAAATTATTCTTCGTTTTGGGCAGTAATATGAAGTGAAAATATTTTTATTGCAAAAGAAATCTGAAAGTAAGGACTTCTTTAATTCTAGTTACCAGCCCAGGAAATGCCATTTCTTGCTAACCGTGGTTCTCCATTTTTTAAAAAAAATCTGTGCGCTCTACTTAGATAATCTTTCGGGCAGGATTACATTTTTTGGACAAAAGAACAATTCTACCCCTCCCAAACTCAGCTGACAGGCTCCCGTACGCCCACGACAATAAATCAAATATAAAACTTCAAATATGTGCGAAGCCAATTTTTTTTTTCTCCGTTTATGGTCCGAGGGCCTAATTCTGAATGATGACAAACAAACAACAAAACTACAAATCACCCCTACTTGATTTTCCTCATGAAAACTTCAGATTCCTCCATAAAACCCCAAACTGTCATAATATTGCAGTTTTTCTCCAATATTAGCTTAAGTTTGTTAAAAATAGCAAAATTTTCCAATTTCGTACGTAATTTGATACTCCGTACAATAAATAACCAAAGCCAACTCTGTTAATCACCCTCAAACTACCTAATTTTGCTTCTGAAAGGCATATTACTTAATAAAACAAACCAAATTTTACATTTTAACCTTTCCAAAAAACCAAATTTTCTTTCATTAAAATTCAAAATTTCTCCATCATGATAAGCTCTTAATGAAAGATTCGTTCAAAAAAGGGAAAAACTTTTCGGGCAAACTTCTACTCTCGTCTCAAAGCGTTAGTCAGTTAGTAAGTAGGTATTGTACGATTCAATGCGTAACCCCAAAGAAATTTCAGCTGTCACCCAAATAACGTTTTTGATTTTTCCCTTATGAAGGAGAGATTTTTCAATTAACACCCAAAATTTTTATAGTACCAATAGAAGCCGAATTTCTTCCATAAGTTTTAATTTTTAATCATTAAACTCCAGATTTTTAAGTATTTGTCGAAAGAAAGCCCAAAATTTCGGCGCGCTTCAAATTCTGCAAAGTCATTTTCAACTGGGACATAACATCGCCTTTGTCGGGGTCTTGAAATTCTGGCCCCCTGTGTCGGGAAGCTTGGCCCCCCTGTCGGGCAAATCCTGGCGCCACCCCTGGTGCTGTGCACTAAAGAGTTCGGTCGCTTGACATCCTATCGCTACCCCGACAGAAGGCTGAGCGAGTTGTAAAACGGAAGAACAAAACGTGAACTCTGACCCACTACAGATAATAGAATGTCGCGTTGTTGTGTCAGTTGATGCTTTTCAGCTATACATATTGTTCGAACAATCAGAAAGGTAAATTTAAAACCCAAACCGCTGCCAAAGTTGTCCAAATCTCTCCAATTGCCGTATCGCTTAGCATCGTGAAACCGTTGGCCAACCACACTCAACTCTAGTCAGCTATTAGAGGAGTCCAGAGAAGATGACATCATTGAATATCGCCTGTCGCCTGCCAGATAGTAATGTGCAAACAAACCTTTCATATTCTTATAAAGATGTCGGTGACTTGTTTATGAGTAATGTGAAAGAGTAAGCTGGAAAATTACAAGAAGTACAGAGCTACTGACTTTATAGGAAGCGTCTCTGTGACTTTTTAAGCTAACAGTGTAGTAAAGCGGTATGATCTGCAAAATTGATAAGAGAATTAATATTTTCAAATTTAGACCTAGAGTCTGAAGTGTATAAAGTGAATAGAAATGGTGCTACAACCGTAACTTTAGGCGCCACAGTTATTCATAAAGCAGGCTACAGGCGATTTTTAGACGTTTCTGTTTCAGTTTGGGCTGAACCGTGCTATTGAATGAAGGGAGAATGTTTTTCTTTTTAATTCAGAAAATCATAATAACACTGTAGGAAACTTGGAATAATAACCAAGGGAATTTTGTTTGAAGTGTTGAAATACTATACTAACACTGTATTGCACGAAAATAGTTGAACCATACTTCCACATTTTGAAGAAATAATGCGACAACATCAAGGAAGGAGACACTCAACAAAATACTGTCAATCATATGCGTAGCTCTTCAAGGATGTTAATAGGTGCGTACTTGGCGCAAATCCATGTTACAATTATGTGCAAATCCTACGCACGAAGCTGTAGGCTTCGATTATTTACTTACTTACAATGGAGAACACATGGAAATGACGAGGTGTCAAATGAAGTTGATCATTTTTATTTCTCATTATTTTTGAGCAACATTTTTTTTTCTCTGAAGTTTGAATATTTTGGAGGGAAGTCCAGGCACGCTGAGCAGTGGACCTTGTGACTGTTTATGAATGTAAGCTTTTTGCGAGTAAGCCAAGTTAGCAAAGCCTGACATTAGGGCCTACTTCGTTGGCTTCACAACGGTTTCACCACCAAAAGCCACGAGCTAGGAGACGCACAACTGCAGAATACCCAGTCATTAGACCTTTTATCCAATTAAAAACTTGGCGTTTCAAAGGTGCATCCTGAGAAGAATTATTCCACAACAGAACCACTGTGAAAAAGTTTATCGCGACACAGTCGTGAAATATTTGTTCGTTGAAGTATTTGTTCGAATAATCGTTCACTATTAAAACAACTTGTGTCAGTCACTGAAAAATACACACCACTTTTCGGGGATTTGCTTTGAAGGTGAAAAGTATAAGCGACAACTATTTAAAGGGAAAGAGCAGTCTCCCTATTGTCAACAATATTGACTAATATTTGACCCAGTCAAATTAGTTTCTAACCAGTGGCGGATTGTCAAATTTGGAGGTGCAAACTAAGGGAAAAAGGATAATGTTTAGGGGCAAAATACCGAGCCGAAAGCGGTTTTAGGGGTCCAGAGGGCCAACTGAAGACTCAGGTAGTTCTGAGGTTTTAAAGGAATAAGTGTGGGGGAAGGCAAAAATCTGGGGGGATAATGCCCCCTCTTCCTATGTAGAGCCGCCACATTTTCTAAAATATATTTAGCTGCCTTGAATGAATTTTGACTGATATTCTTCAGTCCGTTACTACGAAATGAGGCAGATTTCATCATAAATTAGTCAAATATGAGAGGATTACGTGGTTAGTCAATTCAGACACCACTTGACTAATTTGAGTTTTCAGCATTAAGAAATAGTTCATTCACAGTTTCAGAATGTCCCGTGCCTTCAAAACCTCACTTCGTCCCTTGGGCGGAGTCGTAGTCGCTTTTTCGAGGGATGACGTTACTCACTACGACTACTACCGTGTCCATACCTTATTCGACTTTCTAGTCGCTTAAGAAATGACGTCATCCAGTGCAACCACAACTGCGGACAGGCCTTTGTCGAAACTCGAAACTTAAGGCTACTCGGTCAAGATTTTTTTCCCGTTGGAGGGATGACTTTATTCACTGAGACTACGATTTCGTCCAGACCGTAGTCAGAGTACTGCTAGGACCCAAGAGGCCCATTCTTTCAAACTTCCTACTTGTGATAAAATCAGATATGTTGAGAATGAAATCATCCCGATCGATCTTTCACTACAACTACTACCGCGTGCAGGAAAAAATTGAAGTCCTGGTCACAAACTTCCTTCTGGAAGATGTCATCAGTCCAACAGCTTTCTTTCAATATTTTAAGGAATAATGTCATCCAATGTGAATACGAATGTAGTCAAGCCTTAGGCTGGTGGCAAAACTTGCTGGAAGCTATGTCGCTACGACTGCGTCCATTGGTCGAAGTGAGCTATTTCGGAGGACGGCGTATTTTCCAGTTTCTCCCTTAGGCCTTCTACAACACTTGTTTTACTTCAGTGCCAGTATGTAGACTAGGCCACTATGTAGAAATAGCTTATTTAAAGTTACCTGCTAGACCCAAACTCCATATCTAGTCCAACTGAGACCGAAGAATTCAATGCCTATATTTTGTGCTACTGGTACACAAACTGTAGTCTACACTTTTTGAACTGGGCCTACTACAACCACCCTGAAAGAGAAAAAGAAAATCTGTGAGAGCGCCCTTTGATATCGTATACTTAACTTTTATATGCTTAATGTAATAACGTGTCTAGAGTGAATGTGTGATTCATGAACCATGAAATATCTACTAAAATGTACCGGTACAGAACTGCTTGGATTAACGTTCACTTCGCAGTAGTGGAAGTGCAACGCTGGTACATGTATACAGCATTACATATATAGGTGGGTCCCATGCATTTAGCTGCATAAAAGCAGTGTTGGGATCGAGTCCATATCGAATCATGGTCACCTCGAGTCACAAGAAGTCTTGTCTAGAATCATTTCGAGTCTAATAGCAATTCCGACTACTCAAAAGCTTTATCCATAACCACCGCTACCCTTTCATCGGCATTTTAGCTATGCGAACCCGTCAGTTGGCCAACCCCACCCTCTTAAATATAAGTAGGGTGACCTACAGCAATGATCTGCATAACACGGGGTAAACCTGCCGAAATACCGGTAAAAATTTCAATATGTAAAACATTTACCCTTGGCAGGGTGACCATGACATTCACGGAAACGAATAGGTATGTACTGCACACTGTGGTTTACAGACTTGGAACTCGTCCATGGAAACCCGGTGGCTTCGGGCCGGTGGTGAAAAAAAGTTTATGGTTCTCTTCTGTTTTAAATCGTTCAGGCAGGACATCTCACGTAAGAGATAGCTTGACGTAACTCGAGTCTTTTTAAGTCTTGTGATTCGAGTTTTCGAAAATTTATTAAATAACGACACATGTCAAGTCTAGTCTTTTGCAGGTGATAACTCGACTCAAGCTAAACCCCTTCAGTTTGTGACTGGAGTAAGATCCAAGACTCTGAAATCGTGACCACGTCTTTGACTCGAGTGATTGAAGCACTACATAACAGGCGAAAAAGGGTTTGTTACTTCAAAATCAACGCACAAAAAGCAGTACCAGCTCAAAGACATATACTATGTGCTAAACAGATTATCAACTTGCCCACACTGAAGCTCGAAAGTACACTCAGTGTATGAATCGTCGTCGGTGAACCAGATTACCAGCTTATTTGTAAATCTTCTAAAAATATGTAAACATGGCGTCTTCTATCGAAATTCCAAACAATTCCATCACGCAGAGTCGTATTTCCAGTCTTGATCGCTAATAGCCAACTGTTTACTTTGGTTACTCAATGTCATGATCAGATCATGAAGATTATGAAAAAGCTGCGATTACGTTAAAATAAAAAAGCGCGAGTGAAGCTTTACTGCTCTAGTAAGACCAAAGCTCAATGGTCTTTGTAATATTAATCCGCTGTATGCAAACTTTGTGCTCAAGGATTTATTTCTTCTGAGGGGCGTATGCATCTGTGTTTTGGTGTGTAAGAAAAAAGTAGGGGTAAGCACCTAAATTTTCCGATTTGTTTTAAATGTGACCATCAATGTAGTATCAGGGAGTTAAATTATGGCGGGCGGAGCGCGCCAAAAATATTTATTTGGGATTTGGGGATTATTGAAGAATTTGCCTTTCCTTTTAGCATATATCGGAGATTGCATGGTGACTGTAGATCGTTGTTGTTACATAGTACTATCTGCGGAATGTGGATTGAGGCTTCACGACGACATTAAAAATGTTTCTGAAACGTTGTTGTCTCTTTAAGACAAAATGTTTCAAAATTGAGAGCCAAAAAAGAAGAAAATTGAGGAAAACGGCACTGAAGCGGCTCGGAAAAGTTCACCAGGTTAATTTAAGAACGGACTCTGACTGCAGAAGAGATCGCAATTTGGAGCATGCGAAACGCGACGAAAATTTTACTTTTTATAACAAATAATTAGCAAACTGGAGTAATTATTGGGATCAATTCTCAATTTCATAAACGAAAAGCTGGAGAAACCTGGGGCATTTACCCCTGCCCACTGTGGCTACGCCACTAGGGAAGAGCATGTCAAAATAGATGTTAGGTGCTTTGTATGTATATGATTTGCGTTAGACATTGTTACAAAAATCTGATCCTGCATGAGGTCGTGCCAGCTGGCAGCTGGTAGGACAGACCACGGACTTCCTACACAAGGACCGGGCATACTGCACGGTGCATTGTTGCTACCGTACTTGTGAGAAAAGGCGTACCAAGATGGCCGTCCGCTATGGTTTTGTGTAAAACTTTGGATTTTCTAATTTGAATCAACAGATTTTGCAAGGTTGTGAAAGTAATGCAACGTAAGGTCAAAACCCCTACCTATATTGCAGGAATATAATGTTTCCTATTCAAGTTTAAATGTTATTGTAAATATTACAGAGTCGTCAAATGATACAAATTATAACTTCACGGCAGCCATCATGGTGCGCCTTTTTTGACCCAGGCGGTGACGACAATCTACGGATAGGACGCTCGCGTTACATAATCTGTACATTTATATAGAAAGTCCGTGCATCGCACACGTACACCTAATTCACTGGAAACGTGTGTTAAATTAACTTTAAGTAATTGCGTCCATTTTATCTCATGGAACATCAATGTTTGAATGATGTGAAGTTTGATCATTCACAAAAAATAATCCAGTGCAGAGGTGAGGTTTGATTATTCTGTTCAAGTAGCAATATCCATAGTCTATCGAATTTTTCATCAGGTGTATGCAGCTTAAAAAATCTCACAAAGTAGTTAAGCTTTGTCGGCTATTTATTAAAAAAAAAATGGCAAACTCTAACCTAGAGTATGGTGTGAAACGCTCTTAATGTATGGGTTAACCAGGGTTGAAAACAAATGCGACTCTCGTCCAATATTTGACTTGCTGCCGACATCCTTTCACAGTGCCACGTTTCGAAGAGCGGTCCTTTTAAAATTTGAGAAATTTTGTAGACATCAGTATCTAACATCACAGCCTAACCAATTTCCTGCTTCTTACCCTCTCCCATCTTGGGTTTTGGTGTCCTGTGTGCAGTTAATCGTATAATTGCACGTTGATTAGAAATATCGTGCATTATCACAAGGGTTCTGCAATCCGTATAAACACGTAACCTTCCAGAAGCTTTTTAAAAAAAGAGAGTTCTTGAATAACTTTAAGTCCGGAGATCACTAATATCCAGGGCAAGAAGGGTCCAGTCTATGACGTTGCGAGGAAAGAAGTGGTATTTGTAGCAGTCCTTGTTTGTTTGAATGGTTGTGAAGCAATTTGAGTTGTAAAGGTAGTTGGCAGTTGAAAAAAGCCCAGGAGACCCAGTCTGGCTTTTTTGAGGGCAACAAGCCTGTTTAAAGACCTTCTAGCTTTGAGACTACCCCACATTAAATCCCTCAGCGGAATCACTGTTGTGGGCGGAGTTATCATTACAAACAAACCCAGCTGTCCTATATTGCATTTGCTCAATTCTATTCACCAAAGAGGCAGTGCAAGGCTCCCTGACAGAAGGAAAATACTCTTATAAGGGCCGAAGAAGTGCAAGATAGGCATTTGCGTTGATATTTCTTAGGCAGGAGTAAAGATCTCTTTCCCTAAGCCAGAGGACCTATTACCTGATGAGGTAAGACGGTTGTTATGCTTGTTCCAAGATAGGTTGTTTTAGATATTGATTTAAAGATTAGAATGGCAATCAGTAGAATTAAGTTTATCATCACCTATAGCGTAGTTTTAAAGGGAATAGAACAGCCAGAGTTATTGTGCCTGAGAAAAAACCCTTGTCAAACCGAGGGAAATAAGTAAAATATCGAAGGTTTTCAAATACATACATACATACATACATATACAAATATATATATATATATATATATATATATATATATATATATATATATATATATATATATATATATATATATATATATATATATATATATATATATATATATATATATATATATATATATATATATATATATTGCTGGGCTTCCTCGTAGTTCAGCTTGTTGACTTCCATTTTGTCGTTAACAGCTGAGGAAGAGCGAGGTAGCTTGAAATATAATATTTTCTATGATTTACTCGATATGATCAAGGCGTTAAACTCGCTTTTTTCATTATATTGGAA
Source organism: Holothuria scabra (assembly GCA_037179385.1). NCBI lineage: Eukaryota > Metazoa > Echinodermata > Holothuroidea > Aspidochirotida > Holothuriidae > Holothuria > Holothuria scabra. The sequence goes on from CM074197.1 coordinate 26,934,239, forward strand.
ATCCAGTACGCGTACCTCAACATGAATATTTTTATAGATATAGATATAGTAAATCAAGTGACATAGAGACTTCAATGAATAAGTGAACGAGTGCGGTATTGAATAGTCGCATGAAGACCTTAGGTCATTTTCTTCTCAAACATAGGACCTTAGGTCATTTTCTTCTCAAACATAGGCATTGTCTTATACTCAAAGAGGAATTATGCCCCAGTTGCATTTTCAACATTGCCAAAATTTATTATTTATACTAGTTTGTCAGACATCCCTTGTCATGCAGATTCTTTCCGACCAGAGATAGAGAAGGGTTAAAAAAATCTCACAAATCGGATAGAATCTGACCTAAGTTCGTTGGAGTGTGTCACATGTTCATGGAAGGATCCAGCACACGCTTGCATCATTGTCTCTGGTATCAATGATGCAGTGATGCCAAGTTTTGAAGCAAGAATATGATTAGGACACACTGCATCCATCTCAACGGCTTCACATGCAGATATACTGTACAGTTTAATTCCGTTGAACAAATCAGCTCTCTGTGTTTATTGGTGGAAGCCTGAAGTTGCTAAAGTCTCTAAAACCTTCCTCTGGAAGTTGTAAGGATAATGATAATATTTTGCCTTTATCAGAGGGCTCCTGTGGACTGTGACTTCACATGTGTGGACTCGTCACGGTATGCATTAAAGGTATAGTGTTACATGTCAGCAAAATGCCCTGACTTTACTAGACAATTAGGGAGTGAGCTTTTCTTAGGGGAAAACCATTTGGAATGCTGTCAGTATATTTTATCTTTACAGTTAGAATGTTTCTGAGACAACTTAACGCTAATATAAAAATAATGATTTGCAGTGGTGTACTATGGCAAGCCAAATTGCTCACCACCTATGATGATGTACTAAAATTAAACGTTCATTTACCAAAAATATGCGTTGATGTACTAACTTCATACGTCCATAATGTAAATTTACACCATCATATACTAAAACCATAAGTTCAACATGTTCAATGTTACAATGTACATGTAAAAACACACGTAACGTGTGCATCCAAGAACACATGTTGTACATGTAAACACGTATGATCATCATGTTGTTATTGTCCCTTCCGCATGCCATACTGAGTTAGCCTTTCGGCGTTCAAGAAGTCCGCCGAAAGGCTCACCGACATACGATGATCATCTAAACTCATGTACTAATCTCATACGTTCTTCTACTGTTCGATACGTACATGACTGATTGCATACTTACATGTACTGAATTCATACGATCATGTTCTAAATGTAAGCGTTCCTATACCAAAGGGGCCCATGTGGGTATTGAATGTTTATAGGCCCCTGTCAATACAAAGGGCCCAGGAAATTAATTTAAACGTTAAAACTACGACCTGTAGAAGTTTTGGCCCGATTGGAAATTTCGATTGTAAATTGCATTAAATCCACTAAAAAAATTTGTTCCTAATTTCCGCGACATAAGAAGGCCCAAAGGACTCACAACAAAATCATTGGCCCTGTTGACAGAGAAACTAAGTTCGAGTGCAGGAAGTACCGAATCATCATTGGGTCTATTGGCGACGGGTAGGCTTGGACATTCACTTGACATGACAAGGGGAAGTATTAGAGGTCAAACAGTAAGTAATGCCGTATATGGGTGTGGTGGGAGGGGTGGGTATACTTGTATTGTAGTACAAACAGAGGACCCGAAAATGGATTTCAGGTCCTTTGGTGGAACTTCGGTAGATGTTTGGAGTCCTCTCTTGTTGAACAATAGAGAGTCTATTGTTAAGACTTAGGTTTAAGGAAGCAGGAACAAAGGAAAACACAATAGGTTTCTCAGGTTGTGATTACCCGCTACAAAAGGGAACTTCTGATGACTACCTTAGAGGGAGGAGTACGTTAGTTTGTTAGATAGGGTTTAACGACACACCAACACAAATGTGTTATATAGTGTCACCAAAACAGAAAAAGCTGCATTGTTCAGGAAAAACTACCGAAATAAGGTTAAACGAGGGTCAATTTCCATGAAAAGAATAGCAAAAGCGGGAGTCATTTCAAAAAAATAAAAAAAAACTTTACTTTCCTTGAGAAAGCCTAGAATGAAAGAAGAATCTGTTTGTTCTAACAAGGTTTTCAGGTTAGACACGGTGTAGTGTTTCTTCCGAATATGAGAAATATTCCTAGCAGACAACGAGAATGTGACTGACTGTGACAGCAGAGTCACACTGAATACAGTATGGTCTTTCATCCCCGTGAAGTAAATAGACATGGGCAAGGTAAGTGTAGCCTATTCGGGCCCTAGTCAGGACTAAATCATCCCTTCGTTTACTGAGGACTCGATTTCCTGTAGTTTCTACAGTAGGTTTTACTCGGTACAATTTGTGTTCGGGAAATGAATGCCACAGCTCTTGTCTTTTGATTTTATAAAGCCATTGATTTTAGAGAGGTAGTCAATGTGAGGTAAGTAGATGTTTGTGACGTCCATCTGTAGGGCTTCTTAAAGGAGGACATCTACCATTTTATTCCCTAGGTACCTAAGGAATTTGGTGTGAATATGTGCTGAACCTGCACCGTGATAAGCCAAGGGATACGCCTGCGTGCCCCTACCAACACTGCCTTAGCGGTTCAAAGCCACTGTTGAGAGCTCGAACTTCGCACGTCTCAGTTCATTTTCCAGCCCATTCCAGCCTTTTTATAATTCCAGCCTATTCCTCCCATTCTTCACCTTCTCTTACTATCACAACGCGTTAGAATCAGGAAAGGGGGTCATTAAATGATGGATTAATAGCTTATTGTTATAACGCTAGATAGGTCTAGTTTAAGAGTTAGGGATAGAGGGCATGGTTACCCGAAAATTCAGGAAACCAACAAAACGGGAGACCATAGTTACACACGGCAAAGTTAATGTGGTACCAATGAGAATGGGGCATTAGTAAATTGAGCAGAAAACTGAGGGGCCCTCAACTTTCACTTAAGAAGGTTTCACTGCTGTTGAGATTTAAAGGGAAGTTTTGTGTTTAAAATGCTCCAACAAAGAGTACAAAGAAAATGGCTCAAATATTATCCAACAATTCAGTCCTAATCCTGAATTCCAGTGGTAGCTTCCTCCCTTCAAAATACTATGCGCAAGAAGAGCGACGGGCTTTGCATAATATAAAATGTTAAAAGTTTGGGTGAACAAATTATTCTTGAGTAACAAACAACTGAATTTTTTTCTGTGAGAAACTTATTTATCGAAACGAAGACCCCCATACTGGCTTTTTAAATAATCTATCACCCAGTGTAATTAAATGTTTCTTTTCAAAGGATGTATTTTTCTTGCAAAACAAACGCAATAATTTCCTTTAAAGAACTGTTTTCCTGTTATAGGTGTGTACCTTTGCAACAGATTTTTTTTTTTTTCGAAAATAATTAATCATTTTTAAATTGCGAATTTTCTTTGTGTTTCAAGGAATGTCTGAATTAATGCCTAGGAACACCGTTTGGACAACTATTGTAAGGGATCCGGTACATATGTTTGAGTCCACATTTTACTACTTCCGCTTGGACAGAACTTTGCACTTAAAAGGACCAGATTCTCTAGCCAAGTTTGCTGAGGACCCTTCTTCTTATATTGCCAAGTTTGGTCGAAAAGGAAAAGGAAAGAATCCGATGCTTTTTGATTTAGGTCTTGCAGATAACAACAAAGATGATGTACAATTTATAAAAGAGATGATCGCAAAACTGGATGGATATTTTAATCTAGTTTTGGTGACAGAGTACTTTGAAGAATCTCTCATTTTATTTAAGGAGCTCATGTGTTGGGAACTGGATGATATCGTTTATTTCGCGGTGAATGCTAGAGCTAATAGTTCCGTTCACAAAATCAATGACAAAACTACGGTTGAACGTCTACGAAAGTGGAACTCGGGTGATCAAATGTTGTACGACCATTTCAATAGTACTTTATGGAAAAAGATTGAAACATTTGGAGTAGAGAGGATGAAAAAAGAAGTCTTACTTTTAAAGGCAAGAAATGAAGAACTGAAAAAGAAGTGTATCATCGATCCATCAAAGACAGTTAATAAAGGGGGTATCGAAAATCCTAAGGGTGTAAATATCACTGGTTTTGTTGTTAAACCTGGCATGGAAGAGGATAAACTTTGTAAAGGTATGGCGACCGCTGAAATGAAATTTACATCTTTTCTCGTGAAAAAGCAAAAAGCAAAATATGGAATGCATTGAGCATTTTTCATCTGAGAAAGGTGGGTTCGCTCCCAGTGAAGATAAATAAAATAAACTATGAAATGCATTAAAGATCATTCCATGTCAATAGCAAGGATTGGTCGTTTGGCAATGAAGTTGTGTAAGGTGAGATGATGATTAAAGATACTAAATGCATGTAAAGGTGGGTGAGACGATTGTGCATTGGGGTGAGATGTGTTAAAAATGTATTAACTAAAGAGCAACTTGATATATATTTGGGGGCGAAAGGAGGAAGGGGAAAAATTTTCTCCCTGTCACTTGATAATGGTTTGGCTGTAGAACAACTTTTTATTCTCTGAATTTGTTCCAAAAGCATAAAAAAACCAAATGTGTGAACATTGCTTATATTCCTGATTCCCTGGAAAACAAGAAGTTTAAACACGGGTTTTCAGTTTTCACATAAATCTTTTTCTTGTATCCATTCCACGGGATTTTGGGGGTTTGATCTATTCTATTGATAAAAATAGTTATGGTGAAGGAGCAAAATTTGACAAAATGTGTGGATGTTCCGTGTATTAAGGATACCTTCATAGAAGTTCAAACACGGTTTTGTAGTTTTCGTACACATGTTTTGTTGTATTTATGCCAGTGGTTTTGGGTCTTTGATTTACAGTATTCCTTTGGTAACACTAAAACTTGTTTCCATTTGATACAAATTTAATACTAATTTATACAAGTTTTATTCAGTATTCCTACTTCTGTATAAAGCCAGAATGTCATATCATAACGTGTGCAGCAGATTTGTTCAAAAGCATGTTATACTCTAGATGCATGCATAATAATGCCAGATACTTGTGGATACGGTTTGTAAACATACAGTGCTAGGACATTGCATGTGAATAAAAAAGGACATGCTTTAATGTTCTCATTGTAATCAAGCAATTATTTGGTGGTTGCGCTTTACAAATATTCCCATGGCCTTTTGAACACGATGTCACAGTCCCATTGGGCATTTTCCATAAAAAAGGGGCTGTGCAAATCGTATGGAATATGTTGTCCTGTCTTCCCCAGTATTGCAGACACACAGCAAGAATAAGAAAGGGTCCACGAAAAGCATGGCGCTGTTCAGCATCCAGTTCCTCCTATTCTATGAAACCATCAGAATTACTGTCAGTAACCGCCTGATTAATTTAACTCTTTGAAATTTTAGACCGTACAAAAGGGATGAGGAAGTTTTTTGTAATATGCTACATATCGAAACGCCCTTCACATGTTCCCTCCCATTGACATAACACTGCCAGTTGGTGAACAAAACAAAATATTATCCTTTTGGTGATTATCTAGAGTTCAATTTTTTCATCTCTTAGAATGGTTCAGTACTGCAACTTCAATGTTAATATCGCGCATGGGTTCATTTGTTACTATTTTAGGAGCAACGAGGACATGCCTTGAAGTTCATGTTAAAGTTTCGAAGTCTACTAGTTTTAGAGTTATACCTGAGGCATGATGGTAAATGATGGGGGAAAGCTTTTCCCTGTGAATGGTTACAAACTTGGCGCCGGGATTTTTTACACTTCCTATTGCATGTTTTGGGATTGTCTATGGGGACGGTTTAACGAACTAACATGGCTTTAAATTACCTGGCTGTTTGTAAGCAATCATAGGGGATCCCTGAAAATTTCAGACATCGAGGTGTCAGATTTGATTATTTTTCAAGATTTCTTGATATTGTGGGTAAGGTTACAATTGGATGGGGGGGGGGGGTATGTGATGACTAAGGGAATGCAGTCTTATTTCCACTTTGTGCGATACGGAAAGAGATTATTCCTCGGTATGGCAAGAACTTTATGAAATTATTTGTTGAGGAGTTTGTAGAGGTATCATCTGTTGAGAAAGGAGTTAACCAATTCAGGTGCCTTTCCCCCAAAATGCTGTTAGTGGAGCATATATGCGGCTACGGAGGGAATTAACTGTAAACAACAGAATGTTTGGTATGGCGGGGTGGAATTACCAGAACATCCAGAAGGGCAGAGTCCTAAATGAATTATCCAAAGTACATTTGATGGAAGGATGAAAATAGTTAGCAAAACAAACGAATTGTTTGAAAATTTTCCAGCCCTTTGTCACAAATCATAAAAAATTCGTCTGTATATCGTACATGAAACAGAGATTTGTTTGGAGATTGCAGCAGGATACCCTCTTCAACATGATATATAAATATATTGGCATAAGACGGTGTCATATTTGTGCCCATCGCCGCCCCATTTACCTGTAAATAGTTAATGTCATTAAACTGAAAGTTGTTGTGACTCAAAAGGAATTGAATTAAACTCGTTCCTTCAGAGTACCCAGTGACAGAGTTTTTCCTCATTAAATTTGAACAGGTCATTGCACCTTCCTCACGGGGGGTATTTGTGTGTAACGAAGTCACGTCCATCATCACGAGGATGGCATCTTTGAGCAAGGACGTAATTTCATGTAGCTTATTGATAAAATGAGTGCTGTTTTGAATGTAACTTAGGGTGGTAGGAAGTGGAGGTGTTAGGTGTTAATTAACGTAGGCCGAGATGTATTCAGTCAAAGTCCCGATGCGGGAAAAAATGGGTCTGTCAGGGACGGGTATGCTGTAAGAACGAACAAATTCAATCGCTTCTGTATTTGTAGGTTGCCCATTCCCTTCCCAGCGTCTTCCAACAATATCTTTCAATTTGTGAACCTTGGCAAGGTGTAAACTATAGATGGTTTAGAGCCGTAAGTATTGAGGGTATAACATCATCTTTAATATCCTGCCAAATTTTTGGAACAAAGTGCTTAGTTTTGAAACAAAGTGCTTAGCGCACAACAAATACAAACTGGCGAAACAGGAAGTACAACCAGCAACGCGAAGCAACTGCAATTGCAGAAAGCAAAGTGAGTGCCCATTGGAAGGCAACTGCCTCACGAACAACATTGTGTACCAAGCAACTATAACACGCCACGACAACAACAACGAAGAAACATACATTGGTCTAACAGAGAACACATTCAAAACAAGATACACAGCCCACAAGTCTAGCTTTAAACACAAAGACAAAAGAAACGCAACGGCATTCAGTGAATACATCTGGAAACAAAAGGATGCAAATGTAGAACACTCCGTAAAATGGAAACTAATGAACAAAGCTCGAGCATTCTCCACTTCATCTAAAACTTGCAATCTCTGTCTGGAAAAGTTCTTCATTATACTCAAACCTTCCTTAGCAACTCTAAATAAAAGAAACGAACTGGTAAGCTCTTGTAGACACAGGAACAAACATCTACTGTGTAATTATTCTAATAGGTAATGCATCTTGGCTCGCTGTACACCGTTCGTGCCTGTTCACATCGAACACGGAACGAACACGTGCTTAAAAACGGACACGTTCAAAAGCAGCGAACATATACGTATTCAACGTTATTGACATCATTCTACTTCAGGCTTCTGAGGAGTGAGGACCTACATTATTGGCCCTTACGTTCTGTAAAGCTATGTTGTAAGAACTTATTGCAACCTTTTCAATATATATAAATATATATATATATATATATATATATATATATATATATATATATATATATATATATATATATATATATATATATATATATATATATATATATATATATATATATATATATATATATATATATATATATATATATATACGTAAGAAATAAAGTTCAAAGTCTGTTACTTTTATTTTCAAGCTTTCGGCCATTTGGCCTTCATCAGGTTCTGAAATGTTTTAGAATGTTTTGTGAATGTTTTAGTGCTAGGCCTATTTTAATATAAGTATCAAGAAATTAGAAGTGTATCGAAAATTTTGGAAAAGAAAAATTATATAGGACTTACATGTAGATGCTGCGTTGTAGTTTGCGTCGAAGTGGTTTGTGAGTGAATTTTGTGTGTGTGTGTGTGTGTGTTTGTGTGTATGTGAAGTTCGCTGTGTCGGATTCGCATGGAGTATTATGGTAATCTATCAACATTGATTCCGTGAGGGTGAAGTGTGTGGAGTTTGTTTATCAAAAATGATTTCCTGTGGAGTATGGCGGTACGCGATTTTTTTGTGACAGATTCTATACCAGTGATACTGACGTTTTCTATTGTGTGGTTAGCCGAGTTGAAATGTAAGGTGTAAGGGAGACGTTTCGCATGAGTGTGTTCAAAGAAGTTGTTAATTTCTGACCTAGTGTTACTGAATCGAGTGTAGAGGGTTGTTTGTTTTGCCTACATATTGTTTGTCGCAATGAGTGCATGTTATAAGGTAGATTACACAGGTGCTTTTACAGTTAATGTGTGATGTTATGTGGAATTCTTGGTTTGTTTGTGTGCTTTTGAATTTATTCGAGGGATGAATGTATTTGTGTACCATGCATTTTCTTGATCTACATGGGAAGAATACTGGGGGTTCTGAATTGCTTGTGTTGTGCCTTATGGGTGTGGGTTCTCTTGCTCTCACGAGGAGGTCACGGACTGATCGGGGACGTCTAAATGCCACCATGGGAGGCTCCTTGAAAATTGATTTAAGTTCAGGGGAATTTGAAGTGTGCAGAACATTTGTGTAACTTTCTGGGTAGGCTCGCGAAAGTCGGGGTATAGGTGACAACTAAGGGTGTGCGTTTATTTTTCTGTTTTGGTTTGTATGTAGGCAACTCGTTTCTTGAAATTTGTTTGGCTCTACTAATTTGTTCGCTAACAGTTGATGGGTTATAACCTGTACTCGTAAAGTGGGTTTGGAGTTCGTTTAAGTGGTGCATGGTGCTATCCGCGTTAGAACAATTTCGGATGACTCTTAGGGCCTGGCTAAATGGGATACTAGAAAAGGTGTGCCTCGGATGGCAGGATGTGGGCAATAAATATGCGTTGGAGTCAGTTGGTTTTGAATAGATTTTGGTTTCGAGTTGTGTGTCGGTTTGTGTCATCTCTATATCTAGAAACTGGACACTATCTTGAGAGCTATTACATGTGTACTTAATTGTGGGGTGTCTTGAGTTAATAAGTGTTTGGAAGAGTGAGGGGTTACGAGATGTTGATGTCCACAAGAATTGTATGTCATCGATAAAACGTTTCCAAGTGTTCGGGAGGATATGGCTGCTTAGTTTGATAATGTCCTGTTCAATTGAACCCATAAATATGTTTGCGTATGACGGCGCGACTGGCGTGCCCATCGCTGTTCCTTAGACCTGTAGATAGTGTTTTCCATTAAACTGGAAATTATTTAGGGTTAAGATTAATTAAAGTAGCCGTATTAGTTGATGTGTAGGTGGATCAAGGTTTGAACGGGTGTCTAGAGCTGAGGCACAGGCTCTGAGTCCTTCGTTATGAGGTATGTTTGTGTAAAGAGAAGTCACATCGGCTGTGACCAAAATGAATTTCTTTACAAATGGTGCGTGGTTTTCGTTAATTTGGTTTACGTGACTTATGAAGTGTGTCGTGTCTTGGATATGAGGAGGTAAGGCTTGAACGAGTGGGCGTAAATAATAATCAACAAATTTCGATATTTGTGTTGTTGGACAGGCACAACCTGAAACAATATGGCGTCCTGGGTTATTTGGTTTATGAACTTTAGGGAGAAAGTATAGGTTAGGGCAGGCTGTGTGTTTTGGAATGAGGGCGTCTTTGGTTTCCGGGTCTAAGTCTAAGGAGTCTACTGTTTGACGTACCTTCTGTAAATGATCAAAAGTAACGTCTTGAGCTAGGTGTGTTAGTAGAACTATTTAAAAGTTGCCTTTCCCCGTCAGAAATGAAATCTGTGGTGGACATGACAACCACTGCCGAGCCCTTGTCTGCATGATCAATAATAATAATATCCTTGTTCCCTCGGAGCTGCCTAAGGACAGACCTTTCTTGAGTACTTAGATTATCACGCTTATGTGAACGGTTGTAAGACTTAGCCATTCCTTCTAACATTTTATCAACTTCATCGCAAAAAGTTTTGAAGTAGGCGTTTTGAATTTTTGGTGTCCATATGCTGCGTACAGGTTTGAGGCTACGTATAAGTTGTTCATGCGGTGAGATCTCTGTCATAGGTTGGCTGTCTGTGGTATTTTCTTTATTAAAGTGATATTGTAGGACATGCGACTCTTGAATTCCATTATATCCTCCCTTACTTGCAATGTATCTATATGGGGTGGTGTAGGACAAAAGCCTAAACCTTTGGAGAGAAGGCTTAATTTCGGTTCCGATAAAGTGTAGTTAGATACTTAACAACCGTTGTGTTATCGACATGATTATTCGCGTCCACTGTAGGTTCCGGTCGTTGATCCATTGTTGCATCATGTGTGTTCGTCTCTGTTTTGTTAAGTTTTGTTTTCTGAAATGTCTGATTTTCCGTTTCGGCATCTGTTCGTCTTCGTGTCTTTGGAATAACTGATGACTGATGACACGGCGCATTTCACAAACATACACACACACACACACAATTCACTCACAAACCACTTCGACGCAAACTACAACGTAGCATCTTCATGTAAGTCCTATAAAATTTTTCTTTTTCAAAATTTTCGATACATTTCTTATTTCTTGATACTTATATTAAAATAGGCCTAGCACTAAAACATTCATTTCTTTCATGATTTCAGAACCGGATGAAGGCCAAATGGCCGAAAGCTTGTAAATAAAAGCAACAGACTGAAAGCGACGTCCTATCTCCCATCTTTGAACTTTATTTCTTACGTATATATAGTATGGAGGAGAACCGATTACGTTTTGGACATATGGGAACATTTCTTTCATTTATATGTATATATCAACGTAAACCAATGGCGAAGCACTGGTGACGTCATCAGATGGTTCAACCATCTAGAAACAAACAAGGCATATCATTCAAAATTTTTGACATAGTGGACTTTTATCCATCGATTTCAAGAACCCTTCTGGGTAGAGCAATACTATGGGCAAAGCAACATGCCCAATCATCATAATCAGACACCGACGTCATCCTCCATGCCTGAAAATCTATGTTGTTTGACGAAGGTACCCCGTGGGTAAAACGTGACACCAGCCACTGCTTCGACGTTACCATGGGAAGCTATGATGGAGCGGAGACCTGTGAACTCGTTGGCCTGTTCGTTCTAGCCCAACTAAACGAGAAATTTCCCAACGGAAAAATCGGCTTATACCGCGACGATGGCCTCGCAGCCTTTGACACGAAATCCGGAAGAGAAGCAGACAAACTCAGGAAAACGTTCATAGAAATATTCCAATCATTCGGGCTGAAAATCACCATCACTTCTAATCTTAAAGTTGTAGACTACTTGGACATAACCATGGACTTAAACACAGGAATACACTACCCATATAAGAAACCAGGAGACCACACAGTCTACATCGACGTTAACTCAAACCACCCACCAAACATTATAAAACGGATACCCGAAACGATCAACAAAAGACTCTCAGAACTCTCATCCGACAAACACGTATTTGACAACGCAGTGCCCAGCTACAATGAGGCCCTAAAAACAAGTGGTTATTCTAACAACCTTGAATACAAGGAGTATCCCCAACAGCCAACACCCAAAAAGAACCGACAGCGAAACATAATTTGGTTCAACCCCCCGTACAGTAAGACTGTAAAAACTAATGTTGGAAGAAATTTTCTGATGCTGGTATCAAAACACTTCCCGGCAACGCACAAACTGAACAAAATCTTCAATCGGAATTGTGTAAAAGTCAGTTACAGCTGCATTAGCAATATGAAGACAATCATCAAGGCCCACAACAACAAAATACTCAAGATCCAACCCCCCCCCCCCCCACAAAGAAAATGCAACTGCAGAACACCCAGTCAAGGCCCTCTAAACGGAAAATGCTTGACAGAGTCCATTGTTTACAAGGCCACCGTGAAACACGAGACGGATGAACACACCTACATAGGCATGTGTGGAGGGCAATTTAAAACACGGTTCAACAACCATCGTTCCGAAACGAAGCCTACCAGAATGAAACAGAGCTTTCCAAATTTATCTTGGGACTCAAAAATCAGAAAAGAGAATACTCAATAGACTGGTCGATCATCAAACAAGCGAACACTAATAAAAGAAGCGACACACAATGTAATCTCTGCCTGGAAGAAAAAGTTGCCATAATCACCGCCCAATCACAAAAGACCAACCTCCTCAACAAAAGAACCGAACTTGTATCCAAGTGCAGACATCTCGACCCACTGAACCGTGCGAGGAAAAAGAAAAAGCCTTGAGAGAGTTTCGCTAGAATTGTCACTCGCCTGAGGATCGCAAGACAGCCTGAAACTATTAGTAGCGAGGCCTGATCCAAAATATTGACTTATTTTGTACAGCTATACTTCGTATTGAGCACTTTCCTGATCAGCATTGAACTATGTTAATTACTATATATCTATATATCTATATTTCTATCTATCTATCTGTCTATCTGTCTGTCTGTCTGTCTGTCTGTCTGTCTGTCTGTCTGTCTGTCTGTCTGTCTGTCTGTCTGTCTATCTATCTATCTATATGTGTGTGTATATATAAATATATATATATATATATATATATATATATATATATGTATTTATATTGAATTTTTGTTTGCAAAATGTACCGATGGTAACGTTTCATTCCCAAAGCAATCTATATGCGTGCACATAATTAAAAGTTGAAGAAATTTGCACTTATAGTTGCTCGTGTATATCTGGTTCTCAACTTCCAAAATGTAGCTTGTAAACGATGAAACGTCGACTTGACCAAGAAATAAAAAACCTGGAAGCATAAAACTATAAATACTAAAACTGGAACCTCAATGGCTTATTCTTACCTTTGACTGCAGTCACTAACAAAAATCGATACTGATGTAACTCCGTACTTAATCTAATCCCTAGTTTATGTATGTATTTAACGAGGCGCGTTAGCCTTACTTTTGATATTCTTAATGACCTACCAGAAAAAAAAACTGCCTGTTACCTCGGACGGCCAATCTTTACGGAATTTTCTCTTTAAATATGTTTCCTGGATGGTTAGATTTGAATGACATTAATTGCTTAAGTAAATGCAATGTGCCAAACGTCCTTTCATGTAACAGAGGGCGTTTTACAATTTAATCAAATCGATATAGTGACAAATCTTGTACATTCTTCTCAAATAGGTCCCTTGAGAGAAAGTAGGTAGAGGAAAGTGGCTTGAAGGGACAGTCATTTTTCTTTGCGTATTAGAAACTGGACAAGTAGAATTTGGGTCTTTTTAGTCGAATGTGAGAACAACAATTGAATAACGGAAGTGTTATATTATTGCTAACATTTCCTGGACATGCGGAGTTCTCGGGACCATTTCTTCTTTACCATTTCTAACCCATTTTGGAACTGCATGAGGTGACCGGAAAATTTGACCATAGCAAGTCAAAGTCATTGTGTACTGTAAATATCATATTTCTGCGACAAGTAAGTCAGAAATGTTATATGCACCATTTTTTACATGGTGAGAATAAAATGTTAAAGTTGCAGTGCGAACATATTAGAATCCCTCTAGGAGATTTTCTTGTAATTTTCTGGTATATATATATATATATATATATATATATATATATATATATATATAAATATATATATATATATATATATATATATATATATATATATATATATATATATATATATATATATATATATATATATATATATGGAAGCATTTATTTCGGCCATTGTAGAGGATGTGAAAAGCCACACCCCTTCCCCAGATTTCCGCGACAATCTCACAAAAAGTGAACGTCAGGCCATTCGAAGTCTACGGCATCGTGATGATATTGTTATCAAGCCGGCGGACAAAGGCTCTGCGATTGTTGCAATGGGGACTCAATTTTACAGGGAGGAAGCCCTCAGATTACTTGGCAATCCCGACCACTACAGACGTCTAGACTCAGATCCCACTTCGGAAATTGCGAAAAAAGTGGAGGCGGCCATCAAAAAGATGGTTCGCAACGGCTCAATTGACTCTGAAACCGGCCCGAATCTCCTCCAGGTAGATCCTAAACCAGGCCGTTTCTATTTTCTGCCCAAAATTCACAAAACGGGTAGTCCGGGCAGACCAATTATTTCCGGCAACGGGACTGCAACGGAAAAAATTTCAAAATTTGTTGACCTGCTTATCCAACCCCTGGTTCCAACCCTTCCCTCCTACGTTCAGGACACCACGGACTTCATCCGCAAAATTGGGAAGATCAAAAATCTCCCGTCGGACACAATTCTGGCCACTCTTGACGTGTCCTCGTTGTACACAAACATACCAAATGAGGAAGGCATCTCCGCTTGCACCAACGCCTTCAATCCGATTCGGGGCAAAACTCCCACCAAGAAAGACTTAGGCGAACTCATGCATCTGATTTTGACCAACAACAATCTCATTTTTGGTGACCACCATTACCTCCAAATTCATGGTACAGCCATGGGAACCAAAATGGCTCCCTCATTTGCTAACTTGTTTATGGGCAACTTCGAGCAAAAATTTCTGTCTCGACAAAATTTGAAACCACAAATTTGGTTACGCTTCATAGACGACATCTTCATGATCTGGCCCCACGGTGAAGACTGTCCAAACATTTTTATTGAAAACATCAATTCGTTCCATCCCACCATCAAATTTACGGCCGACCATTCCAGGTCCAGTGTCCACTTCCTGGACACCACTGTAACCATAGAAAATGGTTCACTCAAAACAGACTTGTTCAACAAACCAACGGACAAGCACAACTACCTTCTACCCAGCAGATGCCATCCTCCGCACTGTACCAAAAACATTCCGTACAGTCAAGCACTCCTCATAAAACGCATCTGTTCCTCTGAAACAGATTTTGACACTCGGGCAAAGGAACTATCCGGCTACCTCCGTAACCGGCAGTATTTTCGGGGTTCAATTGAAAATGCCATCAAAAAGGCAAAAGAAACCCCTCGCTCGCAAACTCTGACGTACAAAACTCGTCAGCGCAATTCCGACAG
Organism: Holothuria scabra; assembly: GCA_037179385.1. Lineage (NCBI taxonomy): Eukaryota > Metazoa > Echinodermata > Holothuroidea > Aspidochirotida > Holothuriidae > Holothuria > Holothuria scabra. Next base: position 26,949,374 of record CM074197.1, read on the forward strand.
AGTGCCGTTGGTAACTGAGTACCATCCCGGTCTACCACCACTAGCCAAATTCATCAAAAAGCATATGCCCACACTTCAGAGCACCGATCGCCTAAGGTCTATCTTTCCCCAACCCCCCGTTGTTGCCTTCAAGCGGCCCTCAAATTTACGGGACATTTTGGTTCGGGCAAAATTCCAGGACAAAGCCTCAGTCGAGAAAAACAACGAAAATTTTGGTTGTTCACCTTGCCCTTCCAACTGCAAGACGTGCGCCCTGGTTGATTCCACAAAAGGCTTCCAAAATGCACGCACCTTCCAAATTAGACAAGAAATTAATTGTCTTTCCAAAAATGTCATTTATCTCATATACTGCAATTTATGTGGTGTGCAGTATGTCGGAGAATCTAAAAATACTCTTCGAATGAGGATGACACAGCACAGGTCAGCAATTAAAACCAAAAAGGTTGAACAACCTGTTGCAAACCATTTCAATTTGCCTCAACATTCTATCAAAAACTTCCGGGTCATTGCTATCGACCAAAACGATAGATGGACCGACAAAGCTAGAAAAGCTAAAGAAAATTTCTGGGAACTCAATCTCAAAACCACATCGCCTTTCGGCTTGAACATCAGGAGCGATTTACCAGCTTGCTGATAATACCAACCAAAATAATCCGATCAGGCCATTCCGGCCTAACAATTTCTCTAATTACTTTGAAGAGGATTTTCCTATTGTTGATGGGTTACACCCGAGTAATCCGATCAGACCCTCCCGGTCAATCAACCTGCTCAATTGCCTTAAGAAGGATTATCCTGTCACAATAAAGGTGAGACCATTGTCAACACCTTTAAAAGCTTCCAAAATTTCTCACTCCTTGTCATTCTCTGACCAAGTATTGACAAAGAGATAGTATTCCTCGAAAGCTCTACTTCAAACCTTTTGGCTGTTTAATTTATCAAAATTCTAGCCTTCCGCTATTTGTATCTCCTCGGAGATCCGGCCTTTCAATTCTGTAGCACCGTTGTTTTACAGTTTCTCCGTCATGTTTATATATATATATATATATATATATATATATATATATATATATATATATATATATATATATATATATATATATATATATATATATATATATATATATATATATATATATATATATATATATATATATATATATATATATATATATATATATATATATATATATATATATATATATATATATATATATATATATATATATATATATATATATATATATATATATATATATATATATAGCTAATTCCCACCTTAAGGGGAAATTGTTAAATCTGCCTGTACATAGGGCTTTTTGGCCGCATAATACTTTTCCCTCAGTGAGAAAGGGCCACCCTTTTTCAAGCTGCTCCCCTTGGTCCAGAGCCAGATCCGGTCTCGATTGGACTTTTCCCGATCACTTGCTGGTCACTGGCCATGGTCGTACCTAAAGAAGAAATCCTGCCCAAGATGGGAAAAGCAATACAAAGATCTGAGCAACACACTACAGTGACACATTTCAACAGTGAGCCTGTACACACATCCCATAAACTGCAACTGTCAAGACATTTAAAGGATTACAGTGGTTCTTTTAGACTGGATGAAGTTTGTCCTTTTTTCTGCAGTAGCAGACAGAGGGCACAAATTCTGGACGTTGCATCTCACCCTTTCCCATAGACCAAAAGGTACATGTTTTGTGCTCAATTTTTTGCTTTTTTCTACTAGGAAGACTTTTTTAAAATAAAAAAAAATATGCCATTTCTCATTTTCAATTTTCAGTTGAAGCTTGGAGCTGAAAAAGGTTGAAATACTCCTTTTTTAGCCATGTTACACCAGATAGCAATACCAGCATGGTGTATGCCCTCTGCAAACATCGAATATTGATAGCATGTTGACACTCCAATAACCAAAAAATCCATCTACACAGAAACATAAGGTCCTGACGACTGAACATCGTTATTGCTACATAATGTTATTTAAGATCTACGAAGTGACACTCTTCGATGACTTTTCAAAACTTTCCGACAGTTTGTTGTCCTTTTTAGACAAAATTTTTCTAAATCAAGAGTTAAAAATGAAGAAAATTTGAAATTTCATGAAAGACAACTTATAAAAATAGCAATACAGCTGCTGGTGTCTCTTGATGATGTGGTATCACAAAACGTTAATGTTCGATTTTGTTATTTGCAGAGCTCGAAAAAGTTTGCCAAACTGATTTATGGGGTATGATTATTGCATTTCAAATTGCACTTTGGAGCAGGCCAAAAATTTGTATTTTTTAAGATTTGGAAAAATGAAAAAAGGGGGTTTCTGACCGGAGAAATGAGTACTGAAGCTCATTTTCCACTTGGGGGCAACCGCTTCTAACGCCTATGATTTTCTCAACTATTTCAAAAGATTTCATTCTACCAATTGACCTCAAAACTTCCTCCTCTTTTACATCATTTATGTGTGTAAGTCCTTTCGACAAATTAATCTCTATGAGAGTATGACTCGATACGCAAATATCCCCTTTTGTAGACCTTGTTCATGGACGGCACACTGACGTAATCCTTTAGGTGGAACACGTGGCCACACGCCTAAAAATTCGCCTTGTTCATAAAGAAGACTATGCTCGTATTCGACTGGTTGACAAATCAGCTCCCTGCATTTGTCGGTGTTGGTTTGTTTCTCCCCATAAGAGGGCGTACTTTCCTCTCTGTGACATCAAGGTCTATTGATTATTGTCGTGTTCATATATGTTTGAAGATTATTTTATCCTTTTCCTGCTTTGCCCCTTTAAGCAAACATTTTAAAACAATCTTGAATATGTTTGTGGATTTTTTTGTTTAGTTATATACTAATTTTTTAAATATATTTCTAATATTTTTGGATCGAAAATATTTCTTAAATATCTTTGAAAAATCAGTAGTGTGGAAAAATATGATCACGATATTTTTGCAACTTAACATGTTATACTCCTAAAATATTTCAGGTACCATATTATAAAAAAATATTTTGTGATTGCAGGGTTGGTAATATGCTTCTTTCCTAATTGATACAGTCGTAGGACTGTTAGATATGCAATGTAAGCTTAAAACACGTTTGCGTACTCTTTTAGGTTGTATTCTTTTAGAAGCATAAGTTATTAATAAACGAATGTGTTGAAAGAAATATGTTCTCTTGGTACCAGAGCAAATATGTTTTATTCAAATCGTCTAGCATAGCGCTTGTATGTAACGGGAGGAAACAGTTAATACATGCTTTCGTAGACTGTCTTACTTTTGCGATAAAATTTACATGCTTGTTTCATTGCAGCCGTTAAAGTAAACGTATGCATTACACATATGTTTGAAACAAGTGAAATTTGTAAAAATTGTTTGTTGTTTTAAACTTTTGCTACTTTAACTCTTCGGTTAAACCTTTGGCATCGTGTTGCACTTTTTGATTAAAAAGCGCTAATGTTTTGGAGTACAATCGTTACCTCAAAGTTAAGACTATTATTTCTACGTTGTCTTTGGAATGTTGGAGAATGGAATTCTTTAGTGTTTTGCTGATAGTCTGCACTCTAATATCTACGGAGGGTAAGTCTCGGTACTTTGTTAAAACTGATAACTTACATGATATCAATTTATGGGTTTTTTGAAGGTTTCCCCACTGATTCAGAAAAATCATCACTGTTACGTCACGGTTGAGTCACTTGTTGAGGTAGAGCAGACAAGGGATATTAGCGTGCATATCAGGTTTTGCGTGGAGGAACGATGAGGCAACTGCACTCGGAGAAAACGTATAAGTAAGAATCTTTATTTAATTGTGGCGAAAATGTATCTCGCAATTAATCAACTATTCTTTCTGGCAGCCGTGACGCAATTTGTTTGTATATGGAATGAGTCTAGAACAGATCCTTGTGTTCACCGCAAACAGCTCTAACTAATACACAAATCCGAACAGTCAAGTGAAGGTCTAATTATTCAAACATGTAAGGGGTCCATCCCCTTACCATCTGGATTTTTCTCTGACATGTTTAATTTGTTAATGTACATTTAAATACCCCATGATTCCATTCTTTTCGAAGAATATGATGGTATACAATTGTTTGTACACAATGAAATTGAGAGGGCTCCATTCTGATAGACCCCACTAATGATGGACTTCACTAGTTGCCTGTGGTCGTCTAATACAAATGCAAAGAAACAATTTAATCGACATAAAAACAGAAATGGCAACTTAAAACTTTTCTGACCAAAGCAATGAAAAAAGGGAAACTTTTAAATCGTTCTGATTTGGTGTTTTCCCCTTGGGAATTCTTGAGAAAGTTTCAAGGGCTTAACAGCACTAAGTAATTAAAAGTATGTTGATTAACCTCGATTCGGTCAGTAGATTGAGTCAGTCACAGCCTACTGGAAGCACCAACGGGGTTCTTTGACCTTCAAGAATAAACTCCAAGAGAGAAATTCAAGAAAAATAACAAAAACTCAAAATGTGCTAAAATGTACCAATTATAAAGAAAATGGGTTAAGCCTACCCTTCGTTTTATGTTACATTAGTGAGGCTTCAGATAAGACTCAAAAGAGTTGTAAAACTATTTAAAACACTTTCTAAACTCACCGAAAAAATAATTATGTCACAGCTTCGAAAATACTCTCACTGCCATTGGTAACCTTTGGGTGACCGATTGAAAGTGCAAAGGCATTTCAGAATTGTTAGGATATTCTTCGTTTCTTCATTTTCTTTCTTTTTTGCACACGATATGTGCAACCTTTACTTGTGGAATAACGGAAAGGAAGGTGGATGTGAACATGGAATGGAATATGATTTTATAATTTATTTCAAATAAATATTTTTATGATGAAATTTCCATTGAGTTACCAATTCATGACACAACTGTGACACTACATCCCTCATCACAATTTACCGAGACTAGTGCAGAGCTGCTTCCGGTGCAACCTCCAAACCCTCTTTGCATTACTTTTCTCCATCGTCATTTTACGTAGTATCTCAAGCTGCTATTGACGAGGAAGAAAAGTTCCACTTAAATGGCCACAGATCCCGGAGCAAATAGTTGGACGGGTCCCTATCACGTTTTTTTCTGGGAGAAAACATGGTTTACCGTGTTCCCAAGAATTTGTCTATTTGCACACATAAATTCCTCCCACATAGAACTTATATCCAGCAGGGCACAGCTCTGTAATATTCGTGTACAAGGCGGCTACAGCACACCTCAGTTCCGTAATTTACATAGTCCCTCTACATCTTCATCTTTACAACAAAAGCTTCCTGATCGTAAGTGCTGAAAACCGGCTGACCATGAGGCTAGATACTCTCGCTCCACACGGCCTTAACGTTAGAATTGACCTTTTGTAATATTCACCCCTTTTTTGAGCCAGTTTTTACTCCTTTTACACTTACCCGTTCGTGCTCGTTTTTTACTGTGTAGGCCTAATTATTTTTTTCCGGACCCAGTTTTTGTCTACTTTTTCCTTTTTTCCGACCATGCACGATTTTAACGTGCACTTTTTATATATTTTATTTATATATATATATATATAAATATACATTTATATATATATAAATATATATATAGGTCGAAAGTGTTGTAGTAATAAATTCGATCATGAATTTTATACCGATCCAAGATAGAGTATAAACTCTTATCAAAGAAGGAACGGTTGAAGAAAAACACCAGAGAGAAAAATTGAGCCGCACGGGGGACCGAACCCACCATCCTCCGCTTTCCGGGCAGAGTCTATGACCACTACGCTAGAACAGTTCGTGATTCACAGAAGCGACAACAGGCTATAAATACCCCGCGTGAATCAATTTTCTCTCTTTGTTACCATGGTTCTCCCAAGCGGGATGAATAATCAGTAGGTCGAAGTTGGTAGTTCGAAGTTAGAATGTGTAGGTCGAAAGTGTTTTTCTTCAACCGTTCCTTCTTTGATAAGAAGGGTACACAGTAAAAAACAAGCACGGACGGGTGTTCCCAAAAGGAGTTAAAACTGTTTCAAAGATTGTGAATATTACAAAAGGTTAATTCTAAAGTTAAGGCCGTGTGGAGCGAGAGTTCATAGCCTAATGATAAGTCGGTAGCAATACGGCGGTCACGATCGGAGTCTCGGCAAATTACAGTTGCCGTAACGGTTAAGTGCTGTATTAGACAAGGTGAAAGGAATAGAAAGCAGAATCCACTGGGTATTCATGGAGATTCTCTTTGATGGACCTTAGATGCTCGGTTACTTGGTCTGCCAGGCGACGCTTGGTCTCTCCACATACAACGAGTTACAACTCCCACAAGTTTGTGGTAGTTGTGATTCGCAAGTGAGCTTCAGCTTACGAGGGAGACTTTAGCCAAAGTTCACTCCCTGGCGATGGCTACGTACTAAAAAGCGTTTCTTTCAAATAATTTACTTTCCATTTTTTAAAACGTACTCTGCAACTTATGGCTATAAAAAGAATTATGGATATTTTTAAAGGTCGTCCGATATCGCTCTGCGTGAGCTAGCTCAAGTATGGTCTCACAGAATGCCTTTCACCGAGAGTGAAACGATTGTAAAGATTGCGCTGCCAAGTTGTTCTGTAGGACTGAGATTCCAAACATTTACAGTGCCCACATCATATAACCGTGTCTCTTAGTAGATTGGGGACCTATCGTCAGTTCTATTTTAGAAAGAATTTTTCACACGCAGTCTGATAAAGTCAGCAGCAAAAATTAAAGGGGCAATGTAATTACTATTAATTTGAAATCTTGTCTATAGTATGAAAAGGTTACATTTTGAGTCCAAAGCAAGTGATCTATTTGGGAGATTGGAAATACCATTAAGAATTTGGACACAATGCCCCCCGCCCCCCCCCCCCCCACCCAGAGACGGATGGTTTCAAACAAATCTCCCACCCATGCTGTAAACCCATACCTTTAAGTAAGCCATTTTGTTTCCAGCTTCAAACTATACATCATTTGGTTTGAACGTGAAACTGGCCTACATTCCAACAAGCTATGTTCTGACAACTATATATTACTCTACGGTCGAGTTGTCAGAAGGTAACGGGCAACATGTGTTGGGTGTTAGAACGTTATGGAGTTTTCGGACTATGCGGTTTGTCATATACACGTGGCAGAACATAAGAGCTGAAGAGTGTCGGTGTCGGAGCATAGGAGTGTAACCCAGCCTTACTAACGTGCAGACTACCGCGGGCTAGAAGCACGTCGGTGCTATATGCGAAGACGATTCAACATTCGAACTTGCCGTATCGTCGTCTGACGTTTAGAGTAATCTGACGCGAGTATAGCACATCAACAGTGTCGGTTTGCTACTTTCTCCCTCCTTATAGAAATAAGCTTATACCTTACATTAGCTATGTACTAGTGCAGCCGCGAACACTCACCACTCGTATACATCTGTAACGGCAATGGACTTTACAAGCATTCAGGACGTATAAAGGCACGATGCGTAACCGAATCTGGGTGCTGTGGGTTTCACTGGCTTTTGCATGCAGGCTATTGTGATCTCTTTCGTTGTGCGGCGTGCGGCAGCCCTATAGTTACCAGGGGGAGTAAGACACCCCATTAGAGCTGCGTTTTATCTCTCGCTGGCGCAGAAAAGTGATGAGTCATAGTGGCGACTCCTCATTGTGGATCATCCTGACATGAGCTTCGTGGACACAGTCGGGACTGTAACTGATGTTAAATACTTGTCTACCTTGACTGAAATACGGAACTGTTTCGAAAAATATTTTAATAGTGAACATTAGTTACTGATCGGAAATAGGAACGATAAATCAATATTTAACGGGAATGATTTGGGAACGTTCAGTTTTATGTTATAATTTACGTGGTGATTTTCATCATATGTGAAATTATTTCGGTAACAGTCAAAACCTTGTCGGATGCTCTCTTGGGACTATAAGCAATATTGTGCTCCGGCACCTGTGTTTTTCGGACGCTCTCGCTTCAATTTTGGTACTCCAGTCAACCCTGCGACTGTTATTAATCAGTAGAAATTAGCTAATAAACAAAGTCCCCTCCCTTATGTGTTACTTACAACTTTTAACGACGTATTCACTCCTCGCCGAAAACCAGCCATTAATAGATGTAACATGTATCCCAAACAATGTAAAATGTTAGTGAGGAAAATTCTATAATAAACAGTTCCAGCACCATTTGAACTCCAACTCCTCAATTTTTGTTTTCCCAGTTCAATCCGAGTTAGTCACGTTGCTGGGTATAGAGTGTTTTCACTTACGTTAAAAGCCCCTCCCCCTTTTGGCGAGCAAAATCTTGTGTAGGACGCATTAGGGACAGCTGGCTGAAAAGCAACCGACAACCCACGTATAACGGTGTGACTCTAAAACTAACACTATGCTGATTTTCGCCCAGGAGTGTCGTGGCTCACCAATTGATCAGGGCTTTTATTTAGTCACTGTAGGCGGTCATTAGTGGGGCCAATCAGCCTTAGATCGCCCTCATTTATTGAACTGTGTAAGCATAGAAATTGAAACATAAAAAGGTGATAAGCACCAGTTATCGCCGACTTTAATCAGACCATCACTTGCCGTCCGGACTCGTCTATAAGTCACTTTCACGTAACGTCACAATTGGTAATCAGGGCCCACTGCCTGAAAAAAACAACAACAATGGTTTGATGCAACGATCGGACGTAGGCAGTTTCAGCTGGTTAAACTAAATTTTTTAAACACTAATTTTTGCCCGTCAAAAAGAGCGGAGCTTGCGACGTACGTGAAAGCACTCTAATGAGTCTAAAATGTTTGTTGATTGAAAGCCTGAAGTAAATGGAACGACGACAATGCTAAATATAAGGTTAGCCCTGTTTCCACATAGGATATAACTTGTTGCTTTTATTACGGATTAAAGGTCTTTCGACTGATTGGCAAAGATACACAATCCTGAAACATTTATTCAAAGATGTTTAATTTTATGTATTAACGGAATTTGTGTACCAGTCATCATACTGTTTTACTATCTAATCGATAACTGCATACACTATCAGATGTGGATAGCATTTCAACGCTTTCTTTGCAGCCGAAATAGAGGGCGTAATTCAAAAAGTGCGTCTCATTGGTGGACCTTCTGATTCGTCGGGAAGAGTTGAGGTTCTCTACAATAATGAATGGCGAACAGCCTGCAAAGATGGGTGGAACTTAGCCGAATCCAACGTAGTGTGTCGACAGCTAGGACATCCATCTGTAGTACTAACTTTCAGAAGAGGATATTTTGGTGGGGGTTCCAACTTCATTCGTTTGGACGGTTTAAAGTGCAATGGAAATGAATCAAACCTTTCAAACTGTCAACAAAAAGTAGTTGGGAAAACTGCAGTGCTACCATCGGAATGATGTTGGAATACTTTGTGGAGGTAAGAATAGTTCTTTAAAAATTATTAAATTATTCTCCAAAAAATTTACCCTAATTATTTTAGTAAGAGAAAACTGATGCAATACCTAATGGTGCCTTCTGATTGTAGAGATAGCTTCCAAGCAGATTGATTTCATTTGATGTAATGGAGCTTTTTAAACCTCAATTCATCTGAGATATGGATGAATGAAGAGACCAATGACGTGATATTATTGGCTCCCCTTTGTTTGGTAAGGGTTTTATCACCACACCAACCAAATTGAAAAATGTAAGCTTCATTAAACCTCTAAAAGATGTTCTTAGGGTTTGTAGGTCTAAATTGGCTGACATGTTTCTTTATAATGGAAGATTCAATAAATAATAAAAAGTTATAAAAGGGAAAGAACAGTCACCCTTACTTGAAGTAGACTTTCGTGTTTCATGATTGGCTGTTGATAGTTATGAGACAGTTCTTTGTCTCCTAAATGTGAACTTAACTATGACGGTGAAAAAAACCGATACCGGTTTTTGCAAGGAAACTTGAACACGATCTGTAAAAGCAGTCATAAAAGTTCGAGTTCAAAGTTTAGTTCGTTATCCTCCAGTTCCATTTTAACCGTTTTGTGCAATTAGGTCGGAACCGTTGCATGTTTTGGCTGTAATCTTGTACACAGAGCAAAATGACAAGGAGGAGGTCGAAATGGCTAGCAACCAGATAACCAGGGAGGCTTTGCCTGATGAACCCTAAGTTCTCAGTGATTCGATCAGTCAGGCCACGTTTCTTTTCACTCTCATGCCAAATGGAGCAATTCTTACAGCAAGAGTGTATACTTAACGTCGTATACTTAAAAAGACCGGGTTTTTACGTTTGTCGTTTTGAGGTTATACTGATAGCGCTATACATGCCTTGAACCCAGAAAACTCTCCGTGTGTTTATCTAGAGTCCATAAACATGGCTGTAAATATTTTTGGAGGTGATTCCTTTCGATGAGCCCCGTAACCGCATATTGCGACATTTAGAAGCAGAAAAAATGTTTTAAGTAAATTGTTGATGGCCTCACATCCCCACCATCTTCAGAGGGATATGTTAGACTCGACAGGGCCATTTTCTTGTCGTCTTTTTAGATGGTATACTTGTAAAATAGTAAGTACTGATAGGACTCTGTCAGTTGAAGGTCCTAACAACAATTCCTTCAACGTTTACAAATAGGGGACAAAAATGATTGTAATTGTTAAAGGCGCTTTTTTTAGAAATACAATGTGTGTCCTTTTAAGTACTGCTCTACTGTTAAACTGGGAACATTTTACATACATTTAGAACATACTTCTGCAAAGGTCGAAAGTCAACGCATTACATTCAGCAAAGGCCCAAGTTGTTTCAAAAGGCAAGTGGTCCACCCACAGGTACCAAGGTAATTGCTTTCATGATTTAGAGTGTGCGTGAACTTGTTTTTTTCTTCTACTACTTCACTGAATTACCCTGAGAAACCTCCTTAAGAATGTTAATACAACTACAAAATTTTTACTCCTCTTAGACGATCAAAAATTCATATGCTTCCTTTCCCTTGTTTTGTAATTAGAAGAAGAAGAATGGGGTAAGTTTGCAATCCGTAAGTTGTACAATTCTTCTTTTTGGTAATAAAGATTAATTTTTTATTTAGCATAAAATAAGTTATAGGCCATCAATTTTAAAGGACCAACTTAAGTTACCTCACAAGGGAGTGCGACAATTGCTTTAACAAAAAAAAACTATTCCCCAAGTTTGTTCATTGGCATATCTACGTCATCTACGTTAGATATGTTTAATTATGAATTGGCCCAGGAGTCGGGCCGATGGAGGCCGTCATGCCGTGTAATCACGATGCATTTATACGTGTGTGTGTTGGTATGTGTGTGTGTGTGTGTGTGTGTGTGTAAATTCCCGTCCACACTATCATACATTTGTTCAAAACATTATTCTGCCAATTGTGACGATGTTCAGCCTTGGGTAAAGGCGGTGCCAGAATGATAGGAGCACTTAGTAACCCTTACTCCTAACCTAACCCTAACCTTACCCAAAAGAGTAATCCATAACTCAACAGATTTCCCGCTTGACCCTCCTAAGGTTTGCAACAAATGTCACTCTACTATACTATAAAGACAGAATCGCGTACAATCGCGTTTGTGGGACGCTCCTTCCAGCTAAAGCTGAGGAATTCTCTGTGATTTCCTGCATTGACGTTAGGCTAGTTTTAGCTTAATGACAAAGCATACTGCGCGCACAGACTTCGCACTCCCAGTCCCCCCCCCCCCCCCCCGCCTTGGGCCGATAGTCTTGAGCGTTCAACGAAGGTCACTGCATTCCCTATTTTGACGTCATAAACATACAGTTTCATATGACGATGATGCTACACATTAAAATTTCACAATATTGCCATTTAAAGCAAAGCTAACCCAAAGACGCATAATGTTATCGAAAGAGAGGAGGACACTTCTCTCTAGGAACGGAGTTTCGTAAATCAACTTGTGTAACTGGCCAGTTACCTAATGTATAAAAATGAATAAATTGCAGTAGTGTATCAGCTGATTTTTGCAGGCGTAAAGGACTGATCTAATAAGGTATTTAAGCACACAGATACTTATTTGTTTTGACGATCTTAACTTAAGGCACCGTTAGGAATGGCGATTTAAAAGCTAGTAGCCTAAGACGATAATAGATCACTTGGGCATTTAATTATCCCGAATGACATGTTTCTTATTAGAACCGTTCGGAAAGTAAGAGTAAAGAATTGCAATCGATTACAATCAATTTTACTTATGAAATAGATAACCGGAATCGATGACAAAGAAACAGTTGATGCGATTCTATCTATAATGACACCAAACTTTAATTAATAATAGAATTCTAAAAGAAGTAGAAGTTAATGATAAGAACAGTCTGCCCCTTGAACGCTGGACATTTATAATTTGACCTTAATTGTCGAATCCAGCAGAGCATCGTCGAAATTTACAAATAAATGTTTTGTCTTTGCAGAAGAGGACATCTTTTTTTGGGGTTTTCAGCAATTGATTAAACATCCCTCCAATTTTTTCATTTACCATTACAAATTTTAAACCTTTCATTGTTAGCAAGAAAACAAGGAACCAAATATTTTTAACTTTGAGTATAAATTTATATTTGCTTTGTCAGTAGAAAAGGAAATTTCAATGCGAGCATGTAATAAACGTTTTTTTACTCATAACGAGTTAACTGATTATTTTTAAGGTATTTAGACAATATACTTCATTGGTAATTTATTTTGTCTTACAAATATTTCACTTCATGATTTCTTCGGGTGTCCTTCTAACAAGTAAATGGTAATTGATTGTGAAAGAAGGAAAAAAACATGTTGAATTGGAAACGCATCACTGAAAGAATGAAAAATAAATGATGGTTGGGAAAAAATTTACAAATAAAATAAATTAAACTGAGGTAAACTAAATTAAATTTTAAATTAAATTGACTTAAATTAAACTAAATTAAATGAAAACAGATAAAAATTAATAAAATGAAATAAAATGAAATAAGAAATAAAATAAATGAAAAAATAACAAGTAAAATACAATTGTGTAAATTAAAACAAAAAGTTAAGCACAATGGTATTTTTTAAAGTCTTCGGTATGACCCGGCCAGGACTCAAAATCCCAACCTTCCGACAGGAGTAGGACGACTTCATCTTCAGTACTTTAGATTTTACGATACGATTAATTCTGATTATTATACACTCCATAAAAAATCCAAACAAGTTTGTTTAAAAAATTACATACTCACGAAAATGAGTATATTAATGAGTGTTTCATCTCAATTTGGGTAAAACATTGCACAAATTTAGTTGAAGTACTCGCTTGTTTTGATTAGGAATATTCGTTTTTGTGAGTATCCTAGTTTTAAACTAATTGGGTAAATATTTCTTTGAGTAAATGAGAAAGCTGAATGGCTATACTAATCGTTTTACTTTACATTAGAAAATTTTTGCCCTCTAAACTAGGCGCTATGATTTGTGCGATCATAAGGTTTTGTCTTGGCCGTTTTTAACAATAAAAACCTCAACTCAATAATAATCTAACCTCTATATTTCTTCGAGATCTTCATAGCCCAAACAAAAACTGTACGATACGTCTAAACATATTACGAAATAATGCTCGTTTGTCATAATAAATCCTTTTTTCTTATATTTTGAAAAGCGGCTTTAATCTTCATTAAATCTACACAATTCTAATAGCTCTTAGGTTCAATTCGAAGCAATTTTAGCCACTGAAATTTATTCTTGTCAAAGTATTCGTGGAAATATATGGGCAGCGATCAGGGTCAAAAAGACAATGAAAATAATAAATACACAAAGTAGTAAACTAATTTATATTTCATATTATATTGAGTTAAATTAAACTAAATTCAATTAAATCAGATAAAAAATAAATAGAATGAAATAAAAAATGAAAAAGTGGAAAAAAACGAAGCACAACAAAACAAAATAAAATGAAGGAAATTTATTTTATAGGTAAATTTAACATTTTCATTGTTGTCTTTTTTGCAGCGATCGCTTCCCATAACGAACCATGTATGCAGCGTGTTACTTGTGCTACACATATTTTTCATAACAAAAAATAACGCAAACGAACTCTCAAGTACACCTGGAATTACTCCTGAACAGCTCTCTTGAAAAAAATAGCTCAACTAAAAAATAAAATAGTCAATTTGAAGTGATATTAAATTGCCTGTTTCTGCAATTTTCAAGCAAGCGTGCAATGGGAAAGAACCAAACGAACGAAAAATCGGCCCAATTCAAATCTTTTTCCTTCACGGGAATCGCAACGTTAAATATTTAACGATTGGTTTGGTGTGGTGTAATGCATTTGAGTAACTTCATTTACAACTAGGTCCATTAAACCTTCATACTTTGTTCACCATTTGCATCAACTTTGTCTGATTTCTTGAAAAGCCGAGTATGTGCGAAAGAATGTAAAAAATTGGCAATTATCCCCGTCTACTTCTTACAACAATTACAACAAATTTATTAGTTACCACATTAAAGGAATGCAATTCGATAGAGACGGTTTTTCCAGAAGTAATTCCAACAATACTTTTCAGATAATTTCATTTAATAAAATGAAAATGAAGTAGATATAGCACACTTTTCCTCACCTATGAAAGCTCTCGACCTTCAAACTAACATTTTCTCATTTTATCTGAAAATTCGATTCAACAGATGGTGGTTATTGGAGTAAGTAATATTTTCTTCAAAAAAGATTATCCATTTACTTCTAATACTATTTTTCTTTTTACAACATCTTGTTTTATATTAACATGATCAAAGTGTAAGCGATTAGTGCTCAGTACATTCTTTTCACTAATATGAATTTTTATTCATCAATCATTCATTCAGTCACAACCAGTAGACCTTTGACGACGGTGACTCCGTGACACCGGTGACACCGTGACGTCATCCTTGGGGCAAAATAATGGAACACGATGCCGTATGCATAAGAATTTGCACTGCACGTGTAGCAAACTATGCGCGTATTTGACTGGTTGACAAATCAGCTCTCTGCATTTGTCCGTGTTAATTTGTTTAGCCCACAAAAAAGGGTGTACTTTCTGCTCTGTGACATCATGCGCGTAAGGGAAATTTTCATGCGTTTCATTTAAAAGTATTTAAACCTAAATTGATCTTTTTCAAAACCATTTCACATGATCACTGTTTTTACAGGTTGTTGATTC
The DNA here is from genome assembly GCA_037179385.1 of Holothuria scabra. Classification (NCBI taxonomy): domain Eukaryota; kingdom Metazoa; phylum Echinodermata; class Holothuroidea; order Aspidochirotida; family Holothuriidae; genus Holothuria; species Holothuria scabra. The sequence continues at coordinate 26,964,437 of CM074197.1, forward strand.
GTTACACAAAGTAGGAGGAATGACGGTCTCAGACGTTTGTACCTTTAATGAACCCTACACTTCGTTGAAAGTCCATCTTTTCCTTTAATTCAATGTTATATGTTTCATTTCTACGCTCTCAATAAGAGGAAACTGGTCATCTCAATTGAATTCAATATACACTGCTAAATAAACAGAGAAAAAACGAAATACAGAAAAATACTGGCAACTGAACGATATTTATCATCACATTTACTGTGTTTCTGGAGTTACAAATGTTTATATATTAGTTCAAAATATTTGTAAACAATAACAGATAAAAAAAAAAAAAAAAAACAATTAGAGGGTATCATTTTCGAAAGACTATTTCAGACACTTATAAAATTAGTTGTTCTATCATTTTACTAACTACTTGTAGATGTACAGTGTATCCAAAACACGTTGAAGAAGCTTCAAGTTTGAAGGTTTTGAGGTATATTATATCAAGATTTGCGAAAATCATATAGGTAACCGGTTCCTTTTTCAAAGCCTGAGGCAATTTTTAATGATGCAATGAAAGGAAAGTTTCGTATTGGAACTCTTGGGTAACTTGCTGAAACAAGCAATGGTGTGACAAAATCATGACGGTTTTGACTCCCTCGGATTGTCAGCCGCTGGGAAGTTTCATTCAAAATTCGAGGTCAGCTTGAAGACATGATAGTTCAACACAAATACACACTAAACGTGATTGTCCAACGTTGGTAATAGCTCACGCCACCGATATCTTCCATATGCCACCTTTCCGAAATTATGTAAGACATTTTCCATTTTAGTTGGCTATAAGAGTAATACTACTTAGTTAGGCCAAAATTTGTCCGAGCATTTTACCCTCAACTAATATGAACTGTGTTAACACATGATTCTCAGTATGTCAATATCAATTCCTCTCGTTGTATGTCGAAAACCAAAAGTTCAAAGACTGTTGTTCCACAAGATACGATTTCAACCCGTTCTTGTTCACGGTTTAGACATCAGATGTAAGATCTTCCAGTGACACCTGTCCTCTAATAAAATTTGCTGATTATATTGCTCTAATTGGGTTAATTACTAATGATGATGATACTGTTTAAGTGGATCAAATTATTCGTTTCGTTGAATACTGTTATAGTAATTTTCTGAAACTAGATGTGATGTTCCGTATAAGCAATGTAGTAAGGAAAACAAGCCAGTGGGACACAGCTGGAAAAAAGGCCGTGGCCAGCTTGAATTGAACCAAAAGGATGGAAACTGTGCCGTTAAACTCCATCTACCAAACTAAAAAAACTAACTGAAATTTAATGAACAAAAGACAAAAGAAACGACAATCGAATTTAGGAAAAACCCCATGTCACCTATAGAGGTAATATTTAAAGAGCATGTCGTTGAACGCGTCTCTACGAACAAGTTCCTATCTTGGTATGGTAATGTGAAGTCACCTTGCTTGGCATGCCCATATTAATTACGCGGTAGAAACTTCAACCCTAGGTTTTACTATTAAAGAAAATTAAGCAAGCCTAACATAAACAACAGGATTCCTACACTGCTTTTTATAACTCGGTAATTTGTAGTGTTTGGCTGTGTTGCATTGCTTTTGTAGTGGCGATGTAGTCGCGATTGATGGGAAACGTATTGGTTCAAAATGAGACGTTGATCCCACAGAACACACAGTCGTATATTCTAAATAATTGAACAGGTGCACATTCATTGTGATTTTTGTTTACTTTTTCCCTTACAGTTAAAAATAATGGTCTTTAAACTCGAACTTGACAAAGTTTTTATCAAGAAAGGTGTGAATTTCCATAGAATCTGATTAAATTGATGAAATTATTGCTTAGTACATCGTTTTGAAGAGAACACTGTATCAAATATACTTAGTGCACGCACCCTTGAGAGGTCCATAAAATAAATTGGCAAGAAGGACAAATCACCCAATTCATTGCCAAATCTGACGACCATCAGTTCTGAGGAACTATCTTGGCATGAACAATTAGACCAGCTGGCCTTATTCTGATCAGTTTTCAATTCACTGGACTTTTGAATGTTGCATTGTACATAAACTCAGTACTGTTCTTAATGATTATACAACTTTGAACAGATATATTGGAACTTACACTAGTCTTCCTGACCTGTCTCATATTTTCAGCATATTTTCCCAGCCACCACTTATTCAATGATGAAAAGAGAGGAGGGTTTCGTTTTGCGAAAGCGCGCAACGTTTATTCAACCATTCACACTCAAACCCAACATTGAGACGGGGGATTTTTCCACATAATTTTGTCCAGGATTGTCTGAACAGAGGTAAAGGAGAAGTCTCGGTTTGACTTTGGGGGAAAATTTCTCAATGGCAAAGATTAAATGTTTTTCACAATCCTGAAGAGCAGCATGGAACGTTTGGACAGGAAAAACAAATTCCCAACGGTTGACGAGTAACTGGGCGAAAACGTTTTTGACTCTTACTTGTTTTTGAAATGTTGTCGGTTAATCGTTGACTCCAGTTAATTGACCGACATCGATTGACCGACACATTTACATTTCATAGACAAGCAATTGACAAACTGTGTAGTTGTCACGAGGTAAACCGCTTCATACACCGGTCAGTCGTGTCGCCAATACATTTTATTACACCCTATGTGATGTCAGAATGCAAAACAAGTGTTAGGGGTAACAAAGTGTTTCTTAGCATCGATGCTTTCACTGATTAAACTTATAAAGGCAGCCAAGCTCCTTCATTTTAGCAGAACTAGCAAGTTACCGTCTTTCCCAAGTTGACTGGCAATGTCATCTCTACCTCTTATGCGCCCTCAAACCGCTACGCATATATAAATAGGCAGTTCTGCGTGGGCATTTCAGGACTTACTTCAAGGTCCGATTTCATATACGGCATTCCTTCCCCTCGTAGAGCGAACAGTTGTAGCATTCTTCGCTGTTTATCTTAAACCACGGGCTATTTTTTCCTCTCACACCCTCACATTCGCCTATACGATTTTGCAATACACCTAAGGAAAAACGTCTGGCCTCCGATAATTACATTAACCTTACCTGATATTCAAACCATTTCCAAGCTTCAGAATGAATTCAAAAATATGTTGTAACATTTATTTTTGAACATTTAGATGAAACCAACTGTCAAAGGAAAGATAATTGTAAGGATTTTTTCAACTGGTATTTTCAAAGAGGATGTGTTCTCTGTAACTATTCCAGTCCTTGGACCTTGGAAGATGTTTCAAAAATAATACGTAGCGGTGGATATGTGGCCGGAATGTAAGTGCTACTCCAGCGTTTCCCAGTAAAGGGGGATACGAAGTCATCCCAACATTCAACATGATGAAACGTCCCCTCTTACGTTTTGATCACGGACTTCCTATACATGGACAGAGCATACTGCACTGTAGATTGTCGCTACCGTACGTGTGAGAAAAAGCGCACCAAGATGGCCGTCTGCCATGGTTTTGTGTGAAAGTTTGGACTTGCTCAAGTATATCATCATATTTTGCAAGAAAGTTGAAATATTTTTGAAATATGGCAAGCTAAGGTTAATATCACTTCACGTATTGGAGGAATGTGATATTCTTCCCCATTGAAGGTTAACATTTGTTTAAAATATTACAGAGTCGTCATCAAATCAGACGATTTATAGCTTCACGGTGGCCATCTTGGTGCGCCATTTCCGTTCCAGCCGGTGGCGACCATCTACGGATAGGACGTACGTATTACATACTCTGTCAATGTATATAAGTCCGTGTTTTTGTTATATTTTTCCTCTCTGCCTGATTAACTCTTATCGCTTCAGGGAGGAAAAGAAGCTCACTACATGCAGACTTGACTAAGTCAAGTTTCATATCTGATTTATTGATTGACAGTAAAACATGAGTTTTTTAATGCACAAAAAGTTACGTAACATTTGGGGTTAACTAACAGGTCAGTCAGCATGTGTTAACTGCTTTTCACGCAGTGTGAGCACAATGAAAGCATAGCTCATTTGAGGTCACAGATCATATAACAAACTCAGATATTAGTTACACCCCACAGTGCCTTTGATGTACTGGTGTGTCTATGTTGCTTTTTCAAGAAGCGACGTCACAGCATGGCAGTGTTATTGACCATTTCATGATTGGCTGTTGAGAGTCATGTGACAAAATTTTCTTCATCAATTGTGAAACTTAGTAAGAGTACGTGATCAAGACCGTGCCGGTATATTTCTCTGAGGGGTTGGGCGGTGAGCTTTCGCCCTAGGGCATAATCGCCAAATTACAGAAGCAGTTAATCATTTTAAACGAAAGAGTAATAATTTATCTCTATGAGAATTATGTTAATTGGAACTCCGGATCGTCTTATATTTCAAGAGCACGAAGACTATACTTCGTTATGTCACAAACTATTGACTGATCTACAGTTTGAAAATTAAATGTTTAAATTTCAACGCTAAATTACTAAGAAACTAGAACCTGGTGTTGTCAGTTCTCTAACTTAAATTTAACTAATCAAGGAATGTTATAATTGCTGCTTGTAGGCACGCCATTGTTTACATGAACTGTGTAATAATCATATCAAAATTAAAATGCTCGTAAAATTCGCGTTAATATCGTTTGCAATAGATGCCCTTAACAAACAAAAACTCCTAAAATACAGCAACGGTAGCATATTAGGCGATGACCACTCCTACGGAAGGTTTATGTTTTTGATATGCATAAAGAAATTGAGACCATGATAACAAAGATGTTGCTGAAAAGAAAAATTTTATAAACAGACGCTTTGCTTTGAACTTGTGAAAAATCAGCAGTAACTGCTGAAAGATCACGGGCTTAGGAAGTTAGTTCAGGTCTACGTGGAATTTTCTTTTTCCTTTTTTTTGTAAAGCGTTTTAGTTGAAAAATCACCATCAAGGCAGAACTTGACGTTCACTGAAGCTATGGGGATATGGGCGAAGAAATATCTGCAGGCGTCGAACTTAAAATTGGGGTAAGATATTGTCCATCGATCTTTACTTGTTTTCAAAGTGTAAATGAATTCATTTTCTCCAAACCAAAAAGCCTCGGAGACGAAGGAAAGGAAATAAGAACTTATAAGTGTAACACCTCGTAGGTGACAGATGTCTCTTTAAAATTTGGGGATAGTAAAAGTCCTTTCTCTCGAATTACCAATGGTCAAAAGTTGTAATATTGTTATCATAATGTACAGGTACTGGACTTATTAAGGCCTCTGCGTAAAACTTAATGATCACAAAATAAAAGAGAGGGGGTCGTGTGACTAACTGGATATCTGGTAGTACAAAAATTATACATTTATTATGCAATTTGCAAAAAAGGAAGTCCGGCCCCTTTTACATGAGTTTCCTCATCAGTTCTTTTTGCCATTCTTTCCAACAAAAAATGTAGCACTACATCCTGGGAGTTTCCATAGAATGGAAGGGAATTGAAATGAATTGTTGCCTTGGATGAGCGGTCTTAAAGGTAGAATGGTCCATCCTTTCCGTGAGAATTGTTCCTTTAGAAGGTCGATCGCAAATGGTGGAAAATTTGATCAGATTTCAGCTTGAAAATGTATTCAAAATTGGAAGTTACCGGCCGTATGATAAGGGGAAATAATTACGGTAGCCATCTTTTTAATTTATTGTTGTATCCTTCATAGCCTTACAGTTATGTGAACCCCCTTTTCATTGACTGAGACTAGTGAACGGTTGGCTTTGTAGAAAAGGAAACGTTAAGTCTAGATGTAAATAGTGGGGAAAATGCTAATTATCATGTCATGATTTAAGTCATAGCAATTAAATATCTACTAGACACTTCGCAACCGTCGTTTTTAGCTTTCCGAGCAGTTCCTTCTTTCTAACCAATCGACCAATCGACCAATCGACCAATCGACCAATCGACCAATCGACCAATCGACCAATCGACCAATCGACCAATCGACCAATCGACCAATCGACCAATCGACCAATCGACCAATCGACCAACCGACCAACCGACTAAACGACCAAAGGACCAACCGACCAACTTTCTTTCTTTGGGCAATTGTGCAACACAGTTATACTTCAATAAATAAGAGCAACTTATGGATCAGGCAATAACCACATAAATGCGCCACTACCGTGAAATGGAATTGGGTGATTCCATAAATAAGGGTTCCAACGTGAGGCATCGCAGTTTTTGAGCCAAATCCAGGAATCAGTAGCGCAGGTGTGAAAGCATTTTCATATTTGGTACTCAAAATATTTACGGTTAATGTTGTTGTATGAGTCGTTTAATGGATTACTGGGTTTCTTACGTCATCTAGATTGTCCCTTTTAGCAAAAACCAATTGCTCTTCTTTTAAGAGGACATAGTTAATGCATTTATTGCTTTGAACGCAAATCTGCTAATTTAACACAATAGTAATACACCTCCTTTAAAATGTTGGACAATGTGAAGCTGAAAATGTCAATAGTTTTCCAGTTAGAGCCATTAGTTTGAATTTTGTGAGTGACATAACCTGTCCCTACATCAGTTCTTCGCGTAAAGTAGGATGGCACATGAAAATGGAATTGTACTGTATTCTGAAATTTGAAGAAGTTGGCAAGTTGGAATACACTGTAAACTCAAAGTTATATGAAGAAATAAATCCCTGGCCAAAATGGTAAAAACACAGGTTTAGGATAAAACTTTCTTCCGTAGAAAGTTTCACTATGTAAATTTTCTAGGGGAAAAGTGTTTTTTCTCAAAATATGCAAATTCCATATTTTCCATACAAACCATGCACCGTGTTAATGGGGACATGAAACTTTACACGGGGCACAAAGTTTTGCTTGGCTCTTAAGTCAGAGGAAATGTAAGTATTAATGTAACAAGTAAATAGTGTATTCGGGAAAAATGATATATTGTTAGTAGCATACCTCAAAGATATTACTGAACTTAACCCAGAAAAAAATAAAAACCAGTGGCGGAGCTGCCATATGGTCAGGGGGCGGTGGCCCCACCACCCCCCCCCCCCTTCTTGACGGACCAAAATCGTCTATCGGCGCCCTTTTGGGATTTTAACATCCTTCACTCTTGCACCATTATTGGCAAATTAAAGACATAATTTAAAAGCGTTGTTTTAAAGGCCCAGAAAACGAAATGCTCAAACAAATACCAATAACTATAATATCTGCATTTTGCGGAAACGTATCTTCATGCTTTAGAAGCACTAATGTATGCATTCAAACCAAGCGCGATTGTAAGTACTTTGCAAAATACATACTGAGAATGACATTAAATTAAGCCTCCCGGCCAATAAAATTTGCAAGGGGCGCAACAATAATTGTAGATCAAATACTAAAATGGCCATCTTCTTGTTGGGGATAATTGTCAACATACGGTAAAAAGAGTTTATACAGATACAAAAAAAAAAATAACATCCACAACATTTTTAAAATCATTTGAAGAGCGCATTCTGGTTAAAATAAAACTGTCATCACAGTGGTAATGACTTAAGACAGCGGTCTCCAAAATTTCTCGCTGGCTTCCCACTAACAAAATCGGAAATCTGAACCGTCCCACCTGTACCAAATTTGTAATAGCTAACTATAACTTCAGTTTCCGACTTTATGTCGAATACTTCAAAAACTTCTCAGTGACCTGTTGAACGGCTATGTTGGCAATGATAAAGAAAATTCCACGATAGACGTTTCCTGAGCTCCTTACTTTTGGTTCAGATCTCTCTTTCCCCTCTGCCAACATATCAGTCATCTTTTTTCATCAACACAGCTGAACACCTGTTCCTAATATTTGAAAACTAAACAAATCAGCAGTCAGTTATGTTTTCATGGAAAAATACATGTTTTGAGATTACAACAAATTGCACAGAAATTTCAACAATTTAAAGAAAATACCATTTGGAATGAGCAAAAATTATTAAAGCATTCTCCGTTGTTATTATTCATCTGAATCTTCAATCCTAGCAAATTTCCTCTATCTGATTATTTTGAACATTCTCTGAATAGAAATTGTGACCTTGTGACATTGGACTCAGTGTTTTTATTACTACTTAGCGAAACAAAGCACTAGCATTACAAAGTATGTCACTTTCGTCCAGCCTCAATGAGATGAGCTTGAAAAAATGATCGTAACAAAATGTTGCGCTGCCATTCATCTGAATTTTCAATGTATACCACGTTTGCTACGAAAATGGCAACAACGAACGATTTTGAAGTAAAATAATCAACTTATCTATCTTGATATTTATATCATGCCACTTCTTGGCTTCTGTTGATAGTTTTTTTTCCGAAATCAGAAAAAGTTCTTCTTTCCACAAGTTTCTCAGCCGAAATTTTTATAATTTTTTCTTTGACCAAAACGCGAGGCGTCCCACCCAAAGTTTCAGGCGTCCCACTTTGTGGGACGCGTCCCACAATTTGGCGACCGTCGACTTAAGATGATTAATGAGCAGTTTCCATTTTGCGTTTCTTCGAATGACCGTTCTCATGATAAATGGCTATTTTATTGTTTATTCCATAGATATAGAGTGGTCATCTGACACTGCACGATTATGTTATGAAAATACTTCTTTCTGTACTTCAGTTGTCTCAAAAACCAGACAATCTGTTAAAGTTTAGGCTACAGTACTTTTATTTCTTATGAATTCGGCATCTAGAGAGCCAAGCAGACTTTTTGTCTTGGTATTTCTTGCAATGTTCTTAATTAATGAGTGGTCCCATAATGTATATTATGTCAATGTTTCTTCGTGTACTTATCTTGATTGACAGATGCCAAAAATGAACACCTGACGGTGGTTACTTTCCACAACTTTTCCCCTTGTAAGATTGCTTGCTATTGGCTCGGGCCGGTTTAAACTTTATCTTCACAAAGTAGTGCATTATTAGGCCTACATGAAAACCTTGAATTTAGACCTGACGACACAAAAATAATGACCGTGTTCACACTAGTATGTAAAAGAGTGATAGAAACATGGGAGTATGCAGGCACGGGCAAGGGGGAAATTTGCTTCCCATGGAAAATAGAAAAATGAAAAAAAATAAATAAATAAAAAATAAAGAAAAATACGAAGAAAAATTAACATCAACATTTCTTAAAAATTCACTCAGTGTTTCCCCTACTTACATGGGGTAAATTTCAATTAAATGCCCCTATGCACCATTGGTACCCATATTACCGCGTGTTTGGTCTAACGTTAGAGCATCCGCCTCTCACGCGGAAAGCCCGGGTTCGCTTCCCAGGTCGAGTCATACCAAAGACTTTAAAAACGGAACCTACTACCGTTGCGTGATGCTCCGCATGAGCAATGGAGTAGGGAAAACAGGCCACAACTGGAAAAAAAGGCCGTGGCCGTCTCGACTTGAACCAATAGGTTAGAAACTGGTTCGCGAAACTCCATCTAACTTACTACCACATTACCCAAATAAATGGAATCCCTCAAATGAAAGCAAAGGTATTCATTGGAAGTAGTGAAATTGTGCACTCTGCATTGATGTTTTCCCAACTACAGTTTTAGTTATGACTTTCAACATGTGAAAATGATCATAAAGTTAACTTGAGAGCAACGAGGAACTTCAGACATATATATGTTTGCCATGCATTGGGGACGCAATGTTTTCACAGTGAAAATGTGGACAATTAACTTAAAGGTGTGTCCACACTTGACTAGGACAAAACCCGTTCATGTCCCCCGTTTACTCGTACTACACGCACGCACACATTAATGCACTAGCTCATGGTGTGTTATCTAACGATAAGTTCTCATCATGGAAAATGGGGACATCTCCAAAATGCTTCAAATTTTATGTGTTACATTTTTCAATATTTGTTTAATTTGATGGCGAATTTTTCATTGGGCATTTGGGGATATCCCCACTGGCATGTGTATCCCCACTTGCCTTGGGAAGGAAAAGTAGTGTTCATGCCCCCAATTTCTACCAAAGCATGTATTACGCAGTACCCAGAGAACTTCCCTTTTCAGCTTCAAGTAATCATTGAAGTGTGGCAATCTGGCGTGCACAACGTAAAGCATTATAGATACGTTTCATTACATGCACATTACAGATTGTCATGACATAGAGAAGACTATGCAAAAAATCCTTCTCGTTGCAGCGAAAAGGAAGTGAGACGAGGAAGTTCTGTGGGTATTTCTCAATACTGAACATTTCACGAAGTTCGTGTATCTTGGTATCAAGGTTGTGAGGAAAAGAAGGTTGAGCCTGAAAAACCAACTTTAAAAAAAATCCTAGATTGAAATATATATTATTAAGCGTATTTTTATTGTTCATCTGAAGTAAGTGTGGTTGAGATCGGAAAAGGCACCTGCCAATTTGAACCAAAATGTTCCAAAAACTATGCAGTGAGTTTGAGAAAATGTTAGAATATGTAAGTGTCAATAATTTTCGTAAATATTTCCCCATCACTGCAATCCTTTTTCCTGCCTTTTTTTTTAGGTTTGAATCGCTTACAAGATTTGTGTTTATTTAAATTCATGCAGGAAAGAGACTTGCGGACTCATTTACCCGGGGAAATATAACCTAAGGTAATTAGGGTGCAAAGTCGATCGATTTCCTACGCTGGAACTCTTGAAAGCTTCACCACGTTGAAAATTCTGAATATTTTTGAGAACAAGAATCAAACAATGTACGACAGTGGGTGAAGCATATTTATCGTTTATTAAACCCTCACGTTTGCTTGAAATGTTTACATTATATTCTCCAGGGCTTTTACGCATTTGAATATAACAAGTTTAGACGAAAACGACTTTGAGGAATTTCCCTATCTATTTGCTCTGTAAGTAACACAACCACACGTCTTGCTTTAACATCGCATATTCCTTATTATCGAGCTTTGATTTTATTTCGATCCAATATATCTATAAACCGAGAATTCTGATTGGTTTTGTTATGCTTTGCCATCAGGTGGTACGAGCGTTTCGTACGTGCTGCTTTGCTCTTTTACCTTGTTTCCTAATTTATTGATAAGGATTTAAAAGAAATGCATTAGTGAAAACTCTCAATTTTTCATATATATATATATATATATATATATATATATATATATATATATATATATATATATATATATATATATATATATATATATATATTAAGGTCGAAATGCTGCGGAGCACTGTGGAAATGTGTAGGTCGAAAAGAGGTGCGGAAAACTCCACGGCGTTTCGGGTGTAAAACCTTCATTAGGTGGCAAAAACCAAACTGAACAACCAACAGTAACAATTGGACACGGCAAACATCAAATCCGAAGCGATCGCTGTAAAAACAGAACCGGACAAAAGTGACTGTCAAAAAGCATGAGTGCGAACGATGAAACACAAATAAAAAAAAGAAAAAGATCGTCCTGGATGAGAAAGTGCACGTACAAATCGAACATGGTCGAAAAAGGGGGAAAAAGTAAACAAAAACTAGGTCCGGAAAAAAAACTGGCTCAAAAAAGGGGTGAATATTACAATGTCAATTCTAACGTTAAGGCCGTGTTTAGCGAGAGTACCTACAATCCTCGACAAAAATACATGGGAAAAACCCCGCTCCCCGTATCAATGTTGAAGTTTCAGGACGCCTTGGGCTGCCGCAGCATTGAATGGGGGAGTGGGGGGATGGTGTTCCGTTCATTGCTTGTTTTGTCCCATCATTTTTGTCGAGGATTGTAGCCTCATGATCAGTCGGTTTTCCGCAGTAAGGCGGCCACGGTTGGAAACTCGGCACATTACAGCTGTCGTAACGGTTAAATGCTGCATAGAATAAGGTGAAGGGGGATTAAAATGGGCAGCCACCGGGTATCCATGGAGATTCTGTTTGATGGACCTAAGGTGCTCGGTGACTCGATCCGCGAGGCGGCGCTTGGTCTCTCCCACATACCACGAGTTACATCTCCCACAAGCTAAAATATAAACTACATTAGAGGAAATGCAGGAGAATCTTTGTTTGACAATAAAGCTATTGCCGTTGGAGCCTGAAATGTTGACGAGTTCGTGTTTGCCAACAACTGGACATATATTAAACCTCGGACGGTTACATGGAAAGGTACCAGCCGTGTCGTTGAAAAAAATTTGTGGGTGGGAAGCCCGAACTAAATGGTTGGCTAAATTTTTCTCAACTCTTAAAGCAGTGATGGGGGGTTCCGGAAAAACATCGCGGGTTGAGGGGCTTGCGAGCCAGACGAATTTGTTCGGAGGATTCTGACTTCTCTACTGCCTCTGTGTTCGTGTCCAAATGTTACTGTTGGTTGGTCAGTTTGGTTTTTGCCACCTGATGAATTGTTTATACCCGAAACGTCGTAGAGTTTCCGCCGACCTTAAATATATATATATATATATATATATATATATATATATATATATATATATATATATATATATATATATATATATATATATAGTAGGTCGAAGTATGGTAAATCGAACGTTGAATGAATAGGTCGAAAGGAGTGTTAAAGTTCGATTTTGAAAATGAAATTATTCCCAAGCATTGGAATTAGCCCTAATGAACAAGGGAAAATAAGAAATAAATTCAGAGAGAAAATTAAGTCACGACCAGGACTTGAACCCGGGTCTGTCGCGTACATGGCGACCGCCTTAACCACTCGGCCATCGTGACACTTGTGATTTTAGACGTAGACTAGGGTTCTTATACCTGCCGCCCTCAATTTTCTCTCCTGTTACCATGGTAAGTCTCCAAGCGGGGTAATTGAATATTCAGTAGGTCGAAGTATGGTAAATCGAACGTTGAATGAATAGGTCGAAAGGAGTGTTAAAGTTCGATTTTGAAACACTCCTTTCGACCTATTCATTCAACGTTCGATTTACCATACTTCGACCTACGCACCATCGTCTTTAGCGACAACACACACTGGCAAAAGAAAAATAGCAACAACCTCTTTGACGTCACCATGGGAAGCTTAGATGGGGCAGAGTGCTGCGAGCTAGTGGTCTGCTACATACTATCCACCCTCCAAACCAAATACGGGAATAACATCGGCCTCTACAGAGACGATGGGCTCGGCATATTCAATGGCACTCCAAAAGAAATCGAAAACATAAAGAAAGACATCTGTAAAACTTTCAAGGATAACAACCTCAGAATAACGGCAGAAGCTAACAAGAAAATAGTTAATCACCTCGCTGTTACCCTAGACCTGACCACATCAAGTCACAGACCATACCTCAAGCCAAACAACACCCCAATCTACGTAAACATTAAGTCAAACCACCCCCCTCAGGTACTGAAAAATATACCAAAAGGCATTAACAGACGCCTATCGGAAATATCCTCATCAGAAACAGAATTCGACGAAGCTAAACACATCTACCAGAAGGCACTAAACGAAAGCGGATATGACCACATCCTTAAATACGAACAAAAAACGAAAGAGCCAAAAAGAAACAGACAGAGAAATATAACATGGTACAACCCACCGTACGACAAAAACATGAAAACAAAGATCGGCCAAAAATTCCTACAGATTGTCAACAAATGTTTCTCCAAGGACCACCCACTTCATAAAATATGCAACAGAAACACTATCAAAATATCATACAGCTGCATGCCGAACATCAAAACCATCATCCAGGGAGAAAACAAAAGGAAAATCAACAAAGAGAAGGAAGAAGAAGAAGTAAAAAAAATGCAACTGCAGAATCAAACAAAATTGCCCCCTCAACGGAGAATGCCTACAGTCAGGAATTATATACCAGGCTGAAGTTACAAGTGAAAATAACAAAGAAACATACATCGGGCTCACGGCAACCGAATTCAAAAAAAGATATAGCAACCACAAAACCTCATTCAACAACGAAAAAAAGAAATCAGCAACAGAATTAAGCAAACATATCTGGGATTTGAAGAATGCCAAAAAAGACTTCAGCATCAAATGGAGGATTATCACAAAAGCAAACCCATACAACCCCGCAACAAAAAGATGTAACCTGTGCATAGCCGAGAAATACTTTATCCTATTGAAGCCGGACCTATGCACCCTGAACAAAAGAAACGAAATAATGACAAAATGTAGACATCAAAACAATCATCTATTAAGCGCAGTGACCTAAAACATGAAGTCGGTATACGCAGTTTTATTTTAGGCACCGAGGAGTGCACTAACCGTGTACGAAACAGTCTGTCTGCCTTACCTGTAAACTCCATCCTTTATTATCATATATATATATATATATATATATATATATATATATATATATATATATATATATATATATATATATATATATATATATATATATATATATATATATATATATATATATATATATTATGTGTGTGTCGGTGTCGGTGTCTGTGTAAATATATATTTAAATATAAATATAAATATTAATCCTGCTTTAAATTCCTTCCTTGGCCAGTCGTTCATTGATTAACCAACTAAAATGCAATAACCCGTCGCAGATCTGCGTATTAGTCCATGGAACATGATACTTGTACCTTACTCCTGTTGATAGGTCATAGGCTAAGGAAAAGTATTTCAACAAGTTAAAAATGTTGTTAAAATAAGTTCTCTAGCATAGCTAGGTACTTAATTCTTAGAGGGCGGAGAACATAAACAGAAGACCTTGCCCTATTTTTGAGTAAATAGATTCACGTTCTATGTGTGATCCGTTCTGTTCATATTGGGTAATACCGGGTAACGTATGGCAGTGGCGTAGCTACTGGGGTGGGGGCAGGGGGGAAAGTTGCCCCCCTGGAAAATAATTTGGGGAAATTTGATGAATTTTCATACTGTAACAAAAAATTCTCAAAATTTCTGTCAGAATAAAAAATTCTGAGACATTTCTCATACATAATTTGTATTTTCAAGCAACAAATTAACCTAGAATTGAGATTTCGTCAGTGTTGCATGAACCGGCCCTACTCGCGTTTTACAGAAATGTCCTCGCCGCGTAGCAGATTGAATGTTCTCTTGTATACGCGCGGTTTTTATGATCAGCGCATTTCAGTGCACATGAAGCTGTTATTGAGGAATTTGACAACAGCTGACACAGTTCAACTAACACTGAAACGCTGTAAAACCGAACTTATCCCCTTGCACACAGTCTCTGCGTTGTACACTTTGGGAATTAAGTGAAAGGATGTGAAAACTGACAAGTCACTAACGTAGATCCCCCCCCCCCCCCGAGTTTGTTATATTGTCATGCAAGCTAGTAGTAGCTATACCGATTTTACTCTGTGTAAATAACGATGGATGGGGCTGAAAAAATCCATGGTCAACGATTAACTTAAAGTTAGTCTAGAAATTAGAATGAACGGGATCCATTGGCATACTTAGATTTTGTTACTAAGCCTTATCCTTGGAGGCTTACAGGCTAGTTAGGGAAAAAACTTTCTGCTCACTTGGGGTGTAACAATAAACGGGTCCATGAGTACCTTGTAGCCTTCTTCATTTAACATACTGCTGTTCTAACAGGATATCCTGTATGATCGAGCCACTATTAGGCCTCCTTTTAGTGGCGTACGAAGGGGGACCATTGGGCCATGCCCCCCTCACAGATGCCATTTTTTCTTTGTTCTTAAAAATAAGTAGTTAAACTTAAGTAACACAGATTTTACTTCAAAAGATAGCATATGTGGCACCAGGTTGCAAATAAGGACACCCAATTTTTCAAAAATTTTCAAAGAAGGAGGATTGTCTCTGCAAGTACGTCCCTCAGTGATGCCAGTATTTTAATTCCTACAAATGGGCAAATTCTGTCAAATTCCAATTTTTACTTTAAAAGGGTAGACTCTGTGACCCACTGGTGGCATCGATAAAAATAAAGACTACATGTTTAGATCCTCTTTACAAGCATGAATACGCTTTTTTTAACCATGTGAGGGGTCTGATCCTTCGAAGTCATTTTTACGCCCCACGCCAATCAATGGTGGGGTCTCGCTCAGTCTTTTGGGCAAAATTACATTTTTGGGTCAGATTACCCCTTACTTCTCTGATCACTTTGCAGTTTGTGAACATAGTTTGAAGGCAGGATATTATTTGCAAACGACAAAAGAAGGTAGTGACTCGGTAGATTCTTCGTATAGGTCCGAAAAATGCTATTTCCGGCCATCTGAGGGGTCTGATTTTTCGAAATTTTCTCTACGCTCCGCGCCAACCAATGGTGTCGCTCCGCTTAGATAATCTTTATGACAAAGTTACCTTTTGTGGCCAAGAAATAACACAAATCCTATACCGATCAATACTCTTTTATTTTGACTCCTAAAAGTGTGCAAATTTAATGTCAAGTTTTACTTCGTAAGGTAGCACAAATGGCATAAGAATGCATGTAAAGACACAAAAGTTTCAGTTTTATCCTCATGAACCACCACGATTCAAATTTTAACACTGTTCCTGTCAAAGCCGAAAATCTTGCACCATTTTGCATGCACCAATCTTGCACCAAATTTTTGCGTCAAAAAATTTCGGGAAACCCCTCCCCTTAGATCATACTGCATGCCCCCTCCCTTCAGAGAAATCCTGGATACGCCACTGCGTTAGTACATACAAATAAACCAGATATTGTTGACCAAAATAATATACTAAGAGCTGTTAATTCCAATTGCTCTATGTTATACTGCAAGATTAAAAATGCAGATAATATTACATAATGACATGGTAATGTTGTTATACTTGTAAATTTGCATTTTTTATATGAAGTACATACACATTGACTGGGAAAAGTTTTGGGGGAATTTCATATCTTTGCCCCCCCCCCCCCCTGGAAAAAATCATAGCTACGCCACTGATGTATGGTGCGACTGTGCCTAAGATCGTTGGAGAACAAACAGTAGAAGAGAAGGATCATTCTATCTTAATCTAGAGCATTCCTATAGGCAACTACTTGTAACCGTCATGCTAGGACTAATGTTAACTATAATGTCAGTCTTTGTCTGGAATTGGTACATGCTGTGATGCAGTATATTTAATCAGTGGCGTAGGTGGTTTCGGAGGTTGAACCCCCAATAACCCAACCTTACATTGCAAAAACACCTAAAATGGTGGTTTTTTGTCTCTCTCCCCTTATAGTTTTCACCCCACCCGCCCCCCCCCCCCCCACATGAAACAATACTGGCTACGTTACTGTTTTCAATGGGTTTTCGAGAACCATTTTTGAGCCCAAGACCCACAGATCGGCTAGATTGTGATTTTGGTGCATTTTGTGAGCAAAAGGCAGTTGGAACATAATCTGCTTTCAGAAGGATATTTATCCAAGCGTATGTCACTAGTTTAGCGCGTTTCGTCACGCTCGAAGCAACTGACCAACGTGGTTTTCACAAATAACACGGTTTTTGCTGCATTTTTATGAAGCAAAGCTGTATTGGTCTGTGACGATAGCATGAAGCCAGTATCATTTTGCTGGTTTCGTATGTGCATGTAGTATCTAAAACTCTATTCGGACGATGTCGAAGGTTTGTTTGAACAGTAAGTTTGTTTGAACAGTTAGTTAGGTAGGTAGAGTTTCAGGGACCAATTTTCAATCTATTGGTGCAAGTCAAGCCGGCCAGTTGTTGCTCAATGGCTTGTTCACCCTACTACATTGCTCATGCCGAGCATCACGCAAAACGGCAGTAGGTTCCAGGTCTTTGGTATGACTCGAACTGGGAATAGAACCCGGACCTTCCGAGTGAGAGGCGGATGATCTACCGTTAGACCAAACACTCGGACTCAAATGAGCATGTTTCTTAAGTACAAAAAACAAACAAACCATGTGTTTTGTAAGGTTTTGCTTAAGTGTACTAGTAAAAATGTTCAAAAATTTCTATTAAACAGCATGAAAAATTGTTTCCAACTGTCTAACTCCCATCTTCTTGGTACATTTTGGGGGCAAGCTATAAAATGTTGAGAATTATTCTCGTAGAACAAATTAGTCCATTGTGCAATAAGTTGTGGACTTTTGGTTGTACAACTCGCATTGCCTGCTTGGTCTCCCTTTAAAACAGAAAATGCTCTATCACACCTTAGTACAAGGTGTAGTACAAGAATGAAGTCGCAACTACTTGCGCAATGGACCACTTTAATTTGAGTTAATAACCGTCAGCATTTTATATCTTGCCTCTGGAGTGTCGTAGGAAGAGAGACTTAAAATTCTCTCGCTGTTAAATACACGTTTTTAAATTTTTTGACGTAGGGTGCACCTTAACAAACCAAATTGAATCAATGACGTTGGAGAAATATAAATAGTATTAATAAGCAAGGTCGTTTTGAAAAACAACATTGGTGGCGTATCTCGGTCTTTTCAAGTCCGCAAGGCATACTTTTCCCCACAAAAAATTGGAGTTTGATATCTGAGGTTTTTTTTTTTTTTTTTCAAATTGGTCTTTTTTTTCAATGTGTTCAGCGGAGAAGTTTAAACTGTTTTAGCGAATAGTCGACCCTTCGATACTTTCTACTTGTTCAACTTACAATTAAGCATGCATTTACCTGTAAAATGATTTATCCATCACATTTTTTGTGTTATATTGGATTGCCGAACAAAATTGATATGATTTTATTGGATTTTAAATCTATCGCCTTGTTTTGCTACGAATTTGCTAAACAAGCTTTTAGAATCAAATTTTGGGACTACTTGTTCGAATTTGATTACAGCTTACCAATTAAAACGTTATACGCTATTCCCTAATTTTTACAGTAAGTTTAACATAGTTGTACAGCTTTAAATTTTACAAATTACTCTTATCATTTATATATGAACATGTTACTTGCTCTTCTTCCAGGTATTTGAGTAACAATAATTTATATCAAATAGCGCCAAACACCATTCCATTGAAAATTGAAATCCTGTGAGTGGCACCTGTGAATACTTCGCCTGTGTAAATATCTGCCGACACCGGTTAAGCTATCTGTGGTATGCCTGAGCATGTGGTTCCCGCAAAGTGGGTATCACACGGTAAAACTTACAAACTAAATATCAACATTATGCTCTTTGTTGTCTCCTGCGCCCCTATATCAGAATATCTGTCTATGGGTCCGTCTAGGTGGATTGAGGGATGGGGTTACGGCCACACGCATAGAGGGGGTGACTTATGAAGTGACATCATTTTTACAAGTTTCGGTACATTGATATCTGATGGCGGTGTATTTACATAACTTTTATCCCCGTTTCCTCACTTTTGACACTCCAGGTATGCTATTTCTAATGTGGATGATTATTTGACCTAATTTCGAAAGTATTTACAACAAACAATGATGCAGGCGGTGGGTGCCTAACACAAACCTAATTTTATTTCAGATTCATTCAACTTGATTTCAAGTGATCACCCTCTTAAAAAATGGACAGCCCTTGTATAAGCCATGACCTTTTCATGAATTTGATAAATCCTTAACCAACTCATTTGGTTAAAAGAAGGAGTTCATGTTTTATAAATTTTTAATATGTTAAACGGGTGCTTGTTCTCAGCATTTTGGTGAAAATTTGCATTAAATCCAATGTGTGGGTCTCAAGATATGAGCAAGGAAAGTTGTCACATTTTTGAAAAAAAAATTAACTTGAAGCAAGCACATATGACATCATATCCTCACATTAATGGAGAGTATTTTGTATTTTCTCCTCAACATTCCCTTATTATCAGAATGTAATTGCATAATGGGGCATGAAAACATTACACAAATAACATTCCTAACACAGAGGTCCTATTTCTATTAGCTCCAAGGTCAACACAACAGTCCGAAAAACAAAGGGAAACAAAACATTTCTTGTCAATGCTAAGAAATGACAAAACCTCTGCTGCCTTTAATCTTATTTTGAAACACAAATGTCAGTTCTATGTAGTATTTAAGGCAATTCATTAACCTCAAAATATGCAAAAGATTTTCCTCTTTCAGGGAGGTTAAAACTGCATCTCAATAGCGAACAGCGTTCGGAAGATACAAATTTTTAAAGAATTGCATTTTTCCTTGAGATTTGGTGCATCAATGGAAATCTGTGATATCATCGCGGCTCATTAATTTGACATTGTATTCAATTATTTATAATTTTAATGCCGCTGTAGGCAATATTAAGCAAAATTTTGGTTGTACTCTACATATAGTGAAGGGTAATGTTACATCTACAGGAAATGGTATTCAATCATTCCAACAGTATAAAATTTCAAGGACAAACAGAACGCCCAAATATAAAGAAAAACAAAAGGAATCTGAGGCAATATGTCTGCAAAACTTTCTGTGGTTTGTTGAAAAAATAGAGGTATTATCTGGACAAAAAAAACCAATATTTAAAGTGACATATCTTGAGTTAGGAAAAGGGTATTGAGAGGGGGTTTCAAGGACATGATAATTAATATTTTTGTTTTTCTTTCAAGGACAAGGTGAGAAGCAACTAGAATATGCATTTAGTAACTTCATTTACTAATATTTCGGAAAATATATGATCGATTTGAATGGAAATTTCACCCCACTGGGTAGATTTTGCTCCTCTTTTACATATGAAAATGAAATTTGTGCTTAAAGTCTTCCTTTAAGCCGTATTGTGACCTGCCTTTTATCACCACAATGATCAATATATTCTTGAGCAGGACAGGATTTCTACACATTTATAAACACTATGAGGGTTATAATTTTTTTGGAAAATGCCATGTTACTGCAATTTCCGCAATTAGGAATTTTGCTATTTTTTAAGTTTCCTGAAAAAATGGTTAAAAAATGTATATAATCAACTGAAGCTAATTTAGAAGGAAAGTTGTTAAATACCCATCACAGGTGGGCAAGCGGGATCCAATGATTGTGAGTGCATGTTTATTGTGGGACATGTACTGTCTTGACGGCCACAATTTACAGCGCAAATAGAATCTGTGGCCCAAGAGCAATGGCAGATTACCGAAATTAGAATTTTCAAACCCGAATTAACTTTTTTTCTGATTTACCGCTCACCCTACAAATAAATGTCGATTAATACGCTGCTTATTTTTTTTTGATTTCGAAAGGTAAAATATGATTCGGCAACTGCCTTTCGAAAATAGGATTTGAAACACCACATAATGTTAAGCAACTTTCGCCAGAATATTTTCTTCGTTCCGCTCAAATTAATGATCAAGACTATGAAGTTAAACTGGACACAACTTTCGTTTCTAAAACTTTTTCGAATGTTTCGTGGTTTTTTTGAATTTGTTTCCTACTTTTTATGAAAATTTGAATTTGAGAATGATAAATTGTGGTAAGAGTTTTCCGTGAAACGACTGTAACTAACATGGAACCTTTCGACTGAAATGGTAATGTCCGAATTTTTAAACACTGGCCGAACTTAGTGCTTCCGGAATATCGAGGGGCCGTTACAATGTGCTTCATGCAGGTCCCTCTTTCATATCTGATATTAAACATTACACTGCACACAGTGTATGAGTAATTTACTATGGTGGTTGGGACGGTATGGGTGTTGAAACTCCTTTTCTAAACGACATTAATTTTACGTTGTTTTCGTTGCTTTTATTTAAAATTCCTGACACATTCTGCTCTATTTCATGCAATAAATTTTGTTGTATGATTGTCACTGTTTTTGTTCCAGGGTCTTCAGTAATAACGAGGTCACTGAGATAGAACCGGATACATTCCCGTCAGCTCTGCACTATCTGTAAGTGTAATTTAACGGGCATAACTGTGTCCGCCTGCTTTAATCTTTGAAATTCTTCACCTCATTGTGTCATGAATGCTTATGCACTGAAATACTCCATGTTATCCCAATATGAGGGCTCAGAATTGTAAAAAGACAATAAAATGTAGATGATGTTCGACTGCAGTGCCTCACTAATGACCGCTTTACAAGCTGCTTGGATTTGTCCACACTTCTCGCAGGTTTCGTGATCTATCTTTGACAGTATTGACATCATTTTGGCTACATACATCTGCAGGGGGTTTTCACAATACCTCCATACCTCCTCTCTGTACATTTGACCTTTTGTATCCATTCGTCAATCACTGGATCGACTACAAAATTTTAGAGGCGAATCGTATATAGGCTACAAAGCGCAACATAAGGAACTGATTAAACTTGCACTTGGCATATGTAGAGATACGGCAGATGAGGCACCTGATAGGTCTGTTGGTGCAGCTTTCTTTTTTTCTCTCTCTCTTACCACGTGTCAGGAAAACACTTGAAAGGGACGGTTGTGCTTACTTTTTACACAGTTAATGCGAATACTGTCACATATCTTGTATATACGTTACAGCTATCGCCAAAAGCTATAAATGTTATCACACGGCTAAAATGAAATAAAGGACGTACGGATAGTGCGACAACGACGTGTTTTTATTCATATAGGCTATGTATAGTATATAGTAGCAGCCAAATTTCAAGGAACGACGATAGACTCACATTAATTGAGTCGCTACGTTGACCTGTTGTGGTGTTACCTCAATAGTCATTTTGACACCAAAACCGGGCAAACATAATAAATAAAAAAGCTTATACATTAAAACGGCATATAATCGAAATAAAATCGTTCCTGTAAAATAATCTCTCTTGCACGGTTATCTAGCCCTTGTTGTTAATCATCTTGTTAGTAGCAGTCGTTCTGGAAACTCCAGAAGCCAAACAGACGGACATTCAGGATTTCATCGTCTTTGTATATGTGGTGATACCAACCACTTACAAATGGGCTTACTCGTACCATATTTATACTAGTTTAGTATTCATTGCTAGATTGATCCGAGATTTAACGGATTCACATTTTTCCAAGAAACTGTTGCATGATTACCAATTGCTTATTTCTTCAAGGATATTGAGGAATAACAAGATTTCCCAGATAAAACCAAACACTTTCCCGTCAAGTCTTCGTGTTCTGTAAGTAGTAACCTGCATGACATGTTCACTTTTTTTTTAATCTCGTGTCTTTGAATGGAGATTGCAAAATATTCAGTTACTACAAAGAGATGTTCCTATTTCTTGTTTCATCCATTTTAATCAATTTTAATCCATTAACCGTTGCACACACGATGAAACTGTCTTTCTTACTTTTTGAAACATCGTTCTTCTCTCCGTGATTGCATCCTACTGCCTCAGGAAGAAATGAAACACACTACATATATACTTGATATCGTCAGGTTTCAAAGGCGGTCTTATTGATTGACAGTAACAGATATGCAAAAAATGCACAGTTAGTACAGTTACGTAACATTTGGGGTTGACCAGCAGGTCAGCCAAGTATATGTTACTTACTTCCCACGCAGGGTAAACACAATGAAGGCACAGATCACTATTCTGCATTCTTAAGAAGAGACGTCACGACATGCAGACATTTGATGTTTATTTAAATCGGTTTTTGCTTTAATGTGATAATTATGTATTTTCCAAGCATTAAAATGTAATTTAAACGATGATAAAACGGCTTTCTCCCAGACCTGACAGAGACAATGTTACATTGTATCTCTCTAAAGCAAGTTATCCGTCAGGTTCTAAGTTAAATTCATCTTGAGTAGTATGAAAGAATGTTACCCAAACACTAGTTATTGAAGACAAATTCCGTCACATTAAAAAGGATCTTAAGAAACGATTTGACTTTTTCATACAAAAATGGCAAATATTGAAAGAGTTTAAGCATCTTAAAGGAAAAATGAGAAAGAGCCAAAAGTGTTGCGAAGATTGATAATATAAGATAAAAACTGCATTTAAGTCAAATGACAGAGACTAATTAAGGGCCGGGCCTATAATAATTTGAGAGTAAAGCAAACTGAAACGCAATTTTCATCTCAAGACCCTCAAACGGGTCATATGGGTTTTGTTGCATTGAATAGGAAAAAGTAAAGGATCGATGGTCATGTCAAAAACGAATGATCACGGGAATGATCACATAAATAAGGGTACCAACCTGTAACATGACAATTTTGGAGCCAAATCCATGAATTAGAATTTGAGATGTGAAAGCAATTTCTTTTTTTTTTTCTTTTTTTTTTTTGTAATCAAATTATTAATTTAAAATGGCTTTGAAAGAGTCATTTTTATGGTTTGCTGAGTTTCGCACATTTTCTGAACTGCAACATGTAGCAAATCATTTGTTTCCCGTCCTAGGGGACATAAATCATGCATTTTCGCATTAAAGTCATCTGGATATTTTACAAAACATTTATAAACCTCATTTAAAATTCTGGACAATGTGAAGCTGAAAAAGTCAATAATTTGCCAGTTACAACCATCATATTTAGTTTTGTGAGTGAAATCGCTGCATGGTCCAGAGATCCATTCCCCGTCGGTGGAAATTAGCACGGCGGGGACAAGAAACTGGAACTGTGTTGAATTCGGAAAATTGAAACAGTTGGCAAGTGGCATACTCTGCAAACCAAAAGTCAATGGAGAAATAATTGCCAGGCCAAATCGGTAAAAACACGTTTAGAATATACCTTTTTCTTCAATGCAAAGTGTTACAACGTGAATTTTCTAGTGCACATGAATACGGTCTCTCAACATTTGCAAATGCCATTTATCCCAACTTTGCGAGAATTCACGCTTCAACAGTTCAGACTTTTGTCATATCTGCAGTATGCTTTGGCACAGGCTCCCTAGCACAAGTTAAGTATGAAGTGCCTTGTGATGCAGGCGAGACTATGTTAAGTCGAAAGGCTCCGCATTGGTAGTGCATTCATAACATTTCCGTTCTTACCAATGAGCTATAGTAGAATTACAGCATTTATCGCGGTTTCTATAAGACTCTAGTTCTATTGCAGGACTGCAAGAAAAACTTCCCGCGTTGTCGACCTGGCCATATAGCCAGGTCGAAAACGCGTAAACCCCGGAAACCGCGGACAGTTTTTTGGACAACTTTCGCGGTTTTTCGATGTCCGCGGTTTCCGTGATTTCCGCGATTTCCGCGTTTTCGACCTGGCCTGATAAAAGATAGTAAAAAACATTAATTGTTCCGAAAGAAACACACGAGAGCAGATGTACATTCTTCGTGAGGTGTACTGGTCTGAAGGGTCGTAATATCAAAAGAAGAGGGAAGCAACGGGGGTAAAATGGCCAAGCCCACGGAGGTAAGGATAAAAGGTTGAAGAAAATAGTCAACAATGAGCTGCCCAAATACGTCACATTTTTACTTCCATTTATTTCCAGTCATTTAGATAGAAACAAGATTTCAGTGATTAAGGGGAACGCACTTCCTTCGAACTTAACAGAACTGTGAGTTACAATCATTAATTTATCTTTATGTCAAGAAAAAATATTAGCATCTCAGAATGTGCTTTACAATATAATTAGCTACCACGGTAAAGTCTTATGACTAGCTGCACTAATTGCACTTTCAAACCGTATCATGATAATCACTTGAAAGGTCTAATACTAATATGTAAGCCTAATTGTAAATACTCTTCGTTGCAGCGGTCACTAATTTCTTAAATGTTGAGCTTTGCAAACTGCCAACATGTAAAACAGGACATGCCAAATCCAATTATAAATGTGATAGTAAAGAGAAATGTTTTTTAATAGACCTTAGGATTGATTTGTTTCGAAAATGTGTTGAATAATTGGCGCTTACAAAACCAACCTAATTTTCACGCGTTTACCGCGCAAGGTAGAAGCCTGTATACATAGGCGGGATTACGGGATTACCCCCCCCCCCCACTTTTTACCAGAAGTTAGTTTTTTGTTTCATTCAGTTACATTATTGAAATGTCTTAAACATTAAATTTTTCGGCGGGCTTCGCGCGCCCCATAATAGACGAGGACTGAATTCACATTATATGAAAAGCTGCATAGTTTCTGAAAAGAAGATCTGGGGCATCAAGGAGGGAGCCCCTGAAGAACCTCAATTTCAAGTAATCCATTCTCCCTCCCCGCCCCCTCTGCATTATCGATTCCGGCCGGCTTAAATCATATGGAGTAAGGATATAACTGAAAAAGGTCAAATTGTGATATTTGTGTTCTGTTAAGTGCCCATCTTATGTGAGTTGAAGATAAAATGCACCATTTTGAATGCCTACAATTTCGTAAATACCCAGGAGCCTCCGGAGGCTTCGCCCCCAGGACCCCACCAGGGGCCCTAAGGCGGGCCCCTGACCCCACGCCGTTAGGGCGAGCGCATGGCCGCGCCGTTTGGTAGTCTGCCCTAATTCCCCCCCCCCCCCCCCACTTTCATAGATCAAATCCCGCCCCTGCCTGTACATACATGATTAACTATATGCATCCCAAACAAACAAGAGGGCAAATTATTTTGTAGCCAACAAACAACCAGTCCATATCAACGGTTTTTGCACACTTGATCCCTACAAACCGTACGTATCAAAGTAAAGCACAACGGTGAGCGACAAGATACAAATCAAAATCAACATATAGCCTTATTGTCCGTTGTCAGTATCAACAACTATACAGTGTTTCAATTCTTTCGTGTTGCATTATATATATAACACTTTACACTTACTTGACAATTGTAAAATGCGTTTCTCCCATATGATTGTTTTTGATCATTGTCCCTCTATACCAGGGGTCTTGGCACATTGGTTAATCTAACGGGGAAAGGATAAGGAAAGGGGTGACGGTTTAGACGGTACCTATAATATACACCTTAATCTGCTCCACTGGGGCCACCCAGAAGGCCATAACAATAGTGTTTGGTGTGCACACCCCTGCTCTATACCATAATGAACCACCGTTGGAAATTGGCTGACGTGCGACTGTGTGAACATAGGTCAGTTGGAAACGCTCATAACCTGATGACATATTGGCCAACAGCTATTCACATTATTCAAATCTTGTTGTGGCAGGGAGTTGCAGCTCCCTGTTGTGGCTAGGGAAGGTGGCAGGAAAGTAAGCAAATAGTCTATTCACCCACTTGATAGAATACGAGGATCTTCTATTTGGATTTATGTTGTAAGGGAAAGGATGGGCTAGAATAGCCCCCTTGAATATGCTCGCAGACACTATGGTTATTTTAGTGTATTTGTTATTGTTAATGTGACGGGGCGGAGGCCGTAAAATCCCCCCTCCCCATGGACCCGCGCCTGTTTAACGTATAGATTGAATAGCAATTTGCTGTACAATGGAGTAGTATGTTTGTTTCCCTACGTTTCTATCTCTACTTAAACGATAAGATCTGATATGTGCTCAACGAGGCCGTTATTTAAGGTAGGTAATCATCTCACAAGAGAGAGCCAATTTCGGCAACCCACTTACTTCAAGTTCCTTTCTAAAACGTATCTCATAGTTTCACTCTAGAGCCTATCCCGGTGACCAAAAATGTCCCAGTATACATGTAAATGGCAACTTAAATTTATCCAAGTGCTTTGCCATAAGTGTTACCCATAAGACAAAACCTCTAGTAACTTCGTATAAAATAAGCGAAGTGCAAAACAAACAGCTTCCAACCTTTCTTATCTCGTCAGTAAATTAAACAGTGCCGATCATAATAACGGCATAGCCTTATTTCAAAAGCAAACAGAACCCTCGGATTGTCCCCCTTAAGTTAGAGATGATGCTTATAAATTCCTTGTCAGACCTTATAAATTCCTTGCCAACCTAGACGGACATGTTTCTAAGCCCTCAAGCAATAAAGGAATTTCTACTTTCAGGTCTTCCTCTATCTCTTTTCATCACCATTCTGTAACAGAGGATTGCTTTAGGTTTTCTTTTACTCGATGGACAGTGGCTTAGCGGAATTGTCTGCCTCCAGTAGTTCGGAATACCCCTTCTATTGCAACCTTTATAAATCAAATACGTAAGCTCAACTTGACATTCTAGAGGACATCCTAGCATACTCTGAACTAATTTTTGTCCGTTTCACACCTACAGCCACATATCCCGTATCGTTTGCGGAGATCAGTTTGTAGTATTCTACCAGAACCAGAACCATATGTAATTACAACACTCCCAATGCTTGCTCTGTGATATGAGCACCTCTGCATTTTTTTTTTAATTTGAAGCCAACCAAAGAGCGTAAAGAGTATTAAAGAGTGTCGTAGTATACTCAGGGTAAAACTGTACCTTTGGCGACGAGTGTCTTCAAAATACCACATGCTTAGGGTAGCAGATATAATGATGTTGAAAACGCTACCGGTACCCTATTCAGATGTACGTTAATCATTTTTTTTTTTTACATTTCTTTGTAGATATAGTATATTTTGATTGCAGTGAGTTCCACTACCAAACATTCCCCGACATTAAAGCTATAATCTTTCAGGGCACAAAAAAGAACAAATAATGCATCTCATAAATTTAATAAACTGTTCAATCAAAGCCACAACTTTAAAGGACGGGTAAGAAGTTTCTTCAGGGAGCAGTACTACACAATAAGTCAAAGGTCAACGGGTAACACTTTAATGTGTGTTTATAGCTAACGGCGGGATGTAAACGTACGTTAAACCAGTGTGCACTGCTATGCGAGGGTGGCGTAGCGCTCAGATGTTTCATTTCCAGTTGACCTGGACAGAAAGGTTACACACGCATGCGCAGATATGAACTTCGAACTCGGCTATTAAGGGGATCATCTACATGAGCTGCGTATCTTACATATATGCGCTTACGTATCGCAGATAATGCACTGCGAAAGTGCATATGCTGGATTTACGTACATGTACTGCAATAGGAGGTGAATGGCCATTTGGGGACCATCAGAGGTGAGACGGTCAAAACCTCTAAACATTATTTCTCAACAAGGGTGAGCAAGAGGGTCCTCCTTTTTCATTTTTCATTTCATTTATTTATTTTTGGTGTATCACAAAGTAAATAAGTTACAGAGAGAGTGTGAAACGAAGTGCATTAAGAAACCCTTTAGGGCTTGTCGGGAAGTGGCACTCTCTAGAAAAAAATAAAGAAAACACGAAGATGGGAGATAAGACGCAGAATAACAAAAGAAATCGATTTTTAGCATGTAAATTGCCCATATATAATATTGTTTTTTTCTACGTTACATAATATAACGCATTTGCGTTGGTTTGTCCCTCTGTTGACTAGCTTGAATGGTTGGGGTGTGAAATATGTTCAATTCAAACACCAAATTAACCCTTCAATATCATTACGACACCGGTAAGGCTTAATGGCATCTTAGAGAGCAGTATTTGAACATCTTTATGGACATTCAATGTAAACATGGTCGTTATATTCAAAAGCATGTATAGGAACATTATATTACTAAAGTTCACTAAATCAGTTACCCCTTACTAATTTCCTTTAAAGGCATATTCCAGTGGCGCTGTTAATGAGATCTTGTAAGAAAGTTAAAAAACAAATATATTTCGAACCATATTTTCCAAACTCTGTGGTAATACCTTTTCCCAAACTAAAGATAACTCACTTTAGAGATCGGTTGTCTAATTTAATTAAAACCATCACCTTTCAACAAACCCACAAAAAGTTATGTAATGTGCACAAATTGTGTCAATTCCTTTACCTGCAGATCTAGCATCACCTCGCGTCAAGTGTTTTGCGTAGCAGACAATGTTGTAAATGCTCCCTGCACCATCATCAAAATTATGAAAAAACTAAATTCAATATTAAATCAATTTGCAATCACAGATTCCCTATTATGCACTTAATCTCAGGAAAAGTTTGCATCACTGTGAAAGTAAGTAACTTTCAAATGCCGTTTGCCATAGAGATGTTGTTTTCACCTCCGGAAAAACAAAATTTTCTCACATTTTGGAGTCAGTGACTTTTTTCCCTGCGAAATGCATTTGAAATTTTCTGAAAAGGTGACGTGTATCGTGAAACTACTTTTAGCTCCAACCACGGAGCTGTAACTAATAACACCTCCCTTCTCCAACTTAAAAGTCTGCGTGCACTTTGAAACTCGTGATGATGGTCAAAAGCAAAAAAAAAAAAAAAAAGAGTTGCGTCTGGTGCTAATTACGTCACAAGCTTATCTTTTTTCAATTATTCGTTTCCATACATTCCATTTCAAACTGTTCAACTCGATAAAAAGTTCAAATTTTAAATTCATTTTCCAATATGGTTCAAGTTTAAACTTGGTTTCCCTTTAGTTACCTTTTTACGATAGGTGGAAAATACCAACCAAGGGAGTACAGGAATTGACATCCAAACACGAAAAAAGTTTTTACAAAGTAATCATGTGTAAATCTTTAGGTATCTGGAGTTGAGTCAAGGAGATGACTGAATTTCTCACCATATGTGATCAAGTCAAATACGTCTAAATGAGTTCAAGCTATATGGTTTGATTCTGTCATCTAGGGACCTTCAGCTGAACTCGATCTTTGAAATAAACCCGGATGCATTCAGACATCTGCATCTTTTAGAGACGATGTAAGTATAGTCTTGTTTCAATGTTACTGGGTTTTGCCAGGAAGGGGGTCCGTAGACCAATGATATGCAAATAAACTTTAAGCCAGCAATTACATGGAATGCGGGCAGTGGAAAGAAAAGTGTTTTCCGGGGTCAACGTTTTACACCTATAGTTTCTATGATGTTTAAAGAAATAAAAAAGTACATGCGAACTTTATCTTTTCTCTCTTTCCTTTGTTTCACACGTACAAGCGTAAGATTTGGAAGATCATGCTTTTGCAGAGAATTAGGTATCATGTTCCTTTACCGGAATCATCCGGGAGCCTTTCCGTATAAGATTCTCTGCCAGAGAAATGCAACCCTGCCGAGAAGAATGTTTGAGTGGACGACCATCACTAGTTGGCGCAGAGTTAGTAACGTTAGTTAAGTTACATGGAGTTTTACACCTATTGGTTCAAGTCGACCCGGTCACGGTTTTTTTCAGTTGTTGCTTACTAGCTTACTTTCCCTACTGGATTGCTTATGCTGAACATCACACACATCTACAGTAGATTCCTTTTTTAGAGTATTTGGTATTACTCGACCTGGGAATCGAACCCTGGCCTTCCGCGTTCGAGGCGTATGCTCTACAGCTAAATCAAACAGGTCTACGTTAGCGTGGAAAGTGTAGGAAATTGTGAAAAATCATGCTCTATCAGAGATCCACCAACGATAATCTTGTATTAGAAATATCTAAGCAGTCGTAATTGTGTAATCTTGTCCGAAAAATGCATCGTCTCGTTTGTCCCTATGGTCCGACAATTTGTAAACATCCAAATAAATTCGCCCGAATATTTTAATATTTCGGGAAAAGTTCCACTCAAAGCCATCATTATTTCGGGCTGAGAATATCTGCTTTTCACATAAGCTGTGGGAATGAATTCCAAGTTTTTCTATTCTTATTTTTTTTCCTGACAATTTTACCTTGACTATGTTAAAATGAATTGGTATGTTTGACAATTTCCGGCATTGCTTGGCACAAGACTATGAAAAGCTGCCGAGGAATATCTTTTTATCGACAACTCGAATGTATTGAGATTTGTTTTTTGCTCTCTTAAATTAGTTATCCACACGAACATCCCATACATAGACAGAGCTTACTACAGGTTAAATTGTCGCTACCGTACGTGTGAGTATAGGCGTAGCAAGAGGGTTGTCTGTTATGGTATTTTGTGTGAAAGTTTGAACTTGCTCAACTTGTTCAAATCAATAGGTTTTGCAAGAAAGTTAAAGTATTTTCGAAATAATACAAGGAAAGGTCAACATCATAACAGGTATTACAGGAATGTGATATTGTTTCTCATTCAAAATTAAATATTATAAAGTGTTTGTCATATCATACAAATGAAAGCTTCACGGAGGCCATCTTGGGGCGCCTTTTTCAACCCAGGCGGTGGCGACAATCCACGAATAGGACGTATGCAGTTCATGCTCTGTCCTTTATATAGAAAGTCCGTAGTAGTCCATTAAAACACACAGGCTCAACTTTCCTAACCCTAAAACTCTAGCTCCTCTCACAACCATAAATCTTAGACTCATACTCATCGGGACGTGTTTCAAGTTTATTGCTTCAGAACATAACCTGGTGATTACCCTATTGTGTTATCAGTGTATTTCTTTTCATTTGATGTCATTCCAAAAGCTGTGCCAATTGAAAGTTTTTGTAGACTACTGGACACATTGTTGTTTGGGGTAACAGGGGAGAGTCTTTAATATGCTTTAATTTGCTTACTCATTCGTTACTAGCATGATATTTCTAGGTGAGTTAATACTGAATTGAAGCCACTAAGTTATGAAGTATCAGCCTTACTTAGCCTTTTAGTTCTCTCCCCTTTTTGAAACGCATGTTCCGTTCTTTTAAAATGAGAATTTGTTCTTTGTATGATGTTTATTCCAACTGTCGCTTTTTTACAGAAAGACGGACAATTTTGGAATTTGCTGCATCTTTCAAGATCAACAGCAAACTGAGTGCAAAGCTCCTCCTTCGCCCTTCAACACGTGCAAGACTATGATACCAAACAACTTTTTGCGAATTAGTTTATGGGTAGTCTCTTTAGTTTCTCTGATAGCAAATATGATTGTGATAGTTGGTCGATTACAATGTAAGATTCCTGTCATGCGCAATATGATTTTAGCAACAGTTTGTGAAAAGCAAAATACTTTCCTTATTAACCTTGCTATTGCGGACTTTCTGATGGGAGTATATCTTCTTGCTATTGGGATATCTGATTTAACCTTTGGAAAAGACTACTTTTTGGCTGCACTTGGCTGGAGGAACGGAATACCTTGCAAAATAATTGGATTTATTGGTTTTTTGGCAAACGTTGCGTCACTCCAAATCTTAACATTTGTAAGTGTCGAAAGGTTCGTTGCAATTGTATTCCCATTCGGCGGATTTCAGTTTGGCTCGAAGTCGACTGCAACGGTAGTCGCAACTACTTGGGGTTTTAGTGCTGCAATGGCGCTTACGCCAATTATTTTGTCTGAATTTGGCGCAGAAATTTTTGGTTTTTCTGACATTTGTTTGGGCCTACCTCTTGTTCCTGTTCCTGAGATTTCGAAGTATCATGTGTCCGATGAGTACTATTATTTTGGAACAAACCTTGCACGGGTTCTTGGGGACACCGGTGTAAAAAGTTTCCAATGGATGTACTCTCAAATCGTATACATTTACTTTAGTGCAATCTGCGTGTTGGTAATTACTTTATGTTACATATCAATTTTTCTATCAGCCATTGTATCCAGGGTGCAATCTGGACGCCCTGGTGACAATCAGGAAGAAATCAGATTGGCGCTAAGGGTTTCCATTATTATCGGCACAGATTTGCTTTGCTGGCTGCCAGTCATAATAGCAGGAGTTTTGTCGAGTGCAGGTTATCAAGTTCCTACTGATGCTTATGTTTGGTTTGCTACATTTGTCCTGCCGATAAATAGCGCCCTCAATCCTTTCATTTACACTCTCACTGCAATTAAACGAAGAAAAAAGGACAAACCTTCATTCAATTCTTGTCATTAGTAGCTGACAGGAGAGCAGTCTCGAAGGGGATAATTTCTTGGTTTTTCTGTTAAATGTTAAATTTAAGATAAATTCAAATGTTGTTATACAGATAGATTATCGTGAGAGGTGGGATGTGACGAGTTTTCAAGTATTTGATTGACGTTATTTAATAATTTTGCGACAGAGAAGTATAAAACGTTAACATATTGCTCTCAAAATTTTGGAAATGTTAAGCCCCTCCACCGTTTTATCATTCACGTTCAGCTACCTAACTACTAATGGACACGGGAAACTTAACTCTATGTTGTTCGTACACCGTCTTATCGGTTAATTCTCTCAGCTTATGGGGACAAATTCTGATCAGTTAAATTAAGTTTCAGTTTGATGTTAAATCTGAAAAAAAAATTGAAAAAATAAGTTTTTAAAATATTTCAGTCGTGCAATTTGCGATTTTAGTCGTTCATTGATTCCAGTCATTTAAAAATTTAGTTGTGCAATTTTTTATTTTCAGTCGTCAAATTATTCCAGTCATTGAAATATTTTAGTCATGCAATCTTTGAATTTTGTCTACTAGTCAATTATTCCCAATTATTTAAATATTTCAATCGTGCAATCCGTGATTTTAGTCGATCAGTGATTCCAGTTAGTGAAATATTGTTTTTAGTTCTGCAGTTTGTGACAATAGCAGTCCATAAGTGATTCCAGCTTTGGGAATATTTTAGTGGTGCAGTTGCTGATCTCAGTTAAACAGCCGTTCGGTGATTCTAATAGTTAGGGAGCTACCCCCCCCCCTTAACCTTTTTGCACTATCGGGAACGAAAGGTTTGAGGGTCCCATCGTATTTAGGATACCGTGACAGAG
The DNA here is from genome assembly GCA_037179385.1 of Holothuria scabra. Taxonomy (NCBI): domain Eukaryota; kingdom Metazoa; phylum Echinodermata; class Holothuroidea; order Aspidochirotida; family Holothuriidae; genus Holothuria; species Holothuria scabra. The sequence goes on from CM074197.1 coordinate 26,998,431, forward strand.
AGAGAAACCCATTTCTTAAGTTTCGCATGCGGGCCCATAAGAACAGGTGGGACCCTACAAGGCACCAAAAATGACAATCAATTACACTTTTGAGAACATCAATAAAATTTAAAAAAACACTGCAAGTACCAAAACCATTTAATTGAAATATAAAGGAACATCCCTGAGGAATATCCCTTCTTAAGTAATGCTTTGGTATCAAGTGATGTGTCCGGATAATAGAAAATCAAGTTCGGTTTTGTTCTCAAAAGTGTAATTGAGACCCTATTTGGGCCCCTAGTTGGGATCTCCTTATAGGACCATCTCCCAAGTCATTTCATGTAAGTGGATCGATTCTAAAGTAATTAATATTGATTTGGTTGAGACAAGTTAAAATGCGTCCATTTGGGTCCCTTGTGGTCCATCTGGGCCCTTCTTAAGCGAAAATGCCCCGAAAAATCGTTTCTAAAATTACATTTTTATGACCAGTGATGAGTGGAGACTAAACGGTATCAGTTTCAGCTTCGGTCTCAAAAGTGTAATTGAAACCATTTTCGGGCCCCTGGTTGGGACCCTCTCATAGGACCACCTTCCCAATCATTTCGATTTTAAGTATCATTTTCGGAAACCTGCAATGTATTAGGCTCGATTGTTAGTAATATTGACTTTGTTCTGACATGTTAAAATTGGTACATTTAGGCCTTTGTGGTCCATTTGGGCCCTTCTTAAACGATAATGCCCCGGAAAATGTTTTCCTAAGTTATATTATTATTATTAGTGATGGGTGGAGACTAAACGGTATCAGTTTCAACTTCGTTCTCAAAAGTGTAATTGAAACCCTTTTTGGGCCCCTGGTTGGGACCCTCTTATAGGACCACCTTCCTAATCATTTCGAACTTAAGTATTATTTTTGGAAATCTGCAATGTAATTGGATCGATTGTTAGTAATATTGACTTTGTTCTGACATGTTAAAATGGGCACATTTAGGCCTTTGTTGTCCATTTGGGCCCTTCTTAAACCATAATGCCCCGGAAAATGTTTTCTTAAACTCATACTTTCATCATCCCAAACAGTTCCAATTCTCCCAACCTACTTACTTCTAGCCCCTCCCACATTTATCTAAAACTCATTTCTATCCAGACACAATCCTAGTTTTTTGCTTCATGGCTTGTCCCAGTGGCCATACAAGTCCATAATGTGTAATCAAGACACTCTCAGTGTCCATGCTGTGTAATTTAGCTATGATGCATTGTTTGAATGTGATGTCAATCAAAGAGCTGTACCAGTTGAGAGTTTTGATATATGCATACTAAAACTGTAGTTTAGGGTGACGAAAGACTGCCTTTAAGTTATATTTTTATTATCAGCGATGGGTGGAGACTAAACGGTATCAGTTTCAACTTTGTTCTCAAAAGTGTAATTGAGACCCTACCTGGGCCCTACTTTGAGCCCTTTCGAAGAGGTGAATGCCCCGGATTTCGTTTTCTTAAGATTTATATTTCAATTAAATGGTTTTGGTACTTGCAGTGTTTTTTAATTTTATTGATGTTCTCAAAAGTGTAATTGATTGTCATTTTGGGGCCTTTTAGGGTCCCACCTGTTCTTAAGGGCCCGCATGCGAAACTTAAGAAATGGGTTCTACTCTTTGTCACGGTATCCTAAATACAATGGGACCTTCAAACCTTTCGTTCCCGATACTGTAAATGATTAGGGCGGTAGCTCCCTTACTATAATATTTCAGATCTTCATGTCAATAAGCAATCCATTCGTACAGTTATTGCGGTAGTTTCATGAGAGTTTACACATGCATTGACTCCAGGCTATTACTTAAATTCATTCGTTAACTACTTTCAGTCGTGCATTCATTTCAGAAATCCTTTAATTTTAGCTGACCAGGTATTGAAGTTATTTCAGATCCAGTTTCGGTTACTTCAGTCTTTTAATGCTTTCTATGGCATAAGATTCATAGTCATGAAACAAACGACAGGACGAATAAAAAAGAAAACTTTCTTCTCAAGCCGTTTATGTAGGATGGAGAAAACTTCTTTTCAAAACAATAATACAATCGGTTTTTCATTTAAATTAATTTTTTTCAGTGTCCTTGTAAATTTCAAATAAATTAAAGTTTTGTTTAGTAGCTAATATGTAATGATGTAATTTAACTATGTTCCTTCGTTTCCACCATCTAATTATGACGTCGAAATTTATGCCGTCGTCAAAAACCACTTCGTAATAAAAAGCCCTCAATAGGTCAAGGCTTATAAGGTCTTAGAAACTTATTCTGTTGTAAAAAGGGAAAAAAGGAAACTTACGACGTCAAAAGTCTTTAAACTGTCTTTGTCAACTTTTAAGCCCTCAGAACTTATGAAGTCTCTAAAAAACTTTTTCTATTCTCAAAAGCCATTGTGTCGTCTACAGATATTTCGCCGTCAAAACTATTTCCGTCGAAAATTAAAACTTATTAAGCCGTCAAAACTTATTCGCCCATCAAAACGTAATCTGTTGTCAAACCCAGTCGTCAGAACTCATTTTGTAGTATTATGTGAATATTAGGAAAGTTGTCCGATCATTTTGACCAAGCACAAACTCCCATACATTTTGAAGCCGAGGAAGGCGTGAATCTATCCTATAAAGCCATTTCTAATCCAATGATTAACACTTTGGAAAATAAAGGAAATCATGCCACACTTCTGATATTGAATTCTTTCCTTTTATTCCTTGAATATTGAAAATGGTATTAAGAATGTAGGGACTCGTCATATAAATAAATCGTTAAGTGCGTGCTTAATCATCAGTAATAAAATTTTGTTCTTATTTTTCGAAGTATTTTAATTGGAAAGGAAGCCATAGGGTAGATGTTCAGTTGAAAAGGACAATTACTTAGAAACGACATGAGAAACGTGTAAATAGTAACGTATCTTTCAACTTAAAAGGTGTATTTGACATTATTTTAGAATTTAAATCGATATAAATTTGCATCCAGAATGCTGTTGCTCTTCTCCTGCAAATTTTAATTTACTTCATATCACGATTAGGCGTGATAAAGAATTCATATTTTTAACGTACTTACGACGTTGGTTGAACAAATTATTATTTTTTTGTGTTGAATAAATGTAGCAAAACAAATTCTGTTGTCAATACATTCATTTCTGACATTTTTGAGCCGTTCAGGATAAGGGGTTGAAATGTAAACCTCCATACAGGAAGCGTGTGTTCTTTTCACGTATGCAGAAACGGGCACGGAGAAGCAAAAACTAGGACCGAAACTAGAACCGAAACTAGACCGGACAAAAACACAATCGCGAACCATTCACACCGCGCCAGCAAACAAAAGTTGTGTCAACCATGTGCAAAACACCCAGGACAATGTACAAATACAACTAATGAAGACAATTGAGATTATTGAACTCCCTTGCATTGAACATTTAAGTTTAATATTAACTTGATTAACACCTGATCAATGCCTGATTAATACCAGAATTAAGCAACCTCATTGAAACCTAAAGTGAACCCAACAGAAAGGATTATGAGGAATACAGTTTAGTTTTCATACTTTACTTTTTGTCGATAATCACTGAGTACCATTGTCAAACACTGTTCTGATATTCCACACGACGGTTTACTGCCATAGCGAGGATTATTACTGCAAATGGTCTATACAACGAACAAACAGATAGATAAGACTAAATTTTGTGACGAATATTCTTTCATTCGACAACACCATCTGAAAAACACGCCCTCATTGAACATGTTACAGGGGGCTGGACAAGTATAGTGATAACAGCTCTTAGACTCGTCGAAACGCCCAGATTTAAAGATTAAGCTACTGGCAAAGTTAGAAAATAATATTAATTGCCCCATCTTCCAGATATCAGACGACTAAGTCCAGGATGTTTTCCGTTGAAACACCCAGTTTAAAAATTATAACCCGTGTATCGACGCTACATGCTACTTGGATTTTGGAATTATTTAGCATAAGACGTCCATGGACCTAGTGTTGATTGACAAAGTTGGTTCGGTGCAAATACGTAATAATTAGCAAACCAGATTTGTCAAATAACACATTTAAGAGGAAAACTACTTTTATTTTGGTCATTGTTCAACAATATAAAATACTCTGTTTTTAGTCAGATTAATTCAGTTTCGGATGTAAATCTGGTTAATCAGTCGAGAGACGTTGTTTATCGTTCGATAAACTTAATGATAACTACCAACTGATAAACTTGGTGTATCGGTTGACAGCCCAGACTCATCAGCCGTTCAATAACGTCCATCGAATGATTTGACATTTGACCTGGTCAATCAGTTGATGAATTAGGTTCATCAACTTATTTAACGTGATTTATCGACTGGTAAGCCAATTTTATCAACCAAACAGCAAGATTCTTGTTAATGACCAAGTTAATCGCTCGATAAACAAGGACTATCAGTTCCTCCCTTAAAAGTGAATAAAAGTTGCTTTTCAGTTAGATAAAATTGTTGTATCAATTCTGTAAACGTATCTTTTGAGCATTTGGTGTTTGGCTTATGGACGCCGAGTGCCAAATAGTTTGACCAACTTGGTTCGTCGTATTGATACACCTGGTTTATCCATTTGATAGGCCAGGTTTATTTAAAAAAAAGTGTCTTATCTATTGATAAACTTGGTTTATCGCCGCACAATGTCCAGTAGTTCGAAAAACGTAACTTTTTGACTAACAACCATGTTCTTCAGTCGATAAATCAAGTTTACTGCTTAAACTTGCTGGTTTGGGCGAAAACCTCATTTATCGGTCGATTAACCAGGTTTATCAGCTGAGAAACCCCTCATTGTAATTTGTCAACAGACAATCAAAGTGTATCGAAATATTAGCCATTGTCATGTAATAATTTTGTATCTTACACCCCATGAGTTTATTGAATTACTCGAAACAGCACTCAAATTGAAAGAAAACAGTTCTCGATTGACTTATAAATTATATATAAATTATAGGTTAATTCCTCCCCATCACAGATCCTACATTCTGCCCTGCATGTGGCCATGTAGCCATGGATTTGAATGATATGGGAATATGGGACCTTTCTTTACAAAATAATATCGAAACGGAACTGGGGATAAGAGAAATAATATATCTTGCTCTCATTGGGAAAAGATACTTCAACTGAAGGGTTCACTTTTCACTCGGTGTCGTTTTATACATACGATCCAATTCTCTTGGTAAATTATGTATTAACTAGACGGATTGCAATTTCAAGCACGTGCAAATCTTAGCTTCTGAGAAGATTAGGACGAGAAGTAGAAAAGCGCAAATATTAGCGTCTCCTGCATGCCAAGACGATCGCACAGTACACACTGCATTTGGAGATGGGGATAACTGAAGTAACACTAGTGGTAACTGTGGTAACACATCAGTCACGCTCTGCACAGATAAACTTTCTCCGTCTAAGTGAGGCTTCATTTAAACCCAAATATTATCCAAAATTTTCTATCAAAGACCCTCAAACATGACACAGATATTCTCTCCGGAAATCTTACCTGCAAAACAATACCTTAAACTTTGAAAATGTTTTAGAATACCCGAAAAAACGCATATGAAAAGTAAGCAAATCGTACGCAATCTTTCTTCTTTTCGCGATTCTCACTCCCTGGTTTGGAAGCCACTCGAGATAAGCCGGAAATCACGTAATACTTCTTTCTAGTCCTTTTCTGTACAAAGGTGGAGGTTACTGGCGCGTTTTACGAATACCATGCTCTAATTAGGAAAATCACCTTCAACACTATCTGTCTGTGAGGACTATTTGTCTATTGTTTACGAAAAAAAGGGAAATCCTCGACGAAAAGTGAAAATAAGAGATACTCTGAGGTTTTACTGAGTCCAACCTGCGAGTTTTCTCAGCTTTAATGAGTACTACTTATTTTGGCATCTGGCCACTGCACAGAAACTTTCCGGGAAGAAAGGTTGGGGGTAACTGTGGTACGCGTGATTGTCCTGAAAATAAGAACTGGCTACAAATCTTGACATCTTTAACAATATTCTTTGATCTGTTTTATGTTTTTTTCAAGTATCAAAAGAATTTTAAGAAACGTATTTAACTGTATATATTATCAGTAAAAATAAATGAAACAGAAATAGGGGATTTTCATCTGAAAATTCTTTCACATATGTTTGTTTTTGGAAACGTGAGCAATGAACTTCGTCGTTTTTACCTTGTGTGTAGACTACCTTGTAACTTAATCCTTGATTGAGGGGGGAAATAAACATTTATGTGTCCGGCCTGCGTTGTTTGACTGCCGAGACAGTTCATGGTATACTGTTGTGAGTGTTGTCGTGTTAGTTCTTTGATCTGTTTATTGTGCAGTCAGTGTCAAGTGATAGAAAAGAACTAATCAGGAAAATATGCTAAGCCATCCTCTTTTGATGCTTGGAGAATATGGCTCTGTTACCACGAACTTGAGATAAATGGTCATCGCCTTGGTTGAGATGGAATGAAAGGGTCGGGAAGTTCTCTCAGAACTATCTAGTACCCTGATGATGCCAATGTCATACGTTACGCTTTCAAGGTGTTAGAAGCAGTGCTGTAACAAGTCACGACTCGAGTCAGCTCCTCTCAAAATGAGATTGACTCAATAGAATTCAGGACTAATTTCCCCATTGAAATAGTACAGTGACTCGAATCAATGACTGGACTGGATTAACTTAAAAGTTTGAAAACTGGTGACTCGAGCCATTAACCTAGTGACTCCATTACAAAACTGTTTAGAAGCAATTCGACATTGGCGAAGGGAGGGGGGGGGGCGGGCGAACTTTATTTCGGTGCCCCGTCACGGGGAGGGGAAAGTTTTGGGTATTTTGCGGTCTTAATATGTAATTTTGTGAAGAATATTGGGTGAATTTTAGGAAAGAATACTGAAAAGTTGTCGCAAAAGGCAAAAAGTAATGGATTTCTATCCTTGGATTAAAGGCATGTTCTGGTGGGTTTTTGCCTTTATCTTGTAAGAAAAACAAAAATATTCAACACCATATCCTTCAAACCCTATCACAATACCATTTTCCTAACTCCAGATATCTCACTTTAAAGATTGGTTATTTCTGTTAAAAAATACCTCTGCCCTTCAACAAAGCCACAGAAAGTTATGTAATGTGGGCACATTGCTTCAAATTCCTTTTGTTTTTCTTTATAATTGAACATCCTGTTTGTCCTTGAAATTTGATACTGTTGGAATGTTTGAATATCTTTTCTTGTAGATCTAGCACTACCCTTCAACATATGTAGAGCGCAACTAACGGTGTTCCTTGATACTGTCTGCAGCGGCATCATAATTATAAATAAATTAAATGCAGCATCAAATAAATGTGCCACAATGACATCACAGATTTCCCATGATGCATCAAATCCCACGAAAAATTTGCAATATTTTAAAAATTTGTATCTTCCAAATGCTATAAGCTATTGAAATGCAGTTTTCACCTTTTGAAAGAGAAAATTGTTCTCTTTATTTTGAAGTTAACAAATTTTGTCTCCAGAACATGCCTTTAAGGGAAAAGAAGTATGCTTCTGCTCTCCTCATTTTGTACTGGAAGGCTAGCCCCAGCCCTTCTTCCTACTCCTATGTCTTCAAATTACACTGTTACTTTTTTCTGATTCCAAACGCTTATAAGAATTGTTGGCAAGATATGTTTTCCGAAGTGAATCTTTTTCGCTCTTCCAAATGAACTTGAACTCCATCTTCAGGTTTTTTTTTTGGAACATAAATTCATGAATTCAATTTTTCAATATCAAAGCAGTTGAAGTCCAAGTTCACTGTTCAAAGTATGGTACAATTGAAATACGATGCATCTTGAGTGGTCCGTACGGGACTCTTCCTCTGGGGCGACTTTTTGCCTGGTTCCTGATCCCTATGCAACTAGGGCACAATCTCCTCCTGACCGAGGAAACGAAGTCTTCCTGATTCAGCAAGGTTTTTTGCTAATGGGAGGGGGCTGCAGTTGCAGTTCTCGTCCCGAACGGCCATGCAGGCTTTTCAATATCGCCCTTTACAACAGGCGAGAAATACCGTTGGCATATTTAAAATTTCCATCTCACTTGAAAGATATTAGATGTATTGAGTAAGATTTATTTTAAGTTTTTTAAGACCTTGTCGAATTACTACACTAGTTTGAAAACCTGGAAGACTGGAAGGTGCGGGGTAATCGCAAAGAAATTTGAGTAGAATTTAGAAATCGATATAGGTTGCTTTATTGTTTTTACCTTGGGGGATTCTAAAACTTGTCCAAACTAAGCTTTGACTTGTCTCTTTATTTAAATTCAGTAAGTAGTTCTATTTTTCTGATTTTCTTTTATCAACTTATGTGGAAAGACACTAGTCTTGACAGCTGTCCCTTCCCGACTACCGTCACATTGTTTCATGTTAATATTTGAAGTCGGTCACCATACAAAGATTACAATCTTACAACCGACGGGCCCTAACCAAAAATAAGCGCTGGTATATGGGATAGCGTCTGCAGTCGAAACATTTTCAGGGAAAGAAGAGATTAACTGGGATGAAGTAATGCTTTATTCATTGTATGTAATAGTGATGTTGAGCTCCCTGGGGGCTTGCGGAGAGTTTTTTTTAGGATGGGCCTTAATTCCCATCCAGTTTTTTCCGGCTACGGGTTTAATTTGGAACTGACAGCCCGATGAGTTGAAAACAGACGGTGGGTCTCACTTGACAAATCAGTAGTGAAACAAGTTGTTAATCTAGCGGGCCAACACTAGAAGCTATCCAGTTAGCAATGTTCGGTGTTCCACCGGCGGCCATTTTGTCCACTTCTGATGGGCGCGAAAACGTTGTTGGCCACTGAAGTACCGTCTTGGTCCATCGGAGGTCCGCTGGCTAGATCCGAGTCAGAAACAAAATTTCATGCTGGGTAAAACTGTTCAGCTGTCATCGCCGTCGGAGGACCGCTGGCAAGCCACCTGCCATTTCTCCGACGGACCGCCAAAGTGGCAGACGGCTATCCATTGCCGAGCCGACCAAATTTACTGACAGGGAACGACTGATTTTTAGCAAACGGATATAACCTAGTCCTTTTGACTGTTTGAGAACAAGGGAATTGGGAAATTGTGCTATGACTGTTGTTGTTCTAAATATGTTGACACATAAGCGAAAAGCAATCAGCATTGCAAATAGGCTATTTTGGCACTTTTGAACAATTTGATATTCATTTCGAAAAGACTGCGAGCAATCAGGTTGTACAGCTGAAAGATACTTTTGCTGTTATTTTTGCCGTGCAGATAGATAGATACTAACACCTGTTCAGATACCACACGTACATCAATAGAACAGTTATTTGAAGAGATGCAACACATATTTGGAACAGCCTGGTCAGAGTCATCAAGCGAGATTATTCCGTTGTGTGTCTTGTTATGTCCCCATCAATTCCTTACAATCGTTTCTAAGTCCCTGTAGTGCGGACGCACTGGTAACACACGCACTAACTATGACAACATCCATCCAGAAGGTTCCAATAAGTTCTTACAACATCAGTAATGTAGGTCCTCGCTCCTCAGAAGCCTGAAGTCCCACTTCAGGCTTCAGGCTTCTGATATATGTACATGTATATATATGTATATATATATATATATATATATATATATATATATACATATATATATATATATATATATATATATATATATATATCAAGGGTGGGATTTTCTCCTGGCTTGGGCGTCCAGAAGGAACGGACAGGGTTTGCGGGGTTGGGAACTTCCTCTGAGGGGGTATCATCCTGATGGTCTGTTATCCCGAAATGGTAGCGAAGGCGGAGTTTCCTACAGAAAGACGAAACGTCTCTGCGCAACAATGTAATCAATACCATTTACAAAGATGTCAACGATCTCCTCCCCCCTAAAATGACCGCACTGCGTAACCTTCGTCCTGAAGAACGATTTTATCCCTCAAAAGTAACAGGGATATCATTATTAAACCAGCTGACAAGGGTGGTGCTGTCGTGGTGTGGCGGAAGGACCTGTATATTGCTGAGGCCAACAAACAGCTATCCGACCAAAGTGCTTATTTAGAACTTCCCGCTGACCCCACTCCTGAGTGCCAAAAGTTAGTTAAAAACACTTTGACCCAACTCATGGACAATAAACAACTACCCCAAAACGCTACTTCTCTACTCCACCCTTGCCCACAGATTTCTAACTTCTACCTGCTTCCCAAAATCCACAAAGCCAACAACCCTGGCAGACCTATCGTCTCTTCACACAGCTGCCCCACCGTACTTATTTCTGAGTATGTGGATTCTGTGCTCTCCCGTTTAGTTTCAGCTTTGCCGTCGTCTGTTCAAGACACGCCACATTTCTTGAGACTTATTCGTGACTTTGAGTTTCCTGATAATTGTGGAGAACGTCTTTTATTCACCATGGATGTGTCCAGCCTGTACACGTCAATTCCTCATAATGCTGCCTTAACAGCTATCCGTTACTACCTAGACAAACGGCGTGATCCCCTTGTACCGACTGACACCTTCCTACGTTTAACGGAACTTGTTCTCAAGCAAAATTGTTTTCAGTTTAATGGGCGTTTTTTCCGTCAAGTTAAAGGAGTGGCCATGGGAACCAAAATGGGTCCCTCTGTTGCCTGTTTGACCATGGGCCACTTTGAAGAACAACTTTTTTCTCAGTATACCGGGCCACGACCTATACGTTACAAAAGGTATATTGATGATATTGTAGGAGTTGCCTCTGGTTCCCGTCGAGATTTAAAAACTTTTATCGACATTGTTAATTCCTTTTGCCCCTTTTTGAAATTTACCCATTGTATCTCGGACTCATCTGTTGTTTTTCTCGACCTTAAACTGTCCATCAACAACCGTACAATTACCTCTAACCTACACTTTAAGCCAACCGACTCGCATAACTACCTTTTGTACCCTTCCAATCACCCCAAATCTTGCACTGAATCTATCCCTTATTCCCAGCTCTTGCGAGCCAGACGAATTTGTTCGGAGGATTCTGACTTCTCTACTGCCTCTGAAGAAATTTTGTCCTTTTTTGAAAAACGCCAGTACCCTCCCAAAATCCTCTCTAATGCCCTACGCAGAATTCAAGGAACCAGCAGAAAGGAAGCCTTGGAGAAAAAGAGTAAATCTGGTACCAATCTACGTATTCCTTTAGTTATTTCTAATCACCCTTCGATCCGTCCTATTTTACACGCTATCCACAAAAATGTAAAGTTGCTCCAACAAGACCAGTCAACCCGTGATATTTTCCCGGAACCCCCCATCACTACCTTTAGAGTTGAGAAAAATATAGCCAACCATATAGTTCGGGCTTCCCACCCACAAACTTCTTTCGACGACACGGCTGGTACCTTTCCATGTAACCGTCCGAGGTGTAATACATGTCCAGTTGTCGGCAAACACGACCTCGTCAACATTTCTGGCCCCGACGGCAATAGCTTTATTGTCAAACAAAGATTCTCCTGCATTTCCTCAAATGTAGTGTATATTTAAGCTTGTGGGAGATGTAACTCGTTGTATGTCGGAGAGACCAAGCGCCGCCTAGCGGATCGAGTCACCGAGCACCTTAGGTCCATCAAACAGAATCTCCATGGATACCCGGTGGCTGCACATTTTAATCCCCCTTCACCTTGTTCTATACAGCATTTAACTGTTACGGCAGCTGTAATGTGCCGAGGCTCCGATCGTGAAAACCGACTGATCATGAGGCTAGGTACACTCGCTCCACACGGCCTTAACGTTAGAATTGACCTTTTGTAATATTCACCCCATTTTGAGCCAGTTTTTACTCCTTTTACACTTACCCGTTCGTGCTCATTTTTTACTGCGTAGCCCTGATTATTTTTTTTCCGGACCTAGTTTTTGTCTACTTTTCCCCCTTTTTCCGACCGTGTTCGATTTGTACGTGCACTTTTCTCATCCAGGACGCTCTTTCTTTTTTTTTTTTTTTTTTTTTGGTGTTTCACCCTTCGCACTCATGTTTTCTGACAGTCACTTTCGTTCGGTTCTGTTTTCACAGCGATCGCTTCGGATTTGATGTTTGTCTTGTCCAATTGTTACTGTTGGTTGTTCAGTTTGGTTTTTGCCCCCTGATGAAGGGTTTATACCCGAAGCGTCGTGGAGCTTTCCGCAAACTTTTAAGCACTTTTTACTACCTCTTTTCTACCAATATATATATATATATATATGTATATATATATATATATATATATATATATATATATATATATATTTACCTGGATCCTACCTTTGGTCGACATTCCTTCGTCTAAAAATGTACATTAGGTCGACATTTACGATAGGTCAACATTTTCGTGTCGACCTAATGTTTGGTTCACGATTTCAACCCCTTCTGCATACATTCTTAATAAAATAAGTGCATGTATAATACCTTCATGGCGCCCTCTTTATTGTGCCTTTATATAGACGTAATAAACACAATGTATAATATGTAGATTTGCACGTGAAAAAAGGGGTGTTATATCTTGCGTTGTCTAAAAATGTACATTAAGTTAACACGTAAGTATTGCAAAATACCTTTAATACTTTGTTTATTTTATTATAACTTGTGCGTACGTCATACATAATAAATATACCATACATATTATTGTTGGCGCTGTTGAAGTTTATGGTGGTATTTTATTTGAATTTTTTAGTGTCTGTATGTGCAGATACATTCAAATATGTGAAATATTTATATGTCGACTTAAGGTCGATGTCGACCTAAGGTAGGATCCAGCGTTATATATATATATATATATATATATATATATATTTATATATATACATATATATATATATATATGTATATATGTATATATATATATAGAACAGCTTCCGTCAAACGAGAACTAGTGCTGTTCCAAAAAATAAGGCGCCTGCTCAGGAGGTGAATTGCGAGTTGCTTCATCTGTTATTTGAACAAAGGCCAAACCAACTTGGCTTCATGGCTCAGTGGTTAGAGCGTCCGCACTAGAAAGCGGGAGGTCCCGAGTTCGAGTCCCGGTGGAGTCAACATCGTTTTTTAACCTCAGCCAGATCTTCCAGCTTTACCAATTTGATTTATATATATATATATATATATATATATATATATATATATATATATATATATATATATATATATATATATATATATATATATATATAAATATATATATAATATATATATATATATATATATATATATATATATATATATATATATATATATATATATATATATATATATATATATATATATATATATATATATATATATATGTATATATAACGCTAATTCCCACCTTAGGGGGAAATTGTTATATCTGCGCGTACAAAGGGCGAAAAAATAACAATGAAATACATAAGAAAAAATATTCGCCCTAACTTCTAAAATTATAAACAACGTTTTTTCAATGGCCAGCCATCCATTCGTGTTAACAGCTAGGTGTCCGTAAATTTGACAACTTTGAAGTAATTGTATCTACTTTGTAAATCTAGGAGGGCGCCCTTGTCCCTCTACGTATTCCTATATATATATATATAATAAGGTCGAAATGCTGCGGAGCACTGTTGAAATGTGTAGGTCGAAAAGAGGTAGTAAAAAGTGCTTAAAAGCTTGCGGAAAACTCCACGACGTTTCGGGTATAAACCCTTCATCAGGTGGCAAAAACCAAACTGAACAACCAACAGTAACAATTGGACACGACAAACATCAAATCCGAAGCGATCGCTGTAAAAACAGAACCGGACGAAAGTGACTGTCAGAAAACATGAGTGCGAAGGATGAAACACAAATCAAAAAAAGAGAAAGAGCGTCCTGGATGAAAAAATGCACGTAAAAATCGAACATGTTCTTAAAAAAGGGAAAACAGGAGACAAAAACTAGCTCCGGAAAAAAAAAAATTGTAAATAAGGCCTACACAGAAAAAAACGAGCACGAACGGGTAAGTGTAAAAGGAGTAAAAACTGGTACAAAAAGGGGGTGAATATTACAAAAGGTCAATTCTAACGTTAAGCCCGTGTGGAGCGAGAGTACCTAGCCTCATGATCAGTATATATATATATATATATAACTTCGATCTACCAACTTCGACCTATATATATATATATATATATATATATATACATATATATATATTATCAATCAAACTGAAAGTCTGCCATGACGAACAATTCACCGTCCTTACCTGGGACTCTATCCTGGAACTCGAACAGACGCCTTACCAGTTTGGCTATAAAGTCAGTCTTGGCTGTTCGAATTTCAGAAAGGAGTCAATGATTTGTCGAGGGGCGCTACACAGGGCTGTGAACTAAAGATCCTAAAGTGGGAGCAATGATCTACATACCTGGATGTAAGACGCCCACGTTACTGCGTTTTTACAAATTGAAGCAACCGGCAGTCTTACGGTGGCCATTTTGCAGGTGGCAAAAATTTCAGCCGCGGTACAAACTTTACTGGTTCGTATAGCTGAATGTGAACTGAGTAACAACTGACAAACTTAAACCCAGCTTCATTCCTTGATTTTCCAGACTGAACTGTACGGAAGTGCCGACATCATGTGTTTTTTTGTTTCAACTATGCAGAGACAGATATGGGGCCCATTCCACAAAGAGTTACGCACAATCTTAAGTTTGATTCCCCATACTTAAAACAACAGTAAATCAAACTTAAGATCGTGCGTAACTCTTTGTGGAACGGGCCAATGAAGTTAAAAACATTGACGACTATGCTGGTTTCAATGGTAGCCTAAATGGGAGTACTCCAAGTCAAGTTCATGCTTTTACACTGAAGCATCTTAGCAAAATCCTTTAGCAAAGTCCCATAACTGAAGTTTCCTCGACACAGTCTCCCTAGTAACAAATGAAGACACCCAGTCACAAAGTCTCTTCTGACAAGTTTCGCCTCCTTCAAAAGGTCTTACTTTGGAATAAGTCCTGCCGGACGTGAAGGAATCTTATGGGACCCTTTTATAACCCTTAAGGGTTCATATGATGCTGTACGCGCCCAGGATTTTAATAAGATACCCGTGGACGCCCAATAAGTTAATCCAAATGACACATGTGGAAAACTGAGGATCACTTAAACAACTGACAGTGTGTGGGAGAATATGGGTCAACTTCAATCCTTTAATATCCGTCATGCATGTGGGCTACCCATATGAGCCCCTTATCAATCTGGGTGAATGACCCCAGCTTCACCCATAAGGGTTAGTTAGTTACTACATTTAACGACACACCAACACGATAATGTGTTATATATAAAGTGTCATATAGGTCAAAAATGCACTACAAGTCCTCGCGTTTAGTTATCTCCTACGACAGGTAGGGAATACCATGGGCATATTCTACAACCCCGGCTAGGCCACAGGAGGTAGGTTTACTACCTATTTTTGATTGCACGTTGTTTGACGCTTTTTTTTTAGGAACGGTCGACTTTGTCGAGAGGCAATTTTGGTAGGGACAATGAACTTTATTACGGGCGGCTTTGTTTGCCAAACGGCTCAAGGGTCAAGGGTTTCCAGTTATCTTTTTTCAATTTTACTGCCCTTTGAAGCCTTTGCTTTGGACAGGATGGAAACCTGTCCAATGTGCAATACGTAGGGTCCATTACTAATCAGTTCAAAATTCGATTTCGAAATCATAAGTCAGACATGCTGCACCGAAAATAAGATGTAAATTATTTATACATATCAATGGTTCGCACCATGCTCTCAAAGATATAAAATTTTCTGTCATTGAACAAATTCGCGGCAAATCAAACATTGCATACATTTTAACGAAAAGAGGGGATCGCCCAGTTATAGACCGGCAGCCCAGGGCCTTGG
Source organism: Holothuria scabra (assembly GCA_037179385.1). Taxonomy (NCBI): domain Eukaryota; kingdom Metazoa; phylum Echinodermata; class Holothuroidea; order Aspidochirotida; family Holothuriidae; genus Holothuria; species Holothuria scabra. The sequence continues at coordinate 27,014,213 of CM074197.1, forward strand.
GGGTAGATAATCTAGGTACCAATAACAAAGAATATCAGCATGAAGGGAGTCACCTGGGACCTTCATATAATGTGAGTCTGCCGTGCACCATCCGTTGCCAGCAGGTATGGCGGCCATTTTCCAAAATGGCCGCCATGTTTTAGTAGACATCGTTATGTTTGATAATAAAACTTTGATAGAACCTCCTTTCAAAACGTGTGAGGTGTCATATTTCCTATCAGGTGATACCATATATGATGCGCATTGTGCTAATTAAATAACATTTTGGGGCAAAAGGGGTAATGTTTAGCCAATTTTTCCGGAAATTAAAATACATTAATTACCAAATTTCTTTATATTTTTGTCAAGTCATAAATAAGTACATTGAAACTTTCCTAAAAATGTTTCCTATACATAGGTACTATTGTGTCAAAACAATAAAGTGATTGCTTTTTAGAAACGAAAGTTACAGTCTTTCAAAGTAAACAATTTGAAATTTCAGGAAATAGAATTATGTACCTAAAATAGTATTTCACCCTGTTCTCAATTCGCATCAGCTCAATTAGTACAACTGATTAGGCCCAAATAAAACCAACATTTTACACGTTGGGCTTTAAACATAACATTCAATACTGTGATTACAAGATACATGCTTGTGTTGTTTTTCAGACATCTTGTATGAAATCCAAGATGGCTGTCATGGGTCAATGCACTTTCGGTCCATTTTCCTTGAATTAAACCATTTAATGCTCATTTTCGATTAGAACAACTGCGATAATTGGTGAAATGGCACCAGAAGATACAATCCAGGACGAGGGCACCCTTATTTATACACATAGCTTGTAGACTAAGATGGCCTCTAGGGGTCAATTTACTATTTTCTCCTTATATCTATCTTTGGTTCAGAATTTTCGATCAAGAAAGAAATGACCACTCGTAACTTTGTGGTGGCTAGGGGTCAATGCACTTTTTACTATTCCTCTCCCATTCCTATATTTGTGTGGAAATTCCCTATCAAGAAAGCCATAACCACCTGCCACGTAGTGAAATATAGCCTATGCAATCTATAGCATGTCTAAACTTTGTTACAGGAACAAACTATGTCGATTTTAAGATGCTGGTGATAGGTCAATTAACTTTAACCTATGTTCACAGGGCATTAGTTCATATAAAATAGGGGCAGTACTGGCAGACTAGACTAACCAAGATGTTATTCCATTGCGATAATTTCCATAGTCTTTCATTGTTTTCACATACATATATTTGACATTAGCAGAGTAACTATTACCAGTACTGGGGATACATCCTAAAGTACAGTCACATTTTCTTTGAGTACATGTTTTCTGTTCCAAGATGGCGGTCTGAGGTCAATGTACTTATTTAAGGAGTAGAAAAGTCCAACAGAGTACAAATTTGACAGTCTATAAAAACGATCCTTCCTTAAATAATCTTGTCAGTTATTTAACTTTCTCTCTCTCTCTCTTTGCTGTGAAGAATTTCAAATAGTCGGGTCCCATTTACTGTACTCTTTCGCATGAAATCGCCATTTTGAATTTCAAAATGGCAGACCTTTTTCCTTTTCCTAACAGTTATACATGTTGCAATAGGAGTTCAATCTTTTAATCACCGCATTTGACCAATTGATATATGGATTTACTTATAGGCTTTAGAAGATTGAACATTTTTAATTACTCTGGGACGACAATTGGGGTCTCAGACTGTTATATGAGCTAGAGCTGAATGTACAGAAGTGAAAACTTCCGGAAAACTATAGAATTAATCTAAAATATCTGCAACACTCGGCTAAGGTTTACGTGCACTCCCGCAGAGACAGTGGCATCAGTTTTGCAGTAAACACGCCCCACATGCTCATTTTAACCCTTTACCGTTGTTTGGGTCCTTTTGGACCCATGCGGAGAGCTCGGCTGTCACACATCTTTACTGTTTCACGCGGAGCTCGAAACTGCGAGTAGCTACTCGAAAATTCGGCCACAACAATGAGAGAAACAATAGTTTAAGGTCAGGGGGTCAATGGCCTACGGAAGCCGATGCGGGGCGGACTACGTCCGCTTTTCCGCCCTCTCCCGAGGCGCGCAAATATGCCCTGATCGGACCACAACTGTAAAGGGTTAATGAACGGGATGATCCCATAATTACTTTTAGTATTATGATCTCGCAAAATGTAATTTCTTTGATGGACAGAGGTCCACATATGGGAATGCGCTACGTAACACCATTCACAAAATCCAGATCGTCCGCCAGAAGAATGTTAGCATGATGGATTCTCTTAAAGTTCTACATTTAGGTTTGGTTTAAGCTAAAATATCTGCACCACTCGGCTAAAGGTTTACGTGCACACACGCAGAGACAGTGGCATCAGCTTTGCAGTAAACACACTCCACAGGCTTATTTTAATCCAACTAGATATATTACGGGTAGATGAAGACATGTTCTCAAACATCTATATAAGCTTTTTTTAATGCCTTTTGAAGATGGGTATGTCTTGCTAGCCGTTTTGGTGTTCCATAACTGTATTATAGACATAAATTTTCCTAATTTTGACTTTAAATGCAAATGCTGTTATTAAAATTTTACTATATGACTTGCCATCCTTACCTTTTACCTCTAAAGTACAGATTTGGTTGTATTCCTGGTGTTTGAAATCACTATTTTGAGTCATAAAACACAACAGGACTAACAGTATGCTGACTTACCATTTCATTTTGTGACATTTAATGTAAACCGTAGAATATTCATTTTACTACGTTTGCATTTTATCTTCTTATTTCAAGTTGTTGTATCCATCATCTAATTTTAATATCATTATACAAGCTTGAAATTCAAAAAAAGAGACTTTTTCATGCTTTGAAGTTCAGATGCCATTTTATAATTTCATAGAAAACTTTTACGTTAACCTTTCTTTGCTATAAATATTTTATTCACTGTGACTGTAGTGATAAACTTTTAGGTTTAAACTTAACTCATTTCACTTCACTTTACTTCATTTAACGTGATTTAAATATTTGGTCAAAATTTGACTTACCAAAGTTTGACATTAAAAGTCATTGTTTTTAAATGTAAGTCCTTATTAAGACTTGAAAGTCACAAATATGACTTGTGTGTTATATTTGTGACCTACTATTAAGTTCAAATTAAATTAAGGGACTAACATTGTAATCTGGTTACTTCCTTATATTTCATTATTTGACTTTATGTGCTACAAATTCGACTTTTGACCTTTACTCTTTACTTATGGAAATTAAAGTAGTCTGAAGGTTAATTATTTAACTTCACGTTTCTTCTGTGGTGATTGTATCTCTAAATTGTAACTTTGAACCTGAAGTGGCATACACTTAGGATTGCGTTTCACAATATCAAAAAAGGGCAAGCTATCAAATTTGCTTAGTTTTTTTTTTATTTCATTTTCCAAATTTGGTTATTTGGATTTCAAGGTTGCTAATATGTAACTAACAAATTCACGAAGTTTCCTTCAAAAAACCAATCAATAGGCAAAATAAGGCGGTGACTGTCGAAGTAAAATTTTAATTGAGAGTTAGAAAAATCAAATTAAAATAAATAAATTACAGGTAAATATATTACATGTACAACTCTGAAACTAAACCTTTTAACCTTAATATCTTAAAACTTAAGATAAAAATGTGACATTTATGAGACTAAAGGTAAAATAAAGGTATCACAACTAGAAATTAAAAGATATAAAGCAAAACGTTACCTTTCCAAATCATTATAATGGCTTGGAAGTAATACTTTATACATCACATGTTCCTTTTTATGAGTTTAATATCTTGGTGGCTAAATAAATGACTTCAATGTTAAGTGAGCAAGTTGGATTACTTAAAACAGCCACTCTTAATGTGTAAATTATAAGACACAAAGTAAAATAAATGTGTCATTTAAAGCCCGACTTTCCCCAATTCACTATAAAATTTATTCTCTTATTGAATCAGAAAACATTCTTTCATTAAAAGAAGCATTCAATTATAAACAGGGGCTTTTTATTTACAGGTCTAACTAAAGGTGTATTACATACATATTGAAACTGTCGATTTTTAACTGAAACGAGGGAAGATATTGAAATAACAACCTTTTAAGTTAAAATAATGAGATAAAATAACTGTCCTGAAAAGATTTTCCTAGAGATAACTTAAGAAGCCACAGGAACAAGATATTCTTAGTCACCATATTATGAAGTTAACTTAAAAGTCAGTATTAAAAGTAAGACAGGAAAACTATGTCAAAATAATGAGTGTTTAAACACCAATAATGACATGAGAACCACCCTAAATCTATACTTCCTATATAAAGGTTAAGGTATCATGCAAAGGTCAAGTTAGAAAATGTTAGTAACCACACTTGATTTAAAGGCAAAATAACGAACAGACAGGTCTTCAATATAGTTTTGATGACACCTTATGGTTGACAATACATTGCTGAGTTTACAAGGCATTTATCGAGCCTATAGATGTTTCTTCCTTAATATATAGTAACAGTAACGACAGATTAGGTCTCTAATATAGTTACGGTGACACAGAAATGGCTTACATGACATTTTTAGATTTAAAAGGTATGTGATGAGCTCTACTGGGGATTGTTTTAGAACATGTTTCTGTTTTCTCGTAATATTTTTGATAGTATGAAAACCACCTACCATCAGGATGCCATATTTTGGAGGACGATTTGGATTTTCGCAATTGAGTTAACCAGCCCATTTTAATTTGTGAAGTTATGCTTATTGTAGACATTAAACTTTACGGAATCATTAAAAGAAAAGTACTAATAAAACTCTTCTTTTCAGCAATGTTTATGATTCTCCGGAAGTTTTCACTTCTGTGTATTTATCTCTAGCCCATACAACAGTCCAAGTTTAATTGAAAATCTTCAATCTTCTATGTAAACTAATCTACCTTAAACTTTGTCAAATGCTGTGATAAAAAGATTGAAACTAACATTGCAACATGTATCTCTATTCAGAAAATATAAAAAGTCTATCATTTTGACATTCAAAATGGCTACTTCACATGACATGGTACAGTAAACAATGAAACCCGACTATTTCAAATTCATCACAGCAAACTACAGAAAGTAAAATAACTCATGAAAACGTTTGGAAAAGAATCGTTTTTACAGTATGTCAAATTTGTACTCTGGTGGCCTTTTCTACTCCCTAAATAAATACATTGACCTCAGACCGCCATCTTGGAACAGAAGCCATGTACTCAAAGAAAAATGAATGTACTTAAGGATGTATCCCCAGAACTGGTAAAAGTAAAAGTTACCCTACTTATGTCAAATATATACATGTAAATACAATGAAACATAAACCATCGCCATGGAATATTAACTTGGTTTGGCTAGTACTGTCCCTGTTATGAACTAATGCCATGAGAACATGGGTTATGTTCATTGACCTAAATATTACCAGCATCTTGAAATCGACATTGTTACTGTAACAAAGTTAAGACATGCTATAGATTGCATAGGCTATTTTGCACTATGTGGCAGGTGGTTATTGCTTTCTTGATAGGGAATTTCCACACAAATATAGGAATGTGAGAGGAATAGTAAAAAGTGCTTTGACCCCTAGCCACCATCTTGGCACAGAAAGAATACATATAAGCACATGGTGAAATTAATTAACACTGTATACTTTTCATGTCGGATTTATCCTGTAATTGCCCATATTACGCCGAACCCTACGAATGTATCCAAAAGCCGTAGAAGTGAGTAATGTAATTGGTTTAGCTAGTAATGCCCCTGTATGGCACCTGTCGAGGTAAGGGGTGGGGTGGTTGAGTGGTGGGAGTGCTTAAATCAATAGACCGTTAAGTACCACCTTAGAGTATATCCAAAATGTACTTAACGAAGTTAAGGTCTGCTGAAGATTGCATTCTAGTGCACAAAAATACGAGTGGTCAATTATTTCTTCATCGAAAATTCTGAATCAAAGATAAATATAAGGAGAAAATAGTACATTGACCCCTAGACGCCATCTTTGTTTTCAAGCTATGTGTATAAAAAGGGTGCCCTTGTCCTGGATTTTATCTTCTGGTGCCATTTCACCAATTATCACATATGTTCTAATCGAAAATGAGCACTAAATGCTGGAATTCAAGGAAAATGGACCAAAAATGCATTGACCTATGGCGGCCATCTTGGATTTAATACAAGATGTCTGAAAATCAACGCAAGCATGCATCTTGTAATCACAGTATTGAATGCTATGTTTAAAACCTAAAGTGTACAATGTTGGTTTTAAAATTGGGCCTAACGAAGTGTACTTATTGAGCTGATTCGATTTAAGAACAGGGCGAAATTCTATTTTAGGTACAAATTCTATTTCCTGATTTTTCAAATTGTTAACTTTGAAAGAATGTTACTTTCGTTTCTAAAAAGGAACAGCCTTGTTTTGACACAATAGTACCTATGTATAGGAAACATTTTTAGCGAAGATTAAGTTTGTTTACTTAAGATTTGTAAAAAATGAAGAAATATGTAAATTAATGCAGTTTAAATTTCCGGAAGAATTGGCTAAAAATTCCCCTTTTTGCCCCAAAATGTAATTTAATTCAGCACAAAACCCATCATTCATGGTATCACGTATAGGAAATTTAATTTGCTTTAATATGAAACCCTACACGTTTTGATAGGAGGTTCTATCAAAGTTTTAGTATCAAACACAATGATGCCTACTTAAACATGGTATGGCAAACAAAAATTTTGAAAAATGGCCGCCATACCTACTAGCAACGGATGGTGCACGGCAGACTCACATATCTGAAGGTCCCAGGTGACTCGCTTCATGCTGATATACTTCGTTATTTGGTACCTAGTTCATCTAACCCCAAGGCCCTGGGCTTCCAGTCTATTACTTTTTATTCACCCGCTGGGACGCAATAAAAGGAAAGAGTTTAACTCTAATAAAAGAGTAAGCTTCTTATGTTCTAAACCTTTTAGGTTTTTCTCTTTGACGGTTTTCTTTCAATTTTTTTTCGCTCTTTGTACCACATGCTTTCTGTGACAGAATATAAATAATTTAAGACTGCGACCTAGTTCCTTTCATCTTTTTTTTATATTTTTATTGTGTATGAAATGGAGGAACTTGTCAAAATAGCTGTACTGCTACGCAGGCTGGTGTTAACTTATGGTACCATATCATTGCAGGGCATTAATTCGTTTAAGCCAACCAAAAGGTTTTTTTTTTTTTTCTCGGGTTTCATCGTTTTATCATTAAAAACTTTTACGTTGCTTAGATATTAAATGTTCACATGTTGTGACAGCTTGTTTCAATGCTTTTTCTTTATAGAGAACCATTAATAGGTTTTAGTGAAATTTAGAATGTAAGGAAACAGAGCAACATCCAAACCATCTCTATTCAGTCTTAAAAGCTCGTATTCGTATGGACTAAGGGCAGTTGTATGCATAAACCACATTATAAACTTAAGCGAAATAAAATAAATTAAGACTAAAACTAAAAAATAACACTAGGCCTACACTATAAGACAGAAACGTTTTTTTAGTGACAGCTATCATTCCATGTAGTTAACGTTATTTTCAAAGTTTTGCTTTACACAATTTCATTTTTTTTTTTTAATTAGCTACTGTATGTACACTCTAAGAAAGGTTGGTTACAAAAACTTACCAACACTGATTACGTATGTCAAATACATGAAGTTGGTTCAAGTTTACCAAAAAATTGTTGATTAATGGGTTATCTTAGAGGTTTTTTACCACTTAATTGGGTAACCAGCCTGTAGGGTAACCCAAAAAACCACCCACATTGGGGAAAACTTCAACCAATTTCAGGTATTCGACATACGTGACCAGTGTTGGTGAATTTTTTAATCTCTTTCAAGAGTGTATTTTACCATTTTCCCCTTAAACTTCACTTGAAGACCAGTTTTCTGTTTAGAAATGAAATTGGCTTTAAAGGTATACCATTGATATCTGATTTAAGCACAACTGTAAAATAAAAGGCCGGATCCCAGCTGCCAATTTTACTGTAACATTAAAACAAAATTACTCATGTGCACTATTTGCTCCCAGAGTGACTTCCAGTGAGCCACAAGTGCCAAAAATTTCTGTGGCTACTGACTCGACCGGCTTGTACCAACTGGTTGAAAACTAGACCGTAAATTTCCACCTAATCTAACCTAACCCTGAACTTCTTCGCCCTCAGTTGGGCTATATAAACCACTGTTATGTTTCTCTTCCAGAGGGAATAATATTGCATTCTTCAAGTGCATAGTCAGCTTATGCATTTGTAATAACCGTACCAGTCCAGCTACTGTGATTTCTTCCATGCATGTACGATATCTGCCCACTAAAATAAACATCCTTTTTTGCATTTTGCAAATGAAATAAATAAGAAGGAAACAATTTTTATGAAGCAATTGACGATAAAAGAACAGTCTTGTTGTACGTGTCATTTTTTAACGTGTAGGACTGGTTGGTAGGTTTAACACAAGAAAAACTAGAGAGTACAGAGTGAAGGTTGAATTTTCGAGATTTGGAAAATAAAATTCACAGGTGACCTATTCTGAATAAAGAGGATTCGTACTTTGCTGCGGGCTAATATAAACCGAAGGCCAGCTACTGTACAGCAAATAGTACAATCACTTCATGACAACGAAATTCAAAACTGCATTTATTACGATACATTACCTCAGGTTAAGAAGCGCCAGTGGCTGACAGTTTGAAAGTAAGCTTTCAAAGACTGAAATTATCTGGCGTATCCTTCACAGATGTAAAAATATCGGTATAAAAATGCCTGGGGTTTGCATAGAGTTTTCAAAGACAAACGGCGCATTTGAAGCGCATCATATAAATATTACGTGCTGCAACATGAAGTGGTTAGAACATCTACCGAATGGAACCTACTGCCAGTGTGCTTGGTGCTCAGATTAAACAATACAGTAGGGAAAACCCCTATTTAATTACAATTACTGGAAAAAATGACATGGCGGGTCCGAATTAAACCAATTGGATGAAAAATGGGCCAAAACTCCATCTGCTAACTAATCAACTAACCTACTAACTTTCAAACTATCTAACTGACGAACTAACTAACTAACACATCAATATTGGACTCAAAACCCCCTCAGAGTCCAAGCAGCTACATCAGGACGTAAAGATCATCGAGTTGACTGGCTGTTGATTGAAGCTTAAAGGATTAAACATAAGGCTAACGAAAACGACGTACGGAGTTTTTGAATTTCGCATCATTAAATTTTCCAGATAAATTCGATATGTGAAGTTTTGTTTCTCTTGTCATTTTTGTGGTCTGTATACGAACTTCCAATAGACAAATCCGAATCAGTGTTTGTGTTTAGTGACTGCAGACAACCCTTAGTGGGGTCCATCAGCCTGAAGTCGTTTCCATTTATTGTTAACACAGATTCCAATCACTTATATTCAGTGAAAATGAGGAAATAAGATACAATTTAGTGTAAAACAATCCATGATACAGGTAAGGAAGAAAACTGAAAGATTAAAAGGCAAAAGACCCTAGTTATGGCTGACTGAAATCAGACCATCACTTGATGTCCTGATCCGTCTATATACATGGACAGAGCATGTAACGCCTACGTCCTGTGAGTAGTTTGTCGCCACTTCTTGGAACAAAACAGGTGCACCAAGATGGTTGCCGTGCAGTTGTTATTTGAACATTTAGATGATGAATTTGCAATATGTAAACGAAATTAAAATTGAACGGGAAACTCAACATCATATCCCCCAATACTTGAAGTGATTTTGACATTACCTTGCATAATTTTGAAAACATTTCAATTTTTTTGCAAAATCTGTTGAATGAACAACCTGAACAGAATCCACATTTTCACACATTACAGGCGCTGGTCCAGACATTTCAAAAAATTGGGGCTGAACTTTGAGAAAGAGGGCAATGGGGACGTACGAGTGGCGTAAGCACCATTCTCTAAAGTAGTCTTGCGGTATGTTCAGCGATCGAAGCCCTGTAGGAGAAGTTAAAGGGGAGGGGATGTCCCCTTTCCGTTTGAAAACTTTTGGCGTTTTCAAGGAACCTAGATGCCCGTAATGACCGTTCACAATCAGTTGTTGTTAATGGTACTAGTTCTGCTTCTGCTCCGGTCCTTTCCGGTGTTCCTCAAGGGTCTGTCCTAGGACCAGTACTTTTCTTGTCTTATATTAATGATATTGTTAGTGCTGCTTCTTCTGAAGTTAGGTTGTTTGCTGATAACTGTGTTTGCTATAGGGTCATCAATAATCCCAGTGACTGCAGGGAGTTACAGAAGGACATTATAAACTTGGGCCAGTGGGCCAAAACTTGGGGTATCAGATTCCACCCGGCTAAGTGTAATGTTATGTCTGTTACTAGGAAGCGTAACCCAATAACCTATAATTATACTCTTAATGGGGCTAATCTGACAAGGGTTGATTCAATGAAGTATCTGGGGTGACTATCACTAAGAATCTCAGCTGGGGCAAACATATCCAACTTTTTTGTAATAAGGGAAATAAGATCTTAGGCCTATTACGCTGGAACCTCTCATTTTGTTCCAAAGATGTTAAATTGGCGGCCTATAAAGGTTTACTAAGGCTCTTGTTGGAGTATGCTTGTTCCGTCTGGGATCCACATCAGATTTCACTCCAAGATAGATTGGAGGGAGTACAAAAAAAGATCTGCTTGGTTTATATCCGGCGAGTACTCCCGTGGAGTTGGCTCTATGACCGCACTCCTCAAAGATCTAGGTCTACATACGTTGTCTGACCGCCGCAGACGTTGCAGACTCATAATTTTTGCCAAAGGTATTTATGGCCAAGCTAACATCCCCCTGTCTAATCTGTGTAAACCTACTCGTGGTTCTCGTAACATGCATGCTTTGCACTCCCCCCCCCCCCTCCGCTAGGACTAATTGTTTTAAGTACAGTTTTGTCCCTAATACTACTCGAGATTGGAATAACCTCCCAGAGAGTCTTGTTGCGGGGGCCATAAGTCACTCAAAGCCGGTGGATTTCATTATGAACTCTTTGAGGGCCTGACTGATCACACGGCACGTACGCGGTGTAAAATTGTCCTTTTGGATGTCTCACCGTTTTGAAGAAGAAGGAGATGCAAAATGGTGCAAGATTTTCGACTATGATGGGAACAGTGTCAAAAGTTGAATTTTGGTGGTTCAAGAGGAAACAACTCTTACTTCTGTGTTTTGATATCCAGTCTTATTCCATTTACGCTACCTTTCGAAGTAAAACTTGTCATTAAATTTGCATACCTTTAGGAGTATAAATAAAAGAGCATCGAATAGGCAAACGGAAGCATTTTAGTTTGAGGTTACTTCTTGGCCACAAACCGTTACTCTGCCTTAAGATGATCTAAGCGAAACGCCACCATTGGCTGACGCGGAGCGAAGAGAAAATTTTGAAAAATCAGACACTCAAATGGCCGGAAATAGTATTTTCCAGACAAAAAAGAAGAATCCAAGCAGTCGCTACCTTCATTTGTTGTTTGAAATAAAATGCTCACTTCAAAATAAATTTCCGAATTGCAGAGTGAACTGCAAAGGCATGGTCTAATTACCCCCCCCCCCCCACCACCACCCCCCCCCCTCGTACGCTACTGTTACGAAGAACGGTTATTCTCTCCCTGGAAATATCTAATTATGCCCGAAAAACAAACGGAGCGCCTTTTTCTGTTGGCGGGGAGCGTACAAAAAAAAAATGAAAAATCACGACTACTCAGACAACCACTGGAAACTGCATTTCCCACCGACTTGTAAATATAATCTAAGCAATCATTATTTTTAGCTTTCGTTTGCAATAAAATTGGTACTTCAAAAAATAAAATGAGTAAATGTAAAACGATCAGAAAATTACCAGCTTAAAGGTACCACTTCAATTGGGTGAATTGGGTTATGTATAAAAATCTTTGGAAAATAAGCTGGTTTGCTCTAGAAACTATCTGACTATCTTGCGACATAAGATTTGGCTGAGTATAACATTTAAAGTTCCAGCAACTTCATTGACCGGCGCAAATCCCTTCTTGACTCCAAAGGAGGATGGCAATGCATCGCTAGACTTTACAAGTTTCATCGAACTTTACAAGGATCTCATGTGTTTTAGCAACCTGATTAGCTCAGACTCAGAGGCTTACTTTCCCGAAGTTTACTTGAGTGGGAAATTGCATGAGAATAATTGGCTATTACAAAAACCGACCTAATTTTCGCCCGTTTACCGAGCAAGGTAGAAGCCTGTATACAAAATTAATTATATGCATTCCAAACAAACAAGAAGATAAGTTTTCTTCTTGCCAACGACCAACCAGTCCATATCAACGGTTTCTACAGACCGTTCGCATCAAATGAAACATGCCGGTGGGAGACGAAATAGAAAATCAATATCAATGTATAGCCCCATCATCAACAAGAAAGAAGGGCTCCAAGTCTTACGTGTCGCATCATAATTAACACTTTAATCATACTTGAAATTGTAAGATGTTTTATTTTTTTCTTACATGGTTGTTTTTGATCGCTTTCCCTTTATACCAGGGGTATGCATGTGGGTCTTGGCACATTGGTCAATCTAACGGGCGAAGGATGGCGGCAAGGGGTGACGTTAAGACGCAACGTAGCATATATCTATATCTGCTCCACTGGGACCACATAGATGGACACAGCAACATAATTTTGTCCAAAAGTTTCACACCCCTGCTCTATACCATAATGCACCACTGTTAGCAACCATGAGCGTCCGCAGAAATTTTTACAAGGGGAGGCAAGGTCATCCATGGATGATTCAATGTGTTCACTATCTAAGCGGAGAGCCACCATCAGTTGGCACGGAGCGTACAAGGAAATTTGGGGCCTTACAAACCCTCCAGATGGTCGGAAACTACACTTGGGGTGTTCAAAGCTGCATGTACCCAGCCCTGAAACAGGAATTTCATGTCTGTAATTTTTATATTTTTAGAATTTTCAGTGTAAAAAAATTGTTAAAATCTGCTTCTCGATCACGGCCACGCAATTCTATGCACGATAAAACTTACAACTGCCCAACAGCCTATATACTGGCCTATACCCGTTACCTTATTATGAATCATACCTTGTATATCCCAGTTACACCGGCGCGTTGCCGCTTGAGATCAGCACGGGAACAAACCAAGACCAACGCATTCATCAATAGTCGGATGTCATATGCACACTACATACCTGACAGTTTTTTAAATTACAAATTTCCAATAGATATCACGAATGATGGTCCCCAAATTACTATTTCACTATCCAGCATACCATCTTCTCTTTTGCTATTTCTGGTCAAATGTCGGCATATTTCACGAGTAGAAACTGACGTTGTGAGTGAACATAATTTGATGATTTATTTTTATTTTTTATTTTAATTTCGAATGAATTTTTTCACAAGTTTGATTTTCCAGGGGGGCAAGTGCCACCCTTGCCCCCCCCCCTTCTTGCGGACGCCCAAGTTGGCAACTGATACAAGTCTTACGTGCTGACCGTTCACAGCCACTATATTCATTGTTCACGTGGGCTGACGTGCGACTGTGTGAACATAATGACATATTGCCCGGCAGCTATTCAAATTATTTAAATCTAGTCGTTTTGGCCAGGGTGTTGCAGCTTCCTATTATGGCGTGAAGGCAAGAGGGCGGGAAACATAGAAGATTGCCTATTCAACCGGATTTAATATCATAGGCTACGAGGTTCGTGTATTTGGATTAGTGTTGTGAGGGAAAGGATGAGCCTGAAATAGTCCCCTTGAGTGTTCTCGAAGCTAAGCATTATGCTTATTTTAGTGTATTTGTTATTGTTGATGTGATGAAAAGGGGGTGCTGAGGTCGTGAACCCCCCCCCCCCCCCCGGATTCGAGACTGCGTAAAACCATAGCATACAGTTATCTTGCTACGGCTATACTTACAAGTACTGTAATCTGAGAGTATGCTCTGTCAATGTATAAAAAGCCCGTAGGTCGCGTATTCAGTAGCAGACTTGGGCTGTTGCAACGGTTTGTCAATGTAGCTTGGTACGCTATACTTTAACAATGAGGCACAGTGCCATGGGTAAGAAGGGCGGACGAATGGATGAATTGGTAAACAATTTTTTTCTACACGAAAATCAGTGACAACCTTTAAGCGGAACTACGAGATCTCTAACAACTCCTAACGGCAAAGAAAAAGCTTTGCTTCATGTTCTTCACACAAAAATATAACGAGGAGTAAGCTTTCTGGCGGAAAAGAACTATTATAAGGGTATAAAACAGAAACAATTAAAAACTGTTAGAGTTATTTAAGCGACTGTAGAATTTGCAATTCGTTTCTGTGAAGGCAGTCATTGGCACTTTATGAATGTTCATGCATCAGCTCTCTAGGTACGCGTACCATATTATCATTACACTAATCTACGACGACTGTTAGACTAGGATGTGCTCAGTGTACAGAAATGTATAGCTATAGGACCTTACTGTCCATGCTCATTCCTGTACGGTCTGAAACCTATGCTGCCTCGCCATTTCAGGCAACGTTCTACCCCTGTTCCAGTTAGGATTTGAGGTGAGATATTCCTCCTTTTTCATTTGATTGTGCAACAATTTCGATGGCGTGAGTAACTTTTATTCCTTCAATGATAGGCCTAAGTCATTGTGCATTCAATGTATTACAACACGAAGATCTCTGGCGTGAGCACCGACTCTTTCTTGGCGTACCGGCGGAAAAAACGGTACTCCCGGCTTACCGGTGGGCCGAATCGGTCAACTTACGCCGTATGATCACGTACAGTACTGTGCTTTCTGCATGTACTTATATATTGCCATTGAATGGAGTATGCATTACGTACATGCATATTTTTCGTATGTACGCATGACAACGGATTGTATGAACAATATATGTGCACAGAAAATCCCGGAGTATGATCACGAAGACGTACCTTCGGCGTGGTCTTTGCATGGAATGCACCTTGGGGCCTATGCCTACCATTGCACTAACCTGAGTATAGCCCTAGGTTGCTTGTGTATAGACCATCCATCGAAGATGCGAAAGAATGCTATGCACTGTTTACGTAGGTTTACTCATTTTACTTTCAGTTGGGCATGTACGTAACTATGCTTGTGTACCCATTCTTGTTTATATACGAATAATCTTAAACAAAAAATATACTTTCATTGGTTCATGCTTCTGACTGATGGGCTCATTACAGCGGTAACAACTCAAATTTCATTTGGCAGAACCAATTTAATAACTTCACTTTTGACAAAGATTACTTCTAAAAGAAGCTAAGGCTGTCCTTCTTAGAAGGTTAGAACCTGTTTAACAGTTTCAAGCTTCAGCTATCTGGCTCTCGTGCGATCACGAATTTGGAGGTTTAAGTATTTCTTTAAAACTATCTCGTAGTTCAACTTTGAGGCAGTGGAACACTAATAACTCAAATGCTCTTACCTGAAAAAATACTTACTGACAGATAAAGTGCCTTAAAACCTTCATTGGATGATGTTTCTGACTTTGGTACTCACTAAATATGATCAGTTTTTCAGTTGGATTTTATAGAAAATGAATTGTAATAGGGACTGTGCAAAATTCAAGGCCATTTGACCAATTTTAGTGCTGCTTTTAAATGTGCAACTCAGCCTTGTGATATGCCGTTTTGGAGTAGCTATTATGGCTGGAAACAAATAACTATCATTGGCGGCTCTATCTAGCTCAAAATTTCAACTGTCAGGGTACAAACGTTTTTGAAAATGTCATGAAAGTCCTTTTTGTGAACTTTGATCAGAAAGGTGGCTTTTCCCGGTTGAAAACTACTACTGGGAGCTAGGGGGGCACTGAAGCAGCCTATTTTACTGTGTAAATCAATGGTACTTACAATAAAGCGGTCCGCTACCATAAATGAATTTAATTTCAAAACATTTATGTTCTCTATAATTTCCACCTACTCTAGAACCAAGAACAGTAACGACGTACCCTCAGCATGGCATTTTCAAAAGAAGAAGCCGTTAATTTCTTGAAAGATGTTCTTAGAATGCCTGGTTCAAGTTCATCAAGCCATCCTTCCCTTCCTTTTTTAAACGAAATTGTGAAATACTATCTAAATAGCATTCCATGGCAGTGTATTACTTCCTGTTTACTGCCTCCTAGTAAGCACCATCTTCCTACTTGGGAAGAAATCAAACAAGATCAAATTGCAGGAAGACGTGGAATGTGTTACGAAAATAACATGTTCATGAAGGAACTTCTAAGTTCTTTATGTTTTGATGTATGCTACTCTTCAGTCCAAGTGGAAGACCCCAGTGATCACATGACCATCATGGTATTCGGACTGACCAGTAGTCACAGCAGACATTGGGTTGACGTCGGTAGCACATATCCATTGTTTCAGGCTTTCCCGTTTGACTTTGATACAGATTTTGTTGTGTGCGACAAGGGCTTCCTGCGTCAAAGATTTGTGAAGACGAGCTCGGAAATCGTACAGTGGCACCATGAAAAATTTCTTCCCCAGTAAGAAGATTCCGAATTCAAAGTAACGAATGATGGTTGGTACCACTTTGCTAAGATAAAAACCGATATTATTTGCGATTTGAACGTCTTTGAGTCCCGAATGACAGACTGGTATACAGTAAAAGAAGGCAATGAGTTTCTTCAAACACCAAGAGCGGTAGTCTACGAGAATAATAGACTAATTGCTATAAAAGGAAAGAAGTTGATTGTTGAGACTTCAGCCCAGACCATTGAGAGGAAGGAAATGAAAACTCTTGACCAGTTGCTGCAAACATACAAGATTCATTTCCCCAGCATACCAGCAAGCATCGTGCAAGATGCCCTGAATCTTACAATATTTAATATCTGAGAATATATATAATGCATTACATTCATTTTTCTCATAGTGGTCCATGCCACCTCAATGGGATGCCGGGCAGTTTCAGAAGCACAATAAGAAGGGCAGGGACAGGATTATTTTTGGTATTGGCATAGATGGCAGTTTTAAAAATCGAACTCTACAAATCACCTATATACGTCCAATAATTCCCATGCAAACGTTAAGAAAGTGCAAACTGAGCTAAAATCAGAGGAATTTTTAAGTAATATAAAAAAATCTCAAAAAGGTATGGTGAACCGCTTCCCTAAGACGCTTACCTAGGCCCACGAACACTTTCTGGAGATAAGCTCCTCTAAACAAAATCACGACCATATAACCTTTATCTGTGTCCGGCTATGAAAGGTAACACTTGGGGTTGATTGGGGAAATTCGAGATGGTTGCAGGAGGAATTGTATGAAAACGTTAGGGACTCACTGCACTACATCATAAATTGATACTATATGATTTTTTACCTGAACCTTCAACATGCAGCATTAAAATTATGCAATGTTAAGAAAGATGCTTTGAAGAAAAATAAGAGGAAAAGTGTGAGATATAGCTGATGCTTCAAAACACGTTTTGAGTTACTGACTGTTCTCGCCCTCAAATGATGCAAAGGTTCGTTTTCTGACAACAGCATAGGTTGCATATTTAGGTCCCCATGGCATTACTATAATAATGATCAATTTTTTTCTCACTTAACTATTAAAACATTATGGGTAAGGAATTTTTTTACCTTGTATATTCAATGTTTAAGCCCTGGAAAGCATTGAAAGATGCATGGAAGCTAAACTGGGTAAAAAATTCAACAATTTGGATCTGTTCTCTCTTTCTCTTTTTGGTGATGAAATGCTGATAAAGACAACGACAAAGACGACGATAATGATGGGAGATGGTATCAGTCTAATCAGTTTGTATAAAAGTTTGGGGAATTACCGCTTTCTGAATTCTCTCTAGATCGGAAAGGATTATTTTCATAGGTTGTACTATATTCAAAGTTGTCCAAAATTTATTGGCATCCTAACGCTCTAATTTCCCTGAAACGAACTTTTAAAACAACCTTGAAATTCAGTGCGATTCCAGGAGACCGCGAACAGTTACCTGTGAAAAATGTGGTCGCTCAACCGGCACTACATCCAAGGTTTGATACCACAGCAAGTTAGTATGGACCTCCTTAAACATCACTAGGTTGGTAGTACAATCAAATTGTGGTATCACTTATTTGCAACAGCATGTTTTATACATGCATACTATTCTTCGTACTATTTCATAATTAAGGGGTAGGGGTAGTTTCCTAGGCGATTTTTCTACCATAATTTGTTTAATGATCAATATAATGGTATCGAACCACTGCTTATGAATACCTCTAACAGATTAAGCAATTAAAATCACCATCCGACCCGGCCTGATGTGACCTGGGGTGAAGGGTCAAATGTCTTTGGCAAAATGGCACGTAATTTTGGCAGCGGGCCAATATAACAAAATTATCAACTTGTGAAATTTATATTAAAAGCCTTTTTCTGGACACAAGTAACGTGGCAACAGAGGTATAATGAGTCAACCAATTTTGTAGTAAAGTGAATTTATTCCCTAATTTAAATGTTACTCGAGTCCACCCAGTGATAGGGGTCATTGTATTATTAATTCTATGAGGAAAATCACGGTGTACTTCTTCGAGTCATTTCCCTTTTGAAAATTGGTGACTCTGTTCATCATTAGTGGTAAATCTGGTAGCAGTATAATAACTCATTCATTTGGAAAGTAATATTTAGGCAGGGGTAGCGCAATGATATTTTGATAGGAGTCAGGGGATGAGTTAAATGCTCCTTTTCTTAATTTCCCCTTCTCCTCTTCCTTTTCACATTTACTTGCGATCGCCCCTGCCCCTGAAATTTTCCTTGTATGTAGGCACAACACTATTTCACATGAATACCAATATTATTTGCTTTGCTGAAATGGCAATGTCGCATGTATCTATCATTTAACATGTTACATTTTCATATTTCAGCACTTCAGATGCATATTACACATTGTAAAACATCATTATGCCAGCAGAAAATACCGGAAAAGTCAGTAATGGTTTCATCATGGAAAAATTAGACTGCTTTCCTATTGTATATCATGGGAGAGCATGCCATATCACTGAGGCCTAATGTCATGTACATCAAAACTGTTCCATTTTGAAGCCCAACCGTAATGATGTCCAGCAGTGGACCATTCTAATTATCTTCATCTGATTGGTGTATTAAGTCTTTGATATGGGTTCTAACAACCTTTGCCGATTTGATGCGCCGGCAAGGTTCTTCCCCTTCCAGATAATACACTTTGCACAAAGAGTATGCGGAAGCGCCAAAAATACACCAATAGAAGGCAACTTGTGCTGGGTCATTCGTGGTGTGACATTTAGTTTCCCATCCATGATTATTTGGTGAAGGTAAATTTTATTCTGATTGAAGTAACTTTCTCCATATGTACATTTGTTAGCCTTTCTCCGTATGTATGTTTGTTAGCTAAGTAATATACACATTTCCAACATTTGATTTGCTTGTAGGCCTATATATGTTTCATGACACCATGGCCGTCACCAGGGGGTGCGGAGGGTGCGAACGCCCATCCCCCTCCTCCAGACCCCCCTCCAAAAAAAATTGGAGGAGGGGCGTCGCCGCCGGGTGTAGAGATTTTTTTAAATGCAGTCGGAATCGTGTATGGAACGGCCAAACGGCAATCTTTCCTACGTTTTCACCACTTCTAAACCTTGTCTAGAGCTAGGCGCTTGCATACAACAAATCAGCAATCGGGATTTTCCTAGTTTGATGGAATCTTGGTAACATATAGGGGTCTACTGTATTTTAACTAGACTAATTTAGGGCTGCACCATTTTTATCAAAAAATCATAAAATAAGATAGCAACCCCCTATAAACCGGGAAAATGTTTCATTTGATAGATGAAACATTGCTCTTCCTTATCAACGTTTTACTAGAGTTAGTCGGATTCTTGTGAAATTTTACTTTTTCTCAAAATCATGACATGATTCGAAAATTCGTGATTTCTCGGTTTTTTTTTTTTTTTTACCAAAGATTAAGAAAACATCTGGTCGGAATTATGTGTGGAATGGCCAAACGGCAATTCGCCCTTCTCTTCCGCTCTTTCTGAGCTATCATCATGTGGCGAGGTTACAGCTCGATCCATGACTATTTCATGGAAATATTTCGGAAAAAAGCTTAAAAATCATGATTTTCCTTCAAAATAAACCCTTTTCAAGTTTCTCAATCAAAAAATCGTAATTAACCCAAACAATTACGACCAATAACCTCGCCCGACCCCTCATTCGAAATTCCGGAAAACCTCAACCTAGTCACGAAAAATACAACACTTTGTTCAAATCTTATAACAGGAATCAGTCATTTCATCCAAGTTGTGTTTAAGTGTAAAACAGTTTATAGTTTATAGTCCCCGTGACCAGGTGACCCCGTCAGGACATTGGTTCATAATAATGGACACATTATTGGGGGAGTGAACCAAAGTAGAAACGGACTAAAGTTTGAACTGTGAGTGTTTCAGTTGATACTTAATACAGTTGCAATTGTGTTAGGGGTCAAATTTGTTTGTGAGTCAATCATTCATATGTGTTTTCAAGGAGAATATAATGATTACAATTATTAATCACCCTCCCACATACAGTTAATCCTACGCCCGAATTTTCTCTCTTGCTATGCAGCAGATTGGGCCATTTTAAGTTGAAAAATTGCAAAGCTCCCTATCATGGGAGGGGCCCCTCCCATGACCACCCCCGCTTCTGCTACTTTGTGGCATCGTCCACAACAATTTCCTAACTAACATGCTCGAATTTTAAAACGCACCCCTCTTGAAAAAAGCTGGTGACGGCCCTGATGACACAAAAGTCCCGTCATAAAAAAAAACCAAGATCAACAGCTAATTAATTTCCTGAAAATAAGAAAACGATGTTTCAACCGTCGGCCGTCAAGACGTAACAAAACAAAACACCTCAAACATTAAACTCGATGTATTTTTTGAGTAGGCCTATTGCCTTTTTCGTGATTTCAATAAAGTCAATACGGTACAATACAACGTGGTGAATTCCGGAGAGTTGATACTATCTTTCAGTTTTCTGCATTTTTAACAGATTACTCAAACAGCGCCTGACCTGACTAATCGTGTTAGTCACAATATTGATTAATAGTTGACTAATATCTTACCCAATTTTATTAGATTCTAATAAGTTTTTAAACGCCTTGACTTTGTTTTGACTTATATTCTTTAGTTCATTTTTACGAAATGAGTCAGACATCATCACAATTAAGTGAAACATGTATGATAATGGGGTTAATCAATTCAGGCAACTCTTGACTAATATGTGTCTACAGTGTTAAGTTTGAATAAGAGTTTCTGTACAACCTTGGAGCTTTTTTCGAAAAATTCCCAGATTTTTACATCTGGAAGTTATTATCAAAGTCACCTTTGTGTTCCCCCGAAAGAAAAATAAATCGCTGCCCGAAAAAATCGACTTCAGTTCCTTGCCATGTCGGTTAGCGTGAATCGCACAGGAAATTTTGAAAAAGGCGGAAATGGCATTTTAAGCTCGTGAGTAGAAAAGAAGCAGTCATCATTTTGAGGGTTTTTTGCCATAAATGTTAACTTAAATAAAAAAAAAATGGACAAATTGCAAAATGATAAAAAATTAGACCACCAGATACCACCGCCACAACTCTGAAATTGTCCCGAAAACATGCAGCTGTCTATCGGCATGTATACATGCCGATAGACCACTGAATGACCGCCTAGAATTGAACATAATATATTCTAGAAATGTAAATGAACAAAGAAATAATTCGTTCATGAGACTGCGGTAATGTCGCTTTTATGAACATAACTTTTGTTGGTAAACACAATGATTAGAGTGAACACTAAATGGGTATATATTACTCTCTTTAAACTTTTTCAACAAAACGATGAAGGAGCATCTAAAATCTTTGGCATCACCGGCATACTTTATTGATTTATTGATTATTGATTATTGATTTAGCTAAATGCGTTCACGTTGGTTTTTCAGAGTGGTGTTGAAATCGTCTTCAAGAAATTAACTGTCGACAGCGGTCGCAATTGTCATTTGTTCATACAAGAAATCCACATCTGCATGGCAATTTGCTTGCGTAATACTGTTGCTGGTTTTCACTAAATGGAGACGTTGGTTTGTGTTTGAAATTAGGCCGCAATGGTGTAAACAATGTTTTTCCACTTGTCCTCTTGTTCATGTCAAATATGAGGACCTTTGAACTGCACGAAAAACCACAGGATCTTTCACTCAATCATGGGTCATTTATAGGCCAAATATGAAGACCTTTTAACCTCACCCTCCCCCTTCCAAAAATACAAAAAAAAAAAAAAAAACAGAACTGGGAGCATTTACTCAATATACCCTTTCTACATGACAACTTAGAGGACCGAAGCCATCATGTAAAACAGACTTTCAATTCTCCACTGAAAACATTAAGGTTTATCTATTACTTTTGGGCATTTCATATGCTAAATATGAGATCCCTTAGAGTTACCCTTCTTGAGATACAATTTTTACAAGCAACATCTAAGGTATTTACAATTTGACATCTGGTGACCCCAAGGAATCTTTGACGTCTACCAAAATGGATAGGGTCCATTTACTAAATATGGGATATGCACATGATAAGGATGAGATCCTTCACTGTTACTCTCTTTGAGCTTTCGAATTTAGCAGGTTTAAACGTTCTGACCTCTACTGACCCCAAAATACCTTTGACCTTCACCTAAAACGATAGGCTTCACCTAATATGTATGGTCAATCCACGCTCTAAGTATGCTATCCCTCACCTTTATAATTCTTGACCTTTTGTCCCACCAAAGTCAATAGCGATCATCTAATTAATGTGGCAAATCCACGTACCACATATTGGATATGGGATCCGTCACACATACCTTCTTGAGATATCAAAAGCGTACTCGAGCGCTCGCACACACATACACACACACACACACACCTACACACACACACACAGGATATCTCCATCGCAAAGATTCCTTGTCTACTTTGAGCAAGGAATAGAAAAACGAAACGAATTCTGCTGGCTTACACAGCCACAACTGGAAAAAAGGTCGTGGCCGGCCGGACTTGAGCCAATTGGTTGGAAACTTGACCGGAAAACTCCAACCAACAAACTACACAGGCAAATACTGAAAATGGTAAAAAACGTACCGTTTACCTGTTAAGAGGAGTAAACTGGTGTGTGATATACTTTCTTAGCATGCGCTGTATTTTGCACATGAATTACAAGCCTGCGGACCAGACTCATTCGATGGCGCCCTCCCAGAAATCTTAAAACATACTTGGTATACACTACATACACATCCTACAGATCATACGTCCATATCTTATTTACGACCTTTCCTACTGATGCGGGAAAAATATTTATGAGAAGGCCACGAGGTTTTACAACTCCTAAATATTCATGTTCCAGCGACGGCGCACATATTCGAATACGGTGAAACCAGGGCGGGAACACCTCCCTGCTGACACCATACAAAGATACGTAATTATAATGTATGTGCTGTTTATATAGACAACTCTTGCAATCAAAAGTCAAATCTAGTACAGTTAAGACAGTTAATATATTTCCTAACGTTTGCGAGTCAAATGATTCCAATTATTTAGCCTGCACTGGTTGTACAGATGATTTAAATGCTTGTGACTAGCGACTGTAAGTGGAGTCCATCAAACGTTTAAATCGTCTTCATTAATCGTCTACATGAATTTGAAACCTTCATATTCAGGAAGAAGGAAGGAAGAAGTCAGTATAAAATTTAGTGTACAACCATCCATGATACAGCTATGCAAAGAAATTGAAAGATTAAAAGGTGATAGACCCCACTAATGGCCGACTGAAATCAGTCCATCACTTGCTGTCCAGATTTGTCTATACTGTAGCATAAATCTCATGTAGATTTCAAAGGAGTGAAGAAACATACTCACTGAAGGCATTACAGAACGTATCATGATGAAACGTTCCTTCTTACTTTTTGTTACCGACCTCCTTCTCTGCCTGATTACCTGTTATCGCTTTAGGGAGGAAATAAAGCTCACTAAAAGCATACTTGATGTGGTCCAGTTTCACATCTGATTAATTGTTTGAAAGTTATAGATATATTACAGTATTAAAATGCACGAGAAGTCAAAAGTAAAGAAGTAAAGTTAGCTAACAGGCTATTCAAGCATCGTTCACGCAGCATAAGCACAATGAAAACGTACGAGGACAAATTAAGTTATGTAATAAACTCGAATACCAGTTACACCCCACACCGCCTTTTACCTACTGGGGTGTCTGTGTTGCTTTCTCAAGAAGCAAAGTCACACTATGATGAAGTCTAAATCTGCCCAGCTTGTTGCTCCCCTGGATGTGCTAAAGGCTTAGTCGTTTCGCAACCTACAATTTTTAGACAAAACTCGTTAAGACTGATATACTTTTCACAGCACAGAGTCAGTCTTTTCGACCCAGCATTGACAGGAGGTAGGGTTTTTATTTTACTTTACCAACTGAGATTAACGAATATTATGAGAGAGACCCAACAGTTTTGTCCATAATTGTTAGTTTCTTTAGGGATGTACACGGTAGCTGTATACAGCATGGTGAGCCGTATACCGTTACCTGGCGTACTGCATGTATGCAATAATGGAACAACATTGTATCTTACAAATGTTACTGTCCCAAGAGTTGTCTGCTAGAGAGGCGATCATTCGCTATGCTGACTACACCCCTTACCAATGCTAATGCCTTGTAAATTTTACAAGAAGTTATTTCATAGACTAGTTAATGAAAATGGCTGAAAAGTTGGCATGGAACTATATATTCAATCATTGTATTTACTTTTCGTCCGTATACTATATGTTTGGTGGTGAGTGCATCGAGTTGTTCTTAAAGCTGATAAAACTTAACAATAGCCTGCTTATAGCAGGCTTAGTAATTACTGGTCTGTGCTATAGTGGTAAGATACGGTTGAGTAATTTACACAGAAGAAGTTAATAGCAAAAACACTTTGTAACTTCTGTGTTTTCCAGTGAATAGGCCTAAGTATCAATTCTCCCAGATAATTACGTGTGCTTTCATTATTGTAAATATGTGTATAATACATATACAGCCGGAACAGAAATAAACTTGGATTTTTAAAAAACGGTACTTAATCCATGTGTTTCATGTTTCATGTTACCAAGTTATAGCATGTGCCTATCACAGCAATTACCATCTGTAGTGCCTACTGAGCAGGCTTTGGGAATCGCATGTTGGTACGAACCGGACCCTCTGGAAAAACTGTTCTTTTTTGCATTGTAGTAAGATAGAATCGCACGCAAATCAACGCCGTCAAACAGAAGACTCCGCTGTTTTAAGTATGTTCGATGTAATAGTGTACTATCGCTATAGTGAAGAGTCACTTCGAAAACCAGTGCCGGTGTATGTTATGTCGCTGAACACCAGTTTAGCACAGAGCTAGAGCACAGCACACAGCTACAAGGGGTCATGCTCACTTGAGAAATAGTGCGTTCATTGAGCTCGTGAACTCGTTCGGTGAAAAGCCTTCCATCGCAATTCGTGCAGTAGCTAACTGGTAAGAGGAGCTGGGAAATTTTTGAGCTGCTCACGTTCAAAATGGCGAAAGTAGACGATGAGTAATCAGTTCCAGTTTGATCCCTTAGCCTTCAAAAATGTCACAAAGTCGGTGTTACTTGTAAATGCGAACATGCATATCTTGCCCTTTAAAGGTGACTGATAGTGTTGAATGTTTACTCAAAACTGATATTGTTTGATGTTACTCAAGGAAACTGCTTTGCTTCTCATCTTGTCTCATCTTACGTATCCGCTTTACATACAGGCTACGTGTAATTTCTACTGTTCAATAGTGCATAGCCAGCCGTTTTTCTCGCAGGTGGTGAAGTTGTGAGAAATGCACCACTCCACCACTTAACCGTCTCAATGAAACGCGGCAAAATGTCACACCCTTTATTAAGGTACGTCTTCAAGTTTAAACTTACGATAATTTGAGTGTAGAGACCTACCCGAATTTGTTCTCTAATGAAGTTTAGTGTTTGTTCGTCTCAATTAGGTAACTGTAAAATATATCATAAAAATGATCTTCGTGAGTTGATATAAATATATAGCAAGAATTACTTCGGATTTTAACATGCTGAAACCAGTCCACATTGAGACTTGAACGTACGTAACATTCTGGGACATTGTTACAAAGCAAATGAGTTAAAAAAGCGGCCTTATAGCAGTTGGGATGTTTGCTTGAAGCCTCCTCCCTTTATGTTCTTGTCTTATTACACGGGGATACTCACCACAACACTTTAAAAAACAGCGTTTCGTCAAAAGTCATTCTCTCTAACCTAAGTGGGCGCATGATGTGAAAGAGAACATTCTGTTCCTATGCTCTTCCGTCACACCCAATGTTGTCATTCATCACTTCACAGTGAAATTGGGCGAGAAACGATATTTCAACTCAGACCTGTGTTTCGAATTTTCATGCTTTTATGCACGTAGGTGTCAATCCACGAATAAGCAATTCGAGGCGTTACATTGGCCATGAATTTTGGTCTACGGTCATCATCCATTCATTAACTAGACAGGTACCTTTACCTCACAGACAAAGAAACAAACTTAAAGGTAGAAGGCCTACCTAGGCAAGCATCAAGTTATATTTTCTTGTGTAAGTATATTATAGACACTACGGTTTTGGTTGAAGGGATTTCTCTTTCAAAATTAATACCCTCAAAGTTCCTGATTTGTTTAGCATAGTTGAACTGGATTATTCCCCGAAATCCGGTGTCTCGGTTTTCCGATGTCACGGTTTTCCAAGCCAAGTACGAGGAAGTTCCATCTAACTTACTGAATATCACACTATTTTCTACGCAGCCAATCGATTGATCCACTTCATCTTACGCCATATGCAACATGTTTGTGATGGATGGAAACAGCGATCAGTGATTACAGTAAAAGCTATACAGAGGTCTGGATCAACTTCTTTTGTAGTTAAGAGTCCTGTTTACAGAACAAAAAGCAGATTATTGAAATGAAGATTTTACATCAGAAGCTTTTTATGAGCATCGTTCCATTTGGATTACTGTTGTCATTCTGGTGGTTTACAGAATTTTATTCCAGCTGGTAAGACTATTTCATTTTTTTTTTCTTTTTTAAATTGACAAATTTCAAGCCCAGTACGTTCATATCGCGCATTTTATAAAAGTAAATTTTCTAATAAGCCTTATAAAAGAAATTTTCAACGCCGTCAAGGATCAGATACCATCGAATGCACTGCTACAAAGTGGGTTTTTACTCTTTAATCTTCGCTCTTCTTGGAGTAAATTTCCGCTCTTCTGTGGTGATAACTTTAACTGTAACATCAAGTGAAATTTTGCTCTTTTTTTAGACTGTATAGGCGGGTTAAGTGGTTCCATGCAGTGTAGGGTTTTATACAAAAGAATTAAAATAAGAATAAGTAGCATAACTTAAACCGGTTTCTGTAAAGCACTGGGCGCCAACGCATATTCTCCAGCAAACCCATTGATGTGTTAGTTAGTTAGTTAAATGCAGTTTTACAGCCCAGTTTCCAACCTTCCGGTTCAAGTCGAGCCATCAACTGCCTTTCTTCCAGTTGTGGCTCGCTTGCTTGTTTTTTCTACTCCATAGTTTATACGGAGCATCACGCACAACGGCAGTAGTTTCCATTTTTAGAGTCTTTGGTAAGATTCGACCTGGAATCGAACCATGACGATCAGTCCGCATGAGATGCGAATGCTCTACCGCTAGTCTGACAAGTGGTGGGGTCTAAGACATTGGTCAATCGTAAGCCCGTTGTACTACAAATTTAAACATAGAACTGGCAAATCCAATTTGAACTGCGGTGTTTGGTGGATTTTGTCTCAATAAGTGGGTTTTACGCCTATGATAAATGTTTGTAACGTGTCTTTCACATGAAATATTTGGATTTCCTTGAAATATTTGTA
Organism: Holothuria scabra; assembly: GCA_037179385.1. NCBI lineage: Eukaryota > Metazoa > Echinodermata > Holothuroidea > Aspidochirotida > Holothuriidae > Holothuria > Holothuria scabra. The sequence continues at coordinate 27,042,091 of CM074197.1, forward strand.
AAAATCTTTTTGGCGAAGAACAAGAACGTAATGATTCCCGGCACACTGTAAAAAATTGCTGTTAAACTTGCAGTAATTTAAGAAAATTCTCTTACAGTCAGATACTGTAGTCGTTTCTATACAGTGAGCAACAGAATGTGGGTTTACTTCGTGTCGATGGCTTCAATCAAGTTACAGTGCTTTACTTGTTGCATTAGAAAATTCTCCCCTTAAAACGTGAACGTCATGACTTGGCCGATAGTGTAACGACTTGGCCGATTTTACAACAATAGAAAACCGCAGAAAGGATAGATGGTGATTGGACTATGTCAGTTGTGAAACAAGCAAGGACTTCAGGGACAGGATAAGTTTGGCCAAGTTTCAAGGGAGGGAATTCTCCAATAGTGCGTAAAACGCGCACAACCTTTGCCTGTACACGTATTTCCTAGATACACGTATACATTTTTGTGCGAAGAACCTTTAATATTCATGAATGTTCAGTTTCTTTTAGGTGAAACAGTTAATTATCAAGTGTTTAAAAGTTAACGTAATTCTTTCGCACAATGTTCACTGCAATTTGATTGTAAAATGCCCAAGCTTTCAATATTGATCCCAACCACTTGTTAGTTTGAATGCATTCCAAAGTAACAATGTAGTTATTTATTTCATAGCACCGGGACTTTTGATGTTTAAAATATAAAAGCTGTAACCCTTCAACACAGGTAGTCTCAAGACAAGAAAACATTACTATTCTCACTTTGTTGGGACGTTAAGCTCCTAAAGGGAGCAGAACTCCTCCGGGAGTAATCGTTTGGTTTTCGCACCTTCGCTCTTGGCCAGAGAGTCGTGGGGACTTTTAGAAAAAAGCTGTACTGACAAATAAAACGTGAGTGAACCTCAAATTCCGCTGTGTCCGGCGACTGCGATCTTTCAGTGTAAAATATGTAAGTACAGTATTGGTGTTCATACAGTGACTGCTCCCCGTGGGACTGTATTACAGCAATTTTACTGTACAATTGATTTTACGGTACAGTGTACACTCTGTGATACTGTAAAAATTACAGTGTTACGGTACGTTTTACAAAAATTTTTTACAGTGTTGCAGGTTCATTTTCAAAAGCTACTTGGATGTTTTTCTCTTGTGTTATGTGTTTCCGTTTGGGAAGTGAACCATTCGAGAATGTCGCCTCTTGAACGGTGGAAATTTATACTCTGACTTTTATTTACGAATCCAGCAGTACCGTGATGTATTTTTACAGTTTATCGTAAGATACTAGGCATCCACTATATAGGCATCAGAAGGTTCTTAAGATTTGATTTGTATTTCCTCGTAATATGTGACTAGAATCGAATTCAGTGGCTTCTCTAGCTACCAAAGGAATCTTGAACCATAAAAATCGGTTCCAATTTAGTGAACGTCCACGAAAAAGAAATTTAACAATTGTGGGAATAGAATTAAGCATTTGCAAACCAGTCTATCAAATTTGGGACAAATGAGCATTTCTCAATATATTCAGCAGTTACACTCTAAAAACGACCGGTTCAAAATGAGCCGAAAAAGTTTCTGGTCAAATTGAACTGGATCTAATCAATTATGTGATCCTTTTCGGTTTAGTGCCCACTTGATCCGTTTCCGGCTCAAATCTGAACCGGACGTTTTTAGAGTGTAGTTATTCAGTCAGTCAGCCAGTCAGTCGGTCAGTCAGTCAGTCAGTCAGTCAGTCAGTCAGTCAGTCAGTCAGTCAGTCAGTTAGATGGAGTTTTACAGCTAAGTCTCCAACCAATAAGCCCTTTCATGATTACAAATCGGCCTCCCGGGTCAAAGGTCATTCGGTATAGCAACCCATAGCAACCCATCGCAGGACGTCGCCTGTGAATACCATCGTTACGTTACGTATGCATGCCTACAATAAACAACACGGACATGAACCAAAAGTAGCTTCGAAAAATCACATCTCTTATGGACAAAACGTTCAGTATCGCCCGAAAAATGTTCTAAAGTATCACTCATAAATTTTCTTTAGATACTGGCTGAGTTTTAAGTTTTTGAATGTGCAAAATCTCAAAGAATTTGTCCCTTCCCGTGGAAGTACAAACTGACAGTTCAAGCCTTCTCTGCTAGGCTAAATACCGTAGGCTAGGCCTACCCAAGGAATGAACCAGCTGTAGGCTGGTGTACCAAATTTCGTGAAAAGATACCTAAGCTACAAGAGCTAAGATGAGTATCAGGGGTTTATTTCTACGCTTGAAGTTCTATTACCATGCTACATGAAGCAGAGGCCTAACGAAGGCTTCGTTCGTAAGTTAGTAGACTTCGTGGTTAAGTTCGTAAGTTCGTATAGATCGCCTTACTGCTACTGCTATAGGCCTAAAAAGTTAAGTCTTGGCCTTTTACCTTCATAATAAAATCTCACAGTATATCTATCCAGGACTTGCTTCGCCCAGGCTTAGTTGTAACTTACCCCAGCCAAAGACTGTGATTTGGAGTGTAACTTCGTGGAACGTTCAAGTAGTTATGTTGCACTAACAGTTATACTGTTAGCACATGGGTGTTCAATGGAGATCTTAGCGCGCCTAAGATCGATTGTTATAGACGAAAATCATTGGCCAAGGTAACATTAGATTTTTTTTTGTAACCAAAGACCCAAAGCAAAATTCATTCCTAAATCTTACGGAGTAATAGTAGGCCCTCTAACCTGAATTTTTAATCTGTTAACCCAAATCCTACAAGTCAAGTGTAATCTTGTGTAGCTTACTATTGCAAAATGTACGTACACACAGTGATACGAATGAGCGAGTGATACCGGATGACCTTTGTTCTGTCATGCGCAGTTGTAATCATGAAAGGGCTTATTGGTTCCAGTCGATCCAGTTATGGCTCACTGCCTTAGTTTTCCTATTCCAATGCTTATGTGGAGCATCACGCACAAAGGCAGTGAGTTCCATTTTTTCATTTCCAGTAGTGAGGTTCACCCCAAATCATTGTCTGGGCTTTGAACACTTGATAGAAATTTCAAGGTCAGTTTGTCATTTGCTATTTTATCCCAAAAAGAATCTACCAAGTCATGACGCTCAATTTCGATGGAAAAATTTTCTCATGACACCGAAAGAAATGTAAGTGAGGAAAACCAAAACTATGAAGAAATGTTAGTGTATGTGTCAAATTTTGCAGTAAAAATCAAACTCATAAGGTTCTTCTTATCTAACTAAGACTGTATAGTCTTCACCCGATGAATTTATGTACTAGTGCAACACCTGTATCATCTTAGTTGGCTGAGGAGTTTTGGCATTTTTAATTCCATGGCTCTTGGAGAGCTGTCACCTTTTAAACCACTGACTTGTAATACTCATCATGCTAACTCTCAACTCAAAATCTCGTAACTCTTAGCACCTTGATTTTTTCCTGTCCATCATCAATATGGGACCAGGCTTTGTTTCTTTCTTCTTCTTTTTTTTTTTTGAAAATGTTGTATTTTTTTTTTTTTTTTTTTTGTCAATTAACAAACTATACCAGTGACTGCGTGACCTCAAATATCATTTTCTGCAAGCAGGGATCTTAACAAAAAGTCCAAAAACCTTAACAAAATAAAGGAAAATTGGAAACAAAATAAAAGTTCCTGAAAAGACGTCGTGAGCTTATGGCATCATAATAGACAAAAGTGAAAACAAAAAAAGAGGCTTACGGTAGCAGCCATATCAATTGGTGATAAATAGTCAGCAAACAATTGGAATATGTGAATGAGACTACTCAGTTTCATTATGTACATATTTCTTTACGCTAAAATGAATTCAATTAAGGTCTTGTATCGCTAGATCTGTGTTATAAATCCAAGCTGTTTAGATATTCGTTGTGTAAACGATTATGATCCTTCTGAGGTGGTCATAGTCTTTAACTACTTTCGATAGTAGGTCAGTTGGAAAAAAAAATATCAAAACCAAATTTGTTTCAGGCGTAATTCGATATAGGCAGAGTTTTGGTGTACCCCTCAGTAAGTTATGTTGGTATCTTTGATGCTTCACCAATTGCACACATAATTTATTTTTGTTTTTAATGTAAGGTTTTATGTGGACATCGAGTGTCCCTGTTACACACGGCAGACATAACGGAGTAAAATATCTTGCTAACATTACGTATGAACATGAAGGTACGATAAGCAAGATTTCAAATGTTAAGTCTAACGATCTTAGGGTCTCAAGAGAAAAGTTTTAATTCATAAATATCATTAATTGGTTAAAATCAGTCACTATTGTACAAAAATATGTTAAGTTGAAGACATTTTGACACCTGAAAATTTTTTTGAAAAATGAAAATAACTCTTTTAAAACTTTTTCAAACCTTTACCATGCTCTTGTCACAATTATGTACTACAACACATTCAAATATGAATTTTCAACCATTTATATTTTCATCGTTCTTTTGGTAGAAGATTAAAAACTGTAAGTTCCGGTGTACCCATTATGTTGGTCAATTTACTGGCCAAGTTAATGTTTGAATGAGTATCTTCCTCTTCATGCATACATAATGCTTCTTGTAAACATATTTGTAATTTTATACCTGCTGATATTACCCCATCAGGAGTGTAAATTTCAATCAGAATAAATGATTTATAAATTTTGACCTCATGTTACCCTATTGAACCCCCAGTTTATGGATGGATCCTTTTGTAAGGTTGGGAAGATGACGAGGGGACGTGGACGTCTTTGGGTTAGGCTTGGTATCCTATCAAGGATAAATCAATGTCCGACCTGACAAAATTAGAGGTACAAGAACTCTTCAAAATACCATACCGCTCCTAGCAGACGTTTCTCATGGGAATTATGTATGTGTAATGTAAGTGCTTGTGTGCAAGCCACGCCCCTCATTGTTTCTCTTCCCATCAGAATCCTAATCAGGAAGTTAATATGCGTGTAAGTGACCCCACTTCAATTATATTTAGCGTTCATATCAAGATAATTTGGGATTGGTTTGAAGGTTACAATGTACAAACTCTTTAGATGGATCAACCGTGATGAATTATCAATATGCCACTCCAATCCGCTATACACTAAATCGGCCTCCTAGACGTTCGGATTAGTGAAAGTTACCTCAATACGTCAGAATTAAGGTCAAAGGTTAACCTTTTGAATCTTTTTTCTCTGAAATAATAATAACGAAGAACACGTAAGTATTTATCCTGCTATTATGCGTACAGATTTCATATAAAGAGTCAAGATTTCTCTATCTCGTGGAATTGATTATCCACAGTATGCAGTAAGGCAGCGGTTACAGTTCATTTAAGTGTTTATTAAGGTTTTTAAAGGGGAAGATTTCGCAAGAAAAATAATTTTCATATGGAAAAGAGGAACCAAATTTACACCATGTGGTGACATTTCTATTCACATCGGACATGTTCGCGATATCAGTAAACGAGTCACTAGATTTGGGTTCCAAATTGATCTTGTGTCAGGCAGAGCTTATATCACTTCCTCACATTGACAAGAATGTCTGTTTCCCTTTGTTTTTCATTCTGCTGTATTGACTTTGAATATGGCAGTAATAGATAGTTCTCAGGTGACGTCATAAACGCGTTTCACGTCGTGTATTCCAGCCATGTTTTAGGGCAACCCCGGTATGTATGTGCAGGCTTGCCCTCAAACATGGCGGTTGCTAACGCATATTTGTGACGTCAGTGATCGAGAACTTTCAATAGGACCTCCATGTGAGGCATACAAAGTTTGTAAAGTTCCCTTTCACTGTTGCAACCACATTCTGATAACATGGGTTTTTTATGGGGAAAATTGGTTGTTAAGTTTAGAGTAAAACAAAAAACTGTTAACTAATATTAGGATATGATGTCAAACGTGCTTGTTTCAAGTTCACCTTTTTGTTGAAAGTGGTACAAATGTACCTGCTTATATCTTGAGATCCAAAGAACGGATTTCAATGCAATTTCACTGAAATGCTTAAAATACCCCTCTAACATACTCAAACTTGTTTTGACCTTAGACCCTTCTCTTTAGGTATAACAAGTTCGCTGTTACTGTAAAATAAGCAATGAAATCAAATGCAATTTTACAGGGACACATTAGCAGGCAAAGACGAAAACCGAAATTTTCAATGAAAATGAAAATTTTTAGTTTCGTTTTAAAACAGCAATAGGCAATCGCAATAGGCCTTTTAAACTGTTGAAATTTTCTCTCTTTTAACAGGATAGGATTGCCAATGAACATTGCTTTCATAAAAGGTCTAAAACCTGAAGTTTTTAAATCAAAAAGCAGGCAATTTCTACAGGAGATGGTGAGTAATTAGTCCATTTTCAAAGTTTTGGTTATAGATAATTTCTTTTTACTCAAAACCTTTGAAAATATGTACTACACAATGGTCTACTATTGCCCAGTGTTATCCTTGGTGTATTCTGGTCATAGAAAATTCTCAGTGACGTCAAAGCTAGGGGTTACCAACCACCATTTCCGAGCACAAGCTTATGCTTACATGCCGAGGTTACCTTCAAACATTTGTGGCATACTTCACATGAAACGATCTTTTGACGTCACGTGAAAATTATCTTTATGATTTCTTGTGTAATGTCAGGTAGGCAAAACAGTGTCATTTGGAATGGTACTAATGTGAATTCCAAACATGTGGAGGCCATGAACTCTCATGTCCTTAATTGATTTACATCCGTGAAAGCCATTTTGTTGGTTCACATTGTGAAAAGTGATATTACTGGTAAGTGTTATCATTTCAGTTTGCATAATGTCAATGTTAAAATAACAACAAAAGAAAACGTCTTGTCAAGGTTGTATGCAGATATATTAACATCTAATTTTACTATTATGCAATTAACTATTGGCTCTGGATGCACAAAATCTCACCGACCCTCGTAAACCCGCACGGTCCTAATTTGGCAACCTGGAAGCAATAAATGCCGTTTAATGGGCACAAAAGTCGTCCAATTAAGCCTGAAGATACTCCAAATACCAACTGAAAAATAGACGTGAAACAAATCTTCTGGACTGCAATAAATTCTGAACAAAAATGATAGAGTACCATACAGCCCCGATATATTTGTAATTGTACTTGCTGTAATGAATGAGCCTGTGATGTTACACCAAGACTGATGTATATGAAACTTCAGTAATTTACCAAGGTGTATATGCAAAGAAGTGGTATCACTACGACAAAAGACTGGGTTGGATCACACTCTGGCTTCATTTATAGGAAGATTTGATATGGCAATGGCTTCAAATAGTCTTGGCATCACCGTAACAACAGCTTTACCTCCACAGTGGTTTTGTGTACCTCCACAGTGGTTTTGTGATAGACCGAAGGTCCATGAGGCCGAAGGTTCGCGAGACCGAAATTCGAAAAGGGTTCACCAGACCGAAAGTTCACGAGACCGAAAATCAAAAAGGGTTCACGAGACCGATGGTTCGTGAGACCGAAAACCAAAAAAAGGTTCACGAGAACGAAGGTTCGCGAGACCAAAAATGAGAACAGGCTCTCGACATACACAGTTTGCTAGACAGAAATTGAAACTTCGCTCTCTATCCCAAATCCATTTGGGATATATATACGTGCAAATAGGTCTAATTGGAATCTTAGCCGGTGGACGCTGAATGTTAGGTTGTAGGTCAAACAGGTTGTTACCATAAGAAGTCGCTATAATAGAACTCGCTCATCTACACCTAAATGGAGTTGGTTGCGCAATGCGGGGAAACCCCTGGTACCCCTGCAAAGCAGGGGAAAATCAGCGAGTCGAGGGAAAATGGAGGCAGTCTGAGGCCGAGTCTGGGAGAGCAACAGGCGCGCTCAATTGGCTGTCGTCTGTGTTTTATTTTCTTTAAAATGTTTTAAGTATCATCCAGTTTTGCGACTTGGCTCTTTTATGAAAACAAAAATTTTCCAAAGGGTGGGGAATCAACCCCTCTCCCATCCTGTAGTATATGGAAGAACTAGTCGTTCTTTCCCTGTTAGATGTTTTTTTTCTTCCAAATGCTAAGTACGTTCTAAACCAATAGCAGTCCCTGAACAGCTAAAGAAAAGGTGAATCCCTTATATGTGAAGATGACTACATTTAGGTGATTAGGTAGGCGAGAAGCCGGGTGAGAAGCCGTCCCTATTAAGCATAATTTTGGTATATTTATAATGTTTAAAGTTCTCTCACCCCAAACAGTACCAATTCTCCTAACCTTCTTACTGAAGCCCCTTCTACAATTTTCTGAAATTCATCCTCATCCAGACACAATCTTAGTTTATTGCTTCAGGGTGGACATAGAAAAACTCAATTTATATAATCAAAACACTCTCAGTGCCATACATGTTGTGTAATATAAGCATTGGCACTCTGCATTGTTTAAATTAGCTGAGCCAATTGGGAATTTCGGTACCTGGGTACCAAAACTCTAGTTTGGGATGAGAGGTTATGCCCTTCAAGTGGAGAATATTGCTATTGTTTCCCCCAGTAGCAAATTTTCGTTGGTCCTTTGCCCCCCCCCCGTTGTCAACCACTTCGGCGGTCCGTCGTCTAAATGTCCGGTAGCTCCGCGCTGACGGTCCGTCAACGGGCGTAATGCTGATTGGTTAAAAGCTAATCACGTGATTTGTCTAGCCAGCTTACCTCGGCTGGCTCTTCGCCGGCCATTATGGCCGTCGGCGGACCGCCAGATATTACCAATGGGTTTCCCTATTTATGTGCGGTAAATAGGTCTTGAAAAATGCCATTTCCAGCGATCTGAGAGATATTTTGGGTCAATATTTTGTTTCACTCCTAGCGAACTCATGGTGTCGCTGGGCGCGTAATATCTGTCTATAGGCTTCGACCCCCTCCCCTCGACAACTTCATGGTTGCGACCTTGTCATGTATAGGCACTTTTTTGCGTCTAGCCAGTTCGACTTTCTCCATGTCAGTCGGGGGATTTCACAGTCGCCTCTCCCCACGCCTCACAAGGCTGCGCACGGCACTGCCTTACCGTCCATCAGTGAACGCTTACATGGTATAAACTATCATAGAGATCTCTTCACGCACAGTCACTTGCGAAGTCACTGCCTGTTTCTGTGGTTTGGGGAGCCTAAAACGCAATGATATATTCTTTAAGAGTTATTTCTTCCGTTAATTTTGTAAATTGTCGGCCAAGAACTTTGGAAAATCTTAGGCATTGCTTCTTACGGCAAAAATATTTCACTATGTTTCACTTCAAAAAATTTTTTCCCTCGTAAGACTCATTTGCGGTTTTAACAGAAAAGTGTAAAACCAGATCTTGGAATTGGCCTTATCAGTCCCGAAATGAGGACAGAAAGTGATTAGTGATTTCTGTGGGGTTGACTTGGTATGATGCTGACGTCGTTACACCCGACTCTCAACCATATGGTTCAGCAATAAGTGACGCTTATGAGCGTTATCAAGATGTGGGACAATGGGTGCTGTTTCCTTAAACCGCTTCTTGTGCGGGCTGGTCGAAGGTAGTAAATGAATGTAGGCCTATACCTACATGACCGTATGGGTCGTGGATAGGGTGGCTGCATGGGGGGGGGGGACAACTGTCAGAAACCCCTTGCGAAAAAATGCTTTTGGAAGAATAATGAGATGTAAATCGGTGTTATACATCTGACAGGTGTTAAAGCATGGTAATGTACTATATGGGCTTTATATTCTTTGATTTGTGCATAAAAAATACAAAGGAATGCGCAAAATACTAGCTAATGTCAATATGATCGATCACGGGGCTGTAAGCACCTTCCTGGCTAGATCTAGAACATAGTGCTAACACAGCATTAATTTTCATGCATGAAGGTCAAAAAGGGAGGGGGCTCCAAAAGTATAAAGAAAAAAAACCAAGGAATGCAATCCAAAGTTTAAGAAGTAGTACGTGAAATTCAGCCTGGACTTCTGGAGATTAACAAGTTTTGCGCCTAATAGTTGTCATGTTACAAGTAAGAAGTAAACTAGGAATATAGGTCCGTTTGGGGACACCATTTTCAGTGCCTATGGCTGCGTTGTCGTTCGCAAAAAATTCTCAGAGTGAAAGGAGCCACACTTCCTTCAAGTTTTACCCCTTCCCAAGCCCACATGTCTGTCAGGGGAATCCCAACTGAACAGTGGCGTAGCCTGTTTTTAAATCTTGTGTAACACAATACCAGAAATGGCCAATTATTCTAATATCGCCAAATCTTTGCCGAAAAACAGAACACACCATTTTTTAAATTCAAATTCTTATTGAAAATCAACACAGATCTGCTATACATTTAGGTAAAATGTGAGAAAAAGGTTAAATATTCGGGCAAAGGATAAAAAATGCTGGGACGTTTTCAGTTGCTAAATTAATTCAACTGAGAGACAGGAGGGTGTTCAGGTGCTCAAAAGTTTGCCATCTATCCTGCTCTAGAGCCAAATACGGGCAATGGTAATGAAAATCGGGTAATTTATTTTTCAGATACTGTAATGATGCAGGGTGAGAATGTCTTCCCATAAGTCTGCTTGAAAATTCATTTAAAAACACCTTGTAATGTTACATTTTTTCAAAAGTAAAATCATATATAGTCGAAAGTTCGGGCAGTCACACAATTTAATCAATATATTTTGAATTAAGTCTATAGTCACAATAGAGTAAAGTTCGTTAGTATGTTTTCAACTCCGATTTGTAGTTTTCCCCAAAAATATGTGGGGATATTCAATGGCATTAATTGGTAGTGATACATTATATCTGGTAATATTCTGACCAAATAGCAACTGCTTAGACCCCTATAAGCAAAGGAAATGACACTTTTGCCTCTCTGTAGGGTCAGATTTTTCAAAATTTCTTGTACGTTTCGCCCCAGCGAATGGTGGTGCTCCATGTAGTCTTTCTGACGGAATTTTAGTTTAAAGTGAACGTTTATCTGCAATTGAAACTTAAAATAGCGACTGCTGGGATCCGTTTATAAGCCTGAGAAATGTCATTTTCGACTGTCTGAGAGGTACGAACTTTCAAATATTCTGGACGCCAACTAGTGGTGGCGCCCCGCTTTGACTGTCTTACAGACAGAATTACATTTTCGGGCAAAGCTCTTCTGCTCCCAAAGTGAAATGTTCCCCTACGCCTATAAAATACTTACTCAGGCGTGCACTGGAACAGCTGCTTGCAACTTACAGCAGGATCCCGGATTTGAAATCGTAGGATAGCCTACATAGTCCAGTGGAGTAATGAACTGAACTAATCAGTATCTCAAAAATGTGTTTGATTCAAAGAAAAATCACAAATGTTTCTTACCAGAATGCAAGGCAATTAATTAGACCTGGCAAATGCCATTTCTAGCCATCTGGGAGGTGTTAAAATCCAAAATTTTCTTTGTACGCTCCGCGCCAACTGATGGTGACGCTACGCTAAGATAGTAAATTTCAGTCCCCTACAAAAGTATCCAGCTCCCCCGATAGCCGCCTCCCTCCTCAAAAAAATCCTAGCTACGCTAATGCAAGCTAAATGAGACCCCTCCATCCCTAAAAAAAACTTGCGAATGACCATTGCTCTCTAACCTATACTTTAAGATTAAATTGCCAGGTGATATCCTTAACATTTGGCCAGTCCGAAGGACCGAAGTTTTTAATGTGGGAGGCAGGTCTATTGCTTTGATGACTTTTAAGTAAGAAAATGTTAAGTCTCTCGAGGACTGAGGTACAAAGACGTTTCTTTTTCAGGGGCGGTTCTAGAATTTTTCGTGGGGGTGGGGGCTTTGACTGCCAATCATCTGCCCGAACGACTATCTAAGCGAAATGCCACCATCAGTTGGGGTGGAGTAGGGTCGGCAACGGTCAAGAAAATACGAGAAGTATGGCCTATTATTCTCCCTACTGTCGTCGGGTAATCCACCTTTCCTGACTTTCGGTCTCTCGGACCTTTTCGTATTTTCGGTCTCCCGAACCCTTTTTGTTTTTCGGTCCCGTGAAACCTTTGCTATTTTCGATCTCTTGAACCTTCGGTCTCGTGCGATGGCCCCCAGAATACGGTTGCACCAAGGCAATAGTCACACGTTTCCTCTTTGGCCATATTTATACATGACTCCGTGTCCATAGAAACAACATGCGCTTTTTCCAATTCTTTTTATAGGGAGAACACAATAATTCATCCGTTGAAGGTGTTTCAAGGCAATCCGAAACTCTACCTTGGAACGACACGGCAGTTTGGGGAAATAATGCCAGTAAGCTTTCAGGAGAATTTTCTGCCGCTAGTGAGACATGTGGAAAATCAAAGCATAATATTGTCTTCTTCAAAATGCACAAATGTAGCAGCAGCACTGTACAGAATATTCTGATGAGATATGGAGACAAACATGATTTGAACTTTGTCCTGCCTGCCAGTAGAAACTTTTTGGGACGTATTCAGAAAGATCTACTACGCTTTCCTGATGAGGAATACAATATCCTGTGCCATCATACTATATTCAGCTTCCAAGGTATATGCTATGTAATTTCAACTTTACACCTGCTCAAAGGCATTACCAAGAGAAAGTCAACCCGGTTATTTAGTATCCGGGTTGACGTGACAGTTGACTTTTAAGTTGTCGTAACTTTTGTTCAAGAATTTGAAATAGACTTATGTTCACATCATTCTTGTTTACCTTCTCATATGCTGAAAACCTGCAGTTCCTGGAGTGGATTTGTTATTTAGTCATTCAGTCAGTCAGTTCGTCCGTCCGTGCGTCTGTCTGTCATTCAGTCAGTCCAGCCCTTTTCCAGTTGTGACTCACTGACTTGTTTCTCATACTACCTTGCTTATGCTTATGCTGAGCGTCATGCACAATGACAGTAGGTTCCACTTTTAAAGTCTTCGGTATGACCAGAAATCCAGACCTTCAGGCACCAAGTTTGATGTTCTAACCACTTGACCGTAAAGTCGCTCATCTCCTGGAATTGTGCATTTTAAGTATGTTTTGGTCATTCCTTGTCATGTCCTGATATTTTGAAGAACTGTTTCACCCTGAAACCTAAGGTGTACCCCATTAAGTCTAAAAGTTCATTAAGATATGTTAAATAGCACGATAAATAAATTCTTGAAACCTTCATCTATCTTTAAGACCCGCTCTGCCTCTATTTCCACATTTTTACCACACTTTAGTCATCTCCTAACAAAGGCATTGTAGCTGTCCAATTAATTAAGTCTGGCTTTAAAGAAATCATGTAACCCTGTTGCTGTGCAGTTGCGGCGCTACAGGACGAGAGATGGCCTTTTTTCCCTTCCCCCAAGTTGGGTCTGTTAGGAGTTGGGATAATCAAACAAATAAATAATATATCCCTCCAGGGACTTTTTTCTTTATCCAGGGATGTGTTAAAACCCCAGAGCCTTCGGGGCTTCGCCCCCCGGAGCGCGACCACCAGGAGCGGGCACTTTGGACTCGATTTACACGCCGCGTCACCGTCACTGTTTCTGAGATAGGTAGCCCCCATTGGAAAAAAAACACAGACGTTGCTAATCACAGCGCTAATCCGTGAGTTAATAACTGGTCCTTACAAAGGATGCAATCGACACAATACAATGACACTAATCATACGGACGAAACGGTAAGGTTGGGTCAGGTTAGATGGAGTCACGAAGGCCCAATTTCCATTTTTTTTTAAATTAGGGCTCACTGGCTTGTTTCCCTCAAGCTCAATGGCACTTGGTTTCGTTCAAAAGAAACGGAGAAAGAGATTAAGAAATTCAACACATCAGTTAAAAAAGCTTCCTATAGCTCAGTTGGTAGAGCGTACTGCATGTTGTCGGTTCAAACCTAGCTCTGACATCCGATTTTCATCATTTGGTAGTATATCTTGTTTCTTACAAAACCAAAGGTTCTTAATTGTAAGGAACATATGCACCTGTCTGGAAATTATGCGATACCATTCTTCTATACTTAGAAGTCGCAACGTCACATCTACACTTCCGTATCTACACAAGCTGACGTACTGATGGAAAATGTCACGTCTGGCATTTGTGGTATCGTCTTTCTTACTAAGGCAAAGGTTGACAATGTACTACACCGCATGTTTGACGCATATTCCGCAGGTATAAAAATCATACCAATGTGTCTTCTGACCATTATTCTTCAGTTTCTGAACAAAGCATTCCTAGTCAATTTGACGGAGTTTTAACACCTCTGCTGCTCTCAATTCACTTCGAAACACGAATATAGTGACCTCATAGGTCGAGAAATTTGTGTCTGATTTGAATAAAAGTTTTATCATTCTGTGTAGGTTTGGTCCTCTTTCACATGTGAAAATAAATGTTTTGCTTAAACTTCTATTTCAACAGCGATAGCATTGCACCCTAGTTATTGCGCATTTCGCTGTCTAGAGTCGGAGCAGGCAACTGTTACAACATTTATCAAATATTTCTACTTTTCTTAATCCAGATTCATTTCGTCCGTGTGTGCCATCTTTTTCCAATGAGAATAAAGTACAACTTCGACTTTTAACAAGGAATACATGTTTTCTCAGTAGCTTCTTCAAATTTATCTGCCTCACAAGTGGACAAGAGTTAGCGAGTCATCAGTCATTTGGAGCCTTATTTGTTATTCGCCAGTCTAGTTAAATAAAGTCCCCCTACTGCCGTTTATGGTTAATTATTCAGCAAATTTTAGGGGACAATTATGGTCAATCTGTGAGAGAGGCCATGTTGACCTCATTCTCGTCTAAAATTGCTGTTTCCCTGTAGGAAAAAATAATTTTACAGTCAAATACTTGCAACTAGGATTGCGAGTCGCGAACGACGATACTTTTATAGTTTTGCATCGATTAGCTCGGTCTTACAGTTACTTTACGTGTGCAACCATTTTTGACCTGTATACTACACGTAAAGGCCATTTTAGTATTTAGGAACATAAGGAGATTCATGGGTGCCTTAGGTATTGGATTTACGCACACATTTTTAAGAATAAGGCAAACACTTGAATTCCAGCTACCATTATCACCGTAAAAACACGATATTGTTATAAAAGTCTTTAAGGCCAGGTCACACTACGGCGATATCGGATCGGATTTCGCTCCGATTTTTGTGAGTTTTAATTAATATCTCCTCCATCTTTGGTCGAAAAGAAACAACAAATTAATTGTATCGCAGGACTAAATTTTTTTTATTAAATTTTAGGTTATACCAATTATTCCGTGACGTCACATCCGCAGACAGCTTTTATCGGATAAGCGTAGTGCGGTAAAAGTTTTTGTCATTGTGACGTCTCGAAATAAATAGTTTACATTTTCTTTCCATGGTCTTCCCGAACCGATCATACACTCTTAAAAAAATTGGGCAAATTTTGCCCAACTTTTTGACCAACACTGGGCATCTATTCAACAACCTAAACAGTTGGGCAAAACTTTAACCAACCAAATTGGGTAAAGTTTGAACCCAACTGTTGGGCAAGAGATTACCCAACTGTTTGGTAAATTAGCATTTTAAAACATACCCACTTGTTGGGCACTTCTTTTATTAAACTGTTGGGCAAATGCATTAACCAAATGTTGGTTATATGTTAATCATCTTTTCCTTAAACATTGGTGCTTTCTTTAAATGTTAGGTTGTAGGTTATGGCAGGGAGCTGCCACTGCAGCTCCCTGGTTATGGCAACCCATCGGTCCCGGTTAAAAAACCCTGGCTTAATAACCTATTTGGTTTGTCACTGAGTTTCGTATAGGTACGTCCAAAACTATCATTTTTAAAAGGCACTGTAAAATGATGTGTGTTAATGATGTGATGAAGTATTGTAGTTTCATCAATGCATAAATGTGAACACAAGGGCTGCATGAGAATTAGCTGGTCCGTAGCTCTCATACACTGATATCATGGTTATGAGACAGGTTTCTTGTTATGCCGAAAGGTTTCAAATAATAATATATAAACGCTCATTTGGACGTGAAAGAGAATATCCCAGATCCTGACCTCTCATTGGATAGCAGTTTTGCGCCAAATACGAATCATGGAATCTCATACAAATGTGTTCTAGTTCGTAGTACTGTTTAAAGAATTTTATGGAAATAGAGATCGATTTCATGGTCTAAAGTAATGTACGAGTTTAGCTGTTTGGCCAATATAAAAGATGCCAAAGAGAATTTTCAGATTATGGTACCATGTCTGATTATGAGAAGAACTGTGAAACAAATCGGGTCAAGTGCAGTACTGTTGTTTGGTGACAACACTGCAACCAACAATATACCCAACAAATTGGCAAAAAGTTACCCAACAAGTGGGTAAAGGGAAAATATGCTCAACTGTAGAATAAAATCTTATCGTCATTTTGACCAGTCAGTTGGGTATAACAGTATACGCGTGCATGGAAGGGGAAATTTAACCATTATTTGAGCAAAGATTGACCAACACTTAAGCAATTACTTTTACTCAACAAAAACTTTGCCCAGCGTTTAAACATTGCACCAATTAGCCCCAAAGTTGGGCAAAGTTTAACCAACACATTTCATAAACTTCTTTAACCAACGGATATTTTACCCAACGTTTTAAGAGTGTATATTTACCAAAATATGGCAAATGTTTGGTTCTTTCCGACAATAGCTGGAGCAGATTTTAACTAAAACTCACAAAAATTGGTTTGTAATTTGATCCGATATCGCTGTAGTGTGACCTGGGTTTTTTCTGTAAATAATTTTATTTTTGTCTTCATTTTCTTTTTAAACAGGAATATCTGAAGTAATGCCGAGGGACAGTGTGTGGATTACTATTGTAAGAGATCCAGTGTATATGTTCGAATCCACTTTTTATTACATGCGTTTTAACAAAAAACTTCACATAAATGGGCCAGATCCTCTCGCGATGTTTGCTAAGAACCCTCTTCAATATTTTAAGTATGAAAAAAGGTTTGGAAGAATCAGAGACCCGATGCTTTCTGACTTCGGTATTCCATATGGCAAGAAAGATGATATCAATTTTACGAAAGAGATGATTACAAAGCTGGATGGATATTTTGATCTAGTTCTAGTGACAGAGTACTTTGAAGAATCTCTTATATTATTTAAAGAGCTGATGTGTTGGGAGCTAGACGATATCGCATACTTTGTGGTGAATGCGAGAGCAAATAATTCCATCCACAAAATGACAGATAAAACTGTTAAAAATCTAAAAAAGTGGAACGTGGCGGATCAGATGTTGTATGAATATTTTAATTTAACTTTATGGAAAAAGATTGAAGCCTTTGGAGTAGAGAGGATGAAAAAAGAAGTTTTACTTTTAAAGGCAAGAAATGAAGAATTGAAAGAGAAGTGTATCATCGATCCATCAAAGACAGTTAACAAAGGGGCTATCTGGCATCCGAAGGGTATAAATATCAAGGGTTTAGTTTTGAAGCCTGGCATGGAAAAGGATGAACTCTGTAAAGATATGGCGATGCCCGAGTTAAAATTTACAGCTTATCTCTTAGAGAAGCAGAAAGAAAGATATGGAATTAACTGAGGATTATACTGAATGAAGGAGGGTTACCTCGAAAGAAAAAGTCAAAGATGTATTGACTTGACTGGCCTGTGGGCAAACAAATAAAATATGAAGTGTTGAGGAGAGACAACTTCTAGGGGTCGATATTTTTTCGCCAAACGTTCAGAAAGGGTGACCTAAAATGTCCCGGTGTTTCTTGGGGCCTTTAGCAGACAATTTCGCCTGAAATTGGTTACATGATAACTTGCGAAATTAGCCTGGAAAGTTTCATAGTTTTCTTAATAATTGGAAATAAACAGAATAAAAAAGTCATTCTTTTTTCCAAGTGTACATTTCCACAAGCGGCCAAAAGTCAAAATTGTGTGACGTCATCAGAGCTCAATACAGTCCGGTGTCCCAAACGTCAGTTTAACAACTGTTAATAAACCAGGCAGTTGTGGAATACCTTGCGATTTCCACTGCTAGACTGTCCGGCTAGATTCCTACCACAACCTTCGCAAGAGCGATTGGTCTAAACAAAAGCCCCGTCTACACGATCAAACAATTGGTCAAAACCTTATCATACATTCGAATGACAATGCTAAAAGACAAACAAATATGATTGTGTATAATGATTAACCGACAAATATGAACTATATGGATGGTGTTTAAATATTGTGTTGCATGTTTTAACTTCCCAGCAAATGTCCAAATATTTGAATGAAGAAATTCGTGAAAAATGTCATGCCGCGTCACGTCGCTTCTCCAGAATGCAGCACAGACGCCCCATTAGCTCAAAAGCTCCCCCCCTCCCCTCTGGTTACAGGATCTGTGCCCTCAAATGATCTATGCTTTCATTGTGTTCACACGTGAAAATCAATTTATTTAACACATGCTTGACTGCACTGTTAGCTAACCCTCAATGCTATGTAAATGGTCCACTACACTCTTAAAAAAATTGGGCAAATTTTGCCCAACTTTTTGACCAACACTGGGCATCTATTCAACAACCTAAACAGTTGGGCAAAACTTTAACCAACCAAATTGGGTAAAGTTTGAACCCAACTGTTGGGCAAGAGGTTACCCAACTGTTTGGTAAATTAGCATTTTAAAACATACCCACTTGTTGGGCACTTCTTTTATTAAACTGTTGGGCAAATGCATTAACCAAATGTTGGTTATATGTTAATCATCTTTTCCTTAAACATTGGTGCTTTCTTTAAAAGTTAGGTTGTAGGTTATGGCAGGGAGCTGCCACTGCAGCTCCCTGGTTATGGCAACCCATCGGTCCCGGTTACAAAACCCTGGCTTAATAACCTATTTGGTTTGTCACTGAGTTTCGAATAGGTACGTCCAAAACTATCATTTTTAAAAGGCACTGTAAAATGATGTGTGTTAATGATGTGATGAAGTATTGTAGTTTCATCAATGCATAAATGTGAACACAAGGGCTGCATGAGAATTAGCTGGTCCGTAGCTCTCATACACTGATATCATGGTTATGAGACAGGTTTCTTGTTATGCCGAAAGGTTTCAAATAATAATATATAAACGCTCATTCGGACGTGAAAGAGAATATCCCAGATCCTGACCTCTCATTGGATAGCAGTTTTGCGCCAAATACGAATCATGGAATCTCATACAAATGTGTTCTAGTTCGTAGTACTGTTTAAAGAATTTTATGGAAATAGAGATCGATTTCATGGTCTAAAGTAATGTACGAGTGTAGCTGTTTGGCCAATATAAAAGATGCCAAAGAGAATTTTAAGATTATGGTACCATGGTCTGATTATGAGAAGAATTGTGAAACAAATCGGGTCAAGTGCACTGTTGTTTGGTGACAACACTGCAACCGGTGACAACACTGCAACCAACAATATACCCAACAAATTGGCAAAAAGTTACCCAACAAGTGGGTAAAGGGAAAATATGCTCAACTGTAGAATAAAATCTTATCGTCATTTTGACCAGTCAGTTGGGTATAACAGTATACGCGTGCATGGAAGGGGAAATTTAACCATTATTTGAGCAAAGATTGACCAACACTTAAGCAATTACTTTTACTCAACAAAAACTTTGCCCAGCGTTTAAACATTGCACCAATTAGCCCCAAAGTTGGGCAAAGTTTAACCAACACATTTCATAAACTTCTTTAACCAACGGATATTTTACCCAACGTTTTAAGAGTGTAACTGCAGGGTTTGATTTGCCTTGTTGGACTTTTACGCCCCAACTTCTACCTTTCTGATTTAATCTAGCGCCCTGATTTTTTTTTTGTTGTGGGTCTACGGGAAAAACTAATGCAAAATACTACCTAATTTAGAGTGTTGATGGCGTTTTAAAAGAGAAGGACAAACTATGCCACAAGATGCCTAATGAAACAGCGGTCAAGAGCAAACAACTTCAGCCCACCAGTACTTTCATATTTAGAGGATATTCATGGGCATCAGATTCAACCAAAATCCTGCAAATGGATTCAAGCTTCGTTTTACTCGCTAATCAGTTTGTGGACTATATGTTAAAACTTCGCTGTGTTTTCACTCCAAAAGTAGTTGGCAACCCTTTTAAACAACACTGGATAATTATATGTCCGACGCAAAATTGGCCGGGTATAATGTGCTCACGAGCTGGTCTCTGAGAGGCAGCTACACCAACTGTTTGTCACAAAGGAGCTCATTAGTTAGTCACGGGGCTTTTAGATGACTAAATGATGGACACGGTTTTCCCAATTTTGGTGAAACTCATAGTTATCAATTGTTGTTCAAATAGTTCACTAGAAATTTCAAGAGTATCCTTCACTCTTAAAAAGCTGGACAAAGTTTTGACCAGAACTGGGCAGCTATGTGTACAACCAACTATTGGTTAAAATGTACCCATTATTTGGTTTCTAAAAGACAGACTAATCCTTCAACAAAAAGTGTCCATAAGTGGGTCTTTCAAAAGGCACAACACCTTTTGAGGGACCAACTGTTGGGCACCTTTTAACCAACAATTGGTTGGACACACATGTACCCAGTCTTAGTGAAAATGTGCACAGCTTTTTAACACTGTATCAGCTGTTTCGTTTTAACATTACAAACTAAAAACGAAAGGATGAACTTTGTCACACCCTAATAAGGTGAAAATGCACTCACTTAGAGTGTTTATTCACTTCCAGAGGGGAAAGGTTCACTCCGGTAGTGAGACTTTACTTATTTTAATTTGAGAGTGTAGGGTCTCAAGTTGTAGGGATGTCAAGAACAAAAATTCCTACTGGTCGGAATTTGCTTTTCCCCAGGCCAGTTTTCAGCAGTACGGACCTAAGAACAATGTCCTGCTTACTTAGGAAAATGACAACGTCACCCCAAAATTGGATTTTCTTTTCTTTTTGAACTTTGAAAACACATTTTTCATTTACTTACTCATACGTTCTTGCCATTTTCACAACTTGACTACATTCAGGACCCTTCTTGAAAACCCCTTATAACTATTACTTACTAACTACATTCAAGGATGTTTAATAACACTTGGTAATAGTGACGTAGCCAATATTTTTCTCAGCGAGGCATGTAGTACATTGTGTGATACTCCCAAAGGAGGATCTAAGCAAAGGGCCACCATCAGGTTGCGACCCTTCACAACAGGAATTGGAATTTACCAGGTTATTCAAACCAAGACAAGTTAAGAGAAAAGTGCAAAATCACTGAACTGAAGCAGGGGATGGGTTTTAGAAGAGGTAGTAGTCCCCTTTCCTTTGTTAAAAACAATTCCAGATTAGGGGAAGGTAAATTGCAAAAAGTGAAATATTAATCGGTTTGTAGCTTAAAAATAAAGATGAAAAAAAGTAGTAACAAAGTAAAGAACATCAAGCTAAATAAATACTTTAGTTACGTTGGGCACAGCGGACCTTCTTCCAATAAATGCAATCATTCCCCTGAAAGCGAAGCTCCGTCATCAGTTGGCACATAGCGTAGAGAAATTTTGGAACAATTACGACACTCCAGATAGGTGGAAATTTTTTCTTTTTAAGCTGACTTTGAACAGTTGTTATATTTAGTCTTCGTTTGCAATAAAATATTGACTTCAATAAGAAATCAGCAAATTGGAATATTTAAGAAAATTACCAGATGAAGTGTACCAATAAAAATTTTTTTCTTGCCACGAGTTTGGGCGGCTGTGTTTGAACCTGCACGGGTGCTTACCTGTAATTTATGACAGTTGAATAGACGATTTCGAAGTTTATATCCGCGCATGCGTTAGTGACCTTTCTGTTCAGGTCAACTGGTAACAAAACCTCGTAGTTTTGCGACGGCCGCGCTTAGCATACTGTTCTACGTGAGTATACATTCCACCATTAACTAAGACACACATAAAAGTGTCACCCTTTGACCTTTGACCTATGGCGCAATGCCGCTCCTTGAAAAAACTCGAACTCATCTCTTGAAAACATCCCACAATTTTTTGCAATATTTTTCCGAACACTATTCTTCAAGCTCAATTTAGAAAACTTTGCCCAAACTTCGTGAAGTGAGGCTCAGGAATAACTGATGTTTGTAGACTGCCAGTTTTTTTGCGAATTCTCATTTCACTTTCATTTCACAAAGAATTTCCTTAAAAATTTTCCTATCATCATTTACCCGTCAAATCGTTGGAAGAATTCATGCACGAACAAGGCAGGCTGAATTACTGTACAATTCTAAAACAGCTGTTAAATCAACAACGTTAAAATATCTGTTCGAGGCATTAAAAATAGAAATAGTGCGCAATAATATGTGATGTCATTGTTGTACTTTACTCAATAACAGTCTCTGTAGTTTGATACGGGATTAAGAATAGAAATAGTACGCAATAACATGTGATGTCATTGTTGTACTTTACTCAGTAACAGTCTTTGTATTTCTTTGTTTCACTGAAAGTTACTTCATCTTGTATAACTCTTACTCTAATGGGGAATTTAATTAAGCCCTCTCTGTGCTTCGCCAGCAAACAGGAAGTGTTCAAGTTCATAAAACATTTTTAATTTTAAAGAGAAACAAAGCAGGTTACGTGAGTTGTTTCACAAAAAAGTCACAAATTAAAGCGCAATGGACAAATTTGTTTGTTTCACAGAGGGAACTTCCATGCTTAAAGGGCAGGTACAGCCCCCAAGTATATATATATATATATATATATGCATATATATATATATATATATACATATATTTATATATATATATATGTATATATATATATATCACTAATTCGGCACTTAGGGGGAAAGTTGTTGTTGAAAAGTCGACCTTAAGGGGAAAAATTTTTTCTGGGGCGAAATGTAAGTTTCGACGTAACGTTTCTACACACTTTTTCTATATGAATACGTAAACAAACAAGAGCGCCCTCCTAGATTTACAAAGGAGATACAATTACTTCAAAGTTGTCAAATTTACGGACACCTAGCTGCTAACACGAACGGAAGGCTGGCCATTGAAATAACATTGTTTATACTTTAAGACGTTAGGGCGAAGACTTTTCCTTATGTATTTCATTGTTATTTTTTCGCCCTATGTACGCGCAGATATAACAATTTCCCCCTAGGGTGGGAATTAGCGCTATATATATATATATATATATATATTTATATATATATATACACATGGTACAGCCATGGGAACCAAAATGGCTCCCTCATTTGCTAACTTGTTTATGGGCAACTTCGAGCAAAAATTTCTGTCTCGACAAAATTTGAAACCACAAATTTGGTTACGCTTCATAGACGACATCTTCATGATCTGGCCCCACGGTGAAGACTGTCTAAAAATATTTATTGAAAACATCAATTCGTTCCATCCCACCATCAAATTTACGGCCGACCATTCCAGGTCCAGTGTCCACTTCCTGGACACCACTGTAACCATAGAAAATGGTTCACTCAAAACAGACTTGTTCAACAAACCAACGGACAAGCACAACTACCTTCTACCCAGCAGTTGCCATCCTCCGCACTGCACCAAAAACATTCCGTACAGTCAAGCACTCCGCATAAAACGCATCTGTTCCTCTGAAACAGATTTTGACACTCGGGCAAAGGAACTATCCGGTTACCTCCGTAACCGGCAGTATTTTCGGGGTTCAATTGAAAATGCCATCAAAAAGGCAAAAGAAACCCTCGCTCGCAAACTCTGACGTACAAAACTCGTCAGCGCAATTCCGACAGAGTGCCGTTGGTAACTGAGTACCATCCCGGTCTACCACCACTAGCCAAATTCATCAAAAAGCATATGCCCACACTTCAGAGCACCGATCGCCTAAGGTCTATCTTTCCCCAACCCCCGTTGTTGCCTTCAAGCGGCCCTCAAATTTACGGGACATTTTGGTTCGGGCAAAATTCCAGGACAAAGCCTCAGTCGAGGAAAACAACGAAAATTTTGGTTGTTCTCCTTGCCCTTCCAACTGCAAGACGTGCGCCCTGGTTGATTCCACAAAAGGCTTCCAGAGCAATCAAAATGCACGCACCTTCCAAATTAGACAAGAAATTAATTGTCTTTCGAAAAATGTCATTTATCTCATATACTGCAATTTATGTGGTGTGCAGTATGTCGGAGAATCTAAAAATACTCTTCGAATGAGAATGACACAGCACAGGTCAGCAATTAAAACCAAAAAGGTTGAACAACCTGTTGCAAACCATTTCAATTTGCCCCATCATTCTATCAAAAACTTACGGGTCATTGCTATCGACCAAAACGATACATGGACCGACAAAGCTAGAAAAGCTAAAGAAAATTTTTGGGAACTCAATCTCAAAACCACATCGCCTTTCGGCTTGAACATCAGGAGCGATTTACCAGCTTGCTGATAATACCAACCAAAATAATCCGATCAGGCCATTCCGGCCTAACAATTTCTCTAATTACTTTCAAGAGGATTTTCCTATTGTTGATGGGTTACACCCGAGTAATCCGATCAGACCCTCCCGGTCAATCAACCTGCTCAATTGCCTTAAGAAGGATTATCCTGTCACAATAGAGGTGAGACCATTGTCAACACCTTTAAAAGCTTCCAAAATTTCTCACTCCTTGTCATTCTCTGACCAAGTATTGACAAAGAGGTAGTATTCCTCGAAAGCTCTACTTCAAACCTTTTGGCTGTTTAATTTATCTTAATTCTAGCCTTCCGCTATTTGTATCTCCTCGGAGATCCAGCCTTTCGATTCTGTAGCACCGTTGTTTTACAGTTTCTCCGTCATGTTTATATATATATATATATATATATATATATATATATATATATATATATATATATATATATATATATATATATATATAACGGTAACTCCCACCCTAGGGGGAAATTGTTATATCTGCGCGTACTTAGAGCGAAAAAATAACAATGAAATACCTGAGAAAAAGTGTTCGCCCTAACGTCTAAAAATATAAACAACGTTTTTTCAATGGCCAACCATCCGTTCGTGTTAACAGCTAGGTGTCCGTAAATTTGACAACTTTGAAGTAATTGTATCTCCTTTGTAAATCTAGGAGGGCGCTCTTGTCCGTTTACGTATTCCTATAGAAAAAGTGTGTAGAAACGTTACGGCGAAACTTAAATTTCGCCCAAAAAATTTTTCCCCTTAAGGTCGACTTTTCAACAACAACTTTCCCCCTAAATGCCGAATTAGTGAAATATATATATATATATACATATATATAAATATAAATATATGTGTATATATATATATATGGTCGAAATGCTCCGGAGCACTGTGGAAATGTGTAGGTCGAAAAGAGGTAGTAAAAGTGCTTAAAGGTTTGCCAAAAACTCCACGACGTTTCGGCTATAAACACTTCATCACTTGGCAAAAACCAAACTGGACAACCAACAGTAACAATTGGACACGACAAACATCAAATCCGAAGCGATCGCTGTAAAAACAGAACCGGCCGAAAGTGACTGTCAGAAAACATGAGTGCGAAGGATGAAACACAAATCAAGGAAAAAAAGGACAAGGAGCGTCCTGGGTGAAAAAGTGAACATGATGGAAAAAAGGGGGAAAAAAGCTAGGTCCGGAAAAAAGTAATAAGGCCTACACAGTGAAAAACGAGCACGAACGGGTAAGTTTTTAAAGGAGTAAAAACTGGTTAAAAAATTGATGAATATTACAAAAGGTCAATTCTAAAGTTTAGGCCGTGTGGAGCGAGAGTGCCTAGCCTCATGATCAGTCGATTTTCAGCACTAAGGCGGTCACGATCGGAGCCTCGGCACATTACAGCTGCCGTTTCGGTTAAATGCTGTATTGAACAAGGTGAAGGGGGATTGAAATGTGCAGCCACAGGGTATCCATGGAGATTCTGTTTGATGGACCTAAGGTGCTCGGTGACTCGATCCGCGAGGCGGCGGTCGATCTCTCCAACATACAACGAGTCACATCTCCCACAAGCTAAAATATAAACTACATTAGAGGAAATGCAGGAGAACCTTTGTTTAACAATGAAGCTATTGCTGTTGGGACCTGAAATGATGACGAGGTCGTGTTTGCCAACAACTGGGCATGTAATACACCTCGGTCGGTTACAGGGAAAGATACCAGGGGTGTCGTTGAAAGTACTGAGTGGGTGGGAAGCCCGAACTGAATGGTTGGCTAAATTTTTCTCAACTCTAAAAGCAGTGATGGGGGGGTTCTGGGAAAACATGACGGGTTGAGGGGTCTTGTCGGCGCGACTCTACATTTTTGTAGATAGCGCGTAAAATAGGACGGACCGAAGGGTGATATGAAATAACAAAAGGAATACATAGATTTGAACCAGATCTGTTCTTTTTCTCCAAGGCTTCCTCTCTGCTGGTTCCTTGAATTCTGCGCAGGGCATTAGAGAGGATTTTGGCAGGGTACTGAAAAAAAGATAAAATTTCTTCAGAGGCAGTGGAGAAATCAGAATCCTCCGAACATATTCGCCTGGTTCGCAGGAGCTGGGAATAAGGGATAGATTTAGTGCAAGATTTGGGATGGTGGGAAGCATAACTACCTATTGTACCCTACCTATTGTACTCTACTAATACCCAACAGGGTAATACTCCATGTAAGAAGCGGCGTTGTCAGGTTTGTCAATACATGTTGACTGGTGCCTTCCTTACTTTTAATGGTATAACTGTCCACCCTGGTCCTTAAAATTGCGATTCCTCCAACGTAGTGTATATTATCTCATGCAGCAAATGCCCGACTGTGTGCTGCGTTGGAGAAACCAGTACGGAATTTAGATTGAGATTCAATAATCATAAACAAAGCATTCGTAACGCGAATCCCAACGGATTCCCAGTTACGGAACATTTCCAGAGTAGCGGGCACACAGGTGACGACTTGAGGTTTACCATTGCCCTCGGTAGGTTCCGATGCAGTGAAGACCGCAAGCGCCACGAACTCAAACTAATTTTACATCTCAATAGCCACAGGCAAGGCCTTAATAGAGATTTTTCTTATTTATCAGGATACAGTTTCATCAAGTAATTCAGTAATTCTGTTTCCTTCTTTTGTACAACTGTGCTACCTCGTCATTTACTCCCGTTCCTTCAAATATTTACTATTTACTAAAGCATCTCACATTCTGTAAAGTTACGCCAATTATTTGATTTTTTTAAACTCGGATGCTTTGTAATTTAATATTACTTGTAATATACAATTTAGTGTTTTATTTTTTAAGTAGATATGAACAGTTTTTATTTGTCAGTAAGACACTTTTATCACTTGAAAATATCTCACGCACTCGCATCTTGTCGCTTTGATAAACTGTTTAGTTACCATGGAGTTTTGAATATGTACATACGCTTCCATTCAAAAAACCGAATGTGGTACGCACACTACAATTTTCGATTGTCTCGTCATTTTACAATATTTTGGCTAATCAAGCTTGCCATGTTTATGATTTGCGCGCTTTATATTAATTACTATGTGAGAACGTGCGTTCTTTGTATCTGCGTACTTTTCGACCATCATCATTATGACGTCACTTGACAACTTTTCAAACGTATTTTAATATTACGCGGGGTGTACGCATTCAACTCTAACTTGTTTGTATGTAACGGTTGATTTCCATAACACATGCAGTTGCCAAAGCCGCCAAGAGGCGGCGAAAATTTCTGTTTCAATAAATTTAAATAAACGTTTAAACAAATCGATATGCACACTCTGTTATTTATTACGTCCAACACACGGAATTAATTAATGCTATATAAATATATATATATATATATATATATATATATATATATATATATATATATATATATATATATATATATATATATATATATATATATATAGTGAAAAGAATAAATGAAATCAACCTCAGCGAAAAATTGACCACCTCCACTGGGACTCGAATATATATATATATACTGCTAAATGCGGTGCGGGCTAAGGTGGACATGCTTTAAAAAGGGTACTTTGGTGGACATATTATAATATTACTATGGTAGATGTATTATGCACCATTCAGGCGTGTAAGAGTAATACTGCATGGTGTTCAGCACCACTATGGCATGTCTCCAGTACTCCAGGGAGGCTGCTTTTAAGTCCCATGTTGTATTCGAGACATAATGTTGGCTTCACATGAAACCGTGTCCACTTAAGGTGTGTCATCTTTACTTGAAGTCCATAGATTGACCCAATTTGAAACAGGCAACATATTTACATGCTGATTTCGACCACTGATGTCTACTGAGGAAGTGATTGAATCGGGTTCATTTGTTGACACAAAATAGATGGCGCTCTGTATTATCAGAAGTCATGCTTTGGAGATACTCACTCTCTAGAAAATACTCTTCCGAGAGGCCTGAACAATACGTGGACACGAAAATGTCCACTTAATGTCAAAGTCCACGATTTGACTCAATTTTACATGCGTAATGTCCACGATAGCCCTTTCATTTATATATATATATATATATATATATATATATATATATATATATATATATATATATATATATATATACATACATACATATATATACATATGTATATACATATATATATATATATATATATATATATATATATATATATATATATATATATATATATATATATATATATTTCATGGACAGAACATACCTCACGGTAGATTGTCTCCACCGTAGGTGTGAAAAGGCGTAGCAAGAACAGTTTAGGAGATAACCTCTTTCGGGGGAAAATGCGGCCATGGGTGGCGCCATTTTCAAATTTCTCTCCTGATGCTTTGCGATCCTACCGCGCAATTTAAACGGAAACAAACGTTCAAAACACCTGGAAAATTAAATCGGTTATAGGAAAGAGAAATTTTGGAATATTTAGAAACTTTGTTGCTAGGGGAACAAAAAAGCCGGATCATGTTTGGTAGTTCACCGCGCAAATTTTGAGATATCGAGCAATTTTGCCACGGTTCTGTGTCCTAAGCTTAAATTATAGACTCGATACAGCCGCAAGATCTGTTCATTTTTTTCTGCAGAAAGTTGTGTAAGTTACTCATGCTGGCAATTGAGCCCATTAGTAGGTTCTTGAAAGTTTCTCAAGATGTCTGTCTGTGGTGGTGAATAATTACCTTGTATTTGAACATATCCATATTTATAAAACAAAGCGACGACTGTGAAGAGGTACACACTAAGTGCTAATGAATATTCATGCTGCAAAATTTTCTCCCAGTCGGGTGAATTCTCATTTTTCCCCCAAAAACGGTTATCTCCCGAACTGAAGAAGGCTATGCTATGGTTATGTGCGAAAGTTTGGACTTGCCCAGGCAATCTCCGTACATTTTGCAAGAAAGTTGAAATATTTTTGAAAGGTAAGGTCAAAATTATTTCAGGTATTGCAGAAATTTTGTATTATTTCCTATTCAAGTTTAACTTTTGTTAATATAATATTGATAGCTTCATGGCAGCCATCTGTTGCGCCTTTTTTGACTCAGTCGGTGAGGTGATCTACGTATAGGACTTACGCTTTACATGCTCTGTCCATGTATATAGGAAGTCCGTGTTCAAAGCATATTGCGCCTATCAAATTTTACTTGAGAGGTAAAGACGTTGTCAGTTCCAGCTTCCGTTGCCCTTTCTTAAAGATGTTAATAGTGGTGAATTGCCAATTCCTCATTTGTTACGAAGTAAATGAAGTGACTTTAGATAGGACGCATTTTCATCTGTGTGTACCTAAGATCGTAGTTGTAATAATAGTAGTGATGGTACAGCTCTAAACCATGCCCACCATGGTACAAGCCGTTTAGGTTGGCTGAATAACACCGCTTGTACCACCAGCCGGTTTTATAATCTTCGGCGCAGTGGGTAGGGGCATTATCATCATTGTCTCGGTCAGGAGTCGAAAACTGCTGGCCTCTGTGAGAAGTCATAAAGTCGTATCCTGTGAAAATACGGGAACGATATTAATTTGGGGGACTTAGTTACTTCTTTTGGGAACTTAATGTCTATAGACCGTAAAAAATGTCTGTAATGTTACAGAATTTTTGTACAATTATAGGAGAAAAATGAAGAAATACTAAAAGAATACATAAAAAGTGCTGTCAATGAGTTGACAGCACTTTTTATGTATTCTTTTGTTTTCCTTTATTTTATTTTCTGTACAGAAATTTTTTTACATTATATGGTATGACGTTCACCTTCATTTTTAAAAAGTTCCTTTTCTACGTAGGTTTTACAGATACTTCGTTTTTCTTACACCATTATAGACCCACAGTTAATTGATTGTGTTTTTAAAATGCCTTTTTCTGTTGTTGATTCCAACGGACACTTACATTGTTTTTAGCTCATATTTTACAGGGGTCTACTGAACGCTAGATGTGGTTTGCTTTTAAAAGTTATACCAGCCCTATTAGCGGAACCAATCCACCAACTTAATTTTCGGTCACATGTTAAATCTTTTATACATCCTTGTAGGCGTAAAGTGAGCCACGAGGCATCGCGTTATTTGCAAAAAATAGCAAAAAATTAATATTAGTCTCCGACAGATTTGGAAAAGAAATCAGTGGACATCAATCCTTTTTTTTCTTGGGGGCGGGGGTGACCAAAAACGGACCTGTTCTTCAAACCACTACAACAATAACTCGGCACGTGTAAAAGATACTCTGAAATATAGAATGAAATTTCTTCCTATTGAAGAGAAGGTTATAACCATTGAGAAATTCAATCTACAAGAGAGAAGCTTCGCTCTTAATTGAGTGCCTACAGGGACCACTCGTGAAAAAGGGTGATCCTCGCAGGCACTCGTTGAAGAGTGAGTTTTCACTCTTCTTGGAGTGAATTTCACTGTTCTTGGGGTGAGATTCACTAGCTAAAGAGTGGCTCTCTAATAAGAAGCGATTAAGTTCACTCTTTTGTTTTATCAGTGATATATGCAGTGGCAGTGCTAAAAGGTCAAAACTGGGGGTGGGCAAACTAAGGTCAAAGTGAGCAAAAAATTTGCTGGCACAGCGAGGAACCGAACCCAACTTACCTAACTTAAAGGGGCGCTGCGAAATGTTAAACAATAAATTTCTTAACTGGCTAACCCTAATCCCCAACCTAATCCCTAAACCGAACAAAAAATACAATCGTTACAATGCAATGGCAACACCTAATCAAGAAACACAGTGCGCATCTACCAAACTTGAAAGGAAGAGGCAAGTGGGGAAAAGACAAAATATGGGCCTCCTGCCCAACCGTAGCGCGGTCACTGGATTTATGTCATGTCAGGTGAAAGACGGTTATAGCATTCTTGGCTGTATGTCAACAGAGAATAGCTTTTCCAGATGGGGAGAAAACCACACAAGTCTGCCATTGCCTGGCATTTAAGGGCGATGTACAGCAGCAAAGGCGAAGTATTTAAAGGAACGATCTTGGTTCAAGTAGTTTATTACCTGAATACTATTTTAGTTGGTGATATTTTTCTAGTAGGGCGCTAGGGTTCATCACAATCGGTGTGCTGTCGAGCTAAAAGTTTGCAATATTTTGTAATATAAAAATGTCATTTTCATTCTACAAAGAATTTTAAGACATTTTAAAAGGCGATTCGACTCATTATAGATTTTGTCCGCTGTGAAACGCTAAACATTTATAACTTGACATTGACATCCAAATGCAGCGATGCTGTGATGTACTTTTGCGGATAACCTTAAAACACTGGTTATCTATCTAACTTCGAAAGATTTCTAAGGACTGGTTTGTGTTATTAACGTATAATGTGACAAGAATCATGTCCAGTCGTTATATAAATTACCAAATAAATCTTGCCTAATGAATATTTTCTCATAGATGAATTTTCTTCCGCGAAGTGTTGCTCAGGACCGTAAAGAGGGACTGAAGAAGAAATGTTACGTAGTAAACCTCCCTGATGTGAAGCCTGCGTAGCGCCTGTGTGGCTGCCGTCCCCTTAGCGATAACGCTGAACAACTCAAAACTTTGTCCACTTGGCGGGCTACCGGATAGGTAACGATCGCTTATTCGATAACTTTTTGTTTCTTTATATGAAAACTTTACCGGTCTGAGAACTTTTGTCATCGACATCATCACACTTCTCGGATCTTGATAGTTCCATTTATAAAGTTTTGATATTGGGAAATTGTACGTGCTTCTAAGCTAGCTGCACTAAATGCGTATGACCGTAAAACGGGGCCAATATTAAAGCACTCTATTGTGACAAGAACTCGCCCGAAGGTCTTTCAAAAGTTTTAACCAAAACGGCCACGTTGGTAACTCCCGGACGTGACGTTTATGTAGGCCGTGATCTCGATACACCCGCCAACCTTTCATCAAAAACATTTGTTCCATAGGCGAAATATAAAGGTGCTATTTAAAAAACAATTTTGCGTCAAAAATGTTTACAAAGTGTGCATGGGTTTGTGAATAAAATAGGCATGGCTGTAAGTTGAAATTCCCATATCCGGGGTAGTAAGATTATTGCCAATAAGGGAAACCCTAGAATTGTTTAAGGCGCTGTTTACAAACCTCTGTTACCCGTGTAATTGCCCAGTTCGAGTCGGTAATTGTTGACCTCGTTGTTGACACGGAAAAGGTCATAGTTCATGTTCCAATGAGCACCATTTGTTCTAGTCACATCGATACGCAAACGGTAGTTTTTTTGGTTCGTCATGTAGTAGAGTATTTCATTACCAAGCCAAACATTCTCATTTTGTCCGGCTGAACCAAATCCTAATTTGTATTCGGTCCAGTTTCGAGCAAAGTTTAAGGATGCACTCAAACGTCTCTGAAGAACCTTTGTGGAACAAATTAAAATATGGGTGAAGAGTTTTGCCATGTAAAATTCTTTCTCAACAAACCAAATAACACAATGGTATTTAGATGTAGGCAAGGACCTATAAATAGGACCCATGCGTGAAAATTTCTGAAAGGGGCTATTTCAATGTTCGCAAGGTCCACTTTTCCCGAGATTCAATGTCAATGTCCCGAATCTTGGGAACATCCGAAATTCTCGGAATCTCGAACCGCGGGAACAATGAACCTTGTGATCATCGCCAAACGATCGATGTATACGAAAACAGGGAATATTGAACCTTGGGAACATTGAACCCCGGGAACATCGCGTAGAACCCACTTTGAATTGTTACGCGGGAGACATTTTTCAAGGCGAAATTTACCAATTAGCTGCTGGGGTATCTCACGCGTACACTTAAAGAACTGCCTTAGCCATGGTCACATGACGCCATCGATACAATTATATACTACACCTGACGGTTGCGCTTGGATTAGATGAACGAGGAAGGAGTAGACGTGGTCAAAATTCAGTGACGGTCATGACAGTTAGACCTACTCCATAGAATTCTTTAACTGCAAATTTAACTCATCAGTTATTGAATAAAAAATTATTGAAAAAAATATTTTAATAAGTATTACGAAATATTGACATTTTGATTTGAAGAAAAAAAATTAAATCTTTACAGAGGTTGAACGCTGGTGAGGGGGATATGCAAAAACAAGTTCTATCGCACTCACCGTCCAACCACCGCCATCTGACATGTTACAATAAACTTCAAAGGGTGTTCCAGTCCAATTTGTTGGCATAATTGTGTAGACTCCTTCAGAAGAACCAGAAGTGAAAACATCGTAGCAGTCAGTATACGACGCTGTTCGATAGCAGCTTTGTCCATCACCAAAGTAGCCTTCGTTGCAGTAACACCTACGTATGTTGTTCCTTTTTTCACATATCGCATTAATGTCACACTGAATGTTCTTGAAACACGTTAGAGTATCTTTTTCACAGATGCAATTTTTAGAACAATTTGAACTAAAA
This sequence comes from Holothuria scabra, assembly GCA_037179385.1. Classification (NCBI taxonomy): domain Eukaryota; kingdom Metazoa; phylum Echinodermata; class Holothuroidea; order Aspidochirotida; family Holothuriidae; genus Holothuria; species Holothuria scabra. Next base: position 27,075,632 of record CM074197.1, read on the forward strand.
TAGGAACCATTTTTCTGAAAAAAAAAAAGAAATAATGAACAACGATAAAGTTTTCATGATCCGGTACTTTATTACGCTCTTCAATGAAATAAAGCATTCTGCGTTCCATTTAAAAGCATCATATACATTTGAATTCATCAAAAGCTTCAGTTATTAAATTTCTAAACGATTTGGTTTCACCTAAAAACTGTAACTTACAACAAGAGTCACGGATGTTGCATCATTAAAATCTAAACTTTTGGGCCAACAATGTTTGCGAGAAAAAAATCTTTATTTAAACCTTTTTTTCTTTAACGAATGATATCCTCTGTTTTCGCTGTCTATAATTTTTAATTTTCCATCATCATTTTTCTACAGACATTGGTTTTGAAGCTTTAAGAATATTTTATAACAATTGCAATATTTCCTTTTAAATAGCAAAAACTTCAATAAATATATAGTTAAATCAGTTGCGCAAACTTTGAATCGGAAGCTATGCTTAAATTCTAATCTCCAATTAATTTTACATATCTGCACTTGATTTCCAGACATCAATATCGCATAGACCTATTAGTGATAGAACTAGAAGGTCAAACACTTGAATTAGTTGATCAATGGTTGATAATGTAACTTGAAAAATTTGTTCTGCATAATTTAAAAAGTATCTACGCAAACTAAGGGCAAACCTGAACATACTTTGTCTCCGGGCATAGATGAAATTTTACACGTAAAAAGCTTATATCTGACGTCATATGAGAATTACAAATTTTCCCCTATGTTGCTTAAGCACAAGATAACTTCGTTTTGAAAAGATGGTATTGTACAGAGACCTTCCCCCACCCCCACACCACCCCCAAAATGGGTTTTGAGTCGCATGAAGCCACAAAAATACACCACAACAGAAGCAGATGAGCTATGCTTCGATTCAGTAATAGAACTAATAGGATATTTTGTCACCCGTAATTCTCCTACAGTATAGGTAGCGCAATAGCCCAAACCATGTGTAAGTTTCGTTAAACCTTTATCAGTTCAGCAGTTGGTTTGACTTGAAAATGGGTTTAAAAGAGAAGACGTTCTTAATTTAAAGAGGCATATTGAGTTGATGATCTAACGAGGGTGTTGGGGAATAGTCTAACACATAAAAAATTAAATTAATATTTCAAGTTTTTCATCCAACACTACAGTAGAACGCAAAAACTTAAAAACTTGATTTTTTTTAATCATGGCTTGTAGTGGTTTTGTGCATTATTTGACAAAGTCTCTAGACTGGTCACTAAGTGTTTAAAAGCCGAATTGAATCTTTAATTAAGAATAATCAGGGAGTTGCTAGAGAAGGAGAAACAACGTTCTATGTCTCATTGAGACAATGTTCGTTTCTGACTAAAATCTTGCTTTCATCCGCCAAATTCTTATTTCAATGCTTCGATGGACAAAGATAAGTGACGCGTTATCGAAATTCAAATGAAGAGACGTATCCCTTACACTCTACTTTAATCAAGGATAATTGTGAAATTGATGTTATTTGACGCTATCCGAAACGCGACCTATTGTTTGATTTTAAGACAGCAACAATTTCTCTGCAAGTTACTTTATTTTTTTATTTTTTTTTAATGATAACAAAATTGTTTAAATATGAGGGAAAGGTATAGATCTGAACAATGCTTCCATCTAATGACGAAAGGGGAGCAACTGAAGCACCTAGTTTAACCATTTGTTTCCAGCCGTTCTATACAAATGGTTATTATAGGCTTCGCCATTGCCGGAAACAAACCTCTATATCAAGGATATACAGACAATGCTATTGTTTAGGGATTACTCCAAGGAGAGTTGAAGAAATGATCATTAAAAGGACTTCGTCACAAGGGATTTAACAATAGAAACAAAGGGACCAGTCAATCAAATAGTGCGCCTCAAAAGATCTGTTTCAAGTACATATTGTCTGGAAAAATTTGTTCGTTGTATCGCCTTCTTTAGCAACTCCCTGGTATTATACATGAAACATTTATTTTATATCTGATGAAGGAATTGTCTAAGTAAGCGTGACGGTATTTTATTCCTTCAAGACTTTTGCACCTTATGCTTTATAATGTTTTACTAATGCTACTATGTCATTAGTATTCGATGGAAACATTATTTTGGAAAACTTTGGTAAATTTACAAGACCAACTCAATTTGTCGCTTTTAGGAAATGGTTAGCCCGCCTCTATATCTATTAGGCAACTTACCGGGATGACACCGAATGTTGGATCATAACAGCTGCATTGTTCTTTTGGTATACAATCACTACCTGACAGCAGAAAGCCTGCTGGGCAGGAGCAAGTTTCCCATGTAGTACAATTTTTCTGACAGCCGTCCGGATCAGCACAAGTTCCCTGACAGCTACAGTTGCCAAATATGGTATTTGTTGGACATTGACTAATAAAAAGGTCTACGTAGAGTAATAAAGAAACACCGTAAATTTTGCCGTCTCGTCAACTATTAAATAAGTAAGTTGGATAAATTGCATAACTTTCATAGATCTATTTCAGTAAGTGAATGAACATGAGAACTAAAGATTGGCAAATCGGTTCCAATTTTGTTACCAACCTTCCTAAATCTTTTTTGTAATATTTGCACAGTAAAGGGTTATTTAACCGTTAATAATTATTCAAATCATAAAGCACAATCAGGATTACTATTAGCGATATAAAAGAAACAGGCCAGTAGCCATACAAGGCAACGAAGGGGGTGGAAAAATTCCTACCAAGGGAGGCAAATTTTTGTACTGGCTAAATTTGGCACACTTCAAAGTCTATGTGGGCGAACAAAATAAGGGACGTCAGCCGTGCCCCCTTGCCCATCCGAATACGGTCCTGAAAAAAATGCTTTTGTTATTGAGAACCCCGTGAAGTTGTCGCGATCTATATTGAAAGAGAGATACTGACGCGCAGTAAAGAAAATTAAGTGTGCAACTTAATTCATTAACCAAATTTTTGAATCATGAAGCACAATAATGGTGGTACTATAAGTTTATAACTTTGGGGGAACAATAGCCTATGAAGACTCAGAGCAGGAAACATTTTTTCTTCTCTGGTGTAGCCCCTGCATAAGGTCGTTCAATATATTATCGATACTACATAATCTAGTATAATTGAATAAAATCTCAATAAACATTGCTTTTATCATTGAATAAATGAAGTAATAGCTAAGCAGGTGTGAACATTGGCAGTTCCATTAAATCGCTGAGCTCCTTCTTTCCGTGGCGCACCAAAGAAGAGGACTAGACAGGATTGATCGCCTCCCTCAAGGTTGTCAGTGTTGTTTTATATTAGATGAAAATATATTTAAGCTATAAATTTTCATCAGTGGTAAGGAGGGAATAGACGAATTGTTCTTTATTTAAAACTTAACCAAAAAAACCAAAAACCAAAAAAGTATTCAAGTTTTATCAGACGTATTTGTAGCCAATTACTTGGGACTAAGACAAGTCGATTGGGAACCAAATTCTGACAATTCGCTGTATGACATTGTGTGACACTCAAACATCGATTTTATACTTTTTTTGAAAATATTTTAAAAGTTCCAAAGCACCTGCTGTACCACCGTATTGTCCAACACTGGTTATCTTGTAATTACCCCAGTCATCGCTTATGCGGAACAAATTGTACGTTACGTAGAATGACGACCCAACAGAATTCGTCATGTCGATGCGTATTTGATATCGTTTTTGGTTTGTCAAAAAAGATAATCTTTCGTTGCCAAGCCAAAATTCACCATTGAGGAATCCAAACCCTTTTCTGTACTCCAAAAAACTTCGTCTAAGTTGAAAGAAGCCGTCACCACTTCTGCGGTGAAATACCTTGAAACAAGTAAACGTGTAAAACTAATGTGTAAAGTTATATGGGTTCTGTGTTCAATGTATATTCATTAAGCTGCATGAACTTGGAAAAATCGAAGGTCATGGTCTCATGTGCAGCGCTGTGCAAAAAAGTTGATGACAACCCTCTAATAAACTTCAATCCCCTCACCATTCTCTTAAAGAAATATATGTAAATTTACACGGCTTAAGTCCAACACTTTACCCCCTCCCCGTCTCTCCTCCCCTTCCTCTTAAAAATACGAATGAAAACAGCATCGTGTGCATTACAGTGTACTTTATAAGCGTGACTCACCGTCCAACCCCCACCGTCTACGTGGTTGTCGCAGTATACTTCAAAAGCCTTGTCATACCCGTCTGGTTTGATCAATTGAACCCCGCTTACATTATTTGTTGAACATTGCCCGAAAATCTCCTGACAGTCTCTTGGGTATGACGGTTGTCGAAAGAAAAAGGAAGATGGGCCTTTCGAATTGAAAGTAAAACATTATGTGATGATGAGATATTTGCTTTGCCATCAGGTTAAAAAAAAAAAAAACATAGGCAATCCGCCATCCTATTTAGAATGTGATAAATTTATCTTTTAATATAAGGCTTCTTAGACCTTTTAAGTCTTTTTTTAACACTTTTATACTTTCTTTTTATTTTTAATACATGGTTCTATGCTGAAGACTGGTGAAATGTTGTTTGCAAATTCAGCCTTGGGCTTGGCATTTATCTTTCTTATATTTATTACAATTACCGATAATGTTATAGTTCCTCTTAGAAATCTTAAAGACTAGGTCAAACCTAAAAATATTTTTATACATGAAAAGCGAAACATTAATTCTGAGTGAAACTTTTATTCAATGTCTGTGTGTGATTTTCTTTCTATTAGCCTGGTAATGGTTGCTGTAGTGCACCACATAGGTAAAAATGAAGTTAACAAAATCAAAATAACAAAGAATCGATAATTCATTCTTAGTACGGATTCATTAGATTCGGTGTAGATGCTTGGATCAAAATTCTGAAATTGTAAAACTCTTTTTAACATTTCTCTACACTGTTAGAAGTACCATAGTTTGCCCAATCTTTAGCAGTTTTCTTCCTCAACAATTCAGCATGTGCTATGTTTGCTCAACTGTTTTAAGAGTGTACTCTTTATATAGCTTGAAACAGCATTTCCAGGGCCTGTAAGTAGGATCTAAGCAGTCCATATTCTGAGCTTTCGCTTGCAATAAAATGTTTCACTTGAAATAAATTGAAAGGTGATCAGAAATTATTTCTTATATTAACACAAAACGGAATACGATGGACAAGCCTGCAATGTTTGTTCTTTTCATTTAACTGTTCTAATGAAACACTATCTAAGTGGGGAACCACCATTGGTTGCCGCGGATCGTGCAGTCAAAATTTTGAAAATTTGGACCCTTCAGACGGTCAGAAATGGCATTTCTGTACGAACCACGCACGAAGTAGTCTTTATTTTGAGCTTCTGTCTGTTTGCAATAAAATTTTACTTCAATAGAAAAATAAGTTGATTGTTTAGTGCTCCAAACTACCCTTGGATAAAATGGAGTTTTGGATTTTCGAAGAAGAACTATTAAATGAAAATGAAAAAGATGCTAACGTTTTTTACACTATTGTGACTCTTGGCTAAATTTAAGATCTACTGAATTGATAAAGTTGTCTTCAGTGTGTGACTTTTTTTTTCTTTTTTTTTTCCCAACCATCATTTATTTTTCATTCTTTCAGTTATGCATTTACAATTTAACACATTTTCTTTTCCTTCTTTTACAATCATTACCATTTACTTGTTAAAAGGACACCAAAAGAAATTATGAAATGAAACGTTTGTACGACAAAATAAATAACCAATGTGGTTTTTCGTCTAAAAACCTTGAAAATAATTAGTAAACTCCTTATGAGTAAAGAAACGTTTATTGCTTACTCGCATAGAAATTTCCTTTTCTCCAAATTTAAATTTGTACTCCAAGTCAAAAATATTTGTTTCCATGTTTTCTTGCTTATAATGGAAGATATAAAATTTGTATTGGTAAATTAAAAAAATGTAGGGATGTTGAATCAAAAGCTGAAAACCAAAAAAAGTGTCTTCTTTTGCAAAAACAAAACATTTTCCAATGTATTTGATTTCAACGTCTAACAGAAACCCTCAGCCGGATACCACAGAGCAATCCCAAAACAAGTGTTCAATCGTCTCACCATAAATTTTACAAAAAGAGCATAAACTGCTTTCAGTTATTTTCATGAGATAAAATCTTCTATTAGTACCTAAAATCCTGTGTAAAAAATGAAACTGAAAGTATTGCAGCTTTGCATCTCTTGCTGAAAACCAAGGACTTAAAAAAATATTTGACCAGTCGCCATTATCAAAGTTGAAAACTAAATTCCATTTTGTCAATGAAATTGGTGGGATGAGAACATCTTTAATTAAAATGTTGCATGCCCATTTTGCCCAAATGTTGCATGAGGCATGCTACTGATTAAGCATAGTGTTCAGTAATTCCTGACGATGAGTTTTTGAGAAGCTTGCTTCTTGCAACTCTTGTGTCCACAAGTTAGGAACAGTGTGTGACTGCCCAACGTGGGAGAGTCACATAAACTATTTTATAAATAATTAAAAATTATTTTAAAAAAAAATTATTGTTCTTCTAGCGTTATTGGAAAATGTCAACCCCCTCCCCGCACCTCATACGTCTACGCAAAAATAAAAAAAAACAGTTTTATTTGTAGGGGAGAATTAAAAAATGAAAGTCTGTATTGAAGATCAATCTACCCAGTTTCATACAGGCAAAATAAAATCGGAAGACGGTTGAGGATTCCTATTTTTTCTTCGGTACGGTGAAAAAGAATTTTTGGATTTAGTTCTTTTCAGAATGGTTGAATATCTAAAGGTTATAATGAAAAGATTCGATTGTTTTGTAAGGAAAGTGTGGACATTTTGTGAGTTTCTTTGGAGAATATGGTCTTCTCGTTAGGGCAAAACCAATAGGAACGTCAGGGTGTGGGGGAAATGGGGAGAGTGAAATTTATCGAACTTACATCTTTAATCGTTATAGATAAAGGCTCCCAGACGAAATCGGATCTTCTCCCCGACGGATGATTAGCCACCCCCGATGGGGGCATGGCCCCTCCCCCCCCCCCCCCACCGCCCGCCCCGCTGGCGCCACCCTTGATTTTTGCCCACAATCTACAAGCTAAATAAAAAGTCCCCTGCTATACTAAAATGATTATCTAAACACGTTTAGCGGGTAGAACTAGTAGAGGTTATCAATTAAGTTAAAGTTCCGTGTATCTGCTCTTAACATTTTCTGTTAGCTAAAGGATGAAAAATCCAAGCTCACTTAATAACAGAATAACGGAAAAACATTTAATAATTGGCCAAAATGATTGAAATGCTACACTACAGTATCTTTTGAACTAGTTTTTTTTTTTTAACTATTTGTGAAGAGTAAGAAAATTGGATTTTTCCACTTACTTTCAGACGAGTTGTCCGAGTCCACATAGCATGTAAAAATGGACAAAAACATAACACCAATTTCCAGCGAAATTAAGCAACCCATTGTTAAAGAATAAGTGAACACCTTTGAAACGTTTCTGTAAGTCTCAAACTAATTATAAGCTCGTCAGTTTGTAAAACGTATACAAAGTATATATGCGTTTTAACCAGCTTGTTGACATTTTAGTTGAATGTACAGTGGGAGTGGAGTGCTAGAAAGTTGTTATAGCCTGTCCTTTTGCAGATCTGCATGTTGTGCCAAGGGAAAACGTTTTCACACTCAACATGAACGGTCGTGGTCATTTTTGCTCTCCGTTCTAGGATATTGCTGTACACCAAGGAAATACTCGTGTGGTAATGTAACTTAACTCGGTGAGAGTGATATGGATATATTACAATATGAAATCACAGCGACGGAAAAGCTCCAACAGACGTTTGCCACAATGACTCCTCACAATGCACAGAGAGAGAGAGATACTATAGAGAGAAAGAATTGGTGGGTCGGTCGGTCGGTCGGTCGGTTGGTTAGTTAGTTAGAATGAGTTAGAGTTTTACGGCCCAGTTTCTAACCTATAGGTTCAAGTCGGGTCTTTTTTCCCTACTCCATTGCTTTTGCGGAGCATCACGCACAACGGTAGTATAAGTTCCATTTTTTGAGTCTTTGGTATGACTCGACCTGGAAATCGAACCCAGGCCTTTCGCCCGAGAGGCGGATTCTCTAACCAAACACGCGGTCTTATAGAGAGAAAGTGTTGCTTCATGACGGCTGCACGAGCAATAAAGTTATCACATTTCAAAATCATGGTAATTCATATCATAGCTGAATGTAAGCCCAGTTAATGTGTATGTTGGCCTAGAAAGATAATAAAGTTGGAATAATGAGCTATCGACTCTTTGGTGACTCTTTTGCGTATACAACAGAGTTTACATTGATGACGGACGCGTAGCTATACGAGGCCAGATTTCTGGGGGATGTCAGTTGTTTGATAGTCTCCTAAAATGTTTTGTTTCCTTCTGAAATGTGAACGAATTAAGAAAGCGTGAATGTTCAACAACACATAGTGTGCCCACATCAGCTATCTATACTTCAACTTAACTGTTGGCCGGCATTATTATTAAAAATTGAAGTGAAAACTATTTCGTAAGAACCATTCACATATGATGCAACGCAATAGGTCTATGATAAGAAATACATTTGAAGCAAATTGAAAAAAAAAAAAAAAAAACAGAAAAGCAAACTGTCTGATCCATGCAGATAATACCTTCTCCTAAAGCATTTGTACCAAGTAGAAATTGAGTCTGCACGAAAGAAATAAGACATTGAAAGAGGATCCCACCTTTGAAGTCATTGTAATAATGTTGCAATAATGTTAAACAAGTTTAAGGGTAATCCTTTAATAAATAATGTTTTTTTTTTTCTTTACGTTATTTTTTGTACATGTACAGACATTTTTACGGTATCTTCCATCTCTAAGGGCCTGTATGACATTTTTCAAGACCGACGATTTGTCTTGGAAGTAGGATAGCTTTATCAAAATGTGTCTATACCTGTCATTACCTGACCTTTCATCCCGGTGGACCCTCTCTATACTGCATTCGGGGATACCAATCTTCGAAATAAGTTCTTTTGCAATTTCAAGACAATTTTCCTCAGCAGAGCGAGGAAATCCAACGATACACGGACATCATTTTTGCCCGAAAAGCGTTTATGTTTGTTGTGGAGAAAAGCCTATTCGTCATGATACTTTTCTACGTCGTCGAGCTGTGCTTTAAGCAATTGACACTTCTCCTTTGGCTTAATGACTGCATTTTCAGCCTTAAAGCGGCTCATTGAATTGGTTTAACGAAATTCAATCATTTTTACCAAACCAGTGGAACTTTCTCCACATACCAATGACAAATGGTCAAACTAAGACAATCCTCATATCCCACATAAAAATAATCGTTTTATGAGTGAGCATTTAAATGTACAAATCGGTTTTCAAAAATGCGTGACCAGATACTTTTTCAAGTTATGCACACAACCACAACTTAGGACACGACACCACAAAATCCAAATTTTAACTTTTTCCGTAACTACTGGATATGAAACTTGACTAATTATAATATCTGCAAGCATTGTCATGTGGTAGTAACCCTTTAACACTCTCATTAACTTATTGATGTCAACTAAGCCAGTTCGGTAATTAATTTTGGTGTTTATACACATGCGCACATCGTCCAAATCGTCGGTATAAACTAACAAATCCTGCACCTACAGCACGTATTCCAAAATTTGAGTTAACATGAAAATTTGGTGAAATCAAACTTTCTCAATCCAGCCATAATATAAGGAAAGATCTCAAGTGAGATTTTTTTGCAGATTTGTGTTCCAAAGTGAAATTGAGGGCAGCAGAGATTATATCACTTCCTAACATTGACAAGGAAATTGCTTTGTTTTCATTTGTTTTTACAGACTTGTTGACCTTGACGTTAATAGAAATAGGACCTCCCCATTGGACTGCAAAGTTTGGAAAGTTCTCGTGCAACATATGTCATCACATTTTGATAATATGAGACTTGAGGAGAAAATTGGCTGTAAACTTTAGAGGAAAACAAAAGCCCGTCTTTTAATGTGGGGGTATGATGTCATATGTGCTTGCTTCAAGTTCACTTTTTTTTCGAAAATGTGGCAACTTTACTTGCTCATAAGTTGAGAACCACATATCAGATTTTAATGCAAATTTCACCAAAATGCTTGAGATAAGTTCCCCACTAACATATCATGACTTGATATGACCTTAAACCCTTCTTATAAAATAAACAGTTTATTTTCTCCTCAACAGTCCCATATCATCAAAATGTGATTGCATAAGTGGCATGAGTACTTTTCATACTTAGTAATCCTCATGGGGTGGTCGTGCCTTTAAATGTCAAGGTGAACACAACAGTCTGGAAAAAACAAAGGGAAACAAAGCATTCCTTGTCAATGTGAGTAAGTAATAAAACCTTTGTTGCCCTCAAGATCACTTTGGAACACAAATCTAGTTATTTCATTTGCTGATATCTCTAGAAATACATATCCAATTTGAATGGAAGTTTCATCACACTGTGAAGTTTGGTTCTTCTTTCACAAGTGAAAATTAAATTTTTGTTTAAATTCCCCTTTAAAAGAGTGATTTTTGTCGGTTCCTGAAGTTCCACGTAAAAGTTACATTCATCATAATCTCATTTTGCGTTTACGTATTTAAAACAAGTATGTTGAATGTGAATATAAACTCATTTTCCAATGACTGCCAACATTTCCACTTCATCCAGTAGTGCAGTGGTACGTTGTACCTGATAATTTTTTGATCATTGTGCGATTAGCTCACTTTTACTTAGGTACAGATTTTATTCTAAAATTGTGCGTTAAATAACGACTGCTTAAACTATTGAATTCTACTTACAGCCTTGAAAATGCCATTTTCAAATGTCTGAAGGGTCGCAATTGTTCAAAATTTTCTGTTCGCTACGCCTTTTTTCTTTTATTTATTTTATTTTTGAAGTGTCTCCTTTTCGAAAAGTCTGAGTCCTCTCCAATAGGTTGAAAACTGGGCCGTAAAACTCTATCTAACTAGCTCTCCAGAACATTATTTTATTCACAAACAAAGCTAACATTATTATCTTAACCTACTGTTTGCTGTATTATATAGGCTATGCTGATTGTTTAGTGAGGACCCATTCGACCGAAGTATTTGGAACTTATTTTGGGTTTCTGCTGAATCACTTTTAGGTTTCGCCTTTAAGCTTTGCGTTTATTTTACATTTCAATTTGTTTGAATTTCCTCGAATAAATTTTGAACCAGACACACCTATTGACACGAATTTTGCTGTGAAATTGTTTTGGTTCCGCTTACAATCTAACACCCCGGTCCATCTACGCCTTTTCAAGTCCTGGTTTGGATAGAATTTAATTAATCGCAACTCCCGGGCTTATACACAGCCGTGGCCGTTAATCCAAGGCAAAAAAAAAAGACCCGCGCCCCCATATTTTTGAAAAACAAAGACTATCTTTAGATTTTTACACCTTAATTATTTTACGGAAATGGTCATGTTCTATCCCAATCCATCAATCGAGCACGGGGGTATTACTTCCATGGTCCGAGTAAAATTTGACGCTTGTTGTTCTCAGCTATCCTGTCAGTATGTTGTGTACCATTATATGATGTCACAGGGCAAAAATTACGCCTACCTGTGGGGGCAAAACAAGCCAACACCGACAAAGGCAGACAGCTGATTTGTCAACTAGTCTAATACGCGCATAGTCCGTAACACGTGCAGGGTGGACTCTTATGCTTGCGACCACGTGTTCCATTGTTTTGCCTCCAAGGATGACGTCAGTGTGTCGTCAATGCATAAGGTATAGACAGGATGGTGTTCCATTACCCAAGACACAATCTAGTCACCATGATTTAGCCTTTTGATATTTAACCTGTAAATCAATCCAAGTGCCCGGATCGATATTAAAGAGCCTGTTTCATTGTATTTGATTGTTTTGGAGATATCGAGGCTTCGTGGGGGTGACGTTTTGACATGACCAACACTTTTATTTTGCCTTGATGGTCCATTTTACAGGTGGAAGCCAGTGGTGTGGGTTAAAGGGTTTTCAACTGTAAACCGTTGAGGGATGATGGCATTCTTGCCATTCCGATTGAGTACTTAACGACGGGAATTTCGTAATTCTCAGTCTGGGTATGCCCCTGAAATATATATTACCAGATGAACGATGGGTAAATATATTCACCGGAACGTAAACCAAATTTTAAAGATTACAACCTAGCAACATTGTTGTTACTAATAATTGGGCCGGCATATCTTTCGCTTTAAAGAGCTTTGGTAACACGTTAGTACCCCGGCCACCACGGCCACCCTACCCACTCCTTTACATATCCTGTGGTTCTAGCTGCCCGCTCACTTCATTAGAAGTTTAATCATAAACAACTATCTTCAGCTTCTCATCTATTCTGTTGTCTATACATTTCAAGTTTCCTAGCAATGCAAAGCTAATGCTTATCATCCTAACACGATTCTGTTTAGAACTTAAATCTTGTCTCAAATGCGGGGTACCATACAATGCAATCCTTTCAAAAGCGATAAGAAATTTGAACATGATCGGCCGGTGGAATAATCTTACTTCAATTTCAATGGTGTTAAGATTTCAAATACACTTGCAGTGATAATGGGGTCACGGACTTCTACGTAGTTGTCCGTTTTCGCAAATTTGCATTCATTTGTCTACTTTGAGATTTGATTTCTTTCAAATCGTCTTAAGACCAGTAGTAAACACGGATTATGGAACACTTGACCTGGGCCTCAATCCGCCCCATTCAAGGGACAATGCCAAGATGAATTGAAGTTAGTGATCAAAAACACAAAGTCCTCTATAGCATGGAATTTTTTACTATGCACGCAAGGACAATGGTGTGAAGGTTCTTGCCGTCAAAACTCTGAAAGCAGGTCAATTTTGGAGGGGGGGCTGGGTTGTTTATGAGTGGAATAACCTGCCTGAGTGGGTTTTTAACTCCACATCAGTGCACCGCCTTAAGGAAAACATTGACATTTTTTTCGTTAGGTGTTGGTTTCTTTTTCCTTTTGGGGGGGGGGTGGGGGTGGGGGGTTGCCATGGGAGAAACCGTAGACGTGACTCAAGGCCGACGCCCTATGCACTCCCTCATTTATAGCAGGGGCCCTCCCACCCTCCCTTTTAGCGGCCCGTCTCTTCAAAAAACCCCAAACATCCCTAAAACTCGCAGAAGAAACTAAGGGGGGAACCCAACGTCCCGAGCTAGCACTCAATTCCGGACCCGCTACGATTTATCAAACAAGTTATGCTACTTACACTACAAAAGCCACGCCGACGGCCTCCGGAGCTCCCCAAACGGACTTCTAAACAACACACAAAATTAAACTTGATTGAACTTAACAGTAAGAGTAGCAAGGAGCGATTGACTAACTTTTCCCCCAGCAAAGGCTCGCTTCCGCAAAACCTTATTAACAAAACAACGGAAGTCGTTATCAAAACAATGTAACGGTATGATGACTGGCATGCAGGTGCTCTGGCATCGTGCCAACGTCTCGGCATACGGAGGAGAAAACAGAGTAGAAGAGGTAAGACATACAAATTCACAGTAAGAAACACAATAGCGACCTTACTCGGTTGCTACACCACCCCCTTCCCTATGGCATAACGCGCCCTCGTCGTCCAGTTAGAGTTACATAGAGTTTAATGGCCCAGTTTCAAAAAATTTCGGTTCAAGTCGAGCCGGCCACGGCCCTTTTTTACAGTTGTGGCTCACTTGCTTGTTTTCCCTACTCCATTGCTTATGCGGAGCATCACGCACAACGGCAGTAAGTTCCTTTTTTAGAGTCTTTGGCATGACCCGACCAGGATAGCGAACCCGGGCCTTCCGCGTGAGAGGCGGATGCTCTTACCGTTAGACCAAACACGCGGTCGCCATCGTCGTCCAAAAAAAAAAAAACAAAAACAAAAACACACACACACACACACACACATTACATTACACTGTCCGATACGTTCACAACGATTTTGACCATCTGTAGATCAGGTGAACCGTCCAGGGGCCCGTTCCACAAAGAGTTACGCACAATCTTAAGTATGATTTACTGTTGACTTAAGTATGGGGAATGAAACTTAAGATTGTGCGTAACTCTTTGTGGAACGGGCCCCAGGACCTCCACGGCGATCACAGGTTGTCACTTCTCGTTCATGAGTTCAAATCAATTCACTTTCAAAATTTTCAAAACGTGACCATCCCCTAAATGTTAAAACAAAGGTTTTGATGTCAGCTCTGATGAGAGTCTCGAAACTTCACCTCTTTGTTCCACAATTTGAAAGCAATGAAAGCTAGGTGACCGGCCAATCTAGTATTGTACATAATCTTTCATCCACACAGGGAACTCCTCCTGAAATAAGTTTTTGGGGTGACTGCCTCCCTGGTGCTATCGGTTTCTGCCAATTCAATGTCCATGCTACTTTCCTGCTCGATTTCAAACTCGTCCGTTTTGTCTCGACCGTATCCTGAATAGGTTCCACATTAAGAGTTTGTTACACCTCCGACCTTTCAACCAGTTCTTCATGAAGTATGGTGTGCACGACCTTCAACCTTCCAGATTCTAAGTCTTTAACACGGTATAAGCATTTTGACAGTTTCAACAGGAAATACAACCTCTCACCCCATCATCAATAGATTCGGTGAATGTCCTGTTGTTTCCTGGGGACTAGAACGATACGCAATAACAACAAAACGAATGCGTTCGTCCCAATGTTTTTTGGTTTTCGTGGGCTTAGACTGATAGCATTTGCACAAGGACACGATTAAATCTTTTAAGCAGGGAGAGTGGCGGCTCGTGGTCTAAATATGTGAAGGGGAAAATTGCTATCGGTCGGAATGAATTAGCGGCACCCAAGGCGCCGTGTGAGCGCAAAGCGCTCCCACCTACGGCTTGGGGTCAGGGGCCGGGCTCAGGGCCCCTGGTGGGGTCCAGGGGCAACGCCCCGGTGGGTGTTCAGGGGGCGAAGCCCCTGGAAGCTCCGCGATATTTACAAAATTGGGGCTACTGGAACGAATCATTGCCTGTCTTCACATGGCATTTGATGAACATGAAAATGACTGCAAAATACATGTACCGGCTGGGTGAAAACCTACACTCTTAAAAAGTTGTTGAAAAAAACACCAACACTGGTCACGTATGTCAAATACCTGGTTAAAGTTTTCTCCAAAGACAGTGTGTTTATTTGGTTACCACACAGGCTGGTTACCTAGTTAGTGGTGAAAACAGTGGCGTAGCTAGGATTTTTTCCAGGGGGGGGGGGGGGGGGCAAAGGTATGAAATTTCCCCAAAACTTTTCCCGGTCAATGTGTATGTATTTCATATAAAATATGCAAATTTACAAGTATAACAACATTACCATGTCATTTTGTAATATTACCTGCATTTTAATCTTAAAGTATAACATAGAGCAATCGGAAAAAACAAAGTATATTATTTGGTAAACAATATCTGGTTTATTTGTATGTAGTAACGCAGTGGCGTACGCAGGATTTCTCTGAAGGGGGGGGGGGCATGCAATATGGTCTAAGGGGAGGGGACGTCCGGAAATTTTTTGACGTTTTCAAGGAGCCTAGATGCAAAATGGTGCAAGATTTTCGACTTTGACAGGAACAGTGTTAAAAGTTGAATCGTGGTGGTTCATGAGGATAAAACTGAACCTTTTGTGTCTTTACATGCATTCTTATGCCATTTATGCTACCTTACGAAGTAAAACTTGTCATTAAATTTGCACACTTTTAGGAGTCAAAATAAAAGAACATTGATCAGTACAGGATTGTGGTTTATCTTGGCCACAAAACGTTATTTTATCATAAAGATTATCTAGGCGGAGCGCCACCATTGGTTGGCGCGGAGCGTAAAGAAAATTTCGAAAATCAGACCCCTCAGATGGCCGGAAATAGCATTTTCCTGACTTATACGAAGAATCTAACGAGTCGCTTTCTTCTTTTGTCGTTTGCAATAAAACGCTCACTTCAAAATATGTTCGCAAACTGCAAGGAGATCAGAGAGTTAAGAGCTAATTTGACCCCAAAAATGTAATTTTGCTGAAAAGACTGAGCGAAGCGCCACCATTGGTTGGCGTGGAGCGTAAAGAAAATTTCGAAAAATCAGACCCCTCAGATGTCCAAAAATAGCGCATTCATGCTTGTAAGGAGAATCTTAACATGTAGTCTTTATTTTAATCGATTCCAGCAGTGGGATACAGAGTCCACCTTTTTGAGTAAAACTTGGAATTTGACAGAACTTGCCTATTTGTAGGAATTAAAAAAATTGGCATCACTGAGGGGCCTTGCAGAGGCAATCCTTCCCCTTTGAAAATTTTTGAAAAATTGGGTGTCCTTATATGCAATCTGGTGCCACATATGCTATCTTTCGAAGTACAATCTGTGTTACTAAAGTTTGACTCCGTATTTTTAAGAACAAAGAAAAAATGCCATCGGTGAGGGGGGAGCATGGCCCAGTGGTCCCCCTTCGTACGCCACTGAAAGGAGGCCTAATAGTGGCTCGATCACACAGGATATCCTGTTAGAACAGCAGTTTGTTAGGTGTAAAAGGCTGCAAGGTACTCATGGACCCGTTTATTGTTACACCCCAAGTGAGCAGAAAGCTATTTTCCCGAACTAGCCTGTAAGCCTCCAAGGATTAGGCTAAGTAACAAATTATAAGTATACCTATGGATCCCGTTCATTCTTATTTCTAGACTAACGTTAAGTTTATCGTTGGCCATGGATTGTTTCAGCCCCATTCATCGTTATGTACACAGAGTAAAATCGGTATAGGTCAAACCCCTCCCGCTACTAGCTTGTAGGACAATATAACCTCGGGGGTCTACGTTAGTGACTTGTCAGTTTTCACATCCTTTACTGAATTCCCAAAGTGTACAACGCAGAGACTGTGTACAAGGGGATAAGTTGGGGTTTACAGCCTTTCAGTGTTCGTTGTACTGTATCAGCTGTTGTTAAATTCCTGAATAACAGCTTCCTGTGCACTGAAATGCACTGATCATAACATCCGCGCGTATACACGAGAACATCCAATCTGCTACGCGGCGAGGACGTTCTTGTGGAACGCGAGCAGGGCCGGTTCATGCGAAACTGACGAAATGTGGGTTAATTTTTTGCATGAAAATACGAATTATGTATGAGAAATACCTCACAATTTCTTATTCTAACAAAAATTTTGAGAAATTCATCAAATTTCCCCAATTTCATCAAATTTCCCCAAATAATTGAAAACCTCTCGGATAACCCATTAATCAACAATTATTGGGTGAACCTTAACAGGTATTTGACAAACATGACCAGTGTTGGTAAGTTTTTTTAACCAACTTTTTTAGAGTGTACGTGAAGACAATACAGACAGTATGTGTGGCCTTTTGTGGTCCCTATCGTTTGATTTCCAATTTTTCTTCAAGACTCCTTTACGAAAATGGACAAGTTTGTTTACTTTTGACAGTACTCATGTTGCATTTATGTCTCACACTGAGAGGGTTTTGCCGAAGCTAGATAAAACTTAAAACACGTAGATAGCCAAAACACGATTGACTGCACATGTATACCCGAGCTGCAATTAGCATTTTGACTCACATTGTGTGATACCACAGCATGGTTATCTACATATAGGTCCTTCTATACACGTGGCTGATAAACGCGTTCTAAGTTACCGGTGTATGCATACAGCGCGACTTAGCGAGACCAGGGAGGACAAGTGAAAGTCTGCTTATAGTTCGAAGGAATTGGCCGCTCACCTTTCTTCATCTCAGCAGATAAAATGTAAGTGCGCGTGCTCACAACATTGTGAGCGGGGAAGGTTGCAATCTGCCCATCATACGCGAAATATGGTAGCCTAGAACAGTAATCTGCTACTAATAGCAATTCCCTGGTTTAATCGGCAAAGACTGTTCTATGGCAAATAGTATACCCTTTTTCGGAATGGAAAGAGTTTGGCAAAAAGAAAGTAATAATAGTGGAATTGTAAGCAATGTTTTCACTCAGTTTTGTTGTAAATTTGACCCTTATTATTAGGAGTTTCTTGGCGGGGCAGTGCCCAAGATGCCCATTGCCACGAGTGGCCACTGAGCAGGAAGCTCTTACTAACCAAATAACAGCTCCCTCTTTTACCAAGCCGTCGGACTGCGGCCTGTGAACAGTCGTAAGGGTCTTTTCAATGGATAACAATCTGCACAATTCTTTAAAAAGGTTTGATTCAAAATTTGTACCTTTATCGGTATAAATAATACGTGTGAGTGGTATCATACTACTGTTTACCTGTTTACAGTTGTAACTGGTGTATGCTGTTTCTTAGCATGTGCAATATCATATCTTGTACAGTAATTACAGGCCTGTAGAGCAGACTTGATAGGTGGCTCTCTCTCAGAAATCTTAACACAGAGAGTCAACATACATCCGTCCATATCTCATTTACAACCTTTCCAGATGTCGCGGGAAAATTAATATACATGAGAAGGTCACAAGGTTTCACGACTATCAACTATTCATGTCAATCAATGACCAGAGATGGCGCACATATTCGGATACGGTGGCACCACAGAAAGGAGAGTAATTTTTATGTATGAACTTTCAATATGGACTTAATACCTGCAAGTGAAAGTCAGGTTTTATGAAGTACCGTTACTTCAGGCAGTGAGGTGTTAGGCCATGCTTCAGGTAAAAAATTTCCTGTCGTTTCAATTGAGTCCACTTGTTAAGCTTATACTGGCTGTGTACTATAGCATAAAACTCATTCAGTTGTCAAAACAGTGAGAGGTTATAATTAATGAAGCAATACCTTATGTTTCCACATATCTAGGAGGCAGGTTTATCTGCCCTACGTAATTATCCTTCTTGATCGGATAATGCACTTAAGGCTTAGCCGTTTTGCAACCTACAATTCTTGGACAAAGCTCGTTGGGACACAGCGCTCGGTCTTCCAATTTGAGCACTGTTATCCCAGCTAACAACAAAACGTTTCCTGAACGTTCTTCAAACGTAACCACTTTCGTTTCGCAAACGTCTAGAACTACGTCTTAAAGACGTGTTTTTGTGGACTTTTCATACGTTTTCAAAACGTTTTTTAGAGACGTTCTCAAAACGTTATTCAGACGTAGAAAACGTTTATAAAACCTTTGCTGGTCCGTACGGAAAACGTCTGGGACGTAAGTAAAAGGTACAGGACGTTCGGGAAACGTTTTAGGGACGTACAAAAATCACCCAGGACATCCAGAGAACGTACTAGAGACGTACATAAAGCGTCTCTGTCGTCTCGAAAACGCTTTATAGGGCTGTAGGGAAAGCGTCTTCTATCTTCAGAAAAAATTTAGGGAAGTACGAAAATTATACAGGAAGTCAAAAAAACGTTTCAGAGGGGAATAAAGTGTATCGTATCTAGGAAAACATGTCAGGGAAACTTTGATGACGTCAAAATATCTCAGGTGCTTACGGATTTAAATTTACGTACCTAAACCAAAATAAATGAAAGGTGAATATTGCTTATGTATCCCTCAACCTCTCCATGAGATAGACCATTGTGAAGTTGGGCTGTTTTATGGTCATCTGATTAGGACCATAAGTACTAACAAATGAAATTTGCTGGGAGAGGAAGGGAAATTTCACTTAACTTTAAAGACAAACATAAGGCTAATGAAAGAAAAAAAAAAGATATAAATGGTTTTTCATTTTTCATTTGCTTGACCTACTGTATGTAACTGTAATCATACTATCTTTAATAAAGTGATCACAAAAAGACTATTCTTAACTTCTTAGTGCTGGCAAGGAAGTATGTCAAAGGATCATACAGCTCTAAATCTGCACATATACACACTGAAAGCATCATTGCTGTGATTAATGTTTGCACAAGGTACCACTTAATGATATATGGTACAGTTAATTTTTACATCCAGTATACACATACTGTACATCACTCTGCACGACAAAGAAATAGAGCCTGGGCGACGACAAAGAAAACCAAGCTAATAACAGTTAATGCTTATAGAGCAATAAAATTCCTATCAAAGCTGATACTTGAGAAATCTAAATTGCAAAATACTTAATTTGTACAAATGGTCGTTTCGTGCTGCAGTTAGACCTACTTTTGTACGTATAAATTATTACTGTAAACAGAATGGTTTAGAGGAATTTCAAAAATGAAAGCAATATAGATATTATATAAAGCCTTGCAGACAAAAACTACAAATTTTAAGCCCGAGGCTGTTAAATGCTGAGCACAGATCAGCAGCGATTTTTAATACAAAAGTATTACAGCTTAGTTTTGCAACTGCATGCAACAGGAAAGCCAATGAAAAGGCAGTAATGTAAGCATTAGAAACTTTGGAATGAAAAAAATTAAGTAAACTTCATAGATGTGCATGGTTTGTAGTAAACATCGCTTGGAAAATCTTGAGAAAAAGTCTGAGAAAAACTTGAACCATACTCATGTACAGTGAAATATAAGGTGGTATACAACAGGAACCAAAATATCATTTGATACTGTACTTCAATATCAAAATGAAAGTGGGTGTTACTACAGTATACTCATAATGGCAGCTTTATTTTAGTGGCGAGTTGAAATGTTGACAGTTTTTTCTTAGATCAATCATTTACACCACCAACTGAGTTTCAGTTAGAGCCAAATGGCTTTACTGGGAAGAACAGCTCAAATTAGCATGCTTTGGAACTGATATCAAATCACAACAACAAAGTGAACACTTAAAAACTGCTCCTCTTGAACAAAGACCTGCATGGTCAAATGCTGTATACTGTAATTGGCAGGGAATTCGTTGGGACATAAAAGTCCTTGTTTAACAAAAGGTGAAAGTGAATTTTGTCAAGTTTGTTACTTTCTTTTTTACATAATATGCACAGATCACAGTTTATTAAACACATAAACTCTTAAAGATTAATTTAACCCTTTACCGTTGTGCTCCGAACAAGGCATATTTGCGTGCCTCGGGACTGGGCGGAAAAGCGGACATAGCCCGCCCCGCATCGGCTCCCGTAGGCCATTGACCCTGTGACCTCAAACTATTGTCTCTCTCGTT
This sequence comes from Holothuria scabra, assembly GCA_037179385.1. Classification (NCBI taxonomy): domain Eukaryota; kingdom Metazoa; phylum Echinodermata; class Holothuroidea; order Aspidochirotida; family Holothuriidae; genus Holothuria; species Holothuria scabra. Next base: position 27,096,596 of record CM074197.1, read on the forward strand.
GTTGTGGCCGAATTTTCGGGTAGCTACTTGCAGTTCCGAGCTCTGCGTGAAACAGTAAAGATGGGTGACAGCCGAGCTCTCTGCATGGGTCCAAAAGGACCCAAACAATGGTAAAGGGTTAAAACTCCGAAGCAAGACTGGTGTAAACAAAGAATCAAGGTTAAAAACTTCTTACAGTATTGAATAAATTGGTAAAGATTCATTTACAACACTTTCAAGTAAGACTGGTGCAAACAAAAAATCAAGATTTACCACTTACAACATTGAATAGATTGTTACACATTCATTAATAACACTCTCAAGCAAGACTGGTGCACAAAAAGAATCATGATTTGCAACAACTTAAAAGTATTGAAGAGATGGCCAACTCACACACTTATATACTGTACAAATCACACCGAATAGAGACCAAACAATGTACTATTTTCCAAATAAGGGTCAATTGAATTGACCCATAAGGAGCTTGCTAGGAAATCCCATCTACTCTTGAGATTTTGATGTACAAATACACCTGGCAAGTACCAACAATAATCTTAGCAATCATGATGTTATAATTTTAACAGAATGTTGGAGGTTTGAGAGACAGACAGTTGCCAAAGGCAATATCAAGGATGAAAAACCTTCATAAAAAATTGAAGGTCCTGACACAATCTCTCAAAAAAGCATTATTCCGCAGTCCGGAAAAATTCCTCAGAACTTCAAAACTAAAGAAAAGTCCAGAGACATTTTTATAGTGTACCACCAATTCTATGTAACTTAATTCTGGTATATTGTGCATAGAAATCCAATGCAAACATCATTTCTCTAAGTGAATTGGTTTTAGCAAGGTTATTAAATGTTTATTCATAGGAGATACATTGCTATCATTCTACAACAGTACAGTACACAGTCACAGGAGTCAATGTAATTTGGCACTAATATTGTATCCTCCATGGTACCATTATGTAAACATACACACACAGTACAGCCACTTAATACGAACAACTAACTGTAGCACACAGCCATGAGGAAAGACAGTTCGATATTTTTTAACCAAAGACTTTTGGTTAAAATGAGAGAAGCATGCTGCCCATGATGAAGACTTCTATCTGCAATAGAATCGCCTTGGCAGACATAATAAGCCTACCGTTTTGTTTCTGGTTTGAACAACTTTGTGGTCAACTTTGCAATGCAAAGATTAAGAGTCATTTAGCAACACCTACTTCAGGAATAGAACAATTGTGGTGAGTGCTCTTGAATATTAAGGCCATCAAAGTTTGGGCTCATTGAAAGGATTTTTTACTATCAGCGGCAGGGTCTGAGGGGGCAGCTGCCCCAGAGCGACTACGCAGGCTAGACCTATGGTGAAAATATTACCATTCCATCATAAATCAATTATCAGTAGCAACTGAAAAGTCCGTTGGTCTGATGATGCGTCTCAGATAAGACATGATACCATAGTCACTCGAAAATAATTTAGTTCAGAGTCCTGGTTCATAAATATCTGCAAAAACAACAATATTTTTGATCACAGAAAATGACCTTAAATAAAGTACAATGTGCACTGACATTTAGCTTGGTTCTTAAGGTGCATCTCTGGAAATACAAAAGCATTTGTTCCAACAGGTAGGGTGCCTCCTCCCCTTGAAAATTTTCATGGAGTCTAAAAAAACAGTAAATTGTGCGCAATTTTAAAAATGACAAAATTAGTAAGTTTCTTTACGGTGGTATAATGAGGTCTAATAATACTTCTTATTATTCAGCAATGCTTTTTAAAAATTGTCTGAGAAGTATCCCATGTACAACCTGTGGTGTTTATGGATACCCCCTAGGGTTACTAGTCTACGGGGTACTAGTATCCCTGGTTGGGCACCAGGGCATTAAAGTGTACCTAAAAAGAAATTCAAAAATATATGTATTAAACAGCATGAAAAAATTCTAACAGTTCAACTCCTATCTTCATACAACAGGACATTCTTGAACCGAGATGTAAAATGTGGAAAGTAATTTGTAAACTTTTTAAAGCAAATTAATGTAGTCCATTGTGCAATAATGTGCAACTTTCTTGTTGTACCACTCACATTACCTTCTTTGTTTCCCTTAAATATTAAAAATGTTTTATGACCTTGAACATTTCCTGTTCGCTTGCACAGCATGTTGCACGGAGAGGGCTTAATTAATAATACTGTACATTAACCCATAGGAGTAAGAGTACCAGCACACCTTGGCATAAGGTGCAGTAACTTTCAGAAAAAACAAAAATACAAAAGACTGTAATTTGAGTAGTATAACAATTACTGTACTGTACATCACAAATTATTGCACAATGTGTCATTTTAATTTGAGGGAGAAAAACTTCAACATTTCATATCTCAGATAAGGAATATCTTAGAAAGATTGGAATTGGACTGTTAACCTTCATATTTCATGTGATTTAATATAAATTTTCAATTTTTTTGACTTGAGATACACTTTAAAGTGAAACTTTCCTTCAGTTCCCACATACAGTATGAAATTTTCTCAAGACACTAGACATAATCAATAAGGTAAAAACATTTAAGTGTTAATTCATATTGATCATTAGGATGTTTACCATTTCTTTACAATTTAGACCAATTTCTGTTCCTAACACTTAACTATTTTATAATGTATTTTGACACCATGGGACACCATGTGACCTCTGAGTACATTGTAAACACTTGCCAACAGATTCAAATCAGAGTTTGTAAAACAGGGAAATAAACAAACCATGGTCTAGACTGGGCAAAGGACAGGAAATTGGTTAGTAGGAACTTCACCTTTTGGCTTGATTTTACTAAATAAGCTGCTCTCAAATCATCACTGTAATCTCAAAATGGAGTTTAAGAAATGAAGGAACTTACTCAAAATGATCTTGAAAATGGTGCTTGCCATCAGACCCCTCTTCTCTCTTCTACAGTTCAGTAGCACACAAATTCAAATGATCAATCGATCATACTGTAGGAAATTGGTTCTAAGGTGATGTACCACCCTCCGCATGTTCTCATTTAGGGGGCTCCTGGGAAAAGACATAATATAAAAAATATTTTGCAAAAGTGGATAAAAAACATACCTACTGCACATTCATACATATGTTCTACACACATGCATAAACATACAGAATGACCGATAGCACTAATAGTCATGGCTATCACGACCTTCCTTATGTCAGGCCCCTAACTGTAAACAAGATATCAAACCAAAAGAACACTAAATTGTGTTGTAAACTCTTAAGTATTAAACTCTATGCCTAGAAATTACAATGATGTTTGGTTTAATTTTTTCTAACAGAAAACATTGCTTTAAGGTTGATGCCTTCTGTAATACTATAAAACCTGCAGAATGCTCTACAATACTGTAAGTTCGGTATCATGACATCATCCATTTGGAAATCACAATTTATCTACCTGTATCACACTAACTCTAAGGTTCACTGCTATTGACAGCAACTAAAATTGTTTACACCAAAAGTGAAGATGGACTTGAAAAACATAACATGCTTACGAGAGTCCTGCTGAGCTATTTGAAATTGTGTCTGGATTCAATGGCAACAGGGTCAAGCACAATGCCCTTTTCTAAGTGCTTTATTGGTGGCTCATCCAAGGCATCATTATCAACTTATGGGATGCTTTCTTGTGAAGCAGCATGCAACATCCCAAGGATCACTTTTTGACATTCTTTGAGTTCCTTCAGTTTCATTATTATCTTTACCTCAAAGTTTCCTGTGGGATGAAAAAAAATGAACAATACTGTAATTCAGCATCCAAGGTATTTCTCTATTCAAATCTATAACTAATTTTTAGCAATTTACAGGGCACCAGAAAATAAATCGTCTTGACATAAAAAGTTCACAAATGCACCACCAACCAAGGGTGAAATTTACAGGCCTTAGCCTAATACTGTACTTTTATGAAAGAGCGAAACTCATGAAGACATTAAGAGACCATTAAACTTTTCCTTTGATTCTTGAAAAGAAATGCCAGAGGTCCCAGGACACTTGCTCTTGAGTGTCTATTGTATTTACAACACTGTGACACTACCTACATCAACCTTACTGTATGTACAGTACTGTACAATGGCTTTAAAAACATAAAGTCCAAATATATAAAAAGACCAACACAAGGCTAACAAAAGGGGGATTCTAGTGTTCAGTCATTCTTTTGTTCTGCTGTAGCAACAAATTTTGAAACAATTTAGGTGTTCCAACATGGAAGAATGTTGTCTTACTGTAATTTCACACTAGGTACAGCAGCTCTTCACTTTCACTTTTCATATTTAGCTTGCCAAACTGCAACCCAGAAATGTCCACAGTGATACACTCATTGCATTTAAGCCTAGCCAAAGGTATATATTTCTCCTTCATTTCTTTTCTGTACCCTCCTGAATAATACATTATTTTCCGCCCTCTTTACTTTCTGCCCTTCAAAAACGGTGCTTTTCACCACTTCTATTTTCAGCAGAAAACATCCTTTTTGGGGGTCGAAAGTAATGGATTGGAATGTGATATCATTTGTACAGCACTTGTGTCAAATGAAGGTTTCATCAAGTTTTCCTTTAAGTTTCAAACATCGTTGATGTCTCTTACTATTCAGTGCAACACTCTAACTACCATGCTCCAAGCAACACTCTCACTGTAGACTTTAGTGCACTAATACATACTTACGTACAGGTAGCCGAATTACCTTTGTTTTTGCCCTGGTTACTTTCTGCCCTCAGAAACGGTATTTTCAGTCCTTTTTATTTTTAGCAGTAAACATCTTTTGGGGGGGCATAAAGTTATGGAATTTGAAATCAGTGGTACTTGTGTCAAATGAAGATTTTATAAACTTTCTCCTAGGCCTAAAGTTTCAAATATTATTGATGTTTTTTGCTATTCTGTGCATCACTCGGTGCTGGCTGTGCTGATGTCTTTCCAAGCAACATTTTCACTGTAGACTTTGGTATTCATACTAATACATACCTATGTACAGTATATGACATTCAGTGTTGTGAACAATTATTCACACATTTTGCATAAGCTAGCTATATTATAGACGCTTTCGGGCCAAGTCGTCCCCAAACCAACTCATCCCCAACTAACTCGTCCCCAAGCCGACTCGTCCCCAAGCCAACTCGTCCCCAAACCAACTCGTCCCCAAACCAACTCGTCCCCAAGCCAAGTCGGCCCCAATATGAGAAATTAGTGAAAAATTAGTGGAAAATTTTCACATTTCAAAATTTTTCTCATTTCAAGAGACCAGTTAACACCGACTTTGCATTTGTTTTTGGTTTGTTCATTAATTTTTCCTCCCTTTTGCTAGTTAAAAGGGAGATTTCGTGACACATACATTTTTTTAATTTTTGAAGCTGTGATTTATGCCGGAATGACAAGTGGTTTAAAATATTGGAGCATTGATAACTTTATCGTCGCAATTTGTCTACCCATCATAACCAATAACATATATATTTTTGGAGTTTGATAACATATATTTTAAACACAACTGATGGGGACATATTTTTAGTTTGGCAAATATAATTAGTCTTGCAAATAAATGTTTTGGCAAAAGTAATGTTTCTTGCAGTTACATTTATATTGCAAACTTATTTTGATTATGTTTGGTTGGTAATATATTCCCCCTTTCTTGCACCATAAAAATCACATTTTTCATATTGGGGACGAGTTGGTTTGGGGGCGAGTTGGCTTGGGGACGACTTGGCCTGCTTCGTTATAGACACACAGAGTTGGGGCCTCCATGACTATACTTGATGCTTATAAGAACATCACACAATTCAATCTTTATGGCCAGGATGCTGAAAAAGTTTTAGGCCTAGGCCTAACCACATATTTTGTTGTCTTGAACTTGGCTTTGAAATTTTAAATTTTTAACATACGTAGGCTACACTGTACTGTACAGTACTTAGCGGCAGCCTAGGCTTAAATTCAAACATTGATTTCCACCCCAAGATTTTCAATGGTGGAAATAGTGACTGACTCAAGGTACTACAGTAAATATAATGGGCTGAACGTTGACTGCACGGGTCTGTCGAGTGCACATCTGCACTGAAATTTCGTGTAAAAATCTTGAAACGATAGAACAGCCTTTGGGAAAGTTTGGCGCGCATTCGACAGTATAACTGCCTATCTATCGAACACTAACATTAGGCTTGTACCTGCCGTGTGCACTTAACTGTTAGGCTAAGGGCTTGTGCCTTGCACAAACATATGACTCAACAAGTGAAAAATTTTCATCATTTTACATACGAAAGCATCCTTCAAGACGATTTTAAAGAATTTAAAACAGATTTCACGACTTACTGTGATTGTGACAGATGTTCCAGGAACAAGTAGTTGAGATTTCTGGGAACTTTCAAGAGAGCTGCTGACAGGAACGTTCAAATTTGGACCGTAACTGCTTTTGTTACAATCTATGGAACGCCAATAGAGTCATTAACAGAAACGGAAGGTAATGTTCAGAAGTAGAAGATCGTTTCATAAAGTGTTGTTGTCTAGCCGATTCACTGACGAACTTTGCCTCTCTCGCTAACCGAAATTATGGATGCAATGCCAATGAGAGCAGGAGGATCGAATTTGACTGACACCGGGGTGGATCCTGATTTTATTTTTCACCCCATGCAAGAGGTGCAGCCCTGTGGTTGTACTGTAGGAGGTTTAAAGGGTAGGAAATTCCGCCAAGTTCCTAACATTTTAAACTGCAAAGCCAAGACATAAAACAGTATTGCTGCGGTCCTCGCTCACATAGCCAAGGGGGGGGGGGTCGCTTTCCCTAGAAAGCACCTGACATCAATTTTGCTATGGTTCATCATGGTTCCTCCGAATAAAAATATGCCCCCTCCACCACCACCCACCCCCCCCCCCCCCCCCCCATCGCTTTCTCCATATATTTTCGTAGGGATGCCAATTAGTGCCTATACCGCTATACCCATTGTACCTGAGTTGCATTTGCAAAATATCACAGAGTGCACGTAAGGAAATTCGTACGTTTTGCTCTTTCGAGGGGACCGTGAGGAGGGGGGGGGGGGGTAGCATGAAAAGCAAGAGGATTACCCTAGGCTATTCCATTTTATGAAATTTTATCTGTGTGACATCGCTGCAGCAATCATGTGGCAGTGTTAAAATGTAGGTTACATCTTTGGCACAGCTTTAAATTACAGTACTTGCTCAAGTTGCTCACGTTGATTTTCACATTTGAGCATGATTTTTGTACATTTTAGTACATAGAAGAAGGAATTTCATCGCACGTCCCTGTCCCTCCTTTGGGCATTTTTGAACAATTTAAAGCTAATATTAAGACTTATCGGGAATGTATAGCTAGTATGACGTTTAGAAAACGTCTTGAAAACGTTTTGAACACGTTTTAACCATAGCGGTCTAGCATCGTTTCCTCTAACGTACTTAAACGTCTTTGGGAAGTCCTCGTGAATGCTCATATAATATGAACGTCCAGAAAACGTCATAAAAACGTTTAAAAATCGTCTAGTTATAACGTTTTACAAACGTTATTTTGTTACGTAGTAAAAACGTTTTAAGACAGTCCTCTTTAGTTTGTGGGAAATGCGGGACGTTTTGAACACGTTCTAAAAACGTTACTTTGGACGAAGACGAAACGGACAAACTGAGAACCAAACCAAAACGTTTTCTGGACGTTCGCTGTTAGCTGGGATGATGAGGGAGGGTGCGGGGGTTCTTACAACCGATGATGTAAAAATTAACTGATAATGTAAAAACGACCGAAAATGAAAAAAAAAAAACACCGATAATTTAAAAATATCATCGAGGGAGGGTGCGGGGGGTTGCTACAACCGATAATGTAAAAATTAACTGATAATGTAAAAACGACCGAAAATGTAAAAAAAAAAAAAAAAAAAACCCGATAATGTAAAAATATTATCGATTCGATAATGCAAAATAAAATTACCGATAATGTTAAACATCCTTTGAACCGATAATGTAAAAAAAAAAAAATGCGGATCTTTTCAATTGCATTATCGGTTAATTTTTACATTGTCGGTTGTAACAAGGGTTTCATGATAGTCTACCAACTGAGACTGACAAATATTATGAAAAAGTGTCCCAACGGTTTTGTCCAAGATTGTAGGTTTATGTAGAGATGTACACGGTAGTGGTATACAACACGGTGAGCCGTATACTGTTATCAGGTGTACTGCATGTACACAATTATGTAACTAACACGTGTATTATACAAATACAGGTGTCACAAAAATGTTTGGTATCGAGGCAACCATTAGCATTAACATTATTATGTTGATTCCACCCCTTACCAACGATGATGACTTATGCATTTATTACCATGGGGTTGTTTTTATAGGCTCGTAAATGAGAATGGCTAGAAATTTGGCATCGTATCGTTTATTCAATCATTGCACTTAGAGTTCGTTCGTATGCTATATGTTAGCGGTGCGTCCATATTAGAGTTGAATTGCTGTTGTAGACCGGGAGAAGATACCTGTGAAAACTGCGGTATTACGTCCAAGGTCTGATACCATAGCAAGTTAAATTGGGTCCCCCAAATCATCACCAGGTAATTAGTACAATCACATTGTATTATCACCTTTTTGATACAGCATGTTATATTTCATTGCATTAGCATTGCATTAGCCCTTCAATCTCAAAATTAAGGGGTAAATTACTATTCTACTATAATTTGTTAAATATTGAATAGTGTGGTATCAATCTACTGCTTTTGAAATATCAATAACAGATTACGTTATTAGAATCATCATCTGAGACTGCCTTCATTTGACCTGGGTTCAACGGTTACATGTCTTTGGCAAAATAGTACGTTATTTAATCAGCAGGTCAATATAGCAAGAATTATCAACTTTTGAAATTTATAAAAGTCTTTTTCTTAACAAACAGAGGTATAACGAGTCACCCAATTTTGCAGTATACTGAAGTGATTCCCTACTTTTGATGTTATTCGAGTCCGGTCAGTGATTGCAGTCACTGCATTACTTCTATGGGGAAAATCAAGATGCAATTTATCGAGTCATTTCCCTTTTGAAAAAAGGTGACTCTTTTCATAGCTCCTTGAAAATCTGGTGGTGGGTCATAACTCATTCATTTGGAAGGTATTATTTAGGCAGGGGCGGCACCAGGTATTTTGATAGGGGGCAAAGCATGAGTTGAGTTTTCTGTCTTAGTGTCACTTCTTTTCCTTCCTTTTCACATTTTCTTGCAAATATACCGGGGGGCCTATGACATTGTCCTTGTATTTAGGCACAACACTAGTTAACATGAATACCAATATTTATCTGCTTTGCTGAAATGACGATTTCATCAAGACTGGTTGGTGTGACCTTTAATTTTCCATCCATGATCATTTGATGAAGGTAAATTTTATTCTCATTGAAGTGACTTTTTTTCCATATGAATGTTTATTAGTTGTCCTGTTGAAAAAGATCTAGTACGCTGTCAGATATTTGGGTCGGGCCATTATTTTGTTTTCGCTTCTTACAGGAAAACCAGGATCTCATATAGTCTGCCTTAGACCCAGCTCTGTTATAGGTACTGTAAAGTTGACAAATGAATTACCCACGATTTATTAACGTTGCAACATTCAAAGGAAGTTACATTCCAAGAACCATTAATTGTTCCTCACATGCTTTGCTCTCAACAAAAACTTCCAATGCTTCCGTATTACTTAGTCTTGACGCTATTCTTGTACAGTGTTATAACCTGAAAGGGCACTGGATGAAAGCGAGGCAGCCCATAGACAAGTAAGCCAGTTAGATGGGATTTAACGACACACAACACGAATGTGTTATATGGTATCACATTGAAATGAGAATGGTGCAATACTGGAGTAAATTTAACTAAAAAGGAATAGATTGGTCAGATTGCACATAAATTTCAAGGCAAATGCAGGAGTAATTTTCGAAAATATCTGTACTCTAGACACTCCATAATTTTCATTGAGAAACATCAGAATAAGGGAAGAATCTGTGTGCTCAAGTAAAGTCTTTAGGTCAGGCAAACAGACAATCCTCCAGTTTCTCTGTCACCTTATGCATTTAAACATATCTCGCTTTAATTGAACCCAGAATGAAAAGGACTTTTTCTGACATTTAAAATTGCTAAAAAAGGATGTAGGCTTAAAGCACACCCACATCAGCTTGTGCCAGTAAAAGACATGCTTTTCATGCAACAAGAGTCTGGTACCTCCTTCTTTATGTTCAGACGCTAGTGCTTCAGTGCGAATAACAACACCATCTGGTACTGCCTGTTTATTATTTGTTAAACCAGGGAGTCTCTGGCAACTCCATGGTTCAGCGTATAAGCATCGACATGCATCCGCTGAAACACCAGAGCAAGAAACTATAGAACGGCAAGTTCTTCCAGGGAACAAACAAACCCGATTACTGCACCCACGGCAAACTTGACTAAGTCAAAGATCAGTGTTTGTCCAGGAATTCCTATCTTGCCTACCGGCGTAGATACTTCTGTTCCAGAGACACTATTCTGGTTTCTATGATGAATAATTGCGCAAGTCTTGAAAAAGAAGATGTAAGTCAGTCCCAGGTTGCCAAGAGAGATGGACGATGTGTGAAAATACTACCTCAAGATATTGTATGCATTACTGCATTTCTGAGCAAAAATGCCCAAGTAAGTTAGCAACGAGCTAGCATGATACTTTGACATCTCACAAGCAGTAAAGTCTTCGTAAAAAAAGAAAAAAAAATGGGTCATTGTGTATCATATTTAGAAGAACTAATTGGCAGCAGTGCTACGTTCTTTAAGTTCTTAACTTTTATTGTGACAAATCTATATTCATAAACGTTGGATCTCTCTCCTTGAAGAGGGGTGGGGTGTGATATGTTATGTATGGTGTCAGGGTAATGTAATGTGTGAGTAGGGTAGGGCGGGGTACAGGTAGGGTATGTGGGCCAAGGGTGGGGTAGGATGGGTGATAACTAGGGACAGATCAACTGTGTGAAATCGGACAGGAATTCACGATCAAATGTGTTTTCTTTTCGTTTCGATATCACCTGTCTTCATGTACTTTCTCATTTTGTACTACGCTAGCTTTTTTTTTTCTTTTTCTTGGGTGCACCCTGCACTACCAACCCTTTGTTTTAGAGTGCTTCCCTTCACAATATTTTGATATCATGTAATGCTCTACTTTCATTCCTGTACATTATAACAATCAATGAAATGAAATATAATGCACAAGACTTAGATAAGACGGAACAGTTGGGAGAGGTTTTGCTGCCCAGCAATAATTATCAAGAGTGGCACAGTTGTCCAATTAGCTGCAGATAATAATGATATCAATGAAGAAACAATTGACAGGAAAGCAACAACTATGAAACATCATCAAATCAAAAGCTTTTTCAAACAAGGCATTCGGTCCAAAAATGTTTTAGACCATTAAATATCTTGAAAGACATAGGTCATCATCCAAACATTGCTATAGTATATCCCCATTAGAAAGACGCCCCGTTATAAATTTTGTCTGAAGATGCAGCAACAATGCTTCTCTTCCATTTAAAAACCTTTCATGAACCACATTCCACATGGATTTGACTTGGGCGTTGGTTAGCTTGACCCACAAGGCCCTTCGAGATGGAACACATCTGACTTGGTCATCTATGAAACTTTGCCGTTGTTGAAAAATTGGTGTAGTTGGGCCTCTAATATGAACTCTGGAGGTTTGGGATTCACTCTTTTGAACCTTTTCCCTGCTTTGATGGACAAATCAGTCCAACTTGACTGCTTTCCTTACATGTTCTCTCTAGCAACTCCCTGGCCGAACTGAAAACATCATCTTGAGGGAAGAAGTTGAATACACCAACCCATACCTGCTATGATTATGTGGTGCATGAAACACGACCTCATCACGTTAGTGCCTTGTCATGTTTGAGTTGTGTGTGTGTGTGTATGCGTGTGTATTGTAGCTCCCATTTACAATGCCCTTATTCTCTAGCAAGGTTCCATAGCTATTTAAAAAGGCCGGGGTTTCTCATTGTACTTAATTACAGGGGCGGCCGCCTTGCAGCTTTTTAAGACCGCCCCGCCAAAAAATGTCGTTATTACTCGTTCTTAAACTGCTGTACCTAGGCCTAAGTATGAATGTGAATCCCAAATTCACGAGGCGTCCATTTTTAACCTTTCCGTATTCGCCCACTTTAAATGAACAAAGTAATTATACAATTCACAAGAATACTCGCAAAGCTATGGCAAAATGAAAATTTGTGACTAGCGGTAGAAGAAATTGAATAAAAATCGGAAAAATGTAAACATCACATAACTGAGATATGTTATCTCCCTTGTGACGTTGTCACATTTGGAAAAAATCCCAGTCGATGCAATCATTTAAAATCAACTGTGATTGGCTGAAACGTTAGTCTCCCTGTAATATGTAAGCAATGTGGGTTTGGTTGTAGGCCAAGTCCTCAGAATATTGAAAGAAAAATAAGTTCACCGTATAAACGGAAACGAGAAATAACCTGACAATATTCTACAGTAACAAATCTTGGCATTCAGAAAAACTAAAAACAAGCTCGATTTGTGAGCTTTAGGTGTGAAGGGTTTCTCTACAATCTGATTTTTTTTTCAGCATATGTACACTGCGAACTTAGTCTACACACATGTATCTGCATAGCTTCATTACTGCAAAGGCTGGGCAATGGTTAATGTTTTCGAATTATTTTTGTTTTCAAGTGCAAACAAATGTTTCATTTGTTCTCTAACATGGTCCAAAGCATACGGCGGCTTATTTTTTTGACGGGGTGGGACATAAAGCGGGTTAAAACTTGAAAATAATGTTAACATTTTTTTCCGTATATATCACTGTTACGAGAAGCCACTACAAAATAATAACATGACTCCACCCTCTAAAAAATAAATGCGTTTATTTACCCACAAACGTGTTGCTGTGGGGGCGTTACATTAACCCTTACAATTGGGTATTTTTACCCCTACAAAATGGGTATTTTAAACCCGAATGTGGTGTATATTTACGCAAATTATCACACAGAAATATATATTTAAACAAAAAACCATATTTGTGTGTTAATTTGAGTAAATAAACACACATTGGTGGTTTTACATACCACTTTAAGAGGGTAAATATAACGCCAGCACATCAACACGTTTGGGGGTTAATAAACCCATTTGTTTTTTAGAGTCTTTATAGTTTTCAAGTTGATACAGATTGCGGTTGATCTAGGGTTACCATATTTATTCCTTGGCAAGGAGAACATGGACTGCCATCCTGAGAGAGGGATCCAGGGGAGAGAGCGCCCACCCCCCGGAGTTCCCATTCTCCTTTGAATTGGGGAATTGGGGAAAATCATGGCGCAATATCGTTCATGGCATCTGCCTAATACTTTGTCAGACCTATAATATCACTAGTAAAGCTTTCAGAATCTTTGGCCCACAAAAAAAATAGAGATTATGCAATAAATATCTGAAATCGAGACCTTGTGGATGACCAACCTGTCCAGATGTCAGAGCGAACCATTGAAAGGAGGACCTGTTCATCGGGTAAAACCAGACATCTGGCAACCCTAAGCTAGGTTGTTTGGAACCTTACTCTCAATCAAAGTTGAGGGCATGATCAGGAGGTAAAACTGTGAATACCCTACTCCCATTCTTATCCCCATTCAAGGTGGCAATGAAGACAAGAGGTATGCTAAGTAAACGCATTCGCACCCACACATTCACACATGCAACCAGAGCATCTGTTCCCATTAAAGTCTTCAGAGATGGAACGAAAACACCATGCTTACAGTTGTACTACTTTTGAAATCTGTTTTAAACTGCATGATAGGCTCTCTGGACCTCTGACAAGGGACATGGTCCTTCTGCATTATGCATTCTGATGTTTCTTGATTGAGCAGCACTGCTGTGTAGGTTTTATGCTTACATGCACTTTTTTCAAGTTAAATTTTAAAACCTTGGAATTGTTGATCCTTCCTTCACCACCTCACATTCCCCAAACCCTTGGGGAAACCCTGGAGGCTATCACATCAAATGCCTTTCCAGGACCTAAACTCAGGTGATATATCTGTATAGCTAACATCTCAACGATTCCAAATATAAACGTCCCCTGCTTCCTTCTGTGAAGGATGTTAACTTTGGGTTTGACGTGTTTGTATAAGACGAAAAGCAGACCATAGGATATTTGGACTTTGCTGCAGTAAGATCCCTGTTTACAATAATCGGTAGTCTTAACATTGCAACACCACTCTGTTTTGGTCATCTGCCTTAAAAGGGATCTATGTCATTTCGTTTGCCTCTCCCACCCACATTAACCCCCTTCTCTTCACTCACACCCTCATTTTCTTTCTGGACCAAGTGCGTGGTCTAATTGGAAGAGCATTTGATTCTCACTTGGAGGGTCCGGGGTCTTATTCTCAGGCTGTGTCATACCAAAAACTGTATAAATTGAATATACTGCCTGTAAGCGTGATGCTCCGCATACTCAATGAAATAGGTATAACAATTCAGTGCTCTACAACTGGGAAGAGGACCGTGGGCGCCGGTATATGAAACCTGAAAGTTATTAGTTGAGATCACGGACTTATATACATGGACATAGCATGTAACATGTACGTCCTATCCGTAGCTGGTCGCCACCGACTGGGACAAACATTGATTGGGGAAAAATAATATAATAAGTGACCTTACCTTGTATTTTTTAAAAATAATTCCACTTTCTTGCAAAATATGGTAATATACTTGAGCAAGTCCAAACTTTCACACATACACATAGCAGACGGCAATCTTGGTGCGTTTTTTCACACTACTGTAGCGACAATGCACCGTGCAGTATGCTCTGTCCATGTATAGGAAGTCCGTGGTTGAGACGTAAAAATTGCCTAATCCTTCATTTTCTCACATATTGCGGCTTTCATTTCCATTTCACTTTTCTGTTTCATCACTAAAGTTTATACAGTGAAATAGTTTTATTTAATATATTAGCTTATATGGAAGTAACGAAAACTGCAATCCGAAGACTTTTCGCGACTGCACTCCCTTAAATAAGCATAGTTAATAGCTTACGAAAGTGAAAAGAAGTGCAACCCGAACACTTTGTCGCGAGTGCTCTCCCGAAAATGGGTATATTTCATAACAGTTAAGAATCACACTTTAGCCACAATAGCTTATATGAAAGTGAAAAGATTTGCAACCCAAAGAAACTGAACTCTGGAGTAAACAATCATACCGGGTATTCTACACACCTAGAAGCGGCGCCAGGATATTTGACTGGAGGGACAAAGCATGAGTTGAATGCTCCTTCTCCCTTTCCCCCTTCTTTAACTTCTCTTTTTGGCACTTTCTTGCTAATATAAGGGGCTATCTCCCCAGCCACCCCTGACCATGCCCCTGTATTCATACTGCGTTCCATGTTCTTATGCTATCTTCTCCAAAACAGAAAACTCTATTCGATACATTTTAATTCCCAGCCCACAGAACACTTCCCACACGAAATACTGCACACATGTTCAAAAAACTGAGAGCGCTGCATTGTAGTCACGCCAATTTCTAGCACTGCACCAAATAGGTACATTGGAGCTTCCACCACCCACGGTTTCAATTCGATACAAACATATGCTTGGGAGCAGGGGGACATGTCCACCCCCACAATTTTGTGTCGTTAAAAATACATTATTCATTGGTCTCAATGATCATGTCAATTGTTCTTGTACAATAGGGCTGCAGCAGATATGGGTATGATGAGGTGTCGATCAAATAAACATACTTTGATGTTTTTTGTATCATCAATAATACACCGGTAGGCCTATGCAACGGTGTCTCAGTAGCACCTTACCAGTGGGTACCAATCCCCTGTGATTTACCCGCAGTAGATTGATGTGCG
Organism: Holothuria scabra; assembly: GCA_037179385.1. Taxonomy (NCBI): domain Eukaryota; kingdom Metazoa; phylum Echinodermata; class Holothuroidea; order Aspidochirotida; family Holothuriidae; genus Holothuria; species Holothuria scabra. Next base: position 27,112,438 of record CM074197.1, read on the forward strand.
CTTTTGATCAAGTCATGGATTTATTTTACCTTCTTTCCATTACAAATGGTTCCTTACTATTACAACTTTGGCACAAATCTATGACAATTTTCGTTGTGATTCTAATTACTTATATAGAGTACACCCGGTATTTAAATTGACCGTTTACTCCGTTGAAGTAATTGCCCACACTTTCAGGGCCATGATTTAATACTTTGGGTTTTCATTTAGTTACTCAAAATATTGAAACATTTAGCATCATCTGGGTCCTTCTCGTAGACACCCACTGGCGTAGCTGCCGGGGGCAGGCGGCTCTGAAAAACGAAGAAATCGGAAATTTGCTATTTGTGAAACCAGCTTGCTGTGTGGTTTTGACAACTCATGAAATTCCGAAATCTCCCTATTAAAAACTCCACATGATTTGTCTCAAAGAAGCAAAATTTCCCCTCTAAGCAGAAGTGCTCGCTCAACCCTTGAGTAAAATTTTCCGAGCTCTGAACTTTGTAAGTGAAATAAAGGGAAATTTGTTGTATGTGAAACAAGATCAAAAAGTGACATCAGTAAATACAGTGCTATTCTCATGATATTTCTTTCATAAAATTTAAAATTTTCTCCAATATAAGCTCTTGGCTCCGAAAATGTCGTCAAAGTCTCATTTCGTAGGGGTTGAATAACATTATGTAACAATAGCGATCTTTGGTAGCCGTTCAATCCTAGATTTGCCAATAGGAAATGCAAATTCTTCAGTAATCCCCCAACTTTTCCAATTTGTTTTACAGGATACCCAAAATCCACAACTTTTTTGCAATACAAGCTCCATTTTTTCAATTATTTGAAAAAGGCAAAACTTTCAGAGCGCTTGGCTCGCCGCAAATTACGGCCCTGATACACTGGTGTTCACACTCAAAAAAACGTAAAATCTGGATGTTGCCCACCCCTTCCCGAAAAAATGTCTAGCTACGCCAATGTACACACCTTACCAGGACAGGTGATAAAATGTAAGCCAGATATCCCCCCCCCCTCCCCACTTTGAAAAACAAATCGACGCCCTGCCTAGGAGTCGCTTTATTGACATCTATTTAAGTGTATCTCGGAAAACTCATCTACCGCTGAAAAATCTACTAGTAAATAAGTCGATAACGCTTTTTAAAATCCTGACACTGTAAAATTAGAATCTTTGAGCATTCCTCTCTTGTAGTCTAGTAGCAACTAATTCGTCAATATAGTTACAAAAGAATGCGGAACAAGATACTTTGTGTAATATTGAAAACACCAAGAGACGTTTTTGTAAACAAATCTTAATATGTCTTTTATAGGCATTTTAATAAGTAATACCACACATTTCCAACATTTAGTTTGCTTGTATATATGTTTCATGACAGAAAAGTCCTGTCAGATAAAACAAGATCAACAACTTGTTCATTCCTGAAAATAAGAAAACTATGTTTAAGCCGTCGGCCGCCGCGACGTAACAAAACAAATACACCACCATCATTGAACCCAATGTATTATTTTGAGTATTGCATTGTTCGTGATTTAAATAATGCAAATACAGTACAATAAAGTGCGGTGATTTCCGGAAAGCTGAGACCATCTTTCACTTCACTGTAAACAAATTATTCAAACAGTGCCTCACTAATCGTGTTAGTCAACAATATTGACTAATATTTGACTAATATCTGAGGCAATTGAATTAGTTTCTAACAGGTATTAAGCCTCGTTGACTTAGTTTGAAGTGGAAAATTTTGAAAAAAGACGAAAATGTCATTTTCAAACTCGTAAGTAGAAAAGAAGCAGTTGTAATTTTGAGCTTACTTTTGCAATTTAATGTTCATTTAAATAAATAAAAAATGACAAATTGCAAAACGATCAGAAAGTAAGGGCTACCAGATACCACCGCCACCATCATGGAACTGTCCAGAAAGCATTCAGGAGTCTACCGGCATGTATTGCTGACCGCTTAAAAATTGAACATAATATATTCTTATAAAGGAAGTTGACCGAAATCCAGTAGAAATTAAAATGAAGAAAGGAAGTACTCGTTCTTAAGACTATCGTAATGTTGCTCTTTTGAATATAATGTCATGTAGTCATCTCCCTTTCTTCCAACATTCTTTTAGAAATCCCTTATTTATAAGTAACAAATAGCTCTCTGCTCAGAAGACCACAACTTGTTACCTTAACCAGTATATTCTCTCTATTTGTATGTTCTCTTTGTTTGCCACTTCTCACCCATTAATGAATTCTTATGACTCAGATATTTGTGGATAAACTGAGAGAGGTTATTCTAGGATACTTCTATTTACCTTTGAAACACTGGATTAACTTAGTCACAGGAAGGACATTATGTAATCTCAGAGTTCAGTGACCAGCCCCTTTTTAAAGAGTTGTCACTCACCTTACAGAACAACCCTGCCTTAAAGGCGTGGCTTAAGTTTACTTTGAGTCTCTATGATTGGTCAATATAGATGAAGTCACAACCATTTCATTAGATGTAACCAATCACAAGTGATCCCAAAAAGAAGTTCAAGGTGGACTCAGAAAGTTTAGGAGAGATGACTCAGATAGAGAATAGACACCGAGAGAGATATATAGCTAGAAGAGACATAGAGACAGACAGAGAGAGAGAGAGAACACACAACTTAAGAGTTGAACTCTAACATTTATACTATGTTCATTTTTATAAAGTCGAAACCTCTGCAATGACTGAGTCAAATAAACCCAAGTAGAATGTGAACTCCAACTTAACTTGTGTCTTTACTTATTTTCTGGAGCCGTTCGACCCACAACGCAACAATATCTTCTATTGGAAAACACAATGATTAAAGTACCATTATTACAAAATTCCTCTGCTTGAAACTGGGCGCCATGACTTGACTGATAGTATAACGACTTGGCCGATGTTTAGCGATACGATAGACAACCGCAAATAACAAACTCCGATTGAGACATCTATCTGGTGTTCACAGCCTAAACAAAGACTAGCGGTGTGCCTTACTGCTGCAAATGCCAAGGAATAATGTTCTTTTGTAATTATTAAGACGGTTTTTGTTAATTTCGTATCATTTAGTACCCGTTTGATATGTTATTGTCCCAAATATCAATTATTTTACAGATTTGTCTAGATTTTTAAATTTTATTCCCACATCTTCTAATTTCATTTTCGTGCATAACTTCACTAAATCTGAACCAATTTTCATGGTTCGAGATTCATTTGATAACTAATTTAGAATATTAGATTTTAGAAACATTATATTTGGAAAGAAAAAAATTGGTCTTTAAGAATCTTTTGAAGGTGGATGCTCAGTGTTTTAAGATTAACCGCAGAAATACGTCATTTCGCTGATGGAATCGGAAATCAAGGTGAAGTATAAATGTCCACAGTGGCAAGGGACTGGATTCTGTAATGATGACTAAAATGGGTATGCAATACTCTCTTTGAACTCTGCAACACAAACTATGAAGGACCATGTGGAAGATTTGGCAGTACTGGCAAATTGTATTTCGTGATGTATTAAATGCGTTCACATTGGTTTTATCCGATTGATGTTGCCATTGTTTCCAAGATATAAATTAGATATATTATTTGCGTTCACTTTGGATTTAAACTGTCGAAACCGGTCGGATTTGTCATATTCTCATAACAAGAAATCCACATCTACATGGCAAATCGTTTGCGTAATAAGTGGCTTTCACTAAATGGAGAAGTTGGGTAAGTAATTGATGTTTGATCCTGCACTGTAAACACGAGTTAGTCACACATTTTCTTATATCCCTAACCCACTTTATTCACTCATTTGCAAATGATATTTGACTAATTACGCAATGATGAACTAACAATTATTGGTAAAAATAGTCAAAGAGGTTGAACATTGGGCAACAAATTAGTCAGTTGTTACGAAATTAGGCAAAAGTCAGTGATTAACCTGGGTTGGGCGTATCAGACGTTGTTTGACCGATTTTTCCTAACAGTTTTAAAACTTGAAATTACTCCTAAATCGTGTAAAAGGTGTTGCACACATTGTCCTCTGGTTCATTTCAAATGTGAGGACCTTTGCACTCCACCAAAAAAACACCAGGGAACATTTTCCCAATGTGGGTCACTTACATGTCAAGTTATGGGACCCTATAAGATACCTTTTGAGATATCATGTAAACAAGGTTTTCAGTTTTTTAATTCTGGTGACCCCAAATGACCTTTGACTTTTACCTACAACAACAGGGCTAATCGAGTAGGTAGGTCTATGGGCATTCCTTTTGTTCTGATTATGAAAATCTCTCTGTTACCCTTCTGAAGATACCATGTTTACAAACAATTTCTAAGGTATTTACCATTTGTCATCTGGTAACCCCAAGGAACCTTTGACTTTCACCAAAAAGAATAGGGTATATCAAGAAAATATGGACAATGCACATGCTAGGTTTGACACCCTTCACTGTTACTCTCCTTGAGCTATCTTGTTTAATACGTTTAAACCTTCTAACTTCTGTTGATCCCAAAAGACCTTTCACCTTCACCTAAAGCAATATGGTTTATCTACTGAGTGTGGCAAATCCACATGCTAAGTATGAGAACTCTCACTTTTACAAATCTTGAGACATCGTGTTTACAAGCAATTTCTAAGGAATTTACCATTTTACCTGTGCTAACAAAACATGACCTTTGACCTCAATCAAAAACATGAGGGATCATCTTCTCAATATGGTAAACACATACTAATTTTGACATGAGTCTCATTTACCTCACTTGGGATATCGTATAAACAAGGTTTTGACATTTCGACCGATCCTGACCCCAAGTGACCTTTAAACTCAAAAGAGTCCGTACTGTTCGTCTTCTTAATTAATACGGCCAACCCACACATTTATAAACAATATGAAAGTATTCACAGTAACCCCTCTTGAGATTCCGTGTTTACAAGCCAAATCGCGCTCGAGTACACACATACGCAAGACATTACCATCGTATAGATTCCTTGCCTACCTTCGGCAAGGACTCAAAAACGAAACGGGTCCTCCTGGCCTGCACGGTCAATGCTGTGAATGGTATCATATAACTGTTAACCTGTTTACAGTTGTAACTGGTGTATGCTACAGACGAATCCGAACAGCAAGTGATGGTCTGATTCTAGTCGGCCATAACTGGGGTCTACCACCTTTCAATCTTTCGATTTTCTCGAAATCATGTATGGTTGCCACTAAATTTTTTTCTTGATTCCATCAATGTCCCTGAATATGAGGGTTTGAATTGTACGTGGACAGTAAATGAAGACGATTTAGGGCTGATGGACCCCAGTAATGGCTGCCTACAGTCACTTAAAACAAGCGCTGATCGGATTCGTCTATAGTTTTTTGGCATATGCAATATTATATCTTGTACAGTAATTTCAAGTCTGTAGAGCAGACTTTGTAGATGGCCCTCTCTCAGAAATCTTAATGCACAGATTCTGCAAACATTCGTCCATTTCTAATTTACAACCTTGCCAGATGTCGCGGGAAAATAAGTATTTATGAGAAGGTCACAAGGTTTCACGACTACTGACTATTTATGTTTATCAACGACCAGAGATGGCGCATGTGTTCGGACACGGTAGCACTATATAAAGGGAGGTAATTGTTTTGTATGGGCTATTGATGTGGAGGTAATCCTTGCAATTAAATGTCAAGCCTAATAAACTACCGTAACTTCAGGTAATATATTTCCCGTCGTTTCAACTGGGTCCAATTGTTTAGCCTATACTGGCTTTATACTGTAGCATAAAACTCATTTAGTTGTCGCGGCAAATCATTGAGAGAGGATAATTAATGAAGGCAATCCCTTATGTTTCCACATATCTAACAGGTAATACGAAGTGTTTATCTGCCCCAGGTTATTATCCTACTCAATCCGATAATACCTTTAAGCAGGGAGTTGCTAGAGACGCTAGAGACAAAGCTCGTTGGGACGCAGCGCTCCTCCTTCCAATATTGAGAACTGTTATGCCCGGCAACTCCCTGGTTACGCTGCTCACACCGCAGAGCCTGTTCGTCTTCTCGATTTAACATTGGGAGGGTGCGGGGATTGTTTCAACCGATGACCTTAAAATTAACTGATAATGTAAAAACGATCTAAAATGTAAAAAAAAAAAAAATCCGATAATGTAAAAGATCCTCGAAACGATAATGTAAAATATAACAAATTCTTGGAACCGATAATGTAAAAGATACTATGGAATACTTTTCAATTACATTATGGGTTTATTTTTAATTTTTTTCTTTTTTTACATTATCGGTTGTAACAAGGGTTTCATGTTAGTCTAACATACAGCACGGTTAGCCGTATACTGTTATTAGGTGCATTGCATATAAATAATAATGGAACTAACACCTGGATAATACAAATACAGCTGTCAAAAATTGTCAGGTATCGAGGCCACCTTAAGCTATGTTGATTCCACTCCTTACAAACGTTGATGACTTGTGCGTTTATTACCATGGGGCTATTTTTATAGACTCGTTAATAAGAATGGCTAGAAAGTTGGCATGGTATCGTAAAATCAATCATTGCATTTACAGTTCTTTCGTATACTATATGTTGGCGGTGAGTCAATATTTTAGTTGAACTGTTGAACTGCGGCCGTTCAATCGGCATTACATTCAAAGTCTGATACCAGATCGGGTTAGTCTGGGCCTCCTAAATCATCACCAGGTAATTAGTACAATCAAATTGTGGTATCACTTTTTTACGGAAGCGTAGAAGGGCCACTCAAAAGAAAAAAGAACTGCCTCGGCAAAGTGACAATTTTCGTAATATTGACATTTTGACGACTTAATGGACTCCTTAAAAAGGCAAAATTCGGAAAATTGTCATATTGACAAGATAAAACATCTGGGCAAAATGGCAAAATTCGGAAAATTTATATTTTGCCACCCAAACAACATCTCGTCAAAATGACAAAGTTCCCCAAATTTTCATTTTGCCGAGTAAGAACATGTTGTCAAAATGGCGAAATTCCGAAATTGTCCTTTTGCCGAAATAGAACATCTCGTCAGAACGGCAAAATTCAGAAAACTGTCATTTTGCCGAGTCACAACATATTGTCAAAATGGCAAAATTCCGAAAATTGTCATTTTGCCGAGTTACTACATCTAGTCAACATGGCAAAATTTGGAATTTTGTCAATTTGCCGAGTTAGAAAATCTCGTCGAAATGGCAAAATTCGGAAAATATGACATTTTGCCCAGAAAATACATCTAGTCAAAACGGCAAAATTTGGAAGATTGCCGTTTCGCCTAGTTAGAACCTTCAGGGCTCAATTGTATGGAAACGTTAAGGTGCCATCAAATTACGAACTTAGTCATCGCGTTATCTTAACATTTTGCAACAAAATAATGAAATGAGTCTAATTATCTTAACATTTTGCATATAAATGATAAAGTGCAAACGTACAATATTTCAACAGTTCAACATTTTTGCACTGAATTACTCACATATTTCAAGTAATAAATTTAGCAAATTGTCAATTGGCAGAAAAATGACGAATTACGAATCTTTTTTTAATTCCTATTTCCACATTTTAAAGGCATATTCTGGAGACAAAATTCGTTAAATTCAAAATAAGGAGAAAATTTTACTCTTTCAGAAGGTAAAAATGGCATCTCCATAGCTTATACCGTTTGGAAGATACAAATTTTTTAAAGTATTGCCAATTTTTCTTGGGATTTGATGTATCATGGGAAACCTGTGATGTCATCGTGGCACATTAATTTTACATTGCATTCAATTTATTTATAATTATGGTGCCGCTGCAGGCAGTATTAAGCAATATTGTTCGTTGTACTCTTTGTATGGTGAAGGGTAATGCTAGATCTACAGGAAAAGATATTCAAATATTCCAACAGTATCAAATTTCAAGAACTAACAGGATGTTCAATTATAAAGAAAAACAAAAGGAATTTGAAGCAATGTGCCCACATTACATAACTTCTTGTGGCTTTGTTGAAAAGCAGAGGTTTTTCAGCAAAAATAACCAATCTTTAAAGTGAGATATCTTGAGTTAGGGAAATAGTATTATGGTAGGGTTCGAGGGCATGGTGTGGAATATTTTTGTTTTCCTAACAAGACAGAGGAAAAAAATCCACAAGAACATGCCTTTAAAGGGGTAGAATAAAGCGTGCCGTCATTAAAACTAATACACATGTTTTCATAACGAAACATTTCTGTTTATCTGTTTGGGGCAATCTGAACTCTTAAGGCAGGAAGCGGGGATAAAACTTTCAGACTTCAGAGAGCCCCTGAAATTCGAATTTGGGGTGGGGGCAATCTCTTTCTTTCATTTTACTGTCTGAACAATTTTACCTTTTACCTTTTCCAGGGCACTTCTTGCCCCTCTTGCTATGCTTCTAGTGTGATATGTGTACAAGGTGTAGCAACATATAAGACCCTACAGTTAAATCACTTCCTTTCTATTCACTGCTACGTTCTCAAAAGGACCCATTTAATAGCTTTTTTTTCGTTGTTATTGGGACGTTAATATCAGCAAAGTCTAAACGCCCTTAAAAATGGACATAACAGCTAAGTTTGTCATAATTTCTACCTGAATGCTATACAAGTCCGGGCTTTGTTTAAGACAAAAGCAACAACTGGGATTTAATTACCCTTATAGAAGCAGGGTATCTGAACCAGTGTTTAAGTCGAGACCAGCATATCCAAGACCGAGCCCAAAACGTGTCGAGACCGAGACCAGGGGGCCGTTCCACAAAGAGTTACGCACAATCTTAAGTTTGATTCACCATACTTAACCCATCAGTAAATCATACTTAAGATCGTGCGTAACTCTTTGTGGAACGGGCCCCTGGGCAGCCTGAATTCGAGACCGACAAAGTCCAAGACCGAGACCGAGACCGAATGTACATATTGCATTGAAAAATGAACTGTCCAAAATTTTGAATACTTTTTAGCATAATTTTATTGCCTAATGATTCCACGGTTTACATATTTCTTCTTCTTGTTCGTAAAGCGCCTTCACTCATGATTGTACTATAAACTCACCAAATTGGGGAAAGAACATAACTATGATACAAAAAAAATTGGTATGCATGAGTCATTCATTATTTTTCTGCAAAACGGGGAAAAGGTAACATTCGTTGAATGCGTAATTCATCAATTTTCTGTGAAATTTTGAATCGTTGATATATTGTAAGTTTGCATTTCATCATTTTCTGCAAAATGCTAGGAAAATAAGTAAACACTTCATTATTTTGTGACTAAGTTCTTAACTTGATGGCACCTTAATGCTTCCATAGAATTTCGCCGTTTAAACATGATGATGTAATTCGGCAAGGTGGCAATTTTCTGAATTTTGCCATTTTGACGAAAAGTTCTAACCCGTCAAAGTGACATTTCCCTGAATATTGCCGTTTTGACGAGATGATCTAACTAGGCAAGATGACAATTTTTCGATTTTTGCCATTTTGACGAGAAGTTGTAATTCGCTAATATGATATTTTTCTGAATTTTACGATTTTGACGAAATGTTTAAACTCGTTAAAATGTCATTTTTCTGAATTTTGCCATTTTGACGAGATGTTCAAACTCGCCAAAAGGACATTCCTCTTAATTTTGGCGTTTAGACGAGATGATCTATTTCGGCAAAATGACAATTTCCCTGAATTTTGCTATTTTGACGAGATGTTGTAACTCAACAAGATGACAACTTTCTGAATGTTGTCATTTTGTAGAGATTTTTAAGTCGGCAAAATGACAACTTTCGGAATTTTAACGTTTTGAAAAGTTGATCAAAACGCCAAATTACGGATTTTTGTCATTTTGAAGACACAATTTTAGTCCTCAAAATGTCAATTTTACGAAAATTGTCACTTTGCCGAGACAGTTCTTTTTTCTTTTGAGTGGCCCTTCTACGCTTCCGTACTTTTTAGCTACAAGCATGTTATATAAATGAATTGCTTTAGCATTGAATTAGCCGTACAATCTCAAAATTAAGGGCTAGGAGTAGTTTACTAAGCAATTTTCATACTATAATTTGTTAAACACTCAATATTGTGGTACCAATCCACCACTTTTGAATATGTATTACAGATTAAGTAATTTAAATCGCAATCTGAGACTGCCCTCATTTGACCTGGAGTCAAGGATCACATGTCTTTGGGAAAATAGCACGTAATTTTAGGAACAGGTCAACAAAGCAAGGATTATCATATTTTGAAATTTATAAAAGCCATATTCTTGACACAATTTATGTGTCAAACAGAGGTATAACGAGTCACCCAATTTTGAAGTAGAGTTAAATAACTCCCTACTTTGAATGTTATTCGAGTCCGGTCAATGACTGGAATAACTACATTACTTCTATGAGGAAAATCAACATGCAATTTATCGAGTCATTTCCCTTTTGAAAATTGGTGACTGCTTTCATAACTCCTTGTAAATCTGGTGGCAGGTAATAACTCATTCATTTGGATGGTTTTTAGGCAGGGACGGCGCCAGGGTATTTTGAAGGGGGCCAAGCATGAGTTGAGTGTTCTGTGTCTTATTGTCCCCTTCGTTCCTTTCCTTTTCACATTTTCTTTCGAATATACCGGACGGTCGCCTCCTGCCTATGGCATTGTCCTTGTATTTAGGCACAGTACTTGTTTACATGACTACCAATATTTATCTGCTTCGCTGAAATGGCAATGTCGCATGCATCTATCAGTAAACAGTAAAGGTATTAGACTCTCATATTTCAGCATTTCAAATGTATATTACACAATGTGACAAGTTAGCCAGTTAGGTGGGATTTAAAGACACACAACACGAATATGTTATATAGTGTCACAAAGAAATGAAAGTAGTGCAATGCTGGAGTAAATTAAACTTAAAATGAATAGGTTGGTCAGATGAGGAAATCATGTCAGAAATTTCTGTACTCTAGACTTCCTATACTTCCCTTGAGAAATATCAGAATTAGGAGAAACTCCGTGAGTCAAGTCGTTAGGTCAGGCAGACAGACAACTTTCTCGTTTCTCTGTCACCTTATGCATTTAAATATTTCAAGATTTAATTTTCCCCAGAAAGAAATGCACCTTTTCTTGGCATTTAAAATTGCTAAAAGTAGATGTTGGCTAAAAGCACACCCACATCAGTCTGTGCTTGTGAGAGACATACTTTTCATGCAACAAGAGTCGGGTACCTCCTTCTTCTTGTTCAGACGCTAGTGCTTCAGTGCGAATAACACCACCATCTGATACTCTCTGCTTATTGTTTGTAAAACCGTAAGTTTTCCTGGCAAAATTTCCTCCAAGAACATGTAGGAAGAGCAGTCAAGTTGGACTGATTTGTCCATCAAGGCAGAGAAATGTTCAAACGCGTGAATCCAGGTGTTCATATTAGATACCGAACCACACCAATTTTTACACATGCATGACCAAGTCACATGTGTTCCATCTTGAAGGCCCTTGTGGATCAAGCTAACCAACGCCCAAGTGAAATCAATGTGGAATGTGGTTGATGAAAGGTTCTTAAATGGAAGTGAATCATTCTTGCTGCATCTTCAGAAAAAAACATTTGTAACGGGGCTTCTTTCTGAAGGGGATATACCATAGCACGGTTTGGCTGATGACCTGTGTGTTCCGAGATATTTAATGGTCTGAAAACATTTTGGACCGAATGTCTTGTTTGAAAAGGCTTTTCATTTGATGATGTTTCAAATGTTGTTTCTTTCCTGTCAGTTTTCTTTTCATTGATATCTTTATTATCTGCAGATGCTTGGACAACTGTGCCATCCTTGATAATTATTGCTTGGCAGCAATACCGCTCCAAACTGTTTCAACTTAACAAAAAGTTAGAAGCATTTTGTTTCATTTCATTGATTGGTACAATCTTCATGAATGAAAATAGAACATTACATGAAATCAAAATACTGTGAAGGGAAGCACTCTAAAAAACATACGGGTTGTGGTGTAGGGTGCTCCTAAGAAAAAGAAAAGGAAAAAGAATTAGGATAGTACAAACCGAGAAAGTACATGGGGACAGGTGATATCGAAACGAAAAGAAAACACATTTGATCAAGAATTCCTGTCCGATTTCACACCCTAGATTCCTCTCTAGTTATCACCCATCCTACATAACCCTTGCCACACATCCCCCACGCCTCTTCAAAATTTCTTCGGATTTTAACATGCCGAAACGAGCCGACATTAAGACTTGAACGTATGATTCATTCTGGGACATCGTTTTGATGCAAATGAGTTAACAAAAGCGGTCTTGCAGCAATCGGGCTGTTTGCTTCAAACCTCCTTCGTTGTTTTCATGTTTTATTACCGAGCTTTCGATTGAGTGAACGTGGACTTCGTTCTAGTCGATGAGCTTGCCTTCTTGGACGCGTCCACTGCTATGGTGCGTCGACTGTTAAAGCCTGTTTCGATTTCCCAGCGCTAGGGTAGACGTGGACGAGTCGTATTAAAATGGAGAATTTGCAGTTTAGCCTTGTGTAATTTTTCAAATTTGTTCAACGATGTAAATGCATGTCTACTACACGGACGCCAGTTAAGTACGTTGGTATGTTTTCATGGAGAATACAGCATATTTCAACTTTGAGTCTCCTGCTGTTGAAGTTGCAAGAAAACGTCCAAAATAAAGCACATTCCCCAATGAAATATCAATCCCATATGCATTTTAAGTAAAAAATGACCCCATTTGTACAAAACAAATCACAAGGAGGGAAACTAGCACGTATTCCTGTCACTTAATCCGTTTTCAGACATTCTGTGACGTCACACATGTGAACGTTCGTTGCAGTTCGGGACGAACGTCAAAATCGCGGTGGACACGTTCTCGATTTGGCTAGTGGACGAGGGAGACGACGTGACGCATGCGCAGGGGCTAAAATTGACGCAATCTCGTAGCAGTCGACTAGGTGAACGTGCAAATCGAAAGCTCCCTATTTTACGGCGACACCCACCACAACACGTTAAAGAAAAAGGTCAAAGGTCATTCTCTCTGTAATCAAAGGGAGTCTACGATGTGAAAGCGAACAACAACCTGTTCCTATATCCTTCCGTCACATCCAGTGCTGTGAATCATCACCTCAGGTTGCAATGGTGCGTGAAAGTTGAGACTTGTGCTTCGATTCTTTATGTTTTATGCACGTAGGTGTCAAGCCACTAATAAGCAATTTGAGGTGTTACATTGCCCATGACTTTTGGTCAACGACCATCGTCCATTCACTAACTAGAAAGGTACCGTTACCTTACAGACAAAGATTCTAACTTAATGGTAGAAGGCCTACCTAGGCAAGCAGCAAGTTTTATTTTCTTCAGTAAGTTTATTAGAGTCACTACGTTTTTGGTTCAAAGGATTATTCCTTCTCAATTACTGCCCTCAAAGTTGTCGATTAGTTTAGGATAGTGGAACTGGATTATTTCCCGAAATGGGGTGTCTTTGTTTTTCATACCAAGTACTAGAAAGTTATTTAAGTAACTTACTGAGTAATTCATTATTTTCTACGCAATCAATTGATTGATGTACAGAGTGTCACTAATATTATAAAATACATACTCTTTATTTTACACCATAAGCAACATGTTTGTGCTGAATTGAGAAAGTGATCAGAGATTGCATAAGTGATTTCAAGAAAATTTATACAGAGGTCTGGATGGACTCCTTTTGTGGTTAATAGTCCTGTTTACAGGAGGAAAAAATGATTTTTAAATGAAGACATTACATCAGAAGCTTGTTTTGAGCATTGTTTCATTTGAATTTCTCTTCTTTTTTGTGTGTGTAAAATTACAAACCTTACAAAAAATTCAAGGAAGTCTAGGAAGAAGTTAAAGGATCAAATGCCATCGAAGGCACAGCTGTACATATATATATATATATATATATATATATATATATATATATAGCATCCATTTGCTTTCGGATTTAAGCCTTTGAGTGACAGATGGGTAATAAGAATTGAGTAGGATACATCTAAAATTAGACAAAGAGTGGTTTGAGTTACTAGTGAAATGTTTGGATATAGGATAATTCAATGATTTGTCTAGAATAGTTTTTTGTGGTTGTTGAACCTCAGTCTAAATTTGGTGCCGGTCTGACCCACACAGTTGCCTTTCTCACACACGTTGCAGCACAGTAAATAAACTACATTAGCCGGGTTCCCCGCCCTTAAACTGTGGCACCAAATTTAGACTGAGGTTCAACAACCACAAAAAAACTATTCTAGACAAATCATTAATTTATCCTATATCCAAACATTTCACTAGTAACTCAAACCACTCTTTGTCTAATTTAAGACGTATCCTACTCAATTCTAATTACCCATCTGTCACTCAAAGGCTTAAAACTGTCAACACATACCCGCGGCCTATAAACAAAGATCTTCGTGTTTTGAGCGACTTCCCTTCTGTGGTTTACAGGGAAGCCGGTTCTGTTTAACATTCTCGATAAGATTTGTATTTTTGTTTGTTTTTGTTTTGTTTCTTGTTGTTGTTTCTAAATTTTTCTTCAGTCCGCATTGACGCTGATGACGAAGACAGGTGTCTTTGAAATATACGTTTCTCTTATTTTGTATGTGCTCTAATATTGTCATATTTGTGGTGTTTTCTACTTATTCTTCTATATTACATGGAGCATACGTGGACTTACTTATATATATATATATATATATATATATATATATATATATATTGAAAAGGTTGCAATAAGTTCTTACAACATACCTTTACAGAACTGTTTCGTAAGGGCCAATAATGTAGGTCCTCACTCCTCAGAAGCCTGAATTACGGCTTCCGATCGACAAAGGCTCCGCCTCAGTCAGATACCCGAACTAAAAGAGTTCGAGGACGGCATGATGAGCCTTGTACAGAATATTAAGTTTAACAACAATCGCAAGCCCTTTCAAGCACAGTTAAAAACCGACACGACCAAAATCAAAGCGGACAGTAAAGTATACGTTGCGGCTGACAAAACCAGCAACTTCTACAAATTAGAACCTGAACAGTATAACAAGCTGGTACAACAAAACGTAAACAAAGCATACAAAAAAGCACCGCCCAACACACGCAATCAAATCACTACAGCTGACAAAATTCTAGTTTCAAAACTTGAAATTAGTGACAGAGTCGACATCACAAGCGAAAAACAAGCATTTAATACACTAAAAGACCACAAACCGAACTTCAACAACAAACCCACATGCAGACTTATTAACCCATCAAAATCAGAACTAGGGAAGATTAGCAAACAAATACTAGAACGGATAAATTCAGAAATCAAACAATCTACAGGTTACAACCAATGGAAGAACACAAGTGAAGTCATAGACTGGTACAGTGAAATACACGACAAACACCAACAATCTTTTATTGCTTTTGACATTTGTGAGTTTTACCCCTCAATCACTACCGACCTCCTCAACGAGGCTTTAGACTTTGCATCAAACTAAACAGACATACCAGCATTCGAAAGGCATATTATCTTCCACACAAAGAAAAGTATGCTGTTCAACGTTGAAACACCATGTGCAAGCGTACAGAATCTTTATTCGATGTCACCATGGGTAGTTTCGACGGTGCTGAAACTTGTGAACTAATAGGATTGTACATCCTATCACAACTTCAGCACATTAACATGAATGTCGGCCTATACAGAGACGACGGTCTGGCTGTTTGCAAAGCAACACCAAGGCAAACAGAAAAAATAAAGAAAGAAATGTGCAAGATATTCTCAAATAACAATCTTTAAATAAAAATTGAAGCAAACAAAAAATAGTGAACTTCTTAGACCTTACCCTTGATCTTAGCACAAGCACATACAAGCCATATTCGAAACCAAACAACACCCCTCTATATGTGCACAAACAGAGCAACAACCCCCCACTTATCATAAAGAACATTCCAGAAAGCATCAACAGAAGACTATCAAACATTTCTTCCGACGAAAACACATTCAACACATCATCGACCATATACCAAGAAGCATTACAAAGAAGTAGCTATGGGTACAACCTAAAGTACGAGACCCAACCCCTAGCACCAGTCATTCCAAGGGAGCCCTGAAACGAAGACGAAATAGGAACATAACCTGGTTCAACCCCCCGTTTAGTGACAGTGTCACAACCAACATTGGCAAGAAATTCTTTTACCTCTTGGACAGCTGCTTCCCACCTGGGCACAAAGTACATACTTTACTCAACAGAAACACGGTGAGACTGAGTTACAGCTGCATGGCAAACATAGACCAAATTATATCAGCGCACAACAAATACATACTGGCGAAACAGGAAGTACAACCAGCAACGCGAAGCAACTGCAATTGCAGAAAGCAAAGCGAGTGCCCATTGGAATGCAACTGCCTCACGAACAACATTGTGTACCAAGCAACTGTAATACGCCACGACAACCACAACGAAGAAACATACATTGGTCTAACAGAGAACACATTCAAAACAAGATACACCGCCCACAAGTCTAGCTTAAAACACAAAGACAAAAGAAACGCAACTGCACTCACTGAATACATCTGGAAACTTAAGGATACAAATGTAGAACACTCCGAAAAATAGAAACTCATGAACAAAGCTCGAGCATACTCCACATCATCTAAAACTTGTAATCTCTGTCTGGAAGAAAAGTTCTTCATTATACTCAAACCTTCCTTAGCAACTCTAAAAAAAAGAAACCAACTGATAATCTCTTGTACACACAGGAACAAACATCTACTGTGTAATTATTCTAATAGGTAATGTATCTTGGCTCGCTGTACACCGTTCGTGCCTGTTCACAACGAACACGGAACGAACACGTGCTTAAAAACGGACACATTCAAAAGCAGCGAACACATAGGTATTTAACGTTATTGACATCATTCTACTTCAGGCTTCTGAGGAGTGAGGACCTGCATTATTGGCCCTTACGAAACAGTTCTGTAAAGCTATGTTGTAAGAACTTATTGCAACCTTTTCAATATTACAATATTACAGCTCCCTTCACAGGATTGAGCACTTTACCATTGCCTGGTTGACATTATTAATTAATTTTTGCTATAACGGTTATATATGTATGTATATATATATATATATATATATATATATAAATCAAATTGGTAAAGCTGGAAAATCTGGCTGAGGTGAAAAAACGATGTTGACTCCACCGGGATTCGAACTCGGGACCTCCCGCTTTCTAGTGCGGACGCTCTAACCACTGAGCCATGAAGCCACTGAGCCATGAAGCCAAGTATATATATATATATATATATATATATATATATATATATATATATATATATATATATATATATATATATATAAATTTATATAGTTCGAAAGGAGTGTTACAGTTCGATTTTGAAATTGAAACTAGTCCCAAGCATTGGCATTAGCCCTAATGAAAAAAGGAAATAAGAAATAAATTCAGAGAGAAAATTAAGTCACGACCAGGACTGGAACCCTGGTCTGTCGCGTACATGGCGACCGCCTTAACCACTCGGCCATCGTGACACTTGTGATTTTAGACGTAGACTAGGATTCTTATACCTGCCGCCCTCAATTTTCTCTCCTGTTACCATGGTAAGTCCCCAAGTGGGGTAATTGAATATTCGAACTTGAACATTCCTTTCGACCTATTCATTCAACGTTCGATTTACCATATTTTTCGACCTATAAATTTATAAATATATCTATATATATATATATATATATATACATATATAATCCGATCAGGCCATTCCGGCCTAACAATTTCTCTAATTACTTTGAAGAGGATTTTCCTATTGTTGATGGGTTACACCCGAGTAATCCGATCAGACCCTCCCGGTCAATCAACCTGCTCAATTGCCTTAAGAAGGATTATCCTGTCACAATAGAGGTGAGACCATTGTCCACACCTTTAAAAGCTTCCAAAATTTCTCATTGAAAAATTTTTATTGAAAACATCAATTCGTTCCATCCCACCATCAAATTTACGGCCGACCATTCCAGGTCCAGTGTCCACTTCCTGGACACCACTGTAACCATAGAAAATGGTTCACTCAAAACAGACTTGTTTAACAAACCAACGGACAAGCACAACTACCTCCTACCCAGCAGTTGCCATCCTCCGCACTGCACCAAAAACATTCCGTACAGTCAAGCACTCCGCATAAAACCGTAACCGGCAGTATTTTCGGGGTTCAATTGAAAATGCCATCAAAAAGGCAAAAGAAACCCCTCGCTCGCAAACTCTGACGTACAAAACTCGTCAGCGCAATTCCGACAGAGTGCCGTTGGTAACTGAGTACCATCCCGGTCTACCACCACTAGCCAAATTCATCAAAAAGCATATGCCCACACTTGTCATATGTCGAAGAATCTAAAAATACTCTTCGAATGAGAATGACACAGCACAGGTCAGCAATTAAAACCAAAAAGGTTGAACAACCTGTTGCAAACCATTTCAATTTGCCTCATCATTCTATCAAAAACTTACGGGTCATTGCTATCGACCAAAACGATACATGGACCGACAAAGCTAGAAAAGCTAAAGAAAATTTCTGGGAACTCAATCTCAAAACCACATCGCCTTTCGGCTTGAACATCAGGAGCGATTTACCAGCTTGCTGATAACACCAACCCAAATAATCCGATCAGGCCATTCCGGCCTAACAATTTCTCTAATTACTTTGAAGAGGATTTTCCTATTGTTGATGGGTTACACCCGAGTAATCCGATCAGACCCTCCCGGTCAATCAACCTGCTCAATTGCCTTAAGAAGGATTATCCTGTCACAATAGAGGTGAGACCATTGTCCACACCTTTAAAAGCTTCCAAAATTTCTCACTCCTTGTCATTCTCTGACCAAGTATTGACAAAGAGGTAGTATTCCTCGAAAGCTCTACTTCAAACCTTTTGGCTGTTTAATTTATCTAAATTCTAGCCTTCCGCTATTTGTATCTCCTCGGAGATCCAGCCTTTCAATTCTGTAGCACCGTTGTTTTACAGTTTCTCCGTCATGTTTATATATATATACATATATATATGTCTGTCAGGTACATGGCGACCGCCTTAACCACTCGACCATCGTGACACTTGTGATTTAAGACGTAGACTAGGATTCTTATACCTGCCGCCCTCAATTTTCTCTCCTGTTACCATGGTAAGTCCCCAAGCGGGGTAATTGAATATTCGAACTTTAACACTCCTTTCGACCTATTCATTCAACGTTCCATCTACCATATTTTTCGACCTATAAATTTATATATATATTTATATGTATATATATATATACATATATATATATATACATATATATATATATATATGTATATATATATTTATATATATAAATCAAATTGGTAAAGCTGGAAAATCTGGCTGGGTTGTAAAAGCGATGTTGACTCCACCGGGATACGAACTCGGGACCTCCCGCTTTCTAGTGAGGACGCTCTAACCACTGAGCCATGAAGCCAAGTTGGTTTGGCCTTTGTTAAAATAACAGATGAAGCATCTCGCAATTTACCTCCTGAGCAGGCGCCTAATTTTTTTGAACAGGACTAGTTCTCGTTTGACGCAAGCCTAACCAGAGATCAAAGTTGATGCTATCCAGCTGAATACAATTGTTCATTCGCCAGGGGATCTCCGAAGAGATACAGAAACCTGTGAGAGCATGAAGTGAAAATAAACGCTGACGACAACTGCGTGGAATATGTAGGGATGAATGGGATGAATACGTTTGCTCTCCTCCTCGTGAGAGCAAGAGAACCTACACCCATAAGGCACAACACAAACAATTCCAAACCTCCCCCCCCCCCCCCGGATATTTCCCATGTTAATCAAGAAAATGCATGCTACACAAATACATTAATCCCTCGAATAAATTCAAAAGCACACAAACAAACCAAGAATTCCCCATAACATCACACATTAACTGTAAAAGCACCTGGGTAATCTACCTTATAACATGCACTCATTGCGGCAAACAATATTTAGGCAAAACTGAAACAACCCTCTACACGCGATACAGTAACACTAGGTCAGAAATTAACAACTTCTTTGAAAACACTCAGGCGAAACGTTTCCCTTACACCTTACATTTCAGCTCGACTAACCACTCAATAGAAAACGTCAGTATCACTGGTATAGAATCTGTCACAAAAAAATCGCGTACCTTCATACTCCACAGGGAATCATTTTGGATAAACAAACTCCACACACTTCATCCTCGCGGAATCAATGTTGATAGCTAACCATAATACTCCATGCGAATCCGACACAGCGTACCTCACATACATACACACACACACACACACACACATAATTCACTCACAAACCACTTCGACGCAAACTACAACATAGCATCTACATGTAAGTCCTTTATAATTTTTCTTTTCCAAAATTTTCGGTACATATCTAATTTCTTGATACTTATATTAAAATAGGCCTAGCACTAAAACATTCATTTCTTTCAAGATTTCAGAACCTGATGAAGGCCAAATGGCCGACAGATTGTAAATAAAAGTAACAGACTAAAAGCGACATCCTATCTCCCATCTTTGAACTTTATGTCTTACGTATATATATATATATATATATATATATATATATATATATATATATATATATAAATATATATATATATATATATAACGCTAATTCCCACCTTAGGGGGAAATTGTTATATCTGCTCGTACATAGGGCGAAAAAATAACAATGAAATACATAAGGAAAAGTCTTCGCCCTAACGTCTAAAAATATAAACAACGTTATTTCAATGGCCAGCCATCCGTTCGTGTTAACAGCTAGGTGTCCGTAAATTTGACAACTTTGAAGTAATTGTATCTATTTTGTAAATCTAGGAGGGCGCCCTTGTCCGTTTACGATTTCCTATAGAAAAAGTGTGTAGAAACGTGACGGCGAAACTTTTATTTCGCCCCCAAAGTTTTCCCCTTAAGGTCGAGTTTTCAAAGACAACTTTCCCCCTAAGTGCCGAATTAGTGAAAAATATATATCTATATATATATATATATATACATATATATATATATATATATATATATATTTATTTATATATATACAAATATATATATATATATATATATATATATATATATATATATATATATATATATATATATATATATATATATATATATATATATATATATATATATATATATATATATAACCGTAATAGTAAAAATTAATTAGTTATGTCAACCAGGCAATGGTAAAGTGCTCAACCCTGTGAAGGGAGCTGTAATATTGAAAAGGTTGCAATAAGTTCTTACAACATAGCTGTACAGAACTGTTTCGTAAGGGCCAATAATGTAGGTCCTCACTCCTCAGAAGCCTGAAGTAGAATGATGTCAATAACGTTAAATACGTATATGTTCGCTGCTTTTGAACGTGTCCGTTTTTAAGCACGTGTTGGTTCCGTGTTCGATGTGAACAGGCACGAACGGGTTTAGTGAAATACACGACAAACACCAACAATCGTTTATTGCTTTTGACGTTTGTGAGTTTTACCCCTCAATTACTACCGACCTCCTCAACGAGGCTTTAGACTTTGCATCAAACTACACAGACATACCATCATTCGAAAGGCACATTATCTTCCACACAAAGAAAACTATGCTGTTCAACGTTGAAACACCATGGTGCAAGCGTACCGAATCTTTATTCGATGTCACCATGGGTAGTTTCGACGGTGCTGAAACTTGTGAACTAATAGGATTGTACCTCCTATCACAACTTCAGCACATTAACATGAATGTCGGCCTATACAGAGACGACGGTTTGGCTGTTTGCAAAGCAACACTAAGGCAAACAGAAAAAATAAAGAAAGAAATGTGCAAGATATTCTCAAAAAACAATCTTAAAATAGAAATTGAAGCAAACAAAAAAATAGTGAACTTCTTAGACCTTACCCTTGATCTTAGCACAAGCACATACAAGCCATACATGAAGCCAAACAACACCCCTCTCTATGTGCACAAACAGAGCAACCACCCCCCACTTATCATAAAGAACATCCCAGAAAGCATCAACAGGAGACTATCCAACATTTCTTCCGACGAAAACACATTCAACGCATCATCACCCGTATACCAGGAAGCATTACAAAGAAGTGGCTATGGGTACAACCTAAAGTACGAGACCCAACCCCCTAGCACCATTCATTCCAATGAGAAGTTCTACAAAGAGGTCAAAGTAGACCCAACTGAGTCATTCAAACTTGAACTTGACAACCTTGTACATGACTTAAGTACTTACGTCATCCCAGAGATTCAACAGTTGACCCCCGCCACCCTAGACCTGGATCGTTTTATATCCTTCCTAAGGTTCATAAGGTTCCCAAATTGTTAAAGGATAAATGTAATATCGACACCACTTCCCTATCGGAAGTGGACATTGTTCAACTAGCCGTGCAACATAACATTCAAATTCGTGGCCGACCTATCATTTCGGGGATCGGCACCCTTACTGAATTCATTTCTGCTTATGTTTTAGCCAAGATACCACTGATTTTTTACGTAAACTTTCTGCTAATACTAGGGTTTTAAGTAATGATGCCATTCTGGTAACCATGGATGTCACGTCTCTCTACACTAACATTACACATTCAGAAGGCACTGAAGCATGCAAATTGGCCCTTGAAAGATCGGGCTGTAACCATACCAGAGAAATATGTTCATTAATCGAGTTCATTCTCAAGCATAATAATTTCACCTTCTGTGAGAGAAATTTTATACAGACCAACGGTACAGCCATGGGTACTAGAATGGTACCCTCATATGCAAATTTGTTTATGGCAGACTTTGAACATAAATTATTAGGCTCGGCCAATGTTAAGCCGTTTTTCTATGTTAGATATATAGATGACATTTTCTTTATCTGGAATGAGGGACCTGAAGAACTCTTAAAATTTTTTCAACTGGCTAATGACCAACATCCCTCTATAAAATTTACAATGGAGTCCTCCCAAGTCAGTATCCCCTTCCTTGATGTCGAGGTTTGTCTTAAAGAGGGTGGTGTTGCTACGAAAGTGTATAGTGAACCTACCGACAGACACTCTTACCTCCATTATAGGAGCTTTCACCCGTTACATATTAAAAGATCTATAGTTTACAGTCAGCTTCTTAGATACAAACGCATTTGCTCCGATAACTCTGATTTTGTCAAAGAAAGTACAAACCTTTCCACCATTTCCTATGCAGAGGATACCTTTTCAAACTTTTAGATACCGCTTTCCGACGTGTTGAACCACTCAAGCGTGAGCGGCTCCTACAGTATAGGGAGAAGAACACTTTAGAGCGCATCCCCCTAGTCCTTACCCATCATCCTGACCTTGACCCCCTCCTACAGGAAATCAGGTCTTCCTGGAGCATCCTCTTTTCCATCCAGGACCCTCTTTTTCTTTTTTGGTTTTGTGTTTCTTCCTTTGCACTCATGTTTTCTGATTATCACCTTCGTCCGGTTCTGTTTTTCACCGACCGCTTCGGATTTGATGTTCGTCGTGTCCAATTGTTACTGTTGTTTGTTCAGTTTGGCTTTTGCCACCTGATGAAGGGTTTATACCCGAAACGTCGTGGAGTTCTCCGCAAATTTTTAAGCACTTTTTACTTCCTCTTTTCGACCTATAAATATATACATAAACGGAAGTATATATCACCATATAACAGCCGACAAATTAAATGGGAAGTTAACTGCATCATGGTGCCCCTGCTGTTGATTGTACTGTTTTGTACTGTGAGTTAAAACGCAAAACGGTGCCATAAATGATTTCTTTCTAATTTTATCCCCAGAGAAACAGCAGCTGAATTTTGATTGTTTCCAATCCTATTTACAGGAAAGTCATAACTCCATCGACCATTTTGAAATGAAGACACTTCAGTTCCTTGCTTTGCACTTTGTAACTTTTGGATTCATGTTGACAATCTGGTCTGGCGCAAAACTTCTCCACAGCTGGTGAGTTTTTTCTCATTCATTTGTTCTCAAATTACGCGGTCAATGTAATGCTTTGAAAGCTTAATATAGTTGGTTTTAAGCCGCGATCACACCAAAACGAATTCGGATCTCATTCCGATCCAATTTTTCGGTTGTTTGTTATAATCTTCTCCATTTTTGCCAAAAAGAACTAAAAACCTTTCGACCCTTAAATGTATGATTTACATGGGATATCTATGAAAAGAAAATGCCAACTGACTTTTTCGTGAATTTTTAATCAGACAGTGTAGTTCGATAAAATCTGTTCATTGACGCTACCTCTCAAAATAGTTAGCATAAACCTAATTTTCATAGTGATACGGCACAATTCATATATTTACACTGGTTGGTATTTTTTGGCTCTTTCCGACCAGAGATTTAGAGAATTTTAACTACAAAAAAAAAAAAAAAAACCCTCCCATCGGAATCGGATCCGAATTCGTTTAAGTGGGACCGCCACTTTGAAGAAAATGCAGCCATCATAACCAGATATAAATGTAGCAGACAATCCTATTTCATTAAGGCTTTTCAGAATTATCTGGCAATATTTTTCTTCTACAGTTCCAAAAATTTCCTAGAAGTATGCTTTACCATAGCGCTATAATTCCCCTTATTCTCATACAGCACGTTACAACCCGAGTCATATATGGCAATCGGAGGGTTACTCCTCAAAGTCCTGGCTGTCAAACTTTCTGACATTTTCAGGTCAATTACACAGAAAAAACCTCCCGCATGGTACAACTGTTTATAAATATATCAACACGACCTGCCACAGTTAAACGGTGTCCAAACTTGGAAGTTTGACCTACAGGAGCAAAGTTAACCACAAATATTCCTCAACAAGACTAACCCAGCACAACACACTCACTCTCCAGTGTTGTACTGTTACCAGTGTATATACTACCTGCCGCAAGGTCACACTTATATAGCTCAGCTAGCAGCCTGTTTTAGGAGGCATAATTATTGTGGTCTGAATTCAACAAAATCAGAAGAGTGCTTCCTCGGAGCAATAGGGGTCAACTTCGATGTACGTGTTGAGCCCATTGGAATACTGTACTTAGTAAATGGGAAAACGGGCAAAATATTGGTTTCACTCTGAAACTTTCCCATGAAGTTCTCTTCTGGCTACAAGGAAGGTATCGACAGATTTTACACTTTCTTGCCGTAGTGAAAAACAAATCAGACTAAAATTAATTACAAGCAGTCAAGCACTTTTGACAATGTTGAAAAAGGAGGAACTGTAGTTCGGTTACAATGCTTGATTTTTCATCTTACTATCGTTACGTACGTCCATGCAGGTACTTTTTCTTGAGGTCGTACCTCCATGGTTTATTACTTCCTACCTCTTTTCAAAATTCAAAGTGGCAGTAGTTTTATAATCCATCAGGGGTTGCGGAGACGGGGATCCCCCCTTCTCCCCGCCGCACTTCTGCCATAGAGCATTTTGGGCCGCCTTAACTGCTATTACATTTGTTAACTGAATATTGGGTCGCTTTGGTGATTCGCCCTCCCCCAATTTCAAAATTCGCCCCGCAGACCTTGTCTGTTGGTTGACTGTAACATAAACCCTGGTCATGTGTGATAGCCACGTTCTGGTTTCCTGTTTGTGCATTCAAAACGTCGTGTAGCCTATACCTCAAAATGTACGTAGACCCAAGTGAATCTTTTTTTCTGCTGGACTTCTACATGGTGTTGTGTGGGGGATCTTATTAATAATGAGAACAGCTCTCGATTCTCGGACGTCTCATAAGTACGTCTATACATTCCAAAAAGTCCTCACTGATTTAGTGTTAGAGAAAAGGTTAGGTCAGAGCAAGCCCTCTTCCTAACACTGTCCTACTGTTAATGCTCATTTTCGGAATATGAGGCGCGGCATTGGAAGAAAAAGACTTCAGAAGGTCGGAGGTGTAATCTATTCGTTTTGTTGCACCAAAAGTAGAAGCAAAAAGTGCATTGTGTACCGTGACAATGTCTTGCATTTAAAATCTGCATAGCCCCTAATACACATCATTCCATGGAGATAATTTTTACCTTCTCATAACCTTCACATATCATCGATACCCCCGGCCCTTGGTTTTCAGGTTATTATGTTACCCGAAATGAAACCTTATACCCAAACTATATACCCTTACCCTCAGTTAGGTCTAACCCTAAATCCTAAAAATCTCAACAAATTGGGGGACTACTAGGCTGAGACGGAGGACTAATAAGACCAGTGGCGTAGCCACGGGGGGTCCCCCCCCCCCCCAGATTTTCTTCAGGCCCCAGATTTTTTGCGTCCTGATAAAGTAATTGAGAAAAAAATAAAATTTTTGAACGGAAATAAACTTGAAGTATTGCTTTCAAAAACAGTAAATAAATAAAATGTGTAACAATTAAGAAAACATGCATGAATGTATGTAAAATAGGCGGGATTACGGGGGGGCACTTGTCCCCACATTTTTCAGAACTTGTTTTTTACGTCTTTTGTTGCTTTAGCTACAAAAATACAAACTGAAACTGACAGAGCTACGCGAGTGATACTTAAGTAAGTTGTTTAATGTTTAAACAGTTCATATACTACATTACTGCACTAAATAAAAGCAATACCCTTTCAATAAAGGTCTCAACGCTCCTTTTTTCGACACGCTTCGCGTGCACCCGTTTTAAATATATCAGGATTCGGGGTTACTTCTTGCAGAACATCTCTTCCATTGTCACTGAAACTTATCACCAGTGCCCGGGCCGTAGCTGAATCTCTACCGAAACTAGTGAAATGGGGAGGCAGGGAGGCGGTCTTCTTCTGGTCCCCTTCTCTGACCAAGTGCCCCAAGCTTTCTGAAACGACGATGATCTTATTTGACCCTTATCTGGAGCTCCACACTTTTTCAGCTGAAGTGAAAAGGGGCCCACCCTTTCTCTAATTTCCATTAATTTCTCTTTTGAGATGTCTCAAAAGTAGTCCTTTGTTGGCATGTTCTGCGAGTCCCATCACAGATAAGGACTCTATAAAAGTCTCACGAAAAGGATTCTACAGGAGACCAACGGCACGTTTTTGCTTAGTGCAAATATCCTCAGGGGTCACCCTTATTCAGCTGTAGTGAAAAGGGACCACTCTTTGCCTAATTTTATTTCAATTTCACTGTTGAGATGAGGTGAAATTTCGATTTTTCGGCGCGCTCCGGGCGCCCCTTTACAGGTAACGGTTCTGTGAAAGTCACCTAAAAAAGACTATACAGCTATATGGGAAACCAGAGTATGTTTGTGCTTCAGTAAGAATGTCTTTAGGAGAGCACTGTTATTCAGCTAAGGTTTAAAGTGGCCTATCCTTTCTCTAGTTTTCATTCAGTTTCATTATTGAGATATCTTAAACGTTAAATTTTTCGGCGCGCTTCGCGCGACCCATCACAAATAAAGCTAGAATTCACATCACATGAAAATCCCCTAGTTTTCTGAAAAGAAGATCTGGGACACCAAGGAGGGAGTCCCTGAAGAACCTCAATTTTAAGTAATCCATCCTCGCACCCTCTGCATTATTCCGGCCTACTTAAATCATACGGAGTAAGGATATAATTGAAGAAAGTCAAATTGTGATATTTGTGTTCTGTTATGTGCCCATCTTATGTAATTCCAGGTTGAAGATAAAATGCACCATTTTAATGCCTACAATTTCGTAAATACCCAGGCGATTCCGAGGCGTTCGCCCCTGTACCCCCACCGGGGCTTTGCTCCTGGACCCCACCAGGGGCCCCTGGAACCCACGCCGTTAGGAAAATCCTAAAACGCAGGCCTATAATCAGTTCAAAGTTTTACCAAACATGGCACCATTTTGCATCTAGGAAATCTAACGCATAGAAAATTTCTCAGAGGAGGACACAACTACTTTTGGTTTTCCTATTAAAGCTGACATCCATTCAAACATTGCCGCACTAGTGATCTACGGCAGGTCCCTCTTAAGTTTACAATTTTTCCCAAGGGAAAGGGAAATACCGGTTCCCGTTAGTCTCATCCCCCAGGCCACAGATCAGAAAAGCCCAGTTTTGGGGTCCTTCAAAATGTATGTATTACCATTTTTCATAGATTGATTTTTCATTCTCATTTTCTGAGAAGTGGCAGACATGAGATTCGTTTTTCAAGGCTGGGTACATTCAGCTTAAAACGCGTGGGAAGTGCCGTTTCCGGCCATCTAGGGGGTTTGCAAACCCCAAATTTTCTTGTACGCTCCTCGCCAAACGATGGTGGCGCTCTGCTTAGATAGTCTTGCCACGCCTGACCCTCGGAGGTACCAGGCCCCCCACTTATTACCTAGGTCCCCTAGAAATTCAATCCTGGCTATGCCACTGAATAAGACAGACTGTCACAACTCACATGCAAGTTGTCAAGGGCGAAGTTTGAAGTAGTGCAATTTTACACATTTGGCCCTGGGAAAATTTTTCAACTTTTGCAAGCATTTTTGTCCCCATCCACAACCTTTTCTTTGCTACACGCCTGAAGACGGAATAATGGAGTAATGACAGAACGGGCCCCCATCATACATTCGGTGGCTTAAACCTGAGGGCATATTCAAGGCGAACTAATGAGTTATTCTCCTAAATTGCTTAAGTTTATGAGAAAAATAGTGTCCAGTGGCTCTTAGCAGCTAATCACGAAACAGGGCTGACTAATGCACATTTTCCCTTGAAGACTTTGCTAAGCGATACTCCAATGAGCGCTTATATAAGTGGCCGGGTAACAGTATTATGGGGTCAATGAAAGTGAGTCAAGTATAAATTTTAAATAGTTAAACATATTGGGTAGGCTATATCATTGGCCACTGCAGCAAAATGCCAAGGCAAACGGTTTTCTAGGAGTCACTTCCTTGCACTTATCTGGGCACATGCTTTTTCTTCAGGAGGCAACTTGAAGGAAAACACCCATGCAGGCGCCAGTGTTTGACAGCATGAAATTTCTTCTATATTGTGTGGAAATTTAAGAATGTTGAACGAATTCAAGTCGGAAATATCCATAACAAGTAATAAAAGTTTAAGCCCCTTCCTCCTTCGCGTTTTCGCACTCTCAATCCCTCTGCATAGTGTGGCCCCTCCCCTACCTTCCTCACCGTGCTAAGGACTCCCCACTGACGGACTCACTCTGAATCTCGGTTTGTGCGCAATGCATGCATGGTATTTTTGATCCTTTTCTTTTCATTTTTCTCAAGTACGGTTTTCATATTTGGGTTAACAGTCTCTTAGTGGAGAACCCATTTCAAATCAATTCATATCCTCAAAGCACAACTTGCGATTAGTCTCAATTGACTTGACTACCTTTATCCACTTTTTATTGTTGGACCAGCTACTTTCACCTCAAAAATTTAGGGAAAAATTGTTGTGCCAGAAATTTGATTGAAATTTTGCAGCTATTAAAACTTTCATTGATCTCAAGCCACTTTTCAAACCACTGCAAGGGCCCTTAATCTGTCACCCAGCTCAGGGGCGCAAATCTCTGTTTGAGAGGTGGGGGGGGGGGGGGGATGCTTTTGAGTATTAAACTGTGCACGCGTGGCGGGCAACGCGAGCGCGAAGCCCCAAAGGGCCCCTAGTGGGATCCAGGGGCAAAGCCCCTGTGGGGGCCCAGGGTACGAAGCCCCCGGAAGCTCTTGTGTTCTAGCATTTCGGCAGCATGGAATTTCATATGGCTTCGATCCTCAGACTTGAAAATACGTAGTCCGTTGTATAATTGTAGCGTATCTGCTGTCAGCAAAGGAATGTCAAAAGTAAAATTAGTTTTATCAATAGGAAAGTTAACAGCCATGTTTCAGAGCTATTAGGCATGGAGCTATTGACCATTATATCGTCCATATTTTTGTTCAGAAAAAATAACCACGCACCGAAAAAGGTGACCGTATTTAGGTCTACTCAAATTTTGGGAGGGCCAAATTACGATTTGGTCCCCCACTTATTCCCTTGAGGGGGCGAAGGTCCCCCTTGCCCCCCCCCCCCCCAAGGATTTGCGCCCTTGACGCACCCTGTTCTGCAGTGCAAACTTTGCCGTAAGTAATTAGCGTCGTGCATTGTTTGTTGGTACTACGGCCCTGTCTATTAGTTGCCCTGTTTCGCAGAATGTGAGAGAAGGGAAGATATTTAGATAAAAAGTAAATCCTTGTCCTCTGTGAAGAAAAGATTTAGCACCTTTTGACCCTTTTTCTGTACTCTAAGGAAAAAAGGGTCCTACCAGCGTTTCCTCATGGCAGACAAAATAAAATAAGGAGTTAAGTGCAAAATATTTTCGTGAGTAATGTCACCAGATAATTTTAAAAGAACCTTTGAAGTTTGTCAAGTGAACTCGCGGCAGAGTTTGGAAGAACCCCTCGTACGTTGAAAATAAATAAGAGAGGGTTTTTCAAAACAGTATCCGCAACGAAAGAATTTGGATGCGTCTATGGCAAGCCAAATGCCCAATAATTCGATAAACTTGATTTATCGGTTGATAAAAAAAAGGTTTATCGACCGATAAGCCAAGTTTTAGCTGATAAACCAAGTTTATTGGTCGATACACCAGGATTATCGAATTTCTCACTTCAAGAATCGATAAACTTGGTTTATAAATTTGATAATCCTGGTTTATCAATTCGGTAAACTTGGATTTTCGAATTATTGAGCAATTGGCGTTGATAAACCTGGTTTATCTACTGATAAACTTGGTTTATCGGCTGATAAACCTGTTTTTCGATTTGATAAACCAGGTTTGCCACTTCTTTGGTGAAAAACTTGGTCTATCGAATTGATAAACCAGGTTTATCAAAAATCTTGACTTATCGGTTGATAAACCAGGTTTATCGACGCCAAATGCCCAACAATTCGATAAACTTGGTTTATCGGTCGATAAACCAGGAATTATCAATTCGATAAACTTGAATTTTCGAATTATTGCGCATGTGGTGTCGATAAACCTGGTTTTTCAACTGATAAACTTCGTTTATCAGTCGATAACTGATTCGATAAACTTTATCGGTTGGTAAACCAGGTTTATCAGTCGATAAACCAGGTTTATCAACCGATAAACCAAGTTTATCGAATTATTGGGAATTTAGCTTGCTGTACGCAAGACGTTTTGCTCGAGAAATACTGAAAATATTTGGCACATCTTTATAAAATGGAAGAACGCTCCCAGTTTTCATTTTAGAAAATTCCAATTTCCCTTACTTATTCCTACTCCCTCCCAAAACTGTCTTGAGATTTGCAAATTCAAAGCGTTATTATTTCTAAAATTATCCTGAAGGGCATGTAGATCCATACTGTAATCAGTGAACTTTCAGTGCATGTTAAAAATGCCGTCAACTATGCTGCACCTTGTGACTTTGAAGAACAAAGATTATCCAGTTTGCTTTGTTCAAAGAAAATGTACTTCAAGTTGGGGCGAAAAACCAAGATATGTGTTTTCAGGGTATATTCCCCTCCCACTATACCCTTGTACTGTAACTCAATTGGCGGCGCCAGAATGTCATAGCTGGGGGAGAGACAACTATTAGGGAAAGGATAATGTTGGTGGTGCATTTTCGGGCACAGCCCCAAACCTAGCCCAAAGCTCCTGCTCCTGGGGTGGGGGTCCACGGTGTCAAGTCCACGAAAGCTCTGAGCTTTCTAGCATATCTCTGGATGAAAAATTTGACAAATCAACATGTAACTCAGTTATATTTGCGAATTTGCGACAAGAAGAAGGCAACCACGATACATGATTACCGTTTGACTTCAGGTGGGACTATTTTGATGATTTATTTTACATGTTCACCGGCCTAAGTGTATATTAAAAAATAGTTACTGTTTTCAGATCGGTAAGAACTAGCCAGTCGTTAAATTACTAGATTTGCTACCAACAAAACCTTAATTGAAGTTGCCCTAGGTTGGAAGTAATTTTTAGACCAGTGTAAAGACAGTAATATTACCGTTAAATTACATCGCAAAACTAACTCAGGAGCTTCCAGTACTTCGCCCTCTGGTCCCCACCAGGACACTCACATTGAACTGCCCATCAAGTTCTTTCTCTATAGTTCATCTCCCCCTTTTTCAAAGTGTTAGCCGGATCCAATCTTAGTAGTAGTTTCACTGGATGTTTTACCAAATATCTTACTTAAAGTTACCCTGGAGGTAATTTTAGACCAGTGTTAAGTCAACAGAATTACCCTTTAATGACGACTCAACCTTAAAAACCCAGAAGCTCACGGGGAGTTTCCCCTTGGACCCCACCGGGACTTTGCCCCTGGTCCTTACCAGGGATCTTAAGACTTACCTCTGGAACCCACCAGGTGTCCCTCACGCTTTACGTGCCCCTGCCCCTGCCCCCCCCCCCCCCGTTGGCGACGCAACTGTTTCATTTTTAAATGTATTCACATATTTTGGCACTATGTGACAGCTAAATTATCTACTCTAGTTATGGGTTCTACTGTAACTACCGCAATTTTTATTGCGATCGTCACAGTTATTGTTTCGGAAGCAAACTGACTAGACTTCTCACTATCATACCATGGAAGTTCCGAGGTAGTACTTCCATGATCATACCGACTGCTCAAATTGTAAAGAGAGTTGCTACGAAATACAGGGTAGCCTATATCTCCATTTCTTCATCGCTGAACGAATATATTAAACGGATAAAAGCCAAGCAGTTGACCGTTCTCAAATGTAACTGCAGAATAAAGCTCTTATGTCTTCGACTTTCGATTAAACATTCTAAAACAACTTCTATAAATTCGATGATATAAAGTCTTCGCACCCTCCTGGGAGCTGTCAATTCAAATGATAACTCTTTGATTTGCCGACATATTCTGTGAACACGTACTGCGTCGCATAGAGCAAGAGAGAGACGCCTATGTGGCAGCCTCGAGTGAACATATCCAGTAGCACACATCGAATATCGGGTAGCTCAGTTGAAATATCCGGTAGCAGCACGTCTTGCTCATGCTAAAGCTTGTGCTAGAGGTGAGATGCATCTTTATGGAAAAGGTGTTATAAGTGCGCTTCTGAGGAGTTCAGATCACGGCTTCTCTTTGGATGGAAATGCACTTGTTGGGAATTTAGCAACCTGCAGATTGAGATGTACTAAGTTTAAATAAATCATGGGTAGTGGAGTCAGCGGACAAATTGGGCCATTGCTTCCAGTCAGTCTTTGCTACCAGATGTCCCCAATAAAGAACCATATACCTATCCTGAAATATATTTTTAACAAAGGTTTGCTAAAACTGCAGAACTTCTGGGTAATCCCCATAATCCCACCGGAGGCTTTCTCCGGTTGGAATCTAACATGATATCTTAGCAACCGCTGAACCCCATTTCCTAAAGGCACTTTACCAACACAAATTTTACTTCTTACGGTAGCGTATGTGGTACCAGATTGCATGTAAGACTATACCCAATTTCTCAAAAATTTTCAAATGGGAGGGATAGCCTCACTTACCCCCCCCCCCCACTCCTCCGTGGTGCCATTTTCTTAATTTGTCGAATTCCAAATTTTTCTTCAATAAGCTGCATCTAAGCCTGGCACCGCCGGGGTGTTTGTAAGGGCACCGTTTTAAAAAAAATTCAAAGGGGATAGGCCCGTCTCATAGACTCGTTTCCTGGCAGGCAAAGAGGCATAGAGGCATGGAGCCAGGTTTTATGGACGGGGAAAATTAGATAGGTTAATAGCTCGAGTTCATTAAGAATATCGACGGGACCCAGGAATATATGCTTGGTACATAAAAGAAGAAGAAAACAAGAAAGATATCCACTTAAAACTACGTAGACTGGAAAGTTTGCCCATAGCGAATTTTCAGACGGCTATTGAAGTTATATTGGCAATCATTGGTCTTCCAAAATCCCCGGTTACGATCAGTTTGGTATTGCATAATTTTTTACATTTTATCCCTTACCCTATAAGCATTCGTCGATAATCTAAAAATGGACAGAGAAATAAACATGAACACCACACAAAACATTCTCAGATAAAACTTGAAGATAAAACTTGATTTTTTTTTTTAAATGAAACAGTCAAAAAGTGTTGGACAAGACAAAGGTCCTGCCTTGTATACAACGCTTTTGGCCACACAATAGTTCCCGTATTATTTTCCGATTTTACGAAAAGTGAGCCTCCGTGCTGTTGGTTCAAAAGCCAGATTAAGCTGCACCGGTGTAGTATTATTTGTGTTCAAGGGGGTTTCCCGCGAGACCGAAGGCCCGCGAGACCGAAGGTCCGCGAGACCGACGGTACCAAAGTACATTTTCTTACATCGGCGCCAAAGTACATTTTTTTCGACGGCGCAAAAGTACAAAATTTGTCGGCTTCGATTATCAATTTTTCGGTTAAACATGGATAACTCTATAACGGTACATGCTATTGAAAAAGATACCTTCATTCGATTAAGACAGACATTTTGCATCAGGAAATTTTGTTTACTACATATGGCTTCTTACCCTTCGCTACCCTAGCTCTAGTTTCAGACAGCCCCGTGTACTAAGTGTTGAAAAAGAAACCGAACTTAAAATTTTTTTTTTTTTTAGGCCCTTGGTAACATGGAAAAAATTGTACTTTGGCGCCGATGTAAAAAAGTGTACTTTGGCGCCGTTCTAAAATAATGTACTTTGGCGCCGACTTAAAAATGTACTTTGGCACCGATCTAAAAATGTACTTTGGCGCCGATGTAAAAAAAATGTACTTTGGCGCCGTCGTAAAAAATGTACTTGGGCGCCGATGTAAAAAAAAAGTACTTTGGCGCCGACGTAAAAAATGTACTTTGGCGCCGTTCTAAAATAATGTACTTTGGCGCCGACTTAAAAATGTACTTTGGCACCGATCTAAAAATGTACTTTGGCGCCGATGTAAAAAAAAAGTACTTTGGCGCCGTCGTAAAAAATGTACTTGGTCGCCGATGTAAAAAAAAATGTACTTTGGCGCCGACGTAAAACTGTACTTTGGCGCCGACGTAAAAAATGTACTTTGGCGCCGATCTAAAAAATGTACTTTGGCGCCGATCTAAAAAATGTACTTTGGCGCCGATCTAAAAAATGTACTTTGGCGCCGAAGTAAAAAAATGTACTTTGGTACCGTCGGTCTCGCGGGCGGTAACCTGTGTTCAAAAGCAAGATATCCATGTGCCGTCATGCGGCGAACTACGCACTGAAAAGTACAGCGCTTCAGAGCACGAACACGACTGCTTTATTTTTAGGTGGCATTTGCCCACGGTTTAACACGCTTTTGCAAGGTAAAAAGTGCGAACAATTGTGCGAATTTCCATTACAATTTAGCGTTCGAATTTTTCTACGTTTTCGATAGTGTGTAAAATCGCGGACAACCGGGGAACGCCGCAAAATTGTTAAAGGAAGCGTGGAATTCGCATTATTCGGAATTCTACTGGAG
The DNA here is from genome assembly GCA_037179385.1 of Holothuria scabra. NCBI lineage: Eukaryota > Metazoa > Echinodermata > Holothuroidea > Aspidochirotida > Holothuriidae > Holothuria > Holothuria scabra. Next base: position 27,147,699 of record CM074197.1, read on the forward strand.
TAAACGTTCACATTAGGCTACTGCACATAAAAATTTGGCGAAATCTTTCTTTCTTATTTCATCCAGAATATACGGATGGATAACGTGTGGTTTTGTGCAGTGGATTGTGTCTAAATTGCGTTTTTGGTTTAAAAATTTGTATTTTAATGATCCAGTGGCGTAGGAAGCAAAATGAAAGTGGGAGAGGGGGTGGCGAAACGATTTTGGACTATAAACACCTCACCATACCCCATTGACCAAAAGACATTTTTTGTGCTAAATTTTCCGCTTTTTCTACGAGTAAAAACATTTCTTTTAACTTTAAAAAAATTTCATTTTTTTCTTACATGTGAACAATACAGCATTAGGAACGTAACTTGTGTCGCGCGGAGCACGCCGAAAATTTGGTCCTTTCAAACATTTGTAAATATGGAGTTCGGTTTGTATAGACAATAGTTTAGATTCAGGGTTTCCTGTCAGGGAAATAGGAATTTTTGGGGGAATACTGAAGAATCTGAGTTTCCTATTAGCATATATCTGAGACTGAAGATCGTTGTTGTTACATAGTGATATCTAAGGAGTGCAAATTGAGGCTTCTTGGTGACATTCAAAATGCTCCCTAATTTTTTTTCCTCTTTAGACAAAATATTTAAAAATTAAAAGCCTATATTGAAGAAAATTTAGTAGGGAAACGGCACTGTAGCGGCTCGGAAAAGTTTACCACTAACTGCTTTATGTGCGACCACTTACAGTATTAAGGGTTGCAATTTAGGGCGCTCAAAACGTGCGGAAAGTTTTGCCCTTTTTTAAAACTAATAATTGCAAATATGGTGCTTTTATTAGGAACAATTCGGAATTTTATGAAGGAAAAGTTAGAAAAGCCGCACTGTATTTAACTGGTTTCTCAAATGGCAAATTTCAGAATGCACTTCTTCGAGCCAGGGAACAATCGCCCCTGACGCCTGACTCCCATGTAGCTACGCCACTGCTCTGCAACATTGAACGTTGAAAACATTTTGGCACTTCAATAAATAATCAATCTAGACTACTCCACTGAACAGCTGAAGGGTTGACAGGTATTTGAGGATATGTTTGTATGAGAGTATTTGAATACGGAAGTAAGAGTAGGCCAATGGTTCCCTGCCTGGAATAAGAAGTCTTGCTCGAAAGACTATCTTCAGTTGTCGCAGAGTGTAGAGAAAATTTTGAAAAAATAGCGAGCCGGAAATGGCATCTCTGGGGCTTGTAAGAATTAGCTAATTTTCCGATTTTTTTTTTTTTTTCACAAGTGTGATCACCACTGTATTAGGACGTATTCCGGGAAGCGCGCCAAAATGTTTGCCCCTTTTAAACACACATAGATTTGGAGTTTGTATTGCAGGAAGATTTGGATTTGGGGTTTTCTGTAAGGAAATTTAAAGACTTGAGGGACTGCTGCGCTTCCTTCATATATCGATGGCAAATCTGAGAATGATTCCCTTTCCAAAGCCTCTCTCTGGCCAAGAGCAGTTCGGCGAAGTCAAACTATAAACTACTTCCCGAAAACTGTAAATAAGATGACGATTGAATCGTTGTTGCTACATATGCTATCTAAGGCATACGAACTGACACTGTCCGATGACATTTCAAAGGTTTCCCAAACTTTGTTGGTCTTTTTAGACAAACTAATATTTCAAAATCAAGAGCTTTCATTGAAGAATATTTGGAATTCTATGAAAGGCAGTTTACAAAATGTCAATATAGCTGCCGATGTCTCTTGATAATGTGGTGATACATACTGTAGATATCCGACTTCGTCATTTTCAGAGGGCGGGAAAGTTTACGGAACTGATTTATGAGCGAGAACTAATGAATTTATAATCGCATTTTGCGCGCTGGAAATTTTCCCTTTTGGGGGATTTTGTAAAAAGGAAAAAGAAAAGGTTTTTTGACCCGGCAGAGAGTGGGAGTGGAAGCATGCTTTCCTTCCCTTTTTTTCACTGGGAGCTGTTGCCCCCCCCCCCCACCAGCCTCCTACGCCTATGTTTTAATTTTCAAAAAGTAGGATCGTTGGCTACACAGATAGACAGTGTTGTGCACGTATTGACGAAAACAAGAGAAAGCCGAACGCTACTGTATGAGCCGAGCTCGGTTTGTATATCCCATGCTATGCCCGACACTTCCATGCATGGCAACAAATTATTTAAATCGCTTATTGAACAGGTCACAGTGTTCAAACTTTGTCGTTTCTTAAATTATACCTACCTGGGACCATCTATCCTTCGATTGGATGATTACCTCTGAAGGATTCGCAGGGATATGAACCAAGTTTGTCAGCGGTGGCATGAAGTAGTCATGAGAAACAATAATCCGAGCTTTACTCTTTTTAAAACACCTGAAATTTTGCATTTCGCAAACTATTTATTTTTTAATATATTTTGTACATAGATGTACTCGAACATCTAAACGAATTCCATGATGCAGCGCTGTTAGGCTTGGTCATTTTCATGTCATTAACAATTTACTTCATTTGAGTTTGTAATTTTTATGGCAAACAAATTAGCATATTTCTTGAGAATAACCTAAAGACCATCATTTTGTGCACACAAGAAACATATATTATTTCCAAAAATGTAATTTTGGTATTGAAAATTGGTCGCAATACTTTCCACTGAAACAATCACCTCTATCAAATATCTGTGTGTTCTCCAAATCAAAACAGGTCAAAAGAAAAGTGTGTTTTCTTCAGTTCATCTATTTTACTTGTGATGCACCAGGTAACTGACATTTCCTTCTCAAACTGAAATTAGTATTAATAGATTTGGAAAGAACTCCTGACTTGTATATATATAGTCTGCGTTTTCTGAAGTACACTCATGGGGGTCAGGGAACTGCTTTTTATAATAACAGTTTCCTTGGCAACTGCACATTTGGCAGAGTGGTAGAGGATAACAAGTTGACCACAGACATTTCCACTGTTACCACTCTGTCCCTGCACTAAGGTCACCAAGGTCACCATGCAGCACTCAATCAAAATTTTATCAGTTTGGACCTCCAGACAAGTGAAATCACTTGTGGTTAGAAAATAGGTCATTGATGGGACTGTGTACTTAAGTTAATCACACCTATGAGGGTTGGTTTGTGATTTATGGGTGTTGATGCACGGTAACCTTGCTGTATGGAGCATAAGGGGATTATAGCGCTATGCTGCTTGCTTTACCTTTATCAATGCAATATATAAGTCCTGAAATATATACTCTGAAGAGAAATATGAAGACCATTTTGAGTTTTAGCTGTTGCTTCGAAAAACTTTGCGATAACTGCTTTTGTCCTGAAAATATCAACCACGCCCCTTGATTTACGTAATGTACTGTTAATTTACATCATGTGTCTTATTTTGAATAGAATTCTTTGTTGTTGTTGTTGTTTTTTTTTTTTTTTTTTGAGAACAAGAAAAAATGGTTTAACGCTTAAGTGATTAGGGATGTACTGTATGGCCAAGAACAGGTAACAAGAAGTTTTGAAACACCCCAGGTGTTTCATTCCTTGAGGCTGAGTGGAATTTTTTTGGATGGGGGAGGGGTTGGCGTCAAAAATGATTTAAGTAGAACCGGATAAAAGACACTGTATGGGTCTGTCCATAAATTTTGTGGATCAATTTGTGACAAAGGAGTGAAATTTAAAAAAGTGTTACCTTGATATTGGCAGCTCTAAGGGGAGAGGAAATTTAATTTGAAAGATTTAAATCTGTTACAACTCGGGTTTCTGCTTCTCGCCACGAGTTAAATTCAGTTATTATACCGTATTTAAGTTCCACAGGGTTCCTACAGTGAATTGTACCTAAAAATCATTGCCGTTTTTCTATTTCTTTCTTGTCAGCTTTATCGCCTTTCTTTCAGTCCCATTTTAAAAAAGTATTACAATTAATTCAGAAAACAACTATGATTATAGACAATTACTTAAAAACACATTATCGTGGCGCGAAACGGGGAGGTACCATGTTATTAAAATTTTTCTTTTCTCCTTCGCGCATCGAGAACTGTTTCAGGGCCATCACCCTGGTTGGCCTTGAAAACGTTCGCGGCATGGAAGTACTAGAAGGTACTTCATCTCATCCGTGCTGACAACATCGATTTTTGCAAGACTCTAGCAAATAGCACGTACAACGAACAATCGTCGGCAATAACAAGAAAAGTTGGCGAAGACAACAACTCCCAAAATTAACAAGAAATTGACTGTTTCCACGCTTTACTAACGTTAATTAAAGATAACTTGTGATGGTATATGCTTCTAGAAGGTAAGAAAAATAGATAAGAACAAATATGTGGTAAAAATATGTAACAAATATGTAATTAGTAGACATTGGCAGTAATTCTGCGAAAAACCCTTTGCTTAACGGTGTGTAGTATTACGTGTATAGGCTATATAAAATTGAACAAGCAAGCAATTTTCCCAAGAATATGGGCACAAATTCCCAAGGTCCGATACAATACAGCAAAAAGCAAGTTCAACTGCCATCACGTTCCATGTGGTTATCCCTGTTGTTTCACTGAGTGTATTAATAATTTTACAGTAGCTTCTACCTGGATAAACCTTCAAATTAAGTCAGGTATATAAAGTTATGAAATACGACGAAACGTTAGTCATTGCCAGTATGAAATTTCTTCAAGTACACCACTCATAGGCCTACAATTGAGTTAAATATCGTTTTAGTAAAATAAATCACACAATGCGAAACACTTAATGTGAGTTGACAGATTTCATTCTACCATCTGATCACACATAAATTAAGACAAAAACAAAAATGAATAGTTTGTTGGATGTGCAAAAGTTTAGGAATGGTTTGCTGGATAAGGCATATGCTATCTATAAATTTGTGATAAGGAATTGGGCTGACCATGTTCAAAGGATAAGAATGCAATCCAGCCAGATCAGCATGTAATAATGCAAAAAAATTTCCACTGAATAATATTCTTTCAAATTGACATGTGACACCAAATTGCAACTAGGGATAGTCTGGCCAGGATGGTGGTCTAAAACAACTCTTTTACACCACAGACCTGGAGTAAGAGTTTACTAAACTAAAGATTTCAACACTTTTCAGGGTGCCTGCCGTAATTTATAGACATTCATCCCTAATTAACATTACTTTTAAATATCAAGGTAATAATTAGCCATCAAACAGGGCTATGTGTTCAGTTGAATGGCGTGATGAAATGTTACATATATAACAGAATACACAACCCTGTTAGCTAGTTAATCGCATTGGCTTCAGAGTTTGGCTAAGGACTGGAGGATGAAGGGAGAGGGCAGTAAGAACTTTGCTTCATTGATACTCAAAGTGTAATTGAATATACCCACCCCCATATATCATATGCTGCATCTTCTGAATTTGTCAATGGAAGAGCAGGCACTTATTGCAAAGGCTAATCTCTCATAACTAAGTAACTGGCTGATGAGTGTGCATATTTTTAAACTGATTCCCTTCACAAGTTAGTGTACATCTCTCATGCCTCATATGGTTACTGTTTTGCATTTAAATTTACATCATAGAAATCGAGGAGGTTTATGTGCCATTCACTTAACAGCTCAGTAGCCTCTACCTGTCACAAGATAAAGTAAACTAAAATGCCATACCAGAGTAAACTAACCTTCAAGTATACAATATTTTCCTAAAATAATCTAATGAAACTAAAAGGTTGTTACTACATGTGACAAAACGTATTTATATTAAGCTCTTTTTATATCCTTGAAGGCAGGCACTGCAGTAACTGGATCAGCTTTTCTAGAAAAAGAATCACCTACCATACCTACTATATTGCAGAACTCATGCATGGGAACCTACACATTATCTTCTAGTTAGGCTGGAAGGAAAATGTCTTCTCTTTAAAGAAGAAAGTGCAGTTCAGGTCTATAGTGGCTTTAAGAACTACATCTCCGCTGCAAGCTGATTCCCTAGAGACATGAACTAGTGAGACTTGCTTCGTATGGTATACTTACTTTGAACAACTAATACAATAATCTATGACTGGGGAAGACGGTGTCATCATGTAGGACACAGTGACAGAAGTGCAAGTATGGGGGTGGAAAGGCCACCCAGAAGTACGTTGAGATGGGAATTGGATATCATGATATTAGTGACAAAAATGTATTTATAGACCAAAACTACCCTGCAAGATATATCATACAAGTTGCATGTAAGCATTGTATAATTTTTAAAGTGATTTCATAGCTGCAATGCAAAACAGAAGTCAGTTGTGTTTTGTTTGCAAATTAGTCATAGTGTTTATTATTACAAAAAATAAGAGCTTTCCACTGTCATGCTTGTTGATCAAGAAATGTACTAATATGACATGTTGAGGGGAAATATTAAGTGTAAAATAATACAGTGGTGCAAGATTCCAGTAAGAATATGGTACTCTACCTGATTGAAATCGTCTTTTATATAATGTTTTTGTCAATTGACTGTTGATGATTTCCAGTAATTCTTCTAATTTTGTCTAATTTCATCTAATATTTCTATGAGGTATGAGTGAATTACAGGTTTCCTATGCCTTTATGTATGGCTTGAAGACTAGTTGGGTTAGGCTAAACCTTTACAGAGGTGGATCAGAAAAATGATGAGGTAGTTAAAGGATGTAGAGGATTCTATTTCTAGTGGTTTACAGATGGTAATTTTGTCTGTTATGATAATGGCAGTTTAGGTAATTTTGAGTTTGCAATTAATGAGCTGTTCCTTCTCATCTAGAATCAAGCATGCACCAACCGTATTTTATTAGCATTCTGGACCAAAATGAAGGTGAGGGGGAGTAGGTGATACTTACCATGCACACTGTCCAGACTGACAGGCCGACAAGCACTAGTCAACCCTTTTTGTAGTTTAAAAATCCATCCCTAGAAAATGTTTTGAAAAACTTTCAATAGATCACATTCTGCTATTTTTCTGAAGGGCAGCATTTTTTTTATAGTATATATATTTATTTTTCAAACTCTAAAAAGGATCACAATGAGGTCTCATTTGAAAGGCTGTGTTCTACACTCTAGTACCTTCTCCAATTTACACAAAAACACGAGCCTAGTGCACCTCCGCGATAGAACTTCAGCAGAGCTGCATCGAGTTTCAATAGTCTACAATTACATACAACTTCATTCTTATTCGGGACAGCTAGGTAGCAGTAGGGTGTACCTGGGTGAAAAATGCCCAGGGGTCCAACGAGAATTCAAACACCTCAGAGCTTGCGCATACAAGATTTCATTCCTATCCCATACCCCCCCCCCCAATAATGATTTGAGCTAGAGGTTTTTAGAAAAATGAATTTGGGGGCCCCTTGCTGTCTATCTCCCCTATGAATCTAGAAGGCCTTGTTGTGCCGCTGATTGAGTACACAACTACCAGTACCAAAAAATCATTGACCAGTAATAGTGGAGTTAATGTTTCAATTCATATCAAAATTTAATCAATTGGTACTGAACCTCATTTATAAAGTGCTATATATTCCTAACTATCTTTGTGGATGCTACATTCCCTTCAAGTATAACAGTGCTGTTTGTAAGCAAGCGCGCATACTGTGTGCATGCAATTTGAACAAACATATTTTCTCCTTCTTATAGCAACAACTTAACCATAGCAAAATCATTCTACCTCTTAATGTACAAGTCCCTCAGTAACTAATACCAAACAGTGATGGATACTAGGACATTTGTGAGACCCATCGAAACAATACCACAATCTCCGATTAATGAGACACCATGCACTAGCATGCACGTTTCCCTGATTTCTGAATGCACTTAGGGTGGGGGCACATATAGTAATGCACAATATCACAAATGAACAAGCTCGTGAAAGGTGTAGGATTAAACCAAATTAGTGGAAGAGAGCTGATAAAAGAGTTCTCATGGAATGCTCAATACTAGAATTAAATGAAATCATTCTAGAAAAATTTTTAATCAAACCATATGTGGTCTTTGGGATGTTGGAAAGCAAGTGCACATGATGTATGCATGCAACTTGAACAAACATATTTTCCTCCTTCTTATAGCAACAAATTAACCATATTGCAAAATCATTCTACCTCCAATTGTACAAGTCCCTCCATTACTAACATCAAACAGTGATGGATACTAGGACATATTTGAGATACATGAACGTGGCCGCACAAACCCAAAGAACTACCATGACAGAACCTGAAGGAAGTACTGATCAAGGAGTGATGTCAATGTTTCAGCATTGATCGGCAATGCTTACAGTAGCAAGTCCTGATTTTACAATTACTCTTATTCAAAATGAAACACAGGGATTTGGTTGAACCAGTTAATAGAAAATGTCAAGATTGAAACATTTGCATGTCCCACTAACCACTGCCAGGGCTCCAAGATGACGATGGCTAGGAAATGTGTATTTTCAGCACATGTTCAAATTTACACTCGAAATTCAGTGTTCGTCTATACAAAAAGAAAAAAGATGCTTCCAAATTTTCAGCAATTCTTGGAAAGAAGCTTCCCATTTTGCTGGTTTTCCACCCTTGCTCATTGCATATTCAAATCAAACAAAACATATATTTAGATCAATTGTAAAAGGAGATTTAGTTAACACATTTGATCAGTGCAAGTGTAGGATATGTAACAAAAGCTTGCTCCAAGTTCACAAAATTTGAATAACTTTAGTTGCATATATTATGAGCATCATCTGAAGAAATGTGTTAAGAATTTCATAGGCAACATTCTACTTCAACGTTTTAAACATAAATTTATTTTACTTGAAACATACTTTTACAGGATATCTTTTAAATTAGAATAAGGATGTACTTCTGGAGGTAGAATATTCAAGCTAGGCAAAGTCCTCTCACTACATTCCCCCAACAACCCTAGCCTCATACACCTGTTTAAAACTTTTCATTGTGCAGACACAATCGTGGTCTACTGTTTAAGAGTAAATCATCATAGTGATCATTCAAAACCCTGTGGAATCAGAGCAGTCTCTGTCCGAATATGAGCCACTCTGCATTCTTGAATTTGATAACCCAGATCAGGATGATACATGGGTATTTCTTACACAGTACAGTTACTTCAAATAAATAAACTTTAATTATCAATCTGAATATCCTGAAAATGCAGTTTCAAACTTCCACTTCCTCTGGCATACCAATGTGCCTATAATACAAATGACTTAAACACATTTAGAAGGGTTCCCGCCATCATGAAACAACAATAAAGTCAAAAAATTTGAAAAAAAAAAACATTTTCCAGGGCCTGGTAAATTTTTCAAATTCAGGAAAATTTTGGGAACTAAGTCATGAAAAGAATGGCTTTGTTCCATTTTCACCTGCAGTATCCAATGTGTTCTCACTCATGATATCCAAATCTATTTTTCTTTTTAACTCAAACTTTTCAAAAGTTGACGTAACAGCACCCCAAAAGGTCATGCAAATTGGTTACTTGGTCCTGGAAAAGTGAGAATTTATTGTATTGTCCAAAAAATGCAGGAACCCTGCTTCAACTTAAGATTAATTTGAAGCCCACAAAAAACACAGGCTCCATTTAGCGCACCCAAAATGGTTCCTATGTTCTTGTTGATTTTACTGTGCATGATACGATAGTCCCATTAGCTCTTTCATGCTGTTTAGTAGCTGGAATAAAATTCAGACCTCAAGTTTCAGGTATAGCTGATGTCATAGCCTATAAATGGAAGGCTTCAATGCAGTTACAAGCTGGTTGGAAATATTGTTCAGGTATCACACCATCTTCCTATTAACAAAACTTCATACACAAAACGCATTAATAAAAAATGCTTTTGTGTCGTAAACCATAAAAATGACAAGTAATATTTACGGTATCACTGTGATTTTCTGGTTTCTCCCAGGATATTCAAAACCATGCATAAATCCATCCAGGTTGGGAAGCATCAACCAGGTGCCTTTTACACCCTAATTGTAGTTGAGGTTTTGGATCTTCAGTCCAGTTGTCAAGTTCACCTAGCATACGCAAAGGAGAACTTGACAACTTTGGGTGAATCCTTGGCTTGGTCCTCCTATGCTAAAAGGAGAAAAACAGAATAATATATGAAATGTCCACAGAAATATTTTTGCTCTTAGCTTTGTTTCCTTGCTTACTTGAAATTTTTCTGGGTTGCTGTAATGATCTTCATTTGTACTTATTAAATGTAATAAGCAACTTACCTGGAACTAGAATTTTATGGAAACTTACATACATTTTTTTTCTTTATTCTACTTGTCACAAATTCCAAAATCATGCAATTGTTCTAGTGTTTCTCACTTTCTTGAAGAGATAACTACTCATAAAAGATTTCATTCAAACTTGTGGTGCCAAAAATTGATTAACTGTACAAGGTGAGAGCCTCAGAGGTGATTTTGGTAATACTGACGGTAGGTCTTTGAACTGGGAAATAGGCATATTACCCCTCCCAAAACCTTTTGAGCAGAATCCAGATCAAAGTGGAAATTCAAAAGATTTAAGAAAAAATTCATCTTTTTTCATCAGGTGCAATATTTCTCTTTTCAAAGAAACCGAAGCCAATGCATAGTGAGTTTACCACGGTAATCCACCTTCATGTAAAGGCCTGACTGCTTCCTCCCACATTCAATTGTGTGCCTCCACCTCATGAGTTCCATTTTCAATTTGGCAATCCAGAAAATCTTAAACTGAACTGTTGATAAAATAGATTGTACTTCACTTAGATTTATACTTCAAGTCACCTCTTGTCCAAGCAGGCAACAATAAAGGAGTAAATAGCAAAAATTGGAAACCACATTTTATCCTTTATGTCATATTTTGAAGATAAATGAGTGAAGAAACTAACAAACTGACAAATGCTAAAAAAAATGCAAATTGTGTGAAAGTATTTTTATCCATGGATATTGCTCATGCCAAACGTAAATGGTAAACGTTCGTAACATGCAGCTTCATGATACTGTTTCAATGCAGTGAAATCTCAGATCCTCTTTTCTGCTCTTTGATATCACAGCATGATAAATCAAAACCATAACGTAGTGTAGAGTAGTATACCATCCTGTTTTATGATTGGCTTTTCACGGTCATGTGCCATTCGTTATTGGAGATTCACTGCTTCCTTTACCTAGAATATGTAATATGAAAGTCCTAAAAATTATTAAAGGTACTTTTCAGAGAAGTGAGAAGAAGTTGTGAGCTTTAGCTGTTTCTCCAAAATAAGTTTGGGACGACTGTTCTTGCCTTTCAATGTGGACAACTGACAACAGCAGTCATGTACCATCAATGGAGTATGGTAAAAATGGGAAGATCCAGTGACTGCATTGATATTAGGCCTTAAGCCTTTATATTTGCAGATACCTATTGTTCCTTGACAAAGGTTAGAAGATGAAAAGGGTAGTTTTATTGAACATCTAAATGCATTTCCGCTATATTTGGATTTAAAAATGCAATTTATTTTCAAAATATGGTTTCTGACTGTTGCAATGCACTTCAAAGCATATCTGAAGTTGAAATTAGATTAAGGGTTCTTTCTCCCCCTAAAATCGAAAAAAGGGACTACTCCTTACATCCTAAACTTCCTTTTAAAATAAATTTTTACTGTTCAAAGTAAGTATACGGGCAAAACTGTTACTACTACGTGCAATTTATTACATGGATTAGGCAAGAAAATGAACCTCTTAATGAAAAAAGGGATGATTTTCCACGAATTGATAATGTTATAAGCGATTTCTTTTAATGACATTACTTTATATTATTCAGGACTTTTAACATTAAAAAAATGTGGAAATTGTCATTTTGTGAGATGATACACATGTAACAGAAAGTTTAAGCCCCGTTCCCACTATAAAACGTATCCCTATCAGAATTTCACAATGTCCAGTATGTATTTAATTTAATACAACCAAATGCCTCAGTCAGTCAGCCAGCCAGCCAGCCAGCCAGCCATTCAGTCAGTCAGCCAGTCAGTCAGTCAGTGAGTCAGTCAGTCAGTCAGTCACACAGTCAGTCAGTAAATCAGTGTTTTACGGCCCAATTTTTAACCTTTTGGTTCAAGTCAAGCCAACCACGGCCCATATTCCCAGTTGTGGCTCACTGGCCTGGTTTTTGCGCAAAACGACCGTTCCCTTTCAGCTTGAGAGGCGGATGTTCTTACCATTAGACCAAATATGCGGTAAATAAAAGAGTGATTATGTTAGACATATGCTCCACAAAACACACCTGGTATATATACAGCTGAATCAGAGAGATGAATATCATGTTCATACGGTAAAATTGTCACAACGCTAGTCCCGCTTTGTTTTGTATCAATATTAACGATCACCATTTTGAGGCAAACTAACGCAAGATACAATGGCATGTTAAATATCGATACCTTTTGGGAGAATTTACGGTTGCAATACAGCCATATCTTAGTACTGTACACGTAGAGGAAAATTCTCGACTTGCAAGCATCAAATGTTTGTGTGTGTGTGTGTGTGTATTTTTTTTGTTTGTTTGTTTTGTTTTGTTTTACGTTCTTTTCGGTGTACTTGAGATAACATGTGTACTTGAGATAACATGTCTCGCATAAAAGAATGATTAAGTAAAACCCTGAGTACACTGGCAACATTTTCAGGACACATGTATGGACACAAGTTGCCAAAACACGTTGTGTTCGACAATGTGGTCAGTGGGCACAGGGCTGCGTCCGCGATATATGTCTAGTGTACAAAGGGACAACAGATTTGTGTCCATTTGTGTCGGCAACATGTTGCGATACATGTGGCTTGAAATGTGTCCAGTGTACACAGGCCTGAAGCCAACATTTTTATCTTACAGTATTGATCTGTTCACATGCAGGGCCCATATTAGGTAGTCCACTTAACGTTTTGGCACTGTAACTTGCAATCTGGCTGAGATGATGCATCTGGTGTTTTTACCTAAAACTGACCTTGCAGTGTTACCGCACCCGGTACGGTGTAAATCACAAGCAACGAGCTTGCATGCAAGATTGTAACTACTATGTATTCTGTTGCAAACAACAATGTAAGAAGCAACATTAGCACGATCGGGCCTAGCGCAGAAGAAAATAGCAAGTTGAAAAAACTAATTAAAAACAACTTTTAAACTTAAACACAATTTTAAGGTGCTCACTTTATTGTCAGTCTTTGTAAATATTTTCCAACGTGGCAAATGATTTTTAGTCCATTATCGAGGGCAATGACGAAAACGGATTGTTTTTTGGCATATTATATTTCTTTGAGATTCGAGCAGTAGATTTGGAACCTGGTAATGCGGTGATGGTCCCTGGTAACCGGTCCCTTTTTTTTCGCTTTCAGATTTACCAACCGTGATAAATCTTAAATCGTCCTCTGTAACCCTCTGCTTTCTCCCATCATAGGACAGGAAAATCATTAGCTTCAACAAGCAGAAAAATTGATTTCCTTTTCTTTGCACATGCTTGGGTACCTTTTACCTGCATTTGGTAACTGAAACCATGCAATCCAGGTTCCGCGTCTGAATGCCTGATTCTCCGGGTATGTGGTCCATAGAGTTCTAAAGCAACTGTCTTCGAAATGACTGATTTATGGGGGAGAGGAACTGCATTAGAAATTGCAGATTGTGTCGCAAGGAAAAATGCCCTCATGTAGCTAGTGTATCCCCACTGCGTGCAAACACTACTTGTAAAACTTAAATGTAGGTCTGCATTCGTTCTCTTGTGTCGAGTGTGCCCGGACACCATGGGATAGGCCTACCGATTTCCTTTTTAATCAGATTGTGGAAAATGCATTATATTTTGGAGGAACAGGTTAGCTAGTGTTCACTAAAAGCACAAATGCTGTCACTATGAGGATTTATGAATTTTTGAAGGATTGATTGATTAGAGAGAGAGATTATTTTGATGACAGCAGGACATCGAACACGATATGTTATTATCAATCCATGCCCTAATATTATTAAGGTATAGCATTTTAGATATTTAATTGGCAGAGGTCACCAGTATTTTGGAACTAAACGCAGGAACCATCTCTTCTTCCCTATATTGCAAACCCAAATGTAGAAAAACATCTCTTGCTACATTTTGATAGTGTCCACCCCACGAAAGTAAAGAACTCAATAGTTGACAGTGAATGTCTTCGCACCAAACGCATTTGCTCTGACCCTGCTGACTACGATCACTCGGTTCGTGCTCTTAGGTTCTCGGGTTACTTCCTAACAAACGGCTACTCCATCCACATTATCAAACAAAGTACAACAAGTTTACAGTCAATGTCTTAGCACCAAACGTATTTGTTCTGAACCTGTTGAATACGATCAGTCGGTTTCTGACCACACGGGTTACTTCCTAACAAAGGGCTACACCATCCTCATTACCAGCCTAAAAGTGGATTCAGAAACCACAGGTCAGTTTGTTGCGTTTGGATTAGTGAAGTTGTCTGTTCATTTGTTTCATGATTGACTCTTGAGAGTCATGTTACATCATTTTTGCACTAAAGTATGAAATTTAGGATAGTAACTATTGGTTTACCTTGATTGTGAATCTGTACTTCCTGAAGTTTCATTAAAGAACAAAGTAAAATCAGAACAAATCTGCAGTGGGGTTTGGTTGTCGTTCAAAATATTTTTTTTTTTGGGGGGGGGTGATTTTCCCCTTTAGAGTTAATACACAATCGCATTTAAAATGTAGGATCGATGAGGGTCTTTTCAATTTTTTTTTTGTTTATCTCATTCTCATGAATGCCAGGAAAATGCATCAATTTGGCTATACAAACACACACACACACACATACATTAAAGAAACCTACGGTAGATAAAGGAATGTTCCGTTGTTAAATGAACACTAAACATATTGAAGATAAAAACTTTACAAGAGCATATAATCATAAGCAGATGAACTGTGTATTGTCCAATATTTGGTATACATGGAAACTAAAAACTTGCAATTGATACGTACTTTAGTAATGTTTTTTACAAACGCAGTATCAGATTGGGTTATCAGCTGGACATTTTCCTCTCTTTTTACAGCATAATGTTTCAAAGCTTCAGTGCCCAACTCACAGGTGGTTTGCCAAAGATTCGACCGTTTTTACAGGTGTTGGTAAGTATTCATTCGTAAAAGCAGGTATGAACAACCTTTCGAAAACACGAAACAGTGCCTCACTATTTCCCCACCCCTCTAATATTGATGTATCTAATATTCCCATGAAAGCAGAACCACATAAGGTCAAATTATGTGGTCCCAATAACTGTTGGTTATACTCCCCTACGACCTACCCACATATAATTTTGTCTCGATATTGTTGCAAACATTTAAAATCGGATCGAAAATGTATTTTTCAAATGATGTCTTTCGTTTTCCAAATTAGAAAATGGTGAATTTAAAACAACAAGTGCTACATGTAAAGAAAAGCACAACACATGGCTGTTCATATAGTAGGGAGGGATGATATGATATGACAGTTACGTAACCTAGGGAATAACTCTGTGTTCAAAATTTCAAAAGCAATTTTACTGTGTCTGTGCTCTTCTATCACAAAATCTTTAAACACCCTTATACTTTAAGCATAAAATCTGCTACACAAAGTTTGCATTTCTGAAGTAATCTGTTCATTTTGTAAAGCAAAATGAGATGTGACACTAGATAAATCATTCAGCATGGAAGAAATATATTTATGATTTTGATTAAATGGAGTTTTAATGCCCAATTTGCGACCGATTGCTTTACGTCGGGCCGGCCACGGCCTTTTTCCAGTTGTGGCCTACAGGTTTGTTTGCCCTGAATTGTTATCAGCACCCAGCACAGCAGTAGTAGGCTACAATAGGTTCTGTTTTAAAGTCTTAACGTTTGACCCGGCCGGGAGTCGAACTCTGAACCTCTCCACTGGATGTCTGATGTTGTCGGTTCAAAAATGTTTTGATGTCTTTGTGGTATAAATAAAAGAGTGATTATGTTAGACATGTGCTCCACAAAACACGCATAGTTTATATACAGCTGAATTAGAGAGATGAAGGTGGTATAAAGCATAAACTGTGATTTACATCACCCACAGCCTTGGTTTATAACTGGATATAACATACTGCACGAGCATCTGATTCGTAGATTGATGCTACCGTGCGTTTGAGTATAGGCTAAGCAAGATGACTACCTGCAATGGTTTGTATGTGGAAGTTTGGACTTGCTCATGTAGTCAAAATCGGAAACTTGATTTTTTTCCGAATAATACAAGGTGAGGGCAAAATTATGTTTTCCCATTCAAGTCTAAACTTCGTTTAAAAAATACGAAGTCTTCATTCAAATCAAATAGATTAAAGGTTCAAGGGATCCATCTTGGTACGCCTTTTTGTTTTCTTGGTGGCGACTGCTTAGACCACGTGACCCCCTGTCCATATTGCAACTCCACTTTAGTCTTAGCAGGCAAGACAATATGTAAACCAAAGATGACACAAAAGCCAGCTTGTTGAGGTTCACACTAAACTGTAGCAGTCTTCAAGCCATTTCTCTTCTCTTCTTGCCATTGATATTTACACTATTTAAAAATGTAGTAGTCTTTTTACAGAATAATTGTCAGGTCTCATTCTCTTCTCAAGTAGTGGATTCTGAATAATCACTGATTTGAAATTGGGTATCTTTTACCTATATTCCTCCATAATGATGCCCATTTGTTTCTCACAGCTAGTTCAATTATGCACATGCAACCAAATCACTGAACCAGTGTCCAAGCAGTTGTGCATTGAAGTATTTAGTGACTCAAATGGAGTTTTGTACAGCAGTGAGTGACTCAAACATAATTTTGTACAGTAGTGAGAGACTCAAATACCAAATTGTACATGGTGAGTGAATCAAAGGACAAATTTTACAGAGGCCAGTGGCACAACAAGATACATGTTCAATAAATGTATTGCAACAGTCAAATTGCAATTACATCTGGTCATGAAAATAGTAAGTAAATGCACACTGTTTACTGTATACTGTACTTTTCAGCATAAATAAAGAAAACCTTATTACTACTATACATGAATACAAGTAAACACATAATTTACAAGGAATACATATTTCATTTTCCTACAATATTTAAGAAGTCAATGACATCACTGTATATCAGAAAGGAGATCTATGCAATGTCACAGGGAGTACAAAGATTACCAGCAGACGGTGGTGTAATAACGGTTATCTAAGGGCATAGTATAACTATGGAAGTACTACCCCGGCCGAGGTAATACTCCCATAGTATTATCATAGTTGCATAGATGTGATAGTACCTTATCAAAAGACAGATGTGATATTTTAAAGTGTCTCAACAACATATATCATCATGGCAACATATTTACTGTCACAATTGATATTGTTTTATAACATTTGTGAAGCTCCTTTAAGAAAACTTTATTCAAAGGCACTTTACAAGAAACTTGGACCATCTTAATACTTAACAAGGTGACAATAAGCAGAAAGAGAATGAGTGAAAATATGAACACAGATGCACTGTCTAGGATTTACAGAATCCCTTTGAAGGCAATGTTAAACAAATGGGTTCAATGAATTTCTTTGAACACCTCTCGAGATGAACTTTGTTTGGCAGATGAAGGAAGCTCATACCAAAACGGGGCTCCGCCCACTAAAACAAAAAAGGTTGTTCAAAGCTTTTACACCTAGTTTGGGGTGGGGGGAAGGGGGGGCAGATACGTTTACAAAATCTGAACGATAACTTTAATTTGTGTATTAAGTTACATATTAGATGAAAAAGAGGGGCCAATACCCTTAAGGGACTTTTAAACCAATAGGTAAATTTTGAAACTAATGTCAGATGTCATGCGATAATCTGTCACAATGCCAGAAGACAAGTAAATTATGATAATGGTTTTTATTGCAACGGGCACAACTGTTACAGTACTGATGCTAATTTGATCCTCCTCAAATGTCTCTTCACATGAAAACGAAAAAAATGGGTATCTGATATAAAAAGCATTAAAAACTAAGAAAGTTGCCGCAATTTCTATCAAAGTCCGAAATTTGCCATTTTCCAAGGTTATAATTGAATGAGTCCAATATGCTATGCAAATTCTTCGATGTCTAGTGAGAGACATGCCATTTGTGGCTAATGATAAGCCTTGTTTTTGCGACCTTTCAAGGACAGTTGTTACATTGGTAGGTCGGTAGTTTAAATTGTGTCTCTAAAATCGACCACCATTACCAATTGCCAAACCATGACCTGCCTGATGAGTAATTAAAATACAAGTAATGTAAGTTTTCAAAAGAATTGTGAACGCTGTGCAAACTCCACTCCAAATTTTTTTGCATTCAATATTCAAACTTTGAAAAGATTTATTTTGAATAGAGTAAAAGATAATTCCAACGAATTTTTCATTAAGAAAACTAGGGGCTTTTTGCTGAAATGTCACACCACCTCTAAAATTTAGATTTTCAAACCTCACTTTTCTTTTGTTAAGGTAAGTATGCCATTTCCAGCGCTGCCAGATGTGTGTTACAGATTGTAACAATAGAACAGCAAGATGTTATAGGACGGTCTCTTACAGATAAAGATTAGATCCGTACTTGATCAAAACCTTTTGATCATGGAAAGAGTGTAGGATAAAGCCATCAAAATTATGTTCTAGGATCCGCCGTGATCTGAGATGAACTGTAATTCAACAGAATTCACTTTGGAGGCTACTTCCACCAGTGGCCTTGCTAGGACTTGCGGTGCCCTGGGCAAGAAACGAAACTGGCGCCCCTACTATCATCTTCCACAGGGTAATCTTATGACTACTTACACGACACAAATTAAAATGAATTTTTCAATACCATGCAGCTCATGACTGGGTTATCGCCAGAATTCACCCAACAGGGTGTCAGGCTCAACTACAGGGAGCGAGCATTTCGTAGCCCCGACAAAGGGGCGATACGGTTCACGGTCGGACGTAACTGGCAGCATTCGAGGAGCGCACAGCGCTCCGAAACTTTTTTTTTTTTAATGTAATAATTAAAAATACGGGGCTTTTGTGGAAGAAGCTTTGAAGAAATTCGGGATTTTAAGTTTTTAAGGATCATTTAAAAATGTAGAAGAATCTGCCATACATATAAGCAAAATCGAAAAAGAAGTTATGTGGGTTACTGAAAATCATTGAGGCATTGTATTGTAGGCCCACGTAGTAACGCTCTCAGACGAACTAGAATTTGCAAAAAAAAAAAATTCTCTTTGAACAAAAATTTGAAAATTAAGAAATTACGTTGGAGAAATTTTATGATTTAATGAAAAACAATTTTGGTAAAACTGAAGTATTTGAGGTTTTTATTAAAGTGATCTGCCTTTCAAGAGCAAATTAAGTAAAATGTGTGGGTGATTGAAGTTGGCTTGGGTTTTATTGCACAAAACGTCGACCGAAATTGAAGAACTTGCTGAAAATCTTTTGCCATTTTCAACAAATGTTTATTATCATATGGAGTTCAAATTGGGATAAAATAGTGATTTTATGACAGATTTGTGTGATTTGTTGAAGAATATGACCTTCTGAAAAAATTCAAATAGGTTTGGCTTCCTTCTAACATATATTTGAAAATCTGGAACTTATACATTAAAGGAATTTTTTGACAAAAATTTGAAATAGAGAAGGTTTAAGTTGTAGGAAATTGAAAAAAAATTGATGTCTTTTATGAAGATCAATATGCCCAAGTTCATATGGGCAATATCAAGGTTGAAGTTGGCTGATATTTATGGTAAACTTTATTGAATTGCCAAAAGGAAAATTTCGAATTTGAACTTTCTTGATGTATATTTTATCGTCAGCAAAATCAAGGAGATCGTAAGGGGAAGGCTAAAGTTTTTTCTGGCTTACTTCTTTTATCGTATACATGGAGGGTCCCCGACAAAGTTGGATCTTTTCCCCGAAGAAGAGCAGCCTTCCCCGATGGGGGTGTTCCCCACCCCGCTGGCGCCCCCTTAGATCATAAACATTGTAGGTCCAACATTTTTCTTTTTAATTTATCTCGATTTGTCTGACACCCGTTAGAGGTGGCTTCCGGGGAAACGCGACCCTACTTGCCCCTTCTTTCCCCCTCCTTGGCCCCTCCTAGCTTCGCCAATTACTTCCACTATGAAGCACCCATTCATGCACAAATGGGAGTCACAGTATGAGATTAGTGTACGTTATGCACAAGTGTCAAACCATACGTGGAATTGATTATAATTTCCAAGCTGTTCAAGTTGTTTTATACAAGCAGATTTATTTATTGTTTGCAGAACTCATCCAGGCTTTCAGAGAATCATGACAGTATTTTGACAAAACATTCCACCGGGAGAGTGGCATGTGGTGAACCAAAGCATAACATCGTCTTCTCCAAAATGCACAAATGTAGCAGCAGCACTGTACAGAATATTCTGATGAGATATGGAGACAAACATGATTTGGACTTCGTTCTGCCTCCCCGAGGAAACTATCTCACACATGGTAACTTTAGCGAGGCAGCAATGATTCCCTTCCCTGTCAAGAAATACAATATACTGTGTCATCATACCAGGTTCAGCTTTCAAGGTACTTATTTCTCAATACGTTACTTAAGTACACAGGTCTACAGGACAGGTTCTAGAACTTTGAATTTGAATGGCAAATCCGAAAGCCTATGTGAAGTGTTGTTTGCAGGGCGAGGTACTTTTTCAGATATAACAACAAAATAATAAAAGCTAAACGAATTGTACTTGCATGCAACTACAGATCGAAGCCACCAAAGAATATTTGAAGGGAAGTTGAAAAGTGGTGAGGCGGAAAATGTTAGCGCCGCTTGAAGTAAACAACCGTTCGAATCATAAAAGCAAACAACCTGTCATGCTCACTTTTTAGGTACAAATGTGCTCCCGCCTTGCTGAATTTATGCATTGGATAAGAACGTCATAAGATCATCCTCACAACAAATTCCCACATCAATTTCATACATACTACTTTGGTAATTTATCTATGCTTCGGGCGATTCAACTCTAAAAGCAGTTGAGTAAAAGCGTTGGGCAAAATCCAAGGTGCTCAACGTGAGCAAATTATTGCCCAACAAATAGGTAAACAATCTACCCATATTTGATGGGTAAATTAAGGTTGGGTTAAATCAACGTGTTGGTTAAAGGTGTTGGGCAAGTTTTAAAGTACTCAACATTTGTGTAAAACGTAATTAACCAACCAAATGACTAGCGAAAGATCAGTTAAGTTTAACAGATCATTATTTCAATGAAATGGAAAATTAAGATCTCGTGGTTTAATAAGGTTGGACTTGGGTTAATAAAAAGCTCGCGGTAGAATAGCTGTAAAATTCTAGACGAAATTACTAAAAGAGCAATGGTCGTACAAAGGGAAACTTTTTTACCACTACGTAATCAATGGACAAGAAATAAGTGCGTGATTGGGATTGTTACTTGGGTAAAAAGTGCCAAGGTTAGTTTTACCCAACACTCAATTACTTTTTGTCATGTATGAAATGTTTTCATACGAAGTTTTCCCCCGTGCGAAATGTTTTCATACATGGGATATTTTCATAAATAAATTTTTACATAAGTTGGATTTTTCACATATGTTTGTACTGTCCATGACATCATGGACCTTAGGCATGCTTCTCGTTTTCGAGGGACAGTCCTTTCGTTCAATGTTTCTTGATTCTCTGTGAGTGGTTTGCTCTTCAATCGAGCTCATTTTGTAGAGTGAATTTTTAGTTATAATATGGCCTAAAATAAGCTGATTTTATTTTGGCATTTATGTATTTTATTGTTTTGTAAAAGAATACTTGAGTAAGTCAAATTTGTATACATTATACTTGCTCATCACACAACGACCGCATTATACCTGTAGTATATCGCGTACACGTGCAGTGTCGCTAAACGCTAACAAGCTAAAGAGCATTGTAGTATTGTGACACACACACTGTACTGTCGTATGTCGCAAGTGCTTGTAGTTTGCCGCCGTAGAACAGCCATAGCAATTATGGACGCATCTAGGCCTAGGTTTAATCTTAGAATTTGACGTTAGTTATCTTGTTATATTTCTCTCTTGGAAGCAGGTATACGTAAGGCTTAACTTAGGCTTGCCAAAAGCTAGGTGTACATTGAGAAGTAATAAGAACATATCCTTCTCTACGAACGAAAACCATACAAGGTAGCCGTCTTGCTATAATCACACGTACGGTCGGTAGCGACAATCTACGCATAGGAAGTTAGTGCAGTCTGCTCTGTGAATGTATTTAGGGAGTCTTAGTGAGTTTAACATAGCTTTTACTGGGTCTAGCAGTCGGTGACATCATGCTACGTCTTTTTGTTCCGAATGGTGGCGACCAATTTCCCCATGATCCTCTGTCCATGTTTATATAGGAAGTCCGTGGGCATAACATACGCCGCTTGTGTATATTATCATTCTCAGAATGATGGTCATTCTCAGAATTAGTAAAGGGGTCTACACTGTTCTTTTTGTCCGTACTTAGGGTTACCAAAGGTCTATTTATTTTCTCGCAAGGAGGACATGCATCGTCACCCTGGTGATGAGGTCTAAGAGGAGGGGAGGGGTGGGGAGTTTGGAAATTTTGTTGGTTTTCAATGGTGTCTAGATGCAAAATGGTGCAATATTTTTTGCTTTTTCTAGAGTTTCTTCTAACTTGATTGAAGCAAAATTAGGGAAAACCTGTCAGATCATGTGAGAAATACATAAAATCCGGATATTGACGGTAATTTTACAAAACCGCCCGGACACCAGCACGAAACAATAAAAAGAGTCCTGGTAAAACTGAACGTCTAGTAAAGATAGTGCCACTATGAGCCTCTAGGTATACTTTGCGACTTCCGGTTGATCGGCTGCCGTTACATCGGCATTGCATGAATATCCAGTGGTGATTCTTCAATTAGTCTGATAAGCATTATTAAAAAATAGTGCAGTCCTGCATCATTCATGTGTATCACGAGATTGCGAGTTGAAAGTAACGAAGGATTGATATCTGCAACAAGCAAACAACAAAGCCTTGCATTGATTATATTCAGGTATATTACATAGGCCAACAAACGTGAAAGGACGAAATTAGGCTAAGCTCTAGTACTTGCGAAAGTACTTTGGCACACAAACAATCATGTACAGTAAGTGGTTACGATTTTCGTAACCATATTTTCTAATTTGCACACGTGAGACTTTTTCACTTGTAATGTAAAATGATTCTCACGTGGGACGTATTCCGTTCACCTATGAAATGATCGCTTTCATACTTTTGTCAAAAACGCATTGGTGTAATGCATTGCATACTTAGAATTGGGAATGTGTCCGATGTAGAATGTTGGCCACGAGGGATGCTTTCATTGGGAAATTTGATTTCAATAAATCCTTTGCAGATATAATTTTTGACAATATTCATATCATACGAAAATGATTCAATTCAAAATGTCTAGGCTGTTGAAATAATGTCCATACTTGTCATTTTGGGGATTGTAATAGGCCCACTAGGTGGTAGCTAGATCTGATTGATTTCCATTCAAATTACCCATAGCGCTGTTGACGTATAGTCCTTCTTTCGCCATCATAATATGACACACCCTTCCAGGGGGACCACCCCCCCCCCCCCCCCCCCCCCCCCCCGTCGGGGAAGGTCGGCGATTTCGTGGGGAGGCCTAAAAATTTAAAAAAAAATAATAAAAAAAAAAGAAAAAGAAAAAAACGCACAAGGACTGAAATTACTGGATGGGTGAACATATTTTTTGTTTTGAAATGCTATTTTAATACATATCGGAATCGATTTTCAATCACTTCTTGTTTGCTCGGTTAATCCTCATTTCATGTACTCTGTCCTATCTCCTCCCCCGTCGTGGAAGGAAGGCAATTTCCTTCGGGGAGGCCTTAAAATGAAAGTAAAGGACTGAAGTTACTGAAAGGATGATCATGAACTTTTTTTTCTTTTTGAACTATTTTATTCTTTTGTAACGGTATTTTAATGCCTATCTGAATCTATTTTAATCACTTCTTACTAGCTCTGTTATCCCTCATCCCATCTTCAATCCTTAAGGTCATGCCCCCGTCGGTGACGGCTGCCCTTACCCCTGTTGTTGAGAAAACCCAATTTTGTCAGGGAGCCTTCTTCTGCATGCCCACGTTAAACTGATAAAAGATGCGGTTCTTACAAACTTCGGTCATCCGGACGGTCTTCTTGATTTTGCTCACCAGAAGACCATATTCTTAAAGGAAACTCACCATTCTTAATTTTCCTGACACAAACAGACGAGAGGTTGTTCATGTGCATGCAGTGCCCAAAGTTCTGCCACCTGGCCTGCCCCTACAGCCGAACTCTAGAAACGGTAATGAAAGTCAGACAGGTTTTTTCAGCTACACATAGGCTGATGATAAACGGTAGTGTGAAAATGTCTCCAAATAAGTCTGACTGAAAATTCATTTAAAGCCACCTTGTATCGTGACATATTTTCAAAAATTCAAATACATAGGAAGAAAAATCATTTATAGTCTGGAGTTCGCAAAGTCACGTAGAAAATCTCATCTTTTTAGCGGGCCTTGCAATGGACTACGATGACGATTCCGTTTCAGAGTTTTCCCCCGAAAAGAGACAAGAACATTACACCTAATTAATTGCAGCAGTACCCTTTTGTCTGGTAATTTTCTGATCACTTAGCAGGTTCGGTTTTTTCTATTGAAGTGAAACTTTCATTTTAAAGGAAAGCTCAAAATAACGACTGCTTCATTTCTTGTTACAAGTCTGGATATGCCTGTTCCGGCTGTCTGAGGGGTGAGATTTTTTAACAATTTTCTGTACGCTCCGCGCAAACTGATGGGTGGCGCTCCGCTTAGATAGAGTGTTTTGGTCGAAACGATTACTTAACAGAACATTGCAAATTTGCAAATTGTTCTTCGTTTTTTGACAATATTATGAAGTGAAAATTTTATTGCGAAAGAAAGCTCGAAATAAAGACTGATTTTTTTCCTAGGAACGAGCCGGAAAATGCCATTTCCTGCTCTCTGGAGGTTCTTAATTTTAAAAAAAAAATCTGTACTCTGCACTTTGATAGTCGTTCGGATAAAACAAAATTTTTCGGATAAAAGATACAATTCCGGCCTTCCGAAACTGAAACGTTCCCGTACGTCTATGTCAATATATAAAATATAAAACTTCAAATGTATGGGAAGCCAAACTGTTTCCACGGGAGAATTTTCCAAATATGATCAGAGGACCTTAATGTGCATGATGATATTCAGTAACCCCAACCAAACTACAGATCACAACCTACTTGATTTTCTTGTCAGGAGATTGATTCTTTCATAAAACCCGTCAATCTGTCATAAAATTACAGTCAAGTTTTTTTTTCCAGTATAAGCTTCAGATTGTTAAGAGTGGTAATTTTCCAATTTCGATGGATACTCCGTACAATAAATAACCAACGCCAACTCTGTAAATCACCCCAAGATTTTACCTAATTTTGCCCTTGAAAGTCATGTCACTTAATAAAAAAAAAAAAAAAATAATAATTCATAATAACTGTACCCAAACCAAATTTTCTTCAATTAAATTCCGAAAATTCTCCAATAAAATCAGCTCTTAATTTTCAAATCTTCGTTCAAAAAAGGAAAAACCTTTTCGAGCAACCTTAGTACGTAGGCCTAGTACGATTAAATGCGTAACCCCCAAATATTAACAGCTGTCGCCTATATAACGTTTTTGATAAAAAATGATTTGAGTAAATACCCCAACTTTTAAATGGTCCTCACAAAAGCAAAATTTCTTTAAAAATTTTTAATTTTTTTCTTCAAAATAAAATTCAGATTTTTAAGTTTTTTTTGAAAGAAGGCCCAAAAATTCGCTCGCTCCGCGCGCCTCAAAATGTTAAGTCACGTCCCACCTGCACTAGCTCAAAGCCTTTGTCGGGGCCTTGAATTGCTGGCCCCCCTGTCGGGGAAATCCTGGCGCCACCCCTGCACCCTTTGGGTTTCTCTCGTAATCACTGCATCAATTAACCAGAGCACAGTTTCGTACAACGTTCAAAGTGTGAAATTCCCGTTGCGTGTATCACTATGTGCAAATAGGAGCTTAGGCCTCTACTACGTGGTGAGTGCTGTGCACTTAAGAGTTCGGTCCCCTGACATCCTATCGCTGCCCCGACAGAAGGCTGAGCGAGTGGTAAAACCGAAGAACGAAACATGAACTCTGACCCACTACGAATAGTGAAATGTCACTTTGTTACGTCAGTTGATGTTTTTCAGCTATACATTTTGTTCGGACAATCAGCAAGGTAAATATGAATCCCAAACGGCTGCCAAAGATGTCCGAGTCTCTCCAATTGCCGTATCGCTTAGTATCGTGAAACCATTGGTCAACCACACTCAACTCTAGTCAGCTAGTAGGGGAATCCAGAGACGATGACGTCATTGAATATCGACTGTAAGGTAGTGAAATGCCCAAACAAACCTTTCATACTCTTGTAAAGAAGTCAATGACTAATTTCTGAGTAAGATGAAAGAGTTAGCTTGAAAATTAAGACGAGAACAGAGCTACTAACTTCACAGGGAGCATCTTGTGACTTTTTATGCTACAGTGTAGTAAAGCAGGATGGTCTGCAAAATTGATAAGAGAACATTTTTTCAAATTTTGATCTAGCGTCTGAAGTGTACAAAGTGAATAGCAATGATGCCACAACCGTAACCTGAGGCGCCCCAGTTATTTGTAAAGCAGGCTACAGGCGGTTGTAAGACGTTTCTATTTCAATTTCGGCCATTTCAACACAGTTTGTGCTGAACCGTGTTATTGGATTTGAGCGACTGACCAGCGTGTTAAACAAGCGGACTTTTAAATGGACATGACAGCATGTTCATTATTGTGAATGGTCGCATTTTCTGATGATCATGTGACCACATTTTTTTAGTTCAGTATATCGGACGATTCCTTTCAAGAAACAGACCGATCTTTTTGTAAAATATTCGTACAGCAGAAGGGAAGGTAAGCGATAAGATTGTTGGGGAAATGCGCTAATTACGAAATGCGGGACATTTTTCCTATACTGCGCTTCATCTAAATATTAACTAGGCTAATTACAATATAAAGTGCACTAATTAAAATATATTTAGTAAGCTAATTACAATATTAAGCTTGGGCTGGTGGCAAAACTTGCTTGAAGCTATGTCATTGCAACTGCGTCCACTGGTCGAAGTGGGCTATTTTGGAGGACGGGATACTCTGCAGTTACTCCCTTAGGCCTTCTGTAACACTTGTTTTACTTCAGCCTCACTACTTGCGTCTTTCTTCTGCTGAACATTACATTAAAGGTTGCAAAGTAAGGACGTTGTTCCAACAGTGATTTAACCACCACATTAGTGACAACACCCAGTATATGTGCCAATAAGTAGACTAGGCCACGGTGTAGTAATAGCTTATTTCAGAGTTACCTGCTAGACCCACGCTCAATATCTAGTCCAACTGAGACCGAAGAATTCAATTTTAATATTTTGTGCTACAGGTACACATACTGTAGTCTACACTTTTTTTAACTAGGCCTACTGCAACCTCTGTGAAAAACTGTGAGTACGCCCTTTGATATCGTATACTTTACTTTAATGTGAATGTGTGATAAATGAACCATGAAATATCTACTAAAATGTACAGGCTGGTACCGAACTGTTTTGATTTACGTTCGCTTCGCAGCAGTGCAAGTGCAACGCAGGTACATGTATACAGCATTGCGTATATACGTGGGTCCTATGCATATAGCTGCATAAAGGCAGTGTTGGGATCGAGTCACTTCATATCAAGTCCTGGTCACCTCGAGTCACAAGGCGTCTTGTCTCGAATCATGTCGAGTTTAATAGCAATTCCGACGACTCAAAAGCTTTATCCATAACCACCGCTACCCTTTCAGCTGGCATTTTAGCTATGCGAACACGTCAGTTGGCCAACCCCACCCCCTTAAATGTAAGTAGTGTCATCCACAACAATGAGCTGCATTACACACTTCACATGAATCCACTGTCGCGCGTCGTCAGGGTAAACCTGCCGAAATAGAGGTTCAAATTTCAATATGAAAAACATTAACACTCGGCAGGGTGACCATGGCATTCACGGAAACGAATATGCATGCAGTGTTGTAATCAAGTCACTTGATGTCGAGTCACAAGTCACCTTGAGTCACAAGGTGTCGAGTCTCGAGTCACGTCGAGTCTTTAGTAAATCTAGTCGAGTCATGTCGAGTCTTCCCTCAGCTCGAGTCGAGTCACTTCGAGTCTTTCGAAAGCTTCGTGTGGTCTTGTGACTCGAGTTACGTTAGTCAGAATGTGTTTCTTTTCTTTGAGTCACTCCAAGTCACCTGATCTCTTACATGTTGAGTTACCTCGAGTCCATGGTGTGTAATCTTTTGCAAACGCAGTCCTTTGCTAATTGACTGCACACTTTTGTTGGAGGAGGGGGCATAGGCATACAAGGGGTTATTTTCAATGAGGGGGCAAGAGTATGTTTTGCCCGAATAATGTCACCGTTTATCATGTTTTGCCCGAATAGACCAGCCGCTTTCACCCGAATTGGGAGGGCAAGAGCCCCCTGCACTCCCGAATTGTACGCCTATGAAGGGGGGGGGGGGGTTAAGAAGGTGACTGATGTCCACACTTGTACTTTCAAGTGAAATGTGACTTCACAACCCTAAATGTGAAGATTGGAATATACACATTAACTTTAGTACTGTACTAATCTTTACACATTGAGCAGTGACATACTGCAATTCATCTATAACCTCACATAACCTCATCATATAAACCTACGATACACCCTATTAATTAATCTTGCTGTGAACATATTAACACCATGTTACGTAAACAAGTGATAAATATGCCTAAACAGCGGTTCATTGGCAGCCACGGGTGTTCCCGTAAACAAAATGATTTTGTTAATCTAAATCCTCGATACCAATAACAGATTTTACCAACTGAGTAGGCCTAAATGGAAATGAAATTTTGTTCGTCACATCTTCAGCTACTTCAAGTCAAAATACCACATACTAGAAAAGTAGTACGGATACGAGGGATATCGGTCATCTATCTATGTAAAGTATACTACGCGCGCAAGGCACTGAGCTCAAATGTTATGTTTACACAGGCAGTACTTCACTCAGGACACTCAGCTTCGAGAGGTTTGTTGTAAGAGTTATTCCGTGAAATTGACGGCGCTACACATGTTCAGCAGAGCTGTATGTTAGGATCCCCTATGTACAGATAAGAGCGCATACAGAACTGGATAAAGCAGTAATGAACGGCCGTTGGTTTGCGTCCGATGATGAAAACAAATTTTACTTTCTGTTTTATTGCTCTCGGGAGTGACTCGAGTCATTGTGGACAAAGACTCGAGTCAAGTCGAGTTTTTCACTCCTGTGAATCGAGTCAGGTCGAGTCTTTGGCAAGCGGGTCGAGTCGAGTCCCGTGAGTTTGAGACTCGAGTAAGACTCGAGTCACTGAAATCTTGACTCGAGTCGGACTCGAGTCACATCTTTGACTCGAGTCACTACAACAATGTATGCATGTACTGCACACTGTGGTTTACAGACTTGGAACTCGTCGATGGAAGCCCGGTGGCTTCGGGCCGGTAGTAAAAAAATTTTATGGTTCTGTTCTCTTTTAAATCGTTCAGGCGTGACATCTCACATAAGAGATGACTGGAGATTACTCGAGTCTTTTGAAATTTATTAAATAGGGACACAACTCAAGTCGAGTCTTTTGCAGGTGATGACTCGAGTCAGGTAGAGCCCCGTCAATTTGTGACTGGAGTCAGATCCAAGAATTTGAAATCGTGACCACGTCTTTGCTTCGAGTCATTGAAACACTACATAACAGTTGAAGTAAGGTTTGCTATCTCAAAATCAACTCACAAAAGCAGTACCAGCTCAGAGACATATACTATGTGCTAAACAGATTATCAACTTGTCCACACTGAAGCTCGAAAGTACACTCAGTGTATGAATCGTTGTCGGTGAACCAGATTACCAGCCTAATTGTAAATCTTTCAAACACATGTAAACATGGCGTGTTCTATCCAAATTCCAAACAATCCCATCACGCAGAGTCACAATTCCAGTCTTGATCGCTAATAGCCAACTGCTTATTTTGGTTACTCAATGTCATTAGATCATGAACATTACGAAAAAGCTCCGATCATTTAAAAACAAAAAAACGCGAGTGAAGCTTGACTGCTCTAGTACGACCAAAGCTCAATGGTTTTTGAGGGGTGTATTCACCTGTGTTTTGTTGAGTAGAACATCGCGGAAAATCCTAAATACTATTCCAGGTACGAACAGAGTCGTAGCTAAAATTTTTTCCAGGGGGAAGGGGCAAGCACCTACATTTTCAAATTTGTATTAAATGTCAACACCAATGTAGTATCAGGGACTTAATTTGTGGCGGGCGGAGCGCGCCAATAATGTTTATTTGGGATTTGGGGATTATTGAAGAATTTGCCTTTCCTTTTAGCATGGTGACTGAAGATCAATGTTGTTACATAATATTATCTGTGAAATGTGGATTGAGGCTTCCCGACGACATTTAAAATGTTTCTGAATCGTTGTTGCTTCTTTTAGACAAACTGTTTCAAAATTGAGAGCCTACAGTAAATGCAATATAGGAAAACGGCACTGAAGCGGCTCAGAGTTCACCAGGCTAATTTAAGAACGAGTGCTAACTGCAGTAGAGATCGCAATGTGGAGCATGCGAAGGGCGCGGAAAATTTGACTTCTTATAACAAATAATTAGTAAAATGGAGTTATTATCGGGATGAATTTTTAATTTCATAAAGGAAAAGCTGGGAAAACCGGGCATTCGCCCCTGCTCACTGTGGCTACGCCACTAGGGACGAGCGTGTGAAAATAGGTGCGTTGTGCGTATATGATTTGCGTTAGACATTGTTAGACAAATCTGATCCTGCATGAGGTCGTGCTAACTGACGGGATAGACACTCAGAATCAACAGATTTTTAAAGGTTGTGAAAGTAATGCAACGTAAGGTCAAAATGACTACATCTATTGCAGGAATATCATAATTTTTCCCATTCAAATTTAAATTTAATTGAAAATATTTCAAGCGTTTGCTGGACTAGCCTAAAGTAAATGCGTCTGTTCTATCTCATGGAATACCAGTTTTAGAATGATGTGCAGTTAGATCCTTCAACAAAATGTAATCCATTGCAGAGGTCTTGTTCCATTACTATGTTCGAGTAGCAACATTCATAGTCTAGCGACCTTTGCATCAAGTTTTTGCCTAACAAATCTTACACAGTAGGTGAATTTTGTCCGCTATTTTTAAACAAAATTGGGAAACTCTAACCTAAGGTATGCTGGGAAACCCTTTTGTTCTGTATGGGTTAACCAGAGTTGGAAACAAATGCGACTCTCGTCCAATATTTGACTTGCTGCCGACATCGTTTCACAGCGCCACGTTTCGGAGAGCGGTCTTTTCAAATTCGGGAAATTTTGTAGACATCAATATATAACATCAAATTCTAACCATTATCCTGCTTCTCGCCCTCTCTCGTCTTGGGTTTGTCTTACTGTGTGCAGTTTATCATATCTTTGCATGTTGATTAGAGGCATCATACATTATCGCGAGGGTTTTGTAATCCGTGCAAACACGTAACCTTCCCAAGGCTTTTCGTCTAAGCCGCCAGTACAATTTTTGTGATCATGGCTAATGACTATATTTTTAGGACGTCATAGCAATGAAATAGATCATATTCAAACAGGAGTTCAATTATTGTAAAAACATACTGCCACACATCACTGCACCATTTCAATGGTACAAACTTTGCAAAGAGAGAAAGGGGAATAGTGTATAGAATTTTCTAAATCTTTATAGACCATTGAAAATGAATGTAAGATCTTCATAAATTTTATTCTGAAAAATGGATTATTTCACTCTGTTAAATGTAACTTATCCATGCATGTTGTAGGTGTGATATCAATCAAATTCATAAGTTCAAGAACACTCACATTGTCGCATGGTTTTTTCGTCCCGTTTCGTTTGGGTAAAAAATAATAGGTGAAAGAAAGAAGCCCCCCCCCCCCCCCCCCGTCGGGGAAGGTCGACGATTTCGTCGGGGAGGCCTAAAAATAAACAAAAATTACTAAAAAAAAGCCTACAAGGACTGAAGTTACTTTGTGGGTGATTTTGTACATATTTTTTGTTTTTTGATGCATATTGCAATTGATTTTCAATCACTTCTTAGCTCTGTTATACTTCATTCCATACACCTTGTCCTATCTCATCCATGTACCTTGTCCTATCTCATCCTCCGTCGGGGAAAGACGATTTTTTTCGGGGAGGCCTAAAAACTGTGAAAGACGTAAAGGACTGAAGTTACTAGATTGATGATTATGAACTGTTTTTTCTTTATCACCTTTTCTTCTTTTGTAACGCTATTTTCCGGTTCCCCCTCCTGCTACGCCCGTGACCCATACGATCCACCAGGGAAAGCTCTGGGGTTCATCGTAACGACTGATATTTGAGATATATGGTAATAAACTTGGGTGCAAAATTAAATGGGTCCCTAATGATTCTACCCATATGGGGCCCATATAGATTTGCTATCCGGGTTAACCTACTAATTTGTTTGCTTTGTGGTTTCCCTCTTACAACTTTTGGGAGGGCTTGCCCAGCACAGCTTTTCAGTATGTCATGCGTGAGTAATTTTAACATTACAAGCTCACAGAAGTCAAGGCCCTGTAAGATGCATGTCAGCCAGGGAGTCGAGCTGCACTGTTTATTCGCTAAGAGAATTAGTGTTGATTGACGTTTTGCTGAAATCTTGGTAATCTGGGCTCTTTCCCTAATGAGCTTATTTTAGCTGGAAGTAGATTTTAATATCACCAATGTAGAAACATCCATGCCTTTGTATACATTTTTTCTTGCACGTCCGAAATAAAAGGTTGTGACCAAATGATGAAGGCATTTGGGAGATGGGTGCTGAAAACTGGAAGTTTGCATTTTAAGTAGCTTCTAGCTATGGAATCCATGTCGTTCACCTCCCTATGCTATTATTTCTAATCAGTGTTCAACAGTGAAACAGGATGGTATTATACTGTAGCCTTCTACCCCCATCCCCTACCCCCTTGTAGCACTTGATGCCCCAGTTGCATCTTCAACAATGCAAAAATTTATTATTAAGACTATAATCAAGTCAGTTTGTCAGTCATTCCTTTTAATGCAGATTCTTTCCTACCAGAGATAGAGAAGAGTTAAAAAACCTCACAAATTGGATAAAAATCGAATCTAAGTTCGTTGCAGTGTGTCACATGTTAATGGAGGGATCCAGTACACGTTTCCATCATTGCCTCTAGTATAAATGATGCAGTGATGTCAAGTTTTGAAGCAAGGATATGATTAGGACCAACTGCATCCATCTCAAAGACTTCACATGCAGATATACCGTACAGTAAAAATCCGTTGAATACATCAGCTCTCTGTATTACGTGGTGGAAGCCTAAAGTTGCTAAAATCTCTTCAACTTCCCTAAGGTAGTTGTAATGATAATGATAAATTTTGGCCTTTTCCAGAGGGCTCCTCTGTCTGTGACATCATTTGCATGGACTAATCACGGTATGAATTAAAGCTATAGTGTGACATGTAAGCAAAACGCCCTGACTACTAAACAATTAGGGAGTAAGCTTTCCTTAGGGAAAATCATTTGGAATGCTGTCAGTATCTTTTATCTAGAAAGTTAGGATGTTTCTGAGACAACATGACGCTTATGTGAACATAATGATGTGGATTGGTGTACTGTGTTGACATTCAGGCAATGGTGTAATTTTCCTGATTTTTTGTGTGGGATACAGGATAGTTTGTTGTCTATGGGAGATTTCTATTGCAAATTTTCATGAGCATTTTTGAGTAGTAAAAAAGGGACACATTGAGTTGGATTGTGAAGTTCGTCAAACTTTTTTTCCAAACTTGTGAAGTTTTCTGTTTGATGGCAACTTGCCAAAATAGGGCAGTAAGAGCAATTTAGTCTCTTAATATTTCAAACTTTGCAAACAGAAACATTTCAAAATATGCATAAATTGTTACTGGCAAAGATAGAAATATTAATTTGAAAATTAACCGATTTTAACTTTGCATAACATCTGGATGTGAAGCTTGACTACTAATGCTAAAAGAAAGCTTGATCATGTGGATTGACTCTCCAACACCCTTCTTGTTTCTAAATATTAAAGGCTCAGTTCTCTCACCCAAAGCAGAGCCAATGCTCCTTACTTTCTTACTCAGGCCCCTTCCCACAATTGTATAAAATTCTTCCTTATCCAGTCACAATCTCAGTTTAGTGCTTCAGGGTGAGTATAGAAAAATTCAATGTGTATAATCAAACCACTCTCAGTACAGTTCATGCTGTGAAATATAAGCTTTGGTAATCTGCATTGTTTGAATTAACAGTCATTGAAATAGCTGGGCCAATGAAGAGTTTCTGTACCCCCCTACGAGAAGTATAGTTTTGGGTAGGAGGATTGGCCCTTTAACTCAATATACCCCTTTTAGTTGAATAGCATTCGCTGCAATAACTTTATATCATTCCGTTATTTCTTTAAATGCACTCAATTATTAATTTATTTTTGATTCTTTGGGGAGGCCTGTATGGCGGAATATATGCGATGGTAATACCTTTTGTGTGTGTGGTGGGAGGGGCGTGTGTGTGTGTGCGTAGGTTTTGGTGTAAAACGAGGACATAAGCCTTTTTTTCTCCCGCAATGTGTGGATACAGCTGCAAGTGGGGATATCCCCACTTGCCAAATGCAAAATTAGCAATGAAATTGAACTTTTCGCGTTTCAAGGATGTGCCCCAGAAAGTTTGAAGCATTTTGGAGTTTTCCCCAATTTCCATGTGATGGAACTCACATTAGGTGACAAACCATGGGCTGGTGCATGGGTGTGTGTGTATCTGTGTAGTACCAGTTAATCGGGGACATGAGCGTTTTCTCCCCTAGTCAAGTGCCGATACACCCAAAGTGGGGATATCCACATTTTCATCGTTAAAAAAAAATAAGTCCCCGATTGACGGGGAAAACATGTGTGTGTGTGTGTGTGTGTGTGGGTGCGTGCGTTTCTGGGGTCAACCGGGGATAATCGTTAGAATACACACCCGTCAACTGGGGATATCCCCGATTTTAGAAAGGCCGAAATCATAGAATATACGCGCTCAAACATACCATCTGTTGTTTTCAGAGCCATCCGGGCATTATCCCCGCTATACTTGATTTCAGCACATTTCAGTGTAAAATATGTGTATAGAATCATATGAGCGATTTCGATACACACGTGGCGTGACCGTCAGGCAGCATCAGATCGGGGCTCCACATTTACCCCCATATTAGTCATCTCTGGAGTGCAAGTTGATTTTCGAAGAAAAAACATCAACAGAGATAAAGTACGTACCTCTTTTTATGTTATTTTCTAAAATAACTAGCATTTTTTCTCGAATTATTGACAAAATTTTGATGATAGAATCAGCTTTCAAGCTTCAATAGTTCTGTGCATAGCCTAGCCTAGGCTACGTGCTGTGCCGACTTGCGTTAGGGTAGAACATTACCGTTAGGCTAACGAAGCAATGATCACGAGGATTTGGACTTCGTTTCAAATTCCAAAATCTGTTTTTTTTTAAAGTAAGAATTGTAGTCTCCTTAAATATTTTGATATGCACAGTGAAACCTCTAAGCTTTAGTAATTACCTTAAAGGCCTAACGTTAGGCCTAATGTCGGTCTAGCCTAGCCAGTTTAGTTAGTGTGGATGACATACCTGTACATGGAATTGTGGATAGTGTACTCTGACCATAGCCTACTCATCATACTGCGTAAAAGTTACCAACATTAATGTTTTAGATGTACAGTACTGTACACAATTTTGCCTAGGCTAGGCTATTAGTCTGAGTCTGCCCCAGCTCTGTTGAAAAATCCTTTGTAATGCTCGGTCATAGCCTAGGGCCTACGCAGATCGAGTGTGCTGACTGTAGCCCATGTAGAAATTAAAGGGGAGGGAATGTAATAATTAGCTAACTGCAATTAAACCTATAACACATTTGTGTTGGTGTGTCATTTAACCCCATCTAATAGGGTTGGGCGGTAGCCTATACCGGTACTGATGTCAATACCGGTACTAGCCTAGAGGTATAGGTAATGAAAATGCCGAAGATATTTGGTGTAGGTTACTACTAATATTGGTCCTTGAGAAAATACCGGTACTTGAAAAAAACTACCAGTAGTACTCATTATATTGGCTGACAAAATAACTTGTTAGGATGTGTTGATAATTGAAATATTTACACAAACATTTAGGACAAAGGTTCCTGCACGGTAATTAACCCAATCAATCACCCAGATGCGTTTACGTGCAGGATAACATGGGGTGCATGTGTGGCTTACAGTTGGTTCCTTTCTGTCCGATGTGTTGATCATTGAAATATTTACACAAACATTTAGGACAAAGGTTCCTGCACGGTAATTAACCCAATCAATCACCCAGATGCGTTTACGTGCAGGATAACATGGGGTGCATGTGTGGCTTACAGTTGGTTCCTTTCTGTCCGAGAGTTGAGAAAGTCTGGTAATACCTCAGTACCGGTTCTGTGTGTTTTACAATACTGGTACCCAGACTTGGGGCCATTACATCTCAGTGTAATTGATCACGATTGCTATTACTTCATATTTTACGATTGCGATAATGATTACGATTACAGCTAAAATTGAAAGTAATTGATTACGATTGTGATTGCATTGCAATGTAATCATGATTTCAATCATGATTACATTTTCTTTCTACATAAACAATGTAGTGGGCAAAACAATCCAGTGCCGACAACTGGAAAAAAGGCCATGGACATTGCTCTAGATAAGCCCGGACAGAACCAAGTCCTCCCAAAATAGAGATTATTGCACCCATGCACTTCTCACTCATTTTAAGCTGGAACATCCAAGAAAAAGGGACAATTAAATTTTGTCATTGCAACAGAAGAACCAAGCACTGAAAAAATTGTTTAGTAACTTTACTTCTTTGTTCAATTCAATTTCAATGTAATCAGAAATGAAACCATGATTGTGATTACTTTGCCATTGTAATCAATTACGATTGCAATTACTTTGCGATTTTCACAAAAGTTATCGATTGCGATTACAACTACTTCAAAATGTGTAATCGATTGCAATCAATTACTGATTACGATTACCCCATGCCTGCCATTACCAATATTTTGTGGTACCGCCCAACCCTACTAACTAACTGTTAGTTAGTTAAACCTACTGCACCTATAGCTAGCCTACATCGTTCCAATTAAGATCTAGGCCATAGTATTTAAGGGATAATGTGTATAGTCCCCAGGCGTGGTTACCAGTAGTTTCTCATCCCAGTTCTCCCTGGCCTTTTCACCTCTTGCCAGTTCTCCCCCAAATGGAAGTCGTTTTGCCCTCAAAGTGGAAGTCATTTCACCCCCTAATACCATTCTTTATTAGGCTTGCCATGTGAAAGTACAGTTCATGAAAACAATGTTAAAACAATGTTTTTTATTTTGTAAGAACAATATGAAACTGTTTGGCGAATCTCTGACAAAAACTTAAACAACTTATTTCTTATTTGATGCAATTGATCTTTCTCACATGTATGACAAATTGTTGTGAAATGAAACAATAAATGAAATGAACTCTCCAATCCAGCAAACTTGCAAAAATCAGTGATACCAACAACCAATGTCCAACCAAGGTCCCAATTACTATTTCATTCCTAGGTTTTATTTCACTTTAAGAAAAAATG
The DNA here is from genome assembly GCA_037179385.1 of Holothuria scabra. Taxonomy (NCBI): domain Eukaryota; kingdom Metazoa; phylum Echinodermata; class Holothuroidea; order Aspidochirotida; family Holothuriidae; genus Holothuria; species Holothuria scabra. The sequence goes on from CM074197.1 coordinate 27,185,362, forward strand.
TAGTGAATTTGTGAATATGTAAGCACCAAGGCCATCTGAAAATACATGCATGGCATATGTACAAAATGCGAAAAATCATATAACGAAAATAAAATGAGTCTAAACTTTTTCGGTTTTATCAGTTTTTACACTGTAGATCTGTACTTTGTTTGAGGTTCAACATAATTCCATGGGAGACCTAAGTACTGTATTAAAATTTGGCTTCATAGAGTTGCCCTGTTGTCCAAACCTTACTGAAAACAGGCAACCAGGCCAAAATGTTACTATTGGAATCTACTATACCATGCAGTCTTGCAGAAGCTTGGCATAGAGGGATACAAAGTTTCTGCTTTAGCATTTTGGGCTTGCTGTACTGCCCTGGTGTTGAAAAAAGAATAAGGAGCACTTATATGCTTCAGATTTTTAAATTTCTCTGATAAAAATCCTCTTTTCTTGCATTTATGTAAAGGTTCAAATTACTATAATTCTTCCTTGGGTTTAGGACCATTGCATTGCATTAGTATTGTAACAAGCTTAAGAAGTGTTTTGCAAGGCTTGATATTAAGTAATTAAAATTAGGATGCTTAGTTTCTCTCATAGAGTAATTGTCAATGTGTGTAATAGTCTGTAAGAGTGGGTATACAGTACAGTAACTCCCAAATCATGCTTTGCTTTAAGGCTTTATTGATAAGTCCGCTCATGACTGTGGCAGAAAGTAATCATACTGAGCTGTTTTCAGTAGTGGTATTATATTGGTTTAGTTGTTTGAAGGTTAGGTTGTGGACTACACTACAAGACATCTTGTGGGGTCTTAGCACTCCTTTGGTCTTAAACCTAACTTTATGATATGTTATGTTAAAATGAAATATGACATGCAGTACTGTATGAAGCAGGCATTGAAAAGCAGACAAGATTTTTGGTTTTGGACAATTTACCTTGAAACTGTTTTTTTTTTTTTTTTTTTTTTTACAAGGAGGAACTTGTCCCCTTAAGGTGCATAAGTGCAAATGTGTGTAACTGAATATTTTTTATTTTACAGACAATGAGAGTGAAACGAAGGCGGTTGAATCAAGATGATGTTGCAAAACAGTTTGTTAACCTGAAGAAAGATAGAGAAGGTTTCCATATCAAAGATGTTTCACCAAAAGGTACAGTAGTACAAATATCCTAGCCTTGAAGGATTGCAAAACTGTATGTTGGGACAAGTGTAGTACTAGGAGAAGCATTTAATTGAAGTTTTACCATATGTCACTTAAGTAAAGAAATACTTGGATCAGTATGTGGCTTGCACTAGCTTAGAGGGAGCTCAGCACATATAGTCCTGGGCTATATTACATACTGGGAGAGGGGCTCTGCATATTTACTGTAAAACTAGCATTATGAGCACTGAAAGCAAAATAACAAAATGTGCATATAGAGTGTGATCAATAAGTGGAGCTAAAAAAGTTTACATTCCCAAGCCAACAAAGAGGATTGACATGAGGCAAGGGGGATTGAAGAATTACTGACTTTATTGCTACTGTAAAGACCAATAGGGAGATGATCCCCCTTCACCAGGTCTTCCAAATGTCCATGTAGTTAAATTGTGCATTTACTGTAAAGGTCTGCATATTTTCTTAATTAAATTGTATACCCAACATCCACCAGTTGGGAACAACTTTCACCACCCTAGCTCACTGACGCTTTTCATCAGCAAAGTTTTACCTTTAAATTTTAGTGACCTTGTAAGTAAGTCATCAGCTGTTAACTTATGGCCTCATTGCATATGGTGCCTTTGTATACATTACCATGGAGTTGATATACTTGTTGTCGTGACTATTACAGTATCATTGCAGTATGTCACCGGTGTGGACCATTAGAGCATCCAAGGTTTGGGCATGTATCCAGGTATGTCCAAAAAAGGAAGGGGGTTCAAAGCTCCTTTATATTCTCTGAGTTAACATTGTGCTAATTTTATATGATCTCTGCTCCCATATGACATGTAATAACTTGAAATAATGTCAATCTGAATGTACATAAATCAGCATTTCTTATCAGCCTTTTAAAGTGTACCTCAAGTCAAAAATTTCAAAAATATGTTACATAGCATGGAAAGTGAATTCTAACAGTCCAACTACCATCTTGATAGGACATTCTTGAGCCAAGATATACAATATTCGGCATATTCAAAGGTAAAGAGCAGTCCCCCCAAACTTATTTTGAAGAAAAAGCTAAATAGTACAGTTTTCCTCTTATTTCTCTTCAAAATGTCTTTCATTACATTTTATGACTGTGCAATTGCATATTCAAGGTAAACTAAGCAGTTATTTCTACTGAATTTCACATTTGAAGAGCAAAAATGTTTTCACATGACTCCCAACAACCAATCATGAAACTGGACAGTCTACTACACTTCTTCAATTTGGAATGACTGCACTTGCCCTTTAACGTTATTCACCTAAAAACAAATAGTTCATTGCACAATAATTTCTGACTTTTTTTTGTACAACTCACATTATCTGCTTTGTTACCCTTTAAAACTTGAAATGTTTTTATGACTTTGAACACTTCATGTTTGGTTGCATAGCATGTTGCACAGAGAGGGTGTAATAAATTGCATCATCCCATAAGAGTAAGAGTGCTATAACACCTTGCTACAAGGTGCAGTAACTTTCAGAAAAACAAAGAAATACAAAGATTGTAATTTGAGTAGTACAACAATGATATCACAAATTATTTTGCCCAATTTACTTTTTGAATTTGAGTGAATAAACTTCAACATTTTACATCTCGGCTCAAGAATGTCCGGGCCCATGAAGGTGAGAGTTGGACTGTTAGAATTCATAGCCCATGCTGTTTATTGTATATTTTTTAATTTTTTCACTCGGGGTACTGAATGGTGTATTAAGGTTTCTTCCAGTACTTCATTTTTTGCTCACAAATTTCACAGAGGAAACTTGGGAGTGAGGGAGGGACAGGAAAACAGATGGAAATGATAAAAAGGGAGAAAGGGATTGACAGATGAGGGAGGAAAGACATTTGACATCTTCTCTTTCTGTATTGCTTATGCCACTGCCCTACACCAACTGGTCATTTGTACTATGACTTAATTTTTTTATTCCTGCCCTCATAGGCAGCACTATCTTAAGGGGATGAATGAGGTAGAGATTCATTTCTGACACAGTCCAACTGCTAGGTGAACAGTGTTTACATGCATATCAGCCCAACTGGAGTTGTCTGGGTGTGTGTTAAATGTGCACCATAATTTTTTTCAAGATGAATTAAAAACTGAGCTAGTAACATCAGAAGGGTTGAGCGACAGTAGCTATGCAACTCTAGTTTGTTGGTGATGTGACGGGTAGGGGAGCGACTGAGGCCAACAGAGCCAGCCCACCCCTTCTCCTTGGATCTGTGCACAAAGCTCATACATACAGATATATGAAAAATGTGGCATATCCTGTAGATGTAATTAGTGTACATCATTTCAATTCTTTCTACAGGTAGGGGAGTCTTTACAGTGGGTCCATTTGAAAAAGGAGAATTCCTTTTGGAGTACTGTGGGAATCTTATTTCAGGTGAAGAAGGAGACCTATTAGAAGAGAACAATTCCTCAGGCTTCAGGTTTTTCATCAAATTCAAGGGCAAGGACTATTGGTAAGGCAAAAAATCTTAGTAAGCTTAGTGATCTAAAATATACAGGGCTGTCCAACCTAAAAAGGGTGTTGCACTGAATTTTTCTGACTTAGCAGATTTGTAATTCCTTGCATGCCTTAACAGAATTGTGCATTTTGCAGTTTGGGGTACACTGTAGAATATTGAAATGCAGACTCTATTTTTCATTTCACTCAATTGGATTGACCTGTTGTTCATTGCTACAGAGACTGGCGTACCAAGCTTCAATGCATGAACAGGAAATTCTTTGCCTTGGATGTTCATTTAATTGCCAGTATGGTATCTTTTAATCAGCATCTACAGTATACATTCCACCAAATCAAAGATGCCCTTTGCTATGGCTGGAAAAAATATTCCTAGGCAGGAAGCAAGTCAAAGTAGAAAATTTCCATCAAGGTATGACAAACTCTGTCCTTTTCCTCAACTAGCCAATCCCAAGCATAAAATCTCTCCAACTGTATGGAACACTGGATCCCATTCCACAACTGACCTAGGCCACGCAGAATCTTGCCCCGTTGCGTGACACACCTAGTCCTTTTCAACAACTGGCTAGCTCAAATCGGAAAATTGCCTGTACTGCAAGACAAATGATGTTCTTATGTCCATAACTGGCCCAGCTTATCAGATCAGAAAATCACCTTCATGGCATTTCACGCTCTGTTCCTGTCCACAACTGACTTAGGTAGAGAAGAAAATTGGCCCACTGCATGACACTCTCAGTCCTTGTCCATGGAAAAGTGTTTACACACTTGTGTGAAAAACAACCAAATGTTCCTTCATTTGCCAAATAAATTCTCAACATGTCCAGAACTCCTGTGAATTGCCATATTTTTCCCCATGCTCTTTGAGTACATTTCTGTAAAGTAATAATCAAATGTATGTAGACCATGGTCAGTTCTTTTTCTTCAATTACAGCATTGATGCAACAGATGAACCATTAGAAGGACCGCTGTTAGGCCGACTAGTCAACCATGGAGAAAAACGTGAAATTAATGTTAAACTTAAAATCATTGATGTTGGATCTAAGCCAGCTCTGTGTCTTTTTGCTTCACGACATATTGATAATGGTGAAGAATTGCTTTATGATTACGGCGTTGGGAATCTGCCTTGGAAGACCAATACACAGGTAATGTAGAAAAAGTTACTAAAACTTTATTTCAATCCCTAATTCCCTATACACTTTAAAAAGCACCTAATGAGAGGGGCACTTCACTAGATTCAGGTCACAACTTTGATTTATATTACCAGTTTCAAAAATGAACCAATTATGGTCATTTTTTAAGCCAAATCTTCTCATATCAGATTCAAGGTCAATACCCAACTGAGTAGGTTAAGCTCTAAGGACTCCAGATTTCTTTAACAGCAACCGTATCTAATTTCCTGCCCTAAATTTTTCTGGCCCATTTCAATACAGCTGAGATAAGTTGTTTCAAATGAAGAACAAGTGGAAAGGTTCAGTGTATGAAAATATCTGGTGGTATGTTATCTTTAATAGGTGCAACTAGGAAGAGAAGATGTCGAAGAAAACAGGAACCATAATTGCAGTAATAGTGGACCTCAGCTGGCTTCAGGAGAAATCTCTCAACCTCAGCTTGCATCAGAAGAAGACAGTGGAACAAAGCCTGCTTCAGGAAATGAACAATTCCATTTAGCCACTGAAACAGTGGGTAAGTACCAGCCAGTGATATCTTTGTGTAGAGTGTGTTCTACTGGTACAGAAAAATATTGTACTTTCTCGTTCTGCATTTGATTAATGTTTTCTATTCATGTTTTACTCACCTGACTACCAAAAATGCACTAAAACTGGGGAGAACATTTTCCCACAGCTTAAATTATACAGTCAACTTGATCCTATTGTTGAATTTATGTACGTATGTAACAATGAGACTGTGTCAGGAATTGGTTGAATGGAGAAGGTACCTTATCTGTGCTTTAAGTTGTGGTGTAACATTGCAATATTTTATGGTTAAATATTTAATATTATTTGACGCCATGAGAGCCAAGTTAACAGCCAGTGCAACATGTTTGCATTGTGAAATTTACCCCAGCTTATGAAAAATATCTCCCCAGTTTCCTGTGGAATATCTGGTTCCCATGCTATACTAGAAATAGAGGTGTGAGGTAACCTACATGAAACTGGGGAGATGATTTTGAGTAAATTTTACAATTCACACTTAGGCACTCAATTCATATGTGTAGGAATATCTTAGGTGAAAGAGGGAGAGAGAGGGGGGGGGAGAGAAGGGGGTAGACAGGGGGAGAGAAGGGGGTGTGATAAACAGGACATGTACATTGAATTGATGTCTAAATTAAAAGTGTCTGTAGTGTAGACTTTGGTGAGATTGACCCTCTAGTGTCTGCACAAAAACTCAGGTTGAAACCTGCAGTATTATTGGTATCATGGCTCAAATTAGGTTTCTCTACATACTTTTCATTAGTGAAAACATTTATTTTGTTTGTGTTTGTCAGTTTCATATGCACTTAATCTACAAAATCCTGGAGTGGAAGTAAGTTAAGTAGGTGGGGAAGGAAATCAAGAATTGGTGTAACATGGGGGGGGGGATGGGTGAGTGTGCGAATAGCACTGCTTAAAGTTCTCCCATATGGTTTTCAAACAGGAACAATGAATAGAAATGGACCACAAGAAGCAGGAGTAAACACAGAGAGGATTGGCATAAGCAGCAACTGTGATCCTAAGCAAACTGTTGATGAGATGCCATCCATATCAGCAGTCGGTAAGTTTATATACAGTCAGAATTGTTGTCTTTATGATAGAGTCCTCACACATTATTTGCATTACTTTGCACATCACAAATACAAATGATTTTACAGTTCAAATGGTTGATTCGTGGCTCATGACCTGATATTATGTTGTAAAAGTATGTCAGGTAAGTTATTGAGGTACAAGCAGCTCTTGCGCACTGAATTGATGTCCAGCTTTTTGCTTGTATGCACAAGTGAAATTGGTTATCGAGTTCCCATTGTTGAATTTAACCTAAGCTTAAATGACAATTAGAACTATTAGGATTTACATATGCTTAGTGCATTGTTTCATTACTTTATGATGTAATCCTTAAAAATGATTTCATAAATCAATATATGAACACTCTGGATATTCTTAGCATTTGTACATATTTCTGTTAAATATAAATATTGAGAAAACATACCCAATTGCCTGTACAACTTTCAAGGCCATATTGCCTCATACAGCATACTTCATATATTTCACTTTAAACAATTCGAGTATGGTACGTACATGTCTTTACTCTTTATGTCCTATGGTACTTTTATCCAAGGCTACATTGGTCCAGTGTTTGTACTAAGGTATTGAATTGGGGGGGGGGATGAAGATTCCTCAATTTATTTTTTTAGTGGGGTGAATTTGTAGTGTAGGGCAGGATTTCCAACTTTTTAATTTGGTGCAGGATGGGCACCAAGGTAGCACAGGTTTACTGCTATTGTATCAGATTATCTGTACAAAATTTTGGTCCCTTCTGCTGCTGCAAGTTTACTGTATCCTAAAAAAGCTGTGATAATTAATTGAAATAGCTTGGGGACTAGTGATGTCTGTTTCAGATCCGATCGATCACATCTGTGTTCACTTTGTAGAGCTGGTTTGAACAAATTTTTTACATAGTTGAGCAGAAGTAAATGGGCTACATTTATTTCTGTGAATAAATAGAAAGGGCCTGGCAGTACTCCCTTTGCAGCTTTGGGGGGAATTTGAGAACAGCTGCAGGAATCTTACATCTTAAGATGAGCTTTGCATCAGGTTTTTGATCAAACAGATCTTTTAGCAGTGGCCATGCAAATTCTGCATTTGTTATCTTCATTGATAAACGGTCTGAAACTCTTGAGTGGACGAAGTGGAGATTGGGAGGCGGGGGGGTGTTATGATTTTGTGTGGCATGGTATGTATTGCAAAAAATAATGAATGAAACTGTTCATAATACTCCTGCCTGTTTTCTTAACAGAAAAATCAAATGAAAATGTCACACAAGAAGGAGAGGGAAACAAAGAAAGGTCAAACAGGATTGACATTCGTAGTAATTGTGTTCCTAAGCCAACTGAAGATGGAAATTCCATATCAGCAAGTAAAACTCTAGGTAAGTTCACTGTAAAATGTTAATTGTCTTTGGGGAAGAGCCTTCATTCCTTTATTCATATTACATTGCACAATGCAACATGTCCTTAATGAAAATTTGGTTGTGGATACTGTAGCATATTTTCATGCGGTATATAACATTTAAGCGCTGAAGCTTACTGGAATGACAGTTTTTAATTCATCTACCTGTGAAGATTATGAACTGGTACAATAAAAGTGGATAAAAGTGGAGGTAAAAAATTTCATTGGAAACTGGGGAGACTGATTTCCATAAATCAGAGCACTGTATATGTTACAGCTAGCCCTTACTTCATTCTGTGCAGTTATGCATTTTGGGGAAGGGATTTTAGATACCAGCACTCATATGAAAAATCGATGTGCAAACCTGCCCATCATACTCGTGACCTTTTTGGCAAAGGATCTGTATACATTAAATGAAATCTGAGGTTGAATGATCTGCAATATTATTAGTATTTGAAAAGAGCACTTACCTTTAGAGCATGCTGTGAGCATAACCAATGAAGCACATGTATGGTGTATGATGTTTCGATTTCATAATTGTTTTCAAAGATATTGCTAGTGACCCATACACTATGGAATATTCAGTAACATCCATGATTTCATATGTTTTAATGCACTTATCAATTGCAACCCCAATCCCCCTAGATCCGGGGATGTTGGGGTCTTGGCCAGGAACTTCATTTTTAAAATGGGTAAATCCCTGGGGAGAGTCTGGTTCTTGTCTTCTTAGGGTGGGGCATTGATCGAGTGTTAATCCCCGGCTAAGTCCCCACACCTGACTTTTGGGCACTAGTGTAATTGACAGTTCTGGCACAATGCCTTGCAGCCCCAAATCATCAAACCATTATCCGATTTTTTTATTACTATTGGTTATCTTAGTGTGACACACAGCATAGAGGCTAATTCCTGTAGCTAATACCTGATGGGTTCGAACAGTGGAGCTTTGGTTAGGCCTAGGCCTATGTTTCAAAGGCCTGAGCTAAAAGTTCTGGACACAATACAGCCGACTAAAACATTAGACCTAATTTTAATAAATGCCCTAGTGCGCTGGACATAATACCAACGGGTCACAAATATGACATGTAGTGAAATAGAGCAATGATTTTCCGTACATTGCCATATCATGAATGATGCTTCTGAAAAACTGGGTCAGTTTATTCTTGTTTATTCTTTGCAGTCAGGTAACTTCCATATAATATTCCACCTGACCATGAAGATGTTTTGCAGCCCCACAAATAATCTCATAGTAGAATTCCAAGCCTAATATTTAAAGCCTTATCTTTCGGACAGAGTTCATTAAATACAATGTCCCTTCTCACGCATGCCATGAGTAAATGGCCCGCCCAATTTCTGTATTCTTCAAGATTGTGTGAAATCCTGGCACAATTCCCTGCAGCCTTGTGGGGACAAAACTACTGAAGTAACTGGACAAATCCCTGCTCAAAGCCCAACCACCCCTGGGTTGGGGTTGCAATTGATAATTGCATAACTAACATTGTTTCGGAGATGTCCCCTATTTCAGTGTAAACCTTGAGTGGTGCATACACTTTGTGTTCACAACATTCGACTTATCCCCACTTTTACTGTAAATGGCAAGTTACTGTACAAGTATGTGACCAAGTGTGAGTGCTGACACATACATCTCACTTCATAATTTTAGTAACCAGTGCTCAAAATAAATATATCCCAACATCCCATTCATTAAGCAAAGGAAAGAATTGATAACTATTGAAGGTATTGCTGAATTTCGGGTGTTAAGGTTGGCAGCATGACCCCAGTCGACCAGCATTTTGATATCCCCACTTTCATTGTAAACATAGAGATGTACATACTTTGGCCTTACAGTGCTGATAATCCTTGTTTGCTTTAGTTTATGGTATCTTTATCCCCACTTTCCTTTCAAATTGCAAGTGATGTGTGTATAATTCTGAAAACATTTGGTACTGTTGTGTCCATCACAAGTTCATAGTATCCTCCTGAGAGTGCATGATGCTTCCAGTTGACAGTCCATTAAGTAATGGAAGAATTTTAAAAATTGACTCTACTTTGAAGAAGAAAAATCATTGAGAACTTCCTTTTATATCAGAAGCATTTCCATGCAGTGTGACAGCGGGGCCATTAGCAATAGGAAGTTAAAATAGCAACCTTCCCATGTGACTACATTTATTCCCACATAACCTTGATTGTTAGACATATTTATTACTTGCCTCTGCAGTTTGGATATTTTCAGTCAACTGAAATTATTTGAGACTAAATTATACTTTTCTCCACTTTCTTTGGAAGCCCTTAGGTGTATTTCCTTCCCATGTTTGTTTGCAGGGGTGCATCAGTACAAATTTTTATCTTATTTTGTAACAATTATTTTTCGGGATTTACATCCCACCTTAGATTTTTTATTTATTTTACCCCACATAATTTTGGAAGGTTTCAAGTACTGTGTACAAAGGGGTGGGGATGTTAATTGTTGGCTGTTGGGCTATGAATCTAACTATGTAGGGCATACCATGCTTTCACCATAGTTGTATTGCCCTTATCTACAGATGGTGCTGTCCCTGAAAGTTCAGAACTGGGTGAAATGATGGAAAAAATTGACATCAGTGACAGTGGCAGCCATGTTGGTGGTATGGATACAGTAGAAGAAGAGCTGTCCCTTCCAGACACTGAAATAATAGGTGTCAGTGACACAGAGTCAGCTGCTGGTGAAGACTCTTTGAAAAATGCAAGTTTTGGCATAGAGGACTTAATAGGGCCATATAGCCAAGAGTCAACAGAAGATGAAAGAGAGTCCTTAGAATATGCATCTGATTCAGTTAAAGGAGATGGCACTGAGTCAGCAGAGGAAAATCAATTGGTAGACCAAGATGATTCAGAGTCTGATGAAAGCAGTGATGATACTGAATCTTATGTTCCAGAGTCAGAGGACGAGGGTTCAGTACATTCGTTTGTTATACCTCTACCTAGGCGAACAAGGACAAGTGTACTTGATGTCAGAGCTGGAACCTCTAAAAGTTGTGTTACTCCTAAAGAAGGTAATGCTGAGAACTTTACACAAGTGAACAAAGACAAAAGTAGCAACTGTACTAAAAAGGTGTTTGAAACCAGTCCCAAGCTCTGTGTAGAAGGTGATACATCCAGTTCAACATCAAGTCCTTGTACAAGTGGAAAAGGCTTAACGCCGACTGGTACAGAATCTACAGATAAGAAGAGCAAGGTCTTTGTGATGACAACCAACAATACTGCTACATCTCGATCTTACGACAAACCTGCGTATTGCTATGTGTGCTCCCTCCCACAGAAGAAACTCCCAGTCCACATAGTGAAACATTGCAATGAACCAATGGTTGCTCAGTGGTTGGCTGAAAAAAAGGGCCAGAAAAAGATAACCTGTGGGTGAAAATAAGAAATTTGGGACATCACTTACATAACTACGAAGTTCTTAGAAAAGGAGAAGGTGACTTAATTGTCGTGTATAGACCAGAGGCACGTGGAGACCCTAATGACTATCAACCCTGTGTGGATTGTCTTGGCTACCTGTCTCGAAATGAATTTTACAGGCACAGGTGCAAACTCAGAGAAAATAAGGAAGAAAACCAAAGGAAAGGAAATAGCGTTGTTCACTCAAGGATGCTCTTACCTCCACCCCCAGGTGTTGTGCCAGGTGAAGTTGTTCACAAAGTCTTAAGCACCCTTCAGGGTGATGACGTTTCTCTTTGTATCAAAGGAGATCCTTTGATTATAGAATTGGCAAACAAATTGTGCTTCAAGCATGGACATGATCAGGAGCAGTACAGAACACTTAGAACCAAACTGAGAGAGATAGCCCGCCTCCTTCTGGAATTCCGACAAATCAGTGGAAATGAAAGTGCCACCTTGAGTGATTTAATTGTACCATCAGAGTTTGAAGTTTTAACTACAGCTGTGAGAAGTGTAGCTGGATTTGATGAGGAGACTCACCAATACTCAATACCAAGTTTAGCTCTCAAACTTGGGCATAGTCTTAAGAAAGTGTGCATGCTTGTGGTGAGCAAGTCATTGATTGAAGGTAATGGAGATAAGGAGAGGCAGGCCAGGGACTTCCTAACCTTGATCAATGAAAATTGGGACTGGGAAGTGTCATCTCATGCATTACGCACATTGTATGAAGGAAAAGGAACAATCCAAAGCTAATTCCTTTGACCAGTGATGTTGTTCTCCTCTCCAAGTATCTGAAACAAGAAGCTGAAAAAGGTCTAACTCATTTGAAGAAAGCCCAAACCATGGAGGAAGTCAAAAGTTGTTGGAGAAAGCTTGCTGAGGTTACTCTCACACAAATTCTCTTGTTCAACCGTAAACGACAGGGTGAGATTTCGAAGCTTACTCTAGATGACTTTGCAAAACTGAAGAAGGGTGAATCTCATGTTCTTGACATGCAGATGTTAAGCAAATTTGAGCAAAACCTAGCAAAAGTAATTTGGCGAGTAGAAATTGTAGGAAAACGTGGTCGATCAGTTCCGGTACTGTTGACAGAAAATGTGAAAAATGCTGTTGATGAGATTGTGAATGGTAGAGAGGATGTTGGTATAGATGACAAAAACAATTTCGTATTTGCCATCCCAGACGGCTCTACTCATTATATTCGTGCCTGTGACACATTGCGGAAATTTGCCACTGACTGTGGAGCAAAGCGACCAGATCTTCTTAGGTCTACACAATTAAGGAAGCACATAGCAACCATGTCCCAAGTTATGGCCTTGCAGGACAATGAACTAGATGTTCTGACAAATTTCTTAGGCCATGACGTAAGAGTACATCGAGAGTATTACCGCCTCCCAGATGCAACTATACAGGTTGCAAAAGTTTCAAAGCTTTTGATTGCTCTTGAAGGCAGCAGTGGGGATTCAAGCCAGGTACTGCATGGGAAGAACCTCGAAGAACTTGACTTGCAGGAAAATGAAGGTATGTGTAGTGTGTCACTTTTTTCGCTCAGATAAAGAAATTTGTGGAAGAATCTGGTTGCCTCTCCTGAGGTATCTGTTTTTCTTTTCCAAAAGTTGGCTATTTTTGCTTTTGCACAAGCCTTTTAGTGACTGTTGTGTGGTGAAGGTGCATGAAGTTGGATTTTTCCTGTCTTGAAGTTAGTGTAGGGGGGAAAGAAAAGATACAAGAAAGACATCCACATAAAGGCAAAAGGCCTCTGTAAAATTACTGAAAGTTTGCTTAAATCAGTTTGAAGTGCATCTGGCTTTGCGTTACTGCATCGTTTAATTTCTCTTCAGTTTTTTCTCAAAGTTTTTGATAATCTCAAGCTCAAAGAAATTTTATTCCTAGTTAGATTGAGTGACTGATTTGTTGTGGTTTACTAATGCTTTAATGTGCTTTGGGTTCAGAGCTGTGACATTTTTTTTTTCAAACAGAAAAGCCCAAGTAGGCCAGGTTTATTATTTTACAGCTAAGTGGGGAGGTAATACATACCCACCCCTTCCCCAATATAGAACCATCACCCACCCTAAAAAAATGAAAACTGAAAAACAATATATGATACTGAAATACTGGTGGTTGCACAAGGCAGCCATCAATCAATGTTTTTTTTTCGAGTCATTGCAAAATTTGATTTTACAGCTTCTCATCTCCCTTCCTGCTAAGCTAGTCCAGCAATGATTGCCCTATTTGAGAAACATTTAGCCGTTGAAGGTTTGCTCAAATGAAGGAAAGTTTACATTTGGGGCTGGCAGTTTACTTCCAGTTCTTTTTCTCTCCTGTGCACATATTATTCTTAAATGCATTATTTATCATGATCAGTAATTTTCTTTCCTGCACAGAAATTCCAGTAGATCAGTGTGAGTATGATGAAGATTCTGACAATGACTCATTTGATAGTGATAGTGACACAGATGGAAAAACCTCCACAGAGAATGTTCAAACAAAAGGTATGTACTGAAACACAAACACTTTTCAGATGTGGTGAGAATGAAGACCAAACATAAAACCTTTTTCTAACTTGAGCTTTGAAAGTGAAGCATGTTCAAAAGGGAACCCTTTGCTACTGAACTGGGTGCTGCACCCATCATACTGAGCAATATATTGTGTTACGTGTAAAACAGTACGTATGTGCATCCTGTGAATACTTAATTTTTGTATGGAGGCTGCCAAATTTGCATTGGCTTTCATTCAAGAGGTTGTACATGTGTAAAAGTACCTTTTCTTCAAGCCTCTTTCATTCTCAAACACCATGAAATTCATAGGTTTATACAGAGCTATTAAGGACACAGTAGTGTAGTGGTTTTGTGGCGAAACCTTACGTACATAGAAAAAGAAAAATTATGGTTTTTCACAAAAATCATGCTGCAGCAAAAGGGTTAAAACCATCCTCTAGTTCACTTTGGTAGGTTTGCTTTGTCAGGTGAACAACTTTACAGAATTTACAAGATCACAACTAAAAATTTATCACCATCACTTTTCTTGTAGGACTGCATTCCTTTGTGTTTTAGTGCTTGGAGAATTAAATGCATTTCTAAAACAGCAAAGTTTTCTTGAAAAATGATTTTATATTCATTGTTTACTGATGTGGAACCTTGGTGTTTCTTTTGACCTTTGGTAGTGGAAAAGACATCTTTCAGCAAGGTTTTATGAAAGCAGCAGTCAGTAATTCTTCCTCTCCATTTTTACTCATCTAGGGTCAAAGCGAGCACACAATGAGATTAATGGAAACAGCAAAAGTCAAACTGATGAAAGATTGACCAAAAAACAGAAAAAAACACCCTGGACTGACCAAGAGCAAGCAGCCGTCCGTCGCCATTTAGGGCAATACATTGCAGCATTAAAGGTGCCTGGAAAAGGAGCCATTGAAAATTGTAAGAGTTTGGAACCATGTCTTCGCAATAGGAGGTGGACTAACATAAAAGATTATGTAAGAAATAAAATCTGCTCTAATGCAAAGAAAGGACAGAAAGGTTTCGCAAGTAACTAAAGGCTTGTCACAGGGTGATTACATTAGGTCTACAAAGTGCAGCAACATGAACAATTTTAAACATTTTGTTAGGTCTGATTTCTCAAAAATTTGAATCTGGTTTTATAAGAGGTACCAGAATACCTTATGTGGATTCCTTAAGCCCATCATGGTCCATGTTATTTGGAAGACATGTTCTTGTGGCCAGAAAGAGGTAAGTACTTTACAGGGAAGAAAGGAACTTATGTTTCATATTTCAATCAAAGTACGGGTATGTTTCTGAAGTTTGATTTGAGAAAAGGAAACATGTCTTCATAGTTGGCATACATATCAGAAACTACAAGTCATCAATTTTTGTTGCAATTGGTTCATTTAGTACTGTTATCCTTTTGACCCAGCTTTTCATCTAAATTGTTTCTTTTTTAAGTTTTAACTTTTAAAACTGCTTTTATGTGGTTCGTTTTTCCTGTTGTTGAAATACAGTAAAGTGGTTGCTTTTGTCAGGACAGCTATCCATCTATCTTACTCATTTGACACATGGAGTTACATTTTATGGTATAAACAGATTGAATGCTTTAGAAGGTCAATCCTTTTGTCAGTGCACACTCAGGTCATATTTTATCCCAAATGATAATTGCAAAATGACAACTCTTAAGTCACAAATGTGAAAAATGATTGGTCAACAGGGGGTAGTTGCCTTGTCACTTTCTCTTTCTCTCTGCATTGTGAAAGAGGATATTGCATGGCAATCCCATTTTCATGTGAAAATGGAGGAATTTCATTATTCCAGCCCCCAATCCATAAGCACTGTAGATTTGTTTAATAGGAATTGTTACTTCTGGTACAGTTATCATTAATTGTTGCCTATTTAAGTGTTAACTTTAAAAAGTACTTTCTTGTGTTTCGGTTTTTCTCGTTGTTGCATTTGTCAGGACAGCTGTCAGTCTGTCTTACCCATTTGACACATGCAGTTACATTTTATGATATGAACAGGTTTAATTATTGTGGTGATTGCAAAATGTCAGCACTAAGTTGCAGACATGAAAAATAATTGATAAACTGGGGATAGTTGCACAAATGTCTCTCTCTCTCTCTTTGTAGGGAAACAAGATATTGCAATGCTTCCTCAGTTTCATGATTAAATAGAAGTTTCATTATTCCCAACCTCAAGCCACAAGCATTTAAGCTTCAAGTCTGATGGGAATGGTTACTCATGATTCACTTATGTGCCAGATTTTCACTTCAATTGTTGCTTTGTTATAAAGTGTTAACTTAAAAAACTACTTCAGTATGTTTACGGTATAGTTGCATTTTTCACAGGATCTTTAGTTTTTCATTTTTATTGAACACATTGAGTCACATTGTATAGTGAGAAAAGGTTATATTCTGTAGTAAGCCAATCCATTTTTCAGCACAGGTCAAATCTGTCAAGTATCTTGGAGTCCAGGTCCTAATGTAATAAGCAAGCAGTCATTGAAAAACAGCAGCATTAAGTGGCAAACATGAAAAATAATTGGTCAACTGGGGATAGTCACACACATCTCTCTATAGTGACAGAGGGTATTTCAAAGTTTCCCCAGTTTCATGTCAAAATGGAGGAATTTCATTATTCCTCTCCTCAAGCCACAAGCATTTGTAAAGGTATAAGTTTGATGGGAATGGTTACTCTTGATGTCAGCTTTTCACCTAAGTTGTTGCTTTCTTAAGGTCTATTTGTGAAACTGTTTTCTTGTGTTTTTGTTTTTCTTGTTGTTGAAATAAAACAGTTGCATTTTCAACAGTCTCTGTCAGTCTTTCATTTTTTTGGATGCACAGAGTTACAGTTTATAGTAGAAAGGTGTTATTTTAAGTGGTAATTTTAAAATGAGTACATCATTGCCAAAGTCACTGGCATGGGCAAGATTTTGGGCATGGCCAACTGAAGAGCCTATTCACTGGCATAGGGGGAGAATGTTCCCTAACCTTTATGAATTTTTTTTAATATTTAAGTACCCTTTTATGCAACATTAAGCATCATTCCAAGATGATGTTTCGGTTCCATTACAATTCTTTCTTCCTAATTCAGATGAGGATGGTGAGGTTGGTACCGTCCCCCCTTCTTCTGGTTAAACCACGGCCAAAGTTGTTAACACCGTTGCCCTAAAATGTGCATGGATTTGGTGCTGTTTTTTAAGGCTGCCTAAGGGGCACAGGAAGAGCGTGCTTATGGGGGAGCACAGGTTAAAAAAATCAAAATAGGAGAATGGATAAGGGGAACTAAAAATTCCTGCTTCCTCTTCTTTTCAAAAAGCATGTTCCATGAAAATTTTGGATGCAGATTTTGAGGCAGCATATTCATCTTGTAATTGCAAACTCATTTTAAGGAGCTGAAGTTGGCTGGGTGCAGTATGCCTGCCACTTTTGATATAGAAATAAATGATTTCTAATGGGAAATTTCAGTATGTTCTTCATTCAACATGGTTTATACTTCACATCTCATTACTTTGATGTAATGGCACAGAGGGTGTACTCTTTTCAAGTTCAGATTTACCTCATGCAGGTTAAAGCTATCCCTGCCTAGGGGCATTTTAATCCTGTACCATGGGTATACTGTATCTGTCATGGTTTCCATTCCATCTCTGGAAGAAGAATGACTTCAAAAATTCAAAATATTTCACCAAATGGTTCTATTGATAAAGCTTAAATTTAGGAGAGACCCCACCCCATAGACCACTTTCACAGGATAATGATTACTTTAAGCTTGACCCCAGCCCAACACCTTCCTGTCAAGATAACCTGTCCCTGCCCCCTGATTGCAAAAAAGCCAGATGGTTTCAATTAAATAAGTCACCTTTATGCAGCTCATACAGTAGTATACTCCCAATTCAATCCTCAAAGTGACACTGGGGATGTTGCAATGCATCCTCGGTTCCATGTCAAAATATAAGGAAGTCTGCTATTCCCACACTGAACACACACCCATTTAAAATATTAAGTCAATTGGGGATAGATACCCACATTTTGATCCACACAGTGAGACTGGGGATATTGCAATGTATCCCCACTTTCATGTTAGCTGTAGCAGATTGAGTGTATCCCCAGTCTGCATGCAAAAGTTGAGATCAAAGAAACAAAGTCTCTTTAACTTCTCAATGTAATAACAGGTGCTTGTACCTCCCAGGTGTTATGAATCATACGCAAAATCATCCATAAGTCCCTTAACACAAAAGTCCCCAGTTTGCATTATAACAACTTGCTTCCCCGATAGGCGCCAGAAACGCGTATGGGTGTGTGTGTTGGTGCGTGTTAACCGACGAACACTGCCTTTGCCAGACATGGTCGTTAACGCGAGTTCGGGCCTCGAGTTTTTTTTTTTCCGCTCCCACGCGAGCTCGTAACTGGAGTAGCTACCCGAAACATTGGACACGACAGTGAGCTCTGTCAGGTTATCAGGAGCCCGGCCTCCTTCCTGGCAATTACGTTCTGCATGCGATTAACCGCTACAAAAGGGAAATTCTGATGACTATCTTAGCGGTAGGACTTAGTTAAGAGTTCGCTAGATGAGATATAATGTGTTATATAGTGTCACCAAGATAGAAAAAGCTGCATTGTTCAGGAAAAACTACCTTAATAAGGTAAAACGGGGGCCAGTTTCCATGAAAAGGATAGCAAAAGCGGGAGTCATTCCAAAAATTTCTAAAAACTTTACTTCCTTAAGAAGGCCAAGAATGAGAGAAGAATCTTTTTGTTCAAACAAGGTTTTTCCGGTTGGGCAGGGTGCAGTATTTGTTGCGAATATGGGAATATTCATTACAGTCAACGAGAATGTGACTGACGGTGACAGCAGAGTCACATGGAATGCATTGCGGTTTTTCATCCCCGTGAAGTAAATAGGCATGGATAAGGTAAGTGTGGCGGATGCGGGCCCTAGTCAGGACTAAATCATCCCTCCGTCTACTGAGGACCCCATTTCCACCAGTTGCTACAGTAGTTTTTTACTCGGTGCCATTTGTTTTTTTGAACGAAATCTTACAGTTCTTGTCTTTTTGATTTTATAAAACCATTGATGTTAGGGAGGTAGTCAGTGTGAGGTAAGTAGGTGTTTGTGACGTCCATCTGTAGGGCTTCTATAGCAAGTACATCTACTTTTTTATTCCTTATGTACCTAAGGAATTGAGTGTGAGTATGTGCTAAACTTACTTCGTGACAAGCCAAGGGGTACGCCTTCGTGCCCCTACCAACACTGCCTAAGCAGTTCACGGCCATTGAGGAGAGTTCAAGCCCCGAACGTTTCATTTTCCCTCCCATTCCAGCCCATTTCATTATTCCATCCAATTCTTCCCATTCCTCACCTTCCCTTAATCTCACGACACCTTTAAATCAGAGAAAGGGGTCATAAATTGATGGATTTATTAATGGTTAGGGATAGAGGGCATGATCACCCGAAAATCCAGGAAACCAACAAGACGGCAGACCATAGTGACACACGGCAAATGTAAGATGGGACCAATGAGAATGGGGAAATAGTAAAGCTTCGGAGTATTGACACGGAGTATAGACACTATCTTGTGTAATTGAGCATCAAACCGTGCACATTTGGGGCCCTCAACTTTTACTTGAGAAAGATGCACTGCTGTGAAGATTTTAAAGGGAAATATTGTGTTTAAAATGCTTCAACAAAGATTACAAAGAAAATGGCTCAGACACTATCAAACAATGAAGTCTTAATCATAAGCTCCGGCAATAGCTACATCTCTTCAAAATACTTTGCGCAAGAAGAGCCATGGGCGTTGCATCATTTAAATGTTGGAAGTTTTGGTGAACAAATTATTCTTGAACAACAGACAAATGAATTTCTATCTGTGAGAAACTTTTTTCTTGAAACGAAAGCTAACATACTGCCTTATTTTTGATAATTTATCACCCTGTGTCAATAAATCTTAGTTTTAAAAGAATGTATTTTTCTTGCAAAACAAACGCAATATTTCCCTTTAAACAACTGGAGTCCTGTTACAGGTGTGTATCATTGCAACTGACCTTTTTTGAAAATTATCAATCATTTTTAAATTGCGTCTTTCCTTTGTGTTTCAAGGAATGTCTGAACTAATGCCTAAGAACAGCGTGTGGACAACAATTGTTAGGGATCCGGTACATATGTTTGAATCTACATTTTACTACTTCCGCTTAGACAGAGCTTTCCACTTAAAAGGACCAGATCCTCTGGCCAAGTTTGCTGCAAACCCTTCCTCTTATATCGCCAAGTTTGGTCGAAAAGGAAAAGGAAAGAACCCGATGCTTTTTGATTTAGGTCTTGCAGATGACAACAAAGATGATGTAAAATTTATAAAAGAGATGATCACAAAACTAGATGGATATTTTGATCTAGTTTTAGTGACAGAGTACTTTGAAGAATCTCTTATTTTATTTAAGGAGCTCATGTGTTGGGAACTGGATGATATCGTTTATTTCGCGGTGAATGCCAGGGCTAATAGTTCCGTTCACAAAATAATGACAAAATAACGATAGATCGTCTACGAAAGTGGAACTCGGGTGATCAAATGTTGTACGACCATTTCAATAGTACTTTATGGAAAAAGATTGAAGCATTTGGAGTAGAGAGGATGAAAAAAGAAGTCTTACATTTAAAGGCCAGAAATGAAGAATTGAAAGAGAAGTGTATCATCGATCCATCAAAGACAGTTAACAAAGGGAGCATCGAGAATCCTAAGGGGGTAAATATCACTGGTTTTGCTGTTAAGCCTGGCATGGAAGATGATAAACTTTGTAAAGGTATGGCGACGGCTGAAATGAAATTTACATCTTTTCTCGTGAGAAAGCAAAAAGCAAAATATGGAATGAATTGAGCATCATTCATGTAAGAAAGGTGGATTGGCTTCCAGTGAAGATAAATAAAATAAACAATGAAATGGATTGAAGATCATTCCATATAAATAGTGAGATTTAAGGTACAAAATGGAGGTAGAGGTGGGTGAGATGACCCTCGGGGGACAAAGGGGTTGTGCATTGGGGTGAGATGTGATAAAATGTATTAACTAAAGAGCAACTTGATATTTATTTTTTGGGGGAGGGGTAAGGTGGAAGGGGGAAATTTCCTCCCTCTCCATAGATATGGTTTGATTGTAGAACGACCTTTAGTTCTCTGAATTTGTTTCAAAAGCATAAAGAAACCAAAGAAGAGGAAAAAAATGTGTGAACACTGCTTGTATTTCTGATTTCCTGGAAAACAAGAAGCTTAAACAAGGGGTCTTAAATTTTTACATAAACCTTTTTCTTGTATTCATTCCACGGGATTTTTGTGTTTGATCTATTCTTTTGATAACAATAGTTATGGTGAAGGAACCAAAAATTGAACAAAAGTGTGGAAATTCCCTGTATTAAGGATACCTTTATAGAAGTTCAAACACGGGTTTGTAGTTTTCATACACATCCTGTGTTGTATTTATGCGATCGGTTTGGGTCCTTGATCTACAGTATTCATCTGGTAACACTAGAACTGGTTTCAATTTGATATACTTTTTTAAATAGCACATAAAATTCCATCAGTGCAAAGCACAGTTTTATTCAGTATTCCTACCCTGTATAAAGCCAGAATGTCATACTATCACGTGTGCAGCAAATTTGTGCAAAAGCATATTATACGCTAGATGCATGCATGTTAATGCCAGAAACTTGTGGATATGCTTGGTATACATACAGTGCCAGGACATTGTATGTGAATAAAAAGCACATGCTTTCATGTTCTCAATGTAATCAAGCAATTGTTTGGTGGTTGCGCCTTACAAATATTTCCATAGCCTTTTGAACACGATGTCACAGTCCAATCGGGCGTTTTCCATGAGAAAGGGTGACTGTGCACATCGTGTGGAATATGTTGTCCTGTCTTCCCCAGTATTGCAGACACACAGTAGGAATAAGAAAGGGTCCATGAAGAGCATGGCGCTGTTGAGCATCCAGTTCCTCCTATTCTATGAAACCATCATAATTGCTGCCAGTCACCGCCTCATTGATTTAACTCTTTAAAATTTTAGACGAACAAAAGGGATGAGGAAGTTTTCGTAACATGTTACATATCGAAACGCCTTGACATGATCCCTCCCATTGACATAACACTGCCCGTTGTCAAACAAAACAAAAATTATCCTTTCGCTGATTACCCAGAGTTCAATTTGTTTACCTCTTAGAATGGTTCAGTACTGAAACTTCAGTGTTAATATCACGCATGGGTTCATTTGTTGCTATTTTAGGAGGAACGCCGACAAGTCTTGAAGTTCATGTTAAACTTTCGAAGTTTCCTGGTTTTAGAGTTATACCTGACGCATGATGGTGAATGGTGGGGGAAAGCTCTAAGTGGTTGCAAACTTGGTACCGGGATTTATTACACTTCCTATTGCCTGTTTTGGGATTGTCTACAGTGAGGAGAGTTTTACGAAATAACATGGCTCTTAAATTACGTGGCTGTTTATAAGCAATCATTGGGGGGTCCCTGAAAATTTCAGACATCGAGGTGTCGGATTTGAGTAGTTTCTAAGATTTTTCGTTATTTTGGGTAAGGGTACGATTGGATGGGTGGTATGTGATGACTAAGGGAATGCGGTCACAGTTCGATTTTGTGCGATACGGAAGGAGATTATGCCTCGGTATGGCAAAAACATTAATGAAAGTAATTGTTGAGGAGTTTGTAGAGATATCCTCTGTTTAGAAAGAGGTTAACCAATTCAGGGGCCTTTTCCACAAAAATGCTGTTAGTGGAGCATGTGCGGTGGTACCGAAGTAATTGGCTGAAAAAAAAAACGAATGTTTGGTATGGCGGGGGTGGAAACTATTGAAGTGGAGACACGTATGTCTGTCTGTAGGTTTTGTGTAGACGGACGTAGTGATTTTACCAGCTCCAATCATTACCAGAACATCCAGGAGGGGCAAATTCCTAAATGGATAATCAAAAGTAAATTTGAAGAAAGGATGAAAATAGTTAGCAAGACAAAAGAATTGTTTAAGACTATCCAGCCCTTTGTCCCAAATCATTAAAATGTCGTCTATATATCGTACATAGAACCGAGGTTTGTTTGGAGATTGCATTAGGATACCCTCTTTTACATGATACATAAATATATTGGCATATGACGGTGTCATTTTTGTACCCATTGCCGTCCCATTTACCTGTAAATAATTAATGTCTTTAAACTGAAAGTTATTGTAATTCAAAATGAATTGAATTAAACTCGTTACTTCAGAGTACCCAGTGACAGGTTTTTTCCTCATTAAATTTTAACAGGCCATTGCACCTTCCTCATGGGGGATATTTGTGTATAAAGAAGTCACGTCCATCGTCACGAGGATGGCATCTTTGAGCAAGGACGTAATTTCATCTAGTTTATTGATAAAATTGAGTATAACTTGGGATGGTAGGAATTAGCGGTTGTAGGTGTTGGTCAACCGAGGCTGAGATGTATTCAGTCAAAGTTCCGATGCCGGAAAAAATGGACCTGCCAGGGACGGGTATACTGTTAGAACGAACAAATTCAATCACCTATGTATTTGCAGGTTGTCTATTCCCTTCCAGCGTCTGCCAAAAATATCTTTCAATTTGTGGACCTTTCGCAAGGTGTAAAACATAGCTGGTTTGGGCGCCGTAAGTATTAAGGGTATAACATCATCTTTAATATCATTGCCAAATGTTTGAACCAAAGTACTTAGTTCCTTATAGTAAGTGAGTGTTAGATCAACCCGAAGCGTTTTGCAGAATCTCGTGTTAGACAGTTGGCTCTCAGCTTCTGAAATGAAGTTAGTCCTTTCCATTATTATCACTGTAACGACTTCAGGTTTTATTACAATATCTTTATCGGCCTTAAGGCTGGAAAGGGCGTTGCCCTCCGACTTGCTTAAGTTGTTGACTGTTGCTTGGGACTTTTGCTGTATAGATTTAAAAACGAATTCAGGTGTGAGTTAACCGAAGAGGCAAATGCGTCTGTGAATGCATTCCTTTTGGGAGGTGGCATCCATTTCTTTTTTAGGTTTCTGAGAGGTTGAGGGATAATACACTCCTGTTTTGGTGATTTATCCGCTGCTCATTCCCTAAGCCTCACCTTGCGGTTGAACTCAACCACATTATTTTAAAGCTCAACCTGATCTATTGGGGTGGTGGGACAAAATGAGAGACCCCGTTCCAAAACACCCATTTCTTGGTCAGTTAGTTTGATGTTTGAGCGATTAATCAGACTTGATGGTGTTGACCCGCCCGTTTCCGGAGGGAACTGTTCTGCCCTGCATTTGAATCGGGGCGGTCAAAATGGAGACGGAAACGGTCTGTACCACATCCTAGGATACGGTTGCCTAAAGAGCCTAGGCAGAAAACAGTGAGTGCCGGATAAGTGAGTTTAGTTTTTGAACTTACGTAAGAAGCTTCTGTGTTGTTGAATTCGAATACTTTTCAGCATTTGGTCGTTAACAAGCTAAATTACATAGTGATCTTGGATCAGAGAAGCCCAGTTATTAGCTGCGAAACGAGCGGAGAGATACCGTTGTTTGGCATGGGCATCCTTGAGCGAATAGTCCCTTAATTTTCTCGAAGTTTCCTTGATGTATTTGTGAGAAAGACGTTTGTAAAAAAAGGGGATACATTCATTTCCAACTGAAGTATAAATCCGTGAATAGTAACTATTTCCGGCTTAAATAACACAACGCTTCATCATTTGTACAAAAATACTAGTGGGAAAATGACTGGATACACGTACGTGTACAGCTCCCTCTCTAAGGTATCGACTGCTTGGGCGCCCATAAACGCCAGATCCCTATTCAGACCCGATTTATGATTGTTCAGTGAGAGGATCGTTTGAAACTCTCGGTGGAATCTCCGCTGAGCGCTTTTAAAATTGCCGTACAACAGTACAAGAAGGTACACTGTAAATGAGTAAGGTTATGCTGAGGGAGATTAAAGTGTTGGGCAACTGGGAATCCAGGGTTATTCTTTCTTATGGTGAGCTCGTGATAAAGCGAAATCTGACTTTCGTGCATATATATATATACATATAACAACACAAATTGCATATATAATAATATATCATATTGTCATATTTGTGGTGTTTTCTACTTATTCTTACATATCACATGGAGCATACGTGGACTTACTTATATTTTATATATATATATTTATATATATATATATATATATATATATATATATATATATATATATATATATATATATATATATATATATATATATATATATATATATATATATATATAACTGAAGACAAAGATCGTGTCAAATCTTCTGAGGCACCAAGATGTTAAAAACGGTAAAGAGTTCAGAACTTAAAAGTTTTAAAACGGCAAAGCTCAGTTGTTAAAAACGCACTACGTTTCGGGGAGATACACTCCCCTTGCTCACGTGCTAAGAAATAACAGTAATTGAAACGGTTCAGCTATTTAGGCTTACATCTTTCACGTTAAGACCAATAGGGGCAAAAGTATTCAACCGGTAAATCCATTTCAATTCAACCGCCTCCCTAATTTTCTTGTTATTGTTGCGTAGCTTTTCGATACCTATTAATTCGAAAATTTTACACGCCTTAAAATACTTACCAATTGGAGTTTGACCTTTTCTAAACTCCTGTCGGTGACCCCTATGTCTAGTTCTAAGCTCTTATCCCGTTTCACCCACATATTGCTTATGGCAATCCAAACAATTAATCAAGTAGATTACGCCTTTGGTGGTACAGGTTAAATCCCCCCCTCACCTGGAAATTCTGACCTGTATTAAAACTTTGAACAACAGAAGTTCCACGTAGGACACCACATCATTTTAACATCTTGTTTCCTCAGAAGATTTGACACGATCTTTGTCTTCAGTTTTTTATTAAAATTTCAGATCTTTTTAACAGTATGCCGTGTGTTTTGTGCATGTTTCTTGTTGTCGTATATATATATATATATATATATAACGCCAATTTCCTGTTGTCGTATGTATATGTTTATATATATATATATATATATATATATATATATATATATATATATATATATATATATATATATATATATATATATATATATATATATATGTTTATATATATATATATTGAAAAGGTTGCAATAAATTCTTACAACATAGCTTTACAGAACTGTTTCGTAAGGGCCAATAATGTAGGTCCTAACTCCTCAGAAGCCTGAAGGAGTGAGGCCTTTTTTACTATTACGGGTTTTTCTTTTCTTTCTTTTTTTTTACTATTACGGTTATATGTATATATATTTGCCTAAATCGGAACTTAGGGGAAAAGTTGTTGTTGAAAAGTCGACCTTAAAGGAAAAAAATTGGGGCGAAATATAAGTTTCGCCGTTTCTACACACTTCTTCTATAGAAATACGTAAACGGACAAACACGCCCTCCTAGATTTAGAAAGTATATACAATTACTTCAAAGTTGCCAATTTCACCAACACTCAGCTCTTAACACGAACGGATGGCTGGTCATTGAAATAACGTTGTTTATATTTTTAGACGTTAGGGCGAATACTTTTTGTTATGTATTTCATTATTTTTTCGCCCTATGTACGCGCAGATATAAAAATTTCCCCCTAAGGTGGGAATTAGCGTTATATATATATGTATATATATATATATATATATATATATATATATATATATATATATATATATATATATATATATATAGATTGCTATGTATATCTGTCGGCTTGGAATGGACCGAGGTATTAAGGAGATTGTATTCAGGTTTGGCAAGGACATCCGGGAATGCTGTAACAATAAAAGAACTTTAAAAAGTAAATTTAATGGAATGATATAAATTTTCAGTATGTTTTATAAAACGACCTAACGTATCTAAACCATGAGTCCATATGACGAAAATATCATTTTTATAACGGCAATACTGTAATGGCTTGAAGGAATAGGAGGAAAAACTACCCTTTTCGATTTTCTGCATAAAATGGTTTTAAAGCTAGGCGCCATTTGGTACCCATCTCAGTGCAATAAGCTTGCAGATTGAACTTATCCTTCAAAGAAAAATAGTCATTGCATAAAATGAAATTCAAAATAGGATCTAATTCCGCCAAAATCTGTTGACCCACAGACAGTTCCCGAAGGAATTCCTGACACGCTCGAATACCTTCCTCCTGGGTTATATTAGGAGGGAAGTTGGGTTTGATATCGAATTATTCCAACATAGACCAAAGAACCTATCTACGTACTCTGAGGCGCTGATTCCAAATCTGAACTTTGTTTGAAATGTTTATGGCGGACGTGCTGACTGCATTCCTTACCCTGTCTCCTAGAATGCTAGTTTGTTTTTGATATATGAGATGTGACATAAATGCCATTTTTGAAAATGAGCTACTTGCTACAAATAATCCTGTGGATTTTTCATTGTAATAATATGTGTTTGGTCATATTTCTATAATTTTACAAAAAATACAAATTAAATTAATTTAGACACCCTGGTTAAGAAATTTCTGGTGTATGACTTTGATATTAAAATGCCAAATATCGTTCCTCACAGCAAATTCCATTGATTTTTACAGCAAAAGTTGCAGAATGTTTGTTACTGTGTTGCTATTTGAGTGTTCATAAAGTGCAAATACACTGCATATAAACTTCTAATGAAAATTCAATGTGAACGTTTGCTGTGAATGGAGATTTTATTGAATTTGCATAGAATTTTGTAAAGATTTCCTTGGTGCATCTGTTTTAGTTATTACTGCTATGGCTTAATTGTTGTACACCATACGAAGGAAAGAAAAAAGGATAACTACTTAAGCCTAGTTAAAACTTGCCCACATCCCATACATACCGTTTCAACATGGACACCACGTCCTGGAACCTTACATCTGCTGCTCTTTGGGGAAAACCTCAGTTAATACATCATGCTTCCAAATGCAAATTCTCTGTTTGCCGTTACTATTTTAGTTTAAACTTGACGTTTTATCGCAAACGAAAACTCAAAGTAACACAAACTTCGCTTCTACGTATACAGACTGCAAAGTGTCATTTCCTGCCATTTGAGGGCCCGATTTTTAACAATTTTCTGTTCGCTCCGCGCCAACGAATTGTGGCGCTCCTCCTTGATAATCTTCTTGAAGGCCTTGAAGACCGGAATTTTAATTTCAAGTGAAAAATCTATTGCAAACGGAAAAGCGAAATAGCGACTTTATATCCTGCAAATTAGCCTGTAAAATGCCATTTCTGACTGCGTGGTGTGTTGACTTTGCACAGTTTTCTGCAACCCCCAAGGAAACTCGTGACGACACACCCTTCGATAGCTATTCGGGCCGAAAGACATTTTTCGGGCTAAAAGAACGTTTGCTCTACAAACTGAAATCTTCCCTAACGTCGGCAGGGAACGTCATAATTTATATAAAATATTAATGTCATACCAGATTTGAATAAAAGTCGATAACTATTGAACTATTGAGCATTCAATGCCCATGGGCTTGGTTGTTCAGTGGTTAACTTGGTTCGATGCCAAATACCTATGTTAGTCGATGAACCATGTTTGTCAAAAACAAATTACAATAATACAAAACAGTTATGGTTCGTAGTGATTCAGTTCCAGTCGTTAAATATGGTTTATCGATCGAAAAACCTTAAATCTGATAATTATCAACTAATAAACTTGGTTTATCGGTTAATTAACCACCCATATTAACCGATTAATGACGTTCACGAATGATTGGGCATTTGATCAGGTTAATCGGTTGATGAATCATGTTCATCAACTTATTTAACCTGATTTATCGAAAATTGCAAGGCTGTTTTGAACGTTATCTCCGTTGAATTTGCATGGTAGGATCGCAATGCACGACGGGAGATATTTGAAAATGGCACCACCCATGACAAAATGTTCCCCCAATCGGGTGAAAATTGAATTTCCCGAAAGAGGTAATCTCTTGAACAGATGGTAGTGAACGTCCTTTATTTGTTTTTCAACATTTTACACTTTATTTAAATAACTTGCTAATAGTTTCACACCAAATATGGCTTTCTGGGATTCCAAAATGAAAAATTAAGAAGAACTCTTAGCTTAGTTCACTGCTAAGTTGTACAATATGCTCAGTGGCGGAACTGCCATATGGTCAGGGGCGGTCGCCCCCCCCCCCCCCCGACGGACCAAAATCGTCTGTCGGCGCCCTTATTAGGTTTTTAACATACTTTACTCTTGCACCATTATTGGCAAAAGACATAATTTAAAAGCGCTGTTTTAAGGCCCAGATAACAAAGTGCTCAAACAGCCACCAGTAACTGTACTATCTGCACTTGATTCTGATGAAAAGGGTCATCTTTTGTAATATAGGGATATGTTTTGCCGAAACTTATCTTCATGTTTAATACGCACTAATGAATGTTGTCGCTGTGCTAAGTTTATTGCTTCCACACCAAGAGTGATTATAAACTTACAATATACACAGACTGACATTAAATTCACCCTCACAGCCAATACAAGATGTTGCAAAGGGCGCAACAATTGCTGTAGCGCAAATATCCCACTTGTTATCGGGAATAATTGTCAACATAAACAATAAAAAGAGTTTATTAGATACCAAAATAGCTTCCACAACATTTTTCAAAATCATTTGAAGAGAACATTCAGGTTAAAATAAAACTGTTATCATAGTGGTAATGGCTCAAGAGTTTTAATGAGCAGTTTCTATTTTGCTTTTCTTCAAGTGACCACTCTCATGATATTTGGCAATTTCTGACACTGCACGATAATCCCATGAAAGTCCTCATTTCTGTCTTTCGTGGTCTCAAAAGCCAGAAAATTGCATCTAATAAGCTTAGGTTTAGGCTACATATATTAATTTTGAATTCGGTATCTAGAGAGCCAAGCGGACCCTTTGTCTTGGCTATTTCTTGCAATTCACTTAATCCAATGGCTATTTCAGAGTGATAACATGATGTAAATTACTTTTCAATTAATGTTTCTTCGTGTACTTATCTTGATTCCAGATACCAAAAACGTACACCTAACGGGACTAATTTCCACAACTTTTTCCCCTGTAAGATTGCTTGCTATTTGGCTCTAGCAGGTTTAATCGTAATCTTCACAAAGTAGCCCATGAGTACATTAAAATCTTACATCGAGACCTGACAATAACACAAAATATAATGACCGCCTTCATACTAGAATTTGAAGAAATGGCACAGAAACATGGGCGTCCGTGAGTAGGGGCAAGGGGAGAACTAACCCTCCCCTGGAAAATAAAAAACCTGAAAAAACGAAGAAAAAAAGAAAAACATGAAGACAATTAACAGCAACATTTTTAACAGTTCAATCAGTGTTTTCCCTATTTACATGCGGTAAATAGGCTTTATAAGAAATGCCATTTCGAACGATCTGAGAGACATTCTGTGCCAAAATTTTCTTGCGATCCGCCCCAACTTATGGTGGCGCAGACCTTTTCTCCCTCAAAGAATTTTGTCCCTCCACCCCTCCCCAAATTTTCTTCGGTGGAGGCCCATGGATAGAAAATTTAAACATGTTTTAATAGAAAAACTTACTGAGGAGAAATGTCAAAGTAGTCTTCTACAGTTGCAGAAAATAGCTGTGGCTTCGATCATGCTGAGGCTCAGGGTATTAACTCCTTCGAAGCGCCCCTGCAGACCATTTCGCCTCCTCTGAACGAAATCCTTAGCTCCGCCACTGAGTATGCTAACTTTAGAGCAGATCGTGGGCATTTTAAAGTAGCTAGTTAACATCTAAATTTGTACGCAATGTGCGCCATTTTTCTCTGACGTATAAAAGCATGGCAAGACGAATTCTTAAAGTCGCACAGGTGCACTGTGCAGTGAGGGGGTTGGGGAGTTTTCAGACACAGGTGTATTAGAGTTGTCCAACTGATATTTTCACTGATGAAAAATTGATCCATACAGGGACAGACGGAATCCCAATGGCTGGGAACACCTTTGCCATGTTTGTGATAAAGCGTACATTATACTTTCTTATCCTTACTATACTATAAATACTAAAACAAAGTCGGAAAGCCTTGTGAATCTCCTTATCTACCCGTTCAAGTATCGGAAAAGCTGGTCCTAAATATAAAAGAGAGAATATACAAATCATGTTATCGACTCTGGTTTCCTGTATGAAGTTTAAATGTCATCTTGACCAAATTGTGACTCATGACTGTAGCTGTGATTTTCTTGGCCCAATTGCTGACAACGGAATCACCAGTGTCAAAACCTAACCGTGTTATTTTAATGTCAGAGGTTCTCCGATGTAAGCTGTCCGGAAGGGACTATGCGTAAAAATTCCGGAATTTTAAACCACACGTCTTTATGAAATTGATAGAAGATCCGATGGCTCTCTCAAACTTCTTTGAAACCCATACTATACAGTAAAATATCTGAATCACTTGTTGCAATGCAAGTAATATTAAAGCTAACCGCACACGTACAGGAATTTGCACACCGCAACTCAACGCGATCGTTGGATCTCCAACAGTCGTGTAATGTGTGTGATTTTACGACTGCGATTGGCAATGTTTAGACCAGTTTTAAGTCGCAACGACTGCAGTCTGGAAGAACCAACAAGTTGGTTCTTCCCGACTGAAGTCGGCGTACTTAAAACTGGTCTAAACATTGCCAATCACGGTTCTAGCGACGATCGAGTTGAGTTTCGGCGTGCAAAGTCGTGTAGTTGCCGGCTAGCTTAACGGTGTACTGGGGAATTTGTATACGCCTATTTACTTCCTGTAATTGCAAAACCACTAAAATTTTCCAGTGATTAATATATCTTGTCAAAGGTTCTATTTGTAACACTTACAATAATGGCAAAAGAAGGCATCCTTGTCTGACACCTCTGTACACGTTATCCGAAAGATACCCATTAATTAGTTATCGAATACTAATGTTACTACAGAAAATGGATATCCATCTCTGAAAGTTGTTGCCAAAATAAAGCTTTTGCAGAACTGTCAATAAAACGGACCAATTTACCATATCGAAAGACTTTTGTTTATAAATGGAAATAGGGTTACATGGCTTTTCACCCAATTTGGGCATAAATATCACTTATATCTCTTACAATAACCAAATTGTCATCCATTGAATAGATCTCCTTCCTATAGCACAAGTTTGAAACTCCTTGTCCATGTGCGAAATGACTCACTTCAGTCTTCTATGCAGGACTTTAGCAAGCATCTTATGGTCAGTGTTCAATGTACTAATGTGACGCCAATAAGACGGGTTTGTGGCATCACCTGTTTTATGGATCAGAGTAGTAACTCCAGTGAGTCGACTTTCGGGCAGCCTCCAAGTTTTGAAAATACCATTGAAAACATTTTTTATGTCATCTCCTATCAAATCAATGAAATGTATGTAAAAGTCTTAAGGCAGCCCGTAATTACCTAGGTTTATGTTCTTGGCAGGAATAGAAAGAACAAACTTAACTTTGCATTCTCTTTTCTAACACTATCATCACCACTTACTTTAAAACCATGATTCATATTTTTGTTGTTATTTTCATGGACATTGGAGCATTCTTCACCCCCGGTTGCTCGAATGGGCTGTTTAAACGTTCTGCGAACATTTGTTCGAATAATTTTACGTACTTCCCTTTCTTGAAAAAGAAATCAGTGTTCTGTTGAGCTGCGCAATATAGAATCGCTTCTGCTAGGAGATGCCGAACACTTCACCACACTTGAAAAGCTTTGCTTCTCGGTGCTCCATAGCCTTCGGGTTTATTAATCGGAATTTAAGGCTTTGATTGCTGGGTTTACTCAATTCAACTTTGTCAAGTAATTTGTGCCTTCCATTGTGGCTCAGCGAATAAACATCTCAGTGCGATGAGCGGACACATTCTTTACCAAAACACCAGCATTTCTCATCTGCCACGCAGTTATTTTGACTATTTCATGAAGAATGGAATTCTCTGCTGTTTCCCCGATTTCACCAACTTAACCAATATCAATAATCATACTGATTGAGACTGACACAAAGCCGTGTTCCCGAAGGAAGATAATCCGTTACGCAGTTTTACTGTCTTTCCTAAACAATTAGTTTGGTAACTCCTAAATGGAAAACAAGCTTAAGAGGAAAAAACCACTAAGTTCCATCTGGAAAAAACATTTCCAAAGTATTTCCAGACTTAGAAGGCGTTACGAAGGATAAAATTGCACTAACTGCACGACCACACCTTCAGAAGTTTCCCCTCGTTTAACACACTGGTCAGCCGCTAAAATCCATTAACAAGATTCAGCTTTAACTGAGCATGTGCAAATGCACAAATCTGCCTTAAAAAACGGTCTGTTGCCTGCTTTACAAATACCTCTCTAACATAATGCATAAAAGTGAAAAAAGGCAGAAAAGTTTTACACAGAAAGTTTAATAATTATTAAATTTTCCTTCATTTCATTATTTGGCCGATGCTTGAATTCAGACGACGCTAATATTTGCGCTTTTCTACATCTCTACCTACTCTTCTCAGAAGCTAAGATTTGTACTTGAAACTGGAACCCGTCTAGTTAATGCATAATTTACCCAGAGGATTGGATCATATTTATAAAAAGACACTGAGCGACAAGTAAGCCCTTCAGTTGAAGTATCGTTTCTCATGAGAGCAAGATATATTATTTCTCTATCTTATCGCCAGTTCCGTTTCGATATTATTTTGTAAAGAAAGGTCCCATATTCCCATTTTATTCAAATCCATGGCTACATGGTCACATGCAGGGCAGAATGTAGGATCTATGATGGGGAGGAGTTATTCGCTATAAGTCAATCGAGAACTGTTTTCTTTCAATTTGAGTGCTGTTCCGAGTAATTCAATAGACTTATGGGGTGTAAGATACAAAACTAACACATGAAAATGGCTAATATTTCGATACACTTGGATTGTCTGTTGATAAATAACAATGAGGGGTTTCTCAGCTGATAAAACTGGTTAATCGACCGATAAATAAGGTTTTCACCCAAACCAGCAAGTTTAAGCAGTAAACTTGATTTATCGACTGAAGAACATGGTTGTTAGTCAAAAAGTTACGTTTTTCGAACTACTGGACATTGAGCATCGATAAACCAAGTTAATCAATACATAAGACACTTTTTGAAATAAACCTGGGCTACCAAATGGATGAACTAGGTGTATCAATACGACGAACCAAGTTGGTCAAACTATTTGGCACTTGGTGTCCATAAGCCAAACACCAAATGCTCAAAAGATACGTTTGCAGAATTGATACACCAAGTTTATCTAACTGATATGCAACTTTTATTCACTTTTAAGGGAGGAACTGATAATCCTCGTTTATCGAGCGATTAACTTGGTTATTAACTAGAACCCTGCTGTTTGGTTGATAAAATTGGCTTACCAGTCGATAAATCACGTTAAATAAGTTGATGAACCTAATTCATCAACTGATTGACCAGGTCAAATGTCAAATCTTTCGATGGACGTTATTGAACGGTTGATGAGTCTGGGTTGTCAAGCGATACACCAAGTTTATCAGTTGATAATTATTATTAAGTTTATCCAACGATAAACCATGTCTCTCGACTGATAAACCAGATTTTACATCCGAAACTGAATTTATCGGACTAAAAACAGAGTATTTTGTATTGTTGAACATTGGCCAAAATAAACGTATTTTTTTTTTAATGTGTTATTTGACAAATCTGGTTTGCTAATTATTACGTGTTTGCGCCGAACCAACTTTGTCAATCAACACTAGGTCCATGGACGCCTTATGCTAAATAATTCGAAAATCTAAGTGGCATATAGCGTCGATACACGGGTTTATCATTTTATAAACTGGGTTTATCAACCTAAAACAGCCTGGGCATAGTCGTCTGATATCTCGAAGATGGGGAAATTAATATTATTTTCTAACTTTCCCAGTAGCTTAATCTTTAAATCTGGGCGTTTCGACGAGTCTAAGCGCTGTTATCACTGTACTTTTCCAGCCCCCTGTAACATGTTCAATACGGGCGTGTCTTTGAAATCGTGTTGTCGAATGAAAGAATATTCGTCACAAAATTTAGTCTTAACTATCTGTTTGTTCGTTGTATAAACCGTAAGTACTAGTTAGTTACTTCATTGGCAGTAACACTCCTCTCTATGGCAGTAAACAGTCGTGTGGAATATCAGAACAGTGTTTGACAATGGTTCTCAGTGATTATCGACAAAAAGTAAAGTATGAAAACTGTATTCCTCATAATCCTTTCTGTTGGGTTCATTTTAGGTTTCAATGAGGTTGCCTAATTCTGGTATTAATCAGGCATTTATCAGGTGTTAATCAAGTTAATATTAAACTTAAATGTTCAATGCAAGGGAGTTCAATAATCCCAATTGTCTTCATTAGTTAAATTTGTACATTGTCCTGGGTGTTTTGCACATGGTTGACACAACTTCTGTTTGCTGGCGCAGTGTGAATGGTTCGCGATTGTGTTTTTGTCCGGTCTAGTTTCCGTTCTTGTTTTTGTTTCTCTGTGTCCGTTTCTGTATACGTGAAAAGAACACACGCTCCCTGTATGGAGGTTTACATTTCAACCCCTTGACGGCTCAAAAATGTCAGAAATGAATGTATTGACAACAGAATATGTTTTGCTACATTTATTCAACACAAAAAATTAATAATACGTTCTGCCAACGTCGTAAGTACATTTAAAATATGAATTCTTTATCACGCCTAATCGTGATATGAAGGGAATTGAAATTCGCAGGAGAAGAGAAACAGCATTCTGGATACAAATTTATATCGATTTAAATTCTAAAATAATGTCAAATGCACCTTTAAAGTTGAAAGATACGTTACTATTCACACGTTTCTCATGTCGTTTCTAAGTAATTGTCCTTTACAACTGGACATCTACTCTATGGCTTCCTTTCCAATAAAAATACTTCGAAAAATAAAAACAAAATTTCATTACTGATAATTTAGCACGTACTTAACGATTTATTTATATGACAAGTCCTTACATTCTTAATACCATATTCAATATTCAAGCAATAAAAGGAAAGAATTCAATGTCAGAAGTGTGGCATGATTTCCTTTATTTTCCAACGTGTTAATCATCGGATTAGAAATGGCTTTATAGGATAATAATAACGATGTACGTCACAGTCAGATTCACGCCTTCCTCGGCTTCAAAATGTATGGGAGTTTGTCCTTGATCAAAATGATCGGACAACTTTCCTAATATTCACATAATACTACAAACTGAGTTCTGACGACTGGGTTTGACAACAGATTACGTTTTGATGGGCGAATAAGTTTTGACGGCTTAATAAGTTTTAATTTACGACGGTAATAGTTTTGACGGCGAAATATCTGTAGACGACACAATGGCTTTTGAGAATAGAAAAAGTTTTTTAGAGGCTTAATAAGTTTTGACGGCTTAAAAGTTGACAAAGACAGTTTAAAGACTTTTGACGTCGTAAGTTTCCTTTTTGTCCTTTTTGCAACAGAATAAGTTTCTAAGACTTAATAAGTCTTGACGTATTGAGGGCTTTTTATGACGAAGTGGTTTTTAACGACGGAATAAATTTCGACGGCATAATTAGATGGTGGAAACGAAGGAACATAGTTAAATTACATCATTTCATATCAACTACTAAACAAAACGTTAATTTATTTGTAATTTACAAAGACACTGAAAAAAATTAATTTAAATTAAAAACCCAATGGAATTATTGATTTGAAGAGAAGTTTTCTCCAACCTACATAAACGACTTGAGAAGAAAAGTTTCCTTTTTTATTCGTCCTGTCGTTTGTTTCATGACTATGAATCTTAAGCCATAGAAAGCATTAAAAGGCTGAAGTAACCGAAACTGCATCTGAAATAACTTCAATACCTGGTCAGCTAAAATTAAAGGATATCTGAAATGAATGCACGACTGAAATTACTTAACGAATGAATTTAAGTAATAGCCTGGAGTCAATGCATGTGTAAACTCTCATGAAACTACCGCAATAACTGTAGGAATGGATTGCTTATTGACATGAAGATCTGAAATATTATAGTTAGGGAGCTACCCCCCTAATCATTTACACTATCGGGAACGAAAGGTTTGAAGGTCCCATTGTATTTAGGATACCGTGACAAAGAGAGAAACCCATTTCTTAAGTTTCGCATGCGGGCCCATAAGAACAGGTGGGACCCTCAAGGCCCCCAAAATGACAATCAATTACACTTTTGAGAACATCAATAAAATTAAAAAAACTGCAAGTACCAAAACCATTGAATTGAAATATAAAACTTAAGAAAACGAAATCCGGGGCATTCACCTCTTAAGAAGGGCTCAAAGTAGGACCCAAGTAGGGTCTCAATTACACTTTTGAGAACAAAGTTGAAACTGACACCGTTTATTCTCCATGTATGAAAATATGAAAAGTTCAGGAATTACCGAAGAATCTGTATTTCTTACTGGAAAGTCTGTGACTACACGTCGACCAAAGACCGTTGTTGCTACACAATGTTATCTAAGTCCTACAAATTTAGGCTCTCAAATGACATTTTAAAAGCCAAGAGCTTGCATTGTAGAAAATTTAGAATTTTATGAAAGAAAATTTCATGAAATTTGCACCGTGAGTACCAATTTAATTCGATGATCTGGTGATTTTGTCATTTCCGAAGTGCGGAAAAGCTCACCAAACTGCTTTATGAGAAATCACGACTGCATTAGGAACTGCAAATTGCGCCCATGTCGCTCTTCCGGTAGCTACGCCACTGGCCACTGCTTACAAAGCATCTCAGTCGTCCTCCTCATCAAATGTTCACGATGTGTCACTATCGTCGGTGTCACAGTACCCTATACTGGATCGTCCTCGTTTTGGGGGCCCAGTGAAAGATACACACACAGAATGATAGTATTTATCCACAAGTTCCCATCCTACAGGAGGTACTATTGAAATGATGTTCTTGTATGCTGCGTGCCATGTCTGGGCAAAAAAGTTGCTGCTACGAGTTTTGATGGAGTTCATTCTCGCATGGTGGGATGACACAACGTCTGCAACTTTGAGTTTTGCAAAAGAATGCTTCACACGTTTTGGTCCATATGACTTCACAAATCTTTCAGCTAAAACCACAAAGCATTCCCATTTACTCCTCGTGATTTATAAGTCCCAATGTATTTTGCTATTGAGAGGGTATTACAGTTTTATGTTCACCTTTTGTCTTCTGTCTGCCTGGTGCCGATTATAGCATACGATATCAATCGGACCAGTTATGAATTCTCGGTAATTGCAGGACAAGAAAAAATACGATTGCGTCCTATTTATTGTGTACCTCTACTTATGAGAGAAGACGTGATTTTGAGGGAACGATCGATGGTGATCTGTGTAAAGTAGGAGACCATCCTTTCTAAAGTGATGTTTTGCGTACAAGTAAAGTGCTGGAAGATATATTTCAGCTTTTTCCCAAAAAACGTAATGCTCTTGTTCGCACAGGACATGTCTTGAGGGCCCATCGACCTACTTCTTAAAATGAACTTTTAATTTTGAGTTGTTAGAAATGAATAATGTTAAATATCGGCCTTTTCCCGGATGGGAAATCGCATACTGTGTGCGGCCACGTGGTCCATTTGAGCCGATCTTAAGCTAGAATGCCCATGGACATCCCTTCTTAAGTAATGTTTCTGTGTCAAGTGATGTGTACGGATAATAAAAAAATCAATTTCGGTTTTGCTCTCAAAAGTGTAATTGAGACCCTATTTAGGCCCCTAGTTGGGCCCTCCTTATAGGACCATCTCCCCAGTCATTTCGATCTTAAGTATAATTTTTGGAAACCTTTGATGTAAGTGGATCGGTTCTGCAGTAATTTATATTGATTTTGTTGGGGCAAGTTAAAATGGGTCCATTTGGGACCCTTGTGGTCCAATTGGGTCGCTTGTGGTCCATTTGGGCCCTTCTTAAGCGAAAATGCCCCGGAAAATCGTTTCTCAAATTACATTTTTATTTTTATAACCAGTGATGAGTGGAGACTAAACGGGATCAGTTTCAGCTTCGATCTCAAAAGTGTAATTGAAACCCCTTTTGGGCCCCTGATTGGGACCCTCTTATAGGACCACCTTCCCAATCATTTCGATCTTAAGTATCATTTTTGGAAACCTGCAATGTAATTGGATCGATTGTTAGTAATATTGACTTTGTTCTGGCAAAATAAAATGGGCACATTAAGGCCTTTGTGGTCCATTTGGGTCCTTCTTAAACGATAATGCCCCGGAAAATCTTTTTCTTAAGTTATATTTTTATTATCAGTGATGGGTGGAGACTAAACGGTATGAGTTTCACCCTTGTTCTCAAAAGTGTAATTGAGACCCTACTTGGGTCCTACTTTGAGGCCTTCTTAAGTGGTGAATGCCCCGGATTTCGTTTTCTTAAGTTTTATATTTCAATTAAATGGTTTTGGTAGTGGCAGTGTTTTTTATTTTATTGATGTTCTCAAAAGTGTAATTGATTGTCATTTTTGGGGCCTTCTAGGGTCCCACATGTTCTTATGGGCCCGAATGCAAATCTTAAGAAATGGGTTTCTTTCTCTGTCACGGTTTCCTAAATACAATGGGACCTTCAAACCTTTCGTTCCCGATAGTGTAAATGATTAAGGGGGTAGCTCCCTAACTATTAGAATCACCGAACGGCTGTTTAACTGAGATCAGCAACTGCACGACAAAAATATTCCCATAGCTGGAATCACTTATCGACTGCTATCATCAAAAATTGCACAACTAAATACAATATTTCACGAACTGGAATCACTTATCGAATAAAATCACGGATTGCACGATTGCAATATTCAAATAACTGGAAACACTTGACTACTAGACAGAATTCAAAGATTGCATGACTAAAATATTTCAATGACTGGAATAATTTGACGACTGAAAATAACAGATTGCACAACTAAATTTTTAAATGACTGGAATCAATGAACGACTAAAATCGCAGATTGCACGACTGAAATATTTTAAAAACTTAAATTACAAAAATGGTTTTAGATTTAACATCAAACTAAAACTTAATTTAACTGATCAGAATTTGGCCTCATAAGCTGAGAGAATTAACCGATAAATTTTCTCCCGAAAATTTGAAGACTTTGTACGAACAACCTAGAGCTAAGTTTCCCGTGTCCATTAGTAGTTAGGTAGCTGAACATAAATGATAAGATGGTGGAGGGGCTTAACATTTTCAAAATTTTGAGAGGAATATGTAAAGGTTTTAAACTTCTTTGTCGCAAAATTATTAAATAACGTCTCACGATTATCTATCTGTATAACAACATTTGAATTTATCTTAAATTTAACAGTTGAGAATTTTTAGTAACCAAAGGTGATAGCCCATCTCCCCGATCCCCAATAACGTTGGAAATTTTAAAGGAATGAATGAAAAACCAAGAAATTATCTCCTTCCAAACCGCTCTCCTGTCAGCTACTAAAGACAAGAACTGAATGAAGGTTTGTTCTTTTTTCTTCTTTTAATTGCAGGGAGAGTGTAAATGAAGGTATTGAGGGCGCTATTTATCGGCAAAACAAATATAGCAAACCAAATATAAGCATCAGTAGGAAATTGATAACCTGCACTCGACAAAACTCCTGTTATTATGACTGGCAGCCAGCAAAGCAAATCTGTGCCGATAATAATGGAAACCCTTAGCGCCAATCTGATTTCTTCCTGATTGTCACCAGGGCGTCCAGATTGGACCCTGGATACAATGGCTGATAGAAAAATTGATATGTAACATAAAGTAATTACCAACACGCAGATTGCACAAAAGTAAATGTATACGATTTGAGAGTACATCCATTGGAAACTTTTTACACCGGTGTCCCCAAGAACCCGTCCAAGATTTGTTCCAAAATAATAGTACTCATCGGACACATGATACTTCGAAATCTCAGGAACAGTAACAAGAGGTAGGCCCAAACAAATGTCAGAAAAACCAAAAATTTCTGCGCCAAATTCAGGCAAAATAATTGGCATAAGCGTAATTGCAGCACTAAAGCCCCAAGTAGTTGCGACTATCGTTGCAGTCGACTTCGAGCCAAAATGAAATCCGCCGAATGAGAATACAATTGCAACGAACCTTTCGACACTTACAAATGTTAAGATTTGGAGTGACGCAACGTTTGCCAAAAAACCAATAAATCCAATTATTTTGCACGGTATTCCGTTCCTCCAGCCAAGTGCAGCCAAAAAGTAGTCTTTTCCAAAGGTTACATCAGATATCCCAATAGCAAGAAGATATACTCCCATCAGAAAGTCCGCAATAGCAAGGTTAATAAGGAAAGTATTTTGCATTTCACTAACTGTTGCTGAAATCATATTGCGCATGACAGGAATCTTAGATTGTAATCGACCAACTATCACAATCATATTTGCTATCAGAGCAACTAAAGAGACTACCCATAAACTAATTCGCAAAAAGGTGTTTGGTATCATAGTCTTGCACGTGTTGAAGGGGGAAGGAGGAGCTTTGCACTCAGTTTGCTGTTGATCTTGAAAGAGGCAGCAAATCCCATAATTGTCTGTCTTTCTGTAAAAGAGCGACAGTTGGAATAAACACCATACAAAGGACAAATTCTCATTTTAAAAGAATGGAACATGCGTTTCAAAAAGGAGACCGAACTGAAAGGCTAAGTAAGGCTGATACTTCATAACTTAGTGGCTTCAATTCAGTATTAACTCACCTAGAAATATCATGCTATCAACGCATGAATAAGCAAATTAAAGCACATTAAAGGCTCTCCCCCCTGTTACCCCAAACAACAATGTGTCCAGTAGTCTACAAAAACTTTCAATTGGCACAGCTTTTGGAATGACACCAAATGAAAAGAAATACACTGATAACACATTAGGGTAATCACCAGGTTATGTTCTGAAGCAATAAACCTGAAACACGTCCCGATGAGTATGAGTCTAAGATTCATAGTTGTGAGAGAAGCTTAAGGTATAGGTTGGGAAATTTGAGCCTGTCTGTTTTGATGGACAACTACGGACTTTTTATATACATGGACAGAGCATGTAACGCATACGTCCTATTCGTGGATTGTCGCCACCGCCTGGGTTGAAAAAGGCGCCCCAAGATGGCCCCCGTGAAGCTATCATTTGTATGATATGACAACCACTCTATAATATTTAAATTTGAATGAGAAACAATATCATATTCCTGTAATACCTGTAATGATGTTTGACCTTTCCTTGTATTATTTCGAAAATATTTCAACTTTCTTGCAAGACCTACTGATTTGAACAAGTTGAGCAAGTCCAAACTTTCACACAATACCATAACAGACAACCCTCTTGTTACGCCTGTACTCACACGTACGGTAGCGACAATTTAACCTGTAGTAAGCTCTGTCTATGTATGGGATGTTCGTGTGGATAACTAATTAAAGAGAGCAAAAAAGAAATCTCAATACATTCGAGTTGTCGATAAAAAAATATTCTTCGGCAGCTTTTCATAGTCTTGTGCAAAACAATGCCGGAAATGGTCAAACATACCAATTCATTTTAACATAGTCAAGGTAAAATTGTCAGGAAAAAAATAAGAATAGAAAACCTTGGAATTCATCCCCCACAGCTTATGTGAAAAGCAGATATTCTCAGCCCGAAATAATGATGGCTTTGAGGGGAGCTTTTCCCGAAATTTTGAAATATTCGGGCGAATCTATTTGGATGTTTACAAATTGTCGGGACATAGGGACAAACGAGACGATGCATTGGTTTTTCAAAAGACCAAGCTTTCAGCTACAACATCAAAGCCATGTGATGACATTTTGTAATTTTAATGACACCTCTCGACTCACATCCCTCCCTACAACTGCCGTCCAAAATGAAGACGATGACTCGTCGATTTTGTCCCTTCTTCACAATGAACATGACTACCCCTGCACTTTTCTACCTAAATTTCTGATCATTTTGAAATTTTTCACTATTTTATTGATTTTAACATTTCATTGCGAAAAGTAACCTCAAAATAACATCTACTTAAATTCTGCTTGCAAGCCTAATGACGACCATTCCCACTATCAGAAGGGTTTGGATATATCAAAAATATCTACATACTTCGCGCCAAGCGATGGTTGTAGCTCCTTCTTTATTTTTCGGGCAAGATAACGCAATTACGACTGCTTAGATTTTTCTAATACAAGATTATCGTTGGTGGATCTCTGATGGAGCACGATTTTTCACAATTTCCTACACTCTCCACGCTAACTTAGACCTCGTGTTTCATCTAGCTGAAGAGCATCCGCCTCGAACGCGGAAGGCCAGGGTTCGATTCCCAGGTCGAGTAATACCAAAGACTCTAAAAGAGGAATCTACTGTAGATGTATGTGATGTTCAGCATAAGCAATGGAGTAGGGAAATTAAGCTAGTAAGCAACAACTGAAAAAAAAAAACCGTGACCGGGTCGACTGGAACCAATAGGTGTAAAACTCCATGTAACTTAACTAACTTAACTAACTCTGCGCCAACTAGTGAAGTTCGTCCGCTCAAACAGTCTTCCCGGCAGGGTTGCATTTCTCTGGCAGAGAATCCTATACCGAACAGCTCCCGGGTGATTCCGGTAAAGGAACATGATACCTTATTCTCTGCAACAGCATGATCTTCCAAGTCTTACGCTTGTACGTGTGAGACAAAGGAAATAGATCAAAGATAAAGTTCGCATGTACTTTTTCATTTCTTTAAACATCATAGAAACCATAGGTGTAATACGTTGACCCCGGAAAACACTTTTCTTTCCATTGCCAGCATTCCATGTTATTGCTAGCTTGAAGTTTATTTGCATATCATTAGTCTAGGGAGCCCCTTCCTGGTAAAACCCAGTAACAGTGAAACAAGACTATACTTACATCGTCTTTAAAAGATGCAGATGTCTGAATGCATCCGGGTTTATTTCAAAGATTGAGTTCAGCTGAAGATCCCTAGATGACAGAATAAAACCATATAGCTTGAACCCTTTTAAGCGTGTTTGACTTGATCTCATATGGTGAGAAATTCCGTTATCTCCTCGACTCAACTCCAGATACCTAAAGATTTACACATGATTACTTTGTAAAAACCTGTTTCGTGTTTGGATATCAATTCCTGTTCTCCCTTGGTTGGTATTTCCCACCTATCGTAAAAAGGCGACTAAAGGGAAACCAAGTTTAGACTTGAACC
The DNA here is from genome assembly GCA_037179385.1 of Holothuria scabra. NCBI lineage: Eukaryota > Metazoa > Echinodermata > Holothuroidea > Aspidochirotida > Holothuriidae > Holothuria > Holothuria scabra. The sequence goes on from CM074197.1 coordinate 27,229,157, forward strand.
ATACTGGAAAATAAATTTAAACTTTGAACTCTTTATCGAGTTGACGGACACTACATACCACATTCCTGTCGGTGTGTCGTTACATCTCATTTCAAATAACTGACCGATGAACTGTTTGAAATGGAATGTATGGAAACGAATAATGGAAAAAAGATAAGCTTGTGACGTAATTAGCACCAGACGCAACTCCTTTTGCTTTTTTGCTTTTGAGCATCATCACGAGTTTCAAAGTGCACGCAGACTTTTAAGTAGGAGAAGGGGGGTGTTATTAGTTACACCTCCCTGGTTGGAGCTAAAAGTAGTTTACACGCTACACGTCACCTTTTCGGGAAATTTCAAATGCATTTCCCAGGGAAAAAAATCACTGACTCCAAAATATGCGAAAATTTTGTTTTTCCGGAGGTGAAAACAACATCTCTATGGCAAACAGCATTTGAAAGGTACTAACTTTCACAGTGATGCAAAATTTTCCTGAGATCAAGTGCATAATTGGGAATCTGTGATGGCAAATTAATTTAATATTGCATTTAATTCATTCATAATTTTGATGTTGGTGCAGGGAGCATTAAGCAACATTGTCTGCTACGCAAAACATATGACGTAAGGTGATGCTAGATCTGCAAGAAAAGGAATTGACACAATTTGTGCACATTACATAACTTTTTGTGGGTTTGGTGAAATGGGAAGGTGTTAATTAACTTAGAAAACCGATCTGTAGAGTGAGTTATCTTGAGTTTGGGAAAAGGTATTACCACAGAGTTTGGAGAATATTGTTTGAAATATATTTTTCTTTGAACTTTCTTGCAAGACCTCATTAAAAGTGCCACTGGTATATGCCTTTAAAGGAAAATACTAAGGGGTAACTGATTTAGTGAACTTTAGTAATATTACGTTCCTATACACGCTTTTGAATTTAACGACCATGTTTACATTGAATGTCCATAAAGATGTTCAAATACTGCTCTCTTAGATGCTATTAAGCCTTATCGGTGTCGTAATGATATTAAAGGATTAATTGGTGTTTGAATTGAACATATTTCACACCCCAACCATTCAAGTTAGTGAACAGAGGGACAAACCAACGCAAATGAGTTATATTATGTAACGTAGAAAAAGAAACAATATTAAATATGGGCAATTCACATGCTAAAAATCGATTTTTCTTTTGTTTTTCTGCGTCTTATCTCCCATCTTCGTGTTTTCTTTATTTTTTTTCTAGGGAGTGTCACTTCCCGACGAGCCCTAAAAAGTTTCTAAGTGCACTTCCTTTCACACTCTCTCTGTAACTTATTTACTTTGTGATACTTGTTTTTATCTTGTGTTGTGACGAACCAAAAATAAATGAAATGAAATGAAAAATGAAAAAGAAGAACCCTTTTGCTTACCCTTGTTGGGAAATAATGTTTAGAGGTTTTGACCGTCTCACCTCTGATGATCCTCAAATGGCCATTGACCTCCTACTGCAGTACATGTACATAAATTCCGCATATGCACTTTCGCAGTGCGTTATCTGAGATACGTTGGCGCATATATGTAAGATACGCAGCTCAAGTAGATTAACCCCTTAATAGCCGAGTTCGCAGTCCATATCTGCGCATGCGTGTGTAACCTTTCTGTCCAGGTCAACTGGTAGTGAAACATCTGAGCGCTACGCCACCCTCGCATAGCAGTGCACACTGGTTTTACGTACCTTTACATCCCGCCGTTAGCTATAAACACACATTAAAGTGTTACCTTTGACTAATTGCGCAATACCGCTCCCTGAAGAAACTCCTAACTCGTCTTTTAAAGTTGTGGCTTTGATTGAACAGTTTATTGAATTTATGAGATGCCTGATGTGTTCTTTTATTGTGCCATGAAGGAGTATAGCTTTAATGTCGGGGAATCTTTGGCAGTTGACCTCACTGCAATCGAAATATACTATTTCTACAAAGAAATGTAAAAAGAAAATTGACTAACGTACATCTGAATAGGGTACCGGTAACGTATTCAACATCATTATATCTGCTATCCTTTAACATGTGGTATTTTGAAGGCACTCGTCGCCCAAAGTACAATTTCACCCTGAGCATACTACGACACTCTTTTATACTCTTTAATGCTCTTTGGTTGGCTTCAAATTAAAACAAATGCAGAGGTGCTCATATCACAGAGCAAACATTGGGAGGGTTGTGATTACATATGGTTCTGGTTCTAGTAGAATACTACAAACTGATCTCCGCAAACGTTACGGGATATGTGGCTGTAGGTGTGAAACGGACAAAAATTAGTTCAGAGTATGCTAGGATCTCCTCAAGAATGTCAAGTTCAGCTTACGTATTTGATTTATGAAGGTTGCAATAGAAGGGGTATTCCGAACGACTGGAGGCAGACAATTCCGCTAAGCCACTGTCCCTTGAGTAAAAGAAAACCTAAAGCAATCCTCTTTTACAGTATGGTGATGAAAAGAGATCGAAGAAGACCTGAAAGTAGAGATTCCTTTATTGCTTGGCTTAGAAACATGTCCGTCTAGGTTGACAAGGAATTTATAAGCAGCATCTCTAACTTAAGTGGAACAATCCGAGGGTTCTGTTTGCTTTTGAAATAAGGCTATGTCGTTAATATGATCGGCCCTGTTTAATTTACTGACGAGATAAGAAAGGATGGAAACTGTTTGTAGTGCACTTCGCTTATTTTATACGAAGTTACTAGAGGTTTTGTCTTATGGGTAACACTTATGGCAAAGCACTTGGATAAATTTAAGTTGCCATTTACACTACTGGGACATTTTGTGGTCACCGGGATATGCTCTAGAGTGAAACTATGAGATACGTTTTAGAAAGGAACTTGAAGTAAGTGGGTTGCCGAAATTGGCTCTCTCTTGTGAGATGAATACCTACCTTAAATTACGGCCTCGTTGACCACCTATCAGATCTTATCGTTTAAGTAGGGATATAAACGCGCCAGAAACATACTATTCCATTGCACGGCAAATGGTTATTCAATCTATACGTTAAACAGGGACGGATCCACGGGGAGGGGGGCTTTTACTGCCTCAGCCCCGTCACATTAACAATAACAAATACACTAAATTAACCATAGTGTTAATCTGAGAGAATATTCAAGGGGGCTATTTCAGGCCCATCCTTTCCCTCACAAATCCAAATAGAAGATCCTCGTATTCTATCAAGTGGGTGAATAGACCATCTACCTACTTTCCTGCCGCCTTCCCTTAGCCGCAACAGGGAGCTGCAACTCCCTGCCATAACAGCAAGATTTGAATAATGTGAATAGCTGTTGGCCAATATGCCATCAGGTTATGAGCGTTACCAACTGACCTATGTTCACACAGTCGCACGTCAGCCCATTTCAAACGGTGGTTCATTATGGTATAGTGCAGGGGTGTGCACACTTTTGGACCAAATCATGTTGTTATTGCCTTCTGGGTAGCCCCAGTGGAGCAGATTTAGGTGTATATTATAGGTACCGTCTTAACCGTCACCCCTTTGAAAATCCTTCCCCGGTTAGATTGACCAATTTGCAAAGACCCACATGCACACCCCTGGTATAGAGGGACAGTGATCAAAAACAATCATATCGGAGAAACGCATTTTACAATTTTCAAGTATGTTTAAAGTGTTAAATATGATGCAACACGTAAGAATTAAAGCCCTTGTATAGTTGTTGATGCTGACAACGGACAATAAGGCTATATGTTGATTTTGATTTCTATTTTGTCGCGCACCGGCGTGCTTTAATTAATCATGTATATACAGGCTTCTACCTTGCGCGGTAAACGCGTGAAAATTGGGTCGGTTTTGTAAGCGCCAATCATTCAACACAGTTTCGATACAAATCAATCCTAAGGTCTATTAAAAAACATTTCTCTTTGTTATCACATTTAAAATTGGATTTGGCATGTCCTGTTTTACATGTAGGCAGTTTGCATAGCTCAACATTTAAGAAATTAGTGACCGCTGCAACGAAGAGTATTTACAATAAGTCTTAGTACATATTAGTATAAGACCTTTCAAGTGATTATCATAATACGGTTTGAAAGTGCAATTAGTGCAGCTACACTGTTAAAAATTTCTGTAAATTTACAGACTTTTTTAACTTAAACTTTTTGTATTTTACTTTTAATAGAGATTTTCTGTATCTTTACAGACACTTTGTATTGCTACAATAAAAAAAGGTTGTTTAACATGTATTTTCTGTTTATTTGATAAACCATTTCTGTCTGCTTTTTTAACCAAATTTTACTGCTTTGTAAAACTTTTTCTGTAAATTTACAGAAATTTTAACAGTATTTTGTATTTTTCTGATTTCACATAAATATACTGTCATTTAACAAACATTCATTTTGTTTTTAAGCTGAAAAAGAAACAAAAATAAGCCCAAACAAACAAACAAATAAGAAATAGCCAGAAAATTTTCAATATATAACATGCATCGTTCTGCGAAGTTTCAGTTAAAAAAGAAAACATTTTTGGCAAATTTATGGCCCTATTTGAAAATTAACTTACATTTATTATACTGACAATTGGTATACTGATGTCAACTCATCGCCACAGGCGCTCATGCACTTGATCGAATTAAAAACGTTTCACAAATTTACTTGAAAGAGTCTGTAAATTTACCACTTTATGACGTAAATCTCATTTTGCATAAATGGGTGGAGCTTATTTTGTAGGCATTTTCCTAACAAAAGGATTGCTGTTGCTTTGAATAATATCTTTTTTGGCGTTTTTTAATCAGGAAGTGATAAACTTATTGTTTACCTTGTCTGGAAATGTTTGCAACCAATGTATTTGCATTCTTTGTCATATTTATTTTAAAAACAATTATTATATTGTACGAAAAATGTGACTTTCCAATTACAAAGTTCCTAGAGATAGCAGTCTACTTGACAACAATATGACAACAAAGCATCCTCATTGTGTTTTGATTGAAAACAACTTCGTAACGACACATTACGTTGATAAGCAAATACCTGATCTATGTAATGGTGAAGTGTATGTTACGTAATAACATTTGAGAGGAAAAATGCGATATTATAATAAATATTAAAACGCCGAGAATGAAAACAGTAGGCTGTAAATTCACACAAAATTAAGGTAAAAAAAAACAGAACAATTCTGTAATTCGATTTTACAGTAGACATTTGTAAACTAATTTACATGCAAAAACTGTAAAGAAAAAACAAACACTTAATGTTTTTTCATGATTACAGTCTGGCTGTAAAAAAAACATTATTTGGTTGGAAAAAAAAATTGCCATAAAAATTATGTAAATTTACAGAGAAATTTTTAACAGTGTAGTCATTAGACTTCACCGTGGTAGCTATTTATATTGTAAAGCACATTCTGAGATGCTTATATTTTTTTCATTGACATTAAGATAAATTAATAATTGTAACTCACAGTTCTGTTAGGTTCGAAGGAAGTGCGTTCCCCTTAATCACTGAAATCTTGTTCCTATCTAAATGACTGGAAATAAATGGAAGTAAAAAATGTGACGTATTTGGGCAGCTCATTGCTGATTATTTTCTTCAACCTTTTATCCCTTACCCCGTGGGCTTGGCCATTTTACCCCCGTTGCTTCCCTCTTCCTTTGATGTTACGACCCTTCAGACCAGTACACCTCACGAAGAATGTACATCGGCTCTCGTGTGTTTCTTTCGGAACAAACTAATGTTTTACTATCTTTTATCAGGCCAGGTCGAAAACGCGGAAACGCGGAAATCGCGGAAACCTCGTAAATCGAAAAACCGCGACAGTTGTCCAAAACACTGTCGGCGGTTTCCGCGTTTTCGACCTGGCTATATGGCCAGGTCGAAAACGCGGAAAGTTTTTCTTGCAGTCCTTCAATAGAACTAGAGTCTTATACAAACTGCGATACATGCTGTAATTCTACTATAGCTCATTGCTAAGAACGGAAATGTTATGAATGCGCTACCGGTGCGGAGTCTTTCGACGTAACAGAGTCTCGCCTGCATCACACGGCACCACATACTTAACTTGTGCGAGCGAGCCTGTGCCAAAGCATACTGCAAATACGAAAAAAGCTTGGGAAAAATGGCATTTGCCAATGTTGCGAGACCGTAATTATGCCCACTGGAAAATTCACGTTGTGAAACTTTGCATTGAAGAAAAAGGTATATCCTAAACATGTGTTTTCACCGATTTGGCCTGGCAATTATTTCTCCATTGACGTTTGGTATGCAGTGTATGTCACTTGCCAACTTCTTCAAATTTCCGAATTCAACACAGTTCCAATTTAATGTCCCCGCCGTGCTAATTTCCACCGACGGGGAACAGATTTCTGCACCATGCAGCGATTTCACTCACAAAACTTAATATGATGGTTGTAACTGGCAAATTATTGACTTTTTCAGCTTTACATTGTCCAGAATTTTAAATGAGGTTTATAAATGTTTTGTAAAATATCCAGATGACTCAAATGCGATTAATGTATTATTTATGTCCCCTTTGGACGGGGAACAAATGATTTGCTAAATGTTGCAGTTCAGAAAATATACGAAACTCAGCAAACCATAAAAATGACTCATCCAAAACCATATTTAATTAATAATTTCATTACCAAAAAAAAAAATGAAATTGCTTTCACATCTCAAGTTCTAATTCATGGATTTGGCTTCAAAATTGTCATGTCACGGGTTGGTACCCTTATTTATGGAATCACCCTTATACATTTCATGCGTGACACAATTTTCCGCGATCATGCGTTTTCGACCTGACCATCGATCCTTTACTTTTTCCTATTCAATGCAATATAGGCCATATGAACCGTTTTAGGATCTTGAGATGAAAATTGCGTGGCAGTTTGCTATACTCTCAAATTATGATAGGCCCGGCCCTTAATTAGTCTCTGTCATTTAACTTAAATGCAGTTATTATCATATATTATCAATTTCCTCAACACTTTTGGCTCTTTCGTGGAGAAGTTTCCTTTAATTCCTAAAGAAGGAATTTTTTCCGCGATTTCTGCGTTTTCGACCTGGCTATATAGCCAGGGATCGTCACTGCCCTTTTAACCTTGCCTTCTTATCGGTGAGTAGCTGACACCAATACCAAACAAAGTATTCCTAAAAGCCATTCCTTGCGTATCTTACGACTATGCTCTTGTCTTGAGATACCACGTGAGAGATGCCACTAATTAAGTGACTACCTTGTTAGGCAGGGTCATAATGAAGAGAGGAACAACTGCATCGGCCCTTTAAAATTTAACTACCACAGTGTCTGATGGAGAACATGCAGGGAAGTCGATTTTAATAAGGCTGAGTATTCCACGCTCTTTCTGAAATGCAAGTGATTCTTTCAGGTTGTTTATTCTTGTTTTTCGTTTATGATTTAATTATTTAATGTTTTTATTTTTTCATGCTTTTTTTCTATTTTTATTTTTTTTTCTTCAATTTTTCGTCTTTGCGCTCTGTTTTTCTTGTTGTTCATATTTTTATTGGCCATTTTTCTTCCTAGTCTTTCAACCCCCCCCCCCCCCCCTTTTCACTCTGGTCTTCTTTAGTTTTCTTTTCTTATCACTGGCGGTAAGGTACTTTAATCTTTTGTTACCGGTTACGTAGGATTTCAGTTCATACTTGGCCCTTCTTGGATCCCTGCGTGCTGTGTCTATGTTTTGAGGATTTTAAATTACGCCCCGGCTGATCGATCTCAAGGCCTTTCACTCTTCTTTGTGTTTGAAGTTGTTTTCTTGTTTTAATTGCTTGTTTGCAGGGTTTCATAAAATTTGCGATCATCAATCAACCGAACAGCGATACACACTGAAAGATTATTTCGGCTGTAGTTTTACTGATTTGCTGTGGGCCAGCATTTTGTCGCCAAGTCTGCTTTTACTATTCAGCTCATTTCTTTTAAAAATGAAAAGCAAGATCACGTTACCTTTATGAATAATAGAGTCACATGATTCTCTTGTGTCAATCACTTACAGGATAGTCTAATATACAAATCAAAATTAGGGTGACTGCATTTTCCCTTTAAGATGCTTAAACTCATTCAATATTTTCCATCTTTGCATGAAAAAGTCAAATCGTTTCTTAGGATCCTTTTTTATTTTGACGGCATTTGTCTTCAATATCTAGTGTTTGGGTAACATTCTTTTATACTACTCAAGATGAATTAAACTCAGAACTAAACGGATTACTTGCTTTAGAGAGTTACAATGTAACATTGCCTCTGTCAGGTCTGGAAGAATGCCGTTTAATCTTCGTTTAAATTACACTTTTATGCTTGGAAAATACATAAGTATCGTATTATAGCAAAAACCGATTTAAATAAACAACAACTGTCTGCATGTCGTGACGTCTCTTCTAAAGAGTGCAGAATAGTGATCTATGCCTTCATTGTGTTTACTTGGCTGGCCTGCGAGTCAACCCCAAATGTTACGTAACTGACTAACTGTGCATTTTTGCATATCTGTTATTGTAATGCAAGCATTTGTGTAAATCTGGTACTGTCAATCAATTAGACAGCCTTTGAAACCTGACAATATCAAGTATATATGTAGTGTGTTTCATTTCTTCCTGAGGCAGTAGGATGCAATCGCGGAGAGAAGAACGATGTTTCAAAAAGTAAGAAAGACAGTTTCATCGTGTGTGCAACGGTTAATGGATTAAAATTGGTTAAAATGGATGAAACAAGAAATAGGGACATCTCTTTGTAGTGACTGAATCTTTTGCAATCTCCATTCAAAGACACGAGATTAAAAAAAGTGAACAGGTCATGCAGGTTACTACTTACAGAACACGAAGACTTGACGGGAAAGCGTTTGGTTTTATCTGGGAAATCTTGTTATTCCTCAGTATCCTTAAAGAAAAAAGCAATTGATAATCATGCAACAGTTTCTTGGAAAAAATGTGAATCCATAAAATCTCTTATTGTCACACCAATCTAGCAATGAATACTAAACTAGTATAAATATGGTTCGAGTAAGCCCATTTGTAAGTGGTTGATATCACCTCATATAAAAAGACGATGAAATCCTGATTGTCCGTCTGTTTGGCTCCTGGAGTTGCCAGAACGAATGCTACTGAACTCCCAACAAGATACATTACAACTGGGGCTAGATAACCATGCAAGAGAGATTATTTTACAGGAACGATTTTATTTCGATTATTTGCTGTTTTTAATGTATAAGCTTTTTTATTTATTATGTGTGCCCGGTTTTGGTGTCAAAATGACTACCGAGGTAACACCAGTACAGGTCAAGTATACGAGTAATCATGGTGAGTCTATCGTCCTTCCTTGAAATCTGCGTGCCACTACTATACATAGCCTATATGACTAAAAACACGTCGTTGCCGCACTACGTCCTTTAGTTCATTTTATACCTGTGATAACCTTTATTGCTTTTGGCGATGGCTGTAACTTACATACGAGATTTGTGACAGTATTCGCATTAACGGTGTATAAAGTAAGCACCACCATCCCTTTTAAGTGTTTTTCTAACACGTGGTTAGAGAAAAAGTAGAAACCTGCACCAACAGACCTATCAGGTGCCTCAACAAAAACATCGCTCTTTGCTTATCTGCCGTGTCTCTACATATGCCAAGTGCAAGTTGAATCAGTTCCATATGTTGCGCTTTGTAGCCTATATACGATTCGCCTTTAACATTTTGTTGTCGATCCAATGATTGACGAATCGATACAAAAGGTCAAATGTACAGAATGGAGGTATTGTGAGAAACCCCCGCAGACGTATGTAGCCAAAATGATGCCAATACTGTCTAAAATAGATCACGAAACCTGCGAGAAGTGTGGACAAATCCAAGCAGCTGGTAAAGGCGGTCATTAGTGTGGCCCTGCAGTCGAACATCATCTACATTTTATTGTCTTTTTACAATTCTAAGCCCTCATATTCAGTAGCATTGGGGGAAACATGGAGTATTTCAGTGTATAAGCATTCATGATACAATGAAGTGAAGAATTTGAAAGATTAAAGCTGATGGACACAGTTATGCCCGTTTAAATTAGACCGTCACTTGACTATTCGAATTAAGTAAAATTTTCAGGAAAGTCATTACACTTACAGATAGTGCAGAACTGACGGGAATGTATCCGGTTCTATCTCAGTGATCTCGTTATTACTGAAGACCCTGGAACAAAGACGGTGATAATCATGCAACAAAATTTATTGCATGAAATAGAGCAGAATGTGTCAGGAATTTTACATAAAAACAAGGAAAACAAGGTAAAATTAATGTCGTTTAGAAAAGGAGTTTCACCACCCATACGGTCCCAGCCACCAGAGTAAATTACTCATACACTGTGTGCAGTGTAATGTTTAATATCAGAGATGAAGGAGGGACCTGCATGAAGCACATTGTAACGCCCCCTCGATATTCCGGAAGCACTTAAATTCGGCCAATGTCTTCAAAAATTCGGAAATTACCATTTCAGTCGAAACTTAAGGTTCCATGTTAGTTACAGTCGTTACACGGAAAACTCTTACGTACCAGAATTCATCATTGTCAAATTCAAATTTTCATAAAAAGTAGGAAACAAATTCAAATAAAATCACGAAACATTCGAAAAAGTTTTGGAAACGAAAATTGTCTTCAGTTTTACTTTATAGTCTTGATCATTAATTTGAGCGGAATGAGGGAAATATTCAGGCGAAAGTTGCTAAATACTATGTGGTGTTTCTAATCCTATTTTCGAAAGGCAGACGCAATGGCAAAGCCATGGGGCATTAAGTGTCGCCGAATCATATTTTACCTTTCGAACTCAAAAGTAAATTAACCAGCATATTAATCGACATTTATTTGTAGGGTGAGCGGTAAATCAGAAGAAAGTTAATTCGGGTTTGAAAATTCCATTTTCGGTAATCTGCCATTGCTTAGGGGCCACAAATTCCATTTGCACTGCACGTAAATTGTTACCCTCCGTTAAGACAGTACATGTCCTACAATAAACAATGTGGGAACATGCACACACAAGATACTGCTGGCCCACCTGTGATGGGTATTTAACAACTTTCCTTCTGAATTAGCTTGATTATATATAACCATTTTTCAGGAAAGCTTACAAAATAGCAAAATTCCTAATTGCGGAAAATGCAGTAACATGGTTTTTTCCAAAAAATTATAATCCTCATAGTGTTTATGAATGTGCAGAAATCCTGTCCTGCCCAAGAGAAGAATGATCATTGTGATGATAAATGGCAGGTCACAATACAGCACAAATTTCATTTTCATGTGTAAAAGAGGAGCAAAATCTACCCAGTGCGGTGAAATTTCCATTCAACTCGATCAGGTATTTTCCGAGATATTAGTAAATGAAGTTACTAAATGCATATTCTGGTGGCTTCTCACCTTGTTCTTGAAAGAAAAACAAAAATATTCATCACCATGTCCTTGAAACCCCCTGTCAATACCCTTTTCCTAACTCAAGATATCTCTCTTTAAATATTGGTTATTTTTGTCCAAAAATACCTCTGCTTTTCAACAAAGCCACAGAAAGTTATGAAACGTAGGCACTTTGCCTCAGATTCTTTTTGTTTTTCTTTATAATTGAGCGCTCTGTTTGTCCTTGAAATTTGATACTGTTGAAATGATTGGATATCATTTCCTGTAGATCTAACATTACCCTTTACGATATGTAGAGTACAACCAAGAATTTTGCCACAGCGGCATCAGAATTATAAATAATTGAATGCAATGTCAAATTAATGAGCCGCGATGACATCACAGATTTCTAGTGATGCACCAAATCTCAAGGAAAAAATGCAATACTTTAAAAATTTGTATCTTCCGAACGCTGTAAGCTATTGAGATGCAGTTTTAACCCCTCTGAAAGAGAAAATTCTTTTGCATATTTTGAAGTTAATGATTTTTTTCTACGGAAAATGCCTTAAATACTACATAGAACTGACATTAGTGTTTCAAAATGAGCTTGAAGGCAGCAGAGGTTATATCATTTCTTAACATTGACAAGAAATGTTTTGTTTCCCTTTGTTTTTCGGACTGTTGTGTTGACCTTGAAGCTAATAGAAATAGGACCTCCGTGTGGGGAATGTTATTTGGTAATCTTTTCATGCCCCTTATGCAATCACATTCTGATAATCAGGGAATGTTGAGGAGAAAATACAAAATAGTGTCCATTAATGTGAGGAAATGATGTCATATGTGCTTGCTTCAAGTTCATTTTTTTTTCAAAATGTGACAACTTTACTTGCTCATATCTTGAGAGCCACACATTGGATTTAATGCAAATTTTTACCAAAATGCTGAGAACAAGCACCCGTCTAACATATCAAAACGTTATATGACATTAAATCCTTCTTTTAACCAAATGAGTTAGCTAAGGATTTATCAACACTCATTAAAAGGTCATGGCTTATACAAGGGCTGTCCATTTTTAAAGAGGGTGATCACTTGAAATCAAGTTGAATGAATCTGAAATAACATTAGGTTTGTGTTAGGGATCCACCGCCTGCATTATTCTTTGTTCTAAATACTTTCAACATTGGGTAAAATAATCATCCGCATAAGAAAATACACCGGAAGACAATCATTAGCATACATGGGGTGTCAAAATTGAGGAAACGGGGATAAAGTAATGTAAATATACCGCCATCAGATATCAATGTACCGAAACTTGTAAAAATGATGTCACTTCATAAGTCACCCCCTCTATGCGTGTGGCCGTAACCCCATCCCTCAATCCACCTAGACGGACCCGTGGACAGATATTCTGATATAGGGGCGCAGGAGACAACAAAAAGCATAATGTTGATATTTAGTTTGTCAGTTTTACCGTGTGATACCCATTTTGCGGGAACCACAAGCTCAGGCATACCACAGATAGCTTAACCGGTGTTGGCAGATATTTACACAGGCGCACGAGGAGCGCCAAAATGTCTCTCATAGTAAGAATGTAAACTTGAAGTAAAATTCCCCGAATGTCGAAGGAATGAGAACACTAACATGGAAATTTTATCAGGACTATGAATTTAGCTAGAATGTATGTAGTTATTACAGTATGTTCACTTTGGAAGACGTTTTCAATTGACAAAAGAGTTAACATCTGAAACTGGTGTTTACGTCTAATAACCGCAGACGAATAGTAACAAAGCGCTCGAATTGTTTTATAATCGATTTCTTTTTCTGAGATAATTAAATATACGTTATGCCTATGGAAGTATTTTTCCAGAGTGTACTCTATCTCACGCGAGGGCGACCATCCCTTCCCTTTTACTTTACGTCAGTGCCCATTTTAACAAAGGTTAGTTTGAACAAGCTCATTACGTCCACACCGGTGCCTCAATTTACCTAGACAAAAGAACGTAATGGGTAGCATACACACTCCTAGCTACATTCAATAATGTAGAAGACTTGTTGAAGGGGGTTGAAATAATTTACTGGCGCGACTTTTACCCCCAAGGTCAATTAAAGTTAATCGATGGCTTAAGTTTTTGACAAGCTTCTATGATCATCACATTCTTTTAATACTGGTCAGCACTTGTATGTCATTATTATATGAGTACAATGAACATAAAATATCTTACGAACTTGTGTTTTATTCCTCCTTCCAAATACTAAACTTAAAATTTGGAGCATATCTTGTAAATTTGTGCTCCTATTGTTTAGTGTTTACAGAAAGGTAAGGGTAAATGGACAGAAATCAGAAATAGATTAACAATGGTATAAATTCTGACAAAATTGTCTTTAGTTCTCGATTCGTCTGCGTAAGTTTCTTCTCAATGAAATGCTTAACATGTACTACCGGTCCATCCACAAAATGCTAGATAATACTACTCACAGTATCCAAAGACTTAATGGGAAGGTATTCGGAGAAATATGATGTATATTGTTATTGCTCAGCAGCCTGTACGGAGAAGACAGAAATGAAAAGTAATCTTGTTTAGCCGCATACTTTATTACATAGTTTACTAACGTAATTGTTTTTACAGAAAAAAACATACTAAAGACATCTTACACAGATTATGCATTATCAAAGGAGCTAAATAAATTAATACTGAGTGTGCTACCCTTTCGTTCCTACTGATGGTATGCATACGCCAATGTCTAGCACATAGTCCATAACACACACAAGATCAATTATAGCACTGGTAAATTATGTAGATAAACAGATTGTAATAATAAAGAATGATAAAATTTAGGAGAAAGCTCCGCAACATTTCGGGTAAGTACCCTTCATCAGGCCAAAAATTATCAACTGATCGTAAAACGCTATTCAAATGAAACAACAAACCCGTGCAAACGCAACTCGACTGACGCGCGCATGGAGGCAAGGCACCTACGTCATCGCGTTGCGTGCCTTGCTATTTCCCCATCCAGGCTTCCTAGCAATTTTTTCTAAGGTACTGTACTTCTAGCCTATTGGCAACACACGCACTGCTCATGACCACTAGCTACTAAGCCAAACTGAAACACGCTGACGTCACACGCACAACCTCTTTATAACAGGATCGGTTAAGAATCGTTTGCCTTTTACGCGACTCAACTTCTTGAAACACAGTTAAACGACGCAATTGTACAAACTAAAGTGATAGTCATTACGCTATAAAAATACGCTGAGAGATTATGATATCATTATAAACGGACCTTGCAAGGAAAATTAATTGTCATCGTGTTCAATTTGTTTGTTGTGAAATGATATACTACTTACAGAATTCTAAGCAGTGGTGGAAAACTGTTCGGCGCTATCTTGTAGATATTGTTGTTACTTAAAGACCTCGAAAAATAGGAATGTTACAAGTTATTCTCAATAATTGTATTGGAAAATGTGTATTTGGCAATTAATACAGAGAACCTATAAAAAGTGACATAAATTTTACAAGACTATTTCCAATGTTAAGTTACAGCGTGTTAGCCCAGACAAATTTATGAGAGTCCTCAATGTGTGAATGTGAGAACTTTTGTAGCTTATTTGATTTTTGATAAATAGTTTACTATCCCATTTGGGCAATACACTTCTGTATTGCACGTAGTAACACTCAGAATCTCAAAAGTTGCATTTATAAAGGTTTGCTATCATGCATTTTTCCCCTTGTTGGAGAGAAACTGTAGAGTGCTCTGGCAAACATGGCGTGCACTGTTGAAGCATATTAAAAGAGATTCGTCGGATTGCACTGTTGAAGCATATTAAACGAGATTCGTCGGATTGCACTGTTGAAGCATATTAAACGAGATTCGTCGGATGACACTTGTAAACAATTACACGTGATTGTCCCGTCAAAATTAGCTAGAATCATCCCCATTGATTATGCTCTTATAGCTCCCAAGTTCTTAGAAGCAAGATTCTGGTTCGCTTCTGACCTTTCCATTGATGGTCTTCGGCTTAATGGGCAATTTAACGCTTTGCCTAGCAGGTCCATCTATTATTAAATATATAAAATGTATTCCCCCCTTTCGGTTTTTGGATATATAAGCACGTTATTTCACTGGGCGATAAGTCGTAAGTGTTAATGATACATGTTCCTACTTTGGTCAACTTGAAATTAATTGCTTAAACATTTCTTGGTAAATCGGACTTGCGTATAGGGCTGCGAATTCCTTTACAAAACACATAAACTAAAAAGGTCGAGTTCTCCCAACAGTTGCGGTTTTTCATAGAATAATTCGCCTAAATCCCAATTTGTAGTAAACTACAAATACATACATACACATACACATACAAATATACTTGTATGGTCCAACGGTGGAGCATCCGGAAGGCCCGGGTTCGCTTCCCAGGTCGAGTCATACCAAAGACTCTAAGAAAGGGACTTCTGCCATTGTACGTGATGCTCCGCATGAGCAATGGAGTAGGGAAAACAAGCCAGTGAGCCACAACTGGAAAAAAAAGGCCTTGGCCGGCTCGACTTGAACCAATAGGTTGGTAACTGGGCCGTAAAACTCCATCTAACTTACTAACTACACATGCACACATACATAAATATAAACATATACATATACATGTGCGTTAACATAAACATATACCAGTTTTCACAGGTGCCACTCACAGGATTTGAATGGTCGATGGAATGGTGTTTGGCGCTGTTTGATATAAATTATTGTTACTCAAATACCTGGAAGAAGAGCAAGTAATATTTTCATATATAAATGATAGGAGTTTCATTTGTAAAATGTAAAGCTATATAAGTATGTTAAACTTACTGTAAAAGTTAGGAGAAAGCGTTTAACGTTTTAATTGGTAGGCTGTAATCAGATTCGAACAAGTAGTCCCAAAATGTGATTCTAAAAGCTTGTTAAGCAAATTCGTAGCAAAACAAGGCGATAGATTTAAAAGCCAATAAAATAATATCAATTCGCTTGGCAATCCAATATAACACAGAAAATGCGATGGATAAATCATTTTACAGATAAGTGTAAGTGTAAGTGCTTAAGTGTAAGTTGAACAAGTAAAAAATTATCGAAGGGTCGACTATTCGCTAAAACAGTTGAAACTTCTCCGCTGAACACATTGAAAAAAATCAGACCAATCTGAAAGCACTCTGGCAGGCGCAAAGAATGTTTGAAAAAAACTCAAACATCAAGCTCAAATTTTTTGTGGGAAAAGGTATGCCTTGCACCGAGATACCGAGAGACCGAGATACGTCACCAATATTTTACTTCGAAACGACCCTGCCTTATTAATACTATTAATATTTCTCCGACGTCATTGATTCAATTTGGTTTGTTAAGGTGTACCCTAAGGAAAAAAAATAAAAAATATGTATTGAACAGCAAGAGAATTTTAACAGTCTCTCTTCATAGGACACTCTAGAGCCAAGATATGAAATGCTGAAGGTTATTAACTCAAATTAAAGTGGTGCATTGCGCAATTAGTTGTGATATCATTCTTGTACTGCACCTTGTACTAACGTGTGATAGAGCTCTCACCCTTATGGGGTGATGTAATCAATAAATCTCTCTCTCTCTCTCTCTGTGCAACGTGCTATGCAAGGAAATGGGAAGTGTTCAAGTTCATAAAACATTTTCGGTTTTAAAGGGAGACCAAGCAGGCAATTTGAGTTGTACAACAAAAGAAGTCCATAACTTATTAAGCAATGGACTAATTTGTTTTCAGAGAATAATTCTCAACATTTTATATATTGGCTCAAAAATGTACCAAGAAGATGGGAGTTAGACAGTTGGAAACAATTTTTCATGCTGTTTAATAGAAATTTTTGAATATTTTAACTTGAAGTATACCTAAACAAAACACTTTCAAAACACATGGTTTGTTTGTAGTTTGTATTTAAGAAACATGCTCATTTGAGTCCGGGTGTTTGGTCTAACGGTAGATCATCCGCTTCTCACTCGGAAGACCCAAGTTCTATTCCCAGTTCGAGTCATACCAAAGACTATAAAATGGAACCTACTGCCGTTTTGCGTGATGCTCCGCATAAGCAATGGAGTAGGATGAACAGGCCATTGAGCAACAACTGGCCGGCTTGACTTGCACCAATGGATTGAAAACTGGTCCCTAAAACTCTACCTACCTAACTAACTGTTCAACCAAACCCTCGACATCGTCCAAATAGAGTTTTCGCGATACTACATGCACAGAAGAAGCCAGCAAGAAGATACTGGCTTCATGCTATCGTCACAGACAAATACAGCTTTGCTTCATAAAAATGCAGGAAAAGCCGTGTTGTTTGTGAAAACAACGTCGGTCAGTTGCTTCGAGCGCGACGAACGCGCTAAACTAGTGACATACGCTTAGATAAATATCCTTCTGAAAGCAGATTCTGTTCTAACTGCCTTTGTTCACAAAATGCACCAACACCACAATCTAGCCGATCTGTGGGTCTTGGGCTCAAAAATGGTTCTCTAAAACCCATTGAGAACAGTAACGTAGCCAGTATTGTGTCATGTGGGGGGGGGGGGGAATCTAAGGGGAGAGACAAAAAACCACCATTTCAGGTGTTTTTGCATTATAAGGTTGGGTTATTGGGGGTTCAACCTCCGAAACCACCCGTGGTTACGCCACTGATTAAGAATACTGCATCACAGCATGTACCAGTTCCAGACAAAGACTGACATTATTGTTAACATTAGTCCTAGCCTGACGGTTACAAGTAGTAGCCTATAGGAATGCTCTAGAATAAGATAGAATGATCCTTCTATCCTACTGTATGTTCCGCAACAACCTTAGGCACAGTCGCACCATGCGTTATCCGGAATTACCCAATATGAATAGAACGGATCACACATCGAAAGTGAATCTATTTCGTAATAGTCTTATCAACCTATACTCAAAAATAGGGCGAAGTCTTCTATTCATGTTCTCCGAGGTCTAAGAATTTAGTACCTACTTATGCTAGAGAACTTATTTTAACAATATTTTCAACTTGTTGAAATACTTTTCCTTAGCCTATGGCCTGTCAACGTGATTGAAGTACAAGTATCATGTTTCATGGACTAATACGCAGATCTGCGAAGGGTTATTGCATTTTAGTTGGTTAATCTCTGAACGTCTGGCCAGGGAAGGAATTCAAAACAGGATATATATATATATATATATTTATATATGTATATATATATATATATATATATATATATATATATATATATATATGTGTGTGTGTGTGTGTGTGTGTGTGTGTAATATATATATATATATGCTCATTTTTTACTGTGTAGGCCTAATTATTATTTTTTGTTCCGGACCTAGTTTTTGTCTACTTTTTCCCCCTTTTTTCCGACCATGTTCGATTTATACGTGCACTTTTTAATCAAGGACGCTCTTTTTGTTTTTTTGATTTGTGTTTCATCCTTCGCACTCATGTTTTCTGACAGTCACTTTCGTCCGGTTCTGTGTTTACAGCGATCGCTTCGGATGTGATGTTTGTCGTGTCCAATTGTAACTGTTGGTTGTTCAGTTTGGTTTTTACCGCCTGATGAAGGGTTTATACCCGAAACGTCGTGGAGTTTTCCGCAAACTTTTAAGCACTTTTTTTAATACCTCTTTTCGACCTATACATTTCAACAGTGCTCCACAGCATTTCGACTTTATATAAATATATATATATATACCTATATCGTTTTTTCATACTATATTGCGCCTAAATCCCAATTTATAGAAATATATATATATACACACACACACATATGAATATATATTTATATATATATATATATATATATATATATATATATATATATATATATATATATATATATATATATATATATATATATATATATATAGATGAATGAGAGGCTTGGATAACAACGATATTCCGGTGTATGCCCAGGATCCAGAGGATTCTCAGAATTCTAGTTAAAAATTATTTAAAATTAAAAATGAAAGTTAAAACTAGAATTGAAACTGCACATACAATGATAAAAAGACACCGTGATTCGAGAAGCTTTCGGCTATTTTATTCAGCCTTCCTCGGCTCGAATGAAGCGAAATAAAATGCGTTCAAATAAAATTACTGTCAGACCAGCAAAACGAACAAAGGCTAAAAGCAACCAACACAAACTTAGCCCTGTTAAGAATAAAGCTTAAAATCACTGAAGAATGAACAACAAAAAGTAAAAAAGAAGAAAATTATAAGAAGCTTAAAACCAGCTGTAAAATTGCTGCGCAGGAGCAGTGAGAATCCTCCAGAAAGGTAAAAACTGATGGTAGATAAAAGGGGCCTGGAAGGAGTGTTAGGCAAGAACATTAAACATGGAAACAACCGGGAAAAATTGAATCTGGGCTTTACCGTAGGTAACTGATTCTTTTAGATGAGTTAAATTCCTTTCTTTTATTGAGACCCAATGGAAATAAGGTATTCAATTGGGCAAGCCAATAACCCTCTCTTTTGGTGAGGACGGTATCAATATTAGACTTACTGTAAGTCTGTTCAATAATTATAAACTTAATGTCCGACAGCTAATGGGGAGAAGCATTATAATGGACTGCTAATTCACATTTACCCCGATTATTGAGAAGATCGGATTTGTGATTTCTAAACCTTACTTTAAATTCCGTAGAGGTAGACCCAACATATTGCAAATTACATTTAAAACAAGTTGCTGCATAAATTACGCAAGCACTTGTACAGGAAACAAAACTCTTAATAGCGTAAGTTTTCTTAGTGACACAACTATGAAAGGTAGAACTTTGCGTGAGAAAGTTGGTACAAAGGTCACATTTCTTCCGTTCACATTTAAAACACCCCAGTTTGGAAATAGTGCCCCCTCCATTAGTACGATAAGGCGGTTGCGATTTCTTCAGTAAATCCTTAAGGGATTTACCTCTTCTACATGCAGTAAAGATTGAATTGTGTGGGAAAATGTTGGTCATAAGGGGCGAACTATGAAGAAGGTGGATATGTTTCCGTATAATAGAATGAGCATTCGGTAATGCTGGATTGAAATCGAGGACTAGAGGGTATTTTCGACTAGAGTTATTCTTTTTGACAGGATTAAGTAAGGCAGATGTTGGTAATATGCTCGCCTTGTAGAATTGGTCCTCTACCAGCTGGGGGTCATAGCCTCTAGCTATTAAATTATTCTTATATTCAGTAAAACGATTGCGTAATAATTCAGGGGTGGAACAAATACGTTTCAGCCTCAATCCAATGCTGTACGGTATGCTCTTCACCTGATGTTTAGAATGAGAGCTAGATGGTAATAAATAAAGATGACCGTCCGTAGGTTTAGAGAACACGTCCGTGGAAATAATACTAATATTTAACATAACCAAAACATCCAGAAATTCGAGCTTAGATTCTGAGAACCTAACTACAAAATTGATAGTGGGGTATATAGAGTTAATAAATTTGGTAAATTCCTGCAAAGCGTCAAGACCGTGGGGCCACAGCTCACGTGGGGCCACAGCTCACAGCTTTTAACTTTCATTTTTAATTTTAAATAATTTTTAACTAGAATTGTGAGAATCTTCTGGATCCTGGGCATACACCGGAATATCGTTGTTATCCAAGCCTCTCATTCATCTATTTACATTAGTATCTTGGAGAACTGTTGAATCAACTTTTGATCCGATGTTCCGCTACACCATGAAGCAGGCGTTCACAATTAGAAACCTATGGTCCAAGAGCATCCGACTCCGCCATCACAACACTCTTCTCAATACCTATTTAGAGAAGAACCTTATTCCTAAAGGACTGCAATTAAAATTCAACTTAGCCCTAGGCACTCAAGACCATGACCTAAGGAACCAATGCAATCAGCACTTAAGCTCAGCATCTGTGAACATCTTGAAAGAGTTAATTTCTTACACCAGGAGCGAAGCTGGTAGGATTGAATCTATCCTGGACAATGAACGGCAGTCCTTATTTCGCAATTTTAATAGAGGACTAGCAATTTCAGTGTGGAACAGTGCCAAACAAGGAGCTCAGAATTTAAAACTCAGCTTGGAAGCCAAATTGTCGTTAAAATTAGCCAGGGATGAGGCCCCTCCGATCAGTCAAACTGTTAAACTAAGCAAGGGACGTAAAAATAGAAGATTTAATGCATCCTTAAGGAAATCTAGTGCCAGGAGGGCACAGAGGAAGCGTAATCTTTACCCAACCATCAGCCGCAACATGCCCCGGTCAATCTGTATAATACTGGATGTAGTACAGCAGCTACCTATCTATTATCCAGGGGCGCTTCGTTTTTCCCAACTCCTCGTGATATCAACTGGTTGAAAGTAAGGGAAGACATAGATAACTTTAACAGAAGACTTTGTCTCGCAGTTTACTTTGACGGTTCTGAAACCTCCACTAAGGATGATCGATTTTCCAACTTACACCATCAATTAGGAATTCGTTCTAAGTGGCAACCTCCAAAATCAAGAGATCCAGCTGTCAAAAACTTTATTTCTGCAATTTCCAGGGACATTTTGGATCCCAAGAATGTTCGTCGCACTGGGGACAATTTAACTAAGGATGAGCGTAAAGCCCTTTACGATCTTAAGAATTCGGATTCGTTATGTATTTCCACACAGGATAAAGGAGGTAAATTTGTGTTGTTGGATAATTCCGAATATGACAGGAAAATTTTAACCCAGCTTTCTAATCCGCTACACTATTCTCAGATTGACGTGGATCCTACCCAGGATATCCTAACGGTGGTTGCAAACTGGGCTTCCAAGTGGATAAGCAAAGGTCAAATTGATGATAAGATAGCTGAATGGATAGTTAATAGGGATGCCAAACCAGGCAAAGCATTTGGCACTGTAAAAACCCACAAGGAAGGGAACCCCATTAGGCTTATTACTTCGGGTTGTAACACGGCTATTGAAAATCTCTCTGCTTTTACAGAGATTTTTCTCAAGCCGATTGCCCAAAAGAGCCCCTCTTACATTAGAGATACGACTGATTTTCTTAATAAACTTCAGAAGTTTAGTCGTACCCCTTTACCTCCTTCCACTTTACTGGTTTCTTGCGACGTTACTGCTATGTTTCCCACCATATAGAATATGTTAGGGTTAAAAGCCGTAAAGGAAGCATTGACCAATAGGACATCTCACTTACCCTGCAACGACTGTATTGTTGAAGCAGTCGAAATTTGTTTGAATTACAATAACTCTAGTTTCAAAGGTAATAATTTTTTACAAATCCATGGCACCGCTATGGGACCCAAGAATGCATGCAGTTATGCCGACATAGCCATGAGTTACGTAGACAAAGTAGCTACTACAGAGGGTCCATTTAAGCCACAAAACTGGTGGCGTTTTAGGGACGACATTTTTGAGCTGTGGCCCCACGGTCTTGACGCTTTGCAGGAATTTACCAAATTTATTAACTCTATTTACCCCACTACCAATTTTGTAGTTAGGTTCTCAGAATCTAAGCTCGAATTTCTGGATGTTTTGGTTATGTTAAATAATAGTATTATTTCCACGGACGTGTTCTCTAAACCTACGGACGGTCATCTTTATTTATTACCATCTAGCTCTCATCCTAAACATCAGGTGAAGAGCATACCGTACAGCATTGGATTGAGGCTGAAACGTATTTGTTCCACCCCTGAATTATTACGCAATCGTTTTATTGAATATAAGAATTATTTAATAGCTAGAGGCTATGACCCCCAGCTGGTAGAGGACCAATTCTACAAGGCGAGCATATTACCAAGATCTGCCTTACTTAATCCTGTCAAAAAGAATAACTCTAGTCGAAAATACCCTCTAGTCCTCGATTTCAATCCAGCATTACCGAATGCTCATTCTATTATACGGAAACATATCCACATTCTTCATAGTTCGCCCCTTATGACCAACATTTTCCCACACAATTCAATCTTTACTGCATGTTGAAGAGGTAAATCCCTTAAGGATTTACTGAAGAAATCGCAACCGCCTTATCGTACTAATGGAGGGGGCACTATTTCCAAACTGGGGTGTTTTAAATGTGAACGGAAGAAATGTGACCTTTGTACCAACTTTCTCACGCAAAGTTCTACCTTTCATAGTTGTGTCACTAGGAAAACTTACGCTATTAAGAGTTTTGTTTCCTGTACAAGTGATTGCGTAATTTATGCAGCAACTTGTTTTAAATGTAATTTGCAATATGTTGGGTCTACCTCTACTGAATTTAAAGTAAGGTTTAGAAATCACAAATCCGATCTTCTCAATAATCGGGGTAGATGTGAATTAGCAGTCCATTATAATGCTTCTCCCCATTAGCTGTCGGACATTAAGTTTATAACTATTGAACAGACTTACAGTAAGTCTAATATTGATACCGTCCTCACCAAAAGAGAGGGTTATTGGCTTGCCCAATTGAATACCTTATTTCCATTGGGTCTCAATAAAAGAAAGGAATTTAACTCATCTAAAAGAATCAGCTACCTACGGTAAAGCCCAGATTCAATTTTTCCCGGTTGTTTCCATGTTTAATGTTCTTGCCTAACACTCCTTCCAGGCCCCATTTATCTACCATCAGTTTTTACCTTTCTGGAGGATACTCACTGCTCCTGTGCAGCAATTTTACAGCTGGTTTTAAGCTTCTTATCATTTTCTTCTTTTTTTACTTTTTGTTGTTTATTCTTCAGTGATTTTAAGCTTTATTCTTAACAGGGCTAAGTTTGTGTTGGTTGCTTTTAGCTTTTGTTCGTTTTGCTGGTCTGATAGTAATTTTATTTGAAAGCATTTTATCTCGCTTCATTCGAGCCGAGGAAGGCTGAATAAAATAGCCGAAAGCTTCTCGAATCACGGTGTCTTTTTATCATTGTAAGTGCAGTTTCAATTCTAGTTTTAACTTTCATTTTTAATTTTAAATATATATATATATATATACGTATATATATATATATATCAGTGAGTTCCACCTATGCTCCATATCGACAAGAAAACCAAAAAATGATAAAAACGACGGTAAATATATCTTTGGAAAATGAACTGTAAAATTGGCAATGTCCAGGTCGTTATTTGTTACCTATTTAATTTTCATTAATAATTATTGCTAATTGTTTTACTCTTGAGAGTTTTCACTTATTCATTTTTGTTTTAAAATCCTTATCAATAAATTAGAAAACAAGGAAAAAGAACAAAGCAGCACGTGCAGAAAGCACCAGAAACTTTCATACCACCTGATAGGCAAAGCATGACAAAACCAATCTCTCAGTTCTCAGTTTAGAGTTATATTTGATCGAAATAAAATGAAAGCTCGCTAATAAGGAATATGCGATGTTATAGCAAAACGTGTCTTTGTGTTACTTACAGAGCATATAGATAGGGAAATCCCTCAAAGTCGTTTTCGTCTATCCTTGTAATATTCAAATGCGTAAAAGCCCTGGAGAATATAATGTAAACATTTCAAGCAAACGTGAGGGTTTAATAAACGATAAATATGCTTCACCCACTGTCGTTCATTGTTTGATTCTTGTTCTCAATAATATTCAGAATTTTCAACGCGGTGAAGCTTTCAAGAGTTCCAGCGTAGGAAACCGATCGGCTTTGCATGTAATTACCTTAGGTTACATTTACACGGATAAATGAGTCCGCAAGTCTCTTTCATGCATGATTTTAAATAAACACAAATCTTGTAAGCGATTCAAAATTTAAAAAATTGCAGAAAAAAAGCATTGCAGTGATGGGGAAATTCTCAGGAAAATTATTAAAACTTACCCATTCTAACATTTCCTCAAACTCACTGCATAGTTTTTGGAACATTTGGTTCAAAATGCCAGGCGTGGATACAAGAGGTACTTTTCCGATCTCAACCACACTTACTTCAGATCAACAACAAAAATACGCTTTATACTGTTATAATATATAGTTCAATCTAGGAGTTTGTTTAAAGTTGGTTTTTCGGGCTCAACCTTCTTTTTCTCACAACATTGATACCAAGATACACGAACTTCGTGTAATATTCAGTCTTGGGGAATAACCACAAAACTTCCTCGCCTCACCTTCTTTTCGCTGCAACGAGAAGGATGTTTTGCATAGCCGTCTCTATGTCATGAGAATCTGTAATGTGCATGTAATTAAAAGTATCTATAATGTTTCACGTTGTGCACTGTCAGATTGCCAAACTTCCATGTTAACTTGAAGTTGAAAAGGGAAGTTATCTGGTTACTGCGTATGTTTTGGTAGAAATCGGGGACATGAACACTACTTTTCCTACCCAAGGCAAGTTGGGATACACATGCCAGTGGGGATATCCACAATTGCCAAATGAAAAATTTGCCATCAAATTAAACCAATCTTGAAAAAATGTAACACAGAAAATTTGAAGCATTTTTGAGATGTCCCCATTTCCATGATGTGAACTTATCGTTAGGTAACACACCATGAGCTAGTTCATTAATGTATGCGTGTGTGTAGTACGAGTAAATGGGTGACATGAACGGTTTTGGTCCTAGTCAAGTGTGGACACACCTACAAGTTGGGTTGTCCACATTATCACTGTGAAAACATTGCCTCCCAAATGGATGCCAAACATATATATGTCTGAAGTTTCTCGTTGCTTTCAAGTTAACTTTATGATCATTTTCGCATGTTGAAAGTCATAGGTAAAACTGTAGTTGGCAAAACATCAATGCAGAGTGCACAATTTCAGTACTTCCAATGAATACCTTTGTTTTCATTTGAGGGATTCCGTTTGTTTGGGTAATGTGTTAGTAAGTTAGATGGAGTTAAACGGCCCAGTTTCTAACCTATTGGTTCAAGTCGAGCCGGCCACGTCCTTTTTTCCAGTTGTGGCTTGTTTTCCCTACTCCATTGCTTATGCGGAGCATCACGCAACGGCAGTAGGTTCCGTTTTTAGAGTCTTTGGTATGACTCGACCTGGAAAGCGAACCCCGGCCTTCCGCGTGAGAGGCGAAAGCTCTACCGTTAGACCAAACACACGGTAATGTGGGTACCAATGGTGCATAGGGGCATTTAATTGATGTAATAATTTTAGTATGAAGACTCCGGTCATCTTAGAGTTTTCATTCCATTAATGTTATCAATCTGGGTAAGTCAATAACAAAAATATTCAAAATCTTCCGATGGAATTATGTGGGGAAAATGACTCCAATTTAGCACATTTTAGGGCAAAAAGTGTGACATTTAAACCTGCCATTTAAAAAAAATGGTTTTATCTTTTTTGTAGGTTTAGTTCAGTAATATCTTTGAGGTACGCTACTGACAATATATCATTTTTCCCGATAACACTATTTTTTCAAACTTCTTACATTTCCTCTGACTTAAGGGCCCAACAAACCATTGTGCCCCGTGTAAAGTTTCATGTCCTCATTAACACGGTGCATGGTTTATATGAAGAGTTTAAGAGTTATATTAAGTTTTAATGGAGGAATTTAGGCAAACATGGAAAATATGGGATTTGTATATTTTGAGAAACAACATTTTTCCCCTAGAAAATTTACATAGTGAAACTTTCCACGGAAGAAAAGTTTTACTCTAAACCTGTGTTTTTACCATTTTGGCCTGGGATTTATTTCTTCATATAACTTTGAGTTTACAGTGTATTCCAACTTGCCAACTTCTTCAAATTTCAGAATACAGTACAATTCCATTTTCATGTCCCATCCTACTTTACACGAAGAACTGATGTAGGGACAGGTTATGTCAATCACAAAATTCAAACTAATGGCTTTAACTGGAAAACTTTTGACGTTTTCAGCTTCACATTGTCCAACATTTTAAAGGAGGTGTATTACTGTTGTGTAAAATTCGTAGATGTGCCTTCAAAGCAATAAATGCATTATTTATGTCCTCTTAAAGAAGAGCAATTGATTTTTGCTAAAAGGGACAATCTAGATGAAGTATGAAACCCAGTAATCCATAAAATGACTCATACAACAACATTAACGGTAAATAATTTGAGTACCAAATATGAAAATGCTTTCACACCTCTGGTACTGATTCCTGGATTTGGCTCAAAAAGTGCGACGCCACACGTTGGTACCCTTTTTTATGGAATCACCCATTTCCATTTCACGGTAGTGGTACATTTACGTGGTTATTGCATGATCCATAAGTTGCTTTTATTTATTGAAGTATAACTGTGTTGCACAATAGCCCAAAGAAAGAAAGTAGGTCGGTTGGTCGGTTGGTCGGCTGGTCGGCTGGTCGGCTGGTCGGCTGGTCGGTTGCTTAGAAAGAAGGAACTGCTAGGAAAGCTCAAAACGACGGCTGCGTAGTGTCTAGTAGATATTTTATTGCTATGACTTTAATCATGACATGATAATTAGCATTTTTCCACTGTTTTTATCTAGACTGCACGTTTCCTTTTCTAAAAAGCCAACCGTTCACTAGTCTCAGTCCATGAAAAGGGGGTTCACATACCTGTACAGAGCAAGGCTATAAAGGCTACAACAATAAAATAAAAAGATGGCTACGATAATTATTTTCCCTCATCATAAGGCTGGTAACTTCCAATTTTGAATACATTGTCAAGCTGAAATCTGATCAAATTTTCCACAATTTGCGATCGACCTTCTAAAGGAACAATTCTCACCGAGCAGGATGGACCATTCTACCTTTAAGACCGCTCATCCAAGGCAACAATTTATTTAAATACCCTTCCATTATTTGGAAACTCCCAGGATGTAGTGCTACATTTTTCGTTGGAAAGAATGGCAAAAAGAACTTATGAGGAAACTCATGTAAAAGTTCATGGACTTCCTTTTAATTTTTGTACTACCAGATATCCAGTCAGTCACACGACCCCCGACCTTTTATTTTGTGGTCATTAAGTTTTACGCAGAGGCCTTAATTAGTCCAGTACCTGTACATTATGAAAACAATATTACAACTTTTGACCACTGTTAATTTGAGAAAAAGGACTTTTACTATACCAAAATATTAAAGAGACATCTGTCACCTACTTTGGCGAGGTGTTACACTTATAAATTCTGATTTCCTTTCCTTCGTCTCCGAGGTTTTGTGGTTTGGAGAAAATGAGTTCATTAACACTGTGAAAACAAGTAAAGATCGATGGACAATATCTTACCCCAATTTTAAGTTCGACGTCTGCAGATATTTCTTCGCCCATATCCCCAGAGCTTCAGTGAACGTCACGTTCTCCCTTGATGGTGGTTTTCCAAGTAAAACGCTTTACAAAAAACGAAAAAGAAAATTCCACGTGGAGCTGAACTAACTTCCTAAGCCCGTGATCTTTCAGTAGTTACTGTTGGTTCTTCACAAGTTCAAATCAAAGCGTCTGTTTATAACAATTTATTTTTCAGCAACATCTTTGTCAAACATGGTCTCAATTACTTTATGCATATAAAAAACATAAACCATCCGTAGGAGTGGTCATCACCTAATGTGCTACCGTTGCTGTATTTTAGCAGCGTATTATATGCTTCTGTTTGTTAAGGGCATCTATTGCAAACGATATTTACGCGAATCTTATGAGCATTATAATTTTGATATGATTATTACACAGTTCATGTTAACAATGGCGTGCCTACAAGCAGTAATTATTACATTCCTTGATACGTTAAATTTGAGTTAAGAGAGCTTACAACAGCGGGTTCTTGTTTCTTAGTAATTTAACGTTGAAATGTATATATTAAATTTTCAAATTGTAGATCAGTTAATAGTTTGTGACATAACGAAGCAGTCTTTGTGCTCTTGTAAGATAAGACGATCCGGAATTCCAGTTAGCATAATTCTCATAGAGATAATTTATCACTATTTCGTTTAAAAACACATTATCGTGGCCCGAAACGGGGGCGCCACATTTGGACAGCCTTGAAAAAATTGTTATCCTACCAAAAATCCCGGATGTAGCCCATAGACACCGTATGATAACAGTACATACGATTGCGTGGGATAGCGTACTGCTACATATGCTTGTTTGTGTGAGCGTTAACGGGCCTAGTATTTGTGTTCATTGGAGTTGTTTTCCTGATACACGTAATTGCCTTGCTCAGTGACAACAGAGAGACCCTTGGAACTTTTCCCAACATCTTGGGAATTTTGAAACGGCTCGATAATTCTTTTCCTTCCCACTTTGAAAAAAGAAATATTGTGTGATTGTTTCTATTATTTACTTTTTAAGTCACTTATTAATTAGTTATGAAATATGCGAATAAATTCTAATAAGAATGCCAAGGTAGCTTATTTGTATTGAATATCCGGCTTAATTGGTTTTGTGTTTTAATCATCAATTTGACTCCGATGCTCTTATAGGCTATTATTACTGTAGTTCAACGTTGAGGGGCTATACGTTGTTATACGGGACATGATCTTGGGAATTTTTAAAAAGACGAAGTGGCCTAGGAAAAGTCTGCATTGAACTTGAGATTTGTCGAAGCGAAGGGGCTAGTCTTAGTCTTACGACAGCAAAACGTCTTCCTGTTCAGAAAAAAAAGAAAATCGAAGGACAGCGTTTGCACCAGACTATAGCAATGGCGCCGGGGGACAATTAAATGTTGTCACGAGAAGGAGAAATCAAACGAGAAAAATTCAGTAGCAAACGAAAGTCGGAGTTCCCTTTCCCATTCTCACGCGGAATAGGCCCTACCTAACGTTAGATCGCCGTAGAAAAAGCAGGTTGATTGATTGGGAATGGCAAATCTCCTGTTTATAACGGCGATTTTGCGAAGCATCTTCTCACAGATCATGCTTAAAGGTAAGTGAAATGTGTTTGTTCAGTTACTGATGGTAAAAAGCAGACAGGATTGCCGTCTGGTTAGTGATCCACATACCCACAGGTCGTCCTAGCGTTATATAGTATATATAGCATATATATATAAAAAGGAAAAGGTTGGTCACATCGCCTAACACCAATGCAGTGCTTCGCACAAAACTATTCATGATTCCTCACCTTCCACTTGATTTTACCCCTTCAAATCTCTCGAAAACATTCCTTCATCTTTCTCTGATAAAACAAAACAAACGTTGAGAAAAAAACTGACATCTAATGCAAGAAATCTTCTCATCTGATTCTTCGTTAACCACACTCTAGATCACTCTTCTCCAATTCCTGACGTCACATTACGTAATGGGAATTGCCCTGTACGAATCCGGTACTCCCTGTTAACCCAGTGCATGTTTAAATGCTGTACGTAAAGACCGCACGTAGGCCACACACAAGTTTTTTTTTCGTAGCACAGCTTGGGGAATTGTATGCTCGTGTTTTCCATTTCTTGTTCACGTTCCCCGAGCAGAAAAAAAATTACAGTCTGGTCGTTGACAGATTCGAAAGCAGTTCGAACTGTCCAATGGCAGAACCGGATTTGTAGAGGGCAATTCCCATTACGTAATGTGACGTCAGGAATTGGAGAAGAGTGATCTAGAGTGTGGTTAACGAAGAATCAGATGAGAAGATTTCTTGCATTAGATGTCAGTTTTTTCTCAACGTTTGTTTTGTTTTATCAGAGAAAGATGAAGGAATGTTTTCGAGAGAATTGAAGGGGTAAAATCTAGTGGAAGGTGAGGAATCATGAATAGTTTTGTGCGAAGCACTGCATTGGTGTTAGGCGATGTGACCAACCTTTTCCTTTTTATATATATATATACTATATATACTATATAACGCTAGGACGACCTGTGCACATACCCATCCCACACGCGTGTTTAGCATGCGTACATGCAAAGGCCTAACGTTAGGACACAATTATATTAGTAGCTCATGATGCCTAGTAAAACTTTTGACGAAATAGCACAGATTTCAGCTGAAGTGATCAGCACTTCATTAGCCAATTCATCAAAATCGTAATCTCAGAATAAGCCGCACTACTCTTGAAAAATCTAACTATGTCCTCGGTTTGCTCATAAACACTTATGATCTCTTAAAAGGCCTGGCACCGACGGAGTTTGCACTTTCCCCAATATTGTCTTCACAAAACTTCCTAATCAAGCATAGGCCTACAATAAGCTATCACTTAAATAATCCTAGTTGTTTTATTAGGCAACAGTCCACATGACAATGAGTAAGCTTTGCTGGATCAGTTATTTGCCAAAGAGACTTGATGAGAACAACAGTCTGTAAGCCTGAGCATGTCGAATTTGTAATGTAAATGAAGATTATCTGGTGCAACCAGGTGGGCAGGATCAAGCTTAGGCGCCATTATCTAGTAATTGATTTCTATTACTTTGCTTATGCTTGGGTGACCTCCAGTTGCATTTATAGTAATTGATACTAGTTTATGCTTTGCAAAAAAGGAAATGAGGCTTTGATAAGCATTGACATATCTGAAGACTTAATTAAGCGTTCACATTCATGTGTGATTGCATTCCAAAACATTAAAAAACTAATGAATGCATATTCCAACAGTAACTGAAGGCTTGGTAGACTTCAAAGGAAATTATGAAGGCTTATTCAGAATGCAAGGAAGACTTCATTTGCATATGTATTCAACTCACTGACAGCTTAATTTAGGCCTCTGAATGCTAAAAGATGCATTCAGAAGGCATACTGTAGTGAATGTTTATTGAATGCTGTATAAGCATTCATTCATGGTATGCATAAGGGTCCCCATCCAAATGCCAGTGGTTTTCCAGGTATGTGGTTAAAAGAGTTGTAAGGCAACTGCCTTCCTAATGTAAGGTAATGCCTCATATATAGGCCTAGGCTTTCAAGTATGTATATCATATATTTCCCCCATGTGTGGAACAATGGAATAGTAAAGAAAGTTAGCTAGGCCTACATCAGTCGTCTAGGAAGACCTGGATCTGCAGATTTTGGGCTCAATTGCAGATCCAGGATTTTGAGAAAGAATGGAATTAACACACCATCAACAAACCATACACCGGGGCATTGGGGGCCACCTCCAATAAAATTTGAATTCTGCTTATATGCTGATATATACAATTTGCCACCAACTGAGAAGCATATTTTCTGCATATTTTCCTTGGTAAAAAAAATATAGTTGTCATTGAAAAACTTAGGGGAACCCTGGGCACCGCCAATGCCCCCTCCTGATCAGGGCTTAGGTATTGTCAAGATATTCAAGTCTAAGCTTGCTCTCTGTGCACACTGTTTGATCCTGCACAGTGCAGACTATACCCTTCAAGCCAACGTTTTAAAATACTCAGTTAATGACATTTGAAATGTTACATCCAATTCACCCTCATACTTTGTAAAAATTATTTAGAGATAATTAATTACCAACATATTTATCAATTGGTTGTACCTGTATGCAATGAAAACTGATGCTGATCTCCTTCCCCTCAATCACCACCACCCCACAACCCCCCTAGTAACCAATTGGGCTACAGGGATCGATTTTCATGGTTGTCCCAATATCTGGAACAACCAATAAAGTAAAAGTTGGTTGTCCCATGCATGGACAACCATTTTCCTCTCGGACTGAAAAAGTATACGGCTCATTGATAAACTCTTTCAACTTTTTCCATAATAGTTTCATAACCATATTTCATACTTGGAGTGTTTCTGTCTCTCAAACATCACATCTTTTTGTTCTTCAAGAACAATAATACATGAACATAATTAGCCTTCTGTTTTGTAATTGTGTGAAAAATATTTTGGACAACCATATTTCCTTCTGGACAACTAAAATGAGTGAAATGGTTGCCCCAAGACAACAATAAACTTTTTAAAAATCGAGACCTGGGCTATGAAGGGTACTGTAAGGTAGCTGTACCTGTACATACGGTATAAAAAGTTGTTTACGCCAAGATCTAGGCAGGAAAGACATATAAATGCTTTTACTGGGTTAGGTTTCCGTATGTTAGATGTGCTGTAGTTTTACGGCCCAGTTTCCAACCAAGTAGTTCAAGTCAAGCTAGCCTTTACATTTTTTCCTGTTTTAGCTCACAGGTTTGTTTTTCCTATACCATTGCTTTTGCCGAGCATCAAGCACAATGGCAGTAGGTTCCATTTTTAAGTCTTCAGTGAGACCGGGCCGGGAATCTGTATGTTGAGTGTACATGAAATGCCGAATGCAATAAAAATTAGTGCCTAAGCAAAATTTATGTCCTCAGTTATTGACAGTGGCATTACCAGACTTTTTCATTGGGAGAGGGAATGTGCTGAAGTGGTGGGGCAAATGAAAGTGATTGACCAGCACATTGCATACAGAGAACACTTTGCCTGAAATGTGTTTCAGATTGCATAAAATGGTACTTCCCAGAAGGTGTTTTTACTACTAAAAAGTGCTGCTTTCAAGAGGTGTTTGTGAAGTTCTTACACATTTTGTCCAATATACTTTTTACATGGGGGTGGTATACAAGAGCCACTGCTGATGCCAATGGTAATTGGTAGGTTGATTTAAAATTCCCTTTAGAGAGAATAGATTGCAATCCCCCCCCCCCCCCCTTGTCCCTTTCTGTTTTAATGGGGCTATGTGTTCACATCATCATCAATCATCATTATTATGACTCTTATAACAACCAATTTTAACACCACCCCTCAATCATTGAGGGACATATGTGATTTGAAATCATGGAAGTCTGATATACTTGCACCCTTCCCTAAAATTAAATACTGTTTCATTGCAAATAGTCTTGGTTTACTTTCCAGGTGTTCTTCAAAGTACTGTACATGCAGTGGGCCACACCTGTAGAGCCAAGCGAATGACCAACCTCACGTCAGTTGCTAGCTGTTACACCCATAGGTGAGTGAAAATAACTGCACGATGTATTAAAACAAGTCTTTCAATTTCCAAAAGCATGTTTTCCCAGCTAACCTCCAGGTAGTACTTCCATGGTTTCACAACACTATAGCACAGAACAGTCTACCTTGTGCTGTTCAGAATTGCACGTAACGTTTTAGCGGCTTTAATTAGTACCATGAGTGGTGGCTCGATGTTGGGGCAAGAGGGGGCATTTGCCTTCCCTAGATTTTGTCCTTGGCCCCCCTCAACCTCCCCCCCCCCTTTCACAAATGTTAGCTGGTCAGAAAGGAGTTTGGTTTGGGTTTACTAAAAAGAATTTAAATAACATACCTCTCCAGAGACTACATTTTCCATTCAGAGATACAGTATGCTAGAACCTCAGAGCTTCCAGGGGCGAAGCCTGTTTCCTGCCTACTGTAAGAGGTGACTAAAGGGAAAAGTAACTTGCACTTGAACTGTACTTGCAAGTAAATTTAAACTTTGAACTTTTTATTGAGTTGACTGACGCAATACTACTGTATGACATGTTCATGTTGGGTATAGTTAAATCTCATTCTTAACTATATAGAAACTTTATATCTACTATCTACTAAAATATTGCACAGTTTATGAGCATTGCTCCTTTATCCAATATATCTTGTTTGATAATGATGTACAGTTGCAGTATCAATTAGTTGTCCACAAAGCCTGAGTGAATATTATTTTCTCACAATTGCACAATGTAAGATAGTATACCCACTATGGTAATGTTTTGACATTGCCAACATTTTCAGAATTATAAGGCTGAATGTAGTGTGCTTGAATAGTTTACATTTACAACTTGGGCTAGCTGCTATGTTGATATGATGTGCTCCCTTCCTTGAAGACATGAGCAGTCACCCCAGTATAAAGTACAGTAGTGTACAGTTGTTAGACTGCCCTGTTTCATGATTGGCTATAGAGTCAGGTGACAATATTCATTCCTTAAAGGGCAAGAGCAGTCATCCCAAATTGAGGTAGTGCAGTAGACTGTCCAGTTTCATGACTGGCTGTTGGAAGTCACGTGACAATGTTTTCCCTCTTCAAATGTGAATTTTACTTGAGATAACTGCTTGATTTACCTTGAATATGCAATAGTAAAGTCATAAAATGTAATGAAAGATACTTTGAAGATGTGGGGGACAAAGGTATTTTCTGTTTACAGTTTGAAACAAGTTACACCCCTCCTTTAAGTTGGGAACGAGCGGGGCCTGCAACAGTTAGCTTCCTTGACTGCATTATTCTACAACTTGTAGAATTGTTCGCTCCATAGCCCTTAGCAACGGTGATCCTTGTACTCCTCAGGTCACTTCCCTCCGTCTAATCAGTGATCAACCTTTCTCAGTTCAGCGTCAGACCCCCTGCAGCCCATGTGCTATACCCTGGTCAGCGCTGTCTGTATAGCTGGTTGCATCTGTATCGCGCGACTCACGTGTGGGTTTTCTTCTTACGGAATAACTTGAAACGCTGTTGTTCCAGTGCACTACCAATCGCACAGTCAGTGATATTTTCGTAACCGTTTCATCGTTGTTTTCTCTAATCCATGTTGTGATTTGGACATCATGCCAATCGAAAAGGTAAATATTGTATTTTTAAGTTATTTCAGGAACGTTTTGAATGCATTTGTGGGAGATATTTTGGATGTAAGAAATCACTACCTAGCCAAGGGTATCTTTGTGCAATGGCTTCTTGACAGGATAGACACTGGGTTTCAATGGCGGGGTAATTTTCACGCATGGTTCTCTTTCTGTTCTGAAGTAAATAACCTACCAGAATATCGATTAAATTGTCAAGTAGTGTGTCTAGGATATATATTCAGGTTTACCATGTCATAGCCTTCTCATGTTAGGCCTGTATTCTGGTAATTCTCGATCAGACACTGCGGGTACCATCGTTGGGTATATTGCCTGTACACATTGTTCGACATATTGGACTGGGTTGACCGGAAGTGGCGGCCGTAGAGTCTGCTTTCTCTGACCGTTTTGTATATGAGTTCAGTTCAAAATGGCAGCGCCCGTGTATCGTTAAATTTGCATGCTGTATATATTGTGTTCTGTACGTTTCATGTACCAGTAAGTGATCGATGCATATCAGTCGATAGTTATGGATTGATTTGTAATTGTTGAGTTAGGCTGTGGCTACAAATGTAATTTGGAGACGAAGTTTTGGTGTTTTTCTGGGATATGTTTCCTTCGTAGAGAATCAATGTTCCTACTCACGGAAGAAGGGTACCAGTACCAGCTTATGTGTTTTTTATGGTTAAGCCAGCAAGTAAGCTAGGTTAATGGGACTTATGCCAAATGAATTGTGGGAAGAATTGTACTTGCCAGGCAGTGGTTGTTTAAAGGCAGACGTGTCATGATTTAAAGGTCACTTCCTAACTGCCTGTATTTTTTTGTGTGCGTGTTCACATTTTGACCCGGTTGTATTTATGTTTACTATGGGGATTTAGTATGCAGTAGTCCTGGTACTAATTACCTCTTATGTTCAAGGTCAAATGCGACAATGGTATGTAACAATTGGCATTCCTACTGACTTGAGTGTAGCCAGGATATGGTGAGGACATAGCAGTATTTTTATTTGTGGTCATGATGTTGGGCATATTTTTTATTCTTTTCTTTTGTGTTTTCTTTTCTTTTCGCAGTTGTAACTTGTACAAGATCTGTTGAGGATGTTCCACCGTCCTCCTTATTTAGATATTTTTCCTGTATTTACCGGCTCAAATACCTGGTAGACTTGTCAACCTAAAGTGCTGTAAATACACTTACAGATAGAGAAGATGTGTTTTGTGTTCTTACTCTAACCTGCGCCCCTTACAAAGAAATAAGACGAAAATTGTGTAATTTAGCTTTTTCTTCAAACTAAGTTTGGGGGGACTGCTCCTTACCTTTAAATGTAAAATTTACTTGCTTGGTTTGCCTGAATATCCAATATTATGGAATGAGAAGAAAATTGTGAGATACCTCCTTGAAAACAAGCCTTGCCCTATTATCAAGTTTACAGTAGTTAGAAGTGTGGTTATAATAATTGAACATCATCCATAGTCCCAGTTCATCCTGTACTGCAAACTTACATCACCAGCTGTAAATATGGTATTCCATTGAATTGCAGCATTAACATCTACTCCTGTCAAGGGCCACTATCCCTTACCAGACACGAATGCATTCACTTTGCCTTCAACTTGCCTTCAACATTGCATTCAACATTGCCTTCAGACCACAAGTTTGAATGCATTCACTTTGCATTCGCTTTGCCCTCAATAGCGCCGAAATATTTAAATGAGCTAAGCCTTCGAAGGCAAAAGCGAATGCAAATATTTTGATGGGCATTGCATTCACTGTGAATGCAAAAATTGCATTCATGGAGGAAAGCATTCACCCTGAATGCATTATGCCTGAATGCAAAGATTGCATTCAAGCAGACAAATATGAATGTAAAGATTGCATTCACCCAGAATGCAAAGATAGCATTCCAGTACTGAACAAATGAATGCTAACTTTGCATTCAAATACTAAATAAATGAAGGCAAAGATTGCATTCACACTGAATGCAAAGACTAGCTGCACTCACCCAGTCACCCTACAGTACTGTAAATGGAGGTTGCATTAAACACTGATTTGAAAGCTAACATTATCAATAGACGTTCTGTTTAACATGGCATGACATAACTTCGGCAGCAAGTAATTCAGTATGACAGTTTAATTTTCATCAAAATGCATTTTGCAGAAATGCTGAGAGAAAACAAGAGTTTGCTGAGTGTTTTCTTAGTGTTCCACACTAGTGCTCAAACACTAAAATGAACACTTGTATCACACACAACTTGAACACTTCTGATGATGAACACTTCATAGAGCACCGTACACTTACTGATGTTTGATTTTAAGTATTCGATGATAAGTGATCACTGGCGGGACTCTTCAAAAACTGAAGTTCTCGAATACTTATAATGGACATTCACACTGAACACTTAATTTAATGAGCATGATTTTTCATACCCAAAACACAGATCTGTATACTTGCTATACCTACGTAGTGCTTGTTAAGTGTACTTCAAATGGAGGACAGGAAGTCATATCTGCTCCTACATGAATGACATTAAACTTCTTGCCAAATTATTCAAATGAGTTGATTAGTGCTCCAAAATTTTAGCACTAACACATTTTATGCACAGGATACTTAAAATTAACTTATGTCTTCACACTTTAAAATATTGATCAGAGTGCTTGGAAAAATAGCTGCAATTCTTCTGAGAGAGGAGATCAAACTGATTCTTAAGGCACAATTCTGGAGAAAAATGATGTTAGTAGATGATTACCCTGAGTGTTGAATGAAGACATGAACAAATTACTAGAGTAGAAATATGTATTAATGATAATCTGCAATTTGCAAGCTACTGTATGTACAGTGTCATACAGTGAATGTTAAGCACATGATAATCAGGCAAGAAAAACAATTTTCATCTCTTCTAAGTTGACAACAATTCTGTAGCCTCTGTTTCAATAATTTTAGTTCAATTCCACTTAAAAAATTGGTCTTGATATAATAGGATCTGAAATAAATTTTACCAAACTGTGATTCTACAGGTATAATGTCAAGAAGCCTTATCTTTCCAAATAATGGACAAGATATAGCAGAATGTCTGAAATAAAGCAAGAGGATGGTAAGGGGATTGGAGACAGAATAACTTCATAATTCACTTTCCAGAAACTCTTCCATTGTACTTTTTCATGAAAATCTGTGATAGCTGTGGCATTGAAATAAAAAAGTTGAGTATCACCATGGCATTACACAGTACTTAACACTTCCTGCAGGTTGTAATGCTTGTGCATACACTATATTCACATGGACCATTTAAGAGAAGTGACAGGGTTCTCACTAACCCAAGCTCCCGGTTACCTGACGCGCGAGTTCGACTCGAGACGCTTGAAACAAAATCTTGTGCGTCCCAGGGACGCACGGTATTTGCTTCCAAAACGCATGTAAAATTTTGGCAAGGAGACATAGAAAGTTTTGTGTTGAAAAGTTCACATGAACCCATTGCCTTGAAATGTTCATTGTCGATGTCACTTCACAAAATCCATGTAGGAAATCTGCCTACCGAAGTTTCTTATCACCCCAGTTCTGCGATATCGCCGGTGCTACGTACGTACTAGATCATCCGCGGCACTGTTGTCCAGCTTAGTCAGAGTAACATCACTTGTCAATGCCAGACCAGTTTTACGCAGCAGCGTGTTGCAAATATCAGGGCAGAACATCTGAATGGAAAAAATTGCAAAGCGTCACTGATTATTCGCCGGGAGTGATTTATGCCGGATGCAGGGAACTTTCATCCATATCCAGTCTACAGTCTTGTCGGCTCTTAATTGGGTTTGGGGGCCTAATGAGAACACTGAGTGAGTCGATCACAAGCTTAGTCCAAAGTAAGGAGGGACCCAACCACAAAACCTTCAAGAACTGGCTAAACAAGAGTATATTCAACTTGCAAATTCTGAGATGCGTATCTTTCTTTTGTTTTTATTTAATGACAGCAGAAATTTCTTCCACATTTTAAAATACAGATCTTGAATCTTGACTGATTGTTTGTACTTGCACCAAGGACTCTATTGAGAACAGCAGACTTTCAGTCACATGAGGACTGGTTGATCCGTCCATTATATCTGTATTTTAAAAAAAAAAACACAATAAAGATGATTTTGAATTTAAAATGCACATGAAACCACTTAAAGGCAGATATTAATCACCTCAGACAGTTCAAATTCTCCCCAACTCCTAGCCCCTCCTACAACTAAACCTTGCCCCCATCCAGACACAACCCCCGTTTGCTGCTTTAGGGTATACCCTGGTTAGTATACAAGGCCCACTGTGTAAACAGAACACTGTTGGAGAAATAAACCTATTTTGCATTATGAGCTACTCTGCATATTTTTGAATTTGATGTCAATTAATTCCTTCGCCAATTGAGTATTTCTATCTAGGCTACTGGTAAAATTGAAGTTTGAGGAGATGAATGGCTGTCTTTAACTTTTGATTGTCATTTTTTTCAAACACGTTCTTTACAAAGGGACTGCAAGGTCAAGTGGTAAGAGCATCTGACTTGCAACCAGGAGGTCTGGAGTTCGAGTCATACATAAGACTTTCAAAATGTAACATACTCTCATTGTGCATGATGTCCAGCATTTATTAAGCAATGGAGTAGGGTAAACTGGCCTGTTTAAAAACAAGCCAATGAGCCGCAACTGGAAAAAAGGCTGTTGCTGGTCTGATTCGAACCAATTGGTTAAAACTTGCGCCACAAAACCAAATCTAACTAAATTAACTTAATTTATGAATCAGACACAAAACTTCATACCCAACCCATTTTTCAAGTCATGACTCATTTCTTGATCTGGGACTCAACCAGGACCAACATGTAACTAGTTGATTATTTAGGTCAGGTGTCACCAGAATCAATCCCAATCCAAAATTATGCTGGAGGAGAGATTAATACTCTAGTACTTGTAACTTTTCTTTGACAAAGATATTGGTCACCTCACAAAAAAAAAAGAAAAAATACAACAGGAGTTACATGATGCTATCTCTAAAAGCCTTTTTTTATAATCAACATGCGACCTAATTTTAGATCGGGTACATTACAACAGCTTTGCTGAAGTAATTCCACTTAGTACTGCTTCATTAAAAACATTTTTTCATTAAATCCTACTAATAGTTATTGAGTGATCAAGATGAATGTTTAAGTAAAATAATAATAAAAAAAAACAGAAGATAGAGAAGATATTAAATTTTAAACACCCCCCTCCCCCCAAAAAATAAAAAAAATAAAAATAATAATAATAATAACAACAATAACAATAATAATAATAAAAAAAAGAAATATGTAAAAGGTCTGAAAATTAAATCCAAGTTCCAGCAATTATTTGTAAATATTTATAAAAATATGCTGTTTTTCCTTGTACCCCCCTCCAAAAAATAAGATGATGTGAAAAGGAGAAACAGAACAATTTAAAGGATTTAAATAGCACTGTAGAAGGCTATATTCTTGGGTCTTTGAGTGGCAGGGTCCCGGTTTATTCCAGAAGATGTGTATAACCAATGTGTTTCACATGTGCATCGGTTCAAATTCCGCTGGATATACGTGAGTTTTCTTCTGGTTCTCCGGCTTCCCTCCCACTTGGCATAAGCTTGCCACTAATATCAGTTGCCCAGCCGACGAATTTGGTTGCGAACCGGACTGAAGCACCTTTGGGCCGATGGACCAGTTAACTAGTCGACTTTGCCTTGCTTTGTTTTATAGGCTAGGCCTATCTTCAAAAAGTGTTGTAGCCTAGGCCTAGCCTAGCTACTTAATTGAGTCATCAGTGATTCGCAACTCCAAAACTAAGTTAGGCATAGGCTTAAGGTCAAGAGAACCTTTACATTCACAGAATGATCAGTTAAATTAACAGGTAGATTCTAAAATAGAAGCCGTCAACAAGGGAGGCACATCAAAAGAAAAGCAAAGAAAAAAATGCAGCTTTTGCTAAATTGATATAGGCCTAGCCTAGCCCTTGGCTACAGAGGCAAACCACAAAACCCTTAAAGCACAAAGAGTGCAACTGCAACTGAGTAAAAACAATGGTTCTTTTCCACCGTTACCGTGTCATTGTCTCGCTAACTGCTAACACATACTAACGTTAGGCCTAGGCCACAGGTTGTCCAAGCTTTACAGCCTAGCCTGTATATACTGTATAACGCTAACGTTAGGCCTTAAACAACCTGTGGCATAAAGCTAGATAAGACTACGAGTACAATCAAAATGAATAACTTCCCTCCAAAATAAAAAATAAATTCAGTACAGAATAAATCTCAAGACTTCGATGATCTAACAATTTTTTACCTGTTTGTGTCCAGTGGCTATAATTCCACTATGTTCAATTCTGCTGGAAAGTCGATTTGGCAAGTATCTCGACAATATCAGCAAACAACTTCACGTCTCAATCTTTCTACTGTATATTACGCGTACGGTACACGTTAGTAGTAGTGAACGTACTGCAGTGAAA
This sequence comes from Holothuria scabra, assembly GCA_037179385.1. Classification (NCBI taxonomy): domain Eukaryota; kingdom Metazoa; phylum Echinodermata; class Holothuroidea; order Aspidochirotida; family Holothuriidae; genus Holothuria; species Holothuria scabra. The sequence goes on from CM074197.1 coordinate 27,271,163, forward strand.
GCGCGGGCGGGCTGTGTTACAGCCTACGCAGCGCTCAGACGTACGTATGTACATGGCCAGACGGTCGTGCTCCAGACCTTATGGAATGTGCACGTACGTTAATGTACGTCTGCGTCCGTTTTCCCACAAAATAATTTTTGGTATGTTTGTTGCGCGCCTTACTAGTTTTGGAAACTTGCCAAAGGTGTACAGAGTAAATCTTATCACAGAAACAGCACACTTCTTCCACTGATGTGTGTTACGTTTCTTTGCTAAACAACAATGATTTTAAGTAATTTCTTAAAGTTTTGGGCCTCAATTAAGTTCAAAGAATTGTTATTTGATTCAGACCACAAAAAACATCACCTCATTCCTGTATATGAAAATCCCTGAAAATTTGGTACGGAAGTCAAATCTTTCTGGAAATTCTTTCTTCAACTAAATGGAAGCACTGGCGTGAACGCACATGCATAGATTTTGTCATCGATGAATGATTCACTAGCCTACGTACATGCATATGCGTGCAGTACACTTTACTTGAATTAAATAAACCAGAATTCATTTGCTGTCATGTTGATCGACACAGCAAGCACAGAGCTGTACTGCAGAGAGTCGATCAAGTAATTTGCAGCCTAGGCTACAGGTACTTATTCAGACGGTCATCAAGATGTGTTCAGCAGCACACATTTGCGTACAGACAAAGAACTTTTTAATTGGTGGAATCAGAAGAAATAATTCCTCAACCCAAGTCAGAAACTTGTTTTGAGATACGAATTGTGTAGGCCTGCGTTAGGCCTAGGGGCCTAGCCTAGGCTCAATATCCCATATACAGTGTGCATTAGGGCAGCATACATGTAACTGTGTATAGGCTATGTAACGGTTAAAAAATAGCTTTGAGCATAGGAAGAACGAGAGAAACACTTTTTTTTTTTTACAGATGTGTCTGCAACAGTTTCTAATTTAATCCCAAATTCTCTTTACTAAAACTTAGGCCTAAATCAGGAATTCACATCGTTCATTACAATTTATGTCTAGGCCTAGGCCTAGGCTAAATCAATAGGCCTAGGCCTGACTTTAGAAGCTAACTTCTAAGGCCTAGGCTAATTATCAGCACACATTGTTAAATTGCTGAACAGCCAGCCTTAATTTCGGGTAGGAATTCCCTGAGTCGGTCGAATGAAGATCAGATCCTTCCATCGTTAACAGTGCTAGGCCTAGGCTAAGTTTGAATGAAGTTTTATGTATTTTTTTTTTTTTGTTTTTGTTATGGTCATGAAAAGAAAAAAGTTTGCATTTGCAGTAGTGATTGCAGGGGCTATGTCAATGTTCCCAAGAATTGCTGTTCCTGAGGTTCAATGTTCCCGACTCTTGAGAATTACATCAGCACTTCTGGGAACATAGAAGGTTTGTCACCTGAGGAGTGACAAACCTTTTAATTATCGCCAATTCATTGAGATATATGAAAACAGTGAACATCGAACCTTCGGAGTTAAACCCCGGGAACTTCGGATAGACCTTGTGATCACATTGCACATGTGCGTGCATATTTCGGGGATTCGGATGCTTAACTTGTGTACACATATGTATTTCAAGAATGGAAATTCCTGTTAGGATCAAATTAAACTTGGCATCTATAGGAACCTCAGTAGTCCCAGATGATCACCAAAACTTTTTTGCAGAGGTCATAGGTCATTTGGGGTCACCATATAAAATCTTGTGGATGAAATATCTTAAGAAGGAAACCTTGGATGAAGCTGATACTTGGCCTGGTACATAGTGCCCCTTATGATGTAAAATGATCCAGGTACTTTTGGTGGAGGTCAAAGGTCATCGGAGGTCACCCCAAAAGCTGAAAATTTGTGCACAAAATGTCTCAAGATCATCAATTTTCCTTTGAAGGAAAATGTATATATATTGATGAACCTCATACTTGGTTCCAAATATGATGTAGAAGAATCTTACTGTTTGTGGTAGAGGTCATTTGGGATCACCAAAAGAGGGGGAGGTAAAATCAGAAAATCCTTGTGCTTGCAATAGCCTACCTCAAAGTGGGAAACTTTGATGAGACTTGATCATATTGGCTGGTATACTGATTGCACATGTATTGTGTAGAAGAATACTTGCACTTTTGGAGCAGGTCGAATGTCATCCGGGATCAGAACTTGATGGGCTAAATTTGAATTTCCTTTTACCGTATCCATGTCATAATCATCTCATTTAGAATATACGTGCAAAAACACAACACTGGAGAAAAACATAGTATTCCTGACTTTGATTGGGCTTAAATGTGGTTGTTACTCATAATTTCACGACTTATTTTTCTTTCTATGATTTGATAATATTATGGTCTGTACTTTTACATAAAACATGTTTGTCTTTACTTTTGTATTCTGTTTAAGTTGGCTATGAAATTTTAACGTTAGTTACAAAGACACCAAGTGCACTCATAATCTAGGCAATAATATAATTTGACATGACCAATTAAAAAATATGTTGGAGTTGAAATTTAACTTGTTTGTAAATGACTATTCCCTTACATTTTGCAAAGGTTGGCTGACCAGGAAAGTGTAAATGCAAATATAAAGTTACGAGGACACCAAAAACGGGACAAAATGGGTGTCCTATTGTAACTAACGTTACATTTGGCATTTACATGATCATACATTCAGAATGTGAGGAGAATGTGATGTCAATGACATCATTACAACTTGCAATATGAACAACTTAACAGTTAATTACACTTAACATCAATTTTCTAAGTTTATATCCATGCTGGCTTTAACCTACTTTGAAGTCTCATGTAACTAACATTAACTTCCAACCAGTTATTGTAACATATATTACAATATACTTCCACAAACATGTTGTTCTGTGTTTAAATAACACTTTCCAGCTACCACATTTAACAACAAGTTGGAGCAATTAAATCAATAATCATTCTTCTTTTTAGCTTAAGACCCAAATGTCCCACTTTTGTGAATCAGTATCATATTCTTATATATACAACATAGGAATGGAGCTGTTGGACGTGAATAATACCTTCAAAAAAGAGCATAGACAATCACTTGGAAATTTTTTTTAGGAATTCTGGGCATTTGACTCAGAGTAAAATTACTTTTATACCCTAGGTTGATTGCACAATAATAAATAAACCAGTGTGATTCTACCAATGCAATTTTGCCTTCATTTGTAAAGATCAAGTTCTCTGAATGCAATAATGAGAGCTATTTGACTTTATGAATGCAATCTTACCTTCAGAAATAAAGGTTGAGATCTCTGAATGCAATAAAATGAGACCAATTGACTCTGTGAATGCAATATTGCCTTCATTTCACAATGACTGCAGCTCACTGAATGCAACAATTTTATGAATGCAAACATGAATGCAGTTGTGAATGCAAATATGCCTTCAGGTTGCCCTCGTGCAATTGCCTTCAAATTGCTGAATGCATTCATATGGCATGCGAATGCATATTTTTGCATTCCGAAGGCTAAATGAATGCATTCAGAATGCAAAAATTGCATTCGTGTCTGGTAAGGGATGACAGCATTTTAGAGCCAGTTTGTCCCTCATCAGCAACTACAGGTAATTATGGAAGCCCAACACAGAGCGGATTGAAAATGGCTGTTCAACTTAAAACCAATAGTTATTGCCCAAAACTAGCTGCACTTTCATTGAGTTCAGACAAACATCATACATGTTCTATATATGCATAATTCCTTTATAAAACATGTATTACACAGTAAGTGTGTGTTTGGTCTAACGGTAGAGCATCCACCAGCTCTTACACGGAAGGCCCGGGCTCACTTCCCAAGTCGAGTCATACCAAAGACTCTAAAAAAGGAACCTACTGCCGTTTTGCATGATTGATGCTCTGTATAAGCAGTGGGGTTGGGAAAACAAGCCAGTAAGCCACAACTGGAAAAAAAAAAGGCCATGGCCAGTTCGACTTGAACCAATAGGTTGGAAACTGGGCCGTAAAACTCCATCTAACTAACTACAGCATGTATTAGAGCCATGCAGGGCTGGAAAAAATGTTTATTCCCCAGGAAGGGAGTAAAATTTCGCACAATTCTCCCTGCATTTTCATGTACAGGAAAGGGAAATTTTGGTCGAGATGTCCAAATTTCCTGGGAAGGAGCTTCTCAGCTTCACAACTCTTTTCACCCATGATTATAGCATTGTAGTACGTGCTGTAAGAAGTCACAACATCCTGCGTGGTGCCATGCAGTCTCTTTCCAAGGGAATGATGAAATCCTTCATAAGAGGCACAAGCAACCCAAATCTATGTCAAAACCCAGAGATTTGTCTTGGAATTATTTTGAATAAAATGTTAAGAAAAGTTGAAAATTTGGATTTTAAATTCAATGTTGATTTGGATTTGAAAATTAAATTTCAAGTTTTGTGGTTTTTATTAAAGGACAATTGCATTTCATTCAAGAATTAGAAGGAAGTACACCATTGGAGTTACTTGTCAGTTGTCACTTTCTGGACAATAAATACTATACCCATCTTTGCTCCCATGAAAACTGAAAAGAATGGAAAATGTTTCCTATATACAGTGGGGACCATCCATCATAACTGGGAGATGCATTCCCTGTCCCACCTCGCTCCCTTTACCCCCTCTCTGGCACTCCAGGTTTTACTGAACACTTATGGCAAAATTAAATTGCCAAAACACAAAGGGTCATTCATTAAGATTTTAGCATGGAATTGTTTTGCCCTCAACCTAAACAAAAAGGGATGGGGGTATTGGATGCCAGTCTTCCCTTTTCTTTCTGCAGTGGAAGTGTGATGTCTTTGTCACAGTGTGAGCGGAGGGTGCTATACTTACTGTAATTGTTCATAAAGTTCTAAAGCTTTGACTTTTTCTCATGACAGTAAGCATTTCTTCTGAAGTACAGCACAGTAGCTTGACTGTCAGATATATGCATCTCTCTTCTACTCACAGTAGTTATATTTACTTTTATTTAGGCTAGGCTACTCTAATCATTTCAAAATGGATTAATGAGGTCCTATGTTTTTGTATTATTACTTATTTTATCTATTATTCCAACAAGATACCCAATCTGTTTCTTTGGGAAATAACTCTGAAAATGCAATTTTTTTCTAGTGATAACTGATTGACCATTTTTAAATGAAGTCACATGCTTGCAAAACATATATTCGGTACGTGCTTTTGAAATGTCGGATATTAACATCAAAAAGCTGAACAGGAAAGAAAAAAAACCTTTGTTAAACAGAATTTGTTTTGTAATTTTTTAATTTACTGTATAGGCTCAGTCCTGGCAGATCTGCAATCACTGGGTCTTCCCATTTTAACCATACTACTCAAGGTACATGACTGCTGTTGTAAGTTTTCCACACTGAAAGGCAAGAACAGTCGTCCCAAACTTCTTTGTATCTTTAATAATTTTTTAGGACTTCAATATTACATATTCTAGGAAAACCAAGCAGTGACTCCCCGAAAAAATGGCACATGACTGTGAAGAGCCAATCAAGAAACAGGGATGGTGTACTACAATACTTCAAGTTGGGGAGACTGCTCTTGCCCTTTAAGATTTTCATTAATCATGCTTTGATATCAAAGGGCAGAAAAGAGGATCTGAGATTTCTCTAGATTGAAACAGTACCATGAAACTGTATGGTAGGAAAATATGGATAAAAAATATGGTTACACGAGTTGCAAATTTTTTGGCCATTTGTCAGTTTGTTAGTTTCTTTCTTCATTCATTTATGTTCAAAATATGATATAAAGGTAAAGTGTAGTTTCCAAACTCAGCTAATTGCTCCATTATTGTTGCCTGTTTGGACAAGAGGTGACTTGAAGTACAGGTCTAAGTGCAGTACAATCTATTTTGTCAACAGTTCAGTTGAAGATTTTATGGATTGCCAAAATGAAAATGAAACTGATGAGGCAGAGGTAGACAGTATAATGTGGGAGGAAGCAGTCAAGTCTAAACATGAAAGTAGACTATCTAGGTAAATTCACTATGCATTGGTTTCAGTTTCTTTGAAAAGGAGACCTTGTACCCCATGGAAAAATTTCAAGTTTTTGTTACATCTTTTGAATTTCGATTTTGATCTGGATTGTGCTCAAAATATTTCCGGAATGGTAGTATGCCTATCCCTAGTTCCAAGACGTACTGACAGTAATACCAACCTCACCTCTGAAGCTCTGGCCTTGTCCAGTTAAGCAAGTTTTGGCACCACAAGTTTGAAAGAAATCTTTTATGAGTAGCTCTCTCTTCAAGAAAGTGAGAAATATGAGAACAATTTCATCTTTTTGGAATTTGTGACAAGGAGAATAAAGAAAAAAAATGATACGTGTTTTTCATACATTTCTAGTTCCAGCTGAGCCTACTTATTACATTTAATTTGGAGAAGTACCAATGCAGATTATTGAGCAATCCAGAAAAATTTCAAAGTAAGCAAGGAAACAAAACTCAGACAGAGCAAAAATATTTCTGTGGGCATTTCATATATTATTCTGATTTTTTTTAGCACAGGAGGACCAGCTCAAGGATCCACCCAGAGTTGTCAAGCTCACCTTTGCATATGCTAGTCATGTACTGTGTCACGGTCAACTGGACTGAAGACTCAAAATCTCAGCTACAATTGGGGTGTAAAAGGCACCTGGTTGATGCTTCCCAACCAGGATGGATTTATGCATTATTTTGAGTATCCTGGCAGAACCCAGAAAACCACATCAAAGATTGCTTGCCATTTTTATGGTTTACATCACAAAAGCAATTTTTATTGGCCAAATGTGTTTTGTGTATGAAGTTTTGTGAATAGGAAGATGGTGTGATACCTGAACAGTATTGCCAACCAGCTTGTAACTGTATTGAAGCCTTTCATTTATATGTTATAACATCAGCTATACCTGAAACTTTAGGTCTGAATTTTATTCCAGTTACTAAACAGCATGAAAGAAGTAATGGGACTATCATATCACGCACAATAAAGACAACAAGAATATAGGAAGAATTTTGGGTGCACTCAGTGGAGCATGTGTCTTTTGTAAGCTGCAAATGAATCGTAAGTTGAAGCGGGGTTCCCACATTTCTTGAAAATAAACTTTCACTTTTCCAGGACCAAATATTCAAAGAGTTTGCACGACTTTTTGGGGGGCGGGGGGCTGTTACATCAGATTATGAAAATTTTATGAAAATTCCCAGGAATTTTTCATGACTTAGTTAACACAATTTTTTGAATTGGAAAACTTTACCAGGCCCTGGAAAATATTTTTTCAAGTTTCATGACTTTTCAGGTTTTCAGTGATGGCAGGAATCCTTCTAAAGGTGTTTAAGTCATTTGTTTAATAGAGAAGTTGGTATCCCAAAGGAAGTGGAAGTTTGAAACTGCATGTTCAGGACCTTCAGATTGATAATTATAGTTTATTTATTTGTAGTAACTGTACTGTGTAAGAAATACCCATGCATCATCCTGATCTGTGATGTCAAATTCAAGAATGCAGAGTGGCTCATATTCCAACAGAGAGTGCAGTCTGATTCAACAGGGTTTTGTATGTTCACTGTGATGATATACCCTTCAAACAGTAGACCAGGATTGTGTTTGCACAATGAAAAGTTTTAAACAGCTTTGGGTGGCTAGATTTAAACAGGTTGGGAGAATGTATGAAGTAGTGAGAGGACTTGGCCTAGCTTGAATGTTCTCCCTCCAGAAGTAGACCCTAATTCTCATTTAAAAGATATCCTGTAAAAGAATGTTTCAAATAAATTTATGTTTAATATGGTGAAGTAAAATGTTGCACATAAAATTCTTAACTCAATTCTTCGGATGCTCAAACTATATGCAAATAAATTTATCAGATTTTTAATTTAATTTTTGTAAACTTGGAGCAAGCTTGTGTTACATATCCTACACTTGCACTGATCAAATGTGTTTTCTAAAACTCCTTTCACAAATGATCAAAATATTTCTTTTCTAAGATTTTAATACGCCATGAGCAAGGGTGGAAAAACCAGCAAAATGGGAAGCTCCTTGCCAAGAATTGTTGAAAATTTGGAAGAATTTTTTTTTATAGACAAATATTTAATTTCCAGTGTAAATTTTATTTGTGCTGAAAATACACCTTTCCCCAGCTATCGTCGTGTTTGGAGCCCTCGCCATGGTTAGTGGGACACAGATATTTTTCAGTCTTGACATTTTCTATTAGTGGGTTAAACCAAATCGCTGTGTTTCATTTTGAATAAGAGCAATTGTAAAATCAGGACTTGCTACTGTAAGCATTGCCCATCTGTGCTGAAACATTGACATCACTTAATTGATCAGTATTTCCTTCAGGTTCAGTCATGACAAGCTCTGGGTTGTGTTGCCACATTCATGTACGTTATGCCAACATCCCAAGGACCAAATATGACTTGAATAAAAATTTTGATTTCATTTAATTCTAGCATTGAGCATTCCATGAGAACTCTTTTATCAGCTCTCTTCCACTAATTTGGTTTAATCCTACACCCTCCACAAGTTGTTTATTTGTGATATCTTGCAGTACTTTATGTTTCCCCACCTGAGTGCCATTTAGAAACCAACCTGGTAAAGGTGCATGCCGGTGCATGGTGCCTCTTTAGTTGGAGACTGTGGTACTGCTTCGATGGGTCTCATATATGTCCTAGAAACCATCATTTTTTGCTGTTAGTTATGGAGGGACTTGCACATTTAGACGTAGAATGATTTTGCTATCATGCAGAATTAATTTGTTGCTATAAGAAGGAGAAAATATATTTGTGCAAATTGCATGCATACAGTATGTGCACTTGCTTACAAACAGCACGGCTATACTTGAAGGGAATGTAGCATATCCACAAAGATGGTTATAGAATAAATAGCACTTTATACATGAAGATCGGTACCAATTAGTTAAATTTTGATATGAATTGAAACAATAACTCCACTCATATTGATCAATGTTTTGGGGTACTGGTACAGTAGTTGTGTACCCATGCAATCAATGGCATAACAAGGCCTTCTAGATGCATGGGGAAGCTAGACCGCAAGAGGGTGCCTAAAATCATTTTTCTAAAATCCTCTAGCTTCAATATTCATGGGTTGGGGGTATGGGATAGGAATGAAACCTTGCACACGCAAGCTCTGAGGTTTTTGAATTCTCCATGGACCCATGTGCATTTTCCACCGAGGTCAACCCTACTGCTATCCAGAAGTCCCCAATAAGAATGAAGTTGTATGTAATTGTAGACTTTTGAAACTCAATTCAGCTTTGCTGAAGTTCTACAGCAGAGGTGCAGTAGGCTGGTGTTCTTGTTTAAATTGGAGAAGGTACTAGAGTGCGTAGAACACAGCTTTTAAAATAGGGCTTCATTGTGATCCTTCTTGAAGTCCGAAAACTATGTAAAAACTTGCTGCACTTCAGAAAAAAGCAGAATGTGACCTATTGAAAGTTTGACAATACATTTCATAGGGATTGATTTGTAAACTACAAAAAGGAGGTGGACTAGCTCTTGTCAGCCTTTCAACCTGCAGGACAGTGTGCATGGTAAGTATCACCCCCTCCTTTCTCCCGCCCCTCCCCCCCCCCCCCAATTTTGGTCCAGAATGCTAATAAAATATGCTAGGTGCATGCTTGATTCTATATGAGAATGAACGGCTCATTAATTGCAAACTCAAAATTATCAAAACTGCCATTGTCATTAACAGACATTATTCTCATTCAAAAGAAATGGTAGGTAGGCCATACATCAATGCTACGAGGTCCTTGCTCCAGTGAATGCAATTTATAACACTACCATAACTGCTGTAAACCACTGGAAATAGATTCTTCTACATCCTGTAATACCCCATCATTTTTCTGATCTACCTCTGTAAGTGAATAGCCTGACCCAACTGGTCTTCAAGTTATACATAAAGGTATAGGAAAAATGTAATTCCCTCATACCGCATAGTAATATTAAATGATTTTTGACAAAATTATAATAATTACTGGAATTCCTAAAAAGTCAATTGACAGAAATATTACATAAAAGAAAAGATGAAAATCAGGCAGAGTACCATATTCTCACTTGAATCTTGTACCAGCTGTTTCACTTTATTGTTTTACACTTAAAATTTTCCATCAACATACCATAATACATTTCTTGATCAACAAGCATGACAGTGGAAAGCTCTTATTTTTTTTATAATAATAGACACTCTGATTAATTCCCAAGCAAAACATAACTCTTCTACTTTGCATGCAGTAAAAAATTCACTTCAAAAATGGTACAAAAACTTGTGTTTTTTTAAAAACAGGTTATATTTCAAGTGATATGAAAACTACTTCCATCTTTGTAAATGAAGTTTTTAGAATGTAGGAACTCGAGGCTTACATGCAACTTTCATAATATATCTTGCAGGATAGTTTGGGTCTACAAGTACATTTTTTGTCACTGATATCATGATGTGCAATTCCCATCTCAATGTACTTCTGGGTGGCCTTTCCACCACTCTACTTGCACTCCTGTCACTGTATCCTAACATGATGACACCGGCCGTCCTCCCCAGTCTCGGAATATTTCATTAAGTAAGTATGTCATACGAAGCAAGTTTCAATAGTTGAATTCTCTAGGCAATCAGCGTGCAGTGGAGATGTAGTTCTCAAAGCCACCATACAGACCTGGCCTGCACTTTCTTCTTTAAAGAGAAGACATTTTCTTTCCAGCCTAAGAAGAAGATCATGGTAGGTTCCCATGCATGAGTTCTGCCATATAGTAGGTATTTTAGGTGATTTTTTTCCAGAAAAGTTGATGCAGTTCCTGTAGTGCTAGTGCCTTCAAGGATACAAAGAAGAGCATAATATAAATAAGTCATGTCACATGTAGTAACAACCTTTTAGTTTCAGTAGACTGTTTAAGATGATATTTTAATTTACTTCATGCTCTGTACATATAGCCATGTTGAAGATTCTTGTGACAGGCAGAGGCTACTGAGCTGTTACATGAATGACACATGCAGGCCTCAATTCATATGATAGTTAATTTCATATGATGTTAATTAAAATGCAAAATAGTTAGCATATGAAACATGAGAGATGTACGCTAGCTTGTGAAGGGAATCAGTTTTAAAAAATATGGACACTCATCCCCAAGTCGATTAGTTATGAGAGAGTGACCTTTGCAATAAGTGACTGCTCTTCCATTGACAAATTCAGAAGATGCAGTATAGTAGGCCACTAATGCTTTCATTACAACATGCAGTTGCATGCACTGCAATTGTTCTGATTTATTAAACATGACAGCTACTTGACATGGTTAGTCTCTTAGCAACAAAAGTTTGTCTGCTTTCTGAAGAGCTAAAGATCTTAGCTATCTTAGCTTAAAGGACCAATCCTCTCACCCCAAACTACACTTTTTGTAGGGGGGTACAGAAACTCTCCATTGGCCCAGCTTTTTGATTGACTGTTAATTCAAACAATGCAGATTACCAAAGCTTATATTACACAGCATAAACTGTACTGAGAGTGTTTTGATTATACACATAGAGCTTTTCTATACTCACGCCGAAGCAATAAACTGAGATTGTGACTGGATAAGGATGAATTTCACACAATTGTGGGAGGGGCTTAAGTAAGAAGGTTAGGAGAACTGGTACTCTTTGGGGTGAGAGAACTGGGCCTTTAATAGTTACCAGAACTGGCGGAAACCATCTGGAATGAAGAGATTCAACCTTCAAGAAGCCTAGCAGTGGCAAACATAGCTTAACAAGAAACTTTGTCATGTAGGGTAGCTAGGACCTTTTTTTTCCTAATTGGGAGGGTAATGGGGGGCTTTAAATGATTGATAGACTTATATTCAGTGACACTTCGGATATATCAGTGGAGCAAAGTTCTTATTGCCCCCCCCCCCCCCCCCCCCTCGTCCTCCAGTCCTTATCCCAACTCTGAAGCCAATGCAATTACCTAGCTAACAGGGCTGCATGTGTATTTTGTTGAATGTACAGCATTTCATTAGGCCATTTAACTGACGACATAGCCCTGTTTGAAGGCTAGTTGTTACCCTGATATTTGAAAATGAGGTTACGTAATGGATTATGGCAAGCACCCTGAAAAGTCTTAAAATCTTTGGTCTAGTTAACTAGGTTCTCCTGGGGTCGGGTGTGGAAGAATTGTTTCAGACAACCATCCTGGCCAGACTATCCCTGGATGCAATTTGCTGTCACATGTCAATTTAGTATGCAGTGGAAATTGTTGGTATTATTACAACAGTACTGAGCTGGTTGGATAGCATTCTTATCCTTTGAACATGGTCAGTCCAATTTATTTCTAATCATACCGTATATAATGCTTTCATCTAGCAAACCCTTCCTAAACTTCTGTGCATCACACAACTATTCTTTTTTGATTTTGTCCTAATTTAGGGGATGAAAAGCCAATTGTTGAGCTAGCTAGGCCATCATATGTGATCAGAGTGTAGTCTGAAATCTGTCAACTCACATATAGTCTTTCTAATTGTGGGATATATTTTACTAAAACACTATGTAACTCAATTGTAGGACAAAGAGTGGTGTGCTTGAAGTAATTTCATACTGGCAATGACTAACGTTTTGTCCCTTTTCACAGCTGTATAAGATTATCTGCCTTAATTTGAAGGTGTATCCTGGTAGAAACTACTGTAGCATTTATTATACACTCAATAAAATAACAAGGATCCACATGCAAGGTGATGGCAGTTGAATTTGCTTCTTGCTGTGTTGTATCGGACCTTGGGAATTTGTGCCCATAATCTTGGGAAAATTGTTGCCTTGTTCAATTTTATATGGCATATGCACGTACGTAATACTACACATCGCCAAGCAAAGGATCTTTCGCAGAATTACTGGCAATGTCAACTAATAGCCATCGTATTTGTTCTCATCTATTTTCCTTACCTTCTCGCAGCTTTAACCATCACAAGTTGCTCGTTAATTAACGTGGAAAAAGCGTTCCATGAAAGCCGGGCCGTCAATGTCTTGTTCATTTTGGGAAAAGTTGTCCTAGCCGACTGACTTTTCTCGTTATTGCCGACGATTGTTCGTTGTATGTGGTATTTGCAAATGTCTTGCAGATATCTACGTCAGCACGAATGAGTACCGTGTAGTACTTCCATGCTTCAACTTCCCTCGATTGTACGAACATTTTTCACGGTCAAGGAGGTGATGGCGTTGTAACAGTTTTTGATGCGAGAAGGAGAAAGGAACAATTTTAAAAACATGGTGCCGCCCCCGTTTCGCGCCACGATACAGTGTCCTTAAAATGATTGACTGCTTCTGTAATTTCGAGATTATGCCCTAGGGCGAAAGCTCACCGCCCAACCCCTCAGAGAAAGATACCGGCACGGTCTTGATCAGGTACTTTTAGTAAGTTTCACAATTGATGAAGAAAATGTTGTCACATGACTCTCAATAGCCAATCATGAAATAGTCAATAACACTGCCATGCTGTGACTTCGCTTCTTGAAAAAGCAACATAGACACACCAGTACATCAAAGGCGGTGTGGGGTGTAACTAATATCGGAGTTTGTTACATGATCTGTGACCTCAAATGAGCTATGGTTTCATTGTGTTCACACTGCGTGCACTCTAAAAACAGTTGGGTAAAACTTTGCCCAACCTGGGCACTTTTTTAACCAAGTGCTGGACACACATGCCTCGTACCCCCAGTTGGGTAAAAGATTACCCAACCTAGTTGGTTAAAATATTTTGCCCAGCAGTTGGTCAAACTTTTTACCCAACAAAACATTACCCAACCTGGCTGGTTAAATGTTTTGTCCAGAAGCTGGTCAAACTTCTTACCCAACAAAACAGTACCCAACTTAGCTGGTTAAATGTTTTGCCTAGAAGTTGGTCAAACTTTTTACCCAACTATTTGGCCCATGTTTTTAGAGTGTATATGATTTTAGCCAGAAGGAGATTTAACAATACCCTAAAAATCTACACCGTTTGCCCTCCAAGAGTGGTTGGGGGCACCAGCGACGATGCACTTGGTTAATAAACAGTGAAGTGTGTAGTTTGAAATAACAAACTCAATCGTGCACTTTGTATTTCTCCTCCCATTGATTACGTGGTAGTGAAAACTTTTTTTTTTCTATACGACCATTTCTCTTAAAGTAATTTCGTCCAGATTTTTACTGCTATTCTACCGCTGGCATTTTATTTACCAGATCCAAACTTATGAGATCTTATAATAACCACTTTTATTACAAAAATTATTTGTAAAACTTAACTGATCTTTTACTAATCATCTGATTGGTCAATTACATTTTACCCAACTGTTGGGTACTTTAAAACTTATACCCACCACCTTTTACCAATTCCTGGATTTTACTCAACCTTAATTTGCCCAACAATATGGGTAAAGTTGTTAACCCATTTGTTGGGTAATAATTTGCCCAAGTTGGGCATTTTGAAGTTTGCCCAACGCTTTTTACCCAACTGTTTTTAGAGCGTGAAAAGCAATTAACACATGCTGACTGACCTGTTAGTTAACCCCAAATGTTACGTAACTTTTTGTGTATTGAAACACATCTTTAACTGTCAATCAATAAATCAGATATGAAACTTGACTTAATCAAGTCTGCATGTAGTGGGCTTCTTTTCCTCCCTGAAGCGATAAGAGTTAATCAGGCAGAGAGGAATAATGTAACAAAAACACGGACTTATATGCATGGACAGAGCATGTAACACGTACGTCCTATCCGTAGATGGTCGCCACCGGCTGGGACGGAAAAGGCGCACCAGATGGCCGCCGTGAAGCTATAAATCGTCTGATTTGACGACGACTCTGTAATATTTTAAACAAATGTTAACCTTCAATGGGGAAGAATATCACATTCCTCCAATACGTAAAGTGATATTGACCTTAGCTTGCCATAAAAATGTTTCAAATTTTCAAATATTTGAACTCTCTTGCAAAATATGGTGATATACTTGAGCAAGTCCAAACTTTCACACACAACCATGGCAGACGGCCATCTTGGTGCGCTTTTTTCTCACACGTACGGTAGTGCAGTATGCTATGTCCATGTATAGGAAGTCCGTGATCAAAAACTAAGGAAGAACGTTTCATCATGCTGAAAGTTGGGATGGCTGCATATCCCCCTTTACTGGAAAAAGCTGGAGTGGCACTTACATTCCGTCCACATATCCACCACCACGTATAATTTTTGAAACATCTTCCACGGTCCAAGGACTGGAATAGTTACAGAGAACACAGCCGTCTTGATAATACCAGTCGAAAAAATCCTCACAATTATCTTTCCTTTGACAGTTGGTTTCATCTAAATGTTCAAAAATAAATGTTATAACATATTTTTGAATTCATTCTGAAGCTTGGAAATGGTTTGAATATCATGTAAGGGTAATGTAGCTACCGGAGGCCAGACGTTTCTCCTTAGGTGCATTGCAAAATGGTATGGGAGGGTATGAGAGGGAACAATAGCCCGTGGTGTAAGATATACGGCGAAGAATACTACAGCTGTTCGCTCTCCGAGGGGAAGGAATGCCGTATATGAAATAGTACCTTTAAGTAA
Source organism: Holothuria scabra (assembly GCA_037179385.1). Classification (NCBI taxonomy): domain Eukaryota; kingdom Metazoa; phylum Echinodermata; class Holothuroidea; order Aspidochirotida; family Holothuriidae; genus Holothuria; species Holothuria scabra. The sequence goes on from CM074197.1 coordinate 27,286,668, forward strand.
GTTCGAAAATGTCCATGCAGAGCTGCCTATGTATATGCGTAGCGGTTTGAGGGCGCATAAGTGTTAGAGATGACATGGCCAGTCATCTTGGGAAAGACGGTAACTTGCTAGTTCTGATAAAATGAAAGAGCCTGGCTGCCTTTATAAGTTTAATCAGTGAAGCATCGATGCTAAGAAACCCTTTGTTACCCCTAAAACTTGTTCTGCATTCTGACATCACATAAGGTGTAAATAAAATCTTATTGGCGCCACGATTGACCGGTGTATGAAGCGGTTTACCACGTGACAACTACACAGTTTGTCAATTGCTTGTCTTTGAAATGTAAATGTAAATGACTCCAACTGGAGTCAAAGATTGACCGACACATTTACATTTCAAAGACAAGCAAGAGTCAAAAACGTTTTCGCTCAGTTACTGGTCAACCGTTGCGAATTTGTTTTCCTGTCCAAATGTTCCATGCTGCTCTTCAGGATCGTGAAAAATATTTAATCTTTGCCATTGAGAAATTTTCCCTAAAAGTCAAACGGAGAATTCCCCCTTAACCTCTGTTCAGACAATCCTGGACAAAATTATCTGGAAAAATCCCCCGTCTCAATGTTGGGTTCGAGTGTGAACAGTTGAATAAAAGTTGCGCGCTTTCGCAAAACGAAACCCTCCTCTCTTTTCAACATTGAATAAGTGGTGGCCGGGAAAATATGCTGAAAATATGAGACAGGTCAGGGAGACTAGTTAAGGTCCAATATATCTGTCCAAAGTTGTATAATCATTAAGAACAGTACTGAGTTTATGTACAATGCAACATTCATACGTCCAGTGAATTGAAAACTGATCAGAATACGGCCCGCTGGTCTAATTGTTCATGCCAAGATAGTTCCTCAGAACTGATGGTCGTCAGATTTGGCAATGAAATGGGAGATCTGTCCTTCCTGCCAATTTATTTTATGGACCTCTCAAGGTTGCGTGCACTAAGTATATTTGATACAGTGTTTTCTTCAAAACGATGTACTAAGCAATAATTTCATCAATTGTATCAGATTCTATGGAAACTTTACACCTTTCTTGATGAAAATTTTGTCAAGTTCGAGTTTAATGACCATTATTTTTAACTGTAAGGGAAAAAGTAAACAAAAAATCACAATGACTGTGCACCTGTTCAGTTATTTAGACTATACGACTGTGTGTTCTTTGGGATCAACGTGGGATCAACACCGACAAAAGCAGACAGCTGATTTGTCAACCAGTCAAATACGCGCATAGTTTGCTACATGTGCATCGTGTTCCATTGTTTTGTCCCCAAGGGTGACGTCACTGTGTCTTCAATGCATAAAGTCTATTTATTGTGGTTAATTGAATGATGAAGAGAGATTCATATAAGTGATTAGAATGTACTGAGCACTAATCGCTTACACTTTGATCATGTATGTGTAAAACGTTATCTTGTGAAGAGAAGAGATTATTAGAAGTAAATTGAAAATCTTTTTTGAAAGAAATATTACTTACTCCAATAACCACCATCTGTTGAATCGAATTTTGACATAAAGAGAAGAGATTAGATTAGATTGTTTTGCCGTCTGCACTTAATGTTACCAACATTTGTTCCCTTATTCGGCACTCTTTTGTTTGCGACTAAGTATCTTAGGTTGTTTTGTTCTTGTACTTTACACTTTTTCTTTCAAGGGAGTGTTCTGCCTTTAATGTTAAGCCCCCAAGGGTTTTGTAGATCACTTCCTTTCACTACTCTGTCTATTCTATATTGTTACTATGTAACTGTTATATTATGTAATATTGTACATTGTAGTGAAAAAACAAATAACTGAAATGAAATAAATGAAATAAAATGAGAAAATGTTAGTTTGATAGTCGGAAGCTTTTACAGGTGAGGAAAGTGTGCTATATCTATTTCATTACATGTAAATTGGAATTGTCATTTTTTTAAATGAAATTATCTGGAAAGTGCTTATGTAATAACTTCTGGCAAAACCGTCTCTATCGAATTGCATTCCTTTAATGTGGTAACTAATAAATTTGTTGTAAATGTTGTGAGAAGTAGACGGGGATAATTCCCAATTTTTGCATTCTTTCGTACATACTCGGCTTTTGCAAGAATTCAGACAAAGTTGATGCAAATGGTGAACAAAGTATGAAGTTTTAATGGAATTCCCAATGTAATGTCGTTACACAAATACAATACACCACACCAAACCAATCGTTAAATATTTAACGTTGTGATTTCCGTGTGGGGCAAAGATTTGCAATTGGGTGGATTTTTTTCCCTTTTGTTCTTTTCCATAACACGCTTGTTTTACAATTGCAGAGAAAAGCTGTTCACTATCACTTCTAATTGACTTTTTTATTTTAAGCTGTACTATAATATTCAAGATTCGGGAATAATTCCAGGTGTACTTGAGTTCTTCTGCGTTATTTTTGTGATGAAAAATATGTATAGCACAAATAACACGCTGCATACATGATTTGTACTATTTTTCCCAAAAAGTCGGAAATTCACAGAATGGCACATCCAAATGTGTATTTTATTCGAGGGAGAGAATGTGTGTTTACAGTCAAACAATAATTCTGCAATTTTGAAGCCATAACAGCGCTGACCAAGTAATTTAACATTACTGCCTAAGAGCAGTTACAAATTTAAAGGTAAAGAGCAGTCCCCCGAACTTATTTTGAAGAAACAGCTAAATAGCACAATTTTCGTCTTATTTATCTTCAAAGTATCATTCATTACATTTTATGATTAAACTATTGCATATTCAAGGTAAACCAAGCAGTTATTTCCAGTAAAATTAAAATTTGAAGAGAACACATGTTGTCACATGACTCCCAACAGCCAATCATGAAACTGGACAGTCTACTACACTACTTCAATTCGGGATGACTGCTCCTGCACTGTAAAGTGTAGTGCAATTTTCATTTACACAGGTCACTTGTCGTTAATATCGTCATTCAAAAAAAACCCTCCTGACCTTCTCAAACAAAGTGCTAGGATTGTGAATAGAATTGCCTTGTCAGCAAAACTGATGCCTTTTATGCAGGAGTAGGTTAGTTTATAAGTCTTACGGCCCAGTTTCCAGCCAATTGGTTGACCTCGAGCGGGCCGCCGCCATTTACCAGTTGTGGCTCACTGGCTTGATTTCCCTACTCCATGATTGCTTATGACTCTAAATCCCAACCTCCCGAAAGGAGTAGGGCGATTACATCTTCAGTACTTTAGATTTTACGATACGATTAATTCTGATTATGATACACTCCATAAAAAATTTAAACGATTTGTTTAAAAAATCGCATACTCACGAAAATAAGTACTCCTTGTTGATATCAACGAGTGTTACATCTCAATATGGGTAAAAAATTGCACAAATTGAGTTGAAGTACTCACTTGTTTTGATTAGGAATACTCGTTTTTGTGAGTATCCTATTTTTTAAACAAAATTGTTTAAATATTTTTTTGAGTGAAATGTGAAAGTTGAATGGTTATATTAATCTTTTTACTTTACATTAGAAAATTGTGGCCCTCTAAACTAGGCGCTATGATTTGTGCGATCATTTTGCCGTTTTTGTCGTTTTGCCTTGGCCGTTTTCAGCAATTAAAACCTCAACTCAATAATAATCTAACCCCTATATTTCTTGGAGAAGTTCATAGCCCAAACAAAAACTAAGCATGTACCTTACTTCTTAACATAGTGCGAAATAATGCTCGTTTGTAATAATAAATACGCTTTTCTTTCATTTTGAAAGGCGTTTTTCATCTTCTTGAATCGAAACAGTTCTAATAGCTCAAAGGTTCACTTCGAAGCAATTTTAGCCACTGAAATTTATTCTTGTCACATCATGCGTGGAAATACAAGTGATTCCTTCCAAACCTCTTGAAGGTGTGGACACTCAGTACCTACGGTTAACCGAAAAAGTTCGACGCTGCTCTCAGACTGCTGGATTCGAAAATCAAGGTCAAATTAAAAATGTCCAGCGTTCAAGGGGCAGACTGCTCTAATCATTAACTTCTACATCTTTTGGAATTCTACCATTAATTTAAGTTTGGTGTCTTTATAGATAAAATCGCATCAACTGTTTCTTTGTCATCGATTCCGATTATCTATTTCATAAGTAAAATTGATTGTAATCGATTGCAATTCTTTACTACTTTTCGAAGGCTTCCTTTAAAGAAACACATGTCATTCGGCACAATTTAATGTCCAAGTGATCTATTATCGTCTTAGGCTACTAGCTCAAAAATCGCCCTTCCTAACGGTACCTAAAGTTAAGATCGTTAAAACAAAATTAAGTATCTATATGCTTAAATATCTTATTAAATCAGTCCTTTACGCCTGCAAAAATCAACTGATACACTTCTGTAATTTATTCATTATTAAACATTAGGTAACTGGCCAGTTACACAAATTTAACTTGACTTACGAAACTCCGTTCCTGTGGAGGAGTGTCCTCCTCTCTTTTGAGAACATTTTGCGTCTTTGGGATGGCTTTGCTTTAAATGGCAATGTTGTGAAATTTTAATGTGTAGCATAATCGTCATATGAAACATTATGTTTAAGACGTCACAATAGGGAATACATTGACCTTCGTTGAACGCTCAAGAGTAGCGGCCCAGCTTAAATCAAAAGATTGGAAGTGCGAAGTGTGTGCGCACAGTATGCTTTGTCATTAACCTCAAAACTGGCCTAACGTCAATGCAGGAGATCTCAGAGATTTCCTAAGCTTTAGCTGGAAGGAGCGTCCTACAAAAACAAAGTGGATGACACTCAAGGTTCTCGTGCAGCGGAAATGTAAATATGGGGTTCCAGCTGTTGTACGGGATAGTAGGTGCGTTCGATTTAGCGGCTCGAGCTGGCTCAACTGGCTCAACCCTTCCTTGGCTGGACGATATCTGACGTAAAGTACGTCATACGGCTCAACTAGACCACCTCGGAGGGCTGGTCGTTTTGGCCGGCTCATGTTGTGACGTTTTGATGACGTTAAGATCTCTTTTCCGAAAGATCGAAAATTGGCAGAGCCAGTTGACCTGGCTCGAGCCGCTAAATCGAACGCACCTACTGTCTTTATAGGAGTATAGTGACATTTGTTGCAAATGTAACGGGGTCAAGCGGAAAATCTGTTTGGTTTGGTTTATGGATTAGTGTTTTGGGTAGGGTTAGGTTAGAAATAAGGGTTACTAAGTGCTCCTACTATTCTGGGACCGCCTTCGCCCAAGGCTGAACATCGTCACAATTGGCAGAATAATGTTTTGAACAAATGTATGATCGTGTAGACGGGGATTTACACACACATACCAACACACACACACAAACACACCTATTTGTTAGCCAGGAAGTGACGGTAATAAGGAATACGGAACTACGAAACCAGTCTTTCAACATTAAACTTTTAAATTAATGCGTCATGATTAAACGGCATTACAGCCTTCATCGGCCCGATGACTGGACCAATTCATAATTAAACATATCTCAGATCCTACTCAAGAAAAAAAATGTAGTTTGCCAATATATAAACTTGAGGAATAGTTTTTTGTTAAAGCAATTGTCGCACTCCCTTGTGAGGTATCTCAAGTTGGTGCTTTAAAATTGATAGCCTATAACTTATTTTATGCTAAATAAAAAAAATAATCTGTATTACCAAAAAGAAGAATTGTACAACTTACGGATTGCAAACTTACCCCATTCTTCTTCTTCTAATTACAAAACAAGGGAAAGAAAGCATATGAATTTTTGAGCGTCTAAGAGGAGTAAAAATTTTGTGGTTGTATTAACACTCTTTAGGAGGTTTCTCAGGGTAATTCAATGAAGTTGTAGAAGAAAAAAGAAATTCACGCACACTCTAAGTCATGAAAGCAATTACCTTGGTACCGGTCTGTGGCGCACTTGTCTTTTAGAGCAACTTGGGCCTTTACTCAATGTAATCCGTTGACTTTCGACCTTTGCAGAAGTATGTTCTAAATGTATTTAAAATGTTCCCAGTTTAACAATAGATTAGTGCTTACAAGGACACACATTGTATTTCTAAAAAACGCGTTTAGCAATTACATTCGTTTTTGTCCCCTCTTTGTAAACGTTGAAAGAATTGTTGTTAGGACCTTCAACTGACACAGTCCTATCAGTACTTACTATTTTACAAGTACACCATCTAATACGACGACAAGAAAATGTCCCTGTCGAGTCTAACATAGCCCTCTGACGATGTTGAGGATGTGAGGCCATCAACAATGTTCTTCAAACATTTTTTCTGCTTCTGAATGTCTCAATATGCGGTTAGGAGGCTCATCGATAGGAATCACCTCCAAGAATATTTACAGTCATGTACATGGACTCTAGATAAACCCACGAAGAGTTTCCTGGGTTCAAGGAATGTATAGAACCTCAAAACGAAGAACGTGAAATCCCAGTCTTTCAGACGTTAAGTATACACTCTAGCGCTGTAAGAGTTGCTCCATTTTGCATGAGAGTGAAAAGAAACGTGGCCTGACTGATCGAATCACTGAGAACTTAGGGTTCATCGGGCAAAGCCTCCCTGGTTATCTGGTTGCTAGCCATTTCCTCCTCCCTGTCATCTTGCTCTGTGTACAAGATTACAGCCAAAACATGCAACGGTTCCGACCTAATTGCAAAAAATCGGTTAAAATGAAACTGGAGGATAATGAACTAAACTTTGAACTCGAACTTTTATGACTGCTTTTACAGATCGTGTTCAAGTTTCCTTGCAAAATCCGGTATCGATTTTTTCACCGTCGTAGTTAAGTCCACATTAAGGAGACAAAGCACTGTCTCATAACTCTCAACAGCCAATCATGAAACACGACAATCTACTTCAAGTAAGGGTGACTATTCTTTCCCTTTTATAACTTTTTATTATTTATTGAATCTTCCATTATAAGGAAACATGTCAGGCCAATTTAGACCTACAAACCTGAAGAACGTCTTTTAGAGGTTTAATGAAGCATACATATTTAAATTTGGTTGGTGGGGTGATAGAACCCTTACCAAACAAAGGGGAGTCAATAACATTACGTCATTGGTCTCTTCATTGATCCATTTCTCAGATGAATTGAGGTTTAAAAAGCTCCAAATCAAATCTATCTTCTTGAAAGCTATCTCTACAATCAGAAGGCACCATAAGGTGTTGCATAAGGTTTTTTCTTACTAAAATAATTAGGGTACATTTTGGGGGGAATAAATTTTAAAGAACTATTCTTACCTCCACAAAGTATTCCAACATCATTTCGATGATAGCACTGCAGTTTTCCCAATTCATTTTGTTGACAGTTTGAAAGGTTCGATTCATTTCCATTGCACTTTATACCGTCCAAACGAATGAAGTTGGAACCCCCACCAAAATATCCTCTTCTGAAAGTTAGTACTACAGATGGATGTCCTAACTGTCGACATACTACGTTGGATTCGGCTAAGGTCCACCCATCTTTGCAGGCTGTTCGCCATTCATTATTGTAAAGAACCTCAATTCTGCCCGAAGAATCAGAAGGTCCACCAACGAGACGCACTTTTTGAATTACGCCCTCTCTTTCAACTGCAAAGAAAGCGTTGAAATGCTATCCACATCTGCCAGTGTATATAGTATTCAATTAGTAAAAACAGCAAAAGACTGGTAGACGTGTTCTGTTAATACATAAAATTACACATCTTTGAGTAAACCGCAAAATGAATCAGGATTATGCATCTTTTGCCAATCAGTCGAAACACCATTAGTCTATAATGAAAGCAACTAGTCGAATCCTATGTGGAAATAGGATTTAGCATTGTCGTCATTCCATTTATTTCTGGCTATCAATCAACGAACATTTTAGACCAATTAGATTGCTTTCACTTATGTCACAACCCGCGCTCATTTTGAGGGGCTAAATCTAGTATATAACCAATTTAGTGTAACTAGCTGAAAGCTGCTAGCAGCCCACGTGCGACTGTTGCATAGAAACACTGCTGATTTTTTTTCTGGCAGTGGGCGTTGCCTACCAATTGTGACGTAACGTGAAATCGCCTTATAGACGAATCCGGAAAGCAAGTGTTGGTATGATTTTAGTCGGCCATAACTGGGGTCTATCATCTTTTAATCTTTCAGTAACTTTGCTTACCGGTACCATGGGTGATTGTACACTGTAATGCCTCTTGATTCCCTCAATTTTACTGTAAATGAGGGTTTGAAATTACATTTAGACAATAAGTGAAGACGATGTAAGGCTGACGGACCCTGCTAATGGCCGCCTACAGTCATTAAAGAAAAGCTCTGATCGGATTGGTCTATAGAGTGCTTCCACGTTACGTCACCATTGGTAAGTCACGACACTGCTGGACGAAAATTGGCATAGTGATTTTTTCAGAGTCAAACCGTCACACGTGGGTCTTCAGTTGCTTCTCAGCTAGTTGCACTAAATGAGTACTACATGAGATTTTGCTCGTCAAAAGGGAAGGGGCTTGTAACGTCAACACTCTATACCCAGCAACGTGCTAACTCGGCTGTGACCGGAAAAACAAAAATTGAGGAGTTGGAGTTAAAATGGTGCTGGAACTGTTTATTATAGAATTTTTCCTCACTAACATTTTACATTGTTTGAGATACATGTTATGTCTATTGAGTGAATACGTCATTAAAAATTGTAAGTAACACATAACGAAGGGGAATGTGTTTATTTAGCTAATTTCCACAGATATATTACAGTTGTAGGGTTGATTGGAGTGCCAAAATTTGAAGCGAGTGCGTCCAAAAAACAAAGGTGCAGGAGCACAATATTGCATACAGTCCCGAAAGAGCATCCGACAAGGTTTTAAAGACTTTCACATATGATGAATAAATCACCCACGTAAATGATTCCATAAGTCTAAACGTTCCCAAATCATTCCTGTAAAGTATTGATTTATCGTACCTATTTCCGATAAATAACAATGATCACTATTAAGACATTTTTCGAAACATTTCCATATTTTAGTCAACTAGTATACAACTAGTATCAAACATCAGTCACAGTCCCGACTGTGTCCACGCAGCCTGCACCGCTGCTGGCCGGCGGTAGTCTGCACGTTAGTAAGGCTGGGTTTCACTCTTATGTTCCGACACCGACTCTCTTATGTTCTGCCACCTGTATATGACAAACCCCATAGTCCGAAAACTCCATAACGTTCTAACACCCTTTTGTTTTGACACCCCAATATTCCATTAGCCATATGTTCAAGCACATGTTGCCCGTTACCTTCTAACAACTCGACCGTAGATTAATATATAATTGTCAGAACATAGGGTTGTTGGAATGTAGGCCAGTTTCACGTTCAAACCAAATGATATATAGTTTAAAACTGGAAACAAATTGGTTTACTTAAAGGTATGTGTTTAGAGCATGGGTAGGAAATTTGTTTGTAATCATCCGTCTTCGGGGGGGGGGGGGGGGTTGTCTGAACTCTTAATGGTATTCCCAATCTCCCAAATAGATCACTTGCTTTGGACTCAAAATGCAACCTTTTCATACTATAGACAAGATATTAAATTAATAGTAATTACATTGCCCCTTTCATTTTTCTGCTGACTTAGGTCCCCAATCTACTATAAGACACTGTTATATGATGTGGGCACTGTACATGTATGGAATCTCAGTCCTACAGAACAACTAAGCAGCGCAATCTTTACAACCGTTTCACTCTCGGTGAAATGCATTCTGTGAGACCATACTTGAGCTAGCTCACGCAGAGCGAAAACGCACAACCGTTGAAAATATATATATAATTCTTTTTCATATTTTTGGCAATTTAAAGAAAATGGAAATTAAATTATTTAAAAGAAACGCTTTTCAGTAGATAGCCATCGTCAGGGAGTGAACTTTGGCTAAGGTTTCCCTCGTAAGCTGAAGGAGTGGTAGCTCACTTGCGAAGTTCCGAACTGCACATTTTCCTTTTTCAAGGAAAGAATTTGTTGTATGTCGCTTAAAAGAGAGTCTGGGAAGAAAATATATTTTAACAATACATTTATACTTTTCTTGTTCTCAATCTATTTTCAGTAAAAATGCTGTACATCAGACATATTATTTGGGTAGATGCGCACTGTTTAAGAAGGTGTTTCTTGATTGGCCGTTGCCATTTTATTGTACCAATTGTATTCTTTGTTCGGGTTAGGGATTAGTTTAGGGATAAGGTTTATCGTTAGTCAGTTAGGAAAATTTTCTTAAAGGTAAAGAGCAGTCCCCCAAACTTGCTCTGAAGAGAAAGCTAAATATAACAATTTTCCTCTAATTTCTCCTCAGAGTATCGTCCATTACATTAAATGACTTAACTATTGCATATTCAAGGTAAACCAAGCAGTTATTTCTAGTTAATTTCACATTTGAAGAGAAAAAATGTTGTCTCATGACTCCCAACAGCCAATCATGAAACCGCACAGTCTACTACACTACTTCAATTTGGGATAACTGCTCTTGCCCTTTAAACAGTGCGCATCGCCCTAATTTTTGGTTCAGATTATCTCTGAATTTTACTGTACATTTTTTCGCATCACTTACATACGAATGTGTACGCCGAATTGTATTGTGTTGTACCATGTCTCAAAGTGCCGCTTTTCTTATTGCGTTTTCAAGATGGTTACCTGACTTCAGAGGTACTGTAGTCTCAGTACAGATAAATTCGTACCATAAAAAAGCGGGATGAAACCTGTTTGGCAAAATATATTTCGTGACAAAATTTGGATATTTGGTGCTTGTTATGTTACTTTGGGATGGTTCGAAACTACTCTCAAAACGTTGAGAAAGGGTGACCTAAAGATCTTTTGATGATTTCGGGGCCTCTTGGCAGACAGTTTCGCCTGAAGTTGTGTTATATGATAACTTGCGCAATTATTCTGGTAAGTTTCTTTGTTTCCTTGATCGTAATTTTAAATATACAGAAGAAGAAACCATTCTTCTTTCCGAGGGTACATTTCCGTAACCGGCTAAAATTGAAAATTGTGTGACGTCATCAGAGCATAATATATTTCGGTGACCCCTAGGTCAGTTCTGCAACTGTTAGTAGAGAAAATAAAATTTTTAAACACTCGCATGCAAAGAGGACGGGACCTACAACGCTTTTCCGAAAGAACTTCATACATTACATGGTGTACCAAGTTATATCTGAGTTGTTTTCGAGTCTACTCCCCTAGGCTAAAAGGTTTTGAAATTACATTCTTTTTCTTCTTCTTTTTTTTTTGAAGGAGGCTCTTAGAACTTAATCGAACATTTATGCTCTCCACTATTGATATGAAAAATTCCTGAAGTGTGGGCTGACTGACTTAATTTTAAAAGGTAAGATATTTTTCCTTACATTCTTTTTGTAGAAAAATGCACTCTGCGGAAAATTCCCAGCGTATGTGTCAAAAACAAATTGGATGTCTCGAATATCTTTTAAACGAGCAAAATGATTGATTAGATTTTATTCAAATTTGACTACAACATTTTTAGACTGCTGCTTTTCGATTGCTGTTGCACTGCTGATGGTTTTCTTTTCTTTTTTTCTTTTTAAGGTAGCCAGGGGCGTTTTGTTTAAATGTTTTTCAACGTGTACCAAAATGTCGCGGAATATGTAATGAAATAAATTTGAAATTTACTACACTTTTCAAAGGCTCAAATTATCGCGGAGGTAGGATAACATTTCCAAAAATCTCCACGCGAATACAATACCGTCCGAACATATCTCGACAAAAGTATACCGTATATGAACTTAAACAAGGAGAAATTACGTTTCAATTTTGTATCATTTAATGGTTCATAAATGGACTAAGGCGTACAAAGGGATATCTGGGGGCCATTCAAACAACGCTTCTACAACCACCGAAAATTATTCAACCACGAAAAGCATGCAAAAGACACAGAACTATCAAAGTTCATTTGGGCTCTCAAAGAAGAAGAAAAAAGCTTTGACATCAAATGGGAAATCCTGAAAACATCTAATACCAAATAACGAGCATCGGGCCAGGGCTACCTCTGCTTAGACGAAAAGGTCGAGATAACGCTAGCAAACAATATGAACCTACTCAACCGAACAACGGAGCAACTGTCAAAGTGCAGGCACTCAAACAGACCTAAGAGGTGATACAGAATGTACTGACCAGCGAGACGAATCAATTGCTGCCTGACGATTGTGAAGGTCGCATTAAACTCGGCGTCGGAGCCACAAGTCCATAGATCGGGTGAATATTGTATTGAATATACGTATATATATATATATATATATATATATATATATATATATATATATATATATATATATATATATATATATATATATATATATATATATATATATATATATATATATATATATATATATATATATATATATATATATATATATATATATATATATATACATTCATTTGGCAGTTAGAGAACGAAAGTGTCAGACTTATTGCGGACAAACATTTCATGAACATTGCGAGTAAACATTAAAAGATTTGCGATATTTCCATAGAAACCAAAGTCGATTCTCCCATTAACTTTTCTAGTTTCGTTTATTCGAGATATATTGCTTCACACCGCTTCTTTAAGCCGTCTGTATTAACTTTAAATATTAATCCCGTGTAATGTAGCGTCGCTGCAAGAAACATTGCTTACGTTCGTGTTTTTTTCTTTATTTTTATTGTTAATATCGTAATGAACTCACGATTCAAAACCAGACTTTTTGGCGAGAAATATGACTCTTTACAGCGGCCCTTACTACTTGACATAAGAAACGCATTTCACAAGGACAATGCTGAGTAAAGTGCCATTTGGAAGAACATATAATGATGTTTATTTAACTCTATAAGTCGATTTCAAGATTGTCAATTTTAAATATTGATGAACTGTTGACATTTCTGAAATAATAGTGTACCTCTGAGGTTAACGACTGAGTTAGTTTCAACCATCTATAGAACAGTTCTTGTCATCGGGTTTTGACAAAGGAAAATATTACAATTTTCTTGCCAATACGTTAAATAAAGTACATAATAATCGATGCTGCACAAACAGATGGAAAAACGTTTTGTACAATAAATAGATATAGGTCAAAAGAAGGGAGGAGATTATGATTGCAAACTGGAGCGCCTGCTAAGATTCTACTGTTTCTAGACTGGTGAAAAGCATGTATTTCAGTATTTTATTTGTATTTTTCAGTAGATCCAGCAAGGGAACGCAAAAAATTAATGAGTGATTTTTTTTCATCTCCCTTTATTTATTTGGACTAGCATCATGTTGACAGAAATAATGTGCTTTTTTAAGTAATGTATAAAAATTCATTGTGTTTGAGTTTTCGTACATATACACTCATATAAATGAATGTCTTGCTTTCACACAACTATATAGCACAAGTCAATTTCCACACATTTCCTACTAGATATCTCAATTATTTCTCCGCAACACCTCTGTAATAAACACACTACTGTCCGATTCCAAAAACATGCAGAACCCTAAGTGATTTAAGACTAAGTAAAAAAACAAAATCAAAATGGATCCTTATGAAAAAACAAAACAACATTATTCACCAGCATTTGTTTCCTACAAGATTTAGTTAAAGGTCCTCAAAGAGTTTGTCCTCATCAGAAGATAGCCACAAGTAAAAAACTGGTTTAGCAAAAGCAATCGTTTGAGAACTAATAATTGGTTGTGGAAGTTCAGTTCATTACAAGAAAAAAGGAGAAGGAGAAGGACTAACAACAGAGAAAAGGAAACCTGTCAATTAAAATTTGATATTTGAATGATGGTTGTACCTTTTCGAATAATAATGACGCGTTAGTTGAGCCTATTTTTAACAACTTCCTGATCAGGGTAAGCCGACAGTTTACAGTCGTGTGAGGGTTTTTCTTTTTTGGATATTTATAGGAACGAACGTTGCTGCTAACAATAACATTGCCGGCCTCTGATCAAAGTGAGTTGCTCTAACTAGTAAGTATGTAGGTAACAAGGAAGTAAGGAACATGCACACGCGAATATCTTTACTAGTAAAATGCAGAAAGGTAGCTTACCAACCAGAAAGCAGTTTTGGAAATAAAAGATTTTGTTACATCTCCTTTCCTCGGACAAAAATGTAACGATCTAAGCATAGCGTAATCACGCCTTCCAGACTAGCATTTTTGGCACATGTACGTTTCAAAGTTGCCCGACATAACAACTTACACACCAAATGAAGCCCCAAGCGTTATTTATCTCTAGATTTCTTGGTTTAATGATTTAGTAAGGTAAAGTCGCTGGGTGTTTGTAAAGCACACTTAAAGGGACACAAAATTCGACTTGACTTTTTAACACGATGATTATGGGGTCACCTCCAAGAAAGCAATTACAGCCTGCTTGTAAATACAATTTCTGACATTTCATTCCGTTTCACTTATTTGTTCCATCGCTCAAGTATATACAAAGATGTAGTTTGACATATTTTACAGATTGAAGCTTATCTGAGAGTGAAAGGAAGTGCAACTAAACTCCAAAGGATATTAAAGAGTACACTCCCTAAAGAGGCTTATACAACAGTAAGCAGTCAAACACATGCAGTTAAAGGAAGTGCCACATGTCAGCAGAATGCACTGGCTTTATTTCGCGGTTAGGGAATAAATTAAGGGAGAATCCGTTGGAATTAGGAATTTAGATTGTTTCTGACGCAACTTGTTGCTTATGCGAAAATATTGATGTGGAGTGTTGCACTGTGTTGACATTTCTTTTGTTTACCCTATATTAATTACCTCCTAATTACTCATTAGATGATGCATAATTTGGTTATTGATAAAGACGATTTTCAAGGAAGCAATTTAAACTTTCAAAGTAAATCCCTCAGGACAAGCAAATGTGACAACCGCCCTAGAAATGAAGGTTGTAAAAAAATGGATAAGATTAGCCTTATATGTCCCTCTCATGTCATCATAAGATTTGCATATTAAGCTCATGTTTTCTAATGACTAAATCCAAATCATGAATTGCGATGTAAAATGGCCATTTAATGACCGATTTTGCTAGGAATAACAGCCATTTTCATGGTTTTTAATGCTTTTTGCATTGAATACCCAATTCTGTCACTTTCAAGTCACACGACTTTTAAATATAAATACATTAACTGGCCTCTAAGCAGATAAGTCCTGTCCACAGCAAGCAAAAGCAAACATTCTCACCTTACTCATGGGGATGAGCAAAGGAGATTAAAGCATTAATAATCATTGTTCATATGCCTAGTATAATTACTACGGAATGAAGTAATGGTTTGTTTGCCCTTCGGGTGACTGGAAGTGGTATTTCAAAGTCTGATAGGCCAGAGATCGTTTGTTGTAAAGATGAAGATGTAGAGGGAATATGTAAATTACGGAAGTGAGGTGTGCTGTAGCCGCCTTGTACACGAATATTACACAACTGTGCCCTGCCGGATATAAGTTCTATGTGGGAGGAATTTATGTATGCAAATAAACAAATTGGTAGGGACACGGTAAACCATGTTTCCACCCAGGAAAAAGCAGTATAGGGACCCGTCCAGCTGTCCTCTCCGACATCTGTGACCATTTAAGTGGAACTTTTCTTACTCGTCATTAGCAGCTTTAGATACTACGTATGATGACGACGGAGAAAAGTAATGCAAAGAAGGTTGGGAGGTTGCACCGGAATCAGCCATGGGTGCGAAGGGATGCAGTATCACAGTTGTACCATGAGCTGTACACTCAATGGAAATTTCATCATAAATATATTTTTGAAATAAATAATCAAATCATACTCCATTCCATGTTCTCAACCACCCTCCTTTCCGTTATTCCACAAGTTAGGGTTGCATATTTCAGGTGCAAAAAAAAAAAAGAAGAAAGAAACGAAGAGATTCCTAACAATTCTAAAATGCCTTTGTACTTTCAGTCGGTCACCCAAAAGTTACCAACGGCCGTGGGAGTATTATCGAAATATATGCAATGAGATGATATTGCCAAAGTAAAGAAAAATTTTCAAACTGTGAAAGAATAATATTTTCGGTGAGCTAAGGAAGTATTTTAAATACTTTTACGACTTTTTTCAGTCTTGTCTGAAGCCTCACTAACGTAATATAGAACGAAGGGTAGGCTGAACCAATTTTCTTTTTTTTTTGTTTTTTGTTATTTTTTCTTGAATTTCCCTAGTGGAGTTTGTTTTTTAAGTCAAAGAGCCCCGATTGTGCTTTAGGTAGGCAGTGACCGACTCAAGGTACTTACCGACTCAATATAACTCACTATACTTCCAATTACTTAGTGCTGTAAAACCCTTGAAACTTCCTCAAGACTTCCCACGGGGAAGACACCAGATCAAAACGATTTACTGCCTTTCTTAAGTTTCATTTTTTCATTGCTTTTGTCATGGAATTTTAAAGTTGTCATTTCTTTTTCGATGTCGCCGAAATGTTTTCTCCTTTTTATCTGTATTAGACGAATGCGAGCAACTAGTGAAGTCCATCATTAGTGGGGTCCATTAGAATTAAGCCCTCTCAATTTCATTGTCTACAAGCAATTTTATGCCCACGTATTCTTTGAAAGGAACGGAATCATGGGGTATTTTAATGTACATTAACCCATTTAACAGGTAAGCAAAGAATCCAGATATTAAGGGGATGGAAAAACGCGCATGTTTGACTAATTAGACCTTCACTTGAATGTTCGGATTTGTGTATCAGTTAAGGCTGTTTGCGGTGAAAATATGGATCTGTTGAAGACTCATTCCAGATACAAACAAATTGCGCCACGGCTGCCTGAAAACAGAGTTGATACATTGCGCGATACATTTTCGCCACAATGAAATGAAAATTCTTACTTATACGTTTTCTCCGTGTGCAGTCGCCTGAACGTTCCTCTGAGAAAATCATGAAATGCACGAGAGTGTCCCTTCGTCTTCTCTACGCCAACCAGTGACGTAACCGTGACGTAATAGTGAATGATTATTCGGAATCAGTGGTGAAAAATTAAAAAAAATCACCAAATTGTCATTAAGTAAGTTATTAATTTTAACAAGACACCTAGACTTACCCTCTGTAGATGAACGAATGGAGACTATCAGCAAGAAACTCAACAATCCCATTCTCCAACATTCCAAAGACAACATAGAAATAATAATCTTAACTTTGTAGTATCGATTGCACTCCAAAACTTTACCGCTTTTTAATCGAAAAGTGCAACACAATTGTTGTCAACATAATATGTGTAATGCATACGATTACTCTAATGGCTACAATGAAACAAGCAAGTAAATTTTAGCATTTAAGGCAAAAGTAAGACAGTCTACGAAAGTATGGATTAACTGTTTCCTCCCATAAAAGACGAGAGCGATGCTCGACGATTTGAATAAAACATATTTTGCACTGGTCCCAGGAGAACATATTTCATTCAACACATTCCTTCATTAATAATTTATCTTACTAACAGAATACAACCTAAATGGGTACGAAAACGTGCTTTAAGCTTACATTGCATCTCGTACAGTCCTACGAATGCATCAATTAAGAAAAGGAGCATATTTTCAACCCTGCAATCACAAAATATTTTTTTATAATATGGTACCTAAAGTATTCTAGAAATATAAAATGTTGAGTTGCAAAAATATCCTAAAAATGTTTTTCCACACTACTGATTTTTTAAAAAATATTCCAAAAATATTTTCGATCCAAAAGTATGTGAAATATATTTGAAAAATTAGTATACAACTCAAGAAAAAAAATCCAACAAACATATTCAAGATTGTTTTAAAATAGTTAAAAAATATTTCGTGTTTGCTTGAAGAGGCAAAGCAGGAAAGGGATAAAATAATCTTCAAACATATATGAACACGACAAAAATCAATAGACCTTGGGCATAGGATGTCACAGAGAGGAAAGTACCCCCTCCTATGGGGACGAAACAAACCAACACCGACAAATGCGGAGAGCTGATTTGTCAACCAGTCGAATAAGCGCATAGTATGCTATATGTACAGGGCGAATACTTAGGCGTGCGGCCACGTGTTCCACCCAAAGGATGACGTCAGTGTGCCGTCAATGAACAAGGTCTATAAAAGGGGATATTTGCTTATCGAGTCATTATCTCATAGAGATTAATTTGTCAAAAGGACTTACACACATAAATATTGTACGGTAAATGAGAAGGAAGTTTTGAGGTCAATTGGTGGAATAAAATCTTTTGAAATAGTTGATAAAATCATAGGCGTTGGAAGCGGGGCTCCCCCAGTGGAAAAGGAGCTTCCGCCCTCACTTTCCCGGTCAGAAAACCCCTTTTATCATTTTTCCAAATATTAAAAAAGGGAACATTTTTGGCGCCCTTCAAGCGCCACAGAGTGCAATTTCAATTGCAATAGTGCACCCCTCATAAATCAGTTTGGCAAACTTTTTCGAGCTCTGCAAATGACAAAATCGAATATTTACCATTATGTGATACCACATCATCAAGAGACACCACCAGCTATATTGCTATTTTTATCAATTGTCTTTCATAAAGTTTCAAATTTTCTCCATTGTAAGCTCTTGATTTTGAAATATTTTGTCTAAAAGGACAACAAACTGTCGAAAACTTTTGAAAAGTCATCGGAGAGTGTCACTTCGTAGGCCTTAAATAATTATGTGGCAACAACGATGTTCAGTCGTCATGGAATCATTCTTGGATTTCCCACCAATATAGAAAGTGCAAATTCTTCAAAAATCCCCCAACTATTTCAATTTCCTTACAGGAAACCACAAATCCAAAAGCTCTTGCAATACAAGCTCCACATCTACAAATATTTTTTTAAAAGGTGCAAAAACATCGGCGCGCTTCCCGTGCCGCAAGTTACGCCCGTAGTACAGTGGTTTCCATACTTGGATGGAAAATCGGAAGATTTGGGCGCTTGCCCTTATCCCCTAAAAAGTTTGTTTACCACCCTCCCCCCCCCCCCCGTGTAGCTAGTACTCACAGGTCCGAGAAATGCCCTTTCCGGCTTTCTGAGGGGTCGCGATTTTTCAAATTTTCCTTACGCTCCGCGCCACATGGAGGTGCCATGGCGCTCCGTTTAGATAGCATTACGAGCAAGACCTCATACTTCTGTGTAGATGTATTTTTGGTTATTGAAGTGTCAATATGTTATTAACGTTCGATGTTTGCAGAGGGCATAGACAATGCTGGTTTTGTTATCTAGTGTAGCATGGCTGGAAAAAAAGGGAATATTGCAACCTTTTTCAGCTCCCAGTTTCAATTGAAAATGAGTATAATGGCATTTATTATTTTTTATTTTAAAAAGGTCTCTCTCGTAGAAATAAGCAAAAACTTTAGCATAAAAATGTACCTTTTGGTCAATGGGGGAAGGGTGAGATGCAACGTCCAAAAATTGTTCCGCCTCTCACTTTTATGTCCCTTCTCCCCGCCACTGGAGAAAATGTTTTAAACTTCATCCAGTCTAGTAAACCCATTGTAATCCTTTAAAGTGCACCTCAAGTCAAAAAATTCAAAAAAATATATTAAAGACGATGGAAAATGATTTCTTACAGTCCAAACTCCCATCTTCATAGGACATTTTTGAGCTAAGATATAAAATGTTGAAGTTTATTTACTTAAAACAAATTAGTCCATCGCGCAATAATTTGTGACTTTCTTGTTATACAACTCACATTTCCTGCTTTGTTTCCCTTTAAAATTAAAAATTTTTTATGACCTTGAGCACTTCCTGTTTGCTTGCATAGCATGTCCCACAGGGAAAGATTACCTAATAACATTACCCCATAAGAGTGAAAGTCCTATCCCACCTTGGTGCAAGGTGCAGTAACATTTAGAAAAACAAAGAAATACAAAGATTGTAATTTGAGTAGTACAATAATGACATCACAAATTATTGCGCAAAACACCATTTTAAGTTAAGTGAATAAACTTAAACATTTTATATCTCAGCTCAGAAATGTCCTATTGAAGATGGAAGTGGGACTGTTAGAATGTCTTGACAGCTGCAGTTTATGGACTGTTTTTACAGGCCCACTGTTGAAGTGTGTGCCACTGTAGTATGAGCCTCTGCTCTTTGAATTGTTTTTCCCATCGTGGACAGGATTTGTTCTTAAGGTGCGCCGATGGCCAATGACCAGCAGGTTTTCGGGGAAGAGTCCAATCTAGACCGGATCTAGCTCTGGACCATCTGGAGCAGCTTGAGGAGTGGCCCTTTCTCACTGAGGGAAAATAATTATGGGGCCCGAAAGATTGTCTAAGCTGAACGTAACGGTTGTTTTATGAGGAACGTAAAGAAAATTTGTCAAATCGCGAACCTACATGTGGGCAGGTGGCAAAGACATTTCAGGTTTTTAAGAAGTATCCTTTAAATCATTATCAAATAAAGAAAATGAGACATGAGCACCTTGAAAAATGATCACGACACGAGTTTGTGGACCTTTTGAAATTGTAGACCTAAATAATTTTGATTTGTTCTTCATACATATATACGAAGAATAAATCAAAAACTGACCGTCTTCACTAAGACTCGAACCCAGACCTTCTGCTCATCGTGCAGACGCCTTTACTAGTTTGGCTATGAAGCTAGTCATTGCTGTTCGAGTTTCCAGAAAGGAGTCAATGATTCACCGAGAGGGCGCTACACAGAGTTGTGGACATATATCCATTTCAAACTCCGATCGGCCTTTTCACAGAGATCACTTCCGGAAACCAGATTGATGCAGTAGGCATTGCCTTATACTGAAATATATATATATATATATATATTCGCCTTAACGTTAGGGCGAATTCTTTTTCTTATATATTTTATTGTTATTTTTCGCCCTATGTACCAGCAGATATAACGATTTCCCCCTAAGGTGGAAATTAGCGTTATATATATATATATATATATATATATATATATATATATATATATATATATATATATATATATATATATATATATATATATATATATATATATATATATATATATATATATATATATATATATATATATACTGCTAAATGCGGGCTAAGGTGGACATGCTTTAAAAAGGGTACTTTGGTGGACATATTATTATAGTTATATGGTAGATGTATTATGCACCATATTTGGGCATGTACGAGTGATACTGCATGGTGTTTAGTGCCACTATGGCATGTCTCCAGTACTCCAGTGAGGCTGTTTTTAAGTCCCATGTTGTATTTGAGATTGATGTTGGCTTCACATAAAATCGTGTCCACGTAAGGTGTGTCACTTTTACTTGAAGTCCACAGATTGACCCAATTTGAAACAGGCAACATATATACATGCTGATTTCGACCACTGATGTCTACTGAGGGAGTGATTGAATCGGGTTCATTTGTTGACACAAAATAGATGGCCCTCTGCATTATCAGAAGTCATGCTTTGGAGTTACTCACTCTCTAGAAATACTCTTCCGAGAGGCCTGAACAATACGTGGACACGAAAATGTCCACTTAATTACAAAGTCCACGATTTGAGTCAATTTTACATGCGTAATGTCCACGATAGCCCGCATTTAAGTTTCTAAATCACGACGGGATCCAGTGGCAACTCCTACAATACCGGACCACGACCTATACTTTACAAAAGGTATATTGATGATTTTGTAGGAGTTGCCACTGGATCCCGTCGTGATTTAGAAACTTTTATCGACTTTGTTAATTCCTTTTGCCCCTTTTTGAAATTTGCCACTGGATCCCGTCGTGATTCAGAAACTTTTATCGACTTTGTTAATTCCTTTTGCCCCTTTTTGAAATTTTCCCATTGTATCTCGGACTCATCTGTTGTTTTTCTCGACCTTAAACTGTCCATCAACAACCGTACAATTACCTCTAACCTAATCCTCTCTAATGCCCTACGCAGGATTCAAGGAACCAGCAGAGAGGAAGCCTTGGAGAAAAAGAGCAAATCTGGTACCAATCTACGTATTCCTTTAGTTATTTCTTATCACCCTTCGGTCCGTCCTATTTTACACGCTATCCACAAAAATGTAGAGTTGCTCCGACAAGACCCCTCAACCCGTCATGTTTTCCCGGAACCCCCCATCACTGCTTTTAGAGTTGAGAAAAATTTAGCCAACCATTTTGTTCGGGCTTCCCACCCACAAACTTCTTTCGACGACATGGCTGGTACCTTTCCATGTAACCGTCCGGGGTGTAATACATGTCCAGTTGTTGGCAAACACGACCTCGTCAACATTTCAGGGCCCCAACGGCAATAGCTTTATTGTCAAACAAAGATTCTCCTGCATTTCCTCTAATGTAGTTTATATTTTAGCATGTGGGAGATGTAACTCGTTGTATGAGGGAGAGACCAAGCGCCGCCTCGAGGATCGAGTCACCGAGCACCTTAGGTCCATCATACAGAATCTCCATGGATACCCGGTGGCTGCACATTTCAATCCCCCCTTCATCTTGTTCAATACAGCATTTAACCGTTACGGCAGATGTAATGTGCCGAGGCTCCGATCGTGACCGCCTTAGTGCTGAAAACCGACTGATCATGAGGCTAGGTACTTTCGCTCCACACGGCCTTAACGTAAGAATTGACCTTTTGTAATATTCACCGCTTTTTTGAACCAGTTTTTACTCCTTTTACACTTACCCGTTCGTGCTCGTTTTTTACTGTGTAGGCCTTATTTTTTTGCCGGTCCTAGTTTTTGTCTACTTTTTTCCCCTTTTTTTCCGACCATGTTCGATTTTTACATGCACTTTTTCATCCAGGACGCTCTTTTTCTTTTTTGATTTGTGTCTTATCCTTCGCACTCATGTTTCCTGACTATCACTTTCGTCCGGTTCTGTTTTTACAGCGATCGCTTCGGATTTGATGTTTATCGTGTCCAATTGTTACTGTTAGTTGTTCAGTTTGGTTTTTGCCACCTGGTGAAGGGTTTATACCCGAAACATCGTGGAGTTTTCCGCAAACTTTTAAGCACTTTTTACTACCTCTTTTCGACCTTTATATATATATATATATATATATATATATATATATATATATATTTCTATATATATATATATATATATATATATATATATATATATATATGTATATATATATATGTATATATATATATGTATATAAAAGCTTCCAAAATTTCTCACTCCTTGTCATTCTCTGACCAAGTATTGACAAAGAGGTAGTATTCCTCGAAAGCTCTACTTCAAACCTTTTGGCTGTTTAATTTATCCAAATTCTAGCCTTCCGCTATTTGTATCTCCTCTGAGATCCAGCCATTTCTGTAGCACCGTTGTTTTACAGTTTCTCCGTCATGTTTATATATATATATATATATATATATATATATATATATATATATATATATATATATATATATATATATATATATATATATATATATATATATATATATATATATATATATATATATATATATATATATATATATATCAAATTATCAAATTATATATAAATCAAATTGGTAAAGCTGGAAAATTTGGCTGAGGTGAAAAAACGATGTTGACTGCACGGGGATTCGAACTCGGGACCTCCCGCTTTCTAGTGCGGACGCTCTAACCACTGAGCCATGAAGCCAAGTTGGTTTGGCCTTTGTTCAAATGACAGATGAAGCAACTCACAATTCACCTCCTGAGCAGGCGCCTAATTTTTTGGAACAGCACTAGTTCTCGTTTGACGCAAACCCAACCAAAGATCAAAGTTGATGCCATCCAGCTGAACACAATTGCTTATTCGCCAGCGGATCTCCGAAGAGATACAGAAACCTGTGAAAGCAGAGATGAAGTGAAAATAAACCCTGGCGACAACTGCGTGGAATATATAAATCAAATTGGTAAAGCTGGAAAATTTGGCTGAGGTGAAAAAACGATGTTGACTCCACCGGGATTCGAACTCGGGACCTCCCGCTTTCTAGTGCGGACGCTCTAACCACTGAGCCATGAAGCCAAGTTGGTTTGGTCTTTGTTCAAATGACAGATGAAGCAACTCACAATTCACCTCCTGAGCAGGCGCCTAATTTTTTGGAACAGCACTAGTTCTCGTTTGACGCAAACCCAACCAAAGATCAAAGTTGATGCTATCCAGCTGAACACAATTGCATATTCGCCAGTGGATCTCCAAAGAGATACAGAAACCTGTGAAAGCAGAGATGAAGTGAAAATAAACCCTGGCGACAACTGCGTGGAATATATAAATCAAATTGGTAAAGCTGGAAAATTTGGCTGAGGTGAAAAAACGATGTTGACTCCACCGGGATTCGAACTCGGGACCTCCCGCTTTCTAGTGCGGACACACAGGCGTAGCAAGAAGGCTATGCTATGGTTAGGTGCGAAAGTTTGGACTTGCCCAGGCAATCCGTACATTTTGCAAGAAAGTTGAAATATTTTTGAAAGGTAAGGTCAAAATTACTTCAGGTATTGCAGAAATTTTGTATTATTTCCTATTCAAGTTTAACTTTTGTTAATATAATACAGAGTTGTAGTCAAATCAGACTATTTATAGCTTCATGGCGGCCATCTGTTGCGCCTTTTTTGACTCAGTCGGTGGGGTGATATACGTATAGGACTTACGCTTTACATGCTCTGTTCATGTATATAGGAAGTCCGTGGTCAAAGCATATTGCGCCTATCAAATTTTACTTGAGAGGTCAAGACGTTTTCAGTTCCAGCTTCCGTTGCCCTTTCTTAAAGATGTTAATAGTGGTGAGTTGCCAGTTCCTCATTTGTTACGAAGTAAATGAAGTGACTTTAGATAGGACGCATTTTCATCTGTGTGTACCCAAGATCGTAGTAGTAATAATAGTAGTGATGGTACAGCTCTAAACCATGCTCACCATGGTACAAGCCGTTTAGGTTGGCTGAATTACACCGCTTGTACCACCAGCCGGCTTTACAATCTTCGGCGCAGTGGGTAGTGGCATGACCATCATTGTCTCGGTCAGGAGTCGAAAACTGCTGGCCTCTGTGAGAAGTCATAAAGTCGTATCCTGTGAAAATACGGGAACGATATTAATTTGGTGGACTTAGTTACTTCTTTTGGGAACTTAATGTCTATAGACCGTAAAAAATGTCTGTAATGTTACAGAATTTTTGTACAATTATAGAAGAAAAAAAATGAAGAAATACAAAAAGAATACATAAAAAGTGCTGTCAATGAGTTGACAGCACTTTTATGTATTCTTTTGTTTTTCTTTATTTTATTTTCTGTAAATGTACAGACATTTTTTACAATATATGGTATAACGTTCACCTTCATTTTTAAAAAGTTCCATTTCTATGTAGGTTTTACAGATACTTCGTTTTTCTCACACCATTATAGACCCACAGTTAATTGATTGTGTTTTTAAAATGCCTCTTTCTGATGTTGATTCCAACCTGACCTGTTCTTCAAACCACTACAACAATAACCCGGCACGTGTAAAAGATACTCTGAAATATAGAGTGAAATTTCTTCCTATTGAAGAGAAAGTTATAACCATGATGAAATTCAGTCTACAAGAGAGAAGCTTCGCTCTTAATTGAGTGCCTACAGGGACCACTCCTGAAAAAGCGTGATCCTCGCAGGCACTCGTTGAAGAGTGAGTTTCCGCTCTTCTTGGGGTGAATTTCACTCTTCTTGGAGTGAATTTCACTGTTCTTGGGGTGAGATTCACTCGCTAAAGAGTGGCTCTCTAATAAGAAGCGATTAAGTTCACTCTTTTGTTTTATCAGTGATTTATGCAGTGGCAGTGCTAAAAGGTCAAAACTGGGGGTGGGCAAACTAAGGTCAAAGTATAATGCTAGTGATCAAAAATTTTCTGGCACAGCGAGGAACCGAACCCAACTTACCTAACTTAAAGGGGCGATGCGAAGTGTTTAACAATAAATTTCTTAACTGGCTAACCCTAATCCCCAACCTAATCCCTAACCCGAACAAAAAATACAATCGTTACAATGCAATGGCAACACCTAATCAAGAAACACATTGTTAAAAAGTGCGCATCTACCCAACTTGAAAGGAAGAGGCAAGTGGGGAAAAGACGAAAATATGGGCCCCCTTGCCCCACCGTAGCGCGGTCACTGGATTTATGTCATGTCAGGTGAAAGACGGTCATAGCATTCTTGGCTGTATGTCAACAGAGAATAGCTTTTCCAGATGGGGAGAAAACCACACAAGCCTGGCATTGCCTGGCATTGAAGGGCGATGCACAGTAGCAAAGGCGACGTATTTAAAGGAACGATCTTGGTTCAAGTAGTTTATTATCTGAATACTATTTTAGTTGGTGATATTTTTCTAGTAAGGCGCTAGGGTTCATCATAATCGGTGTGCTGTCGAGCTAAAAGTTTGCAATATTTTGTAATATCAAAATCTCATTTTCATTCTACAAAGTATTAAAAGACATTTTAAAAGGCGATTCGACTCATTACAGATTTCGTCCGTTGTGAACCGCTGAACATTTATAACTTGACCTTGACCTCCAGATGCAGCGATGCTGTGATGTACTTTTGCGGGTAACCTTAAAACACTGGTTATCTATCTAACTTCAAAAGATTTCTAAGGACTGGTTAGTGTTATTAACATATAATGTGACAAGAATCATGTCCAGTCCTTAAATAAATTACCAAATAATTCTTGACCAATGAATATTGTTTTATAGCTGAATTTTCTTCCGCGAAGTGTTGCTCAGGACCGTAAAGAGGGACTGAAGAAGAAATGTCACGTAGTAAGCCTCCCGGATGTGACGCCTGCGTAGCGTCTGTGTGGCTGCCGTCTCCTTAGCGACAACGCTGGACAACTCAAAACTTCGCCCACTTGGCGGACTAACGGATAGGTGACGGTCGCTTATTCGATAATTTTTTGTTTCTTTATATGAAAACTTTACCGGACTGAGAACTTTTGTCATCGACATCATCACACTTCTCGGATCTTGATAGTTCCATTTATACTTCTCGGATCTTGATAGTTCCATTTACAAAGTTTTGATATTGGAAAATTTTACGTGCTTCAAAGCTAGCTGCATTAAATGCGTATGACCGTAAAACCGTAAAACGGGGCCAATATGAAAGCACTCTATTGCGACAAGAAATCGCCCGAAGGTGTTTCAAAAGTTTTATCCAAAACGGCCACGTTGGTAACTCCCGGAAGTGACGTTTATGTAGGCCGTGATCTCGATACACCCGCCAACCTTTCGTCAAAAAAATATTTGTTCCATTGGCTAAATATGAAGGTGATCTCTAAAAAACGTTTACAAAGTGTGCATGGGTTTGTGAATAAAATAGGCATGCCTGTAAGTTGAAATTCCCATATCTGGGGTAGTAAGATTATTGCCAATGGGGAAACCTTAGAATTGTTTAAGGCGCTGTTTACAAACCTCTGTTTCCCTTGTAATTGCCCAGTTCTAGTCGGTAATTGTTGACCTCGTTGTTGACACGGAACAGGTCACAGTTCATGTTCCAATGAGCACCATTTTTTCTAGTCACATCGATACGCAAACGGTAGTTTTTTTTTGTTCGTCATGTAGAAGAGTATTTCATTACCAAGCCAAACATTCTCATTTTGTCCGGCTGAACCAAAATTTGTATTCGGTCCAGTTTCGAGCAAAGTTTAAGGATGCATTAAAACGTCTCTGAAGAACCTTTATGAAACAAATTAAAATATGGGTGAAGAGTTTTTCCATGTAAAATTCTTTCTCAACAAACCAAATTACACAATGGTATTTGGATGTAGGCAAGGACCTATAAACAGGACCCATGCTTGAAAATTTCTGAAAGGGGCTATTTCAATGTTCGCAAGGTCCACTGTTCCCGAGGTTCAATGTCAATGTCCCGAATCTTGGGAACATCCGCAATTCTTGGGATCTCGAACCGCGGGAACAACGAACCTTGTGATCATCGCCAAACGATCGATGTATACGAAAACAGGGAATATTGAACCTTGGGAACATTGAACCCCGGGAACATCGCGTAGAACCCTTTTGAGTGTTACGCGAGAGACATTTTTCAAGGCGACATTTACCAATTAGCTGCTGGGGTATCTCCGCAAACACGCGTACACTTAAAGAACTGCCATAGCCATGGTCACATGACGCCATCGATACAATTATATACTACTCCTGACGGTTGCGCTTGGATTAGATGAACGAGGAAGGGGTAGACGTGGTCAAAATTCAGTGACGGTCATGACAGTTAGACCTACTCCATAGAATTCTATAACTGCAAATTTAACTCATCAGTTATTGAATAAAAAATTATTGAAAAAAATATTTTAATAAGTATTACGACATATTGACATTTTGATTTGAAGAAAAAAATTAAATCTTTACAGAGGTTGAAAGCTGGTGAGGGGGATATGCAAAAACAAGTTCCATCGCACTCACCGTCCAACCACCGCCATCTGACATGTTACAATAAACTTCAAAAGGTGTTCCAGTCCAATTTGTTGGCATTATTGTGTAGACTCCTTCAGAAGAACCAGAAGTGAAGACATCGTAGCAGTCAGTATACGACGCTGTTCGATTGCGGTTTTGTCCATCACCAAAGTAGCCTTCGTTGCAGTAACACGTAACGTATGTTGTTCCTTTTTTCACATACCGCATTAATGTCACACTGAAGGTTTCTGAAACACGTTAGAGTATCTTTTTCACAGATGCAATTTTTAGAACAATTTGAACTAAAGTAGGAACCATTTTTCTGAAAAAGTAATAACGAACGATAAAGTTTTCATGATCCGGTACTTTATTACGCTCTTCAATGAAATAAAGCATTCTGCGTTGCATTTAAAAGCATCATATGCATTTGAATTCATCAAAAGCTTCAGTTATTAAATTTCTAAGAGATTTGGTTTTACCTAAAAACTGTAATTTACAACAAGAGTCACGGATGCTGCATCATTAAAATCTAAACTTTTGGGCCAACAGTGTTTGCGAGAAAAAAAAATCTATATTTAAACCTTTTTTTTCTTTAACGAATGATATCCTCTGTTTCCGCTGTCTATAATTTTGAATTTTCCATCATCATTTTTCTACAGACATTGGTTTTAAAGCTTTAAGAATATTTTATAACAATTGCAATATTTCCTTTTAAATTGCAAAAACTTTGATAAATATATAGTTATTTCAGTTGTGCAAACTTTGAATCGGAAGCTATCCGAATGCTTAAATTCTAATCTCCAATTAATTTTACATATCTGCACTTGATTTCCAGACATCAATATCGCATAGACCTATTAGTGATAGAACTAGAAGGTCAAACACTTGAATTAGTTAATCAATGGTTGGTAATGTAACTTGACAAATTAGTTCTGCATAATTTAAAAAGTATCTACGCAAACTAAGGACAAGCCTGAACATACTTTGTCTCCGGGCATAGGTGAAATTTTACACGTAAAAAGCTTATATCTGACGTCATATGAGAATTACAAATTTTCCTCTATATAGATAATTTCGTTTTAAAAAGATGGTATTGTACAGAGACCTTCCCCCACCCCCCACACCACCCCCAAAATGGGTTTTGACTCGCATGAAGCCACAAAAATACACCACAACAGAAGCAGATGAGCTATGCTTCGATTCAGTAATAGAACTAATAGGATATTTTGTCACCCGTAATTCTCCTACAGTATAGGTAGCGCAATAGCCCAAACCATGTGTAGGTTTAGTTAAACCTTTATCAGTTCAGCAGTTGGTTTGACGTGAAAATGGGTTTAAAAGAGAAGCCGTTCTTAATTTAAAGAGGCATATTGAGTTGATGATCTAACGAGGGTATTGGGGAATAGTCTGACACATGAAAAATTTAATTTAATTTTTAGGCCGGGTAATATTTCAAGTTTTTCATCCAACACTACAGTAGTACGCAAAAACTTAAAAAATTGAATTTGTTTGAATAATGGCTAATAGCGGTTTTGTGCATTATTTGGAAAAGTCTCTAGACTGGTCATAAAGTGTTTAAAAGTCGAATTGAATCTTTAATTAAGAATAATCAGGGAGTTGCTAGAGAAGGAGAAACAACGTTCTGTAGTCTCTTTGAGACAATGTTCGTTTCGGACTATAATCTTGCTTTCATTCGCCAAATTCTTATCTCAGTGCTTCGATAGACAAAGGTAAGTGACGCGTTATCGAAATCCAAAGGAAGAGACGTATCCCTTGCACTCTACTATACTCATGGAAAATTGTTAAATTGATGTCATTTGACGCTATCCGAGACGCGACCTATTGTTTCATTTTAAGACAGCAAAAATTTCTCTGCAAGTTACTTTAATTTTTTTTTTGTTTTTTGTTTTTTAATGATAACAAAATTGTTTAAATATGAGGGAAAGGTATAGAATTGAACAATGCTTCCATCTAATGACGAAAGGGGAGCAACTGAAGCACCTAGTTTAACCATTTGTGTCCAGTCGTTCTGTAGAAACTGCTATTATAAGCTTTGCCATTGGCGGAAACAAACCTCTATATCAAAGGATATACAGAAAAAGCCATTGTTTAGGGATTCCTCGAAGCAGAATGGAAGAAATGATCATTAAAAGGACTAAGTCACAAGGGATTTAACAATAGAAGCCCAGGGTCTTGTCAATCAAATAGTGGCGCCTAAAAAGATCTGTTTCAAGTATATATTGTCTGGAAAAATTTGTTCGTTGTATCTCCTTCTTTAGCAATTCCCTGGTATAATACATGAAACATTTATTTTATATGTGATGAAGGAATTGTCTAAGTAAGCGTGGCGGTATTTCATCGCTTCAATACTTTTGCATCTTATGCTTTATAATGTTTTACAAATGCTATTATGTCATTAGTATTCGATGAAAACATTATTTTGGAAAACTTTCTTAAATTTACAAGACCAACTCAATTTGTCGCTTTTAGGAAATGGTTAGCCCGTCTCTATATCTTTAGACAACTTACCGGGATGACACCGAATGCTGGATCATAACAGCTGCATTGTTTTTGTGGTACACAATCACTACCTGACAGCAGAAAGCCTGCGGGGCAGGTGCAAGTTTCCCCTGTAGTTCATTTTTTCTGACAGCCGTCCGGATCAGCACAAGTTCCCTGACATCTACAGTTGCCAAATATGGTATTTGTTGGACATTAACTTATGAAAAGATCTAGAGTAATGAAGAAACACCGTAAATTTGCCGTCTCGTCAACTAGTAAATAAATAAGTTGGATAAATTGGATAACTTTCATAGATCTATTTCAGTAAGTGAATGAACATGAGAACTAAAGATTGGCAAATCGGTTCCAATTTCGGTACCAACCTTCCTAAATCCTTTTTGTAATATTTGCACAGTAAAGGGTTATTTAACCGTTAATAATTAGTCAAATCATAAGGCACAATCAGGATTACTATTAGCGATATAAAAGAAACAGGCCAGTAGCCATACAAGGTACCGAAGGCGGTGGACAAATTCTTACCAAGGGACGCAAATTTTTGTAGTGGCCAAATCTGACACACTTCAAAGTCTCTGTGGGCGAACAAAATCAGGGACGTCAGCCGTGCCCCTTGCCCCATCCGAATACGGTCCTGAAAAAATGCTTTTGTTATTGAGAACCCGGTGAAGTTGCCGCGATCTATATAGAAAGAGAGATACTGACGCGCAATAAAGAAAATTATGTGTGCAACTTAATTCATTAGCAAAATGCATGAATCATGAAGCACAATAATGGTGGTACTATAAGTTTATAACTTTGGGGTAACAATAGCCTTTGAAGACTCAGAGCAGGAAACATTTTTCTTCTCTGGTGTAGCCCCTGCATAAGGTCGTTCATTATCCTATCTTTATTATCGATACTACATAATCTAGTATAATTGAATAAAATCTCAATAAACATTGCTTTTATCATTGAATGAACGAAGTAATAGCTAAGCAGGTGTAAACATTGGCAGTTTCATTAAATCGCTGTGCTCCTTCTTTCCGTGGCGCACCAAAGAAGAGGACTCGACAGGATTGATCGCCTCCCTCAAGGTTGTCAGTGCATGTTGTTTTATATTAGATGAAAATATATTTAAGCTTTAAATTTTCATCAGTGGTAAGGAGGGAATAGACGAATTGTTCTTTATTTAAAACCTAACCAAAAAGCAATTAGAAAGTATTCAAGTTTTATCAGACGTATTTGTAGCCAATTACTTGGGACTAAGACAAGTCGATTAGGAACTAAATTCTGACAATTATTCCACGCAAAAATAATAATAATTGCCATGCTCTTCTTCAAGTGTAGGTGGCACTCAACTAAGGTAGTTCTTCCACAATTTTTAGTCCCTCACGGCCCAAAACCCTGGGTTCGCCAATGACTTCGCTGTATGACATTGTGTGACACTCAAACATCGATTTTATACTTTTTTGCAAATATTTTAAAAGTTCCAAAGCACCTGCTGCAGTGTACCACCGTATTGTCCGACACTGGTTATCTTGTAATTACCCCAGTCATCGCTTATGCGGAACAAATTGTACGTTTCGTAGAATGACGACCCAACAGAATTCGTCATGTCGATGCGTATTTGATATAGTTTTTGGTTTGTCAAAAATGATAATCTTTCGTTGCCAAGCCAAAAATCACCAGTGAGGAATCCAAACCCTTTTCTGTACTCCAAAAAACTTCTTCTAAGTTGAAAGAAGCCGTCACCACTTCTGCGGTGAAATACCTTGAAATAAGTAAACGTGTAAAACTTATGTGCAAAGTTATATGGGTTCTGTGTTCGATGTATATTCATTTAGCTGCATGAACTTGGAAAAAATCGGAGGTCATGGTCTCATGTGCAGCGCTGTACAAAAAAGTTGATGACAACCCCCTAATAAAAAGTATGTAAACTTCAACCCCCTCACCATTCTCTTAAAGTAACATATGTAAATGTACAAGGCTTAAGTCCAACACTTTACCCCCTCCCCGTCCCTCTTCCCCTTCCTCTTAAAAATACGAATAAAAACAGCATCGTGTGCATTACAGTGTACTTTATAAGCGTGACTCACCGTCCAACCCCCACCGTCTACGTGGTTGTCGCAGTATACTTCAAAAGCCTTGTCATACCCGTCTGGTTTGATCAATTGAACCCCGCTTACATTATTTGTTGAACATTGCCCCCAAATCTCCTGACAGTCTCTTGGGTATGACGGTTATCGAAAGAAAAAGAAAGATGGGCCTTTCGAATTGAAAGTAAAACA
Organism: Holothuria scabra; assembly: GCA_037179385.1. Classification (NCBI taxonomy): domain Eukaryota; kingdom Metazoa; phylum Echinodermata; class Holothuroidea; order Aspidochirotida; family Holothuriidae; genus Holothuria; species Holothuria scabra. The sequence goes on from CM074197.1 coordinate 27,319,694, forward strand.
TTATGTGATGATGAGATATTTGCTTCGCCATCTGGTTCAAAAAAAAACATAGGCAATCCGCCATCCTATTTAGAAAGTGATTAATTTATCTTTTTAATATACGGCTTCTTAGACCTTTAAAGTTTTCTTTTTAACACTTTTAAACTTTCTTCTTATTTTTAATACATGGCTCTATGCTGAAGGCTGGTGAAATGTTATTTGCAAATTCAGCCTGGAACTTGGCATTTAACTTTCTTATAGTTACTACAATTACCGACAATAATATAGTTCCTCTTATAAATCTTAAAGACTTGGTCAAACCTAAAAATATATTTATACATGAAAAGCGAAACATTAATTCTGAGTGAAACTTATAATCAATGTCTGTGTGTAATTTTTTTCTATTAGACTGGTAATGGTTGCTGTAGTACACCACATAGGTAAAAATGATGTTAACAAAATCAAAATCATAAAGAATCGATAATTCATTCCTATTACGGATTCAAAAGATTCGGTGTAGATGTTTGGATCAAAATTCTGAAATTGTACAACTGTTTTTTAACATTTCTCTACAGTGTCAGAAGTACCATAGTTTGCCCATGTATTTCAAATACCTATATTTATGAAGTGGTGTCCGGTGATTCGTGTCCTCCGAGTGCGTCGGTGTAGGTGATCCCATCGTATAAACGGAAATGTTTCCCTGTTTTTGCAGGTCATTTTTTCAATGGCAATCCTAAATTTTCTGTGTGTGTATGTATTCATTTAAAGATCCGACTCTTTTTTCCTTTTTCCCTCAGAAATTAGGTTATCTGTGTATCACACGGTAAATTCATGCAGGCAACTCAGTTTTGTGACTATACTATATTCCGAAAAAAAGCCATTCACAGGCATGCTTGCTGGGGGAAAGGGGGGGGGGGGTGATTCTGCCAGAAAAACTCTGAGCGGAGCATCATCCTTAGGTTGCGAGCAACGAACAGGAAATTATAAAATCGCACCTTCTAAGCTTAATTTAAGCAGTCGTGATTTGGAACTAGGCAAACGAAAGGATCACATCAGAAAACTTATGATCAAATTGCAAATAATAGGGGAAAGAACATTGGCACGAGCAAGTGGCAGAAATAGCCAGACACACTGAATGCATTTGAATGAATATTTTCTATAGAATTTGTTAGTTAGTGAAATGGAGTTTTACGGCCGAGTTTCCAACCTACTGGTTCAAGTCGAGCCATAGAATTTCCAAGGCCAGAACAACAGGATAAAAGGTAAAGCAAAAACATTGACATTCAATGTGAATTCATGTCATCAAACACAGGGTTGCTTTAAATTGGAAGTTCAATCGTAGCAACTAGTTATTTTCAGGGGCGTCACTGTCGGGGGTGCTACACAGTAGCGTATCTGCCGCAAGGGGAAAGTGTCCCCCTTTCTGGTTCGACCGGGAAAATCAGCTCAATCTACCGGGTTAAAAAAAAAGGGGGGGTGGTTAAGGAAAGGCGAAAGGGAGAAAGGGAAGAGATCATTGAGCTTAAGACAGGCTTTTGAAAATTCTCTTTTCGTTACCGTACTTGTTCATCGGGATATGTTAAGTCTCCTTGTCATATCTATTTCTCAACGTTTAATATGACTTTGTGGAGACTTTTGTAGAATACTTGCACGGCTCGCTAAACGACATTGAGCAGTGTATACTTGCAGGAGTAACTACTAACTTGTCCCAGACTGTAAGGCATGGGATTTTTCGGAGCCTGCTTCAGATAAGAGAGAACTGAGAAGTTCTGACCCTTTTCTTAAAACCCGTGGAAGTTACATGTGAAATTCCGCATGAATGTCCGTCAAATTAAAGCAGAGAAAAGTTCGTAATAGTTGTTTTTAGCAATTCCCATCGTTTTTATCTATAACATAACATACCGATAATATCGAACAGCATGTGTAGCACTGATATCGTACTCAATGAATCAGTTATGGTCGCCCACTTTTTGAAACGTAAGGTACTAAGCTAATTTTCGCAGGATCTCAATTTCGGGATAGGGCCTAGAAAAAACTGGGTAGCCATTTTGGAGTCTTAAACAACCTGGCATGTTTTTAATTACACTGATAACTCCTATGAGTGCCCAAATTCATTCAAAAATTTGTCTGAACAAAACAACGCATTTGAGTCGCAGTACATTTTCATGAATAATCAAGACGATTACAAAAATCGCGACTCATTCGGGCAGCTCATTAACATTTATTCCTCAGCCTCACTTCGTAGTCTTGGACTCAACACTTTGCACGAAATGGTAAAAGATTCAGGAGAAACTAGCAAAAATGTTCTGAGATGATTTGAACTGCCAGATTATACAAGAAGAAGGGAGTGTTAAAGGTGTATACATCTGCTAAAATTTTGCCCGATGGTACATTTTATGTGGAAATTTCTGATCATTTTTAAGGTTAATTAGCTCATTTTCATTAAAAGTGAGCATGTTATTGCGAACGAAAACCTCAAGTAGCGACTGCTTAGATTCTATTCACAAGCCTGGGAATCCCATTTCCGGTCGTCTGAGGCCTGGTCGCAATTTTTCAAAATTTTCTGTACGCTCAGCGCAACCAATGGTGACGCTCCGCTTAGCTAGTCTTTCAGACAGAGTTATATTTCTGGCAGAAAAGTCTCCTGCCCCCAAACTGAAATGCTCCTATGCTCCCATGGCCTAGCTTTATCTAGGTTTCTTAGGAAAAAAAACTTCAATAACCCTCGGCCTCTGAATTATTTGTAAAGCCTTTGCGAATGCATGTTGGGGGCAGGGGGGAGAAGAACGGAAGTTTTCAACGGGTAAATATGGTCTTTTGCCAGACCGATCCCCTGATAAGTTGACCCCAGATACGCCACTGGTGCTACACCTCTGGAAAATCCGAAATGACATAAGCTGTTGGGGAAATTTATGGCCTGTCAGGAAAAAAATCGGGGCGATGCGCACTGTTTAACAAGAAATTTCCTTACTGGCTAACGATAACCTTAATCCCTAATCTAATCCCTATCCCTAACAAAGAATATAATCGACACAATACAATGGTAACAGCCAATCAAGAAATAAGTTGTTAAACAGAGCGCATCTACCGAAAAAATCCACTTTCTTTTACAAATTTACTTCATCAGAAGAAAACTTGCAAATAGATTTGTTTTGAGCAAACATGCAATCAACAAATCTTTACGTCTATTATACACTAGATCATTTGCACAGTCATTTACTGCGCATGCAGCTTGCAAAAGGTATGGACGGTGAAACAAATGTGCCGGATACAGAGTTAGGCTGGGCTCTGGTCCACATAGTCATTCCGGCAGGATCATCGTTTGTCTAGCACCGACGGTCTCTTCCTTTTTGTAATATATACAAAGATCGTCTTGTCATATGAGGATTAACAGTAGGTTCGTCGTCTTTGGAAAGTATTTCGTTGGAAATTGGCAAACAATTATGCCGGGAAGAAGTTCTGCACCCTCTCCCCCGATCGAATTCTACGGACACCCCCGCCTGTCCAACTGGCAGGAAACTTCTAGTGCCATTCTCATTGAAAGTCTAGCAAATTCACTGTGATAAAGAGTTGATTGGAAATAACAAGGTGCAAAAAACAAAAACAAACAAAAAATAAAAAACCAAAATATAAAAAAACACACACTTACACACACAAAAACAACAGAGTCCGTGTATTAAGAGTTCTTCTCCAAGGTGCCCCATATTTTTATTAGCATTCCCTTGAAAACAGTATACCGTACCACATATATATTCACTTTCTTTTTATACTGTATGCTGCTGCTACAAGCTTGATCCGTTGTATGTTGATAATCTAGCATACATGCAAGTTCATGTGCTCCAACCACCTGTCCATTTGACCATGTAGTCGGTTTTTAAATTACAAAAACAAGGCATTATAATTTATGCAGTTCTTGAAGGACATCACAAATGCTGTGGTACCTACTCTTATAATATTTTTAAAAGGGGAAATGCAGTCCCCCACTTGAATTAATTTAGCAGACTGCCCTGTAGTTATCCATGATTGGCTCTTGAGAATAATATGACAATTTATATTTTTTCTCAATGATTGGCTCAGGCTTGAGAATAATGTGACAAAATATTTTTTTTCTCAATTGTGCAATTGGTGGGATTAACTGCTTGGTTTATCATGAATATGCAATATTGAGGTCTTGAAATATCCTGGAAGATACTTTGAAGTGTTACATGAAGAAAATTGTAATATTTGGTTGCTGCCTCAAAATAAGTTGGGGCAACTCCTCTTGCCCTTTAATGACTTATACTGTATATTGGCCTACACTTTTGTACCCTATCAACAGATAGGCTATAGAAATGAAATTGTAACCAATCTAATTGAACATTTCAATATTTGTAATGTTTTAACTTTTTTTCCTATGTGTTAAATTAGGCATACCCACATGATTCAATACTTATCCTTTGACCTGTATTTGAAATATTATCTGATCATGATTGGTTAGTTGTTGTATACAATGCAACAAACCTTAGTTAGGGACTTTTTAAAAGTACTATGCTACCAGAATGTTGTACAACCATCACTAGTGCCATGTGATAACCTGAATCTTCAAACAGCTGTATTAGCTTTCGTTGTGTGACTTTTAAGTCACAAAGGTTCAATCATAATATATCTCAAACCTTCTTGAGGACTACCAAAGAAACAAAGAAGAAAGAAGTTTCACAAAACTACACCCTCTGCAATCCAACGTCTCCATCCCCCAACCTCAACAAATGAAAACTGTGAAATAAAATAAAAAATATAGCAAGAGTACTTAACACAAAACTAAGTTTTTTTTTTTCTAAGACCTCTTCAGTGTTCCTATATTTCTGGTAAACAATCAGTTCAGAAAGGGAAAAGGAGGTGCTTGCATAAAATATCAAAATGGTTAATATTCTCTGTCAAACTATGATACCTCCTTTAAGACAATTTTACAATAAAAATTGGGTTCTTTATTGAAGAACCTGAGCTTCCTGGTAAAATAAGGATTGAGAGTTGTTGCACAAGACTAGGTACGTAGTACATGTATTATCCCACAAAGTAAGTATCCATGATAAAATTGGAAACTTTCCCAGATGGAGTGGCCAGCCTTTTCTGGGAAGGGGCATGACCCCTTGTCCTCCCCTCTGATTATTATTTCTGTGTAGTTTCTTTAAATTACCTGCAGTATGCATGAACCAGCATGTAATCTTATAGCTGTATTTTGGATGCACTCGCTGTTTGCTTTTAGCCTACTGTAGCTTTAATAGCAAGTCCAGTACTCTAATAGTGCACTAATGATACATTTTATCACGGTATTCACCTGATACCAATACCCAATAATATCCTAATGATATATTATTACCAGTGTATTCACTTGATACCAGTCCTCTAATAGTGTGCTAGTGATACATTATTACTTGTCACTACATTCACCTGATGCCAGTGTGCTAGTGATATATTTTTGTCCCTGTATTCACCTAATATCAGTTCTAATAGTGTTCTCATGATATAATTACATCATTGTCACTGAATTACCAAATACGTTAAGTTTGGATTTTTGTACATAAATTGGCTGCTGAAAGTCAGTTGCCTGAAACTTGTGGTAACCCCTCCCCTTCTCAATAAACATCTACTTCAATCACATCCAACCTCCATCCAACAAATAATTTCGATTTGGTCCTGTGATTTTTGACAATTGTCTGAGAGCCTGGGACATCCAACACATAGCTTACAAGAGCTTGATCATCATTCCATTCATACTTGCATGAAAGTTATTTCAGTTGACTGCCTACTCTGCACTGACATGAGATGTTGAAAACTTCTGTGGTAGTGAAAGACCAGACAAATTAAACTAGGAAGTCACTGGTGATAAGTGCCCCAAGAGCTGACCATGATCTGTAGCATAAAAGATATTAAAAACATTTTAAAAGTAACTTAAATAAAATCTGATATTTCATAACAGTCTGGACACTGTTCTACCATAATGAGACATGCAACTGGCTTGCAGTGTTTTTTGTTTTTTTGCTTTCTTCTTCTTTTTTATAAGCAAATTTCCTAAATTAAATGGAACCTTCTTGGAGAAAAATCACAAAGTATGTCTTCATGCAAACCAAAACTAATTAACTTGCTCTGACCATCTTCATCAAATCATGAAATGGAAACACATGTAGAGGACCTTGAGTCATTACTGCATGAGCAGCAAAAATCATTTTTTTTTTGTTCCATTAATATTGAAATTATTTCTGTGCCAGTGCTTGTAGCCTACTTTCAAGCAATAGCATGATACATAGCCAGTGCCCAAGCTGAATAAACATCCATAATGTTTGGCATAATTGCATAAAGCCAGTGTTTGAACAAACAACAGTTTCACATACCCCTTCTCCCTTTCCCTCAACTTCAGATGAAAACTTGAGGGTGTTTAACTTTAACAGCAGGCTAGGGTTAGTGGCTAGAACCCTTCTTCCTACCATGTTTTTAGGGCTACTGTATAATAACTGATTTAAAGGCCCAATTTTCTCATTCCTAACAGTACCAATTCTCCTAACCTTCTTAACTGAGCTCCTCCTACAATTGTCTAAAATTCACCCTCATCCAGACACAATCTCATTTTATTGCTTCAGGGTGAATATAGAAAGCTCAATGTGTATAATCAAAACACTATCAGAACAGTTTGTGCTGTGTAATATATGTTTTGGTACTCTGCATTGTTTGAATTAGCAGGTCAATCAAAAAGCTGAGCCAATTGAGAGTTTCTGTTACCCTATACTAGAAGTGTACTTTGGGGTGAGAAGATTGTCCCTTTAACATGTCCTATGAAAGATGACAATGTACACATTTTCATAAGACATCTTGCATAATTGCCTCAACATTTTGTAAACAAAAAAAAAAAACCAAAAAACAAAACAAGAAATGTCTTTAGGCCTACTGACTTTGACACCTTTTAAATTTATAATCACACAGCCAAAATCACCATATTATGTGCCTCTAACACATGAAGAAAAGTTTCAGGGGTACTATATACCTGCTTTGGGCAATTGTTCATATTCCTGAAAGCTATAAATTACTACTAGAATCAATCATGTATGTCTTTGCTTACCCTGTATGCTATGCCTGAACATATTGCATTAGTAGTGCAAAGCCTAAGGGGCCTAGTCACATAACGTGCACTTGGGCCATTACACATTTCTAATGCTATGCTAAGTCATGAATGATGTAGGCTGGAGCATGCAACTAACGTTCAGCTTAAACTTCTTCATAGACTCTCCCCACAAAACCCTTTTTCAAAGGAAAATTTGATGGCATTTTGGACTTGCAAACAAATTTTTACCAGTGCTTCAGTATTAAGTTAGTCATATACTTCAACCGAAGATATTTTCCTAAAATACAGGTTGACCAATTATTTTTGCCTGTAGTTTTGTCGTAACTTCTTTGTTTACAGTTCGATGAATGCATGGATGCCACAGATGTCAATGACAGCCTAAACGTTAGTCTCATTCAACTTGACTGTATAAGACAGCTTCTAACACGTTAGTTACTCCTTACTACAGTAACGTTAGGATTTGTAGTAACCTGCACATTTGGTCAGAGTAGCCTACAATCCGCGACAAAAGTAGTTGGAACAACAACCCCCGCTCCCCCGATTCAATGTTGCTAATCTGAGATTTTCGGGAAAGTTTTTCCAACTGACCAACATTGATTGGGGGGCAGGGGGTTTATTGGCCGAGAGTAAGGAAGGGTGAGGGAAGTTGGCTGACCAATTCCACTGTCTGTTCCAACACTTTTGTCGCGGATTGCAATCCGCGACAAAAGTAGTTGGAACAACAACCCCCGCTCCCCCGATTCAATGTTGCTAATCTGAGATTTTTGGGAAAGTTTTTCCAACTGACCAACATTGATTGGGGGGCAGGGGGTTTATTGGCCGAGAGTAAGGAAGGGTGAGGGAAGTTGGCTGACCAATTCCACTGTCTGTTCCAACACTTTTGTCGCGGATTGTAGGTATTGCTTGACTGCACAGTGTACTGCGTCCTAGGTCAAATTAGGCCTAGCCTCTATGCAGGCTATAGCCTAATGTTAAAGGCCCATGACAAAACGATTGCGTAAGGTCGGGCTCAGACTCAGATGCCATTGACAAGCAAGGCAAGGGTCACAAGGTATGTGATTGTGCATTTATCCCCCGTAAATATTTTGTAAAGACCATACTTCATATCCTGATTAGGAAACTTACCACTTCGTTGTCGTGTACTCATGATACTGAAGCGAAGGCAAGGCTAGACCTATTTCCAAATAGCAATTACAATGAATTGTGGGATAGTTTTGGGTGTACCTACGTCAATTTTCACCACAGTAAAATGCCATTGACAAAAATGACAAACACCAAAACTCTATCCCACAATCCTTTGTAATTGGTATTTGGAAATAGGTCTATTGCCCATCCAATTAGTGCAGGATAACCAAGTGCGGCCTAGGCCTAACTTAGCTTTCAATGTACTATGTAGGCCAGGCTAACGTTAAATGCAACCAAGTATGTCTCCACGGCCTAAGCTGCTTGGAGCTGAGGCACATCCCTAGATCTGGATCTGGATCTGGATCTGGAAAAATACTGCACAACACTCCTGGTGGAGTCAAACGTGCAGGGTTGAGTGTGCGCATGTAGTTAGTCGTCCCGTCTGAGGATCCTCAAGGCTGCGCTCTTGAATTGCTTGGGGTCCTCGAGATCTGTAATGTTCTGGGGGAGTAGGTTCCAGTCTCTGACGGTCCGAGGAAAGAAACTGTATTTGTAGCAGTCCTTATTGGTTGGTATATTGGTAAAGCTATTAGAATGGTGATGTCTAGAGGGCCGCCGAACCGGTTGTAGGTTGTTGATTGGCAAGGCTAGGAGGCCCAATCTGGCTTTGTGAAGAATTGCTAGCCTGTTGGCAGTACGCCTGTTTTTGAGACTATCCCACCCTAGGTCGTTTAGCATTTCAGTCACACTACTATGGGGGGAATAGTCATTATAAACAAACCTAGCAGCCCTACGCTGAATTTGCTCAACCTTATTGGATAGGGAAGTGGTGTAGGGATCCCAAACAGATGATGAATACTCCAATAAAGGCCTAACAAGTGTGAGATAGGCATTAGCTTTGACACTCCTGGGACAGGAGTATAAATTTCTTTTAATAAAAGCCAAAGACCTATTTGCTGACGAAGTGATACGATTAATATGTCTATTCCAGGTAAGGGTATTAGAGATGTCAACTCCCAGATAAGTGTGGCAATCGGCAGACTCCAGGGTATCGTTATCTAGAGTATAATTAAAAAACTTGGGTTTCCTTGAGTGAGTAATCCTCATAGAAAAGCACTTCTTGGTATTAAAGTGCATTTGCCATTTATTTTGCCACTCAGAGAGGGTGTTTAGATCATTTTGGAGTTGAACCTGGTCAAGATTATTCTTTATCTGTCTATAAATTACACAGTCGTCAGCAAAAAGTCTTACTTCAGAAGAGATATTATCGGGCAGGTCATTAATATAAACTAAAAACAACAGGGGACCCAAGACTGTACCTTGGGGAACACAAGAGATAACATCCACCCAATCAGAAAAATCACCACTCACTACGACTCTCTGCTTCCGGGACTTAAGAAAATTAGCAATCCAGTTAAGGGTGTTGCCTCTAATACCATAGTTTTGTAATTTACAAAGCAGACGGTTATGAGGAACCGTATCAAAAGCCTTAGAAAAATCCATGATAATCATGTCAGTCTGGGATCTAAGATCTAGAGACTGCACTAGGTCATTGGTTGTTAAGATCAATTGAGATTCACAAGAATGGCGTTGTCTGAAGCCATGCTGCCTGTTCGTGATAACTGAGTGGTTATCAAAGTGATGCATAATATGAGAATGTATAATGTGTTCCAGGACCTTGCAACAAATCGAGGTAAGAGAGACCGGCCTATAGTTTGAGGCTAGGGAACGGTCACCTTTTTTAAAGATAGGACTAACATTGGCACATAACCAAGAGAGAGGTAAATGACCAGTGTCCAGTGATTTTTGAAAAATGGAGCAGAGGGCAGGAGCAACCTCCTCAGCGGCCAATTTCAGAACATGAGCCGGTATACCGTCAGACCCTAAACACGAGGAAAAACTGACTTAAGTGATCACACTGATAGTTAATATTCACAATCTATGTGGGAAATTGTCATTTTCCAACTTTTGCGAGTATTTTGTTTTACTTAATAACGTAGTATCTCTACAAAAATCCATGCGAAAGCCAAGGCAACTTACAAAATTAAACAGCTGATGTTGTTCGTGGTCATGGCCTGTGTTATGAAATATGACGTCACACACCATTCACGTCGCCGTTCTCGCCACAACGCCAAAACGAGAGACTCCCGGTGTAGAATTTAGACGACGACGTGAAGTTCACGTCGACTCATGCGCATAACTACGGTATGACATCACCACGTCGTAGCCGACGTCCGCGTCGTACAATCTAAAGCTCCTTAATAACGAAGGAGCTGTACGGTAGAACTGGAATGGCCTCGCTGGTCGGGAATTCAATCTGCTGTTCTGGGCGGTGTAGGTAGTCTTGTTTTGTTTGTAAGGGTGTTGATGTTTAGTTTTTTGGTTACTGGTTATATGAAGTGATCATTTCGCCGGTCTGGCCGTGTCCGTTTTAACACGTAACAAGAGTTTTGACAAAGATCATGTATCAGGCTCTTCTTTTAAAACAGTTTAGAATGAAGCCATACATTTATTACGATTGATTCTTGATTATGTTTTTTCCCATCTCTGAATTATTTAAAGGGAAAACACCCAACATGAAGCACCTCTGGAAACGTGCGTATCAATAGAATGCTTATCCCCCCCCCCTCCCCCCACTCTGTAAACACGTTTTAATTCTCAACATGTTAAGCTATTAAACACTACATGTTTAGCAATTAAAAATTGTTCACTGAGAATTAAGATGTGTGTATTTAGCATGTTAACGCGTTCAAAAAGTGGAAATTAAACGTTTTTAGAAAACTTTTAATTCCTAAACACTTTTAAGAGTTTAGTGTAGTAACTATACCCTTTTCGTGATTGGCTCTTGATTCCAGAATTTTGAACGACAAGATTGCGCCTTAACTGATGGGTGATCACCGATCAGCTTAGTCCTAGTTCTGACCGTGATTACCTCCTTAAGGTAAATAAACTGTCACTCAAACACCTGGTTGAACTTTCACTTCTTCTGAGGATGCAAATTTTTCATAGAAGTTCTTCTTTTTGGGTGTTTAAAGAAATTTACTATTCAGGAATGACTTTATTGAAATTTGAATATCTAAGATGCCCCTTTTCCGGTTAAAATTGGTTAGAAATTGAATAAATTGCAATAAAATGCCTTCCATCCCTTCAACTTCCGTTACTCATTCTCGGAAAATGAACTTTCAGTTTGCCTGGCCGTTCACTCTTGTGGCGGCGTAACAGCTCCTTGGTCTGTGTGAGATTTGACAACCAGTTAAGTGGTTATCACGGTCAGGTTTTGTTTGGATTTTAAAACTAAATCTCTTGTGTAAAGTGGTATTAGGAATGTACTTGAAAAACTTCCTGGAATGGTTGAACTGTAAGGGGAAGTTCAATGCTTTGTCCCTAAATATGGTCATTGTTTTGGATAAGTATATACTCAGACATCATATATACACCTGAGATAGTAGTGTAAAAGGTACGCAAACTTTTTGTATACGGAATAACTTCGACAAGAAGTTACACGTCACTATTGTTAAATTTGCAAATGTAGTCTACCCTCAATGGCTGCAGCCGGGAGGGGGGGGGGGGCATTAGACTATCACCAAACGGATGCCAATTTTTCCTTTTTAAGATCCTTAAAATATTTACTTTTTAGTAACACAATTTTTTCTTCGAAAGTTATCATATGTGGCAGCACATTGCACGAAAGTACACACACTTTTCACCAACATTTTTAAAAGGGGGGGTGATTGTCTCCCCCAAAGTCCCCCTCATCTGATGCCATTTTAAAAATTTCAAAAAATACGATAAAATTTTACTTCAAAAGGTAGCATTTCTGTGGTACCAGATTGCAGCTAGACAAGGACACTTACTTTGCAAAAATTCTCAAAGGCGAGGGGCCCATCCCTTAGACTATTTTGCCGGCCGGCATAGATATGCAAGACGGGGGAAGTGGGCGGCGGGTGTTCAGGTGCGGTGAGCAGTAATTAGGAGCAGATTTTAGGAGTTAAATCATTTATAGAGGCTTAAGGCGCCATACTATTCCCAAGCGGCCATGATGGAGTATGTGCATCTACGTAGTAGACCACATTCGAAGCGCTTGCTCAATAAATGTGCATACACCCTTATACCGCACAGCACACACTATGTAGTGCGTTCAGCACAAAGCGATGTGTATTTGGCATACTGTCGTTCAGCTAGCGGATCCGTGACGTAATTGCACAGCCTCTGTAGTCGGGAGTTCGGGCAGTCACAAAGAAAGGCATTAGCATATCTTCAATTCGGTTGTATGATTACCCCCCCCCCCCTCAAAAGATTCAAGACCATTAAACGTAATGGTAGTGGTACACTTTATTTGGTAATTTTCTGATCACTTTGCAAGTTGATTTTTCTATTATTGCCAAACGAAACCTGAAAATACGGACTTTTAGATTCATTTTACAAGCATGAAAAAACAGTTTTCGGCAATCTGGGGGGTTGTGATTTTTCAAAATTTTCTCTACCAATGGTTCCGCTCTGCTTTTGATAGTCTTACGGGCAAATTTTCATTTTGCGGGTCGAATTTTGCGGGTTTATTAACAACTTTCTTATCACTTTGCACAATGCGAACTAAGTTTGAAGTGAGTATTGTATTGCACAAGACATTAAAAAAAGAAAAAAAAATCTACATAGGCCTACAAGGCTGGGAAACGCTATTTCCGGCCATCTGAGGTCTGATTTTTTCAAAAATTTCTGTACACTCCGTGCCAGATGATGGTGGCGCTCCACTTAGATAGCCTTTATGGCAGAATTACGTCTTTTCGGGCAAGAAAAATCAAACACTGAAATGCTCCCATACGCCTGAGCCTTCAGTCTACGTTATTTTGCCTACAGGAAGGGTAGAGGCCCCTTTTTTTTCAAATGGTCTTCCGAAAAAAATTCTTCAAAAAATAATTGCTCCATACCGGAGATGGGGACAAGATGTGTAAGTATGGATCAAGCCAACAGCAAGTAGAATGTTATGGGGGAGAGGGCGTGAAAATTATTTTATTTTACGTGTTCACTCCCACTGACCCCTCTCTAACCTTATCTCTCTAACCTTACCTTTCCCTCATAATTTGGCTACGGACTTGCAGAACAAAGGCGTAGCCAAGGGTGATGGGAAAACATGGTGTATTGCCCCAAAATTAGTTAGAGAACAAAAAACGAAATAAACAAAATAAGAGGAAACTGGAAGAGGGGAGAGGAAAGGCTGTAAGTGGAAACGCCGCTAGCATCAAAAGTAGCCAGTGGTAACGTTAGAAATTCATAACTGGGGGGGGGGGGGCAGAGCACATTTTGAGGGGGCCCACCCAAAGTGCAACTATATGCATACGGGGGCTGTTCAGTTTGGGAGCAGAAGATTTACCGCCCGAAAAAATAGAATCCTACCCGAAAGACTATCTAAAGCGGAGCGACACGATTGGTTGGCGTCAGGGGTGGCGCCAGGATTTGCCCGACAGGGGGACAAGCTCCTCGACAGGGGGACCAGAATTTCAAGGCCCCGAAAATGCGATGAGTTAGTCCCGGTGGGACGTGACTTGGCAGAATTTGAGTCGCGCGTAGAGCGACGGAATTTTTGGTTTTCTTTTTAGCAAATACCACAAAATCTGGAGTTTATTTTGAAGAAAATTTGAAATTTTTGAAAGAAATTTGGCTTTTGTAAGGACCACTAAAAATTTTGGGTGTTAATCGAAGAATCTGTCCTTCATATGGTCAAAACAAAAACGTTATTTAGGCGACAGATGAAATTCTTTTGGGTTTATACTTTAATCGTACTAGGCCTACGTGTTAAGGCTTTTAGAAGAGACTGGAAGTTTGCCCGAAAAGTTTTCCCGCTTTTTTGAACGAAGATTCCGAAAATTAAGCCTGAGGGCTTTTATAGTGGAGAAGTTTTGGAATTTAATGATAGAAATTTTGGTTTTTGGTAAGGGTTAAATGAAAAATTCAGGTTTTCGTTAAATAATATGCCTTTCAAGAGCAAAATAAGGTAGAATGTCGGGTGGTTAACAGAGTTGGTTTTGGATATTTATTTTACGGAGTATCCATAGAAATTGGAACATTTTTCCACTTTTAACAATCTGAAGCTTATTTTGGAGCAAAATTTGTAAGTTTGTGTTAGATTTTGGGGGTTTTATGGAGAAATCTGACCTTCTTCTAAGAAAAATCAAGTAGGAGGTGATCTGTAGTTTTGTTGGAGTTACTGAATATCATCTTGCAGATTAAGACCCTTGGACCATATTGGAAGATTTTCCCGCGGAAAAAAAAAATTTGGCTTTCCATATATTTGAAGTTTTATATTTTATATATTGACATAGGCGTACGAGAGCGTTTCAGTTTGGGAGAAGTAGAATTTTCTTTTTTGTCCGAAAAATGTAATCCTACCCGAAGTACTAAGTAGAGGGCACAAAATTTTTTGGAAAAATTGAGAACCCACAGACAGCAGGAAAGGGTCTTTACTAGAAACATAGCAGTCTTTATTTGGACTTTCTTTCGGAAAAATATTCCACTCCATAAAATTGTCCCAGAACTAAGAATAATTTGCAAGCATGCATTGTTCTGTTAGGTAATCTGTTCGACCAAAACACTATCTAGCGTAGCGCCACCTCAATTGGCGCGGAACCTACAGAAAAGTGTTAAAAAATCTGACCCCTCAGACAGCCGAAAGTGGCATTTCCCAGACTTGTAACTAGAAATGAAGCAGACGTTATTTGAGCTTTCCTTTCAAATGAAATTTTCACAAAAAACACAACTTGCTAAGTGATCAGAAAATTACCATATAAAAGGTACTGCTACAATTAGATGTGACGGTCTTGTCTTTTTTTTCGGGGAAAACTGTGCAACAGAATTGAAAACATACTCATGTTTTGACTCTATATGATTCTTCGTTCTGTTCAATTGCAAAGTCCACTAAACAGATGAAATTTTCTACGTGACTGCCCGAACTCCAGATTTTAAATAATTCTACTTCCAACGTATTTGAAAATATGTCACGTTACAAGGTGGCTTCAAAAGAATTTTCAGTCAGATTTAAGGAGAGACATTCTCACACTGGTGTTTATCATCACGTACGTGTAGCTGAAAACGGCCTGGCCAATTTTCATTATCGTTGCTAGAATTCGGCTATCGGGGCAGGCCAGATGGCAGAACATTTGGCATTGCATGCACATGATCAACCTCTGGTCCGTTTTCGTAAGAAAAATTCGGAATTGTGAGTTTCCTTGAAGAATATGGTCTTCTAGTTAGCAAAGTCAAGAAGATCGTCTGGGTGACTGAAGTTCATCTGGCTGGTGAAGGTTCCCCGACGAAATTGGATTTTCTCAACACCAGGGGGAAGCTTCCCCGACGGGGCTTGATCTTGCACGCACGGATTGAAGATGGGATGAAGGGATAAAAGAGCTAGTAAGAAGTGATTAAAAACCGATTCAAGTATGCATTAAAATAACGTTACAAGAGAAAAAGATCACACATTCAGTAACTTCAGTCCTGTACGTTTTCCAATTTTTAGGCCTCCCCGAAAAATGCCTTCCTTCCCCGACCGGGGGGGGGGGGGGATAGGACAAGGTACATGGAATGAGGTATATCAAAGCTAACAGGAAATGATTGAAAATTGATTCCGATATGTATTAAAATAGCATTACACAACAAAAAATATTTTCAAAATCACCCATCCAGTAACTCAGTCCTTGTTTTTTTTTTTTTTTATTTCTTATCGAAACAGCCTACCTTCCCGGACGGGGACCATGCCCAACGCTACCCCCCCCCCCCCACCCCGCTGGCGCCACCCCTGATTGGCGTGAAGCGTACACAAAATTTTGCAAAATCGGACTTGTCAGACAGCCGGAAGTGGCATATCCTAGGTTTATCAGAAGAGTCCAAGCTGTATTTGATCTTTCCTTAGCATTAAAATATTCACTTGAAATAAATAAGCAAAGTGCAAAGTGCAAAGTGATCAAAATGCTTTACCCTACTGGAAAAGACTATCTTAGCGATACGCCACTATGAGTTGGCGCCGAGTGTAGAGAAAATTTTGAAAAAACGGATCCCCCAAACAGCAATGATGGCATTTCCCAGGCTTGTAGTAACTAGAATTAGTTGAAGCAGTTGTAATTTTGAACTTTTTTACAATAATAGAAGAGAATCAGCAACTATCTTGGACAAAACTAGTTGGAACACATCCCCCCCCCCCCCCGCTCCCCCGTGCAATGTTGGAGATAATAAAGCCAATTCGGGACGCACCATTTTCTTTGGGACCCAACATTGCACGGGGGGACGGGGGTTTCGTAAATCGCTATTTTCTGTAGGACACAACTTTTCAAAGGGGGACAGAGGTAGTGGAAAGAGTACTCGGCACCATAAACAACACAACGACGTGAGGTGTTCCAACAGTTTTGTCCAAGATTGTTAAGTGGTCAGAAATTTACGAGATAAAATTTAACACTGGATGAAGTGGTCTTGTGTCTACTCGGGGAAAAAACTATGCAATGCCGATTGTAAGAAATGCTAGTGTAAGCTGTGTTGTGACTTTGCTGCGACTTTCAAGAGGTTGAATTGATGAAATTGTCTAAGTGAATCCCTGAACTCCTGACTGTAAATGATTTTACTCTGAATTTTCAGATACACTCATGGGGAGACATTTCCACACTGTATCAGTGACATTTTAACCGTTGCCCAAATTTCGGCTGTGGGGGTAGGATATATGGTAAACTATTAGGCATTGCACGTCTGCAACTGAACACCCTCCCGTCTGTACTTGTAATTCATTTGGCAATAGAAAAATTTCGCCAACTGAATATTTTACCATTTTCACAAGACAATAAAATGACGCGGGTTTGAGGAAAACTTTTCCCATAAGCTGCCGGCCCGAATATGTCGCAAATCTTTCTCATTTTAACTTCCATGATGTAAATTTTACTTTGAAAATAGTGTTTTTTTTCGGGCCAAGTTTTGAAAGAATTCGAAATCATCCTCGTGTCTTGCCACGATTTAAAACCACACTGAGGAATGATTGTTCTTTTAAGTTGATGGCTTAATTTCCGAATGTATTGCGATTTATAGTTTTGACCTTTTTGATTTTTCATATGATAACCTGACTATGATAGTTTTGCGGGTAAATGTTTGAAAGAATTTTGATATTCGACCATTTCGGGCATTGCGCTGCGAAAGACTGTGATATTGTTAGTTAGATGTATAGCTTCTTCTTGACTTTTATGATATGAATAGCCAACCTACAATCAACTTTCACTTTGGCTACTGTGTGGGGCCACTGAAGGGAGGATTACATACAGAAATAGATGGCATATGACTTTTTTAACCCCTTAGATGATGCAGCTGTCATTAAGTTATATAAGGTCATTTATCAAATGGTGATTTGGTTGAAGCAATGCAAAATTTCTAATTTTATTAACAGTTTTTCATATATCTTAAAATACTTGTCCATTTTTAAAAATTCAAAGTTTGTTGTGGGTCTATAGTATTCCTAAAGAACGATATGACAACGAAAAAACAACCTTTTGCCAAAGGTAGGAATTTCTGTCGGTCCTTACTTAGCATTACTGTCGCTGAGGAATAAAAATGTAAACTCAAATTCCCACAAGGGTAACCAAAACTAGGTCAGGAACACAGCAAGCTGAAATGATCAGTGGCGCAAGTTTTAGGTCTTTTTTCTTGACAATGAGTCATGTGACTATATTTCTTCTATCCTAATGTTAAAATTTATCAGTCAATGGCTGCATTATACGGGTTATGTATGTGAAAGATATTCACTGGAAATATTTTAACTATTCTACATCTTTGGGAAGTTTTAACATCAATCATTGCCATTTTACAATCTGCTGTGGTTTAGTCGCCTCTATTCCTAGGAACTAAAATTAAAACTCATCGTGAGCTTTACCATACCAGTACAAATAACAGAAAAGTCTTTATTTTTAAGTCGCTGAGCCAAACTCCCCGAATCCCCATATTTATTTATGCTAAACCTGGTTGTAAATGTTTTTCTTCCAAGGCTTTATATAAATGAAATAGAGTCTCAGTTTGTGAAGTGACTTGGCAAGTTATTTTCTCGAGCTATTGGTATACTTGGGAGACCATATTGAAATATTTCCGGTATAGATTTCGTATCCCTGTTTTTACGTACCAATCACTTCCTGGTTGTATTTGATGACTATTAAAGGGGAAGTTTAGGCAAAAATTTAATTTTCGTATGTGAAAGAGGAACAAAATCTACACAGTGTAGTGTAAGTATCATTCAAATCGGACATGTATTTCTTGAGATATCAGTAAATGAAGTCAGTAGATTTGTGTTCAAAAGTGAGTTTGAGGGGGGCAGAGTTTATATCACTCCCTCAGATTGACAAGGAATGCTTTGTTTCCCTTTGTTTTATCAGACTAGAGTGTTAACCTTGAAGTAAATAGGAGTATGACTCCCCGTGAGGGATGCAAAGTTCGTAAAATTCCCATGCTACTTATGCAATCACATTTTAATAATATGGGATTGTTGAGGAGGAAACCCAGTATAAAGTTTAAAGAAAAACAAAAGACTGCCCATTAATGTGGGGATGTGATGTCATATGTGCTTGCTTCAAGTTCCCTTTTTGTTGAAAATGTGAAAACTTAACGTGCTCATATCTTGGAAACCACACATCGGATTTCAATGCAAATTTCACTGAAATGCTCAGAATAAGTACCCCTCTAACATACCAAATCCTGCTGTGACCTTAAACCCTTCTTTTAAACTCTTTTGGGGAGAATGCTACATAAGTTGATCGTCGTTTTGCTTGGAAATATAGAAATGCTTTCGACAGAGGCAGTTTTCTTTGGTGAAAGATTAAGATATATTTTGGTTACCAGCTGTTTGAAAGCACCCATGCAACCTTTTTATCTTTAAAGCCAAACTTGATACCCACCGACAAAAACAAAACTAGATCATTTTTCACAACTTACCGGTACCGTTTAATTTGCTAAACAGCTTTTTTAGAATGCATTTGGGAATTAAACGTATTTCTAAAACACTCTTTGCCCCCATTTGTAAACACGTTTACTTGCTAAACACTTAGTGTTTAAGACATGTTAAAATAAACGTGTTTGCAAAGTGGAACCAAAACAAGTGTTCAATTCGTAAATACTTTTTTTTCAGTACACAATATTATTATTCACATTAAGAATTATTCCATATAATTTCAACATCACATCTACAACAAAAATGTTACAATGTGTTTCAACCAGATATAAATCGCATGGTGGCATCAATGGCGCAAGACGGAGGGGGAATTGGGCCATGTCCCCCCTCACGGGTGTTTTTTTCTTTTTAGATCCTAAAAAATACGTAGCTCTACACAGATTTTCCTTCAAAAAGATAGCATATGTGGCATCAGATTGCATGTAAGGACACCAAATTTCTCAAAATTTTCAAAGGGGAAGAAATGTCTCTGCAAGGCCCCTCAGTGATGCCATTTGGTCAAATACTAAATTTTACTTAAAAGGTAACCTAACTCCCTGGTGGCACCTATTGCCTTCAAGGACACCTACCTTTTTAAGAATTCTCAAAAGGCAGGGCCCATCCCTTAGACTCCTTCCCCGGTCGTCATAGAAGTACGAGACGGTGACATCGGAACGGAGGGTGTTCAGGTGCGGTGAGCAATAGTTTGCCATTTATCATGCAAGAGATGTTATGGGTTAAATCCCTAACACTCGGGATTTGGAGCAGTCTCAGACAATTTCATCAGTTCAGCGGTTCTTTAATTTAGCCAAGTCGGTTAAAGTTTTACGGCCCAGTTTCCAACCAATTGGTTCAAGTCGAGCCGGCCACAATAGGGGTGCGTTAGCATATTAGCATTAGGATATTTTCAATTCTGTTGTATAGTTTCCACGAAAAGAATCAAGGCCATTTATATAATATAATAGTTGTATAGTTACACATTTTAAGTTGTAATTTGCTCCTCACTTAGCATGTTTTTGTTATTGCAAACAAAAGCTAAACATAAAGACAGTTTAGATTCTCTTTACAAGCATGAAAACCCAATTTTTTTTAGACTCCACGTGAAGCAATGGTGGCGCTCCGCTTAGATAGTCTTTCGGGCAAAATTATACTTGGGGGTTCAAAGTATTTTTTAATAACTTTCTGATCACTTTGCAATGTGCGAACTTATTTTGAAGTAAGCATTTCATTGCAAACGACAAACGAAGCTAGCGACTCGTTGGATTCTTTATTTAAGTCTGGAAAATGCTATTTCCGGCCATCAGAGGGGCCTAATTTTTCGAATATTTCTGCACGCTCCGCGCCAAGCAATGGTGGCGCTTGGATAGTCTTCATGGCAGAATGCTTTGTGGCCAAGAAAAAAAGCTCAATCTGAAATGCTCCTGTTCGCCTATGTCGATCGACGCTCTTTTTTTACTCCTTAAAGTATGCAAATTTAAAAACAAATTTTACCTCCAAAGGTAACGTAAATGGCATTAGGTTGCATGAAAAGGCACAAAATTTTCAGTTTTATCCTCATGAGCCACCACAATTCAACTTTTAACGCAGTTCTTGTCATAGTCGAAACTTTTGCACCATTTTGCATCTAGGCTCCTTAGAAAGTCCAAAAATTTTCAAAGGATTGGGAGGCACCCTCCCCTTAAATCCCACCCCAGGCCGGCGATCATTTAACGGACAGCACGCCCTCCTCCAGAGAAATCCTGCGTACGCCATTGGGTAGCAGTAACTGAATATTGCTGGGAAACTGGAAATTGGGAGTTGGATATGCCTTTGGCCTGGCCCCCTACCTTTCCCCAACTTAGGTCAGTTAGGAGTTGGGTTAACCGAAAATATAAATAATATACCTCTCCAGAGACTGATTTTTTCATCCAGAGATATGCTGAAACCTTCGAGCTTCCGAGAACTTCTTCCCTGGCCCCTCGCCACAGGCAAGGGGGTTTTGAGCTCAGTTTCGGGCTGCGTCCGAAAATATTTGCTCTAAACATTATCCGTTTCCCCTAGTCCCCCCACCACCAAAGTTCGACATTCTGGCGCTGTCACTGAGCTTCCCTCCGCCTCACCTGGTCCGCCTATGTTAAAAGGGGTGTTTCCCTATTCCCTCAAAACATTTTCAAAAAATAAGTCGTCCACATGTACAATTTGGTGTTATAATCTACCTCTAAAATAAAATTCTGTATTATATAAAAGGTTTTACATTTTTTTAGGTACTGGAAGAAAAGGAATGACATTTGATAAGCTGGTATCTCGTCTTCTACGTTAGGTTCAGCACTGAGACACTTGAAATTTCTTAGAAATATGATTAGATATAGATATGTGTATAGATACATCGCCTTCACTAAAAAACGGTGTTTAGAAATGAAACGCTTTTCTAAACACTTTTTGTCCCCACTATGTAAACATGTTTGGATGCTAAACAAACGTGTCTTATTCCTAAACATTTCGTTCTAAAACACGTTTAATTGCTTAACATTTGGTGTTTAATTGCTAAACATGTTTACAATTTAAATGTGTGTTCAAAGTGGGGGAAAAATAAGTATTTAATTGAAAAACATATTTTTTAAGTATATTCAAAAACGGTGTTTATGATTTAAATGCTTTTCTAAACACTTTCCCCCACTTCGTAAACAGATGCTGAACACGTGCATTATTCCTAAACATTTCGTTTTAAAGCACTTTTAATTACTAAACACGTAGTGTTTAACTGATAAATATGTTTAGAATTTAAAGGCATATCCTGGCGAAAAAATTCATTAACTTCAAAATAAACAACAAAGCTTTGAAGTCATCGTGACACAATAAATTGTGACATTGCATTCAATTTATTTATAATTATGATGCCGTTGCAAGAAATATTAGGCAATGTTGTTGGTTGTACTCTATGTATGGTAAAGGGTGATGCTAGATCTACAGGAAAAGATATTCACACACGCCTACAGTATCAAATTTTTAGGATAAACAGGACCTTCATTATTAAAGAAAAACAAAAGGAATTTGGAGCAATGTGCCCACATTACATAGCTCTTTGTGGCTTTGTTGAAAAGCAGAGGTATCTTTTAACAAAAATAACCAATTTTTAAAGTGAGATATCTTGAATTTTTAAAATGGTATTGTGATAGGGTTTGAAGAACATGGTGTGGAATATTCATGCTATTCTTACAAGACAGACTGGCGAAACCACCAGTACATGCCATTATGTTATGCAAATTAAGTGTTTCAATTAATTGAAACACATGTTTTAAAGTACACTCGAAAGACGGTGGTTAGGAATTAAACGTTTTCCTAAATACTTTTTGTCCTCATATTGTGAACATAATTAGATTCTTAGCACACGAGTCACATTCCCAACCATTACGTCTTAAACCACGTTTGATTGCTAAACATTTTGTGTACTTTTTTAATAACTAAACATGTTTAGAATTTAAACGTGTTCACAGACTGGGGACATAATAAGTGTTTAGTTGCTAAGCACTTTGTCAGAGTGTACAGAAATCTTTTAAATCAACTAGAAATTGGGCTGTGAAACTCCATCTGACCTAACCTCTTCTAATAACCTGCGTTCGGTCGAGGAACACTCTGTGAAGAAAGATCTGCAAACACGTAGCAAAAACGAATTTCTTTTATACCCCGATGAAACTAATGCAGACTGTTCTGAACTAATTCTGCAGGCTTGTCTTCGAATGACAATTTAACGTTGACTATTGAGGATGTTAGACTGAGCCGGCCACGGCCTTTTGTGGTTCACTGGCTTGTTTCCCTCTACTCCTTTACTGCTGAGCTGCAAGCACAATGGCAGTAGGTTCCCTTTTCAAAGTCTTCGGTATGACCCGGCCAGGACCCGAACTCCCGACCTCCCGACTGTAAATCTAATGATCTGACCTCTTGATCATTCAGTCGGTAAACAAGCTTACTTAGTTATTTAGTTAGATGGTGTTTCACGGTCCCGTTTCCAACCTATTGGTTCAAGACGAGCCGGCCACGACCTTTTTTCCAGTTGCGGCTCACTGACTTGTTTTGCTTATACGGAGCATCACGCACAACGGCAGTAGGTTCCATTTTTAGTCTTTGGTATGACTCGACCTGGGAACAGAACTCGGGTCTTCCGCCTGAGAGGCGGATGCTCTTACCGTAACACCCAACACGCGGTTATACAAAACATGCTTGGATGCTACACACATGTACGTGTCTTATTCCTAAACATTTCTCTTATAAAACACGTTTAATTGCTAAACATGTAGTGTTCAATTGCTAGATATGCTTAGAAAATTTAAACTTATTTACAAGGTAGGGTTTTGCTGTACACGTTCTTAGATTTTCTAACAATGGGTTTTATATATTTTATTGACAGAGTGATTTCTTTTTACGCATAGCAATATGCGATACCGCTAAGTAAGGTATTGGCGAATTCGCAAATTTGCCATGCACGTATTTTTTATCGAAAACCTGTACTAGTGTGAACACGACGGAAGCAGGTTCGGTGGGACCGACGTATTTCTGTAAGCGGCAACGGCTAAAACCAGGGAACCGATACCTTACCAAAGTATATCTCTCCGTTACAAAGTGGAAATTCACCCCAAGAAGAATTAAATTCTCTTCAAAAGTGTTTCATGCACTCTTGATGGAGTGCCTACAGGACTTTTAAAAAAGACGGACCCATCCAGACACACTCTAAAGAGTGAATTCTTGCTTTGCTTTGAGTGAATTTTACTCTATTTGGAGTGAAATTTACTGTTTGGGGGTGAATTAATACTCTAATGGAGCAAATTCCCATTTTTCGCTTTATTAGAGGATCATTGACCAAGTTTTCTTGATTGTTTTCAGAATGTAAAGTGTGATGAGCCCCTCATTCAGGTACAGTCACGAATCCAGTGTACTGCTTGCTACACTATGTGAGACCATAATGAATAATACATAAAATACATTTAAAAATGAATAAAGTGTGGCAAAACGAGAAAAAAGAAGGAAATACATTACAACATTTCCTTGAAAAATGGGAAGAACTACAAACATTTTGCGACAAATTCCCTCATCTCATAGAAAATCAGTTTTTCTCAGTCTCTTGGGGTGAATTTCCACTACGTAACGGAGAGATATACCCTTGCGATTAGACATTTTTTAAAAATGGTATAGTCTGCCAGTGGTAGAATATTCGAGAAAACGTAGCCAAAAAGCTTTGGCATGTTTTTAATATATCTCCGCGTTACACTGCCAGGCCTTGATGTACAGGTGCATATATACCCTGCCAAGGAGAAAATTCCAGTTGAAACCTGTTGAACACCTTTTAACAGGTTCAACAGGTACTTGGAAACAAAATCAACAGGTTTTGGCAGTTTTTAGCTTTTTCGGTGTTAGCTGTTGACACTTGTTGACTTTCATCAATCCAAAAAGTAATTGGAACATTGGCTGTTCATACCTGTTAATACCTGTTCAAACCTGTTGGAATTTCAATTAAGAGGTCTCAACAGGAATTTTCTCCTGCGTGATCATTTTGCAATTTGATCATCTTCTTTTTTTTTCTTTTTATTGAGGTTAGCATTTCATTCCAAACGACATAAAATAACGACTGCCTAGATTGTATTTACTTACAGGTCTAGTATACATTGCCGGTTGTGTGATGGTTCTTAAAAGAATGAAATTCACTCCAAGAAGGGTGAAAATTCACTCTTTAACTAGTGAGGTTATGGATCACACTTTTTAAGAGTGGTCTCTGAGTTCACTCCAGCAAGAGTGAAACTTCCTCCTTTTGGAGTGAATTTGCGCTCCTTTTTTCATTAAAAATGTCCTTAGCTGCGACCATGTGCAAATTTTCCTTAAAAATTCAAAATTTCCAGATTTTTTTTAATGTAAATCAAAATTTCCCAAATTTCTTCAATGAAACCCTCATTTTCATTTTTTTTCCCGCAAGAAGTCAAAATGTTAACTTTGCCATCTCTTGGCAACTCATTGCCTTTGTCGGGGCTTCGGGTTATTGCCCCCATCCGTCGGGGAGCTTGGCACCTTGAAACACGAAAACATTTTACCAAAGTTCATCATTTCCTTGCAGTTTGAAAAATCGTACAAAATCGCTGTAAATTTACAGAACAGAAAATAGAGAGAAACATTAAGGTTACAGAAAAGTTTTGGTAATAAGTCTGCAAAACTTCTGTAATACTTATTTGTCTCTTTATTTTGTTGTTCTGTAAAACCACCATAATATTTTAAAGTGTGTATTAACCTTCAAATAGCATTGCTGAGAACTTGAGAAGTAGAATCAAGCATTGTTTCACATGCAAATACATGTCCCAAAACTCGTGATTTTAAACCTCTATTTCTTCTTCACTGTTGAATGAAAATTTCAACAACAAAAAAATTATTAAATTTAGCGTGATTTTTATTACATTTAGGGTGAGTCAGATTTATTACATACAGCGTTAATTTTTATAATATAACATTTGTCCTGGGTGAGTCGTTTATTACATTAAGCGTTAACTTTAACAACATTTAGCGTTGTTACACCGTTTAGCGGTGAAACATATACGTACGCATGTTCACCACGATACAAAAAACCCATAATTATTCAAGTAGCATGAAATGTACTGAGAGTGTTTTGATTTTACACATTGAGATTCTCTATACTCACCCTAAAGCAATATAAAATGAGATTGTGTCTGGGTGAGGTTGAGTTTCAGTTATTTGTGGGAGGAGCTTAAGTAAGAAATTTAGGAGAATTGGTACTTTTTAGGTTGAGAGAATTGGACCTTTACGGATCAAGCAGATGCCCCTAGCAAATCTCACAATGGAAGAGAAAAATATAATCACGAACACTCCAAAAACAACAGAGTGAACGGTCACTCTCTTATAGAATGAAAAGCGTGAATTCACTCCATGACGGTGTTAGTTCATTCCAAGAAAAGTGGAAATTCACTCTTTAACGAGTGCCTGCAGTGATCATTTTTTTTTGAGAGTGGTCCCTGATGGCACCCCATTAAGAGTGAGACATTGCTCCTCTGGAATGAACTTAACTCAGGGTTGTCCAACCTACGGCCCGCGGGACACGGTCCGGCCCGCGAAAAGGTTGCGCCCGGCCCGTCAGAAATAATCTATATTGCAAAATTGTTCAATAAGCAGATTAATTGATGACAACTTTAGGCTTCGCCGTCCGCTATGGCATGCTTACTTTTGAATGAAATAATTCATTACAAATGTCTGCTACATGTAGCTACATTGGAGCGTTGTCCACAAGGACGGGTTGAGAATGATTCATGAGGAATATGAAAAATACTTTCTCCGAATATTCTGCCCAACACCATCAACTTTTGCTAAAATTTATTTATTTGTTCAATCAAAAACGAAAATGAATCAGTGTTCCCTACGCGCAATGATTGCATTTTGTTGCCTTGGGCGTCGGGAAAAATTGCAAAAAAAAAAAAAAAAAAAAACGAGTACAGAATGCGGCCCCTAGTCCATTATAACCATTACATGTGGCCCGCGCTGCGAAAGGTTGGACAACCCTGACTTAACTCTTTGGGGGATAAATTTCCATTCTTTTGGGGTGAACTTAATAACATCCACTCTTCCAACGAGTGAAAATGCACTCTTTGTATTTTTAGAGTGAATATAATACTCAGCAACCACATTAAAAACGTGTTTACCAATTAAGCACTTATTTTGCCCCCAGTTTCAGTTTGCAAACACGTTTCAATTCTTAATACGTGAAGCTGTTAACACTAAATGATTAGCAATCAAACGTAAAAATGAATTGTCGAGGAATTAGACATTTGTGCATAGCATCTAAAAGTATTTACAAAGTGGGGGTAAAAGTGCTTAGAAAAAGTTTAATGTCCATTCTTAGAGTGCAACGTGGGCGGATTGAGAGGGGACGCTGCCGGCAAAGCAATCTTCAAACTTCCCAAGGTTTCAGTGTTAATTTTTCCTCAGTCCTCGTCTTTGTACACCATGCTGTGCTTTCTTACAATTCTTAACAAAATAATAGCAATTTCAAAGTAACACTTTCATATTTTCCGATAAAATAACAATCGATTCATCCTAACCATAGGAATACGAGACAGGGTTCAAGGGGCAGAATGCACCTCAAACTTCCTCAACAGGTGCGTAGCCAGGATTGTGCCATGGGGGAGGGGGATGGTGTCATGGGAGTTGGGGCACGACTCTAGTAAAAAATCTAAGGATGGAGAGGAAAAAAACCATGTTTTAGGTGGTTTTTGCATTGCAAGGGGGTGTATGTGAGGGGGTTCTAACCCCTCCCCCTCCCCACCAGTGGCTACGTCACTGTCCCGCAAGACATTTTAATTGCGAGCTGTGCCTGAAATCCGGAAACCATTGCTGTCTCAGCAACTCTGGTATGTTTTAATTACACAGATATCTCCTACGAGATTCCAAATTCTTTCAAAAACGAGCCCAGATTTATTTATAGCCACGATACAATTTCTATGAAAGTTCAAAAGGAGTACAAAAATTCGTTACGCATTCTGACAACTTCCGTTATGCATGAAGAAACAATTTCCAATCAGCCTCATTTCATAGTCTTAGGCAACACTTTGTACAGGTGCTGTCAAATATTTGGGTGAATATGCGAAAAGATTTAAAATACATCACATTTGCCAGATCATACGGGCAGACGAGGTGATTTAAATGCACACGGCAGTACGGTGACCGCAATCTTACCATGGGCTAATAGTGGTATACTTTTTATCTCGCAGTTTTCTGATCATTGTAATTTGTTTCTTTAATGAAGATGAACATTCTTTCAAACAAAAGCTCAAAATAATTACAAGTTAATGCTTCACTTACAGGTCTGGGAAATGTCATTCCCGGCTATCTGAGTTCGCGATATTTCAATTGTTTGTACGCTTTGCGCCAATGCATGGTGGCGTTCAGCTCAGATAGTCGACAGGATTGGGCCGAAGTCATGAATCCTGGCTTCACGTCAATGCGGATTTACCCCCTGGTTTGACACCAAATTTAAAATTAAATCAAAGTATACGTTAGGACTTGAAGGGATTGTGTGAGTTGCAAATTAACGAAAAGAAAATCAATTCCCCGAGATATAAATTGGGTCAATTGAAAGATATAAATTGACCCAAACCATACAATGAATAAATTTACGTCAGTGTATGTATCCATAACGTTTGCAGAGGGGTGTGAGGTGTTAAGTAACAGAAAAAAATCAATTTCCCATAGTTACAGTCTAAAACAAAAGTTACAAATTGACCCAAAATATGAAATCAATAAATTTACTCCAGCGTTTTAGCCACATTATTGTAGGAGCGGTGTGAGGTGTTAAGAAGACCTAACAGAAAAAAAAAATAATTCCCTATAGTAAAAGGCATAGAACGACACAAATAAAAATTTACTTAAACGTATTCACTCAGAGAACTAACTTATTTGCAGGTTGATGTGAGTTGCACATAACGAGAGGTGATTCAACTGTTCCACTGAAAAAGACTTGGAAATGTAATTTTCACTAGCAAAAAAAAAAAAAGAAAGAAAAATATGGAAATGGTACAGTACATTAAATCTGGTAATGTCTGAAATCACCCTCTCTCACCCTATTTTATCCAAATGAGCCCATGCTTCTTTTTTTTTTTTGAAAATAAAGCTCAAGCCATCGATTGAAACAAGGTTGTGAAATGCCATGGTCGGCTGTATGAGCGGTCGGGATTTTCAAAATTTTCTGTATAGGCCTACCCTCAATAAACACTGTGAGAGTCCTAATCAGTAGTGGTACCAAGGAGGAGGGGCATGGAGGCAAATTCTCCCAGTCAGAACCTTTTCCCCAGTCCCCCTCCCCAGTCAGCTCCGGAATAATAGTGGCCTAACAAGAGTGTCTAGCTCGGTTCGAAACGACACAAACAGGACCAGAAAACTTTTTAGGTTTTGGAGAACGACATGCCTTCTTTATAACATAAAGTGTAACAGATTTATATTTCCAGTTTATGTACATATTGCACACTTTCTATTTGAAAAAAAAAATATGTGAAAAGTGTCAACAGACTGCTCATTATCTTTAGTGTTTTTAAGCGTTTTGTCCAAATTAACATGTTGTGTTTTTAGAGGACTAGCCTAATACACTAAAATCATTTGGAATTTTTGCATTGGATTGTGCATGATGAACCAAAGTTTATCTACCCCGAGACTTATTTTTTCCTATAAAGATATGCTAAAACTCCGGAGCCCAATCAAACCCACCCAACAAAACCCAACCAAACCCCACTAGCCCTATTTCCAAACACATGACACAGGTGTTCCTAACAAGACAACAAAGCCGAGATCCGCCCCTTGCCGATCATTAGGCAGCCTCGGGGGACAGCTAATTCAAGTAGTGGGATGACTGCGTTCAAAGGCGTTACAAGACCTCTCTTCGTGGGGTTGGGGCAAGAACTGATGCGAGGGAGCAAAGCGGCCGAGCCCAAGGGTGCTTGCGCGAGAGGGGTGAAGCTTTTTAGTTTTTTTAATGTGAAAATACATGATTTGATGCATAATATATAGGATATTTTGTATGATTAAGGAGACCCATTTTATGTATTTTATGAACTATTTTGTAAGAATAACCGCATTGAAATCAATTACGCACATATTGCTGAGAAATAATTGGGTTTGAGCGGAGGGTTTACGCGGAACGCAAGAAAATTTTGGTCTAAAATAACTCCCAATCGCTGGAAATTGAAATATCGCTGGTATTGGAAGTTATGTTCAGAATGTCGCCATAAAAGGGTAAACACAAACATATGCCTACAGAGGAAGCATTTCAGTTGACCACGAAAGGGAAGGGGGGGGGGGGAGAAGATTCTCTGTGCGAAAATGCAACAGTGTTCAACATACTATTTAAGCGGAGCGCCACCATCAGTTGGCGCGGAGCGTTGAAAATTTTGAAAAAATCACGACCCCTCAGACAGCCGCAAACGCCATTACTCGGCCTTATAAGCAGAACTTAAGCATTCATTATTTCGTAATTCTGGAAAAAGGAACATCTAGTTAAGCACTACGATCAGTTTAATTCACACAAGACTTGAAAAAACTGTCTACCCCTTCAACAGTCAAACAGCTATAAGCAGAGGCTTACGACAGAATTCAACTTTGTGGGGCAGAAAACTATCTAAGCGGAGCTCCACCATCGGTGGCGTGGATCGTAAAGGAAATTTTGAAAAATTATACCCCTCAGTCGAATATGGCATTTCTCACGTTTACAAGGATGATCAAAGCAGTCGCCATTTTGAGCCGAAGATGGAATTTTCCAGGCTCAGAAAAGGATCAACGCAGCCCCAGTAAAGATTCCAGTTGACCAATTCAACTGGGTTCAATTGGAACCCAGTTGAACCCAGCTGGTCTTGTTCCAAATCCCATATAAAACCAACTGGGTTGAACTGGCTTACCAGCTTTCAACTGGATGGACTACATTCAACCCAGTTGAATTTGTTCCAATTTCCAACTTAGATTAACTGGGTTTAACCCTTTACCGTTGTTTGGGTCCTTTTGGACCCATGCGGAGAGCTCGGCTGTCACACATCTTTACTGTTTCACGCGGAGCTCGAAACTGCGAGTAGCTACCCGAAAATTCGGCCACAACAGCGAGCGAGAGAGACAATAGTTTAAGGTCACGGGGTCAATGGCCTACGGAAGCCGATGCGGGGCGGGCTATGTCCGCTTTTCCGCCCACTCCCGATCCGCGCAAATATGCCCCGATCGGAGCACGACGGTAAAGGGTTAACTGGTTTTCAGCTGGTTTCTAACTGGGTTCTAACTGAACCCAGTTGAACCCAGTTTAACTAGGTTCAACTGGAATTTTGTCCAGGGAGTGCTGTTATAATCAGAAAATTACTCATATAAAAAGTGCTACTGGTTAAAAAGGTCTTTTATCCCTTCTGGGGAAAAGTACAAAACGGAATTGAAAACATGACAATGTAATTAACTACCTTGCGACTCTTGGCTCAATTTAATATATATTGAATTGATGAAATTGTCTTTGTGGCTGCTCGAACTCCCTACTTTAAATGATTTTACTTCTTTTCAGTGTCGTTGCCGGAATTTTACCAGGGAGAGGCTAGCACCCAAATTTTCCGATTTGTTTTAAAGGGTGAACACCATTTCCAGGCGACACAATTTTCAGCGCACGGAGCGCAACGAACATTTTCAAAGTGTAGAGCTTGTATTGCTGAAAATGGATCCTGGGTTCCCCGCTTATACACAATGTTATCTAAGGCCTACAAATTGAGGCTATCCGATGTCATTTTAAGAGTTAAGAGCTTATATTGAAAAAAATTGGAATTTACTGATAGAAAATTCATGACAATGTTATTGTATTTGCCTGGTATTACTTGATGATCTGTTGATTTTATCATTTCCAGATTTCAAAAATATATGAGGGAACACGACAGAAGTAGTACGGTAAGTACAGATTGCTGCGCGCGAAGCGCCCGGAAAATTGTGCATTTTTTAAACAAATGAAAAGAAGAGTTGGCTCAGAAAACCACAGTGAAGATGATGACTGGTGTCACAAATGGCAAATTTTCGATTTCTTTACCTTTCAAAGCCTGCTTCTACTAGTAACACCTTCTAAAAAATGTCACGTTACGAGATGAGTTTTAGTGAATTTTCCGGAAAGACTTATGCTAAGACATGCTTACGTTGTATCATTGTGTAATTGAAAAACAACAAATAGACACGACTTTCATTGCAGTTGCTCGAGGTTTCGTCTGTATGGTTAGGATAGATCTTAGGCACACCAGTCAGCTAGTAGACACTGCAACTGAACGCCCTCCCGACTCTCGGTTTAATTAATTTGGCAATTAAAAACATCCCAGAACTTCTTTCAACCTTCAACCTGATTATTTTACCACTTGGGGTAAAGATTCTGCCAGACTACAGTAGGCCTATATATAGAGGGCCGGAGGAAAAACTTGTTTCACAAGTTACCCGAATGGGAAGTGAATCTTTGTTATCATTTTTATTTTCCCAAAAAATACTTTCTCTGTTTTTTGGCTAAGATTTGAAGGTATGAAAATAATCGGCCTTTTCAAGAATTATGTTGCACAAAATTTTAACATATTGAAAAACAGCCATAAAGGCCCTGTTCTCGCACCCCAAACAGTACCAATTCTTCTAACCAAGCCCCTCCCACAATTGCCTAAAATTCATCCTCAGCCAGACACAATCTCAGCTTATTGCTTCGGTGTGAGTATAGAAAAACTCTATATACTAATCAAAACACTCTCAGTATCGTTCATGCTGTGTAATATAAGCTTTGGCACTCTGCATTGTTTGAATTAGCTGTCAATCAAAGAGCTGAGCCAACTGAGAATTTTGGTACCCGGGTTCCAAAACTGTAGTTTGGGTTGAGAGGTTTGGCCCTTTAAGAATAATTCCTTTTTTTAAACGACAGGCTTCCCAACTGTCTCACGATTTTTTCTCTCTTTGATTTTCGTAAATATGTTACCCTGACTATAATACTTAGATGTTTTTCGGGCAAATGCTTGAAAGAATTTCGATATTCGATAATTTCGCTGCCCGAATGTGTACATATAGAATTTTTGGAATCTTTAAAAATGTATATGAACATTTAACCTCAGTTATGACGTTCTTTCTTTTCAGGCATATCTTTTTAAAATTTCGGGCATGCGCAGGAATTTCTAAAAAAGGAGTTGTGAAACTCAAGCAGTCAAGTGGCTGTCCCCTTTTTTAAAATCCTGCCCAAATTTTAGATTTTGCTATTTTTCGGGGAGGGGTCGGGGTAGTCTTTTCTTGCCTCCCCGCCTCGTACGCCTATGCACTCTAAAATATATTGGGCAAATATTTGCCCAACTTTTTACCAGCACTGGGTATATATGTGTCCTCCCAACTGTTGGGCAAACTGTTGGGCAATGCAACTACCCAGTAGTTGGGCACTACTGAATGACCAACTTTTCACCAACACTGAGTATATATGTGTCCTCCCAACTGTTGGGCAAATGGTGTTGGGCAATGCAACTACCCAGTAGTTGGGCATTACTGAATGACCAACTTTTAACCAACACTGAGTATATATGTGTCCTCCCAACTGTTGGGCAAATGGTGTTGGGCAATGCAACTACCCAGTAGTTGGGCACTACTGAATGACCAACTCTTAACTAACACTGAGTATATATGTGTCCTCCCAACTGTTGGGCAAATGGTGTTGGGCAATGCAACTATCCAGTATGTTGGGTGATTGTTTGGATTTCAATAATTTCATTATAACCTGATATATAATTACAAAGTACCCCAACACATACACCGTTTATCCTTCAAGAGTGGTTGGGGGCACCAGCGACGATGCACTTGGTAGGTAAACAATGAAGTCTGTAGTTTAAAGTATTAAACTCAATCGTGAACTTTGTATTTCTTCTCCCATTGATCATGTAGCAATGAAAACTTCTTTTTTTCTATGCGACCATTGCTCTTTCAGTACTTTCGTCCAGATTTTTACTGCTATTCTACCGTTAGCTTTTTATTTACCGAATACAACCTTATTCAACCATGAGATCTTGTAATGAACCACTTATATTACAATAATTATCTGTAAAACTTCACTGATCTTTAACTGATCATCTGATTGGTTAATTACATTTTACCCAACTGTTGGGTACTTTAAAACTTGCCCAACACATTTTACCAACACCTGGATTTTACCTTAATTTGCCCAACAATATGGGTACAGTTGTTTACCCATTTGTTGGGCATTTTGTACTTTGCCCAACACTTTTTACCCAACAGTTTTTAGAGAGTGGCTACGAACACCAATAACAGTACTAATTCAGTACTGCTATTGGTGCTAGTAGGGCTATCTTTGCGACCGGTGCTGGGCTAAAATTTTTATAAAATTACGTAGGCCTACTATATCCTTGACAATTATACGCATTAGCATTCGTTTATACTTTATAAATAATAGGCCTATATGACATTTCTGAGAGAGAAGGCTGGGATAGTTTGCCCAGATTAAGAAAAAGGCTTCTTTTATTCATGTCATATCGAATAAAGTTATTTTTGGAAAATTGAAGACCATGCTTTGGAAACGTTTGGGGGCAGTGCCCCCCCCCCCGTGCACCTATGGCTAGCCGCTAATGCTGGTAGCGCTTTCAACGGTTCCGTGCGGCCGATTCAGGTTTACAGGCTCATTCATCCGCTTGTCATATGAATTAATGTGATTCGAAAAGTCATGATTTCAATTTATTTTCAGGCAGGTGGGTGTGCAGCTCCTTCAAACAAAGAAGTTTATACCAAATTTATGTTTGATATTTTGAAGCGGAACATATTCTAGACATAGCTTACTGGTGAAATTTTTACTCATTTCCCATGTTGGTTCTCCAGATATTATAATTGAAGTTGACATATTTTCTACAAAGAGTGAACTTGCAACACAAGTAGGCGTGACGTCATGCATGTGTTCACATTGATGGACAATGTTCAGTTGTTTTTCTCTAAAAATTAACACCATATACAACTTAACTGTGATATGTTGTTACCATAAGTGCATTGCATCCCGAGCAATAGAAGTTTAACAACTCAATATGCCTTAGAGGCAAGATATCATCCGTAATCAATTCACCGGGTCAAACAGCTGGATCAAAAGAGAAACATTGACCATCAAATATGAATGCATGACATCGCACCTGCTTGGTTCAAGTTTACTTTTTTGTAGAAAATGTGTCAATTTCAATTGCTAATATCTCGAGAACCGGACGTGGGAAATGAATGAAAACTTCACCAGAGTGCTTAAAGTATGTTCGTCTTTAACACATTACACAAAGCTTTGGCTCTGGTGTATTCTTTTTAATGAAGATACTACTTTGGGACTAAGAAAATGATAAAATGACACATCGTCCTGTAAAGGACCCACTACATTTTATCTGGTAATTTTCTGATCATTTTGCAATTTGATCATTTTCTTTTTATTTAAAATGAAGCCTGTTTTATTGCAAAGGAAATCTGAAAATAACAGCTGCTTAAATTCTACTTACAAGCCTGGCAAATGCAATATCTGGCTGTCTGAGAGTAGGCTATTTTCAAAATTTTCTGTAGACTCCGCGTCAACCGATGGTGTCCCTCCGCTTAGATAGTCTTTCGGGCAGTCAGTCAACACTTCTGACCCCCCCTCCCCCCAATACGTTATTTTTGCATCCCCTGATACTATGTGAGACGTATTGGTCGCAAGTTGAGTTTGCCCCCCCCCCAAATAAAAAAATAAAAAAAAAATCCTTATATCCGCCCTTGAACATGCATCGAAACCACCTTTGTCTTGATATTTCAGGTTTAAAATTAATTCAAATACTGGAGCGAAAGCTGTGGCAGTACAGCTATCGATTTGGGTGTGCTAGCAGAAAAGTTAATCTCGCCGCCCCTGAAAATATTTACACAGAGGTTTTGGAAGGTGTACAATTTAGGATTGCTTTAGTTGGTACAATGACGTCACTCAATTCACGCTGAAATCTAGCTACATCACACACCTCACTCCTTGAATAATCGTTGGTTCATCCATCAATATGTTGAGGCTAGGGTGGTTGGAGGCGCCCTACGCTCTCCTCTTCCCATCTGTCAATGGAGAGGCAGTTCGCAGTACTCTTTCAATTTACATTATTGCTACCATTTCCGCAACATTCCTCTCTCATTTCATTACTTTTCTTCCCTTCTTCTTTTTCTCCATTTTCCTTCTTATCACTTACTTCTCTCTTCTTTCCTTACTTTCCCCTCCTCCTTTTTCTACCTCTCTCTTTTCCTCCCCTATCAATGAAGGGGGGGGGGGGAGGTCGGCATGACCCGCTGCCCCCGCACACCCCGATGACTGCGTTTCCCGTCAACCAATTGTTCCAAATCAAGTGACAAAATGGTAATTTGTTTAAAAAAATAAAAATAAAATAAAATAATCAAATGAAATAGCTAATTTATTTCTCAGTCAAATTAAATTATTAAATATAGTCAAGACATTATATTTAAGAAATTAAAGCGGCAATCAGAGTTTGTTATAATTTTTTTCACACGTGTTTCTGCACCGGCCACATTTGTTCATTGTGCAAAAAAAGTGATCACGCAAATAGGCTATGTCATATGCTTAGGGTCATACTGTAATTAGTCTGGCATCTGTATGGAATTCTTTAATCAGGCGACAAATCTTCAGAAATTTTCATTCAACGGTATTTAACATGGGTGGGACGTGTGACAGCCACACATTCATGCACTGATGTCAACTAGGAACAGACAGTCAACGAATGATGAAAACTTTTGAAATATTCCAACGCCCTGAAAAGGAACTAACGACCTTACCTCAGTCACTTGGAATGCACTTCTAAACGGCGCAGCGAATACTTTGACTTTCATCTCTTGCAAACTTTGCTAGAGAAAAAACGGTCCATAAGGTAAGGGGCATGTACAGCTACGCAGTACAATGTAACTTTTTGGTCGACCTTCTTCAAGTGTTTGCCCAATGACGTAGGGCTAGTACGTACGTATTGTTTAGAGTTTGGACTCTTCAGATCTAAGCTAATAATACCGGGCGTATAAAACTCATTGTATTCCAAATACCACTGTGCAATTAGTCATTGTATACCTTTTGCCCTCGTCATAGCTGGTTGGGGCGAGCTTTGCCAATTTATTGCCTCCAGAATGGTGAGTTGACATTGCGAAATTTCTAGGGACTGGGCTTGAAAATTCCTGTGATTTGCATTTCAATTGCTTTTATTTCCACGTGTTCAAGTTCTTTGAATTCGAAGCAACGTTACTGACGGTATTTGCAAGAGTTTTAGCCTGTGTCTTGTTACTGGTTGTAAAGTCGCAGGCCAAGGTTTTACAATAAAGTTAGGCCTACAGTATGCCTGAGTGGTTAAGAATAAGTTCTGCTACATTGTATCACCGACACAATTAATGCAAGTTGTTACAACTGTCAATAATCAGTAA
This sequence comes from Holothuria scabra, assembly GCA_037179385.1. Lineage (NCBI taxonomy): Eukaryota > Metazoa > Echinodermata > Holothuroidea > Aspidochirotida > Holothuriidae > Holothuria > Holothuria scabra. The sequence continues at coordinate 27,356,764 of CM074197.1, forward strand.
ATTTACTTTCTATGGACATAGGCCTAACATCCGTTGAACTTACAGTACAGAAGAATCGGAAGGCTACAGCAGATGCAAATTTCTTAGACTGATTTACCGAAGTTTCTAAATGTCAGTGGGCCTATCATTTTATTACCATGAGTCGATAGCCTAAGTGTCGTATATTGTGTGCACTACAACCCATGGCCCAGGGCTAGCCTAGGGCCGTAGGCTAGTTTTGTAGGCCATGACCGCGGGACTCAAGGCCCTGACCTACTCAAGGTACTATCACCATTCCAAGAATTAGGCCTATAGGCTAACAGAAACTCAAGAACCCTCACCATAATAAAAATTGTGATAGGCTAACAGAAACTTGAAAGTAGGCCTCACATTCAGTTACCCTGCCTTAAGTAAGCAAATATCAGGCATTTCTTAATCTTACGTTTTGCAAAAGGGCAAGAGCAGCTCCCCCTCCCACAACTTGAAGTAACTGTCCAGTTTCACGATTGGCTACCATTTAAAGATCATTTTGTTCAACTTGAAGTGCAATGACATTCATTATACAGTATTTCCCATAATGAAACTAATGCTGAGTTGAATTGCATTTCTAAATAATTTAGAGCTGATTTGCTGTCCTATAGTATAGGCCATAATAATCTAGCTGTTAAAATACATTGGGCCTTAAGCAGCTACTTGTAACTTAAACTAATCCCATGGTATTCTGTGTCATCCACATAGGACGAACCTAGAGTGACCTGCATTTTGCAGGTTTGGTACTTTGAATAAAATAATTGAAACACCCAAATTTGTCTGCTGATCTGCCAAGCTGTAAACCTGAATAGATCCATTATGGTGGTTGGTTCAAAGTTGTAACATGTTTTAAATTCAAACACCTCATTAAAATGCTTGAAACAGTTTATTCGGTGAATGGACAAAGTACTGACTCTAATGAATATAAACAGTGACGGTGATTTACTTTCTTGTGTGAACAAATAGTTATTGGGTCCTGCAGTATATCCTTGTCAGTATGTGAGGTTAGTCTGTGGGAAATATTAGATTTATTTATATTTTTGAGGCAGAAAAGTTATGAAAAGTTAATTTTCAATATTCTTCCAGTATGTTTTGTGCCTCTTCAAACCACTTTGTGTGCCATGAGTAGTGGGCGTGCCGCTATTTGAGGAAGCCTGCACAATAGTCATGAAGAAAAACCCTGCGATCTGAAGCGCAGGCTTATACATAGCCCGCGGGACAGACGAATTTTTTCGTCCAGCTCATCGCTAAGAAAAAATTAACGTCCGCCAGCGTTGGGCACCAAATCTGTTCAACTGCGTAGAAATCTTACAGAAACTTCATTTACATAACTCTTATGTGGATTGGTTGAAGCTTAATGTTTCTTTAACAGACAAACACTTGTACCATTGTACAACAGTGCACGGAGTCACTGTGGTCGATGTTATTTGACACTGCATGGTATTCTGTTGAACCGTGCAAGCATACACACACAGCACAGAGGTTAATTGAGAACAACCGATCCCACAGCCACCGGAAAAGATAGTTCGATACTTTTCAACAAAAGGTTACTGTTTTTAAATCCATTCTTTGATGAAAGTTGTTATAGGCTGTCCATGATCAAGACTTCCATCTAAATTAAAAGCTTTTAATGGACATGAAAAGCCTATGTTTTTGTTTAGTTTAAACGTCTTCGTGTTCAACGTAGCATTGCCAAGATTTAGTCGTTGAGCACCGCCTACCTCAGGAATAGACCAATTGTGGTGAGTGCTCATGAATATTAAGACGATCAATTTTGGACTCATTGAACAGAATTTCTGACCATCGCCGGCAGGCTCTGAGGGGCGGCAGCCTAAAGGGGACTGCAGCCACAGGGGTGCTATGCGGAATAGCCTATACATTGCCATACAGTACCTTCCAACCAAGCAATAAATTTATAGTAGTGTGTACAGTGCTGGTACATACATTGCAGTCAGCTGCCTGTATATCAAGGCATTCTTCTTACTGTAGCTGGACTATTGCAACATACCTAGCCAATCTTTGTATCAGGTGTCTAAAATAATCTATTGGGGACACTTGGGCAATGGGTGCATGATTCAGTTTGCAAAATCAAACACAAAACCCCCAGTTCGTGGGTTACAGCCAGGACTGTTTGTCAGAAATTTCAGCCCAAGGAATGAACGTAATGTTTAAGCCAACCTCACCGTTGGTTCTATGCAGATCTGTACATGCAACAACAGGGTCACGTAAAACAAATTATGCATTTATTTTATGCTCATGAATGTTGTTGTTGTGGTAATTGTACACTATTTGTGAAGTAACTTATTCCAGAAAACTCTTGTTATAAAAAATGTGTGATGCCATGTCTGTGTGAATGTTGTTCATGACAAATTTGCTACGTGGATGGGAAAGGGGAGATTTGTCCCTCTCCCATCCCCTTTCCAAATGTTTCCAAAAGAAGGTGGGTATAATTCACCCTTTAATTTCCATAAAAATTAAAAAATTGTCAATATCTTGGCGTCTGTTTTTTTTTAAAGAGAAGACACAAGTTTTTGTTTGAACTTACACAAAACCCTTTAAACTGCATCTTACAGGGGCCTTAAAGCAAGCTTTTGCCCCCTGAACCCACTTGTACCTTGGACAGAAACAAGTTGAACTTTGGGTTAAACAGTTATCAACCCTCCCCCCCCCCCCCCTTTTTGTGTCTTTCTGGCTGAATCCCTGAATGAACATTATCACTTGCAGTGGGTTAAATTTTGTGAGTTTGCTATTACTGTATCATGGCAAATCATATTTTCTACTGCAACTTACTGTATAGTGTACCCTAGTCAAAAAATTCAATATTAAACAGCATAAAAAATTGCAACATAAGAGTTTAACTCCCATCTTCATAGGATATTCGTGAGCCCAGATATAAAATGTGGAAATAAGTTCACTTTAATAACAAATTACTCCTTGCACAATAATTTTTTTTTTGTGGAACAAAATTTGTTTCCAATGTAAGTTTTTAAATACTGTAAGACATGACTGCCATTGTGCTTGGTGCTTGAAGCATAAGCAGTGGAGTACAGTATCTCATTCCAAGAATGCCCTATGAAGAAGATTGGAGTTGGACTGTTATTAATATTCGAATCTTTTGTGCTGTATATTTTTGGATTTTTTGAATTGAGGTACGCTTTAAAGGCATTTTCCAGTATGTGAAAACTGGATATCAATAGCATCTGAAGATGCTGAATTTCAAAGTGACAGTAATGCAATATTTTCTTGAGATTTGAGCTGCATTATGGGAAATTTGTGATGTCATGGTGGCACATTAATTTGACATTACATTCAATTAATCTTGATGCTCCTGAAGGGAATAATTTACAGTAAGCAACATTGCTGGTCTGTCCATATTCTACATGCATGGTGTGTAGTAAAATTCTGATAGATCTACAGGAAAAGAAGCAATGACCGACATTACTGTACAAAACTTTCTGTGGCTTTGTTGAAAAGAGGCTAGTTATTCTTGAAATAAATATAAACCATTCTTTAAAGTGAGTCTATAGCCCATAGATAGATCTTGAGTTAGGAAAGGAGCAAATTGCAGCAGCTACAGTACAGTAGGGTTTGGAGGACATGGTGTGGAATATTTTTCTCTTTCAATGCAAGTCCTAAGCAAAAAGCGACTGGAATATCAATTGCCTTTACAGTACAGTAAGTCAATTGGTTAGAAACTGGGCTGTAAAACGCCCATCATACAAACTACAGTAGAGGAAGTATGTATGAGACATCATGGCATCATTTAGAATAGAGTCATAGAAACATACATTTTTGCATTCTGGTTTGTGTTTCTTGTGGATATACAGTGTCCTGTACAGGGAATAGGAACTGTGTGCTATTAACTTTAATGGCTTCTTTTTTCATTGTGCATACCATTCAGAGTATTCATGTTGAATTTCCCTGCCTATAAAAACTGTGTCCACACCTTTTTGCTTCAGTGAACAAAGGTCAATGAAAACCAGATAAGAAGTTTCCCTTCTGCTTGCCCTTCACGCCTTACAAACATTGGCACATCTGAACCATATCATTCTTCCTTTGTTTACATCTTCTGTTGGCTCTTTCTTATCAAGCTTGTGGTTTCTTGGAGTGTGCTTGAATGAGTTAAGCAGGATGTCGGGTAAAATTTGATAACCCCACCAAACCTCCCTTTTGGTGGGGACTTGGGTGAAATATCTAATAGGGTACAAAATTCCTCATGTTCAGTACATATTGTGCTTGATCAAAAATGGATGTCCTTCAAAATGTACATTTCCAGACTGGGTCATTCCATGTCAAATCACCAGAGGCTGTTTCTCGACCAACTCAAAAAATTCCAAAAATATTTGTACTGTATGTGTAGACAGTGATGGAAGAAGCATATCCTGTTCCTGAAAATTTTGGCAAAATTCCTCAAATTTTGACCGAATTAAAATTCATTGAAATTTCACTAATCAGTGGAAAAATTACACTTTGGCATTTTTGTCATTTTTTAGGACCAATTTCTCAGCAAATACATAACCCACCATCCTGTAACAGGGAATAATTTATCTGGTATCGCATCGCAAAATATGATGCAAAATGACAGATTTGCGACTCAAATAAAAATAGGTGTAGCAAAATTTGCGATACAATTTTCTAGCAAAAGTTCCGGTACTCTGTGAATGGAAATGACAATCGGAATACTACAGCAAGTAGGCCTACATCTGTTCATTATACTATTAGTACCACACACTTGTCGAGCAAGGAAACACTGCAAAAACAGCAAGAAAAGTATCCAGACACTTGAGTATGTTCAAAACAGCAATGTAATTATGCATATTCACGAAACTTTTACGTGCACCTATTGGCCGCGCGTTAAATTGTGGATGCATGCAGCTGTGTACGAGGCACTCTGTAATGGCTACTGTTACGATAGCTCAGAGACTTCCCATAGGGATCAAACTTCCTCCACAGAAACACGAAACTAGCCTAGGCTCTACACATCTCCATATACAAACACGTTAGGATAGTGCAAGGTATGGCACAAGTGTTCACTGAAAAAAAAAGCATCTCAGGGAAAAATTACAGGGGTTAATCTTTTAAAAATAGCATGAAGGGCTTGGTAAGAGTATTTTGCACATGCCTCATAATTATTTTATGAAATGTGTGAAAACTTGATTATATTAGACATCTTTCAAATTGACATCGTTCTGACTACCCTGAATGAAGCTGTAGCAATATGAGAAGTTTGAGAACACTTTAAGAAACGGATCGCAGGCTCGAAATTTAGGAAAAGTCCCAGGATTTAAGAATCATGCAAACCGCTTATTATCATGGTGGAAGAAAAACAATAAGGTTATTGACTGTCTTCTGGCCCTGTTCCAGTTGTTTAGCAGTGCATCAAGTTTGTTGAGTGAATGTTCTTCACACACTTTCTAGAGGACCTTACACTGTACAGCAAAGCAAGGAGCTGATTTAGTCCGATATGGAATTGAAGTCAGTGCCTTGTTCCTGCAGATCCATAAAGAACTCTTGCAAACAGCACTTTTCATGGAACAATGCAGTCTTATTAAGTCAATGTTTAGGTTTATTTTCAGCATATAACTTAACACCCTATCATAGTGGGGGATAGCATCTGCGCATGAATCAGAGTACTGCATAAAAGAAGAAAAGTACTGTATGACAGTGAAAATTGCTGTGCAAATTCTGAAATTGCAACACAAAATGGAACTTGTATCGCAAAAATGCTATGCAAAATTTCTGTACTAAATCCCCTGTGTAATGATATAAATATAATACTATCCCATAGAACAGGTTTCTGTAATATGAAACTTTTCAAATGTTGTTTTGTGGAGTTACAGCTTCCTAAAAGGCATATTCTGGAGACAAAATTTGTTAACTTCAAAAGAAGCAGAAAAATTTTCTCTTTCAGAAGGTGAAAACTGCATTTCAAAAGCTTTTGGCATTTGGAAGTTACGAATTTTTAAAGTATTGCAAATTTTTTCTTGGGATTTGATGCATTGTGGGAAATCTGTGATGTCATGGTGGCACATTACTTTGATATTGCATTCATTTTACTTATAATTATATTGCCGCTGCAGACAATATTTGGCAACATTCTTGGTTGTGCTCTACGTAGGGTGAAAGGTGTAGGGTGAAGGGTAATTGCTAGAGCTACAGGAAAAGATTCAAATATCCAACAGTATCAAATTTCAAGGACAAACAGGAGGCTCAATTATAAAGAAAAGCAAAAGGAATTTGAAGGAATGTGCCCACATTACATAACTTTCTGTGGCTTTGTTGAAAAGCAGAGGTATTTTTAACAGACGTAACTAATCTTTAAAGTGAGATATCTTGAGTTAGGAAAATGGTATTGTGATAGGGTTTGAAGGACATGGCGTGGAATATTTTTGTTTTTCTTACAAGACAGAGGTGAAGACCACCAGAACATGCCTTAAAGTGGCCCAAATTTGCATTTTTGATAATTTTCATCACATGATTGGCTAAGTTCAGGGATCACTATCTCTATAAGTGTAATATCCAGAGCCCTGTAATTTTTGGAGATAGTTGTCTTTTACACAAAGAAAACAGAATGAACCTTTCAGGGATTTCTTTTACATCTCTCTCTTTTACATCATACAGTAGTTTCCAGTAGGTGATCGTACATTCTCGTAACTGTGTGAATGTTCTCTGGGGTTACCCATTGAATATGCTCGAGAGACAACACCGATGCTAGCACTTTCTAGAACTTTTCACTTGCTCGTCCGTGTATTCAATCTGGTTGATGTCGTCTCGTAACAATTGCCCTGTGATAAGTTGAAAAATCAAAGGATCAATTTCTCTCAAACTACAAGTGTTTCTATGATTTTCAAATTTAATTTGCCCTAATGTCTTTGGTGAAGGTCAAAAGTCATTGGGGTTTAAGGTGCTAATGCCTTACCTTAATGCTACTCCCAAATTACAAAATCATCTTAATTGTAGATGCAAGGAACCATGTGCTCTTTTTTTTTCATTTTTATGGAAATGAATTTAAATGTTTTATACCTTCCTCCCAGAAAGGGAGAACACAACCTGGCCCTTTTCCCCCTTAAAAGGCCAAACCTCTCACCCCAAACTACAATTTTGGAACCTGGGTACCAAAATTCTCATTTGGCTCAGCTCTTTGATTGACAGCTAATTCAAACAATGCAGAGTGCCAAAGCTTATATTACACAGCGTGAACCGTACTGAGAGTGTTTTGATAATATAAAATTGAGTATTTCTATACCCACCCTGAAGCAACAAACTGAGATTGCATCTGGATGAGGATGAATTTCAGATAATTGTGGGAGGGGCTTCAGTAAGAAGGTTAGGAGAATTGGTACTGTTTGGGGTGAGAGAAATGGGCCTTTAACAGACGATCTAGTCACTGTTACTCCAGTGCTACAAACTGTAGGTATACATTACTGTAGGAATCAAGGTTATTTTGGTTGATTGTGTGTCATATTTGTGCATTGCAGACTGCACTGAACGCAGTTATTAGGCCTATCCCTTTGGAGAGTCTCATAAAGCCTTAAAAAGGCATGAAAGCCATGAGCTTCTGGGGGACCTCACCTCTTCAATGTTCACACTTTGTGCCTGCCTTGCACACCCCTTCAGTACTCCCCACAATTGGTTATCCCTTTTAATTTTCTGAAATGTTAATAGGGGCACTGCATTCACAAACTATAGTATGTTACTGTATCAAAAGTAAACATGCTGGAATTTGGCAGTATGCCTAAAACACACTTCAATTTAACAGAATTAGGAATTTTGAAAGTTAAAACTGTAAAATTGAGAGGTGGAAAGTAGGGCTGTGCATTTTCGGTTAATTCACTATTCGTTTAACCGATTTTATTAACTGGTGGTTAACCGTTTAACCAAAAATGACGTAATGTTCACACAACAACAGAAAGTCAACATTTCCAAAGAGCGCCATCACTTTTGTACAGGAAAGTACAAGTCTAAAAATGGCGCCGTAAGTCATGTTCGCCCATGTAAGTATGTGGCAAAAATGTTGGTATTTTGCGCTGAGTTTATATCATATTTTCACAGTAAAAACCCATCCCGCATTTACTGAAGCTTTTTTCAGATCATGTGCACTTTTTAAAATTCCACCAACAGTTGTATTCCCGCCTGACCCTATGTTATATTGTCAGTTATTTCATGAAACACTCCCACACCGCTGTTTTGATGCAGCTTGCTTGCGATGCAGTGTTCAATACATGTACAGCGCTCATGTGTTTGTCATACTGTAGTAGCCATCTGTACAATTGCACTGTAAACGGCCCACCAGCCGCAGACAGCACAACCAAGCCCTATTATCCTGCATAAATTAAGGAATTCCCAGCATTCCTACCGTAAAGCTATTTACAGTAGGACTTATGGGATGTTATCATATGACATCGTTACGAACGAAAACAATAACGCACGTGGTCCCATGCATAGACTTGCGTGCGTATCCGATTTTACCAATAAACAAGGGACCATGTTTTGCTCGATGATATCATATGCACACGATCTATTGCAAAATTTGAATTGCCTCTGCATTGTGATTGGTTCAAATACGTTGATTCTGAGCCAGCCAATCACAACTCGCGCCATCGCCTATGGGATTTAGTGTGTGAAAATACCAGACTTCCGAACGAATTTCCCCATTGAGTTTGCGTTATGACGATCGCACTTCGGAGGCTTACATAGCTGGCATGTGCAGCCGGCCAAGCCCCGTGCTAAATTCACCAAGAAACGGCAGTACAAATCTCTGCGTGCTTGGATTTTTCGGGGGTCTGACTTAAGTGTATTTCATTTGCTGATTATTTTGAAACAAGACCTTAGGTTTGGACAAGAAGTGGCAAAAATACAGGGATATTTATATCAAGAAGGAACCATAACATAACGTTAATCGAGTCCATTTTTTGCTGTCCAAGACCGCTAAAAATTATATCATTATTTTTTACGTGCATCGTAGGGTTGACTTATACAGTACGGTACATTATCCTAACTACAACCCAGTTGGTTCAACGAACTGGGTATGCTTATTCATAAAAGTCAACAAGGAATGTTCCATTTTATATGATATTGGGTAAACAACAAAATGGCGGGAATTATCTGGTGCTTACGATCGTATTTTTACGGGTTAATTTTTTTCCAAATACTGCTAAGTAGCAGTGTTAGTACTAACAATGAAAAATAATGAAATTTACGGAGGTGTAGCATGATAAAATATTTCGAATAGCTACAGTGGGAAGACTTATTCAAATATACTTTTGTGCCCTAATCATGGTCTCGCAGAGGTTTTATTGCCATGGAAATGCAGGGCTTGGTCACTTTTGTTACAGCCCCCTGCTTGTCTTGTGGCTTTCTTTTCGCTTGGTAATCTCTCAAACATGCCGCTAATTTCTAAAGTTGTGCTTGGGTGTTGCTATTGAAGGGATTAGGAGACGAGCACATGAAGTTCTGCCAACGAAAGTAACAATGGGTGCACCACTTGTCACTCATCATAATGTACTTAATTCGGGGAGCTGCTGCGGAATTAATCTGTTCAATCGAACGGCCGATTTTAAAACTCTTTGTACAGTTATTGTTTGAGCGATAATTTGTGAGAAACTGACACTGTTTGTTGCGCGATGTTTGTGTAACAGTTTACTAACAAAGCCACGCCGCGGCGACTGAGTTATTGGCAATACAAAAACGGTTAATCTATGAAGAGGAATCACGCACGAGTAACCGACAAGTCGGTCGGTTAACCAGTTAACCAATTAACCATCACAGCCCTAGTGGAAAGGCCATGCAGTGGCCATAAAATTCTGATGCAGGTTGCTGTATGGCTCAGTTTGAATTTTACCAGTGAGATACGACCTGAAACCCATGAGTCTCAGTGTGGTATTTTATAGTGTGCTTGAAGGGAAATATAATGTTAAAATGCTCCAACAAAGAGTACAAAGTAAATGACCCAGACACTTTCAAACAATTAAGTCTTAATTGTAAACTGAAGCAAAAGCTACTGACATCTCTCCAAAATATAATGCGCAACTTGCCATGGACTTTGCATCATTTGAAATGTTAAAAGTACAGTATGGGTGTTCAAACAAATTATACATGAGCAACAAACAGCTGAATTTTATCTGTGGGAAACTTATTCCTTGAAAAGGCTACCTTATTGCCTTATTGCGTACTGCCTTATTTTTGAAAATCTATCAACCTGTGTCATTAAATATTAGTTTTAATAGGCTGAATTTTTCTAGAAAAACAAACACAATATTTTCCTTTTAATACCTGGAATACTGATAACAAGCATTGTCCACTTTTCTCATTTTACAGTAGAATGCCTTAATATCAGCCAATGGTACAGTACCAAATGTTTGCACTGGATCAATAATAAAGCATTTAACTGCTTCATCATGCACCAGCTGTTGATTGTATTGCCTTTGTACTGGATGGTGCCGGACTGATCAATTAAAGGTGGAAAACTGGTCAACAGTGATTGAGCTCGCAATTAAATCTGCAGAGAAACAAAGGATGAACTCCTGCAGCGTAGAATCCTAATGACAGACACGTCAGGAACTGACCATTTTGAAATGAAGACTGTACTTCAGAAGTGTGCTTTTGGCACTATTACTTTTGGATTTCTGTTGACACTCTGGTCTATAACAAAATTTGATCTCAGCTGGTGAGTTTTTTTTTTATCATTTTTTTTTTAAATTATGTGTTAAATTATTACACTTTGCAATCTTTATTAGGTTCTATACCAAAAATGCAGTGACTCCAACTTACAATAGTGTAGTGAACTACATCCTGTTTCATGATTGGCTCCTAAGAACCATGTGACCTTAGTTCTGCCCCATTCTGACAAAAAGAAGTAACCCACATTTTCAATATTTTGAGTAAAACGTGTTACCTTAAAGCCAACAGAAATGCTTCTACAGGGCACAAGGACACCTGCTAAGTAACTGAACAATAAAGTTCTGAAACATTGGAAAATATGTTTTTTCCTGAAATTCATTGCAAAAGCAGACTAATATGGTTTACTTCCTTTTGTGAGAAAGCAATATCCATGTGAACATGTGCACTCCTCTGATCTTTAATGTTTAATTTCAATATTCTGTCATATTTTTTTAAGAGAAAATGTTTAGTTTTGTTTTGTTTTATACAGGAGATATTGTAAAAGTTGATTACCAAGATTTTCAATGTGGATTACTTCTTTTTGTAAGACAAAAATCAGTTAAAATTTGCCTTACAATTTCTGACAGAAAGAAGTACAAGCCACTGCTTCTTTTTGTCAGAAACAGTTCAGTCAAAATAATACTTAAATAAAAGCCCTTTGCTTCTCTTTGTCAGAAACAATGTAGTGAAAGTAAAAGTTGCACTTTCTAACAGACAGTACAAGCCATTGCTTCTTTTTGTCTGAATAGAATGTAGCTTTCCATGTGGGTTACTTCTTTTCGTGGCTGATTATCTCAGAAAGCAGACAACTACATGTTAGAATTTTTAATATCTGAAAATTTAAGTTTCAGTAAGAGAAAAAAGAACACAAAATAAAATCAATTTTGAAAAAATGTGGATTACTTCTTTTAGTCGGAAAGGGGCAGAGTTTTCGTCCTCAATTTACATTGTTAACTGATTGGTTTAAGCCCAGGTCACACTATAGCGATATACTGTAGGATGGGATTACTCTCCGTTTTTTGTGAGTTCAAGTTAAAATCTCCATCTTTAATAGGAAAGAACCAAAAATTTGCCATATTTTGTTAATCTTCAGATTGAGAGGACCACGGAAATGAAATGTAAACTATTAATTTCATGACGTCACATTGACAAATAGCTTTCATTGGACTACGCGTATCTGATAAAAGCTGTCTCTGTGTGATGTGAGTCACAGAATAATTGGTATAACTTAGAATTTCGTAGTCCTGCGATAGATTTTATCTACTCTGGTTGGCAAATTTTTGTTTCTTTTCAGCCAAAGATGGAGGAGATATTAATTAAAACTCACAAAAATCTGAGTGAAATACGATCCAATATTGCTGTAGTGTGACCTGGCCTTTACTGTACCTTGATTATGAAATACTGAAGTCCTGAATATCATGAAACACAAGGGTCGTTATTCCAAAGCGTCATTATTACAAATACAGGATGGGGTGCGTTATTCGGAACAGAGGATGTTGTCAACTTTTCTTCTTCCTTCGAACCATTAACAACTATGTTTATTGACGTTAATTAATGTATGAAGAACTGGTACTGTTTGGGGTGAGAGAACCGGACCTTTAAGGTGGCCTGACGCAAATGGTTAATGGTTAATAAGTGGTTAGTTTTAAAATTTCAACAACTTGCTTAGGTTTGCATTAATGGCGTGGTGATCATTGAGTGGGGATGTCTTTGCATTGATCTATGGAATTTGTGGAAAGGAAGGTAGGTCAGACAATACAGTTCCTAACACAGAAGCTGTGCCCTTGTATATTTTGAGGAATAAGAGTCCACATCCTCCATTCGGAATAACGACCCTTCGGAATAACAACCCTTATTCTCTTTGGGAATAACGAACCTTCGGAATAACGACCCTTTTTCTCTCTTCGGAATAACGAACCTTCAGAGTAATGAACCTTCCGAACAAGGAACGTTCGGGAAAATGACCCTTGTTTTCTATTGGAATAACGAACCTTTGGGATAACGACCCTTCGGAATAACGACCCTTACTATCTATTTGGAATAACGAACCTTCGGAATAACGAATGACAATCATTAAGATATTGTCACACTAGCCAGTTGCTACTGTAGCTATAAGCTACCTGTAAAATCATATTCAGTGTTTGGTAGAGCTTACATTTTGATCATATCTTGTAGAGTATATTTTTGTTCAATTACTTAAAAAGCAGTCAGAATTTTAACTTGATAATCTCGTACGTTGATAATTTAGTTATTTTGTTCTCTGATAAGTAGTCAAAAAGTTGTGCAAAAGAAAAGTTTCTTTTCTGCCCATTGTTTTATGCTCCTTTTTTCCCACCATGCTCTTGTGTTTTAGTCTGCTATTTTGTCTTTAGCTTCAAGCCTCTGTTAAGTGAAGCATAGGTAACTGTTAAGATGATCTTGTATGGTCTGACGGTGTTCATGCCCAGCCATTGTCTTGTAATGGAGAAGTGTATTTACAGACTTTGATTGAGTTTCCAAACAGGTTGCCAGTAGCTCTCAACCTTCAAAAGTTGTGCTCTTCACCAAGAGGTTTGAGTGAGATTATAAAAGATATGAGGGTGATTTTAGGAAAACTAGGTGGGAAAGTAGTAGTACATTTAGGAAAACTTGTTTTGTTTGAACTGGTCAGAAAGTTATGTTTTTTCTTAATACAAGACTGATCTCCATCTACCTGTAGCTGAATAATTACTGTGCCTTGTAGTGTTAGTGTACTTTACAAAGATTGTTTTTAGTATAAAATTATCATTGATTTTTTTGTTTTAATTGATAACATTTTCAACTTTTAGCCTACTATAAAAAATTTGCTAATCAGGATATAATAACCCTGTGCTATAAATATTTGAATGACATCAGTGCACCACAATAGCTTAAAACCAACCTATACTGTAGACTATGTGATATGGAAAGTTTGTGTCACATTTCATTTCTACGTATGGTACTGTACCTGATCACCAAAACGATGTTTGCTCTTTTCTGTTGTATCATGAAAAACTTAAACACATCATTCCACTGCCTCATGATTAACATTGATCATGCATAAAAGTATTGAATTCTGCAGCATAGCTGCTCTAGTTAAAGTATACCCTCAAATAAATGCCCCCCTTTTTAAAAATGTAATGCCCCCGGAGGCGTTTATTAGTGAATATACTGTATGATAAGTTTGGGACGACTCTTGTTGGGCATGTTGACTGTGCCCAGCCATTTGACAAATAGCAAATTAAATTTGAAATTGCTTGTTGTTCTTCTCACTGAATGGTATCTTGATTCTTGAATTCTTTATGGTTAACTTTTGTCGTAATGTGTCAATATTTTTTGCCCAGAATATTTGGTGTTCATTTCACAAAAATTCTGGTTAGACTCTGAAATAAAACAAACTGGGTTCTCGATCCCTTTTTCAAGTGGACCTACAGTACTGTACACAGTAGGGCTATACAGTAGTTGTTGAAAACAAAATTGGGCAAAGTGTACATTGAAAGGAACAGATTTTGGAAATTTTTTAGTGATCAGTGACACTTTCCAAATTTGTGGTTACTTTTGTTTCATTCATTTTACAAAAAATTGGATCAGTGAGAAAAGGGAAACACCCTCCTCAATTTTTGGTTTTGATGATAAGAGAAACGAATGCAATCATGATGGCGTGTGTGGGTATGTATGTATGTACGTGTGTGTGTGTGTGTGTGCGTGTGTGTGTGTGTATGTGTGTGTGTGTTTGTGACACTTTGCTTGCTAACACGATATCTCAAGATAGGAATGTGTGACAGTTTTCAAACTTGGTACATAGATGCGCCATATTGAGAGGAAGAACCCTATTGTTATTGGTGGGGGTCAAAGGTCACCTGGGGTCACCAGGGGTCAAAGTCTGAAGACCTTGTTAACACAATATCTCAGGATAGGAAGCTTGAATAGATTTCATATGTGGTATGTGGATGCGTTATAGTCAGTAGATGGTCCCTATTGTGTTTTGGGTAGTTCAGAGGTCATCTGGGGTAACCAGGGGTCAAAGTGTGAAATTCTCATTAACACAATATCTCAAGGTAGGAAACTTGGATAGATTTCATATTTAGTATGTGGATGCGTTATAGTCAGTAGATGGTCTCTATTGTTTTTGGTGGGGGTCAAAGGTCATCTGGGGTCAACAGGGGTCAAAGTTTGAAAATCTCGTTAACACGATATCTCAAGATAGGAAGCTTGGATAGATTTCATATTTGGTATGTGGATGTGTTATAGTCAGTGGATGGTCCCTATTGTTTTGGCATATGTCAAAGGTCATCTGGGGTCACCAGGGGTCAATGTCTGAAAATCTTGTTAACACAATATCTCTAGGTAGAAAGCTTGAATAGATTTCATATTTAGTATGTGGATGTGATATGGTCAGGAGGTGGTCCCTATTGTTTTTGGTGGAGGTCAAAGGTCATCTGGGGTCATCAGGGGTCAAAGTATGAAAACCTTGTTAATGCGATATCTCAAGGCAGGAAACTTGGATAGATTTCATATTTTGTATGTGGATGTGTTATAGTCAGTAGACATTCCCTATTGTTTTTGGCGTAGGTCAAAGGTCACCTGGGATCGTCAGGGATCAAAGTCTGAAAATCTTTTCAACACAGTATCTCAATGTAGAAAGCTTGGATAGATTTCATATTTAGTATGTGGATGCGTTATAGTCAGTAGATGGTACCTATCATTTTTGGGATAGGTTGAAGGTCATCTGGGGTCACCAGGGGTCAACGTCTGAAAATCTCGTTGACACCATATCTCAAGGTAGAAAGCTTGAATAGATTTCATATTTAGTATGCGGATGTGTTATGGTCAGGAGGTGGTCCCTATTGTTTTTGGTGGAGGTCAAAGGTCATCTGGGATCATGGGAGTCAAAGTATGAAAACCTTGTTAACATGGTATCTCAATGTAGGAAACTTGGATAGATTTCATATTTACTATGTGGATGCATCATAGTCAGTAAATGATCCCTATTGCTTTTGGCAGAGGTCATCTGGGGTCACCAGGGGTCAAAGTCTGAAAACCTTGTTTATGTGATATCTCAGGTTAAGTAGCTTTGATAGATTTCATATTTGTTATGTGGATGGGTTATGGTCAGGAAATGGTATGTAATGTTTTTGATGGAGGTCAAAGGTCATCTGGGGTCACTGCTGGTCCAAGTCTGAAAATCCTGCTTATGCAATATCTCAAAATAGGAAACTTGGATAGATTTCATTTTTGGGTATGTGGATGCATTGTGGTCAGACAGTGGTCCCCATAGTTTTTGGCAGAGATGAAAGGTCATCTGTGGTCTCCAGGGGTCAAAGTCTGGAAACCTTTTAAAATGTGATCTCTCAAGATAGTTGTTTGTCGATTTGTCTGTCTGTTGTTTGTCATTCTAGCTATGTATGGCGTTTATGGAGGTCAAAAGGTCATGTGGAATGACAAAATTATTTTTTGAACTTGCTTGTATAACATTTGAATGAGAAGATAATGGTGTATGATGGCACTCTTTGAAACAGGACATTAATGTATCATCGAAACCTCAATGAATTTTTGCATTCTGGTTACTAAAAACAGCTGTTAGTGCACATGTATACATAGGAGGAAGACCATTAGAGGAGGTTAATGTACAGTAGATAGGGATAGTTGTAAAAATCTTGAGGATTAAGAAACCTGTCAGTTTACTATAGCTGACTTTACAGGAATCCTTAAAATGTTGAATGTCATGATATAAATTTTTTGGTTGCTCACAATGGCCATAAAGTGTGCAAACTTAGTACTTTTACTGCTAACACTAACAGTAGCTGTTTTTCGAATCAACATAATATCACGATTTAAAACAACGTTTTGACTGGATTTGGTTAAAATCTTCTCTTTCAAACTTATGACATTGCATGTGCACAAAATTCCCTGTGGACCATGCTACAGGAATTACCTAGCCTAGCCTGGTCTGCTGTCAGCTGTCTGCATACTGTATACTGTATCCTGATTTGAACTACTGTCCTGTGACCAATTGCACAAAGTGTGGTTTTAGGAAGGCTACTACAGTAAAGTATGCGGGATGAACCCAATGTTCCTGAGATTCAATGTGCCCAAGGTTTGATGCTTCCCGTTTCGTATATATATATTTCGTGTTTATTATAAGGTTCATTTTTCCATGGGTTCCATGTTCCAAGAATTGGGCATGTTTGCAAGATTCGTAGACATTGAACCTCTGGAACAACGAACCAATTGGGAACGCCCCCAGATGTGTGTGTATATCCATCATTACTGTACGGTAGCTTCCATGATAGAGTAGTAAGTATACATGCATGCCACTTTTCGAAGGGAGTTAGGCTTGTATCGCCATTTACTGCATGAGGTCTAAGCCTAGTTCAATTAGTCTAGATACAGTATAGGAACACACAACATGAAAAGGGCTGTGAGCACTACTATAGGCCCATATCAATCCAGAATCTGAAGGTTATACTGTTTTAGGTTTATGCAAAGAACCCGGCAACCAACCAGCCACAGTCTTCTTTGGTCACTCACTGCTGTATAACTGACATGCATGATTAAAAATCTATAGGCCTAAGCCCAATCAATTTACCAGAAGTAGATTTTACTGTCAACTAAGGTTGGGCTGTATACCAGTACTGACATCAATACTGGTACTAGTGGTACAGCTAATGAAAATAACGAAGATAGTTCGTGCGTTACTACAGTAATACTGGTTCTTGAAAAAATACCGGTTCTTGAAAAAATTACCAGTGCTCATTATAATTGCCAACAAAAATAACTGTTAGGGTGTGGACGATTAAAATATTTACACAAGCATTTAGAGCAAAGGTTTCTGCATGGTACAGTAGTTACAGTAACCCAATCAAACACCCAGATGGATTAATGTGCAGGCACCGGGGCCATGTGTGACTTAGGTTCCTTTCCACCCAACTTCCCTAACAGAGAGTTGAGAACCCGGTAATGCCTCAATACTGGTTCTGTGTGATTTACAATAGCGGTACCAATATTTTCACGGTACCACCCAACCCTAATGTCAACGGTTTTGCCGCTCATCTGGATTGCCATCAGTCAAGTATGTTGTGCCTTAATTCTTTTCTTTGAAATGCTTTACTTTTAATCAATGCACGGTTACTTCCTTCTCATTCGGTAATTACTCCCAATTTTGAACAGTGAATGGAAAGTCATTTTTATTGAAGTTGACTAGAAATCATAAGATAGTAAATAATCACACACCGCTAAAGATGACAGTGCAGCTGACACAATCAGAAAGAAATAACTTTTGGAACTTTCACAATGTGTAATGAAACATGAGCTTTACTTGTTCAGGCTTTTGTTACGCATGGATCTAGCACACAAAACTTTAACCAGTATTGTAGGGTACAGCAAGACTGAAATGCACACAGTTCATTCGTATTAATGTGCTAAAATGCATGATGTGAGAATGGAATACTGATGTTTTTCTTATCCTTTGCATTGGCACGCGTGATTGATTCCAGGGCTTTAAAAGGAATATGCGTGCAGACTTGGTTTTCTTAACGGGCAAATCATAATTTTCAACTAGTTGCATTGTGATATAGTGCAAGTTAATTGGTCAACTGAACACTGCTATTTGTAGCATATGAAAAGGTGTTTGTGTGTTTTGTATGTAGGGCAAGAGTACTGTAATGTATTTCCCATGAACTTCCATAGTATTTTTATGGTGATACCATGAGTACCATGGTAATACCATGGCAATACTATAAGTACCATGGTAATACCATGGCAATATACCATGCTAATACCATGGTTCATTTTCCTAAGGGTGTGGTGGCAGGGGAGCAAGCTGCCCCAGAACATTAAAAGAATGGGAAGGGGAGAAAAAACGGGAAGGGAAGAAAAGTAAAAGAAAGATGAGAATACTGAAGACACCCGCAAACTGACACAGTGTACAGTACTTCAACTCAGTTGCTGAACTAGTACAGAATCTGGAAACCTCTAGACTGTTCCCCACCCCACCTGGGACAGTCAGGTATAGTTACACCACTGTTTATTTTCTCCCAGGAACTGATGTTTCTCAGAAAAATTGTAAGAGAGTACTGTAATTACTGTATCCATAAGAATTCCCTGCTCTAAGGTTCGTTTTTCCCACCCAGCTGGACTCTCTGTCGTTTTTTTTTTTTCCAGTGAAATGGAGCCACTTTGGCAGGTGTAGTACTAGGACATTAAAATTTCAGTAGAACTTAACTTAACAATGTGTTTCAAAGAACATTCACAAAGGATTGTGTTCCAACAGAGTCGACCTAAGTAACTCTTAATACATACAGGTATATCTATACATTGAAGTTTTAGTAAGTGCGCATGTACCTTGTTTATTTATTTGAGTAAGAGTTATAGTTGAACATATCTTCCTGGTGGCATCCTACACACACACACTGTCATCTTCACATAAGTAGCCTTCTGCTCACAAAGTAGGCTTTGGTAATTTGTGAACATGAATTTCTGGGTTTGGGCATTTGGCCCTCCCCTTCTTCCCCCAAGTCCCAACCTCCCTAGTATAACCCTTTGTACATTATGGTATGGAAATTTGGAACACAGGTTAACAAAACATAATGACACAAGGTGTCAGTCCAAGGGCAACTACTGTAAATTGTTTAGGACGCTGTGACAGTCTGCTTTCCTTACCACTGTGACGATATGGCATGTCCGCTTCTGCCATACCGTCCCAGTGTATTTATTTTGTAAAAAGTTGTACAAAGAACACTTGTACAGTACAGTTTAGATATGTACTGCACAAACTTAGGTCCTAATGAATCGGGGTACCCCTTTACATGTCCAACTCTGGTTCCTGCAAACAGTGGTGCACGGAAGCATTGATATTACAGTAGGGGCAGGAGGATAAGTAAAACAAGTACTGATTTTCACTTAAAATATTCATGGTTGTCGTCAGTATCATCATTCTTGTTATTAATTTTGGTATGGTTTACTTGTTTGGTGTTTATTTTTAATTCATTTTAATAATTAAGTCTTTTGTTTTTCCTTAATAATTTTAGGGGGTCTGTCACCCTGCTAAAATTTTATGGGGATATGTATCCCCCCACCCCCTGCTTCTGCTGTCATGGGTGGTACCAGGACATGGGCACACCCGCCAACACCAGGAGGTGTTGGAAAACCTGGAAAACCTCTTAGGCAATTTCTAAAGAGTAGTGTTCATGTGTTGGCAAATTTCCAGGGGAAGGTTTACCAAAAAAAAAAACAAACAAAAAACAAAAACAAAAAAAAAACAGTCAAATGGAAGCTTTCTCCCATGAACACCTGCTCATGTCAAATTATTGGTTGGTAAGGGGTACTAGAAAAGAGTATCAAATTAGGAGTAGTGATGTGGTCAGTTTTATTTTATGTACGCTCAAGGGTACCTGTAGGTACTGTATCCTTCTACATTTCAGTACTGTATCTAATGATTGCATGTGTACTACAGTACCAGGTCACATTATTACCTTTTCAGTGAAAAATATGGGGGTTTCCTGTGAGACCAGTGCATCCTTGAGACTGAAGGTCTGAGAGACCTACAGTAAATTGCATTGCAGGGTATGGAAGAAGCTGTACCTGATTTGACAAGGACTGCAAAAGGTTCCCAAGACCAAAGGTCTGCAAGACTTAAAGTGAACTTAAAGATAGTGCTTTAGACTAAGCCCAGTACCGTTTTTTCTGAATTTCTGGGCTGCTTGTTCAACTTGTGGGACACATATTTCAACATATTTCAAAAATGGTAGATCAGAATGAACTTCCTTTTTTTGGGGGGAGGGGGGGGGCTGGGGGAGGGAATTTATGGACATCAAAAGTGAACTTGTGGGATCTACAAAATGTAAATGATAAAAAAAAAAAAAAAACACAAGGGCACTGTGCCAAAAAAAAAAAAAATCACAAAAATAAAAAACAAAATGAAGTTTGCTGTCTAAACTGTTCAGTCTTGAGGACCTTCAGTTTCATTGACCTTTGGTATCGCAGACCTTCCTTCTTGTTGAACTTTTGTGTTGTGGATCTTTAGTTCTTGCATGGGATAACCAATTTAAAATATAGAGTACTGTAGGTGCTCAAAGGAGCTGGGTTGGTGCTAATTTGACCCGATATTGATAGTAAAGGAAGGATTACAACTGTAAGAAGACTGTAAGAAAATCCCTTGCTAGGCCAGATCACAAGCCCTTATGTTCAGTGCAAAGTTAAAGACGCTCTCCTAGTCTACTTCATAGCTTTGTATGATTTACAGATATAAATACTGTATTACCAGTGCAGCCAACTGCCACCATCTATGCCCTGTACAACCAAAGCTAAGAAAGCAATTTAAAGGGGAAATGCACTCCAACTTGATATAGTATAGTAGACTGTTCTGTTTCATGATTGGCTGTTGAGATTTATGTGACATTATTATTTCTCCTCTAATGTGAAATTCACTGGGAGCAACCCCTTGGGTATGTGCAATTATATTGAAGTCCTAAAATGTAATAAAAGATACTTTGAAGAGAATTAAGTTGGAAATTCAGCAGTCGTGCACATCAAAATAACTTTGGGATGGCTGGTCATTGCCTTTAAAATGTAGAAGGCACTCTGTAGGTACTGTACATACAGTATACTGTAGATAAAGTGCAGTTTCTAAAAATATTTTTGAAAGCCCTGCATAGTGGCATATATCACATTTTACATCATGATACTGTACTTTAGGATTAATGGGCATCCTGTTAAAAGAAACAACTCTCTTGGATTGCTAAGATGTTGACCACTGGTCATTCTTTTAATCTCCAGCAATGACAATTTTTTATGGTTGGATGCTTGCCCATACTGTATAGACAACAAAAAGTTGAAAGTTGTCTGTTCAGGCACAGGTCTTGAGTTTCAGAAAATTTTGTGGTGGTCCCAGGGCAACCATTTTACTACATTTAACTGATGGTAAGGATATTTGGTTGTCCAAAACATATTTTGCATTAAGTTTTACGAAGCAGTGCTGAATGCATTTTGGGAGAACCAACTGGTACAGTATTGTGATGTTTTGTTGCTGGAATTTACAGTATAATACTAAATAAGTAGGATGTTTGAGAGATAAAAACTTTATGAGGCCAAGTAGTAAACAAAAATTATATGTTTCCCATCTGGAAATCATCAGAAAAGGAGGATGAGCCCTCCCCCCTTGTTGTCTCCTCCCCCTTTTTTTGCACATCAAATGTTATGTGGATGAGACCACACATGCTAGACCAGTTTTGGGTTGGGGAGCAAATGTGTCTGTATGGTTCTGCTAGCTTTGATTGCCATCAATTCAAAAGGCGCAGAGAGACCTGTGCTACAGTAATACTACACTGTACTTTCAAGCAATAAAGTGAGATTGTGTCTGCACAAGGTGGACAACATTGCCAAAATTTACCGGACAAATTCCCCCCCAGTCAAATACAGGCAGGAGTCCAGGGAATAATTTAGTGTTCAAATATTGCATAGCAGTTTTGAAAAATTTTCCCTCCTGTAGTGCAAAATTACTGAAAACCCTATGGTTATGCACACAAAAAGTTGCTACACATTTTTGAATTTGCATAGCAATTTGGCCAGTTTGTGTAGCAAAATGCGATGTGATACTGGATAAATTATTCCCTGGAGTCCCCAGGGCTGGAAAAAATGTTTATTTCCTAGGAAGGGAGTGAAATTATTTCCCTGGAAGGGAGTTAAATTTCCCACAATTCCCCACGTTTTCATGTACAGAAATGAAAAATTTCTCTCCAGTTGCCTAAATTTCCCTCCAGATGGCAAAATTTCCCGGGAAGGAGCCTCCCAGCTTCCCAACTTTTTCCACGCATGGGCAGGACATTTACTCACCTAGACATTTACCTCCCAGCATTATACCACCAGGGTAAAAACCCCAGGCCCATATTAACTGGGGAGTATTGTCCAGGGGTGGCCGCACAGAAGCGTTGATAGTGAGAGCTTTGATAGCGCTATCAATCCTCTATCAATCCTTCTCCTAACAGTACCGGCCGCACAGAAGCGTTCATCCCTCTACCAACACCACTTACAATACTGAAAGCCAATTTTGACAATGCAGAAACTTTGAAGTAAGGGGATTAGCTATCAGAGCTGAACGCCTATCAGTGAAAGGCCGCACAGAAACTATCACTATTGGTAAAGTTTTACCAATTCACTAACTGTGACCAAGGCACAGTTAGTGATGTTGGTAGCACAGTTAGAAGCTGCCTATACACAGATGTGGGTTGCAGAGGCAGCCTTAACTTTGAGATGAAGGAGCAAAAAGACAAAAGATAGGATCCTTTACAAAAGGAAAGTGAAAGTGTTTTTGCGAAAATATATCACTTTTCAAAACCACAGTTTATTGAGTCCTTTTACATTGTAAAAATATCGGGAAAATGTGTTTGAGACAAAACTTCACAAACACTTCTTGCAGGTATGGAATTTTAGTGTATGCACTGGCACAGAAAAAAGTTACTCAAAATTGTAAAAAAAACCAAAATAAAAAAAAAACAAAAAAAAAAACACGCAATTGAATTAAAACTGGGCCAAAGTGTGAAAGTTCCCACACTATCACATTTTGGAACTGTAGCAAGAATTGCAAATATTGATTCTGTTTCGGTAAATGGAAAACCTTATATTTAGCCTATATTAGCAAAATAACCGTGGATATATCAGTAAATGCATGATATTTGTTGACGTGAATAAAGCATCAAGTAGAGATCATGCAGGCACATGTCCGATGTCCCAGTATAATTTTGATGTCATCGGGGGGGGGGGGGGGATACCCGCAATGTATGGGGCATTTGAAGAGTGGGAACCATGATCATGTCATTTTCCTCCAATAAATGGCAAGAAACGGCACTTCTTTGTTACTACATTTAACTTTCAACGATAACCTTTTTTATGCAACTTGAAATGTAACGAGACAAGAAGTTAAATTCATAATGGAATGTGATTAAATGATGACCAGGTTCAACGTAGAGACAGAGAGAGGGGCCCAAAGGGCTCAGGAGAACCCCCTATACAACTAAAACCCCAATTTAATTGAGGGCAACTCCAAAACATAGGTATGGAGGAGTATTCATTAACATGTATCAGCATAACAAAGCCCTTATGAAAAACCTCTTTACGCTCCTGAATATGATGTAGAATAAGTATTTTCTGTCGATGTTTAAAAATAATGAAGAGTTACCTAAGACTGTAAGGTTTTGAACAAACTTTTTTCTGCTATGAGTAAATTTACTTCAAATTATACATGAACTTAGAGGGAAAATGCAGTCATCCCAATTTGAATAAGTGTAGTAGTTTATCCTATTTCATAAATAACTCTTGAAGATCCTGAGACAATATTTTGCTCGCTGAATTCTACAATTTATGGAAGGTTACTCAATGTTTTACCGCTCATATGCCATATCTAAGTCCTGAAATTTCTTGAAAGGTACAAGGAAAAAGTAATATGAAGAAATTTATGATAATTAACTGTTCCTTCAACATAAGTTTGGACCAGTGAACATATTACATCAAGAGTCCATCGACACATTTAAGATTGATACTAGTGGTCATTACAAATAACTGTATTTTCACTGGAATTTTCGATACCTTTGGATAATATTTGGAGGTAATGTTATCTTATTCCTGCAAGGATTTTGCTGGAACCAGGTCAAAGCTGCATAAAAGTTATTTATCATGGTAAGTCATGCATGCCAGAGGCGAATCTAGTGTGGTACAGTACAACAAGAAAATGGCACATCCCTGTTTTCACCTTTCATATACGATGCCAATTTATTTAGTTTCGTATTAAAATACTTTGGAATCGTTTTAAAGTTTTGTTTACTGCTTAGAAGCATGTTGCAAAAATCAATGTTCACAGGTACAAAATTTTTTATATCTATGTGGTTTTCCAAACGTACAGTTAGTTGCGGGATGGCGGGGGTGGCCTCTGAATCCCTTTCTGGCAAGGGGCTTGGTAGTTTGATCTTTGCCCTGATCTAATTCTCCCAATTTTTGGTAGAATGAGCATTCCTTTGGGTACGGTCCATAGCTTTTTTGGCTACTCAGTGCCTTCATCCCAAATAAAATTTTACCAACCAATTTGTTTGCTCTGGGGGAAGTGGCGTAGCTACGGGGAGGGTTTTGGGGTTAGAACCCCCCCCCCCATGACCCAACCTTGCAGATGCAAAAAACACCTAAAATAGCGGTTTTTTTCTATCCTCAGACTTTTCCCTCATATCGTGCCCCAAATACCCCCCATGACACCAAAATCCTCCCCATTACACAATCCTGGCTAGGCGCCTGCCTGGGAGTACCACTTGTAGTATTTCCTTCAAATCCTTCAGTCCATCTGTAGCATCGGGTTCGTCCAGGGCAGGGTTTTTCCCTCTTCTCCCGCATACTGTGGTCAATCTTTTCTTTACACCCTTTTAAGGCTCTGCCGTTTGTCCGTGATACTTTGCAGACTCCTGTCTGCTGCACCAACTGCAGTAACGTCTACTCTATTATTTTAAATATTTCTTCTTTAGTTTTTGAAAAATTTCATCGCTGTGCTTAGCCTGCAGCGTCTTATTAAATCGAATGAAATTATCCCGTATTACACTAGTTTCTTCCTAAGAGAATTTGGAGCACGGGATCGTTTTGGCTTGTTCGGAGCTATATTTGATTGCTAAGTTCTAATTTCTTCTTAAAATAATAACTTCGACCTTTTGTTGTCAAGTATCACTAAAACTGCCATTGTAAAGCTGCCTCAACTACTGTGTGCGACAAGCAGCTTATCCTTTGTTCCAGAAAGTCCCGGTTTACAATAATGTCCCTTCAAGTGGCGATTACCGAGCAAAGCACTGGGAAATACCCCATTCGTAAGCAGACTTTGATGTCATTAACATGCTAATTTAGCCTAAAAGCTTTCTATCAGTGAGCAGCTCTATCAACATCTTCTGTGCGGTCATTTTGCACCTGTTGATAGTACCAGTTTTGATAGGCAGTTGATAGCGCTATCAAAGCTTCCACTATCAACACGTCTGTGCGATCACCCATCCCCCTATCATATTTTTACGGTATAAAAATAACTTGCAAACGTTTTTAAGTGAGATTTAAAAGTAGGGGATGGGGGAGTTGATCTGTAAATAAAACAGAAAAATGAATTCAGGTGGGTTCGGAAATGCCACATGACTTCCGGTGATCTGGAATGTGCTTTTGGTCAAACATTTCCGGTACGCTTCTGCGCCCGGTGGCGCTCCGTCAAGGTAGTTTTTCCATAGTTCTTGTCCCCCACCTTAGTCCAAATTCTGGACCCACTGTCTATCAAGTTCATTTTGAGTGGGCAGGGTTTTTTTACGGTGACCTCAGACTTCGTCCTCCTTTCTTGACTTGTGCCACTGAAGTCTTGAGGAATAGTCTAGGCCCCAAATCATTTGTGGCCAGAGCCCATGGTAAATCCGGCATTGTGTACCAACAGCATAACGGACAGTTTGATTTGGTGGGGTTCCAACTCACGTCCTCACGACTCGAAGTCCGAAGATGTGCAGACTACTGAGATCCATGTTAAATTTGAAGTACCGAGTCTCCCTTTTTAGGACTTTATAGGATTTGACTTAAAGAAACTCTGATTTAAGCAACAAATATTGCAGGATTTTGCATGTCGACACCATTGGAAACGGAAACATTTCCAAAGAATGTCCAAAGAGAAGGGGAAAAACCAGTCCCCCCATACTTCTCGACCCGTAAGTGTCATTTACGGGGTACTTCAATTTTTTAAAAAGTAATCCAAGGGGGAGGGAACACCCCTCTCCTTTCACCCCTCCCCAGTCCTCCAATTAAACCATGCGGTGAGCTACCACAGGAAAGATCCCCGTCTTTGTAGATAACGTCCTACATAGACATATGACAATATTCGCCCTACCTTTCCTCTCCAATCAATAATTAGACTCTGGTGGGGTCCCTGGTGGAAGGAAAGGCCCTTCAACTTCGCCAGATCCCGATGTCTCACATCAACGTATGGTAGTTTGGGTGAAGAGCCTTCAAGTGACACCACCCCCTCCCCCCCCCCAATCACCCCGAGCATGTAGTAAGGTGTTTTTTCTGTCACTCCTATAATATACAGAAGTTCATTAAAATGTTCGCTTGAATTGAAAGTTAAAACCATTCTCGCTATATCTTCAACAGTCCAAAATACTCTAGGCTACCATTGCCTTTGGCTGAATTTGCTCCGTCATTTGCCAAATAAATGTCAGCACCTAACATGCCACATCTTCATGCTTACTGAGAACAAAGTAATTTTACTATCACCATCATTAACGATGCCTTGGTCACTTTTACTGAGTCGATATATAGCATTACCAGTAGTGATTGTAAAGTGCAACCTACTGCTGATAGGCTATCAGCGCGATAGGCTAATCCCCTTATCAGTAAGCTTCTGTGCGGTCATAATTTGCTATCAGTACTGATAGTGGTGTTGGTAGCGCTATCAACGCTTCTGTGCGGCCGGCCCAGGGATATACAGTCCAGGTGGGTATCTGTCCATGGGATATTTGGTTGTGAACCAAAATTTCACAAGGACATGGACAGTAAGCAGAATAACCGATCCTGCCTCCTTAGGCTTACATTGTTGGTAGGCATGGAAACCAAAATTTGCAGTTCAAGGGCAATCAATTTTAACCCCAAGCTGCAATTTCTGTAGTAGTCTACAGAAATTCTTAATTGGCACAGCTCTTTGATTGACAGCAAATTTGATGCAGATGTACTGCTGCTCATATATTTTATGTATGTATGCTTGCGCTGTGTGCAATGACAGTGTTCTGATTACACACACAAATATACAGTACAGGTCATACTGAATCAATTAAAACTCAGATTGTTGGGATAGGATGCATAATGGAGTGCCAGCACCGCTACAGTAATGTAGGTTAGGCCAATAGTTGGAAGTGTCTGACCAGTGTAAGTATACAGTGTGCTGTAAGCATGGAAGTCTACTCCATGGTGTGCATGGAAGTCTACTCCATGGTGTAAGTATGGAAGTAGATCTACCCCATGGTGGAAGCAGATTAGGCCTAAGTTCTGTTTTTGATTCCTTGCCGAAGGCAGGCAAGGAGTCTATGCGATGGTGATGTCGTGTATCTGTGTGTGTGTGTGTATAGGTGTGTGTGTGTGTGTGTGAGACGCCCGCTTGTAAACACGATATCTCAAGAAGGGTAACTCTGAGAGATCTCAAACTTGGCATGTAGACTGCCCACATTGAGTAGAAGGTCCCTATTATTTTTGGTGGAGGTCAAAGGTCATTTGGGGTCACCAGGGGTCAAATGGTAAATACCTTGGAAATTGCTTGTAAACATGATATCTCCAGAAGGAAAAATGTGAGTGATCTCATACTTACCATGCAGATTGCCCATATTGAGTACAGTAGATGATCCCTATTGTTTTTGGTGGAGATCAAAGGTCATTTGGGGTCACCAGAGGTTAAAAGGTCAAAACCTTGTAAACACTATCTCAAGAAGGGTAACTGTGAGGGCTCTTATACATAGCATGTGGATTGTCCATGTTTAGTAGATGATCCCTATTGTTTTTGGTGGAGGTCAAAGGTCATCTGGGGTCACCAGAGGTCAAAACATCAAAACCTTGTAAACAGAATATCTCAAGAAGGGTAACTGTGAGGGATCTCATACTTAGCATGTGGACTGTCCATATTGAGTAGATGATCCCTATGGTTTTTACTGGAGGTCAAAGGTCATTTAGGGTAATCAGAGGTAAAACCTTGCACATACTATATCTCAAAAAGGGTAACTGTTAGGGTTAATATTCATTAGTGCATAGGGTGAAGAGTTTTGAATGGCATGGGTAATGTAAGATGCATCTGGTAAGCTTTTGGAATCTACTTCATTATGTAAATGATCAAGTTGGGTAATTTCAAAATATGTACTGAAGCAATCTCACTGTATTAAGAATGTCTAAAGTGCATAAAAGTGCATTTGGTACAGTTTTTATGTTGATTTTGGTTTGAAGTTTTGCCCTATAACGTTTAGTGCCAGTATTAATACGCATAAGAGTAAGTGGGTAGAACAAAATCTGAAAAAGTTAAAAAGGAAAAAAACTGTTCATCAGGCTGACATGTTAGTTAATTTATCTTTGTCATAGGTATGCTGATTTTGCCATAAATATCTCAGCCTATAGATTTTCATGAAATATGCAAGTTAAACAAAGGCTGTATGAGGGTTATTTGGGGACATAGTCTGAACATATTGGAGAAAGCTTCCATGCCCACAAAGCAGAGGAATTGTTCAGTGGGGAACTTCATAAGTGTAAACTTTGAACAGATCAAGTGCTCTGTATGATGCCCAAAATTTTTTTTAGAACATAAAAGCATTGTTTCTTCCATAACCCTAAAGAAAATATGAAGATAACATTAAATTTAGTATCAAAGATTGTTAAAAGTTACAGACAAACCTTGTGCCACTGTCCTCATAAGGACATGGAAGTGGGAACTAGATAATTAAATACACCAAGGGTAATTAGTTTTATAAAAAGAACTAAATAACTGATCATTTGGATCAAATACCCCTGAGCATGCTTGAACTGAGATTGCCTAATTGAATGAATCAAATTGTAACTGACCCACCAGAGTCTGTGAAAATTGCTGGTCACTGTTATCTTTAATACCTAATTCATCACATTTGACTGCCACAGTGTCCTGAGGGGTTTTCTCATTGAATCATACAGCTCAATGGCTTTAACCATTTCCTACCTGTCTGGAGATAGTGTCTGATGACACTTATTTAGCCCTCTCAGTAAGGCTTGTTTTTCAGAAAGTACTGTAGTTCAGGTAATCAAAACAAGCATAAAAGTATCTACTGCATATCAAACAAGGGACACTTGACTTGTACTCTGTCATGTGGTGTTCTTACAAGCAGACAATTTAAGGCAAATTACAAATCTTGTTAATTTCTGGATTATCAGTTTTTTTTGTTAATTTTCAAGGATATCATAGTCATTGGGAAGGGCATTACACCAAAAAACAAATACAAAAGGACCACCACTAATAGCCAAGGTTACACCTTTCTGTTGAGATGTCTACTGTATGTTCCAATTTATGGATGACTGTTAGGATTAGGGCTTGTTGTAACACTAACCTCAATGCAGTCAACTTTTTGGATCATAGAGACATCATTATATATAGAGAGCTATCCTCAATACCCAAAATTTTGATTTAAAGGAGCATGTTTCAAAAATATCTCTTTATCAAGTTAATAGACAACATAGTTTACCAGCATCATACTGTAACTGCGTGGAAGATTTCTTTTGTTTGTGGAGGTCAAAGGTTGGGGTCACAAAAGGGCAAAACCTTGAAGACATGACATTTTATGTGGTTATTGAACTGTGGAGGGATCTCATGCTCAGTTTTTGAATTGCTCATATTTAGCATGTTGATGGTCTTTTTAGGTAGTTGCTCCCTATTGTTTTAAGTGAGTGTGAAAGGTCATTCTGGGTCACATGATCTCAAAAGGTTTTGACCTTACTAGTATACCTCAGTATTTGTGAGGGATCTCATGCTTGTCATGTGGGCATCCATGTTCATTATTGCAATATTTCATATGGCAAGGAATCACTAAGCCTTTTGGCTTTCTAGTCTTATTTTTGGTATGCACGGAAACCAAACTTGGCAATTTAAATATATCTGGGTTTTTTTTTGGGGGGGGGGGGGGTTTTGATTCCTTGCCGAAGGCAGGCAAGGAATCTATGCAATGGTGATGTCGTGTGTGTATGTGTGTGTATGCAAAGCCTTTGTTTACACGATAGCTCAAGAAGGGTAATTGTGACTAATCTCATATTTGGTGTGCAGGTTGGCCATATTGAGTAGATGCTCCCTATTGTTTTTGGTGGAGGTCAAAGGTTATTTGGGGTCATGAGAGGTCATAAGGTCAAAATATTGTAAACACCATATTTCCAGAACAGTACATGTGAGTATGTTCGTATTTGGGTGTGTGGGTTGGCCATATTGAGTTAGTAATCTCTATTGTTTTTGGTGGAGGTTAAAGGTCATTTGGGGTCATGGGGAGGTCAAAAGGTCAAAACATTGTCAACACAATATCCCAAGAACAGTACATTTGACTATGTTCATATATGGTTTGTAGGTCGGTCCTATTGAGTAAATGATCCCAATCGATTTTCGTGGAGGTCAAAGGTAATTTTGGGTCATGAGAGGTCACTTGGTCAAAGTATTGTAAACATGTTATCTCAAGAACGGTACATTTGACTATCTGCATATGTGGTGTGTAGGTTGGTCTTATTGAGTAGATGATCCCTATCTATTTTCGTGGAGATCAAAGGTCATTTGGGATCAAAAGAGGTCAAATGGTAAATTCCTTAGCTTGTTTACATGATATCTCAAAAAGGGTAAGCGTGGCTGATCTCATATTTGCTCTGTGGGTTGACCTTTCCATTTTTGAGTAGATGATCCCTATCATTTTTGGTGGAGGTCAAAGGTCATGTGTGGTCAGAGAGTACAAAGTCTCAATATCATGTTTACACAATTTCTAATGGTTGGAGTCTTGGATACTGCAAAATTTCACACATAGTATGTGGATATGATATAGTGAGCAGAACCCAGGTGGTCAAAGTTATTCAGGGTCTCAATGTGGGAAGCTAGGATGCCTTCCATGTATACATTGTGGGTACATTATGGAGCACTGTCATTTTGAAAAACATAAGAGAATACTGTCAATTTGAAAAAAAAAAATTCAGCAGCAAGGAATCACTAAGCCTTTTGTCTTTCTGGTTAATAATAAGAAAAACCGGTAGTGGCCTGTGTATGTATGTGTTGTGTGTAGGTGTGTGGGTGTGTTGGCTTTGATATCACAACGAGGACTCAAACTTGACAACACACCTACTCTCTGAGGACTTTTTTGGTGTTAGAGGACCTAAAATGACGTCCTTGAAAGGAAATGCGTTTAGACGTTGTTAAAGAGCCCCGCGCTCTCTCCCCCAATGGACATTTCGAGAAAGTCTTAGGTAAAGCTTTTAAGTGTGACTTCAAAACTGACACAAGTATCTAGTACTCCCTTTATTTTTCTGAGGACATGGACTTTGATAACACACATTCTTCAGAGGGCTAAAACACCTACAGAGGACCAGCGCACAGTGTGTTTATGTACAGACTTAGTTTTTTTGCGAAAAGTTGGGTCCTCAGTCAGTATGCAAAGCACGTACACAGTGTTCTCCACAGGTCATTTTTTTGTGCAAGTGCTGTTGAGTGATCGTCGTTCTGGGAGAGGGGTCTAAGGGGAGGGGGTGACCCCCCGCCCCTTTGGAAAATTTTTGCTTCCAGAGGGGTGGCTAGATGCAGTATGGTGCTATCTTTGGTGCATGATTTGAAGTGAAAATAAATAAAAAAAATCTACTGGAATGTTTTGACTTCATTCCTCATCTTTCAATAGAAGGCAGAAACAAAGATATGGGGAAAAACTAAAACTTGGTCTCAAAACGATCGCCTTGTTCTGAAACGCATAGATCTGCAGTAAAAAAGTAAAAAAAAAATCAAAATGGCCGCCAATTTAACTTCGGATGACCTTTGAATAAGTGCCATTTTTTGGGAACCACAATTGTCCCCATACACCGAGTTTCATTCAAATCGGACAGACTTGAAAAATTAGAATAGATTATGGTAATTAGCTGTCCCCAGGGGTGTGGCCATGCCTGAATTGGAACTCATCCAAGATTTTCATAGGGCGAGTACATCTGCAAAGTTTCAAGTCAATCGGTCAATATGGCGGAGAATGAGAGCGCTAACATGAAAAGCGTCCGGCGGCGACGGAGACAGTGGCAAAGACAAAACCATAACATCCCTGATGTGGGGATGGAATGCCGCTATCATCTTCTTCCTTTTTGCCCCTCCCCATTGTTCCCCTTTTATTTTTTTTCCTTATGAAAACTCTTGGATTAATGAAAATGAGCCGTTAGTGTTACGTGATGCAACCACATCTTGAAATCAGTTCAAGTAGGCTATTAGTAAATTAACTGCAGGATCCAGATTGACACTTTCCATAATCATGATGGGGGTTGGGGGTGTTTAATTTCCCTTGTCAAATCTCTGGTATTAACGATTTTTTTTGCCATGCCTATAAAAGTCACATTGGTGAGAAACTCATCTTCAGGCTAGTCCAAGTTGGCCAGTCTAGCTACTATTACCACTATCAATCATAAACTGACTCATATCCGGGAGGAGTAAAACATTTCCACCTCTTCGCCCAGCCTACCTTTCATCTATCCCCCTCCCTACCCCCTCCCTAGAAGAACTTCACTTCCCTTATGATAGTAGTTCATAGTATCTTTTCCTTGTAATTACTCTTCCAAAAAAAGAAACTTTAGCGGTAGGCATTTATGTTACAAAAAGGTGACAAGAAAAAAAAAATAACAGTGTGCTCCTGAAAAAATTCTGCCCCCAAAAGCCAACCCTCTATCATTGTGCAGGGTCAAACTGATTATGCAACTCTAAGTGAGTAATTTTTGAACTGATACGCCCATCGTAGGCTTTCAAATTGCTAAACTGCATTTTCACAATTCTAACGAAGTAGAGCTCAAAAACTTAAAAAAAAAATTTATCTCTATTGTAACTTGCAGTAATGACGTTATGTCATGTACACTAACTGTAGTGTCAAATGTGTTGGCTACACTTTCTGACATCGTTCATAAATTCAAGGGTATCAAAACTTGTCAACTTTACACCCATTTCATTAAAATAGCAACGACGGATGTGTAAAACGAGTAAACTAAGACTTCTGTAACATTTTCGTACATCATGCTTGAGTAAATTTACGATGTGGTATTTTTTTCTTCAGTCCTTTGCCTTTCTCTTGTACGCTATCCTAACAAGTGACCATATGACAATAATCGAGCCTAGCCTCTTGTGTCTGTGTAGTGTGTTCTTACGGATTAACCAGCGTAGTTGACAAACCTTTTTCGTCCTCTTAATTGCTGCTACAAATCTGATGAATGCAAAAGAGGAGGTCTCAGCCACAGAGACGCTTTGCAGGTGCCTTATGCAGAAGTCTTGTCAGCTCAATTTGGTTTGCAAAGTACTGACGAACACATTTCACATTCACGTAAAACTTGTTTTCAAATCCAAATAGCGAGCTCGGAACACTGGAAGTTTTAACATGATTTAAGAGCATATTTTCTGGAAAAGTTAGGGCTGGAATATATTTTTTTGTAGTGACGTTGTGTCTCAACACACGCTCAGATTTCACGGAAATCAAAACATGCAAATGGTAATTCATTTAACTGACACGTACATTATGATGAGGAATATATGCGGGCTGCTTAATTTTATGACATTCGAATAAAAATTAGAGTCATCGTAGTTCGGTCACAAAATGGCTATGCACTCTCGTTCGCGCCGCCCGCAATACGTGGACAGGGTAATGCATTGAGATTACCTATACCCAGCGCTGCCCGCTAAGGCACAAGTTAGCGCCGACTGGCCGGCCTGTATCCGTATACAGGCCGCTTGTCTGTACACATACTGTACTACTCCATTGCCCGTATTGTTGAACCAGACTCATCAGTGACGCGATATTTCCGATGTATTTTTACAGTCTGATTCACTGGATCACCGGCCGCTAATTTGTTGTCTGTGTGAAACACACTGGCTATCAAATATCACTGTATATCCAAAATACCAACATCCATATTTTGTTCGGGCGGCAGCGTTTTTTGTGCGGGCGGTAACTTTTTGAACGGGCGCTATCGCGCCCCTCTCAGATTTTGTGCGGGCGCAGCGCCCAGACAAAACGGCAAGTGGAGAACACTGTGTACAGTATGTGTGTGTGTTTGTGACACTTTGCTGGTTAACACAACATCTCCAGATAGGAAGGTCTGACAGTTTTCAAACTTAATTGGTACATAGAAGACCAAACATAGTATGAGAAAGAATAGTAAGAGGAAATCACTGATTTTAATCATGATTTTCTTAGAAAAATCAAAACAATAAAAAAAATCAACAACCCTGAGAACCGTATTGTTTTTTGCTGGAGGTTACAGGTCATCTGGGGTCACCATGCAGAGGTCAAAATTTGAAAATCTTGTCAAAACAATATCTCAAGGTAGGAAACACGAGTACTGTAGATGTCATACTTACCATGTGGATATATGGTAAAAGGATGACTACTGTTGTTTTTGGTGGAAGTCATTTTGGGTCATGCACCATGGGTCAAAGTCTTAAAACTTTAAACAGGATTATGTATCTCAAAATAGGAAACTTGGGTAATTCATTCTTGATATGTGTAGGCGTTGTAGTGAAAAGATGGCCCCAATTGTTTTTAGTGGAGGTCAAAGGTCACCTGGGTCAACTTAAAACCAGTATGTTAGTTTAACATTTGACTGCAGAGCTGGAGATATGAGACATCATGGCATTATTTGGAATAGAACACATGTTGATCGCAGAAACCTAAATGCATTTTTGCATTCTGGTTACTAACAACGAGGCTATCGTGTTGGGTTATAAAGTGTGGTATTTTCCTCTCTTTTCACAGGATAGGGTTACAAAGCCACAGATCATTTATACGAGACCAAACCAAAGGTGGCATGCCAGGGAGCAGGCAGTTTGCTCAGGAAGCAGTAAGTATTCATGCGTAAGAGCAGGGACATGCATCCTTTTAAAGGCCGGACCAAATCATGATGTTGTGACCATTAGCCATCAGTGTGAACAATGGAACAGAGATACGTACTGTATGAGGGTGGCACCTCACTGACCTCAGTGCCTCACCACTTTACACACCCCTCCCAGGTTATAGACCAATCTGGATGGTCAAGTGATGGTTGTCTGATTATTACTAGCCCAGCAGAAAATTCCTTTTGAGACCCTTTGTCCGAATTCCATTCACCAAAGGGTTTCAATGGGTTCCAAAGGGTTTTCAAAAGGGTTTGGTTTTTTTTTTTGTTGTTGTAATTTTATAGTTCCCTTTTAGATTTGCCCAATTTCCATTAACAACCAAAGGGAATCCTTTGAATCCAAAGGCTTATTCAAAAGGATACCATTTGAAACCCTTTTGGTTCAAAGGGTATTACCCCAAAGGGTTCCAAAGGGAATTTTACAGCTGGGGGGTGGAGGGTCTAATGAGCTTTGATCAGTGAAATTTTTTGCTTCACTGCATTGATGGGTGGTTGTTCTCTAAAATTATACTCCGTGGTTTCTTCAGTTTTATGAAGGTTTGAAATTTTTTAAAATTACTTGATGATTTAAGGCTGGCACTAATGTCTGCCTCCCCTTTGCTGCTTTGTCTATAGTGACCAATATTACCATGAAAGGAGACCTACATAAGCTCAAGTCATGTCCCATTAACTGTAGGTTTCCATCTCCCACCCATACTCTCCATCCCGCCCCCAATCCCCACCCCCACCATTTGATTATGTCTCTAATTTGTTGCCAAAAATTAAGCCTCAGTTAATTTGAAAATGTACTCTCTAGTGAAATCCTTTCCTTTCCAAATTATGAAAAGGTTAGTCTGAAAGCACTTGTCAGGCATTGAGTTATAGCTGATTTTCCAGGTGTGCTACTCCCCCCAGAAAATTACTGTAAGGAGTATGGAATTTGTGCTGTTTAACTTAATAGGTTTATATTACTATAGCTCCAATCTTCATCTAGGTATGCCAAAAATTGCACCCATGGTGTGTAGGGCTGTGAACATTTAGCAAAATAACTAAACGTTTAACCTCAAAAATTTGCGATCGGTTAGCCATTAATCGCGATTACCTTATCACAAAAGAAAAAAAAAAAAATCAGTATTTAGTGATTGAAACTAAATGTAATACAAAAATAATAATATTGTTATCTTGCATGGTAAAATCAAATTATTCTGAAACTTTGAATGTTCCACTCAACGAAAAACAGGAATCATCAGAGTATACAAATGGATAAAAAACTGTCAAAATCAGGTTTTGTGATTAATAGCTTGTAGCCTTGTACTCTGAAACGTTTATTTCACATTCGATCGTTTAGCGTTTAATCGCTACACCTTCACAGCCCTAATGGTGCGTGATTGCACGCACACACCTCAAAATTCAAGGCCTGCCATGTGCTATTATCCATAAAAATCATAGCATGTGGCTCTTCATACTGTAGACAGGGGTGACATGTTATGCACCCATCATTTGTAAGATTCAGCCCAGACCCTCTGGCAAGATTGTCCAATGATCATAACGAGCGTGTCAAAACATTTTGTGCATTGACTTGCCAATGTTAAGTAATTGAACCAATATATCTCATGGACTTTGACACAGGTTACCAGGTAAATTTTGGTGCACCTATTAGGATGCTTTAAGGCAACATTTGGATGACTTCAACACACATTTGACCTCTCTGGAAAATAAGGATCAAGCCATACATTGATCCACCATTATGGTGACAAGTGACAGGTGTATAGATACCAACAATTGCATGGTCCATTGAGCAGGTTTGAGCACTCTGTGTGCTGTGTCTGGGGTTGAGAGTGCAGGGTGTGAATTTAAGGAATTTTCATTGGTAGTCCGAAGGACTACCTACTTGTGAACATTCCATACAATTTGGTGGTACTCCATCAGTGTTGGTCATCCTTCAAAACTCAGTGTAAAAAAATGGCAAAACAAGTGTTTCCATAAATTTTGCATGAACTTTAATTGTTTCAGGCAGTTATGATGGTATGCCTGTGGTCATGATAACATGGCAGGCACAGCAAATTAATTATGACCTAAGGAGTAGGACCGCTAGTGTTTTGATGAGATGCAAATAATTTCTGAAGCGCCACAGCAACGTACATTTTATTTCGTGTTTAGCCGATAACGGAGATATCGGAACTTGCCGACAACAGATAACTCAAAGTTAATATCGGCCAGATACCGATAACAAAAATTAGACAAAAAAAAATCTTCTGTAAGCACAACATGTTTTTGTTACCATTGCAACATTATAGTTTTAACACACCTTGAACTTATTTTGAACTAAGTCTGCATGTTTCCGTTACTCTGTCTCCGTGAAAAAATTTCTGTGTTTCTGACAAAACATTCAGTAAAGCAATCAATCACAATGTATTTGATGTAAATCACGCGCCAGCTAAGAACCCCGTTCGTAAGAAGTACATCCCGTTACCTATCACAATAGACAACATTAACACCTTCAGGAACGTACCAAACATTCGTAGCTGCTGAGCGATATAAACTGCTTAACTTGAATCAAAATACCTTGTCAGCAAATTACGTAACTAAAGGCATAGCAAATTTTAATACCCTTATCCCATTCACAGCCGGATGATCGTTCACTGATTATGATACTTCATGAAATTGTGCATTTTGTTTCAGGGTCTCTTGACTTTGCTCTTTCAATCGAACGTTTGCGATGGTGAACGTTTTGCATGCTTCTCTGTTGTACACAGACTGCTGGAAATCCCCATTGAGTTACTGTTACTGCATGTGGCAAAATTCACACAGTAAAACTCCATTGAGATTTGTCGCGAGATTCGGAGGAATTAGACTTACGTAAATAGACATTGGATTTGTATACTGAATTCCCTGTAGGTTGCGCATTGCGTTGCATGCACTCTGGTATAGATGTACGTAACTGTTGAAAGGACACAACAAGCAAGCACTCGGTGCACTTGTTTGCTACGGATTTCTAAACAGAAAAACGTTGGGATTGCAGCAAATATTTTCACAGAAAGCGCTGAGCGCTACAATAGTACTGTTGACTATGCCTACCTTGTGCACTTGGTCGTCAGCAGGACGACCGTGCAAGCGTGTTTTGGTGCATTGTTGTGGTCCAACGGAAATTTAGGTTGTCTCGGACGATCGGACAACTGCTAATTTCGCACGCTGAGAGTGTGTTTTCTCTTGCATACAAACCGGTGATCAGATCTCTATCTGAGGCCTGTGCGGGGGGGGGGGGGATTTATTTGCAAGTGGGAATGCTCTCTTTTCCCAGATCAGATCCAGAGAGCTTGATCACACCCTTTCCGGGAGAGTCAAACAGTGCAGACAATCCAAAAAACAAGTGGGAAAACAACAGGGGATCAAGGTGACCTGAGATCATACTTTTGCAGTGCAGCTCCATGACCTGCATACAAAATTTAAACGACGCAACTTACCTGTCTCCTGAATGAGAGGAGGCAGTGATATCTCGGGCAGGCAATCAAATGGGAACAGTACTCTTGCAGTTGGTCATAAAATTTTCCTGTTGACTGAGTTTGGAGCGATCAGCATCCATGGGGGATCAAGTGAGAACACGTCCTGAATTACTGTAGAAGTCGTATATAACCCATCCCTTACAAAAAAAGGTGTGGCAATTGGTTCCAAATTCGCAGGTTTTCACAGGTTTTTTTCCAGGGGTTATCACAGGTTTTTGCATGAAAACCTGTGATTTCCCTTGACATTGACGCAGGTTGATCATTTGCCACAGGTTCGACACAGGTTTGCCACGGGTTTGACACAGGTTTTATGTGCAAAACGTGTGGTGATAAAAACTAGGGATACAAAGAATTCTTCCACAAAACCTGTGGCTTGATATTAAAGGCGAGGAAATGTGTGCAAAACCTGTGTCAAACCTGTGAGTAGAAGGTTCCAAAAACGCAGGTTTGTCACCCAAGAACACAGGTGATTTCCTTTGTTTTTCCACGCGTGATCACACATGGTGCAGACACAGGTTGACGCACCGGAACACGTCCTGAATTACTGTAGAAGTCATATATAACCCATTCATGTTGGTGTCTTGTTAATCCCATCTAACTTACTGTATCTCGGGCAAGCAATCAAATGGGAACACTCTTGCAGTTGGTCATAAAATTTTCCTGTTGACTGAGTTTGGGGTGATCAGCATCCATGGGGGATCAAGTGGGAACACGTCCTGAATTACTGTAGAAGTCATATATAACCCATTCGTGTTGGTGTCTCGTTAAGTCCCATCTAACTTACTGTATCTCGGGCAGGCAATTAAATGGGGACACTCTTGCAGTTGGTCATAAAATTTTCCTGTTGACTGAGTTTGGGGCGATCAGCATCCATGGGGGATCAAGTGGGA
This sequence comes from Holothuria scabra, assembly GCA_037179385.1. Taxonomy (NCBI): domain Eukaryota; kingdom Metazoa; phylum Echinodermata; class Holothuroidea; order Aspidochirotida; family Holothuriidae; genus Holothuria; species Holothuria scabra. Next base: position 27,396,434 of record CM074197.1, read on the forward strand.
ACACATCCTGAATTACTGTAGAAGTCGTTAAATTCCATCTAACTTACTGTATCTCGGGCAGGCAATCAAATGAGAACACTCTTGCAGTTGGTCATAAAATTTTCCTGTTGACCGAGTTTAGGGCGATCAGCATGCATGGGGGATCATGTGGGAACATGGCCTGAATTACTGTACTGTACTGTAAATGTTATATATTATCCATTCGTGTTAGTGTGTCATTAAATCCCATCTAACTGTAGATGTATAGATACATCACATGGGATGCTGTTTGCCTTTCATATCGACATGAGTAATTGGTATGTGCAATTTGCAGATCATAAACTCAAGATGGAATTTTAAATGTTTATCATGTATGTGCTCCTTTCATTTCTTCTTGCAGGGAGAAAATAATTTCCAAGCTGTTGAAGATGTTTTTAAGCAATCAACTAATTTTTCTCAACACAACTCAACTGTTATAGAGAATCATGTCAGTAATCTGACCAAAGATCTTTCTGCAGGGAGTGTGGCATGTGGGGAACCAAAGCGTAACATCGTCTTCTTCAAAATGCACAAATGTAGTAGTAGCACTGTACAGAATATTCTGATGCGATATGGAGACAAACATGATTTGAACTTTGTTCTGCCTCCCAGTGGAAACTACCTTGGATATGGTAGCTTTAACAAGAGAGCAATGCTTTCCTTTCCTGTCAAGGAGTACAATATCCTGTGCCATCACACCAGGTTCAGCTTTCAAGGTACTGTACCGTAATACCTCCTCAAAGGGGCAATATATAGCTGACTAACCCTGCTTTCATCAGTTTAAAGTGTACCTCAAGTCAAAAAATTAAAAAATATATATTAAGACCATGAAAAATAAAATTCCAACAGTCCAACTCCCATCTTCATAGGACATTTATAAGCTGAGATATAAAATGTTGAAGTTAATTCACTCAAATTAAAATGGAACATTGCACAATAATTTGTGAGGTCATTGTTGTACTACTCAAATTACAATCTTTGTATTTCTTTATTTTTCTGAAAGTTACTGCATCTTGTACCAAATAGTGGCAGCACTCTTACTCTTATTGGGTCATGTAATTTATTAAGCCCTCACTGCACAACATGCTGTGCAAGCAGACAGGAAGTGCTCGAGGTCATAAAAACATTTTTAATTATAAAGGGAAACAAAGCAGGTGCAGGTATGTGAGTTGTACAACAAGAAAGTCTCAAGTTGTTACACAATGGACTACTTTGTTTTCATTGAATAAACTTCAACATTTCACATCTCAGCTCAGGAATGTCGTATGAAGATAATAGTTAGACTGTTCGAATTCATTTTTCATGCTGTTTAATATATATTTTTGCATTTTTTGACTGAAGGTACACTTTTTAAGGGGCAATCATAGTTTGACAAAATAATGTAGGCCTAAAGCTTTTGTTCCAACGCCTCAGTTTTGTGTTCAGAAGTGATTGTTTTCCAGAATCTGAGCTGCTTTTTACTATGATCTCAGAAGGGATAAATGAAGTGATGGATCAAATAGTTAATAGAAACATTGCAGAGATCTTTCAGGTTGTAGGGAGCGTTAATTTTGTGTTAATACCAATCTGGCATGAAAATTTCTAAATACTTGTCAGAGAAAATTTCCGCTGAGATGCAAAGAGTAGAGACAGTCTCTATTACACTGTTACCCAATTACCACTACAGAGCATGGTCGCACACCATTTTTTGTTAGTTTTAAAATGTGTCATTGTTAAAATGTGGTGGACAATTACAATTTTTTTTTTTTTTAAAGTAAAAACAAACTCCAGATGGCTGCTTCTAACATTACTGTACCTCAATCCTTCAAATTTACTGGTAGTCGCATTATTTTTTGTCTTATGTTATGAAGCTGCATCAGTGCTGTTTGAAAATTTTAAAAATGGTAGATAAGGAGTTGAAAACCTGTGAGGTGTGGCAACTGCAAATCTATGAAAAGCTTTGGAGTGGCAGTAGTCAATTCCATTCGTGGTGCGGTGCTAAAACCAGTGAAGTGGGGGTGCTAAAAACCATTCGGGGGTAGGGTGTCCATTCTTCTGGCTTTTCGTCCGGCTTTTGAGCACCCTGTCCTCCGTTGGGGCTCACACAGTGCCGGATGTTGAAATTCCCCCATTTTGAAAATTTTTATGTGAAACTTCTCAACAATATGCAGCACGGACCAGCCCAGAGTATAGATTACACAAAATGCGTTATGTGCATCAGTTACGTCTTTCACATATGACGAACAAGTAGGTTGTGTATAGTACATTAGAAGGCTACGTGTAAACAATAGAAATACTGATTGCAATACCAGCTGAATAATGTAGGAAACTCATACATTCATAATTCATTGACTTGGATGCACAAACTTTCAGAGTTCAACATCCCATTTTCACAACTGTAATCATGTAGCTTAGAACACTGGGAAGGGCTGTTTCAGGCCATCGGGGCGGTTTGTAAAGGCAAAATATTTTCTGGGACACTATGCGCCAACTCATGGTGGCGCTCCACTTAGATAGTAGCAAAGGTTGTCCTATTCTGTCATGAAGGAATGGACACCCTATTACGGGGTGTACCCAAAGGCTGCGAGGTTCAATGTTCCCACAGTTCGATGTTCCCCATTGTGTCTTGATGATAGGGGGAAATGGTCTCAGAAGTGTTGATGTTCCCAAGATTTGGGAACATTGAATCTTGGGAACAGCAAACCTTGGAAACATTGACATAGCACCATTAGGGGTGGGGCTCTGAAAAATTTATGTGGTGAGGGTTCTGAAGCTCCTGGAATTTGCATATTGTGTTGTATCTTTTGGTCACGTTGCAACATCAAATAATCATTTTTGAATCGGGCTTCGACAGTAAAATAGGCTAGTATTATAGCCTTTTAAGTTACTCCCCAAGAAGAGAAAATGATACAGACAGTTGCATGTGTGTCTTTAGCATACAGTGGAAAACAAACATTAGATTTTTATTTTGTAGATAATTCCATTTCTATTTGTTTCAGTTATGTATGGTAGTCCATGTCATCTCAATACCACTTCTTAAGAGCATTTTGTAACATTCTTCCTTGCGCACAGTTCTAAAAGCAGAAAAATTAGTCAATTATGAATAAAAAGAGGGAAAGTGGTTGTTCGAAACAAGTTTCACCTGTCTGGTATGGTATGACAAATACTAAATTTCTGCCCTGCATTCTGTCCTAGTGCTGTTAGAACTTAATTATTACTACACATACAGGTTTCTAATCAAATTTCTCATTAAATATTTTGTCCCTTTCTTTTCCATGAACATGCATAGAACTAGCAGCACTTCGTAAGTAAAACGTTGTTAAAGATTATTTTTTTTTTTTTGTAAGTAATACACGTTGTAAAGATTTTCTTTCACCAAATTTTTCATCCATGTATTTTGACTAGCTCTTTAACCCTTTACAGGCTGTCGGATTTCACGGGAACGATCGTTCCCGGTCGCGTGTCGCTCCCGTGACCATGAAATCACGGGACCGAAAAATCGGTTACCACAAAAAAATCCCAACTCCAAACATTTCATCTTGAAATGTCTGAATTGGGAAATCACCTGACATGTGTATCTTTTCAACTTTTATGAGTTTTTACACAACAAAGATTTTTGACAAATGAAGATGGAGGCCTAGGTCAGTCCTTATAAAGTTTTTTGTTGTGCGATACGAAGCACTACGCAAGGCCTAAACTGGACTATCTCACCTGCAGTGTAGACCAGCCTAACTGTACATAGCGAACAAAGTAATGTAACGTTACTAGCGTCAATCCCCATTCATATCTATGTACATCCGTTCTAGCACAGTGTGAACAGCATACTGTACCTTTACGTAACCAAAAACCTGTGACAAAATTTTTTTTGCAACACAAAATGTCATTGCAGATTTATCTGTAGTCATTTTGGTATGTACTGCTACGTTAGCATAACAAAAGCCGATACCGCGGTACTGGAGAGGGACTTGGGGATAATCGAATCACATACCTCAAAATGTGCTGTCTTTCTTTCTTAAAAATCATGGGACTGGCATTTTCCGTTTTATCCATAAATTATATCTTGATTTGGCTGACATATTGTCTAGCGTTAGGGGAACAAACTGTTACCTAAAACAAGGAAGATAGGTGAATGGGATCGAATACAAAGGAATTCTTCATTGCGAAGAAGTGTTGTTTTTTTGGCAGTTTGAAGTATGCTCTTTGGTTGGTACTGTGGTGATACTGGGAATTCCCCGATTCACGCAGCCGTGAGCTTAGCTAGCTAGCTAGCAATACAAACACGTTCACTTTTACGGGGCATTGGTAGGCAGCAGTATCATGCCAAGTCTTTACGTTATACCAGTTATACGTACGTATACAATCAGGGTCCCACAGCCAACTTTACATAAACCATGGAACCAGCATCCAAAAGATTAAAAAATCTGAGTCTGTTCAGATTCAAACTCTCAAAAAGTGGTCATTTTCAGATGCTTACAGTATCTACATAAGTGTATGTAACGTTAGGCCTAAGCCTAGGCCTAGCCAAGGCCTAGTTAAAAGAGAGAAAAATTTAAGGCCATAGCCACAGATATTCCCATGAAATATCTCAAATTTCCGTTTTTAACAATTAAAATTCGATAAAATTTCATTTCAAGCACAGTCAAATTCCGGAAATTTTCATTTGGCAGTCTTTTGCGTATAAGTGACTTATCCTAACACACTATTCCGTATGCAAATTGCAGCCTATACCGAGAAAATTCTGCCGATTTTCAGTAAGTTGCTTCTCCTCTTTGGATCGTAACTTTGAAGGATTTTGATAATTTAAGGGGTGAATTGCCATCATAATAGATGATTAAATGGTTTGTGTATCTCTTTAATAAATACAAGTATTCCTTTGACATGGTTTTGGTCTTTTGGAGAATAATTAAGGTCCGTCCTAATTCGTATGGGCCAAGGCTACCTGAATTCCATTTTTTGGGGGGGGGGGAGTGGGGGGTTTAGATGTAATGATGGTATCTACGTGCATGCATATCCAGTGCTTCAACTGAGTTTAAGTGAAAGGCATGTATCATCTCACTGGTTGGCAATGATGAACAGTCCGATTTATTCAGTTAATCCAATGCAGGGGAGTGATCAAGGGTGATTGAGAAGTGTCTGTCGGCACAAGAGGCCTGCTATGTTATTTTTCTTGAAAAATAAACTACACAATGAAGAACACTGCAAAACTGAATTTCTTTCGATACACAAAACAGTGCTTTGGTTTATTAAATTTTTCAAGTGTGACAATTATGCAGGTTAACAAGGTTAACTTAGGGGGTGGTTCATAGAAAAATTTCAAACCTGTTCTTGATCAGCATCACTACGTGTACTTCTTAAATTTTATATAAATGTAATTGCAGGTGTTCAGTAACTGTAGCTTCATTTTGATACAGAAGTTTTGATTCACAGACTTAGGGATTTGAAAATTGTTAGTACCCAGAGTAGCTTGAGAGTGGAAAATTTCCAAACGAACACCCAACCCTTAAACCCCTGTAAAAGACCAGCTTCACTTTCGATATGCACAGAATGGGCCCCCGTGATTTTTTAACAGAACCCGAAAAGTGGGTTACCATGGGTTACCATGGTGAAAAATGACGGAACCCGCAAATGGGTTCCCATGATTTTTGAAATCCAACAGCCTGCCTTTACCGTTGTGCTCCAATCAGGGCATATTTGCGCGCCTTGGGAGTGGGCGGAAAAGCGGACGTAGCACGCCCCGCATCAGCTTCCGTAGGTTATTGACCCCCCATGACCTAAAACTATTGTCCCTCTCGTTGTTGTGGCCAAATTGTCGGGTAGCTACTCGCAGTTTTGAGCTCCGCATGAAACAGTAAAGATGGGTGACAGCCGCGCTCGCCGTATGGGTCCAAAAGTACCCAAACAACGGTAAAGGGTTAAAAGAAGGGTTTAAGATCATATCAAGTATCAAGTTTGGTATGGAAGGGGTACTCACTCCAGCATTTTGATGAAATTTGCATCAAAATCTGTTGTGTGGTTCTCAAGATATAGTATGAGCAGGTAAAGTTGTCACATTTTCAACAAAAAGTGAGCTTGAAGCAAGCACATGATATCCTATCCTCACATTAGTCTTTTGTTTTTCTTTAAAAGAATAGTCCAAAGCCAAATTTATTTTTGATTTGTTAAACAGGAACATGTTCTTAGCTTTCTGGTAAAATTTTTATTCATTTCCCGTGTTTGGTTCTCAAGATATTAGCGATTGAATGTGGCAAATTTTCTACATAAAATGAACTTGGAGCAAGCAGGTGTGATGTCATGGCTTCACATTGTCGGCCAATGGTTTGTATAAATTTATAATTTACCATGAATTTTATGCGACAAAACTTTTATACATAAATGCCATTAGTGCAAGAACTTCATGAGCCTTAGGGGCAAGATAAAATCCGTAATCAATTTAAGGTCAAAGTAACAAGAAGAAATTAAAAGAAAAACAAAACATTGGCCAACAATATGAATCCATGACATCACACCTGCTTGCTTCAAGTTCTCTTTTCATAGAAAATGTGGCAACTTTAATTGTTAATATCTTGAAAAACAAACATGGGACATGAGTGAAACTTCATGAGTGAAACTTTTACCAGAATGCTTAGAATATGTTCCTCTTTAACATATCAAACATAAATTTGGTTCTGGACTATTCTTTTAAACTTCCAATTTCCTCCTCCACAATTCCATGTTATCAGAATGTGATTGTGGCATGAGAACTTAACACAAACTTTGCATGGATGCCCTTTAATTAACTGCAAGGTCAACACAGGTATTCCTTGTCAATGTGAGGAAGTGATTTAATCTCTGCTGCCCTCAAGATCACTTTGGAACACAATGTAGTGGTTACTGATATCTCAAGAAACACATGTCCGATTTGAATGGAAGTTTCACCACAATGTGAAGAGTTGGCCCCTCTCACATATGAATATTTAATTCTTCTTTAACTTCCCCTTTAATCACATCAAACAAGGATATGCAGGAGAAGCCCTGGTCACACTGCAACAAAGTCCAGTTGAATTCCGATCCAATATTTGTGACTTTTTATTAAAATTTTCCCCATTTGTGGTCTGAAAGAGCTAAGATTTGGCCAGCAAGTGTACAGTAAACATGTCAGTTGCATCAGAGTCTATTAGAAATAAGTTGTTAACTGATTTTTTTTGTGACATCACTTAATTGAAAACAGCTTTTATCAGTCATGCATAGTTCATTTGAAGTTGTCTGTTGATGGAATGGCATGAAATAATTAGTGTAAATTTAATTTTCCTAGTATTGCAATACATTTTTACAGCCTGGTTGGCAAATTTGGGTTCTTTTCGACCAGAGATGGAGAAGATTTTAATGAACACTCAGACAAAAGTTGGATGTAGGGACTTGATCCTAATTTGTTGTAATGTGATCGCTGCTTTATAGTAGGATCCTGCATGGGATTATAATATTCCCTGTAGCATAAATGCAGTGATGTCAACATTCAGAGGCAAACAATATGATCAAGGCACACTGCCTGCACGACAAAGACTTCACAAGAAAACTGGGGTATCAGTCAAGTGCAGAAATCAGCTGTCTACAGTCATTCGTTGAAGGTGCAGTGATACACGCTTCATGCCAGATTTCCCTGCTATGAAAACTCAGTCCACACCTTTTTGCTTCAGTAAATGAAGGTCAACAAAAAATCAAATAAAAAGTTGCCCCATAACTTGCCTGTGGCATGTGGCAAACAGTGGCACATCTGGCCCATATTATTCCCCCTTTGTTTACATCTACTGCTAGCTGTTTCTTATCAAGCTTGTGGTTTCTTGGAGCATGCTTGAATGAGTTATGCAGGAAGTTGTGTAAAATTTGATTGACCCAACCAAACCTTGCCTTTGTTAGAGTCTCTGGTGAAATTTTTAATAGGGTAAGAATTTTGTCATGTTGCCGCCTTTGAAGGAAGGCGTGTTCTGCCCTGTGACATCATATTCACAAGCTACATTAAATGCACAAATCCCTAAAATTCAACATGGAGATATCTGACATTTGCCTTTAATTAAATTTCCAAAATCGATGTGTACTTAACACTGTGACACAGGTTTTGTGACACCTTCCTCACTCCCTCTAGTACAAGGGTCTTTTTCTTTTCATTGGGGCTTCACCCCATCCTGTTTTTACATGTCTTTCTTTTTTGTTAAGTTTGAAGAAATTTTAGAAGAAAGTACTGTAGGAACAAACCATTTGCGGCAAAAGAGGCCACATGGAATCACAACAGTAGCCCACTGTATGTGTAGGAACATAATACTGGATTACAGAAACAGGACCCAAAGTTTCATTTCATTTATTTGTTTCACCACTCCAGTAGGCTTTATACAATGACATAGTTCAACAAAATTACAGAAGGTAAAATGAGAGTGGAAGGAAGTGCAACTAAAAGCCAAAGGCTTGTTGAGAGTGCACTCCCTAAAAGAAAACTTAACAATCCAACAACAAACAAAAATTATACATAAACCATCCCATGAGCAGATCATCTCTACCCACAACAGCATAAGTGTCTAAAGCCTCTGAAGCAAAGGATAAGAGTGAAAATTGATATAATTGCTGCAATTTGTTGATAAATGTGCTGGGAAATTTTATCAAAAAGTAAACATGTTTGTGAGATGATTATGTTGTATGGTGCAAAAATGGTTCTAATGTTTGGTTATTTACCTAAGGCACCAAATAGAACTAGGTACCAAAAATAAAGTTAAAAGACTGAAACTCGGTTTAATTAACTATGAATTTGTTCCTTTGGTACAAAAAATGGTTCTAATGTTTCGTTATTTACCTAAGGCACCAAATAGAACTAGGTACCAAAAATAAAGTTAAAAGACTGAAATTCGGTTTAATTAACTATGAATTTGTTCCTTTGGTACAAAAAATGGTTCTAATGTTTCGTTATTTACCTAAGGCACCAAATAGAACTAGGTACCAAAAATTAAGTTAACAGACTGAAATTGGGTTTAATTATTAACCCTTTACCGTTGTTTGGGTCCTTTTGGACCCATACGGAGAGCACGGCTGTCACCCATCTTTACTGTTCCACGCGGAGCTCGAAACTGCGAGTAGCTACCCGAAAATTCGGCCACAACAACGAGAGGGACAATAGTTTAAGGTTACGAGGTCAATAACCTACGGAAGCTGATGCGGGGCGTGCTACGTCCGCTTTTCCGCCCACTCCCGAGGTGCGCAAATATGCCCCGATTGGAGCACAACGGTAAAGGGTTAAACTATGAATTTGTTCCTATTACAATTATTAGTTGCAATGATGTATAAACATCTCTTGGTTGAAAGTCTTCACATTCTGCATGCCTGACCACGTAAGTGCCAAATGCTACGTTTGTCAAGTTACATACAGTAAGACACGATTTTGTCCCACTTTCAGTGTCTCAGTACAGAACATATATAATGAGCATTAAAGCTGTGTTACATTTTCCTGATAAGCCACTGGTTGCAAAATGTAAGGGAAGAGTAGTTTACAAACATGTTAAATTTCAATTCTAATATTTTTCATAAATTTAAACCTCTTAGGCAACATGAAATCTCATTGTTGACTAGAGTTTGGTGCAGAAATTTGGTGCCTGTTTTGATGCCTTTACTCTTAACTTTAGAGCCAACTAAACCAACCAATACAGGATACATGAGTTAGTCAGATGGAGTTTTATGGCCCAGTTTCCAACCTATTGGTTCAAGTCGAGCCGGCCACAGCCTTTTTTCCAGTTGTGGCTCTCTGACTTGTTCTCCCTACTCCATTGCTTATGCAGAGCATCACACACAATGGCAGTAGGTTCCGTTTTAAAGTCTTCGGTATGACTCGACGTGGGAATCGAACCCGGGCCTTCCGCATGAGAGACCGATGCTTTTACTGTTATACCAAACACATGGTACAGAATACATGAGGACAGACATGTTTAATAGTGTATATAGAACAGCATATCACTAGCTCACAGCATGAAAAGCTAATGACTCCTGAAATTACGATTCACAGTCACATTTAAGCCTAACTAAAGTGTTGAATGCTGTTTTTGTGTCCTTACCCTTATTCATTCATAACTACTGTACCTTTATTAATGTTCACATCGTATGCAGGTCTGCATGTTGAAGCATGCCATTTTGACATCATTTTATTTTTGTTTTGCCTGCATGGTTTATTCTTTTGGTTTTTTGTCTTCACTAGACTCATAAAGATTGTTTATTTTACATTACTGTACTGTATTTGGTCCCTTTTGGTCAATGTCAAATATCATCTGGGGTCAACAGTGGCCAAAGTCTAATAACCTTGTTTACACCATATCTCATGGTAGGAGACTTGAATAGTTTTTAGACAGTATTTTGTATGTAGATGTATAATGTTGAGAAAACAGTCCTTGTTGTTTTTGGTGCAGGTCAAAGGAAAATTGGTATCTTTTAGGGAGTTTAGATTTAAAATGGTGGAACTTTGCCATTTCTAAACTTCTTTAAAATTGTTACAGTGCAGGTACAGTATTTCCATGAACCTTTTGGTGCATGTTTAATTTTATTTTCTTTTCAGTGTTTCCATATTTTATAGACCTTTTTCAAAATTATGTTGCACAGAAGTACTTGGGATATGACACAAAATTGCATGCCTGTTTCAGGGAATCTGTGTTGAGCTGGACAGTACATTTGACTGTTAGTGCTGCATGGGCACAAATGGGAAATGCTCTGCCCTGACTGCCTCCCTGGGTACCCAGGACAACATGGTGTAGTAATAGAACACTGGATAAAGTTAGTTAGATAAGATTTAATGACACACCAACAAGAATGTGTTATAAATGTCATACTGTTCAAAAATTTTTCATGTCCTCCTGATTAGTCACCGCTTATGACAGGCTGGGAATACCGTGGGCGTGTCCTGCAACCTCAAGTCCACGGGGTAGAACACTGTATACAAGCATTTTGCAAATTAAAATGGTTAGTGGGAGTATACTCACTACGAGCTTTCTTTTAGTTACAGTTAGCAAAGTCAACACTTGGCTGTAGCTGCAGTAGTGCAACCACAGTAGGGTGGAGACAAAGGAGGGAGGGGGAGGAGGCATGCTCCAGTCATATTTTGACTACCAAAAAGAAATATTCTTGACAGTATTTATTTGTTAATTGTGTAAGGTAAAGGTGAGATATAAGTAACCCAGCGATGTGCTATTTGACTCTGGGGCAGGTAAAGTTTGCAAACTTGTTTTACATGGATATACTGGTTAAAGTGCTTCAGTCCTGGATGTCATTTGTGGGCACATCCCTACATAACAGATCATGGCAATCTGCTTACATTTTTCCTAAACATACAAGGCAACATGGACCACTCTCTTTTTGCCATGCTGGCACTCCTGCTTAGCCACATGGACCCCCCAATCCCCCCCCCCCATATTCCAGTTCAATAATCTCTCTACTACGCTAGCTTACAGTTGACATGTGGAAGTTCTCCCTGATGTTTCAAAGAAGAAAAAACTCCAAAAAGTGAACCTTGAAGTTCTGTTATAGAAAACAGAAAGGATGTCACTTTCGAATTCAATCAAATTTTACATGTGATCAAATTTTAAACTGGAAGTATTGAGACATTCAAAGTGGAAATAAAAGGACTTTGCATCAAAATGAGGTTTTGAGCTCAGAGTATTTTTGGTGATGAAACAATTGAGCTGGACTCCAAACCTGAGCAAGTAAGTTTCCAAATTAGTTCCAAATTCTCAGGTTTGCACATGTTTTTCCAGGGTTTATCACCTGTAGGCTTTTGCATGACGACTGGTGTTTTCCCATGACATTACGCAGGTTGACCATTTGCTACAGGTTTGCCACAGGTTTGACACAGGTTTGCCACAGATTCGACACAGGTTTTACGTGCAAAAGGTGTTGTGATTAAAACTAGTGCTAACAAAGAATTCTGCGACAAAACCTGTTGCTTGATATTTAAGGCAAGGAAAGGTGTACTAAACCTGTATGTAGAAGGTTCCAAAAACACAGATTTGCCACCCAAGAACACTGTGTGATTCCTTTTGTTTTCCATGTGTGATAACACATGGTTGCAGACACAGGGTAAAGCACCTTTTTTTGTGTGGGGTTACCTGTACACAACCTTTTACTGCATCAAGTTAATTTTGCCGGGTGCAAATGTGTGATGCGAGCATGTCAATAATTCAAACTTGTTTCTAATTAGTACATGACATGTGGAAGTCATTACTCATTCTATATTTATGAATGTGATCCATCACTATACTGTACATTTGTATAAGAAGATTGATTAGATTCCAAATAAAGTAAATCGAAAGGACAAAATAGCATACATCAATAAAGTTGGCAAGTTTATATGGATACTGGTTGTTGTGCTTTGGTCCCAAATGTCATTTGTGGGCACATCCCTACATAACAGATCACGACACTCTGCTTAGAATTTTCGTAAACATAGAAGGCAACATGCACCACAATCTTTTTGCCCTGCTGGCCCCCTTGACTAGTCACAGGACCCCCCATTCCCCCCCCCCCCCTTATTCCAGTTGAGGTTGAGCAACAATTGAGGAAGGAGTAAACTGCAGAGTATTGTTGGTGATGAAACAATTGAGCTCGACTCTAAATTTGTGTAAGTAAGAGAAGAGTGAAAGCTTCGGGTTTAGGATCTGCGTGCAAAATGAGCACCAGTCTAGCGCTTTCCTTGCATGTACTTGTATTGTAGTACAAACAGAGGACCCAAACAATGGATTTTAGGTCCTCTGGTGGAAATTCAACAAATTTTTGGAGTCCTCTCTTGTCCAAACAATAGACACTCTATTGTTAAGGTTAGAGTTAAGGAAGCAGGAACAAAGGAAACACAATGAGGTCCTCAGGTTGTGTGTAAAAACAACATTTGTGTGTTTAGCATGCAAAGAATGTCTTTTATTAGTACAGTTTATTAGGTGATGCCTGTTGATGTGCACATGCATTCATAACAAAGCAAAATCCATGAATAGAACCAATTGAAAATGCGGGCATGCTTGCGTGTGAAAAATTGCATGAGCGTAATGTCATGTGCAATGATCATAAAAAATGGTTTTGAAAATGCATGCGCCTGCTCATGGTTGTTTGTTGTTCCTGCACATCATTTATCTGCTGGTGTGTTTGAAAATAACCAGTCAGTGTCAATCACAATGCAGGATTCTAAATAACCATGCAGTCTGTTTAGGTGGTGGAAGTTAAAACATAAATATTGCAAAAAACAAAAAGTTCCTAAACAAAAACTAAATAATGTGTGAGAAATGTTTAAGTGGTATTAATAGGAGTCAGAAATGTGAAGAAAATTTAACAGTTAAATATTTAATTCTATCAAATCCTAGCTTGAATGTCAACCATTTTAAATTGGGTATAGTTTTGTGCTTTATTCTTTGCCAAAGGCAGGCAAGAAATCAACGGGATGGTGATGTCGTGTGGATGTGTGTGTGTGTATGTTTTGGTGTAAAATGGGGACATGGGCCTTTTTTTCTCCGGGCAAGTGTGGATACACCTGCAAGTGGGGATATCCCCATTTGCCAAATGGAAAATTAACCATAAAATTGAATTTCTCATGTTTCAAGGATGTACCACAGCAAGTTTGAAGCATTTTGGAGTTTTCCCCAATTTCCATGTGATGGACCTAACATTAGGTGACAAACGGTGGGCTGGTGCATGGGTGTATGTGTATCTGCGTAGTACCAGTAAATCGGGGACATGAGCATTTTTTCCCCTAGTCAAGTGTCGATACACCCTGAGTGGAGATATCCACATTTTCATGGTTAAAAAAATGTGTCCCCGACTGACGGTCAAAACATGTATGTATGTGTGTGTGTGTGTGAGGGTGTGTATGTGTGTGTGACCCCTGCTTGTAAACACAATATCTCAAGAATGGTATATGTGAATATGCTCATATTTGGGTGTGTGGGTTTGTCGTATTGAGTAGATGATCCCTATAGATTTTTGTGAAGGTCAAAGGTCATTTGGGGTCATGAGAGGTCAAAGCCTTGTAAACACGGTATTTCAAGAAATGCATGTGACTAAACCCATCTTTGGGTGGGTGGGTTGGCGGTATTGAGAAGATGATCTCAATTGTTTTTTGTGAAGGTCAAATGTCATTTGGGGTCAGCAGTGTAAAAGTCTGACAAGCTTGTTTGCGTAATTTCAAAGAGGTTACTTGCAGGGTCCTCATACGTGGCATGTAGATGATGCATAGTGAATAAATGATCCCTATAGTGTTGATGGAGGTCAAATGTCACTTTGGTTCACAAGGGATCAGAGTCTCAGTATTATCATATTTTTACAAAGTTCCCATGGTTGGAGTCTTGGATACTGCAAAATTACACACATAGTGATACTGTGAGCAGAACCCTTTATAGTTCTAGGTGGTCAAAAGTCATCTGGGATCTCAATGTAGGCCGGCTTAGATGCCTTGCATGTAAACTTTGTGGGTACATTAAGGAGCACTGTCAATCTGAAAAACATTACAGAGCACTGTCAATTTGAAAAAGAAAAAAGATAGGCTTATATTTCAGTGGCAAGGAATCACTAAGCATTTTGGCTTTCTGGTGAGTAAACAAATAAATGATAAAAAAAAGTCCTAGAAATTCCTCAGATATGTATAATGGATATGTCTTGTTTAAACTTGCATTTTCAGTGCAAACATATCCCACTTCCAGTGTCTGCATAGCCAAATGGGAAATGTAGCAATGGCCAAACTGTATACATGTTATAAGTACCTTCAGATGACTTTGAGAGAATCATAATCGAATATCAAAACTCTAATAATTCGAATGAATTTTTCGTCAGCTGATCTTGCCCTTTCATCATTGAGTAAACAGCATCTTTTTGGTGTAGTGTATGTTCACCTAATGGCATACGCAGGGGGGCCATTGGGCCATGCTCAGCCCCTTCACGGATGCCAATCTTCTTTTTCTTTTTTTTGCAGATCCTAAAAATATGTACTTTAGTTACACACATTTCACTCCAAAATGTAGCACATATGGCACCAGATTGCATTGTAAGGATTCCTGATTTCTCAAAAATTTCCAAAAGGGAAGGATTGTCTCCCCAAGGTCCCTCAATGATGCCATTTTTTTTTCTTTTAATTTCTTAAATAGGCAGATTTTGTCAAATTCCAAGTTTTACTCAAGGTAACAAGGTAGCATCTGTGGCACAGATTGCCTTTAAGGACACCTACCTTTTCGAGGATTCATTAAAGAGAGGGGCCCCATCCCTTAGACTCTTTCACCTAGCCAGCAGAGACACACGAGATAGGGGCCAGGGAAGGAGGGTGTTCAGGTGCAGTGAGCAACAGTTTGCCATTTATCATGCAAAATATGTTTGAAGTAAAATCATTCATATTTGTATTTTGGGGTAGTCACATTGACAATCTCGTCAATTCAGCAGATCTTGAATTTGGCCAAGAGTCATAATAGAGAAACAGTGTATATTCAATTGGTTTTATAGTTTTCCCTAGAAATAAATCATGATGATTTAATCTAATTGTAGTGGTGCATTTGATGTGGTAATTGTTGATCATGTAGCAAGCTGCTGATTTTTTATTTCTGCAAACAAAGGAAAATATGAATACTGTTTAGATTCTCTTTACAAGTATGAAAATGCAACAAAGCAACAAAGACAGTACCATATATTAAATCAAAGGCATTGTGGGGTATCTTTCTGGTATCTGAGCTTGTTTCATCGCAATCTGCTGTGCCCTCAAGTTAACTATGGTATGCCTTCTTTGTTCAACAGTTCAAACTGCTTCAAATACAATTAACACACACTTGACTGGCCTGCTAACCCCAAATGTTACATAACTTCTGGTGTACTAAATGTTTTGGTAGAATGATCTGGTTTTGTCAGTTATTACATTGGTCAGATATAAAACCTGATTATAATGATGTGTGTAGTGTGCTTCATTTCCTCACTGAGACAACAAGATGTTACCAGGAAGAGGATATTTCAAAAACAGTTGAAGGAAAGTTTCATCATGAAAAAAAGGTGACTGAAGGTGCCCTTGCCAAGAAAAATAGATATTGTGTTCTACCAATGATGTCACCAGAAGAAGAAATATTCTGTCGTCTGCCCAACCCTCCACCATCATCCCTGCCCCACAAAAAGTGACCATGCTGCACATGAAGCTTGAATCAAATTTGTGACAGTTTCACTGATTTTGTAATTGCTTAAAATTTTGCTAGTATGAGACATATATGAAACTTTTTTTTTTATTTGTTTTTTCTTTATCATACCGTAGTTTGTGTGTAGCAAATACAATAACACAATTAGTGTACTGTACGTGCAGTAATTAATAATTTAAAAAATTAATAAAAGCCTCAGGACAAACAGTACTAATGTTACAACTGTCCTTGAAATGAAGATTGAAAAAACATAGGATAAAATAAGCCATATATGGCATGTGGCCCTCCCTGTAGAGGTCACAAGATTTGCATTAAGCCCATATCTATGCATTATTAAGTAAATCAGAAATAACTCTTAAAACATCAATGTTTGATGGAATTTTGATTGAAATTATTTGCGGCAATTTTCTTGGTTTCTAATTTTTGTCACATACCCAGCTTCGTCACTTTGGTGTTACATGACCTTTTACTGTACAAGAAAATTTCCCCAAGTGCAAAATGTGTGATGAGATCATGTCAGTAGTTCCAACTTGTTTGTGATTGTATGTTTGCATCTGTTTTTTTTTTTTTTTTTTTTTTTTAGTTTTTTAGCACCTCTTTTATTTGCAAGTTCAATAATTGTTTTTAACAAAGTTCGGAGTATAATACAATATTACAATGTTACAGTCTATTTTACAAAATCAATAACCAAAAAACCTTGAATGGTGTGTAGCCAATATGCATACAGCATCTTGAAAACATTGAAAATGAATGTAAATGAAATTAACTTTTAAGTTTTTAGAGGAAACTGAAAACAGATCTATATTCATCCTCCTTTGTTTCGTCGTTATGCTTTTTTAAAATAAAAATTTCCACTTCAGTATTAAACTTAAACTTATAGTAAAATGTTGTTGCATCTGGTATTGTACTGTTTTGTTTACAAGAATAAATGGGGACATGAGCATTTTTTCCCCTAGTCAAGTGTCGATACACCCTAAGTGTGGATATCCACATTTTCATGGTTAAAAAAATGTGTCCCCGACTGATGGTCAAAACATGTATGTATGTGTGTGTGTGTGTGAGGGTGTGTATGTGTGTGTGACCCCTGCTTGTAAACATAATATCTCAAGAACGGTATATGTGACTATTTGGTATTAAGGTTGGTCCTATTGAGTAGATGATCCCTATTGATTTTTGTGGAGGTCAAAGTTTATTTGGGGTCATGAGCGGTCAAAAGGTTGAAACCTTGTAAACTCGATATCTCAAGAATGGCACTATACATGTGACTATGCTCATATTTGGTGTGCAGGTTGGTCCTGTTAAGTAAATGATCCCTATCGATTTTTGTGGAGGTCAAAGGTTTATATTTCGGGTCACGAGAAGTCAAATGGTTAATTCCTCCTAAATTGCCTTTAAACACATGCAGTTCTCAAAGAGGTTAAGTGTGACCAATGTCATATTTGATGTGTGGGTTGGCCATATTGGGTAGGTGATTCCTAAAGTATTAAGTATTAGGTGGAGATCAAAGGTAATTTAAGGTCATGAGAGGTCAAAAGGTCAAACCTTTTAAACACAATACCTCAAGAACAATACATGTGACTATGCACATATTTGGGGTGTGGATTGGTTGTATTGAGTAGAAGACTCCTATTAATTTTCGGGGAAGGCAAAGGTCATTTGGGGTCATGAGAGGTCAAATGTTAAATTCCTCAGAAATTGCTTGTAAACACAGTATCACAAGAAGGGTAAGTGCAGTGACTGATCTCATATTTGGTGTATGGGTTGGTCATATTGAGTAGATTTTCCTTATTCTTTTGGTGGAGGTCAAAGGTTATTTGGGGTTACAAGAGGTCAGAAGGTCAAAACTTTGTATACACAATATCTCAAGAATGGTACATGTGAATATGCTCATATTTGGGTGTGTGGGTTTGTCCTATTAAGTAGATGATCCCTATAGATTTTTGTGGAGGTCAAAGGTCATTTGGGGTCATGAGAGGTCAAAGCCTTGTAAACACAGTATTTCAAGAAATGCATGTGACTAATCCCATCTTTGGGTGGGTGGGTTGGCGTTATTGAGAAGATGATCTCAATTGTTTTTTGTGAAGGTCAAATGTCATTTGGGGTCAGCAGTGTAAAAGTCTGACAAGCTTGTTTGCATAGTAATTTCAAAGAGGTAACTTGCAGGGTCCTCATATGTGGCATGTAGATGAGGCATAGTGAATAAATGATCCCTATAGTGTTGATGGAGGTCAAATGTCACTTTCGTTCACAAGGGATCAGAGTCTCAGTATTATCATATTTATACAAAGTTCCCATGGTTGGAGTCTTGGATACTGCAAAATTTCACACATAGTGATATTGTGAGCAGAACCCTTTATAGTTCTAGGTTGTCAAAAGTCATCAAGGATGTAGGCCTGCTTAGATGCCTTGCATGTATACTTTGTGGGTACATATTAAGGAGGACTGTCAATCTGAAAAAGAAAAAAGGCTTAAATTTCAGTGGCAAGGAATCACTAAGCGTTTTGGCTTTCTGGTGAGTAAACAAATATATGTTAAAAAAGTCCTAGAAATTCCTCAGATACGTATAATGTACATGTCTTGTTTAAACTTGCATTTTCAGTGCAAACATATCTCACTTCCAGTGTCTCCATAGCCAAATGGAAAATGTAGCAATGGCCAAACTGTATACTGTACATGTTATAAGTACCTTCAGATGACTTTGAGAGAATCATAATCACATATCAAAACTTTAATAATTCGAATGAATTTTTCGTCAGCTGATCTTGTCCTTTCATCATTGATGAGTAAACAGCATCTTTTTGGTGTAGTGTATGTTCACCTAATGGCATATGTAGGGGGGCCATTGAGCCATGCTCAGCCCCTTCACGGATGCCAATCTTCTTTTTCTTTTTTTTGCAGATCCTAAAAATATGTACTTTTGTTATACACATTTCACTCCAAAATGTAGCACATATGGCACCAGATTGCATGTAAGGATTCCCGATTTCTCAAAAATTTCCAAAAGGGAAGGATTGTCTCCCCAAGGTCCCTCATTGATGCCATTTTTTTTCTTTTAATTTCTTAAATAGGCAGATTTTGTCAAATTCCCAGCTTTACTCAAGGTAGCAAGGTAGCATCTGTGGCACAGATTGCCTTTAAGGACACCTAACTTTTTCGAGGATTCATTAAAGAGAGGGGCCCCATCCCTTAGACTCTTTCACCCAGCCAGCAGAGACACACGAGACAGGGCCAGGGAGGGGAGTGTGTTCAGGTGCAGTGAGCAGCAGTTTGCCATTTATCATGCAAAATATGTTTGAAGTAAAATCATTCATTTTTGTATTTTGGGGTAGTCACATTGACAATCTCGTCAATTCAGCAGATCTTGAATTTGGCCAAGAGTCATAATAGAGAAACAGTGTATATTCAATTGGTTTTATAGTTTTCCCTAGAAATAAATCATGACCATTTAATCTAATTGTAGTGGTGCATTTGATGTGGTAATTGTTGATCATGTAGTAAGCTGCTGATTTTTTATTTCTGCAAACAAAAGCTAAATATGAATACTGTTTAGATTCTCTTTACAAGTATGAAAATGCAACAAAGCAACAAAGACAGTACCACATAGTAGATCAAAGGCATTGTGGGGTATCTTTCTGGTATCTGAGCTTGTTTCATCACAATCTGCTGTGCCCTCAAGTTAACTATGGTATGCCTTCTTTGTTCAACAGTTCAAACTGCTTCAAATACAATTAACACACACTTGACTGGCCTGCTAACCCCAAATGTTACATAACTTCTGGTGTACTAAATGTTTTGGTAGAATGATCTGGTTTTGTCAGTTATTACATTGGTCAGATAAAAAACCTGATTATAATGATGTGTGTAGTGTGCTTCATTTCCTCACTGAGACAACAAGATGTTATCAGGCAGAGGATATTTCAAAAACAGTTGAAGGAAAGTTTCATCATGAAAAAAAGGTGACTGAAGGTGCCCTTGCCAAGAAAAATAGATATTGTGTTCCACCAATGATTTCACCAGAAGAAGAAATATTCTGTCGTCTGCCCAACCCTCCACCCTCATCCCTGCCCCACAAAAAGTGACCATGCTGCACATGAAGCTTGAATCAAACTTGTGACAGTTTCACTGATTTTGTAATTGCTTAAAATTTTGCTAGTATGAGACATATATGAAACTTTTTTTTTTATTTGTTTTTTTCTTTATCATACCGTAGTTTGTGTGTAGCAAATACAATAACACAATTAGTGTACTGTACGTGCAGTAATTAATAATTTAAAAAATTAATAAAAGCCTCAGGACATACAGTACTAATGTTACAACTGTCCTTGAAATGAAGATTGAAAAAACATAGGATAAAATAAGCCATATATGGCATGTGGCCCTCCCTGTAGACGTCACAAGATTTGCATTAAGCCCATATCTATGCATTATTAAGTAAATCAGAAATAACTCTTAAAACATCAATGTTTGATGGAATTTTGATTGAAATTATTTGCGGCAATTTTCTTGGTTTCTAATTTTTGTCACATACACAGCTTCGTCACTTTGGTGTTACATATGACCTTTTACTGTACAAGAAAATTTCCCCAAGTGCAAAATGTGTGATGAGATCATGTCAGTAGTTCCAACTTGTTTGTGATTGTATGTTTGCATCTGTTTTTTTTTTTTTTTAGTTTTTTAGCACCTCTTTTATTTGCAAGTTCAGTAATTGTTTTTAACAAAGTTTGGAGTATAATACAATATTACAACGTTTCAGTCTATTTTACAAAATCAATAACCAAAAAACCTTGAATGGTGTGTAGCCAATATGCATACAGCATCTTGAAAACATTGAAAATGAATGTAAATGAAATTAACTTTTAAGTTTTTACAGGAAACTGAAAACAGATCTATATTCATCCTCCTTTGTTTCGTCGTTATGCTTTTTTAAAATAAAAATTTCCACTTCAGTATTAAACTTAAACTTATAGTAAAATGTTGTTGCATCTGGTATTGTACTGTTTTGTTTACAAGAATAAATGGGGACATGAGCATTTTTTCCCCTAGTCAAGTGTCGATACACCCTAAGTGTGGATATCCACATTTTCATGGTTAAAAAAATGTGTCCCCGACTGATGGTCAAAACATGTATGTATGTGTGTGTGTGTGAGGGTGTGTATGTGTGTGTGACCCCTGCTTGTAAACATAATATCTCAAGAACGGTATATGTGACTATTTGGTGTTAAGGTTGGTCCTATTGAGTAGATGATCCCTATTGATTTTTGTGGAGGTCAAAGTTTATTTGGGGTCATGAGCGGTCAAAAGGTTGAAACCTTGTAAACTCGATATCTCAAGAATGGCACTATACATGTGACTATGCTCATATTTGGTGTGCAGGTTGGTCCTGTTAAGTAAATGATCCCTATCGATTTTTGTGGAGGTCAAAGGTTTATATTTCGGGTCACGAGAAGTCAAATGGTTAATTCCTCCTAAATTGCCTTTAAACGCATGCAGTTCTCAAAGAGGTTAAGTGTGACCAATGTCATATTTGATGTGTGGGTTGGCCATATTGGGTAGGTGATTCCTAAAGTATTAAGTATTAGGTGGAGATCAAAGGTAATTTGGAGTCATGAGAGGTCAAAAGGTCAAACCTTTTAAACACAATACCTCAAGAACAATACATGTGACTATGCACATATTTGGGGTGTGGATTGGTTGTATTGAGTAGAAGACTCCTATTAATTTTCGGGGAAGGCAAAGGTCATTTGGGGTCATGAGAGGTCAAATGTTAAATTCCTCAGAAATTGCTTGTAAACACAGTATCACAAGAAGGGTAAGTGCAGTGACTGATCTCATATTTGGTGTATGGGTTGGTCATATTGAGTAGATTTTCCTTATTCTTTTGGTGGAGGTCAAAGGTTATTTGGGGTTTCAAGAGGTCAGAAGGTCAAAACTTTGTATACACAATATGTCAAGAATGGTACATGTGAATATGCTCATATTTGGGTGTGTGGGTTTGTCCTATTAAGTAGATGATCCCTATAGATTTTTGTGGAGGTCAAAGGTCATTTGGGGTCATGAGAGGTCAAAGCCTTGTAAACACGGTATTTCAAGAAATGCATGTGACTAATCCCATCTTTGGGTGGGTGGGTTGGCGTTATTGAGAAGATGATCTCAATTGTTTTTTGTGAAGGTCAAATGTCATTTGGGGTCAGCAGTGTAAAAGTCTGACAAGCTTATTTGCATAGTAATTTCAAAGAGGTAACTTGCAGGGTCCTCATATGTGGCATGTAGATGAGGCATAGTGAATAAATGATCCCTATAGTGTTGATGGAGGTCAAATGTCACTTTCGTTCACAAGGGATCAGAGTCTCAGTATTATCATATTTATACAAAGTTCCCATGGTTGGAGTCTTGGATACTGCAAAATTTCACACATAGTGATATTGTGAGCAGAACCCTTTCTAGGTGGTCAAAAGTCATCAGGGATGTAGGCCTGCTTAGATGCCTTGCATGTATACTTTGTGGGTACATTAAGGAGCACTGTCAATCTGAAAAAGAAAAAAGGCTTAAATTTCAGTGGCAAGGAATCACTAAGCGTTTTGGCTTTCTGGTGAGTAAACAGATATATGTTAAAAAAGTCCTAGAAATTCCTCAGATACGTATAATGTATATGTCTTGTTTAAACTTGCATTTTCAGTGCAAACATATCTCACTTCCAGTGTCTCCATAGCCAAATGGAAAATGTAGCAATGGCCAAACTGTATACTGTACATGTTAGTAGTACCTTCAGATGACTTTGAGAGAATCATAATCACATATCAAAACTTTAATAATTCGAATGAATTTTTCGTCAGCTGATCTTGTCCTTTCATCATTGAGTAAACAGCATCTTTTTGGTGTAGTGTATGTTCACCTAATGGCATATGTAGGGGGGCCATTGAGCCATGCTCAGCCCCTTCACGGATGCCAATCTTCTTTTTCTTTTTTTTGCAGATCCTAAAAATATGTACTTGAGTTATACACATTTCACTCCCAAATGTAGCACATATGGCACCAGGTTGCATGTAAGGATTCCTGATTTCTCAAAAATTTCCAAAAGGGAAGGATTGTCTCCCCAAGGTCCCTCAATGATGCCGTTTGTTTTTTTCTTTTAATTTTAGGCAGATTTTGTCAAATTCCAAGTTTTACTCAAGGTAACAAGGAAGCATCTGTGGCACAGATTGCCTTTAAGGACACCTAACTTTTTCGAGGATTCATTAAAGAGAAGGGCCCCATCCCTTAGACTCTCTCACCCAGCCAGCAGAGACACACGAGACGGGGGCCAGGGAGGGGAGCGTGTTCAGGTGCAGTGAGCAACAGTTTGCCATTTATCATGCAAAATATGTTTGAAGTAAAATCATTCATATTTGTATTTTGGGGTAGTCACATTGACAATCTCGTCAATTCAGCAGATCTTGAATTTGGCCAAGAGTCATAATAGAGAAACAGTGTATATTCAATTGGTTTTATAGTTTTCCCTAGAAATAAATCATGATGATTTAATCTAATTGTAGTGGTGCATTTGATGTGGTAATTGTTGATCATGTAGCAAGCTGCTGATTTTTTATTTCTGCAAACAAAAGCTAAATATGAATACTGTTTAGATTCTCTTTACAAGTATGAAAATGCAACAAAGCAACAAAGACAGTACCATATATTAGATCAAAGGCATTGTGGGGTATCTTTCTGGTATCTGAGCTTGTTTCATCGCAACCTGCTGTGCCCTCAAGTTAACTATGGTATGCCTTCTTTGTTCAACAGTTCAAACTGCTTCAAATACAATTAACACACACTTGACTGGCCTGCTAACCCCAAATGTTACATAACTTCTGGTGTACTAAATGTTTTGGTAGAATGATCTGGTTTTGTCAGTTATTACATTGGTCAGATAAAAAACCTGATTATAATGATGTGTGTAGTGTGCTTCATTTCCTCACTGAGACAACAAGATGTTATCAGGCAGAGGATATTTCAAAAACAGTTGAAGGAAAGTTTTATCATGAAAAAAAAGGTGGCTGAAGGTGCCCTTGCCAAGAAAAATAGATATTGTGTTCCACCAATGATTTCACCAGAAGAAGAAATATTCTGTCGTCTGCCCAACCCTCCACCCTCATCCCTGCCCCACAAAAAGTGACCATGCTGCACATGAAGCTTGAATCGAACTTGTGACAGTTTCACTGATTTTGTAATTGCTAGAAATTTTGCTAGTATGAGACATATATGAAACTTTTTTTTTTATTTGTTTTTTCTTTATCATACCGTAGTTTGTGTGTAGCAAATACAATAACACAATTAGTGTACTGTACGTGCAGTAATTAATAATTTAAAAAATTAATAAAAGCCTCAGGACATACAGTACTAATGTTACAACTGTCCTTGAAATGAAGATTGAAAAAACATAGGATAAAATAAGCCATATATGGCATGTGGCCCTCCCTGTAGACGTCACAAGATTTGCATTAAGCCCATATCTATGCATTATTAAGTAAATCAGAAATAACACTTAAAACATCAATGTCTGACGGAATTTTGATTGAAATTATTTGTGGCAATTTTCTTGGTTTTTAATTTTTGTCACATACCCAGCTTCCTCACTTTGGTGTTACATGACCTTTTACTGTACAAGAAAATTTCCCCAAGTGCAAAATGTGTGATGAGATCATGTCAGTAGTTCCAACTTGTTTGTGATTGTATGTTTGCATCTGGCATGATCAGTACATGACATATGGAAGTCAAATACTCATTCTACATTTTATAGATGACTGTGATCTGTAATTGCTATACTCTACATTTGTATGTGAAATGGATGAAAATTGATTAGATTTCAAATAATCAACTTGAAAGGACAAAAGCATACATCCTGAAACACTTGTGGGCAACAGCTGTGAGATGTAAACAAATGCCTGTGTGTTATTAAAGTTCAGTATTTGTGTCCCACCTGTTTTCCACAATTCTAGCTATATGTCTCTTTGAATTAGCCAAGAAAGCTTATTTCTGCTGCATTTTGTGGTGGTACATAACACCTATTCAAGTTCTGTTTTTAAAGAGGTACTGTATAGCCTACAATCGCCGCAGAAACAAATGAAACAAATCCCTCCGTAGCAGGTATTACATTGCCTTTTAGCCATCTCTCACATGGTGCCGCTCTCCCCCTTTCCCCCACTTCAATGTTGGTTGCGAAAAACTGACCAGTCCCGAGTAAAACAACATTGAAACGGGGGAAAGGGGTTCAGTCTGTTTCATTTACTTTTGGCAGCGATTGTAGTTTTAAATCCCTGAATGGTTTCAAGTATCATTTACTACTTTTACAGCGACAAACATACTGTACAGTAGCTTTTAGGAAAGCTATGTATAGCATGAACTTGGGAAAATGCACTTTATAACATTACAGATTTAGCTCCCATGAAGTCTGGACAAGCTAATCATGGCCTTAAAACCCTCTCTCGTTAAGCAACTGACAAAAAGCCACATTGTTAGAGATTGCATGGTCCAGTGAGCACTAATTGGTTTTTGCGGATTTCTATTGTTCAAAAATCGCCCAAGTGATGACATTGGCCGATTCATGGCGTCCACTTTTCAAGGGGAGGAACTCTGTAATGAAGAAAATGCCAATTTGAATTAGTGTTGCAATGTAGCCTTTTTCCTGTTGCGAATCACATAACAATATTTCCCCTACTCAGTTATGAAATTTACTAGGAATACCTACAGTACTTGCAAGGTTCATGTTGAAGTCCTGAGGTACATGTATCATATTGTAAGCCATACTAAGAAGAGGAATATCAGGACTTGATTTTCAGAAAAATTTATGGTTGTCCTTCGGCAACCATTTCAGTATTCTTAGTTGTCCGAAAGGAAATTTGGTTGTCCAAAACATTTGGCGCACAATTACAGTACAAAACAGTAATTGCCCTAATGTATTATAGGTCTTCAAGAATAAAAAAAATGATTTTTCCAAGACAAAAACACTTGAAGTCTGAAATTACATGATGGAAAAAAGTTGAAAGAGTTGATCAGTCAACAGTATTACTTTAATCAGATGAAAGCAAGCTGCTTGACTGTGATTCATTGTGAGAGAAAATGGTTGTCCATCAGACAACCAACTTTCAACATTTGGTTGTCCATATTGAATTTTAGTTGTCCCGGACAATCAGACAACCATGAAAATCGAGCCCTGAATATGAAGAAAACACTGAGGTATGCAGCTGTTGCTTCGAAAAGAAAAAAAAGTGTGAGGCACTTCATTCCTAAGAGCAGGGACATGCACCCTTTTGAAAGCTGGACCAAATCATGATGTTGTGACCATCAGTCATCTGTACTGTATGAGGGTGGCACCTCACTGACCTCAGTGCCCCACCACTTCACCCACCCCTCCCAAGTTAAAGATGAATCTGAATACAGTGGTCAACTAGTGATGGTGTGATGTTGGGTCTTATCAGCTTTAATCTTTGAATTTTTTTGCTTCACAGTAGATGGGTGGTTTTACTCTAAAATTATACCCCTTGATTTCTCCAATTTTATGAGGATTTGGAATTTTATATAAAATTGCTTGAAGGTTTAAGGCTGAAGGACCCCACTTATTTGGCTGTCTTCACTCTGCTGCATGTAACATGCTTTTGAGGTGCCTGCCTTTTAGCATTCCTTCCCCATTATTGTTCTCGGGTAGAAATAGGTGCGTTCTCCACCTGCATGTTGCTTTATAGCATGGTGGGGGTGGAATGTCTAAATGGGGGGGGATAACTTGGGGCAAAGGAAAAATATGAGGGGGCAAAGATTTTTGGGTGCAGCACAAACCAAGCTAAAATTGCCCTGGGGGTGGAGGTCAAGGGAGAAAAGTCTTGGAGGCTCCAGGTTTTAGCATATCTCTGGATGAAAATACCCCCTCTTTCCCCACTGTAGACACCACTGTTATAGTCCATTATACAAATAAATTACTCTTAATGTAACCATTTTTGCTAGATCCTACATAATTCTGAAGTTCAAAAAATGGCATATACAGTAGGTCAAACTTTTACATCATTCACTTAAAATTTTCTCCAAGCTATTTTGCATTTCTGGCATATGGTAAAATCTCACATAATAAAGTATATTGCCATCAATATACTGTACTGTTTTAAGTACTGCACACTACTCAGTAAATTAACACTTTGTGTGTGTGCCAGCCGATTTTTATAGCAGAAATTTTACTTGTTAGTAGCTAAGCTTACTCTATTTTTTTTAAGGCAGAGTCTTTGCTGAAAACAAACCTTTACAGTCTCTTTAGAGCCTTAAAATGCATGTCACAATAGTTTGCCTAGCTTTCTTTAATGGGCCTAGACAAATTATCAGAAAAATTTAAAAAAAAAAAAGCAAAAGCCTATAGGGGAGTTTTTTTTTAATAATTAATGGAACTTTTGTAATGATTTTATATTGTCCAAGGAGGCCAAATCTTGTCACTGGCAGTTCCAATTTTTCCAACCTACAGTACTCACTACAAGCCCTTCCTAATTAGTAAAATGTTTCCCCTTCACTATGCATGGTTTTCTTGAGAAATCATATTTTACCATACCTGTGTTCGTATAGGTTTCATCATGGCAGTAGGCTACTATGGTGAAACCATTTCTCTGCTGCATCCTGCAGCTGGAAAACCTCCTTATATGCCTGTGTAGTCATGTTCTGGACACAGAAAAGGTTTGGAGATGAAACACATGTG
Source organism: Holothuria scabra (assembly GCA_037179385.1). Classification (NCBI taxonomy): domain Eukaryota; kingdom Metazoa; phylum Echinodermata; class Holothuroidea; order Aspidochirotida; family Holothuriidae; genus Holothuria; species Holothuria scabra. The sequence goes on from CM074197.1 coordinate 27,424,280, forward strand.
CACCCCTTGGGCTAAAGTGAATGCAAATGTAGCAGCCTCCATCCAGAACATAGTACGTGCATGATCCATTCATACGGCTTGACTTGAGTGGGTTGGAAACTATAGGCTGTAAAAATTACCTATCTAACTGCATACTCTGCATACGTAACGTAATATATTGCCCATGCATTAGTGAATATGGACCCCCTTCAGTATAAGGGCTCAATTCTCCCTGTGCATGCATGCAGACATAACCCTAGTCCCTAGCTTGTTCATTGCTTATCACTATAGGGACGGATGCTGTACAAGGCCCTAATGTGTAATTCAAACATCCTGTACATGTATTTAATATGAGCTACTCCTAAATTTTTGGATGCTATACTTAGAAATCAGCATTTTCCAATTATTAATGTCCCCCCAGCAAAAAATGTAGTAGTTTTTGGCGAGTATTCTCTACATGGTTTTATAGTGCATGCAGGTTATGTTGTGACACATTTTGACTGCACAGTGGAAATTTATTTGTTCTTGTAAGTTGCATTTCAGATCAGCACAGTGAATATTTTCAAAAAGTGAATTTTTCACACCTGCCTTCTTGATTGATCTAGATTTCATCTTGCCCTACTAAAAGAAGAGCAGCTACAGTAGGCATCACCTGCCCATGATTTATTATAATAACTACCTCTACATAAAACTACAATTAAATTTGGAGTAGCAATTAGGTAAATGAAGAGCTTGTTTTGTTTTGTAGACCCATGCAAGTGGCAAGCAATACGAGCCCCATTCTGGCAGCTGGCTATTCCAGTCTATGTGGAAAACGATGCTGTTGAGCAGTGGTGGCACCACTGGAAGGGGGAAAGTTGAATGTGCCCCCATTCAGACCTTTTGGACCCCCCCCAGATTCTCCATAATCCTGAACAGGTAACCCTACTGTTTTTTGTGGAGATCAAAGGTCATTCGTGGTCACCAGGGATCAGAGTCTGAAAACCCCTCGTTAACATGATATCTCAACCAGAAGAATAGTCCTTGTGGATTTTGGTGGAGGTCAAGGTCATCTGGGGTTACCAGAGGTCAAACTATGAAAACCTACCATGTTAACAGGATATCTGGAGGTAGGAAACTTGAATAGATAGGTAGGTTAATGTGTTTTGGTCAAAAGATGCCCAGCTATCATTTTTGGTAGAGGTCAAAGGTCATTTGGAGTCACTATAGGCAAAATGTAAAAGCTTTATTGATTGCTAATGCTTTTTTGCAAATAAGCACACTTGAATAGATTTTGTAATTGGTATTTGAAGTGTTTTGCTCATAAGATGAGCCCTATTGTTTCTTTGTTGAGGTCAAAGGCCGTATGGGGTAAGCAGGTGTAGTATCTGTAAACCTTGTTAACACAATGTCTCCAGGCTAGGAAACTTGGATAGATTTCATAATTGGTCTATCCATGTGTTATGTGGTGAAACAATGGGCCCTACCATTTTTGATGGAGGTCAAACTTCATCTGAGGCCACCTTTAACTATTCTCGGAAAACCCTAAGTTTGCACAATTTTTTCAGACCTGTATGAAAGTTGGAATGAATTTGACACTTAAGTAGATGTGTTGGTTAGGAAAAGAACCAATCAGTTATTTGGTGGAGGTCAAACATTATCCTGGGGTCACCATAAGTGACACGTGGCAATATTATTTGGATAAATATTTATCATAGAAACGTCAATGCATTTTTGCATTTTGGTTCTATTGTAAATAACAAGCCCAGATTGTTTTCAATTATGAATAAAGAACCTTATGAACAATGAACCTTTGTATGATTATGAAAAATGAACCCTGTGAATTATGACTTTAGAACTGTATGAATATTGACTATGAATAAAACATCTTTTGAATATTGGATACAGAAGACCCCATTCTAGTCCAGGTCTTTGAAAGTCATGAAAAATTCATGGAATTTGTCACATTGAATGTGTGTAGAACCATGTTATTGATTTGTGAAAATACTGTATTTTTTTATGGAGTTACTGTAGATTATAGGATGGAGTTTAATGGCCCAGTTTTCAAACAATTTTTAATGGAAAATGTAACGCAACAGTGGGCAGTGGTAGGCCTAACTAGTGTACAAAGAAAAAAAAATCGGACAAGGAAGTCATCAATTGCAGGGTTTTCCCTGGGCGTTTTGAACGTCGCAGCCTGCGACGTTCAAGCTTCAAAACCAAGGAGGCAGCGACATTCAAAAAACGGCCGCGATGTTCAAAATTGCTGCCAGCTAGCCTCCATAATTTTTCTTCTTTCTGTCAACGACTGCTTTTGTTGTTAATACAATAAACGACAAAATCATTGACTTATTTGTAAAACTGCAACTAACTTTTTTAATTTCCATGCACATACCACTGCATGCGAGTCGGAGCTCTGTATGTATATCCCATAGTGCCTACTATTGAACGAGTAACAACACAGTATTATTGTAATTAACTAGCCTGCACTTGCCGTCATAGGCTTGTATCAGGAAAATGTTTTGCTCACTCCGGAGCACAGCAGCTATGTGGCATAACACGACTTGCATGACCAAAACACATACGCCCGCCTTTGGCAGGTTAGAGGCGGGGCTAATGTCTCACATTTGCAAAATTATCAATCAAACGAACGAACCATGTCATTGTATCTTCACGATGTAATCCCACATATTTCCTGTTCCTTCGTTCTTAAAACTTACGACACGATTGTTTTGCCCGGCTACAACCAAAGTTTGGGAAATTCGATCGCAGCAAAAATGCAATGGGAGTATTAGGATTCTATGCGAAGACGGTTGGTTTCTACATGTTTTTCCTACACAGTAAAACTGCACTGACAATGTCACGCTGTTTAGAGGTACAGTAACTTAAAATAAGTGTGATGGACCTTATGTGTATGATGTCATAGAACCCTTGTTTTCCCAACATGTTTTCATGAAAAGATCGGGACACACACAATCTGTGATTGCTTGCAGCCACGTGCTCCATTGCTGTTATAAATTCTGGCACTCACTTGATCATTACTCCCGATTATTTGCAAACTGAAAAAGGGGTTAAAATATACTTGAAACTTGCCCTTAGTTTCGTTAAATTCCTGTAAACTCAATCCTTTAACTTCCTGCCAAAACTGGTTGCATTGATAATCACAAACGTAAAATTTTTACCCCTGCCATGGAAGTGATCGTTTGATATTTTCCGCTATAACCCTGTAGTATTACATGGAATTAGATTTAGAATTGCATTCAATGTCTTTTCCTTGCTTATCGCAAAAAGCGCCGTGTAAGTTGCTGTACAAACTGTTCTGCACAAAGCAGACTATCGAGCTGCAGTGTTTCGCCTCTTTTTAATCCCAAAGCTTAGCATACATGTCTGTGGACGTTTTGTACACGTAGCTCCTAGAATCTTGTGAAGTCCAGTGATTATTATCTTGCATAAATTAAGTAATTCCCAGCATTCCTTCCGTAATGTTATTTACAGTAGGACTTGTGCAATGTTGTCATGCAACGTCATTGCAAACAAAAACCGTGATGTACGTGGTCTCGTGAAGCAAAATTCTTGGCACACGCATGCAGTAGACTTCCGTGCGTGTCCGTTTTTTCCGCCAAACAAGGCATCATGTTTTGCTTGGTGACATCATATGCATACGACCCATTTCAAAATTTAAATTGGTCCCTGCATCGTGATTGGTTCAATTGCATTGATTCTAGCCAGCCAATCACAATTCGCGCCTTCGCCTATGTGATTTAGTGTGTGAAAATACTCGGTCTCGAGACAAGTTTTCCCATTGAGTTTGTGTTACCACGATCGCACTGCCAATGCTTATATAGCCGGCTAGCGAACAGGGCGAGCCCCGTGCCAAATTCACCTTGAAACGGCATCACAAATCTCTGCGTACGTGATTTTTCGGGGATCTGACCTGCGTGCATTTCAGTTGCAGATTCTTTTTAAACAAGACGTAAGTTTTGGACAAGAACTGCTTAAAATTTCCGGGGATGTTTATACCCGAAAGGAACCATAAGATACGTTAATTGGGTGCAATTGTTGGCTGCCCAGAACTGCTAAGATTCTACTTCTAAGATTATCATGAATGGTTGCTCTACATGGGGTTCGTATTAAAGCAGGAGAGTAGCTTCAGTATATTATACAACTACAACCGGCCAGTGCCGAAAAGGAATGCAATAGTTCCGAAATGATTGGGGGATGAAAAATAGAATGAGCATGATGTTGGCCTAAGAACTAAATTATTAAAGCCTGGGGCATGTGACATCGACTGCAAACAAATCTATCGCATTAACAGTTGATTTACATCTCCACTTTTGAAGTGAAAATATATTACGCCTACAAAAATGATATCCCGTTCGTGAAACGAACGGAAATTTTCCCAATATTTTCTATCCTGAACTGGTAATATTGCAAGCCGGCCCAATCACGTAAATTTTGGTGAGCAACCGACGCGAAATAACGGCCAACCGGGGGTAAAATTCTTCTGGTGCCAGCGCTTAATAAAGGCCATGCCGATGAACCAAAACTTTTGAAGCAGAAATTACGGTGACATGGAAGCCAATGTGACCGCTATCAGTAGATCAAAATTTGTACGAATGTGACTATCGGTGCTAATATTTTTGCGTCAACTTACAAAAATTGTGTTGACTAATGTGGCTCAAAAATGTCACCATTTTGCGTCTAGGGACTTGCATAAGTCACAGAATTTCCAAAAGGGGAGGGGGACACCCCCTCTCCTTATACCCCTCCCCCAGGCCGGCGATCCACCAATGGACGCATCACATGCGCGACGTTCAATTCTAAACCCAGGGAAAACCCTGAATTGAGTTTGCTTTTGTGATGTCAAAGTATCCCCAGATTGAACCCTGATCACCTGCCGATGATTTTGGTGGCAGATTTTGATGTGGTGTGATTCTCTCATGCATGCCCTTTGGTACTGTGTGTACTGTTTTGACTGAGATATTGCCACATGGCCTAGCTATAGTTTTAGCTAAATATCCTCTTCAACTCTACCACTATTTAGGAGGTTTTGATTTTTACAGTCTCATCAAATTTTATGCTGTACAGTAGCTCTGTGCCATGATATAGCATGTATCGGTCAGATACATGTGTATCTGGATATAATAAATCTATAAAATATTTGGTTGACTGGGTACATTGTAGTATAGCTTAACCATCCTGTGCTGTTTGAAGGACTGTACAGTACTGCATAATATGCCATGATATGGAGAGTTTGTAGGTCCCTGTCATATTTTATTTTTGCCCATGATACGTCCACTGCATGTGATCACAAAAACGTGTTTTCTGTTTTCTGTGGTATCATTAAAAACTTAAATGCATAGTTCCACTTCAAATTAATCATACATTTACTAAATTTATTCTACAGCATACAGGTGTAGCTGCTCTAATTGTTCACTTCAAATACCTTGTGCAATCTTTGGGCCTTTTCCAAATATTTCTACTTCTTTTAGTCGGGCAATCACATTGTAATCTACTGGACCTACCAGGTCCAGGATAACATGAAAACATGCTGTACATAGGCAGCCTGGTGCCTGGAGACTTTATCTACCTGCCCGCCTTGCAAATGTTTTGGGTAATGATATGATTACTGTTTTTTTTTCATATAACGCACCAATATACTTGAAGAATTGTGAGATAATAAGTGTGTGAGTGTGAAGTACACGGCCATCTTATTATTTCCCCTTTATTCTATTTTGCTTATTGTGTTTTTATTTTTTGTTATGGTGGATTTCATGGCCCATCTGGAAGAGCTTTTGGGCCCACTAGTGGGCTGGAGTCATGTGGTTTAGGAGGGCTCTTACATAAGCAATAAAATTCATTGTTCCATCTCATTTGTCACCTTTATTGTCATTGGTCCCCCAACTTGTTGGAATTTGGGTCAAGGGTTTAAACAGTTTGGTGTTCAAAAGTGCTACGGAATAGGCTTAGTTTAGAGGTGTTAATTACCAGGAGATCAATAGGAAGGAAGAGCAATGATACAGAGAACAGATGAGATTGGACCAATAAGAATGAGGGGGGGGGAGGGGAGAATAGTTAGATTTGACTAGTAGAGAAAATCCTCTGTTCAGTAATTGAGCAGCAAAATGTCCACATTTACAGTAGGGAACCCTTAACTTTTCATTTAAAAAAATTTCATAGCTGCAGAGATTTTAAACAGCATATCTACAGTGCCCTTCCTTATACCCCTGTCTCTGTGGAATTTATCTTTTTAAAAAATTTATAACTTTTAAATTCTATCTTTTCTTTTCACTCAAAGGAATGTCTGAAGTAATGCCTAAGAACAGCGCATGGACCACTATTATAAGGGATCCTGTTTATATGTTTGAGTCCACATTTTATTACATGGGCTTAGACAAAGCTTTCAAGATACAAGAATCAGATCCTCTGGCAAAGTTTGCTGAGAACCCTTCTTTCTATATCACCAAGTATGGCCGGAAGGGAAGAGGCAAAAACCCGATGCTTTTCGATTTAGGTCTTTCAGATGACAAAAAAGATGATACCAATTTTATGAAAGAGATGATCGCAAAGCTGGATGAATATTTTGATCTGGTTTTAGTGACAGAGTACTTTGAGGAATCTCTTATTTTGTTAAAAGAGCTGATGTGTTGGGAGTTTGACGATATAGCATACTTTGTGGTGAATGCAAGAACAAAGAATTCCATCCACAAAATCACAGATAAAACTGTTGAAAACCTACGAAAGTGGAATTTGGGGGATCAGATGTTGTATGAATATTTTAATTTAACTTTATGGAAAAAGATTGAAGCCTTTGGAGTAGAGAGGATGAAAAAAGAAGTTTCATTTTTAAAGGCAAGAAATGAAGAATTGAAAGAGAAGTGTATCATCGATCCATCAAAGACGGTTAATAAAGGGGGTATCTGGCACCCTGGCGGTATAGATATCAAGGGTTTAGTTGTGAAACCTGGCATGGAAAAGGATGAACTTTGTAAAGGTATGGCAATGCCTGAGTTGAAATTTACGTCTTACCTCTTGCAAAAGCAAAAGGCAAAGTATGGAATGCACTGAGTTTCATTCCAGATAAAAACATAACACAGATATGTTGCCTATTGAAGATATGCTGCAGTGAATCGACTACATACTGGTGATAGTGAGTAGTGGAGTTAATTAGGTCGAATGGGGGTAGGATTGGTTAGGGAACTAAATAGGGGTGGGACTGGTGAGGGTTGTGAATAGAGATGAGGTGAGGGGGTTGAAGGTGCTACAAGGGGGTGGGGTGGGTGAGGGCTTCAAAGGACTGACAGATTGCCCAATTTGGCGAGATGTGTAAATATATGCTCTGGCGTAATGGCAGCTTGAAACTTTGTAGCAGGAGACTGTCTAATTCCTCTTGCCTCACCTACCCAAATAAATTTGGGGTTGGCGAGGGTTGGGCATGGTGTGGATGAGGGTAGTGAAAGTGGGTGGGTGGGCGAGGACTCCTGTGGACTGACATACAGTATTGTTCAGTGTGGCGAGATGTGTAAAAATATGTTCACTCAATGGTAACTTGAAACTTTCTAGCCTGTTACTGTTGTCCTCTCGCAATTACACCTACCAAAATGAAATATCAAATAAATTGATGATCATTCCAGATAAATAGGAGGGGACGGGTTGCCGGCAATGAAGATATGCTGCAGAGACTGGATACACCAGCTCACTGGTTGGGAGAGGATGTAGGGTACTAAAACATTGTGGGATGGGTGAGATGACTTCTGGGAACAGAAGGAATGTGTGTTGGGGTGAGATTTGTAAAAATGTAGGAACTGAAGAGCAATTATATATTTTTTCTTTTCTTTTCTTTTTTCTTTTTTTCTTTTTTTTCTTTTCTTTTCTTTTCTTTTTTCTTTTCTTTTTTCTTGGAGGGGGGGGGGTCTTTTCCCTGATTCTGGCTAAAGGTTTGGCTATAAACATAGGTTTAACCCTCAGACTATATTTCAGAAACATAAAGAAACCAAAAAAAGCAAATAAAGCATGTGAACATTCCATCTATTTAGGATAACCTTGGAATTTACAAGAAGTTTGAACGTTCCATGGTTTCTTCTTTTCTTGATATTTTTGCCGCTGGTTTTGTGTGCTTGAGCTATTCATTTGGTAGCACTAGTACGGGTTTACATTTAATTGCCATGTACTAGTCTACACTTTTTTCACTTATATAGTAACACAAGAAATTCCATCAGTGTTAAAGTTTCGTGCAGTATTCATAGGTCTATATAAAGCCAACATTTTACATCATTAAAGGGCCAGTCCTCTCACCCAAACTATAATTTTTGTAGGGGATTACCAAAATTCTCAATTGGCTGAGCTCTTTGATTGGCAGCTAAGTCAAACAGTGCAGAGTATCAAAGTTTATATTAAACAGCCTGAACTAGTGTACTGAGAGTGTTTTGATTATATTGAGCTTTTTGTACTCACTCTGAAGCAATTAAAAAGTCTCGAATTAGGCGCTTTAAATATTAAGCAAATATATATGCATATGTATGTTTTGTGCCTAGATGCATATTTGCATATTAATTCCAAACACATGCAGATATTTAATTGGTAGACACAGGTACTTTGCTAAGCACCTTGCAAACAAAGAAGCATAGGTTTTCATGTCTGCAATGTACTCAAGCAAATATTTTGCTGTATAGTGCCTTTAATTACACCCACATAGCCTTTCAAAAGAATATGTCACAGTTCCATGAGACTTTTTCCATCATGATGAAACAGTCCCTCTTACTTTTTGTTACATTCTTCCTCTCTGCCTGATTAACTCTTATCGCTTCAGGGAGGAAAAGAGGCCCACTACATGCAGACTTGATTAAGTCAAGTTTCATATCTGATTTATTGATGGACAGTTAAAGATGTGTTTCAATTCATAAAAAGTTATGTAACATTTGGGGTTAACTGACAGGTCAGTCAGCATGTGTTAATTGCTTTTCACGCAGTGTGAACACAATGAAAACATAGCTCTTTTGAGGTCAGTCACAGATCATGTAACAATCTCAGATATTAGTTACGCCCCACACTGCCTTTGATGTACTGGGGTGTCTATGTTGCTTTTTCAAGAAGCGACATCACAGCATGATGGGAAAATAAATCTCCAAAGATGGCAGTGGTGCACTTTCAGTGTTGTGGACTTTGCAGTGCTGTATTCCTCAGTATTGCAGACAGAGCAGAGGCATTAGGAATGGGTCCTTAAAAAAGAATGGAGCTGTTTAGGATGGAGTCAAAGTACTCAGTTGCTCATCTCCTTTGAAACCCTCAGGCTTGCTGACAGTAGGTGCATTTACACTTAATCTGGATCTGATCGCCTGCACGGGGTCTGATCCACTGCTCGAGATCAAATTTGTAGTGTAAATGCAGATCAGATCCGGATCTGATCACCCAATTTTGATCCTAGTAAGGGGGGAGGATCAGACCCTGTGCAGGCGATCAAATCTGTAGTGTAAATGCTCGCCGGATCAACAGTGAGATAAGGTACAGTGTGCATGATACATGTACAGGGTCTATTTTTGTTTACATTTTGGTGCGCATGCGCATGTGCCTGTACTGCTTAATTCATTTGGAGCAACTTCCGCTTATAGCACAGAGGAGGATCAGAGTACGAGACAAGTGTAAATGCACCAGGATCAAGCCATACACGTAATTCGATACGCTGATAACATCGGGCAATCAGATCCGAATCAAGTGTAAAAGCACCCAGTAAGCCCCTGATTGGTTAACCTTTGAAAATCTTAAACCACACAAAACAGATTAGGAAGATGTTTCTGTCATCTGATAGATATTAAAATGCTTGACATAATTCCACCCACTGACAAAATATTGTCAAACAAAAAAATTATTAGGCAGAACCAGTGTTTGGCTACTTTGCAATACGGTACTTCAAAAAGGGTCCATTAGCTGTATGCAACTTTGGTTAAGTTGATATCAAACATGGGCACATTTTGCTACAATGAAGGATATTGAATGGTTTTAAAATCAATGTAAAAGTTTAGACTCAATTGCTTTTACTGTTCAAAAGACTGATTGTTACTTAATTATAGTTGAGTACAATGAAAGAACAAAATATCAGATCATTTACCAGTGGATCCAGAAATTTAGACAAGTAGACTGACAAATATTTCACCCTTGTCAGTAACTGAACCTGATCACCTCAAGGTATTGTGACTTTCAAGTCTTTATTTGGGGGTTTAGGATGGTACCAAAGGATAACACTCATTAGCAAAGTACTGATGAGATTAACTATAAAGACTTCCTGTCATGCCAGTCTCTCAGCATGAAAGGATTAAAATACTCTCAATATGTACTGGCCCATAGAATGGCATTGGTTTGTTTAGCTTTTGTTGGAAGTTGACCTTCAACTTTTAACCAGCTTCCAGTGTCATCACCACCCCAAAAGAATTATTTCTGATTGTTCCAGGTCCCAGATTTTTTTACCTAGTACTCTTTTGCTCAATATGTAGAGACCCAGTACACAGCCTATGTAGAGTGTCATGTACAGCAGCAAAACTGAAGGTTCTGCATTTTAAAGTCTTTAGTATGACTTGGTCTAGCTAGCTAGGAATTGAACCCTGGACCTCCTGGGTAAGATTCGGATCAGGCATTGTTGTTTGACCCCATCCATAAATAGCGCCGTGGTGTGTGTAATTATTTGGTAGAACGCAGTGGTTATACTTGGTAAATCTGTAGGAACAGAATAAATGGCTTGCTTAATACTGTATATGATATATTAATATTCACTTTTGCTCTTATTCAGAAATAATTAACTGCCTCATGTGCTTTGAAAGTTTTTCATCAGATACTGTATTTTAGCAGATCCCTGTTTATATATTTATATATAAAGATATAGAAATTGATTATCCTTGCATCCAGAGAATGTCTATAGATTTTTAACTTTTTACACAAATGTGTGGTTATTTAATTGTGATATCTTTGGCCTTTTCGGTCATGGGTAGTTACAGTATTATCAAAAGTTTATGCTGAGATTTGTAAGTAAAGTAAGGAGAATTTGGAGTGGTTATCCTTGGTTAAAATTTAGGCCTGATCCTTCCAACCCAAACTACATTTTTTTTTTATTATCCTTCATATTTTCTTAATTGGCACATGCAGCTCTTCGATTGACAGCTTGTTTAAAAAATGCATAGTATGGAAACTAATTTGTACTGTACTGCATGAGAGTTTTGATCCATTAGCACATATTGGGGTCATGTATACTCTCTCTGAGGCAATGAACTGAGATTGGATGGATGAGGATGAATTTTAGACAGTTGGGGGAGGGGCTTAAGTAAGTAGGTTAGGAGAATTGGAACTGATTGGGGTGGGAGGATCAGGCTGGCCATTCAATCCTTGTGAATGTAATGATGATGCTGTTTATGCTCCTGTTTATTTACTTTTGCACATTTGAAAATAAGATTAATTGCCTAATGTCTTTTTGAAAGCTTTCAGATAGCGGTAATGTATGAAAGCACTGAGATTTTTGTGTAGATGGTTACATATGAAGATTTCAAGATCAAATATTCCTTTCATCCATCAATGTCATTGAATTTTTAACTTTTTCCACAAACGTGTGATCTTATAATGTTGATCTTTAGTCATAATGGTCAAGGGTTGATAAATATCAGAAGTTTAGGGTTTATTTAAATTTGAGGATTGCTCACTTTAAAATATAGTTTATCATTTTATGAACTTGGTACTTTGTACAGTAGAAGGTTTTACAGGGTCTGATATTACACAGCCCTGAAGTCAGTACAGCAGAATGTACTGTATTTTATTCAATTCAAGTAGCAGAATTAAAGTGTGTTTGAATTTTTTTATGTCTGCAGTAGAATAGCAACAAATGTTAGTACAATTGCTACAAGCGTTCTTTCCTTGGGTCATCAACCTTTTACTTGCTATTTTGAAGCAATGTGAAAATTATTTTAAAATTAAGTTGAGATATTTTTCTCTTAAATGTATCTAGTCTTAATGAAGTTTGAGATTATGTTAGTTGTACATTAAGTTCCCTAATACAAAAAAGTTGTATCAATTCCAAATCCACAGGTTTTTCCATGCTTCTGCAAGTGGTACTTGAAGGGATTTGCATGAAAACCATGGGCGTTCGCAGAAAAAAAGTCAGGGGGGGGGGGCAAAATTTCTAGGTGGGGGCAAAACCTCTGAGTCACCATGAATTGACATGAAAAGTGCGAAAATTTCAGCCCAAAATTCCTCCCAGATCGTCGGAAATGGCATTTCTAAAGCCTATTTTTGGCATAGAAACTCGGAAAACACGTTTTGTTCGGGTTTTTGCTTTGATTTTTATACGTTTTTTCAAATTTTTGATTTTCCAGGGGGGGCAAGTGCCCCCCCTTGCCCTTACCTGCGGACGCCCATGATGAAAACCTGTGTGTTCCTGTGAAATAGATGTGGGTTTGCCAGTTATCTCACTTTGTCGCAGGTTGGCCTCAGGTTTGCCACAAGTCAGCCACAGGTTTGACTGGCAAAACCTGTGGCAATCAAAACAAAGAATTTACAAAGAATATGGAGTCAAAACGTGTGGCTTCAAATTGGAGACAAGAAAAGTTGTGTAAGGCTTTGCAAACCTGTGTCCAGAAGGTTCCAAAAACACAGGTTTGTCACCCAGGAATGTGCATGATTTCCTTTGCTTTTTACAGGTCATCATGCATGGTAACTGACACTGGTTGACTCACTCTTTCATGTAAGGGTTTTTTTCTCAAGTACTGCATCCCTACGAGTTCATGCAATTCAAGCTGTAAAAGGTTGTTATTCTTTTTGGATTTATAATGTAATCAAAGTTGGAAAAGGATATTGTGCTTTGTGGAGTTTACGCCACATTACAAGGTTGAAGGAAGGGAGGAAAATCAGGGTTCTCGTAACTCGGGCTGGGGCAAATGTTTAACATTGCTGACAGGCATGAAGAACAGAGTGGTTGACTACTTTTAGGCTTCGTCTCACATACCTTTTATGACCATGATCCTTGGTGTTACCTCGTGTTTACAGTAAAGCAAAGCCACAGGTTAACCTTGTGTATTCCAGTCTGTGTTCTCACCTACCCTGTGTTTCTTTGATTGGGTAGTGCTACCATAGTGACAAGGTCAAATATTTCACATACCAATTATTGGAAATGTTAGAAAATACCTGTCATCAGTGCCCTAAACACCTGTGACCTTGCTTGATTTAAACAAAAACAAACAAGGTGTTTAAAACAGCATAACCTTGCAATTTGAGGTGGATTGAAATTTAAACATGCGCGCAGACTGCGTTAAACTGCATTCCCACGTTACTCCAGCATGAGGTAACATATGGTGTAACCTGGAGTGCGGGGTACCTGAGACCAAATTAGTCTAAGTGAAACATGTTGTTAAAATCTCCGAATATATTACTGGCTTGCATAAAGTTCCTTATTTGTGGGAGTTCAGCTCATGCAGTGTACTGTAAAAAGGATTATTTGGCTCACTAGTCTGTTGATACTTGCATTTCATGCATGCTTGATTCTCCTTAGACCCTGTGATGATAAGAGTGAGCTGCTGACCATTTCAAAGGGTCTAGTTTGTCAATGTAGTAAACAGACTTTTGGTTGTAACTTCATTAGTCACCAAAAGTAAGGTGTCTAGTAACAGATTAAGTCTGGACTGTGTTTAATTAAGCAAACAACTTCAAATTAGAAATGGACAGTGCCTTTATTCAGAAGAATTAATGTTATGAACAAAATTGAGTGAAAATTCCACAGCAAATGTCTGAAAATTGCAATGATGAAACAGCTCATTATTGACAGAAACCTCTTCAGTCTTCAGTTCACAACTCCAAAAGGCTAAGACAACCATCACAGAGTTGCTCTCAATTTTCTGTTTTATGCCAGTAACCTGCTTACATGTCCATTGCTTGTTATTGTAATTATTTCATCCTTGGTCAGGCTGCTGTTATTCTACAAGACAGCAATGTGTTGGAAGAAGAGTGTTCCATAAAGCTGTACAATTTATTTACGCTTCATTGCACTCACATATATAGTATTATAGTTAGAAAAGACCAGAGGCTGCACCAAAGGTTTCATGGCAATGATTGGAAGACTAATCAATAATGAAAGGTGTTACATTTAATACACTACTAGCTGAGATCTGGATCTAATCACCTGGGCATGGTCAGTATATTGTCCCAGTTGGTAAAGCTAGGCTTCAAATACCACGGCCTTTATCTTCTTGGCCACAGCACAGGTTTGTAGAACATATACAGATGTTTTTGTATTTGGTGGTGCATGGTGTTAGGGATGATGCAGTATAGTTTTTTTTTTTTTTTTTATAATGAAAACCTTTTATGTACATTAATAAAAAAATTATCCATGTTGTTACAAGAATGTAGGAGTTCTTTCACTTAATTGGGACTGTGTTTGTGTTGTGAAAAATCTCCCTATCTCAGCATGCATGCAGCACATTGACCAGTTAATACTGGTATTTGTTGTTAAGTGGTTATAAATTCTATTAACTCTCCCTACAGCCTGCATATCCTGTAGTTTTAGGTCAAGCTTTAGAATAGTGCAATATGGTCCAATAATTCAAATCCTGTACTGTGCATATATCATTCCAACCTAAAGTTTCATTTTTCTTAAATTGTTTTTGACAACATATTCAAGTATAAAGCAGTGTACATGGCATGATAGTTACGTGACATGTCAGCAAAAAGACCGTACTTAAATGACAAGAGCAGTCCCCCCAACTTGCAGTATGAAGTGTAATGGACTGTCCTGTCTCATGATTGGCTGTTGAGAGTCATGTGACAACATTTTTCTCTGCAGATGTGAAATTTACTGGAAGTAACTGCTTTTTAGTTTACTTATGAGCAATACTGAAGTCATAAAATAGGATGAAAGATATTTTGTTTGAAGAGAAAAAAGATGAAAATTCCAGAGTTGTTGATGCAGGTCAACGACTTGTGTCTCAAGTAAACTCCAGTCCCGTTTTTTTTTACTTGTGACTTGACTGGACTTGAAGAAAAATTACTTGTCAGCAACCCTGGAAAATTCTGATATTTAGCTATCATCGCTTCAAAATAAGTTTGGGGAGACTGCTCCTGACCTCCAAGGAGTATATCACATAGGGAAAATAATCATTGAAATTAAGTCAGTATGTTGTATGGTTCTCAAGGAAGTACCTGTTTAAAGTTTGAATATTTTTGAAGCAACTGGTTACTCATGCAATTGTAGTGTGATGTGGATAATTTGACAGACTTTGACAGGAATTTCAAGTTTTCTTGGTATTTAATGCTTTTTCATTGGTAAATTTCTCTTTTTGACCCTTCGAAGTCTTTGAGCTTTTACAGTTGTTTGAAAATCACTTTTAATGAATGTGCATAATTATTGAATATAGTGTAATTTTATTGTGCAAGAGGGAATATTTATTTGCTTGTACTTCAACGACAATCATCAGGTTCTATTTTCACATTTTTTTTCAGAATATCTGCATGGAAATATTGAGTTTATATATTTATTACTCCAAATGATTTGCCTTATACATTATGTCATCAATAAAGGTATCAACATTAGTAAAGGAGGCTGTACCATCATTTTATAGACTATTCCGAATAGTCAAGTGATGGTCCAACATAGTGGGGCATTAGTGGGGTCCATCAGCTTTAATCTTGTGAATTCTTCACTTCACTGATGTATTATCATGAGTGCTTGTATACTAAAACACTCCACAATACTCTCAGTTTCACTGAATATGAAGGTTTAGAACTATATTTAGACAATAAAATTAGATGATTATAGACTGGACTCCACCAATATCCCCCTGAACTAGCTGCTCGGATAAATCTATAGGCGTCACTTTTACAGGTGGCACTTTTTTACCCGATAAATATTTTGGAAATTTTCTTTCAACAGTTGTTAAGACACTTTACTTGAAAAAGTACACAGGTAGCCTGCAATGAGTTCATAGATTAATCGGAACAGTCAAGAGTTGGTCTGATTTTAGTTGACCATAACTGGGGTCTATTGCCTATAGTCTTTCAATTTCATTCCTAAATTTCCTGTTATCATGGATATTTGTACAAGAGTTTGCACAAAAGTTCACATTCTTCACAGTAATGTGAGGTGAGTGATGGTGTGCAATAGGTAATTCACAAGCCTCAAAATTTAAGGCCAGTTGTTTGGGTTTTTTTTGTTTTTGTGCTTTTAAAAGTGTACCTCAAGTTTGAAATTCCAAAAATTATATATTACAAGTCATGAAAACTGGATCCAAATGGTTGGACCCCACTCCCTTTTTGACAGGAGATTCTGATATCGATGCCAATTAGGTATCAAATATTGAAGGTTATTCCCTCAATTTAAAATGATAGATTGTTCTTAGTGAAAATAAAATATGTGTATTTCCAGAAAGTTGCAACTCTCTGGTATTTCCTTGTTTTTCTGAAATCTACTGCACCTTGTGCGAAAATGTGTTTGCATCCTTACAGTCGTAAAGAGATGTGACTTAAAAAGCATTGCCTGTAATGTTATACAAGAAAACAGGACATGCTCAAGGTCATACACTGAAAATTCTTAATTTCAAAGAACACTATGTGAGTTGCACACCAAGATTGTCATTTTTTGGACAATGTAATATTTGGATTTAATTATTGAAGGGGAAGTTTAAGCAAAAATTTTAAATTTCATATGTGAAAGAGGAATCAAATCTGCACAGTGTGATAAAAGTCCCATTCAAATTGGACATGTATTTCTTGAGATATCAGTGAATGAAGTCAGTAGATTAGTGTTCATAAGTGAGTTTGAGGGCAGCAGAGCTTAAATTACTTCCTCACATTGACAAGGAATGCTTTGTTTCCCTTTGTTTTATCAGGCAGTTGTGTTGACCTTGAAGTTAATAGAACAGGACCTCCAAGTGAGGGATGCAATTAAGTTTGTAAAGTTTTCATGCCAGTTATGGAATCACATTCTAATAATATGGGGTTGTTGAGGAGAAAGTCAGCTCTAAACTTTAAAAAAAAACAAAAGGCTGTGTACTAATGTGTGGATATGATGTCATATGTGCTTGCTTCAAGTTCACTTTTTGTTGATAATAGGGACAACTTGATGGGCCCATATCTTGAGAACCAAACATCGGATTTCAAGGCAAATTCCACCAAATTGCTTGGATTAAGTACTCCCTAACATGCCAAATCCTGTTGTGACCTTAAACCCTTCTTTTAAATAAAAGAGGTACACTTTAAAGATCATGTGTATAGTATCTTTTCATCTACAGTAGTAGTCAAGCATGGATCCAAGGGGGGGGGGCTTTTATGGCTTCAGCCCTCTGTGCATGTAGAGACCAACGTTTAAGAAAATATATGCCAATTACAGTATATAGTTGCAAATTCACAGCTTTCCACATGTTTCTTCCAATGGTTTTTGCAGGGATTTACATGAAATCAGACTTTAGGACATATAATGGAGAATTATAAACAAACTCAAAAACTGAAATAATTAGTGGAAGTATGAAACAGTATCCTGGCATAGAGGTCCCATGTGCTAGAGTAGGGTTACCATCAGTCTCAATTAATCAGGATCATCCTGTGAGCATCCAGGCTGGTACGGCAAATCATCCTGATTTTCTCTAAAACAAATTTAGGCTGGGTGCCAACCATGCAGGACAACCATCTACTTTCCTTTTTCATATTATATGCAGACTGATGGAACTCACTTTACTGATGGCATACATGTTGTCGTTTGCATACATTGATTTTCAAACAACTACAGCCAGGCTAGCCTTAGCAGATGACAATTCAGCATGGTTCTCCTGGCCCAGAGTGATGTGTGTGCATGATAAACTGTACCGGCCTGCAAGTGTTCAACACTGAAGAAGAGTTCCCATGTTCTTTGTATGTTCCAAAACAGTCCAAAATAGAGTCAAATACAGCCTTAGCAGGGTTGTTTGATTTAAATCATGTTGATTAAAATCATGATTTTAATTGAAAAAATCATGATTTAAATAGCAAAAAATCTGATTTATTGATTTAAATCACTGATCTAATTCCTGTTTTTTTTTAAGAAATCAACAACCCTAAGCCATAGTGTCTCTCCGCCAGGTAAGGGAAACAGGGATACCAGGCCACACTAACACAACTTTGGACACACAAGAAAATTATAAAATGGTCAACAAATCAGCTGCAATAAAAAAAGCAGACAGAGAAATGGTCACGTTGGTCACATCAAGGCAGTGGCTTCCATAATTTATTGAAATTTTAAATTGTACATTTCAATAATTTCAAAGTACATTTAATTATAGAACAGCATGACAATACATAGATACTATTCAAATTACCCTGAGACCTTTCTTACAAAACGTATACCTTATTGTCACTTTGTCCTACTTTAACTGCATCACTTATGTATACATAAGGAAAGAAAACTGTAATCCCTGTCCCATTGTTGCACTCACCCCATACCACTGGCACCAATTTGTTTTTAAATTTAGGGGGGGGGGATTGTTCCTCATTTTCACAAAAAAAAAAAAAAACTGAAAAATCAGTCAGTGTACAAATTCTGAATTCCATCAAATTGATGCCAGAGGAAAAATAAATTTTGATATTTCAAGTAAGAATACATTTTGATAATACAAATGATAGTTAGAGAGAGTGGAAGAATGCCACAAATTTTCAAGGTGTTCTCCGTGACTGAGGAAAAACTGGTAGTGTCATTCTGCCCATTCAGTAAATTATTGAGTATGAAATCTGTCCTAATCCTGCCTCAGAAGAGCTGATTCAAATAAATTTCTTCTCTCTTCTTACTCCTGTCCATCGCCTCTCTGGGGTTCGATTACTGGCTGGGTCATACCAAAGAATTTGAAAATGGCACTAACTGCCATTTGTGCTTGGTGTTCAGCATAAGCAATGGAGTAAGGAAAACAAGCCAGTGAGTCACAACTACAACCAAAAAGCTGTAGCCTGTGCAATTTGAAACAACTGAGACAGGGCCAAAAAACCTTGATCACTAAACTAACTCCACTGCCTTTCTTCATTATATTCTATTTCAGTTATCACATTAGATATATCTGAGGAATCTTTGGTCATCAATAAAAGATTGGCCCTCTCACCCCAAACTACAATTCTGGTAGGGGGTTACTGAAATTCTCAGTTGGCTCAGCACTTTGTTTCACAGCTAATTCAAACAATGTAGAATACCAAAGCTTATATTACACAGCATGAACTGTACTGAGAGTGTTTTCAATATACACATTGAGCTTTTTTATACTCACCCTGAAGCAATAAACTGAGA
This sequence comes from Holothuria scabra, assembly GCA_037179385.1. NCBI lineage: Eukaryota > Metazoa > Echinodermata > Holothuroidea > Aspidochirotida > Holothuriidae > Holothuria > Holothuria scabra. The sequence goes on from CM074197.1 coordinate 27,443,502, forward strand.
TTGTGTCTAAATGAAAATGAATTTCAGACAATTGTGGGAAGGGCTTAAGTAAGAAGGTTAGGAGAATTGGTACTGTTTGGAGTGAGAGAATTGGGCCTTTAATTCCTCATTCCAACATTTATACAAAAGGTGCTTCACTTAAAGACAACATAAACAGAAAAAAAAATGGACGGACTTTAATATTTGTAAACATTCAGTCTTGTGAGTACAGTATCAAGGCTTTGTAGAAGTCAAGGTATTCTTATCAGTGTCAAGCACTCCAGAAAATTTCACTAAAATTAGCAATGAATGATCAATAGGCCATGAATCCACTGCAACATAAATTATCCTCTTTTGCAGTAGATCCCACAATACTTAATCAACTAATCTTGAATGGCAGAGGTCTTGTCTCCTGCACTGGGCTTATGGCGACTGTAATATTAACATAAACTATACACGAATCCCGTTACTAAGTGATCTCGAGATCTGGCAGCCATTTGTGGGGTCCATCTTCTCACCTTTTTTGTCTACCTGTACCGCCCCCCTGTGGGCTGGGGGTTGTAGAATACGCCCACTGTATTTCCCGCCTGCAATAAGAGGCAACTAAAGGGAAACCAAATTTGAACTTGAACCATACTTGAAAATAAATTTAAATTTAAAAAAAAAATTCAAACTTTTTACCAAGTTGACTGACACTATAAAACAAGTTTGTGTTCGTGTGTCGTTAAATCTTGTCTAACTGACTAACTTGTATACTGGTTCCATGAAGTTGTACTCAATTTTAAAACCTGAACTCAATCTTCTTACTGGATTAGGGATTGTTTGAAGTCATCTGTGGTATTAGTATTCAAAATGATTACTAAAATTAAGGCAATTTCTCGCCATTACCTGACTGTCGAATTCGTTGGTACATAAAAAATAAACTCACTGCTATCACTTGAAGCAATAAATCAATGCTACTACACATTATAAGCAAAGATGTTTAAATAAAAGTGAATTTTGAACACTGAAATTCCAGTCGATGTAAATGAAATTGGCCCCTTTAATTCATATACACCTGGTGAAAATTAAAAATATTTGAAATTGAAACTACGATGTTTTCCTGGTCACAAGTTACAGTGATGACCGACACTGCCCAAGGAAACAACATAATAGCCACGACAGGATTACATCAATGTTCCCAAGGTTCCATGTTCCCAAGGTTCAATGTTGCCAAATCTTCAGAACATCTGCACTTATGGGAACATCGAAATGTGGGAATAACAAACCTTGTCATCAACGACAATCATCTGGATAATACGAAAATGGGGAATATCAAACCTTAGGAACATGGAACCAGTGTTGTTACAAGTCACGACTCGAGTCACATCCTCTCAAAATGATAGTGACTCGATAGAATTCAGAAGTAATTTCCCCAGTGAAATTGAACAGTGACTCGAGTCAATGACGCGACTCCAGTCACTTAAAAGTTTGAAAACTGGTGAATTGAGTCACTAATCTACAGTAGTGACTCGATTGCAACACTGCATGGAACCCCGGGAACATCAGGTAGTCCATGCCACTATCATGAATGACTATGTGTTTCAGGTCTCCTGTGTCAAGCACAAAAATGGCAAGTACCTACTTGGAAACGGATCCACTTCTCTGGTTGCACATACTGCTAAAATCTACACTGCTCACATAAATTATATTAAATTATCCATTAAATACTCTTCCAAAATATGACAATGGTATCAAAATGCTTCTGAGCTCAAGGCAGTTTTGTGAAGTTGGTTGAGTCTCTTATAAGCAGCATTTAATGACTGCATGCTATAGTATGTATCAAGGTTAACAGTTGATATAAAACTGCAATGAACTTCAATTCAACTTATCTCTTGAAACTTCTAAATAGAAATATTATGCTACAGTAATACAGATACCCTGTTACTCTGATCAAAAAAAATTCTTTTTCTCAGTTCTATTCAAATCAAAAACCAAAAAATCTCCAAAAAGTAGACTACAGTCATTGGTTTCATTTTTTAATATGAAGGTCACATCCTCTCACCCCAAACTACAATTTTTGTAGTAGTCCACAGAAATTTTCGATTGGCTTAGCTCTTTGGTTGACAGCTAGCTCAAAAATGCAGAGTGAAACAGCTCATATTACACAGCATGTACTGTACTGAAAGTGTTTTGATTACACAATGTGGTCTTGTCATGGACTTCCTATACATGGACAGAGCATACTGCTCGGTACATTGTCCCTACCGGAAGTGTGAGAAAAAGCACAACAAGATGGCCCTCTGCTATGTTTTTGTGTGAAAGTTTGGACTTGCTTAAGTATATCCCCATATTTTGCAAGAAAGTTGAAATATTTTTAAAATATGGCAAGGTAAGGTCACGTATTGCAGGAATATGATATTTTTCCCCATTCAATGTTAAACTTTTGCTTGAAATATTACAGAGTCGTCATCAAATCAGACGATTTATAGGTTCATGGCGACCACCTTGGTGCGCCTTTTTTGTCCCAGATGGTGGCAACCAGCTGCGGATCAGACGTACACATCACATGCTATGTCCATGTATATAAGTCTGTGGGCCTTGTATAATCACCCTAAAGAGGATTAAACTGAGATTGTGTCTGGATGAATATGACTTAAAGGCAGTTGGGGGGGGGGCTTAAGTAAGTGTAGGTTAGGAGAGTTGGAACTGTTAGGGGTGAGAGGTCAGGCCTTTAAAATATCTGACTACGACGTTTTCTTCAAGGTGTAAAAGTTTCAAGACTCACCCTAATGATGACTATCTAGACTTACCACTAGCCCTCCCCTTCACACTTCAGTCTCCTTCTACCTCCAGCTGCAAAATATTACTGCAATAGTGCTGACAGTGCTGCACAGGAGTGCAGATTACTAGCAGCCACTGGATCCTGGCCCAGTTTATAAATTTGCAAACCTCCAGAATATTTACAGTACGTCGATCAATCACACATGCAGAAGCAATCTACTGTACATCAGTGTCTTATTACTAGCCTTTGTGTGGAGGAGGTTTTCAATAATGCATCTGCATGCAGTACTCACAAACATGAAAAGTTGCTTTGCAGATTCGAGCACACAGTACCAGGTAAGTAAGTGCCAGGCTGAGGGGAATGCAAAAGATATGGGAGGGGTTGAGTTCCACCAAGACTAAGCTAAGCATCAGCACTGATTGGTGTGGAGTGAACAAGAAAATTTTTTACTTGACTGGGTGGCCAGAAACAACACTTCCCAAGTGTTTTAAATTGCTTGTACATTATTCATTTCTTGAAGCAATACTTTGCCAATACTGGGAACCACCACTATTTTCATTGGGGGAAGGTCCCCCAGCCCCCCTCCCCCTCCATTCTGCAACCATTGCTAACTACTTTAGTGAGGTGACATGGGGAGCATATGGCACCTTGCTATAATAATTTTGTCACATCGTTGGAATTTTGGGCACATTTTAGATGCACAGTGCATGACTGACTGCTGATTTCCAAACAGACCATCCAATTTTTGTCGCAGGGTAGTCAGAATTCAAACAGGGGAGAGAAATTAAAGCAAAGACTTTAAAAACAACCCTCCTCCCTCAAAAGGTCTCATATTTTTCTTATCCATTCAACCAAAGCCCTCCTTCATGGATTCCCAGATTCAAACCAAAACATTCCCAAATTCTAATGTGATGCTTCCCTGAAGAATTTTTTTAATATCATGAGAATTACTTAGTTTGCTCTTCCAATAGTTTTGTCTTTTCCATGCCCTTAGGTTTGTAACTTAGTTTATGCCCTTAGGATATATAAATCAAATTTAATTAAACTGATGAATGACTTCCCAGAACCCCAGAACCCCAAAGGTTTCCCTGACAAAAGGAACCTTTTTTCAGATCACAATACTTTTTCCTTCACGTAAGTAAAGAAATTTCTAAATTTACTTTGCAATGACCCTTAGCTTAGACTATTGGTCCATTATGGTCAGGTGACTATGCATTATTCAAAGATAAACTCACAGTAACAGATAAAATGCACTTAACTACAGCTTCTCCATTACTTGGAATTAACTAGTGTGGCCTAGTTTTAATGCAATTAGATGTGAGCATGTTAATTAAGCAGTTCCTGTTACCTAGAAAGATCATTTCATGCTTAACTGGTATATAATACTATTGCACGTCAATAAAAACAATACTAGAAGTTAAAATAGACACAAATATTGCCAATTTACTAGATGTTAATATCCCTACTGTCTGTAAAGGCAGAATGGTTACTATCAACACACCTGTTACTACAGTGGTAAATTTTACAGCAATGCCTGAACAGAAAGGTTGCCAAGATATAAACTTCGAATCCATCTATTGGCTGACCACTTGACCTAACGTCTGTTGACCAAGCAGGCTACAGAGAATATCCTCTTCCCTTTGCACTTGCCTCACTGGAGTCATCATTATATGACTCATACAATATAATGTGTCTCTTCAAAAAATATTTTTGTTACATTATTTCTTAACTATTTTACAGCCAGTGTCCATTACTGTAAGAGCACTTTCTTCAACCAAGTAAGCGTTGAACAGTTTATGTCCCAATTTTACATAATAGTACAGGCATGGCAGTGAATGAAAACTTTTCAGCACACATAAAATTCATCCTTGTGCTACACATACCTTACTTTAACATGAAACCAGCGTAGTTACATGATACTTCACACATGACTTCCAATCCCTCAGACCTTATTTTTCCTGCCCTTCATATTTCACATCCTTTTTCTAAAGTTCTCCCGACCCTCTGGCAAAGGGCCATCTGGCGACACCAAACTTTCATAAACTGCATCCTAAAGAAGCTTTACATGATACATCCCCTGAAGGACGACACTTAACCAACCTCACGAGACTGCGTGTCTGGTCTAACGGTAGAGCATCCACCTCTCACGCAGAGGGCCCAGGTTCCATTTCCAGGTCGAGTCATACCAAAGCCTTCAAAAATGGAACCTACTGCCACTGTGTGTGATGCTCTGCATAAGCAATGATTTACGGAAAACAAGCCAGTGAGCCACAACTGGAAAAAGGCCGAGGTCAGTTCGACTTGAACCAATAGGTTGGAAACTGGGCCATACAACTCCATCTAACTAACTAACAAATTGACCAACCTCACGGCCCTCAGACCATTTACATCATTGGTCTGTCATGTATGGCTCCACCCATCCTTGCCTAGATACAACTGCTGTCGTAGCTTTATAACTGTGCTTACACAAGCACGCCATTCCAAGCCTCTAAAACTACTACCTCAAAACACATGAAGTACAGCAAACAGCGCCACCCAAACAGGGCTCCACCAAATGGCAACAACATGGGCTGGCCTGAGATTCAAACTTCGTCAGCACTTCATCAGTTCACCTGTCTCTACAGGAAATTCTGAGATACAGAACACCATGCATCCAATCTTTTGACAAGAGTACTAACCAAAAGACTTTTTTAATACCTGAGATTGTTCCTTCATATCCTATCACCCAAATTCTACCTAACTTTTTCAAACTGCTGTCTCAGCCAATCAGAGTCCCTGTAGAATCTTGGATCACCCAATCTGAGAGCTGTCCTCTTGTAGTAGTAATAATAGAAGACTGCACCTAAAAACAAACAAATTCAAAAGTTATTACCATGTTTGTTAGGTGGTGACACCCACACCTTCCCCTTTCTACCCCCTGGTTGTGGGGTTTGCCCCTAGCCCTGTCAGACAAACTTAAAATTAGCTGTACACTGCAGCTAGTAACTCAGGTTTTGGGATAGGAATTGTTCTTGCACAACAAAAATTGACCAGACAGAAATTTTTTCGACACCTAATTGACAAGACTACCAAGGGCTTAATTCAAATACACGTAGTAGGAAATTTGAAGCAATAAACCTCAGTAATTATCAACTAGGTGAAGTTCTTTCCCAAGGGTAATGTACTGTTTTTCCATCCTGAATGACCTACCAAGTTCAAGTACATATCTCGCCATTGGTAACCAGGGTTTCCGGCAGAGGGGAGAAAGGGGAAGATTTGTTCCCCCCTTTTCCAAAAGTTTCCAAAAGAAGGTGGGTCAAATCCCCCCTTTTACTTTTCCATAAAAATTAAAAAATTGTCAATATCTTGGTTTCTCTTTTTAAAGAGAGGACACTTTTTCAGCAATGTTTGAACTTACACAAATAAATGGCCAATAAAACCCTTCATATTGCACCTTACAAGGGCCTTGAAGCAAGCTTCTGTCCCCCTGAACCCACCTGTAACTTTAACCTGGGACAGAATCAACTTGGACTTAGGGTTCAGTGGTAATCCACCTCCTCCCTTTTTGTGTTTCTGGTGGAATCCCTGGTAACTGCACTCTCACTTAAACAAAATTGCAATAAGATGAAATAAAATTAAAAAGAAATCAAGGGCAACAGAATACTGTAAGGCGTAAACAACAACCACAGAAATGAAACATCCCACATTGACAAGAATCCCAATAATGAAGTCCTAAAACATTATGAACCATGTATGGACTACTTTGGAGAGAAATGATAGGATCATTGTGAGATTTAGCTGTTCCATCAAAATAAAAATTCTCTTACCCTTTAAGCCCCACTCTGTTAAGTCCCTATGGTTCCCAAACATCCAGGAAGCAAATGTTCCCTGCATGTTTCCCTCTTCCGCAAAAAAAAAAACTCTACCTCCACATTTTCCTTGTTTCCTAACCTAACCCTGATCAGATATTCAGGAGGCAAACATTTCTGTTTCCCTGACTGGAAAAGAGGAACACGATCTCCATGTCCTTCTCAACTGTAGCAGGAGCTTTGTACCACAATAAATTTATGGGGATCCAAAATGTGTAGGGGAGGGGGGGGGGGACTTCAATATCTGTGATAACTAACTGACTATTTTTCAGGACATACTGCATTCATGTCATTAATTGGGATTGAATTAATTTTAACTCTTTCTTTTTTCCAATTTTTTGACATGTGAAGGGTTTTCAAATTAATTTCAGATAAAATTTAATGGTACCCTTGGAAAACTTTGGTTGGCTACCATACATTCAAATGCCCTTTATATGTTACACTCTCAAATTTATGACTGCTTTAGAGTGCAGTGGTAAATTTTGGTAGAGAGAGGCAAAAAGATGGGCAATTGTTCTGATATTTGGCCAATTTTGTGCATGACAAACCCTAAGCCTGTATATTTGTGAGAAATTTTAAATGATTGATATGAAATAATCATTTTTTCAGCCCTGGGCTGATGAAGAAAGAGAATTGAAAAAATTGACACTTTCTTGGCAGTCCTTTATAAAATACATTAGGTGAAATAGCCCTTACTCAAAACTCCCACAACTAAAACCTGACCTTTGGGCAGTTAGTCGGGTTTTACTTGATGTCAGCAACCAGTTTAAAACCACCTGGAGGGCACATTGGATTTTATCATATTTTTATTGTTTTAGGGTTGGAGTACCTGGAAATTGTAAGTGGGATCGTTAAGTAGTAACCAAACTTGCCACTCAATAGTCGGGTTTTAGACTGTTAGTGGTAGTTGATTTGAGTAAGGGCTTTTTCATGTAATGTAAATATCATTATCACATAAAGGCGAGATGCAGTCACCTGAACTTATAGTAAGTGTAGTAGACTCCTATTTCATGACTATTTCATTTACTAGTCATGTGACAATATTTTCTTTCTCTTCAAAAGTGAAATTTACTAGGAGTAACTGCTTGGTTTACCTTGAAGATGCAACACTGAATTCCTAAAATATTATGAAAGATACTTTGTAGAGAAAAAAGGAAAGAAGCATGAGTTGTAGCTGTCACTTCAAAATAAATTTGGGACAGCTGTTTTTGCCCTTTAACAACTGGTCGGTAAACTAGAGATTATCCCTCTAGGTTTAAAAGTAAAATAGTAACCATGTATTGGCCACTAAAAGTTGTATTTTTCAACAAGACCTGAATTACTTCACAAATTTATCACATATAGCAAAGGTTTTCCAATTAACCTTTCATGAACAGTGGGATTTCTTTGTAACTAAGGAATGAATTCGGGTCCTCTCCTGCTGTTACAAACAGTATATCATCATAACTTAAAAATCCATACATAAAACAAGGATTTTAAATTGATGTGATAATATTGCCTACCAACTCTCTGCAGAATATACAGCGCTTGAAAGCCTGGCTTCCATATGTATGTTCTCTGTGTATCGTCCCAACGTAGAGTCTGGAAAGAGGAAATGATAAAACGAAACATCCATTAGTTAGGAAATACCTAATTATCTAATTATCTCCCACTTTGTACTGCTTCCATGCATACACTCCTTGGGTTATTAAGGTAGATGGCTCAGACATCCCAAAACATGGAGTTTTCCCTTGATCTTCAGTCAGAGGTTACTTTACTGCTTAGAAATTAACACAACTGGTGCAAATCAGGGACTTTGAGCCTTTTTCCTCCAGGCAAGGGTGGATACACCTCCAAGTGAATATAATGCCAATTGCCAAATTAAAAAATTTGCCATGAAAATGAATTTTTCATCTTTCAAAGATGTTTCCCAGAAAATTTGAAGCACTATGGAGTTTTCTCCATTTCCATGTTGTGAACCTATCATTAGTTAACGCACCAAGAGCTAGTGCATGAGTGCATGTATGGGTGTAGTATGAGTAAAATCAGGGTCATGCACTTTTTTATTGTGCAGTCCAATGTGGATCATACACCCACAGTGCGGACATCCACATTTTCATTGTTAAAATGTCGGTCTTTGATTGATGCCAAAAATTTGTGTGTGCATGCGTTTCTGGGGTCAATTGGGGATACACAAATGAAAATTCCAGTGGAACTGGGGATACCCCGCACAACAGGGATATCCCTGGTTTTAGAAAGTCCAAAATAATGCAATGTGGGGTGTCAGATAAGTGCCTGTAGCTTTACAGTTTGACATGAGGTATATCCTCCATTCCATGTTTTTAGTTCGAATGTGTGTGTAGTTTTTTTCAGGATCCCTAGTTTCCTTGCTTATAACCTGTGATTATCACCGGTTGACTAGGAAGTGCAGAATATCCCCACTTGACTAGTACAATGCACATGTCCCCGATAGGTGCCAGAAACGTGTATATGTGTGTGTGACTGCCATGCATAAGACCCAGGGACTCAATGAGTGGAGGGAGCTTACCTGATTTGTGAATCCTCTCTTATCTCACATACTACTATTGGTCAAAAGAAAGAGGTACTGTAACCTTGATACCGGTAAAGCCCTTGGTCCACACCTAGTTGTAGACTCTGGGGTACAAGCATTATAATTAGGGTACATCTTACTCTTAGCCCTTCAGTTCTCTCCAAGACATTCTGGAACTTCTGTCAACGACCATGGGCCTTAAATTTTGAGGCCTGCAAGTGCGATTGCACACCAACACTCACCTCAGATCACTATGAAGGGAGTGATTTTTGCCAACATGAAGAATGGCACCTTATGAATTATATTTTAAAGTAAAAATAAAAACCGCACACCTAACACACTCTTTCATTTCCTGGTATGATTTGTAGCACAAATGTAAAATCTAATACTGAAGGGCTAGTGCTGTGACCAGGTGAAAAAGGCAAAAACATCAGCTAAAGCAATAAAGCTTATCACCAGAGGGATTCTGGGTTTAAATCCATAGAGGATCTTTATCATCTAAGAGCAATCTTCTTTTTGCCTATCTGAAAATGTTTTTACAGAGAAGGCACTAGTTCCATGTAGATTTAAATTGTTGAGTTGGTTAGCCACCTGACATGATCCAAATTTAATGTTTCCTCTACATTTGTATAAAAGTAGTCCCTCATAACAACTGTCCTTAAAGGTTTGAATTAGTCATCAAAATTGGTTGGCTTTTAAATTGTGGGGGTTATCCTAAGACTGCAACACCAAGATGACCATTTAACTTGTCCACTTTGCTTTTTAGTTACTCCTTAGGCCTTTACATTAACACAACCCCAAAAGCTATAAAACTTTTCTCTTAAACTGAATGAAAGGAAACTGGATTAATATGGAGTCGAGGTTCAGAGCTTTAACCTGTGAAGGCAGGGGATACCTGCCTATTGGATTTCCAAATCATGCATACACCATACAGTAAGTAATGGAAGCCCTCTTCATAAGCAGTGCTGGAGCTGCTCCCTTGGGATTCTACCCAGTCTACAGCGCAGAGGATTCTTAAACCATTCACAGCAATTCACTTAACATTACGTGCACTGAAAGGTTTCAGTTCGTGGCCATGAACGTAGTATTACATAAAATTGCTGCTTAGTTTTCAACTTCTTGGCTGAAGAGGGGGCAGTATACAATAATGAACACTGGCTGTAAAAGGGTTAATATTTGTGGGGTTGAGAGCCAATTGTTCTTGAGTCTATATGCACATTAAGAATCATGAAGTGTAAACAACAAACATTGCAACAAGTCCAATGTATTTCCATTGGTTGGCATACTGCAAGTAGTCCAGAGATGTATGCAAAAGAGAGGTCCATTTTATGAAATCTTGTTATTCAAGGATTGTGAGCCATCTGAGGGGAGGATTTCCCTATGAGAATTCTTTCACTAAGGAGGTTAAGGCATAAAATTGTTATATTTTACGATTTGTCAAGTATGTTCATGCAGTAGCAAATTACACCCAAACTTGGTAAAAACTTTTTTGGCAGCAAAGAGATTCGCTTAGAATTTTGTTCAAGATGTCCAATTTCCTGAAATCAGAAAATTTCTTGAACTCTTACATCTTTCATACTGTACTCAAGCATCAAGAGTGTCTATGATTTCTGTGGGATAATGGGTAACAGTGCATGGTGAACACACAGTTAAAGAGTGCTTTCACGTTACATCACAACTGGTAAGCCACACCCACTGTCGGGCAAAGATCAACATTGTTTTAGTGCCAACAGTCACATGTGGTTCGTCGGCTGCTTTTAATCTTGCAACACTGAATGCTCACTACAGTACACTAGATTTTGCCCATCAAAAGGGGTGGGGCTTGTGACAGAGGTGAAAGCACTCTATAGAGCATTCAGTACTTTAAAAATCCTCTCACTCAACAAAGTTCAATTCTCCAAACATATTTTCCAGCCTCTGCAACATCTGCCATAAACTCCACCTTGTGTAAAATCCCATTAGGAGTATACTGTATATACATCATAGTGAACATACAAGACCCTCATGTAACCAAATCATTCTTCCTGTGAATGCAATGTAATATGAACTTTTCTGCATCCTTTCAATTTAATATCAACCACAGACAAAGACCAATTGAGAATTTTGGCACCCCCTATCAAAATAGAGTTTGGGATGGCAAGTGACTGCCTTTAACATTAAATATCTGAGTATTCTTTTTCTACTTGAAAGGGGGGTAGGAGGGGAACGGTCACATGAGACTACTTATCAGCTTCAATTGCAGTGAGAGTGTACCCTAAGTCAAACACTCATCACCCAATGTGCATTTGTAGTTGAGGATATCAAATTTCTCAGTAAAGTTTAAAAAGCTGTTCACATTCCGTTTGAAATACAGTTCAAATGTGTCGCAAATCCTTCCCTTTAGTAATCTCTTGCAACAAGGGGATACACTGTGGGCATATTCTACCACCACCAGCTCACAAGGGGGACAACCATGGAGGGATTTGCTCCGTTTTATGGAACTGACCACCTGCCAGTCATGCAATGAGTAATGACTGTCATACTTGCTCATTTTGCAGGAGAGACTAGGGACCAAACTATTCTCCACACAAGACTTCTTCACCCCACCTGGATGCAAATTAACATCATACCCAGGATGCCTGAAGCTGGAATAATGCTATGTTACACTTTTCGCACTTCCCCCTTAAAGACTACAGACATAGTTATATGTATACACTTTTACGTCACACCAGTGCCGTACCCCTAGCATAATCCCTAGGGAGGCAGTTCACGACCTATGTAGAACTCCACCATCATTAAGCATATACTAAACAATTTCAATGTCCCCCCCACCATCTCAGACTACAGCCATGTAGACTTACACAACTCTAGCTTTGCATGAAACCCTCCCTCAGGAAACATGCCCCCTGAGCTTTGTAAAATTATTCAGAAATAAAAAAGCCCCTGGAGGAAACTTTGCAGGATCTTTGAGAGAAAAAATATTTAACTACAGAAACAGAAAAAAAACATGCTTACCATGGTCCAAATGTGCAATGAAACACACATAGCAAAGTACAGAAATAGAATGAGCACAGTGAACTTAAACTTCGTAACCAGGTAACCAACCAATCCTGCTTGGAAGACATAGGTGTTGAAAAACATAAGGAAAACAACAATGGCAGCAAAGATGAGACAGACATCTTGGATTCTGGGAATGAAATTAAGAAATATATTTTAAAATAAACATTTTATTTTTACAGGACAAATTGTTGACCCATTGTTCCCACAAGGCTTCAAAACCAAGGAGGGAAATTCCCTCCTTTAAAAAAGAAGCAGGAATTGGAATTATTCCCTCCAAGACATTTTAACTTTGCAAGAATTGCAAAGAAAGGTGGAAGATTTGCACAAAGACACAATCATGCATCATAGCAGGAACAGAATCATGCACCATGATGCAAACAGTACACTTATGTGACCAGAGAAAATGTTATTCAAGTCATAAGCCATACTAAGTTTCACTAAGGCTTCAGCCAGATTGCGTTGCAGAAGTTATTTGGACACTCTGAATCTAAAATTGTCTCACATACATTTCAAAGCAAGAATTTCAACTGATATCTCTGTACTCATGTGGACTCCCTTAGCCCACCATCCTGGCTAAAGCCCTGGTTTCCAATAACCATGGAAAGAACAGCCCTAAATCTACAGTACAGATGTTAAGACTTACAATATGTTCAATTCAATGCCAGGGTGATCTGTGTAAATTGGTAAAGTTCCCTGAGCAACATCTATCTCTAGGCTGGACCCTCTACTGTAATTTAGGCCAGGGTTGAGATTTTTTTTTTTTTTTTGGGGGGGGGGGTAGTCTTAGAGAAACACCTGTGAGCATTCCTGACCACCTTAATAATTGGAACCTAGCTAAGTGAATTCTTGTGATCTACCAAGAAACTCACCAATGACATAACATAAATGTAATGTAAATGAATATACATGACCTAAAGTACACAGCACTGAATTTCCTTCACTGAAAGTCACAAATCCCTAAAATTACAGGTGCAGTATGAATATCCTACTTTTATACCCAAATCTGCATTGCACTACAAATTTACTTTTCATGCATGAGGTACATTCATGGTTTTAGAGGAAATCCTCTCCCCCTTTGAGAATAATGTCACCTGTCCCTTCTCCCCATGTCACAGACAATACACAGAGCACACTGTACCAGGCAACATTACTGTAGTATGTAAAACAAGATCCTTCAGAGAGGTCTTTGGGGGGATTCCCTCCCCTTACAGGACCGATTGCATGGTCAAGTGGTGAGAGCATCTGACTTTCAGTCGGGAGGTCTGAAGTGTGACACCTGGCCAGGTCATACTAAGGACTTTCAAAATGGAACCTACTGCCTTTGTGCTTGGTGTCCAGTACTGTAAAGCAATGGAGTAAAGAAAACAAGTTAGTGAGCAACAACTGTAAAAGGCCATGGCCAGCCTGACTTTGACAAATTGGCAAGAGACTGAGCCGTTAAACAATCTCTAACTACTAAATCTTTCCCATTGAGAAGATTTTGTGCCTTTAAAGGATGTTAGATGAAAAATATCCCTTCAACATTAAACGTTAACCTTTTAGCCCATTTGTTTATAAACATATGTGAACTTTTTCAGTGTTTTAGTAGATGTTTAATTTGTTTCTATCATTCTGTGCATCCATTAGGCTATCCTTCTATTCTGTACACCACATGTGGAGTACAGAATACAAAAACAGTAGAATAACGAGAAATACTGTAAAATCAAAGTAGCACATTTTTCATTTCATTTTCAATCATGGGAAATACTGTAAGATCAAAGTAGCACATTTTTGGCGACAGATCGGGCTCAGTGCAGTAAATATCATACCTGGATTCCTCAGTTTATGTAGCTTAGTTAGTTAGAACTCTGCTCAGGGTTGAACTACTTGGCTTAAAGGAATATTGCAGTGTCAATTTCATAGGGTTTCCAAAAAAGGGAAATTTTTTTTATCGCATGCCCCTCAAACCCCACACCTACGCTATAGCTGGTTTATAACTCATAATATTCTTGATTAATATTGGCAGATTACTTCCAATTTTTTTTTTTTTTTTGTTCTTTAAAATCAAAGTAATTTGACCTCAATTGACTTCACACCTGTGAAAAATTGAAATATTCATTTGAGGTTGAGCTGAAAAATTTCGTGAGCACAGACGATGCAGCTTTATAAGTGTCTACGGGCATATTTCATTTGTATGTGTGAACATAAAATATACAAAAGATGCTCAATTGATTTGCCAGTATGACATCACAGATTTCCCACAAAGCAATGTGTTACTGTGGTTTAAATATTTTCCTTAAAAAGTCATAACTTCTGAACCCAACATGCTATCAAGATTGAATTTTCACCAAAAGGAGAAAAAAGTGCCTTGATACTGTATTTTGAATCTTTTGAAATTTGTCAACAGAATATCCCTTTAAGTTTGCCAGCCATGGCCCTTTTTCCAGTTGTGGCTCACTGGATTGTTTTCTGTACTCCATTACTTCTGCGGAACACCAAACACAATACAGTACTATAGCAGTAGGTTCTATTGTTAAAGTCTAAGGTATGACTCAGCCAGAGGTATAACTTTAGACCTCCAAGCTGCCAGACAGAATGATGCTCTAACCACTTGACCATACAGTTGGTCTGGATTCCTCTACCGATTTCATCATGTGGATAAGTACCTACTGTAGACTATACTCACATAAACAGGACAAGCTGAATCACACTGCTAAAAGGTAAGACATCAACGAAAGCATTGATGAATACATCCACAAATACCAGAAGATATTGAAGATAAAGAACTCCTCTGTATTGGGCAACTTGCAGCATGGTTTGAATCTTCAGTTCACAAGCATAATGCAAAGTTACTGCGCCCTGTAAAAGAAAAAAATGATTTGAAATGTGATCTTACACATACAGTTTATACACGAATCAGGACAGCAAGTGATGGTCGGCCATAACTGGGGTCCATCACCTTTAAATCTTTTGATTTCCTTGCTTACCTCTACAGTATCATGGATGGTTGTACACTAATTTGTATCTTAAATTCTCCAACCTCACTAAATATGAGGGTTTGAAATTCATGTAATCAATAAATAAAGATGATTTTAGGCTGATGGACCCCACAAATGATGGCCTACAGTCACTAAAACTAGGGCTAATCAAATTCGCCTATACAGTAGACCCTTTTCCAATTAGCAATTACATAGGATTGTGGGATAGGGGTTTGATATAGCTGCTTTTTTGCTAATGGCATTTTACTATATGGCAAAGAAGTTAACACAGTAGATCTAGTTTAATGGCCAACTTTTCAACCTATTGGTTCAAGCCGAGGCAGTCACAGCCTTTTTTCCATTGTGGCTTACTGGCTTGTTTTCATTACTGCGTTTCCTATGCAAAGCATCATGCACAACGGCAGAAGATTCCATTTTTAGAATCTCTGGTATGACTCGACCTGGGAATCAAACCAGGGACTTCCGCGTGAGAGGCAGATGCCCTACCTTTAGACCAAACTAGTGTTTGATGGATCATGCTATAATCGGTAATGACGGATTACCAATTATTTAATTTACTGTAACAATCAACCTGATGCCGATTATTGATTATTACTCTAGAAAGAGAGAAGTCATGTGTTTGTCACTTAAGCAAGTGCCCCTTGCTTTGTGCAACCAGTTCAGGTTGTCCAAAAATACTGGGAATAGTTCCGTTTGTTCCACAAACAGGTTATCATTTTTGTAGGCTTAATATTTTCACTTCAAATGTGGAGATACAAATCGACCATTAACACAGTAGGATTGTTTTCAGTCAATGTCACATGCCCTAAATTTAGTTGTTAGGCCAACATCATGCTCTGTCTAGTTTTTATCCCCAATCATGTCGGAACATTTGCATTATTTTACTGTACTTAGTTGTAATTGTGTTGATTACTGTAGAATCCAGCTTTGACAAGGCCCTTATAGCAGTACGCAATCATAATAATCTTAGCGGTTCTGGGCAGCAAAACAATTGCACCTGATTAACTAATCCTATGGTTCCTTTCGGATATATCCCCAAATATTTTTAGCAGTTCTAGCTTGTCACAAACTTACGTCTTGTTTAAAAAGTAACTGCATCTGAAAACCTGAAATGCACGTAAATCAGATCCCAGGACAACCCACTTAAGCAGAGATTTGTGATGCCCTTTCATGGTGAATTTAGTACAGGGCTCGCCCGGCTGTGCTAGCTGGCTATATGAGAATGGGAAGTGCGATTGTCATTTAACACAAACTCAATGAGAAATTTCTTCTTGAGGCTTAGTATTTTCACAAGCTAAATCACATACTGTAGGCGATGGCGCCAGTTGTGATTGGAAGGTAAACCAGTGCAAACACAAAAAAATACATTTTTGATGAAATTTGGTGACTGACTCAATGTACAACCATCCTTCATTGCCTTCATTGCCTGTTACAGACCACTTACTTGGAGACCATTTCAGCAGCAGCCATTTTTGCTATTTTGAGAAATGATGGCGCTACTGGCACTTCCACATCAGAGCCATATATTTATATTGCTCTGTTCCACATAAGTGGCCAAGTTACATTTAAGTGCAACTCCTCCAACAAATATCTGTTTTCTATAATTTCTTCTCTCTTCTTCTTCTTCTTCTTCTTTTTCCAGACGGTGAGACATCCAAAAGGACATTTATACACCATGTACATGCTGTGTGATCAGTCAGGCCCCCAAAGAGTTTGTAATGAAATCCACTGGCTTTGGGTGACTTATGGCCCCCGCAATAAGACTCTCTGGGAGGTTATTCCAATCCCGAATAGTATTAGGGACAAAACTGTACTTAAAACAATTAGTCCTAGCAGAGGGGGGGCGAAAGTGCAAAGCATGCATGTTACGAGAACAACGCATAGGTTTACACAGATTACACAGAGGGATGTTAGCTTGGCCGTAAATACCTTTGTCAAAAATTATAAGTCTGCAACATCTCCAGCGGACAGACAAAGTATGTAGACCTGGATCTTTGAGGAGTGCGGTCATAGAGCCAACTTCTCTGGAGTACCTGCTGGATATAAACCTAGCAGATCTTGTTTGTACTCCCTCCAATCTATCTTGGAGTGAAATCTGATGTGGATCCCAGACGGAACAAGCATACTCCAACAAGGGCCTTAGTAAACCTTTATAGGCCGCCAGTTTGACATCTTTGGAACAAAATGAGAGGTTCCTGCGTAATAGGCCTAAGATCCTATTTCCCTTATTACAAACAAGTTGGATATGTTTGTCCCAGCTGAGATTCTTAGTGATAGTCACCCCCAGATACTTAACTGAATAAACCCTCGTCAGATTAGCCCCATTAAGAGTATAATACAGATTATTGGGCTATGCTTCCTAGTAACAGACTTAACGTTACACTTAGCCGGGTGGAATCTCATACCCCAACGTTTGGCCCACTGGCCCAAGTTTAAAATGTCCTTCACTTCACTGCAGTCACTGGGATTATTGATGACCCTATAGCAAACACTTTCATCAGCAAACAACCTAACTTCAGAAGAAGCAGCACTAACAATATCATTAATATATGACAAGAAAAGTACTGGTCCAAGGACAGACCCTTGAGGAACACCGGAAAGGACTGGAGCAGAAGCAGACCTAGTACCATTAACAACAACTGATTGTGAACGGTCAGTAAGAAAGTTATCAATCCAATTTATGACTTGCCTATACACCCCCAAGGAGAATAACTTCGTCTGTAGTAGTTCATGAGGAACTGTATCAAAAGCCTTCTCAAAGTCGAGAATGAAGACATCAACTTGTTTATTTTTATCTAAGGTGGAGGTCCAATTGTCCACAACAGACAGTAACTGTGTATTACAACTATGATTTTTTTCTAAATGCATGCTGTTTAGAGGAAAGGCTGTTATTCGCTTGATAGTGATCCATCATATTTGAGCTGATAATATGCTCAAGTAGCTTACAACATATACAAGTAAGAGAGACAGGGCGATATTGGATGGGAGAGAGCTATTGTTCTTCTTAACCAGAATGCAAAAATGCATTGAGGTTTCGATGATACGAAAATTGTACTGTTTCAAATTTGCCATCATGCGCCATTATCTTCTCACTCAAATGTTATACTAGCATGTTCAAAAGATAATTTTGTTATTCCAGATGCTTTTTTGACCTCAACAAAAGCAAAATAGATAGATAGATAGATAGATAGATAGATAGACAGACATCTTGAGATATCCCTTTAACAAGATTTTCAGACTTTGACCCCCGGTGACCCCAGATGACCTTTGACCTCCGCCAAAACAATAGGGACCATCTCATGACCATAACCCATTAACAAACCAAATATGAAATCTATCCAAGTTTCCTCCTGACCATAACCCATCAACATACTGTACCAAATATAAAATCTATCCAAATTTCCTATCTTGAGATGTGTGTTTACAATATTTTAAGACTTTGACCATTTGTGACCCCAGATTACCTTTGACCTCCGCCAAAGACTACAGAGACCATCTCCTGACCATAACCCGTCCACATACCAAATATGAAATCTATGCAAGTTTCCTTTCTTGAGATATCGTGTTTAAAAAATTTTCAGACTTTGACTCCCAGTGACCCCAGATGACCCTTGACCTCTACCTATAACAATAGGGACTATCTCCTAACTACAACCCATCCACACACCAAATATAAAATCTATTCAAGTTTCCTATCTTTAGATATCACGTTAACCAGATTTTCATAATTTGATCCCTGGTGACCCCAGATGACCTTTGACCTCCGCAAAAAACAACAGGGACCATTTCCTGACTATAACGCATTTTCATATCAAATATGAAATCTATCAAAGTGTCCTATTTTGAGATATTGTGTTAAGAATATTTTCAGACTTTGACCCCTGCTGACCCCAGATGACCTTTGACCTCCGCAAAAAATAGTAAGGACCATCTCCTGACCATAACGCATCAACACACTAATTATGAAATCTATCCAAGTTTCTGATCTTAAGATATTGTGCTAACAAGATTTTCAGACTTTAACCCCTGGTGACACCAGATGACCTTTGACCTCCGCAAAAAACAATAGGGACCATCTCTTGACTATCACGCATTAACATACCTAATATGAAATCCACCCAAGCTTCCTATCTTGAGATATTGTCTTAACGAGATTTTCAGAATTTGACCCCCGGTGACCCCAGATGACCTTTGACCTCCGCAAAAAAAATAGGGGCCATCTCCTGACTATAACGCATCAATATACCAAATATGAAATCCACCCAAGCTTCCTATCTTGAGATATAATCTTTACGAGATTTTCAGACTTTGACCCCCAGTAACCCCAGATGACCTTTGACCTCCGTGAAAAACATAAGGGACCATCTCCTGACTATAACGCATCAACATACCAAATATGAAATCCACCCAAGCTTCCTATCATTAGATATCTTCGTAACGAGACTTTCAGACTTTGAACCCAGTGATCCCAAATGAACTTTGACCTCCGTGAAAAACAATAGGGACCATTTCCTGACTATAATGCATCAACATACCAAGTATTAAATTCACTCAAGCTTCCTATCATGAGATAGCGTCTTAACAAGATTTTCAGACTTTGACCCCCAGTGACCCCAGATGACCTTTGACCTCCACGAAAAACATAAGGGACCATCTCCTGACTATAACACATCAACATATCAAATTTGAAATCCACCCAAGCTTCTTACCTTGAGATATCGTCTTAACGAGATTTTCAGACTTTGACCCCTGGTGACCCCAAATGACCTTTGACCTCCGCGAAAAACATTAGTGACCATCTCCTGACTATAACGCATCTACATACCAAATATGAAATCCACCCGAGCTTCCTATCATGAGATATCGGGTTAACGAGATTTTCAGACTTTGACCCCTGGTGACCCCAAATGACCTTTGACCTCTGCCAAAAACAATAGGGTTCTTCCTCTTAATGTGGTGCATCTATGTGCCAAGTTTGAAAACTGTCAGACATTCCTATCTTGAGATATCGTGTTAACGAGCAAAGTGTCACAAACACACACATACATACACACATACACACACATACACACACACGCACATACACACATACATACACACACACGCCATCATGATTGCATAGGTTTCTCTTATCATCGAAACCAAAAATAGGACAGATATTTGCCTTTTTCCAGTCCTTGGGGACTTGGACCACTGTTGATTGATTGCTGGAAAAGATGACTGATCATTGGAGCAAGATCAGTAGCAAGCTCTCTGAGAACCCATGGGTGTATATTGTCAGGACCCATGGCCTTACTAATCTTAAGGTTTTGCAACAACTTTTCAACCCCAAATGTAGAGATGGAAATATCGGCCATTCTGCTACAGATAGGTCTTCTCTGTAGAGGGACAGAGTCAAAGGAGTCGTTAGTAAAAACACTACTGAACTGGCTATTCAAGGCTTCAGCCTTATCCTTATCACTATTAGCTATTTTACCACAGACCTGTAAGGGGGGGGGGGGATACCATGATTATCTTTCCTCTGACCATTAATATACCTCCAAAAGGGTTTGGAGTCATGAGTAATAACTAATATCATCTATCATGCAGTTAATGTATTTCCTATGAGAATTGAATACCTCCTTCTTAATACTAGCGTGAAGGTCAACCCACTTATTGTAAAAATATAATTTGTTAGTCTTCTTATACAAAGCATGAAGTCTGTTCCTTCTCTTTATCATCCTACAGATATAATCAGTGACCCAGGGAAGAGATTTCCTAGTTTTAGAAAGTTTAGACGGGATGTTTTTTTTCACAGTTCTCTCGAGAAAAGACTTAACGAGGAACCAGTTTTCTTCAATAGTACCACTAGGCCTATCTTGTCTGCCATTTAGGTAACCAGTGGCAAAATTTCTGGTTTCATACCTCATAGTGTCATAATCCCCTTTGGAATACTGTCGGATAAGTCTACCTGGTTGCTTAGACCTAGGGGAAAAGCACCTCAACACCGCTGCAAAAAGCTGGACGCAAAGACGCATTGCGTCTGCGAAAATCATATCACAGCTAGAAATTTTCAATCCTAGTCCCAAATTAAATACACCAGCTATAAACTCCATTCTTTATTGTCAAATCACGAAAATTTCTGTTGCTAGCCAATCTTCAAATATTGGATGTTTTTTCAGTGTACAAACAAACTCGTGTGTGTTTGTTAACTCAGTTTTTGTCATTCGCGCAAAAATCACGCAGTTAGTTTCTAAGCTGACTCATTCCATACCAAAGGAATGTTATCTGTACTCTATATCGTCATACTGTAGCAGTTCACAGTCGAGCTGTGTACCACGTTTGCATTGAACGCCCGCCCAGCCGTTCTGTACAGTCTGTACTGTCCACATCATATACTGTAATGCATCTTGCCAGTCGGTGCCGGTGTCGCAAGTTAACGTTCAGGGCTAGCTGCGGACGA
Organism: Holothuria scabra; assembly: GCA_037179385.1. Lineage (NCBI taxonomy): Eukaryota > Metazoa > Echinodermata > Holothuroidea > Aspidochirotida > Holothuriidae > Holothuria > Holothuria scabra. The sequence goes on from CM074197.1 coordinate 27,465,082, forward strand.
TCCGATTGTGAAGGGAAAAAATAGCTGCGGACGATCCGATTGTGAAGGGAAAAAATAAAATCTTGAAAATTTCCAAAAATTTGCTTTACAATTATTACAAGTTTTAAAGAAGGAGTACATGCTTGTCACCCGTAATTATTTCCTTTCCAAGTACAGTACAAGTATCGGAAAGCTCCAGTCTCCCGATATGATAAATTTTCAAGCAACTAGCTGCGGACGATCCGATTGTGAAGGGAAAAAATAGCTGCGGACGATCCGATTGTGAAGGGAAAAAATAAAATCTTGAAAATTTCCAAAAATTTGCTTTACAATTATTACAAGTTTTAAAGAAAGAGTACATGCTTGTCACCCGTAATTATTTCCTTTCCAAGTACAGTACAAGTATCGGAAAGCTCCAGTCTCCCGATATGATAAATTTTCAAGCAACTAGCTGCGGACGATCCGATTGTGAAGGGAAAAAATAGCTGCGGACGATCCGATTGTGAAGGGAAAAAATAAAATCTTGAAAATTTCCAAAAATTTGCTTTACAATTATTACAAGTTTTAAAGAAGGAGTACATGCTTGTCACCCGTAATTATTTCCTTTCCAAGTACAGTACAAGTATCGGAAAGCTTCAGTCTCCCGATATGATAAATTTTCAAGCAACCCATCCTTGTTCGACCGATTATTAGAAGGAGGGAAGTCACATGTTTGTCACTTTAGTACGCGTCCCTTGTTTCGTGCATATTGTACTACCATAACCAGTTCAGGCTGGAAAATATTGGGAATAGTTACGAAACGAACGGGATATCATTTTTGTAGGCGAAATATTTTCACTTCAGAAGTGGAGATACAAATCCACCCTTAATACTGTACAATTGCTTGCAGTCCATGTCACATGCCCTTTGATAATTTAGTTCTAAGGCCAACATCATGACCTGCCTAGTTTTCATCCCCCAATCATGTTGGAACATTGCATTCTTTTACTGTACTGGGTTGTTGTTGCGTTAATGTACTGTAACTCCTTTCCTTTAACGAACCCCCTGCAAAGCAATCATGATAATCTTAGCAGTCCTGGGCACCTGTATAAAGTATCTTATGGTGCCTTTCCGATATAAATATCCCGTATAATTTTTAGCAGTTCTCGTCCAAACTTACGTCTTGTTTAAAAAGAATCTGCAACTGAAATGCATGTAAGTTCGATTCACGAAAAAACCCACGTACGCAGAGATTTGAGATGCCGTTTCTAGGTGAATTTAGCACGGGCTCGCTCGGCTTCGCTAGCCGACATTACAAGCGCGTAACACAAACTCAACGGGAAAAACTTGTCTCGAGACCGAGTATTTTCACACACTAAATCACATAGGCGAAGGCGCGAGTTGTGATTGGCTGGCTATAATCAACGTAGTGGAACCAATCACGATGCAGGGGCCAATTTAAATTTTGCAATGGATCATATGCATATGATGTCACCGAGCAAAACATGATGCCTTGTTTGGCGGTAAAAACGCACACGTACGTAAGTCTCGTGCTTGCGTGGGCCAAGAAGTTTGCTGCACAAGACCACGTGCATCGTTTTTGTTTGCAATGACGTCGTATGACAACATTGCATAAGTCCTACTGTGAATAATATTACTGAAGGAATGCTGGGAATGACTTAATTTATGCATGATAATAACCACCGAACTTCTCAAGATTCTAGGCACTAAGTGTACAAAACGTGCATATACGTTTACAAAGCTTGGGGATTTAAAAAAAAAACGGCGAAACACTGCAGCTAGATAGTCTGTACAATGTGTTTTGTGCAGAACAGTTTGTACAGCAACTTTCTGCGAGACAGCAAGGAATACACCATGAATGCACCTCTAAATCTAATTCCAAGTAGTAGGCTACTACCGGGTTATAGCGGAAAACATCAAACGATCATTCCCGTGGCAGGGGTAAAATTTATACGTTTGTGATTATCAATGCATCCTGTTTTGGCGGGAAGTTAAAGGATTGAGTATTTACGGGAATTTTAACGAAATTAAGAGCAAGTTTCAAGTATACTTAGCCCCTTTTTCCAGTTTGCGAATAATCAATGGTAGTGATCGGTTGAATGGCAGAATTTTACCGTTGCCGATTATTTACCGGTAACGGAATAATCGGCCCGATGCCGATTACTTATCAGATGATCGGTCGAACACTACAGTACCGTTACAGGTTTTCCTAGGATTGGCGAAAGGGGTAGAGGGATTTATTTACACCTAAAAGCCTTTCAAATGCCATTCACGGACAGGTTAATGTGTACAAAACCTCTGGACTATTAAGCTAGAAAATTTGGGTCCTTAAGTATGTGCGCCCTCGAAATTTTGCAAGTTTTACAGCCCTGCACCTCAATTTACAAAAGATAATGTCATGATCACAATCTTAACACTCCAAAAGAAAGATGTAACCTTGCCCTAGGCTAAATCCTTTTCGATATTACTAAAAAAAAAATTTAAATACAGTACTTTCCAGAATTCTTTTCAGAAATGAAGTGTATAGCATACAGTACTGCTCAAAAGTAACTGAGGAAAAAAGAGTGCGCTCTAATCCGAAATTACGCTCTGATTGCGGGGAGACAAAGCCCCCGCAATCCACGCAGTCAGTCTTCCATTCATAGTGCAGCAGACCCCATTCACTGTGTACTCCCATTGTACTACCTATTGTGCTTGCTGACTGTAACGGTAAGCGAAATTTACCGTTACGTATTATAAAGAGTGTTTATCTGTGTGACTATTCATGCACAGTCAACTCTTGGAGGTTCATCACAACAACTTGGAAACTTATAAGTTGAATGAGTGAATAGTTTTGATTAAAGAAAAATATTTTAGGCCTATTTGGCCCCGAAATCCATTCGTACGAAGTGCCAAATTTCCTTTACGGCGATCGTTGACTCTCGTTTAGCTTATTCGTCGGTGAACTATTGGGAGCAGCGCACGGACGTATGTGCAGTTAGCAGACTGCCAAAAGGCGCTATGCATCCGTAAAATGTCGCAATATTTTCATACGTGACATGTTTTTGCAGGAGGTAGTTTCGTTCCGCAGAAGTTTTTTTTCATTGCATAGCGAAGGGAAACGGAACAGCAATGCCCTTTCACGTTCTTGAAGATGGGTCGCGCACACGACACCAACCAAAATAACAGCTCCTTGTAACAGCTAATGAACCTTTTGTCAAAATTCTGATACAGCATTATGAAAGGACGTGTGAAATGTACCAAATCACTGTAACCCATAACTAAGTTTTTAGTAACCATTATTTTGAAACAAAATTAGAAAAGATTTTCTGCTCGCTGCCCTCAGGTAAAAACTAGCATTCCGCAGCAATTGGCCTCTGTACACAGTATACTCGTCCACAAAGCACAACACTAACTTTTATACTTTATGTACGAACAGTACGTACGTACGTGCCTCTATCAAGCAGCGCCTGCCGCGCAAGCGAGCTGGTTCCGAAATCATCGGACTGCGAAGTCATTTCGTGGCTCGTATTTCAGAACGGAAAGATTGGGAAGAAAGCCGCTCATCTTTGCCGCATGTTATACGGAGGTTACTTTTTACGTAACTGATGATAATATCGAAGATACTTTTGCCGTTCGAGGCCAATAGTACCAGACAAATTATTTTTATCGGGCGGTTGGTTGTCTTAGCAAATTTAGCCTGCATGCAACATACATGGCCGCGGCACACCTGAACACATAGTGATACAGTCCGCAGTCCCTTTACAAGAGAGGGAAACTTTTATTTGTTATTCAATGTCATGTCTCATAAACGCGCCGCGATGACATCACGGATTTCCCCGAAGTGCACTTCATCGCCAGAAAAATGCATTCCTGTAAAAATATCTTCAAAATGCAACATGCCGTTGAGATAACATTTCTACCTCTTTCTAAATAGATTTTCTTCAATTAAGCTTGTTTATTAACAAAACCCAAGGCATTTACTTTTACCCGTACTTGTATGGCTCTCTAGAGTGGCAGGGAAAGAATCATATTAAAGTGACATTAACTTGACTTTTCACTGTTTTCCACAGGTGCCCCAAAATGAAAGAGATGGGTGTGCCTAACATACAGTTTCAAGAGAGGGACTTTGATTGTCCTTACCTCCCTTCGTCAGTCAAGCATAAAAAAATATATCAAGAAAACATGAAGAAGATGCTGTCGAATTTCAAATCATTCTAATTTTTCTTGTTCAAAACTACATGCATGATTTCACTCGCACATTTGTTCATACTAATATCTTGTTATTGTTACTAAAGTTTTCTCACTAACATACACTTTGATCTTTGTGTTTTGAATAAGTTTCACCTCAGCCGACTTCATTAGAAAAGATGCAATGTTTGTGAGGCTGATAAATCGCTTAACATAAGATCTGTTAAAAAGGGGGTTGGGGAAAGGGGGAGTTTCCAACGGCTGGCTAAATGGGGTCTCTTACACACTGATAATTCATCACTTCTAGTTTCAGTCCAGAAACCATGTTTTGGCACCAGTTACCCCAGTCAAAAATTTCATCGTGGATACTGTATAACACAATTCTCAGTAGTGACAGTGCTTTGCTTGGAATCCAATTTTGAAAAGAGAATTTAGCTCATATAGCTCATTCTAAAAATGTCCTCGTCAAATTGGAAAAAAAATCTAATATGAAATCTTGTCAAAACCTTTGACTAGATTCTGCTCATATATGAAATGAAAAGTTTATCCTTGAGCTCCAGGTGAGACATTATTTGCAGATTTTGAGGCACGCTCCAATTTTTGAATTTCATTTTATGAAATACAGGCATTTGCAAATCAGGAGCTTGTTTTGAAATTGTTAGGAATTTTGGCCTTTTAAATGGACCATTAAAAAGGGCTGGCTGTTTATTGACAGTCTTTTCTTGACATGGGCAAAATTCGCACTAAGGCTTCCAGACGAAACTGGAAATTTGCCCGAAGCAGTTTTACTTGATTGGACAAAGAATTGAGGAGAATCATAGGCCTATGTTTATTTTTTGAAAGTTTGTTTCAGTCGAATGCAAGAATTTTTTTTTTCAGCAAGGTGAAATTTAATCCAAAAATTTGTGGTTTCTATCAAGTCAAACCACGTAGGATATACCAGGCTGTCATGTTGTAAAGACTACAGAGTGTCAAGCAAACTCACAAATTGGAAGATTTTCAAAACAAATTTTGCTTTTTCTTAACTTTTGAAAACTTGGAAGTTTGTTTTGGAAAGAAATGATTTTATGACAGATGTGGAGGTTGCTATTGAAGAATCCAAACTTCTGAGGAAAATCAAGTATATGTCGCAAGTGAGACTTGTATAGTTTGTTGGGGTTTCTGAACATCATCATGCTGAAAAAAGTCCTCAGACGACATTAGGTACTGTAACTTCCTGGAAAAAAATGGCTTCCTCGTAACATAAGTTTGAAAATCTGGAGCTTATATCCTGAAGGAATATTATGGCAAAAACTGAAACAAGAAAGGTAAAGCTTAAAGATTCCTTTCCCAGCAGTCACTGTTCCCGAGATTCAACCTCCACAAATGTTGGGAACATTCGCACTTCTGGAAACATTGAACCCCCGGAAAAGTGGGTATTAATCATTGCGAAATTATTGAGATAATACGAAAACAGGAACATTGAATCTTGAAAACATTTAACCTCGGGAACAATGGTTAGAACCCACCAAGACTAAAAGATAAAAATTCGAAACCTCTTTAAAGTGGTGATGTTGAACAAGATATTTAGCAAATTGGAGCATTCGATTTGTGCTCAGCCACCAAAACAGTTGAAGTCCCACACTATCCCTTGTTTTGATTTGAAAATGTAGCGAGGTCTAACGGTGGCAACTAATTTCAATCATTGTGGTTTAAGAAATGCCTGCATTTTAAACTTGGCCATTCTCAGACTGGGACCATCCCACCCAGGGAACAGTGACGTGGCCAATTATGATGTACAATTTGTGCCTTATTTTAGTGAAACCACTGAGCATGAAACATTCAACATCTGAGACATGAAGGAGTGAATTATTAGCCTAAAAACAGTGGTATAACATGTACGGAATGGGACATGATTTTCGGGGGGGGGGGGGGGGGGGGGGGGGCCAAGCTCCCAACAAGGGGATCCCCCAGCGCCTTGCTGCCAACCCTGAAAACTGAAAGTCACAATGTCTCTCCTATTTTTATGAATTATATGGCTAAACCTTACCCCTACTTATGGACATGTGAGGTGGCCTGCAGAGACGACACTTGCCATCTAAATTCAGCCAAAAATTACCCTGGTACACCTATGCCCCATCCCCTTTCAGTTTTTGTGCTAATATAACGTGACTAATTGACTACCCAAAATTCAGCTTTATAAATTGTAAAAGGTTTGAATGGAGAACAGAAGGATTTCAAGCAGTATTAGCTTCATGCTGTTTGTGATGTTAAAAAAAATAACAGATGTTTATGATTGTGAAAAATAAACCAAATCTGTAAATATGTTAGTATAAATGCCTTCAGAACACAACTGTAAGATGTTAGTATTATAACACCAACACCACCAAACAACATCAACAAAAGCAAGTTATGCATTGTGGCAATTAATCTTGGTGAGTTTCCCAATACATTGACATGGTCTCTTTGCAAGGTTCCCAATTGTGCCATAAGCTGCTTATTCAAAACCATACTCTTTGTTGTAGTAGCTGCACAGGATTTTGTTGCATCTCAAGGCAAGCTTTTCATTTCAGGACCAATAAACTGTCAATAAACTATGATGCTGGGATGATTTTTATTTTTCACTACAGAATGGAGATAATGAAAATTTGTGTTTGATATGGTCATTTTCACGGTAAAGGGTGTAACTTTGGATTTTGACACATTTTGAACCGTAGTAAGCTAAGGAAGATTCAGAATCAAAACATTTTGCACCAGGTAACTTACATGAGTGGCAGCTACCTTGGGTAGCATACATTTTTTGAGAGCTTAATATGTTCAGTTTTTACAGAGCTATAAGTACCCAAAATCTGACCTTTTTTATGACAAAATTATCGAGTCATTTTTCCAAAATCATGCCTCTGTTACAAACACTTCATTGATTATGTGTGTTATGTATTATTTGTAAGAAGACATCCAGCAGAAACTACAGAATTAATATCAGTTGTAACTCATGTTCCAATTTTGAGTAATTGACGTCTGCATTTGTCGTTTCGGAGGCTTCATTTTCCGTTAACATTTGTTAACAGACATTTCAGTATGGTTACAATGATAAAATACTGCTTGCAGCTCTCCAATCATTCTTTATATAATGTGTTTTAACACTACTCCCAGTTGGAAGGTAACTTAACCAGATCCCAGGACTTTCATGGATTTTATGAAAGCGGAATTCAAAAGGGTGAGTTTTCCGTTAACATTTTCGAAGCCTCCGAAACAAACTGTGTGACCCTCCCATATGAACAGGAAATACAATGGTACTCTACTTTGCCTCCACAAATGTATGCTTCTAGACCCTCTGTTGACTCATTCATAAAAAGTTGAGATTTGCCTCATCATTTTGAAAAGTGAGTCGATACCAACTTTCCGTTAACACTTGAAGCCTCCGAAACACAATGAAGCCTCCGAAACACCAGTAACAATAATATTCATATTTCTGCATTTTAAGTTAAATGTTTTATTCTAAATTTGCTTTCAAATTATCAGCAGAGAGGTGAATTCTTGCCCAACACCAAACAAAACCCTGTTTTAAAATACATGTTTGATAGACTCGTTAATGACTGTAAAAACTTGTTTCGGAGACTTCATACATGTGTTAACATCATCGTCAATGATAGTGTTGTCTTTGAAATCAACATTGAGGTATGTTTTTTTTGTTTCATGTTCTGATACTGCATGCTGCTAATGGAAAGAAACCAATTTGGAGCTGATAGCTGTGTTTCTAAATTATTCTCAACTGATATAGCCTAGTAAATTGATATTTTCCAAAGGGTGAAAGTACTGCCAGTCATCTTGTCCCTGTTAAAAAAGTTACAAAAAGGTGTAATTATTATTTCATAATGGGTATACAGGTACAGCCAAATTCTAAGAATATGTCAGTAATTACCTAATATAATGTAGAATATGTTTCACCATGATGTTAAGGTGCCCAAAAATACCTCTTGACCTGTTTCGGAGGCTTCATTGAATATGTTAACAGATCTGTGTTATGATTTTAAAGGCTGCCCTTGAGGGTAAATGAAATTGTCTCTGCTTTACTAACCCCCACCCTTGATTCTCTTTTCTCATGGTCTATTACAAGTGTTTTTTGGTGCATTTGTGATCATACCAGTGAAAGTGGAGAGGAGATGATGTCACTATCTGATGATATCGAGTTGTGTAACTGTTACATTTTTAAGGTAGAATACCCAATAAACATCATGTTCTACATGATATGCTGCAAAAGTGAGTTTAGTTTACTTTCAATGAGATAGTTAAGCCTACTGTAGGAGGTTCATAGAAACCAACCACAGCTTTTCTTTCCTCTGTACACAGAACACAGTCAGAATTAGTCTTTGCAGAGGTACAGTACAGTACTGTAGGGTGTAGTTTCTAAAATATAAGCATGCTCAATAAGATGTCAGAACCATTATTTTTTTCTGTTTAATTCAACTCCTGACCTGGGGTAAACCTTAATTTTACAAGTCAGTCTTTGAATTTCACTTTCTTACTGTAAACTAAAGAAGCAGTGTTGGGAAAGGCAAGTTGGTTTGATGTGTTAGGTATAGGTTGTTTCCAAATTAGTGTTGGGGCTGTTGCTCTGTTTTTGGCTGCAGAGAATTTTCCTTATATCCGATGCTGTTCAGTGGCTTCCAGTTAAGGTGATCTCTTTGGGTAAATATCTGTTGTCAATGGTAAAAAGTCTTTTTAGAAAATTTCTTGTTTTCTTTTCTCTGGACAATTGGTCTCATCACTAGAGGGTCTGGTTTACCCTTTCATTTTTTGCTTTTACTTTCTTTTATTCATTTTCCTTTTCTTGTGAATATATCTCCATAATTCTGATCTTGCAAAAGTGCAAGTTAAGCTTCAAGGGATAAAAAAAATGTCAAACCTGTACTGAACTTCAAGTTGAGTTTTGTGACCTTCTAGTGAATTTCAAAGAAGGATGAATTCATTTAATGGATATGATTTATGATGAGTTCTGATCAATGCAGTTACTGTACAATACAGTATTTACAGTATACTGCACCTTTGAGCAGTACAATACCATCCCTGTGTAGTAGCCATTTATATATGTTGGAATGGAATGTCGTTACTTTTAAGTCTACATTACAGTACGCATCACAATACTTGTTACAGATCTCATGTGAGGACTGGTCACCTACAGTACAGTATGCACATCCAGGTTTTTGTATTGAAATTATGGCCTTTAAATTCAAAACAGTTCCTTTCAAGAAAGAATTTTGAAAGAGAAAAGGCTTTACAGTGTCTTTCAAATGGTCTCCATAGTCCTGGGGCCCCTTAGGGTGCATTAAGTGCCTCACCCAAGGGTAGGCCTATATATTTACATGGATACCATATATCCAGTGCTGTAGGATTTCTCGGGAAGGGTTGGCTCTCCAACATTTGTAAAACATGCCTAGTGCATTCTTTTTGCAGTTCTTGCTTTGTAGCAAGACAATTGAAAGCAGTCCATGAATTTTTGGCTTTTTAATAAGGGATGTTCTCCCTGATGACAGGTGCTGTACTGTATGTCAGCAAACAATTAGTTACAGTAATTCAGTGGCAGTGCTTTGAAGAATTTTAGTTGGGAAGTTTGACACCTGAGTACAAATTCTGTGGACCCATGAGCTAAAGATATTCATCAAATGTTGGCTCACAAACTTTGTCTTTGTCAAAACATCTGTAAATGTACAGTATAGTCCAGACCATTAATTAGTTTGAGTGTTACAGTAGGCTATATCACTAGGGAGTTGTTCATAATAGTAACTTTGCAACTGCCGGTTTTGGCTTTATAGTACTGTACAGTAGTCTGAATAATTTGAAATAGCAAATCCCTCTTCCTTTGTCAAATGACATAATTACTATGCAATTTGCATGCAATTTCATTTCCGTTATATTGCATTAAGCATGTCGATGCGAAACTTGCTATTTCAGTTTAAGTACTGTAGCTTCAAGGAGACTGTAGTCTTCTTGATGGTATGTTGTACAGTTGCGATAGCCATGCCAAAAGTAAAACAATCAAGGTTGATCTGATCTACCCCAGTGGGTCAATCAAAATGGGTGGATCTTTATTGTGAGTATTGTGATTCTGCACCCTTGTTAGAGTTTGATCCATCATCCTCACTCAAATGGGAGCATTGCCAAAACACTAAGTTTGATCTAAGAGAACTCTGTTCAATACAACAAATCCTCTCCAAATTTCTTAATAATCCTTTTTTAATGTGGAATTATTCACGTTGCTTTATTCTACCGCAAGTTAAAACATCTTATTGATGTTAAAGTTGGATTTGCTTTGTATAAAACAATACACTTGTTGATTGGATATCAACTTGATTTCAGTTCCAAACATTACAATTGGGCTCTGAAAATGTAACCCAGGTTTTCTCTGAAGTTGCATGTGATCCATATAATGAACATTGGTGGAAGGTATTGCGGAATGTAGACAATAAGGAAGGCAACCTTATTCTGTAATTTAAATGGCTTTCTTCTAACACAATATACTGGATACAAAATAGGCTAAAACCTGAGAGGCTAAATGAGATTCGGATGATATTAAAAGATTCATTTCTTCCAGTTTTTCACAGTGGACAATCTGTAACAACCTTATCTATGTCAGTGTCTATTAAACATAGGTGAATGTTACCCCCATGGTGCGGTTAAATAAATTCCATGAAGAATATGTTTAATCAGTGATACAGGATTTGATAACAGTGAAATTTTCAATATTGTTAGCAGCAAATCTTTTGCTTCCTCTGTAATAGACTATATGTCATATCTTATCATTTATCAAGTCTCCTCAGTAACTGACAATTTCACGGTAGTCAGTATGTTAACATTTATGAAGTCTCCGAAACATGGGTGAATGTAACTGTAAAACCTTTAAAAACATGTTCCAAATAAAGATATACTTGATTTGTGCTCTAGTAGTTTGCTGAATTACTTTCTAAATTGCAGCTCTGAGTTACTTCATGGTTAATGTCTGATAGTGCAGATATTCCAATTACCCTTTCCTTGTAATCATTGACTGCTGCACTAAAAATTGAGAAATTTGTTGATACATGTGAGAGGTAACATGAACCTTGCTTATTAACAAATGTTGAAGGTGTTGAGCTTATGATTGAACATGTTTTTGAAAAAAAAGTTGAATCCTATTGATGAACTTTTGGCTTTGTACCATGTTAACAATATTGAAGCCTCTGAAACATGTCATATTTGTTAACTGAAGCCTCCGAAACACATTATCTTGAAAATTAGAAGTTTGGTAAGACAAATGCAATTACACTAATATTTGTGTAGGTAAGTACCCCTTAGGTACTGATGCTGCTGTGCTGTTTTGATCTACATTGCATCAAAGCTCATGTGGTGAACAAGAAAAATATATTGCAAGGGCCAGGTTTTTATGCAATTTTGAACTTATCATTAAAATATTTGTGTGACTGGGTCAGTTTGGATAGAAACAGTTTCTTTGCCCATGAAGTTCATCCTGATGGCAATTGAAAAATACCAATTACGATATAATACCTCTGTGGTGGTTGGTCATTCAGCCCTTGATGCTAATGCTGTTTTTTGTCAGATTTCTCTTGTTTTTCCACATAGGACAAATTTTCATCACATATTACGAAAGAGTTTAAGCTCCAGAACTTGTTGTTTCCTATAATTGGGACTTTTCTGCACATGATTACATAAAAAAAATTTGTGCAACTCCACTTTGAAATTTTGGTGTCAAAAATCAAAAGTTACACCCTTTACCGTGAAAATGACCATATGCTGCAGCCTTAATAAACAGTTTTCAAGTCTCTATTTGTCATTTGTCCAAAGTCGCAAGCATTATTTTTCCCGCAGGGCTAAATACAACAAGAAAAGCATAATACCAAGGGTCATATCTCTCTGAAAACTTTGTATGTTGTATGCCACTAGGGTTACGCCAGAATATACAACATTAGGTCATGCCGAAACCCCACTCTCAAAAAGTCCCGCCATGGTTGTAACATCATGTCCAATGTTTTATTGTTATTAATGTCATTACTATTCTGGTTCTTTTAGATAACTGGGTGAATCTGGTTTAACTTGGTCTTACTTAGAGCAATAGGCTAGTGCCATTCCCCATTTTAATACTAGGCTAAATACTTTAATACTAATACTATTATCCTCATCGGTGACTTTATTGGCATAGCAATAGACAGGCTATAAAGGTTACCATCACAAACCTAACAACCCAATTTCTTTCTTGCTAGGCTTGTCGATTTTTTACTGATAGTCCTAGCGTTAGGCTAGTATAGGCCTAAGCAGTTACATTGTTGAGAGATAACTCTCACGCCTTAGTAATGAACGCTTTTTCTTGCAGTTTACCTACAGTAAGACAAAGCTAAATCAGCGTTGTGTAGGCAACCATAATTTACGATAGGCGTAGGCCTAACATTATGTTTAGCCTACAACTACAAGTACTGTACAATAGTATACAGTCACGATCAAGTTGCGACATGAATCGCTCGTCTCTCGTCTAAAATAAAAAAGTCACGTTTGACCTATGCATTGCTTATTATGTACAAAATAGTCATAGCAAAAGTAGTTCCAAAAATTTAAAACTGTGATGTATTCGCCACAGTGTCCCACACAAGGAATTCTGCAGCATGAATTGCAAAATGAATGTTGCAGTCATCGCAATGATTGCATACATAGCTAGCTGGCTAGCTAATTGAATTTGCTGCACTTGCTCTAACGTTAGCAACTGTATAGCTATACGGAGATATTGCACCATTTTACGGATGCATTGCGACATTTTATAAGAAACTTGCGCAGCGGTCAGTAAGCTGAACTTCAAAGTAGTCACAGAGATATCGCTGATGAAAAAGTAACGTTAGCCGTGCAAGTTGGGAATAAGAATCGCCGTGTACGTGTACGAACGACCCATTGCTAATACCGGATCGCGTGAATATTACAACTATCACACTAATATTAATAACTGCTTTGGCTCACAACCGCGCTATAACAGTCAGTTTGAGCGATGTTCCCAGTGAATATTTCGCTACTTGAGCCGTCCGGTCCGTTATATTCCCAAATTCCCCGTTATGTTCTTACTCATTCAAAGAGCTTTGTCAGTGTTAGCGTGTCCACACGAAAAAATTAGAAAGATAATTACAATTCAAAAATTGCACCAGAAAATGCGGCGTAATAAACTAAAAGGAACAAAACAAAAATCATGTAAAACGGTTAACGGACGGCTGAGATATGAATTTTTTTGTAATATATTCTGTAAGCCGTTCCGACGACATTAGCCACCACTTATTACTGTAAAACAGAGTGTCGCAGAATGTGCAATGTTTACGATCCTTTCATAGGCTTCATTCATCACTCTTAGCCAATCACAGCCGATAATTCCAAAACGTCACGCACACACCCTCTCCCTACGTATTGAATTTGTACGCTCTGGCTAAGAAATCGTACTCAGAACTTTGTAAGAAATAACACATTTTCGGAATGAGCTGGGTCGTTTTCAACGGATACTTTAGTACTTCAGCATTTCGGAAAGATCAAACAACATAACATCGTTTGAATGAAATGCTATGACGCTTTCAACGTTACGAAATCTCAAAAAATCTATGTGTAAGCCTTCATGGCGATGCGAAGAAGAAAGCCTGACTAGTGTTGTAGGTGCCTATAGATAAGCTTATGAAAACTAGGTGAAAAGTAATCGCTATTTTCGGGATGAGCTGGGTGGTTAAATTCAGTCAATCTTATATCATTCGAAAGAAAATAAAACGAAGATTCTTAATCCGTATGAATGAAATTGTTTAATTTACAAAATGATGATGAAAAATGAAATTTACTGTGTACTTACGTTTAAAACGTCTCTATATCCCGCCAAAATGAGAGTTTTGTGATTAAAAGAGTAGCTAAGTGACTATGAATATTCAAATTATTAGGATATATTACCTTCCTACGACATCTGCCGTTAGGAACCACTTAATTAACCAGTTTTGAAAGGGTACCGTAAAATAGCGTTAGGGCAAATTTTACCTGCGTGAGGGAGTTTGGAGGTACGCACGCTCTATGGTATTTCACACAGTGTTTCTAAAGCAGCAACACGAAACCAGCAGTGGTCGCAAAAATACTCCATTTTTCGGAAGATTACCACCCAACTGGACAAATTGTGCACGACATTTGATTTGTATGTTTATTTTTTAGTGTATGAGGTGCATTTGGAAGCATGAATGGAAGGTTTAAGGTGAGATTTTGAAACAATTCTGTGTATAGGATTGTTCGTCAGATTATGTCGTCGCAGTGTCAGCGTATGTGTGGACAGGCTATCAGTGTATACAATAAGCGAATATCCTTGTTAAAACCACAGAACGCAACTGTACATCCCCGCGACTTTGGCGTGGAGCGCGCTCTGCGGAATAATAGATTCCCCACACCCATCCTGCTATGGATTGCGGGAAACGGGAGCGCATTCCATCAGTTACTTTTGAGCAGTACTGTAGGAACGTAATGCTGGGTCCTGTTCATGGGCTAAGGCCTAACGTTAGTTTAATACTAGGCCTAGGCTAGGTCTAGCTAGCCTAACGTTAGGCTAGGCCTAACGTTAGCCTAGAATTAACTTAGGAATTACACTTGTCAATTAGCTATCTCTAAAGCAGCCTTTTTAAAAGATAGGCCTTGGCAAAATTATAAGAAAAGAGTACTGCCTGATAATGCCAGGCACAATCTCCAGTTAGTTTATTCAGGAAAAAAATATACCAAAAAATCCAGTAACCTGACGAACGCTGGCCAGAACAAGTAACGTTAGAGGGAGCGGTCAAAAATTTTACAAAATGTAAATATTAACCTGCAAGCCGAGCTCAGGGTTGTTGTCGATCTCGGATAGGTAGGTGTGCACACAGCGTGATAGAGTGACCTGTCGAGCCGGTGAAAAATCATTCGCTTGCAAATCTACTTCCACTACTCAGCTACTTTTAGGCATTTTTGAACTTAAAATCATTTTAAAAACTGTGAGAAATCAATAAAATTATTAACCTACATATTAATTTAGCTTAATTTAAAAATTTTATAAAAAAAAATTAACGCTAAGGTGGCAATTTTAGGAATTTTGATCGTAATGTGTATATGCTCCTGACGTGCAACATTTAATTGAGGCACAGAAGTGTGAAAGTCATGATTAGTACAAAAAGAAGCTCCAGTCACTCAAGTCAAAATCACTACCATGAATACCAAGTGCAAGGCGTAGAAAGCTGCACTGAAGAAGCTGGCTGACACTGACGTCTTAGGCTCTTAGTATTCCAATTGAGCAGTGGAACTTTAAAAGCGATTTATGTAAGATCCGTTGTTTTGGTAAGCGAAAGGTGGTATGTCTGATGTTGAGTTTTGACCTGCTTTCTTCACTGACACAGTAGCCTTTCTGTAGCTATTGATCAGGCTGCATTTGTTTATCGTCAGTTAGTGTATTAACGTTACTAACAGTTGTGCGAAATATCATTAGCAGGCTTAAACAACTGGCAGAATGGAGGAGCCAATTGACCCGGACGTCCGGCTGTATTGTTCTGGCTCTCCGTCATTGACCCTGATGAAACTTAGAGGCCCTGTTCTCTCACCCCAAACAGTACCAATTCTCCTTACCTTCTTACTGAAGCCCCTCCCACAATTGTCTGAAATTTATCCTCATCCAGACACAATCTCAGTTTATTGCTTCAGGGTGAGTATAGAAAAACTCAACATAATCAAAACACTCTCAGTACCATTCATGCTGTGTAATATAAGCTTTGGTACTCTGCATTGTTTGAATTAGCTGTCAATCAAAGAGCTGAGCAAATTGAGAATTTTGGTACCCGGGTACCAAAATTGTAGTTTGGGGTGAGAGGCTTGGCCCTTTAAGATTTAGGACGATGGCCCCTACTTTATCCAGCTTTCAAACCGGAACATTTTGCTGCTCAAATACAAACCAGGCATTATGAAACCACAGGTCGTCCTTGCGTTATATAGTTATATATACCTAGCCTATAGGCCTATATATATATATATAGGGTGCGTTTGGGTATTGTCGGACAGTCGACGGTTTTATCTCTATAGCTTCCAACACACTTGCACTACACTGATGCTAACCTGTTAGTGTTACATTGACAGGCACAACTGTACTAATGTGCCCCAGATTATGTATTGGATCTACGCATACGTACAGAGACCTAACACAGCACTTAGAAAATGTTATGTGTGTGTTGGGTATTGTCGGACACTATCGGGTGTTCTCGGACGCTTTACTATTTCAATAATATTATTACTAAATATCAGGAAATACACATCAAATGATAGAGAAATTATCCATTTAATCTTAGTTAAATGTCTCAACATAAAATTTAGTCCGCAAATATTGAGTCAAGTTTTCTTAAGAACCATTTCATTTTGTTATTCTTTTCCCCTACGCATACACACATAGGCATACGTATGCGTACATATTAGTTTGGACATGTATGTAGGTTTGTGTACTGTTCAAAAACACCCAACAGAGACAGCACTAGTTGAACTGTGCTGTAAAACCATGTGTAGGCATATGGCACAGTATTGTGCTTACTAACGTTTTAACAAAACTTGTGGCAATCAAAAAAACCATATTTCTCATAACATGAATTTTTCTACAAAAATTTACAGCCCGGCATGAAAATTTCCAAGGTCTTGCACACTTGGAAATGTGCCAAGGAATTTTCAAACTGAAATTTATTGCTGCAATTAGGTTCCATTTTCTTGAAAATGAGAAGGCTTCATGTGCTACAGATGCAACTGTGCAGACTGCATACAGATATCTATGACACAAATGTGTGGTGTGTAAAACCAATCAAACTATCGTTAGTCAGTGACTTAATTTATATACCACTGTCCGAGAACACCCGATGTCCGAGAATACCCAAAGTGACCCTACTATAGGCCTATACTGTATATAGTGGTTGGTTCTAAGTTCGAACAGGTTCTTAATTCGAACACCTCATTTAAATGGAATATTTTTTCACTGTTCAATGCAAAATAAATGTCAGTTTTACCATACCATATGGAGCCACAATTATTTCTTAATGGTGTTTTAAGTAATTGAAGAAAATACTGTCTTATGACTGTTATGAATGATTTTAATTAGGTTTTCAAATTTAGAACCTGTTCGAACTTTGAACCAACCATTATACTATAACGCTAGGAGGACCTGTGTATGAAACTAGCCTATAACCAGTCTAAGTAAAGTCTAAGGTACTGTAGGCTAGACCTAACATTGGGTCTTATTTTAGAGACTTTTCAGTAGTATTTTGCAACATTAGCTAAGCCTTACTGTTTTTCAATTCTTTCCTTTGATATCTTATAGTTTTTTTTCCGTTTGGTTTACCATTCACTGCTTCATCCAGTTCTATTCAGTTATAACTTCTGTATATTGTAACTTGTATGATACTCTATTGTTGATTGGGGTAGACTGTGCCTGTAGTATATAGGCCTAGGCCTATTCGTTAGGAGTTGTGACTGCAGATGGAAAGCATGTGTCAGTGTAGGATGTGTAGTTAGTTGCTGTGTTCTATTTTCCCAATGTCATGCCAGTACAAACTTCATAGCATTTGGGGTGTAACGTTAGGCCTAGCACTAAAAACATGAAATCATGAAAAAATATCAAACTTTAAGAAAAAAAAATTAAGTTCACATCGTCAGTAACCCAATTTATGGTTTCAGTTACAGTTAGGGTCAAGGGCAATCCTCCCAAACTTAGGCCTATTTTATAGCAACAGCTAAATACAACAATTTTCCTCTTATTTCTCTTCAAAATATCTGCCATCATATTTTAAAACTTCAATATTGCCTATTCAATGGAAAGCAAACAGTAACTTCTAGTTAAATTCACATTTCATGAGAAAAATTAATGTCACATGACTCTCAACAGCCAATCATGAAACAGGATAGTCTACTATGTACACTACTTCAATTTGGGGTGACTGCTCTTGCCCTTTAAGAGAAACCTATGCATTCATGATGGTGTGTGTATTTATGTTTGCACCTACAAACAATGCCTTAAGCCCGGGTCCCACTTACGCGATTCAACTTGCCATTCAACTTTCAACAAGTTGCGCGATTTTTCAAGCAACTTTCTTCGCAACTGTGTGGTGTTCCCACACGCGCAACTCTCGTGCAACATTAGTTTGTGTTGCCTATGGAGAGGTCACCCGACTGCAATAATAATATAGGTGATGGTGAAGATTCCCAGAAGAATGCATTTGTTCCCCTCCTTGTCATTTGACGAAAGGAATCTAAGAGATTTGATTATAAGCCTACGAAGGTGCGTGGACCGTATCATAGAAGTAACACCTCTCTGGAAGAACTACCTCGGATAAATCATAGAACACATGCCTGTCATGACATGTCGGACGAACTGAGATGAATAGAACATAATTATCAGACTAGTGGGCATGCATGGCGTAGGAGGCGCGGGGAATTAAGAGGGAAGGCCGCTCCCAATATTTACAAAATATGAGTTTTGTGGAAGTGTCTAGAAAAATTCGCGTCTAAAAAAGTTTGGCATGTTTAATTATCCGTATATTCTAACAGCTTATGAAAAGCAATCATCACTGAGCTTAACTTCATATTCCTGCACAATGTACTACGGTAATTTCTCAAAATGGCTGAATTTTCAATTTTCATCAAAAATTTGCCAGAAGAATAGAAAAAGCATCACAGTCAAGGTCAGATTTAATCATGAAAAATCAAGAAATAAACCTTCGTGAGACATTAGGTGAGAAGCTTATAAAAATAATTATTTCTCAGTTCTTTGTCATCTATAGTGTTGCGCGACACAATTTTCTAAAATATCCTAATATCATGCTTTTAAAATTAGCCCCAAAATTTAAAAAGTCATCCTTCATAGTCACATTTAAATCTTCAAGAATAATAGAAAGGATTATACAAATATTTGACACAGCTTAAAATGGGTAAAATCAAATAATTTTTCTCACCCCACTTCATTAACGTGGTCACAAATTTTTTGAAATGGTAAACAGAACATTCGGGTGATCTTTGCAAAACTGTTGGACGTTGTTTTCCAAGGTCAGATTACAAGGACAGAAGTGAGCGTTTATACTGTAACCCAAATTTTACCATAACGAATCAATCAAAATCTATCTCATGAGTTATAGTGGCATAATAAGTGTGATGTTTTAATTTTAACGAAACAGATTAACAGAAAAATGCAGGCTCCCACCTCATATCGTACTTCGTCAGAGGCCGCGGACCAATTTTGAAGGGCAGGGGCTAATCATCGAAGCGGTCCAATATGTCCAATAAAATAAATGCAGTTTAAGGCGGTCCAAAATGCAGTTTCATGCGGCCCAAAATACCCACAACAAAAAAGTGCGGGGGTTAAAGCAAGCCCCCCCCCCCCCCATCTCCGTGGTCCCTTTTCGTATTTTTCAAAATTGTGTAATATCATGAACGCTGATTCTCAGGAAACGGACCAGGGGACATGTCCCCCAATACTTAATATTAGCCCGTTACCGGTAACTTTAACTACCCACAAAGTATTTTCTTTTAAATGAGGTAATAATCCCCCCCCCTCACCCCATTTACCAAGAATGAAATGGCCGCCCCTATAGGTGATATTAGTTAAGATTATGAGACGCGGGACTCATTTTCAGCCTGAGTTCATGAATCAATGAGCAAAATATGGTAGTTTTTGCATCAAGACCCTTTGAGACGGCAAAGAAAAAAAAAAACACCGGGAATGGAGTTCCTTCATACCCCTCCTTGCATCAGGACAACGATCATAATTGGGGACCATGCGAGGAGTTATGATGAAGTAAAGAAGTCATAGGCCTAAAGCTAAAACTGGGACCATGCATGAAAACCTGGAAAATGAGAATAACATTGTCTGTAGACACAAAGATTGGAAAATGTCATTTACGCAAACTTTAGGTTGGGAGGTCAACGATATCACTCATACACGGCACCACAGTGAGGGGAAATTCTTTGCTTTAAGTTCAAGTATGGGCAGATATAGGCGGATCATTGAAATGGTGCACAAGATTGGGGGTACATTAGCCCTCAACAGTGCCTTGTTATAGGCGTACTACACTCCATAGACTACGCTCCGAATGCACGAAGCAAAGTTCTATTGGAGCGTAGTGTGTAGGGCCTTATTGAGGACTAGGGGTACATTGATTATCCTTGCAAAATTAACACTTTAAAGGCTCCATTAGTTACCTAATTCTTTGCAGTGTAGACAAAAGAAGAAATATAATTTTAACGTGCCGTGAAGCGATTGCAAAACTATATTTCTTTTTTACAGTATATGCATTGGAAATGTTCAAGCCCTGACTGTTCCAGTTTCCAAATTACAACAAAATGTCGATTCCGGTGCACCCGCGGTCGATTCTTAGGCTAACAGGGTAAACTGGGGTAAAAACGCCCTAATTGTAAAAAGAAACCATTGTGATCTAAATTTTGAATGATCACATTCACACCCTATAGGTCTACATTCAGTTGAAAAAATTATTGGGACACTTTCGGACCTGTCGCAACTTTTATTCACCCTCAAAAACAACATATATTTCGGTTGGGCGTTTGAATTTGCCCCAGATAATTTGTCCAGGATTGTAGTCTCTCTGTGAATATTAATTAGTTTTGACTTCACTTGTATACTGTCCTCTTGCCGACAGTACGTACTGTAGTCTGGCGAGTACTACTACTAGCACTAGCCTAGTCTTATCTCACGTCTAACTAGGCCTAGTCAATTCTAAAGCTGACTTGAACGCTATCTAGTGTTATCAAGTTTGCTTTCATCCACTTGAATACACTATAAGTGTTTTGTGTGACTTCAAAAGGTGACGTGTAATATGAAGAACGTATTTTCATAATGATCATGGAAAATGACATTGTGATACTGTAAATAACAGTCCCCCTTCATGACCTAACGTTACACACGCTCCATATTTATAAGCATAACGTAGGCATGTACGACTGAGTGCTAACTGTTAGGCCTAACGTTAGACCTAGGCTAAGTAAATTCCACGACTGGTTTAGGTTCTGCCGATTGTCAGGTTTACTGTATCATCATATGATTGTAGACCCTGAGGTAACCTGTGACGTTGGTAACATAAGATGTGTGTTCTGATGTCAAGATCGGTCATAGTCGCAAGGTACAACGTGTAATTAACAGTTAAAGTAGCCCATTTCCAAGCATCACAAAAGTCATCCACCTATACTAGACTGAGTCTAGGCCTAGGCAAGGTGCAGTAACGATATAGTGCTGGCTTGATATGTTGTAAACAACAACGTTACAATAGCTAGGCTGTACTGATCATTGTGTACACTATGTATGTATGCTAGGCTGTACACTCGCTACTCGAACTCACCTTTCGATCGCATTTGTACCTGCTGTACCAAATTTCCTGGCAAAATTTTCCAAAGCTTGTCTTTAATAGGTCTGTTAACTGTTAATCCTTTGAGTCCGTTTGCCAGAGAAATTGTTAAAGCACACACGCCTTTTCTAAATGCGAACTTAATGGGCTGTCTTTACTGCCATTATTACCAACTTTGTGTTCGCTTGATCAGTCAAATTTCGCGGCAAGCACAGTTCAATGCATGCGCAGTTCGCAAGTTGATTGTAAAGTTGCAGCAAAATAGAACATGTTCTATTTCCTGCAACTATGAATCAACTCGACCGAGTTGAATCGATTGTAGAGTTGATTCCCGGTCCCACTAAGCAACTTTTGTATCAACTTGGTTGAAAGTTGAATCGCAAGTTGAATCGCGTAAGTGGGACCCGGGCTTTTGTGGGAACAGGTCGCTCAAGATCGGGCTCAAGTCTGGCATGTCTTTCATTGCTCATACATGGAGGGCTCTTATGTAAGTGGCATAGCTACCTGACAATTCAAAAGCTGCAACGAGGTCTAGTCACGTGATATCAGAGAGCCCACCCTTGCTCATGGCATTTACATGCTCCATGACTAGTCTTAACCAGCTAAAGGGGAATTCTGATGATTTCCTTATGGGGAACTGTTCTCTCTTTCCCGTAGGCTTGGAGTTTGAGTACAGGTATGTGCAAGATGTGTGAGCATGTGTATGTGTTTATGACTCTGCACGTTAAGAGGATATCTCAAGATAGGAACATCTGACAGTTTTCAAACTTGGTACATAGATGCCCCATGTTAAGAGGACTTAGAACCCTATTGTTTTGGTGGAGTTCAAAGTCCATCTGAGGATAGCAGGGGTCAAAGTCTGAAAACCTTGTTAACACAATACCCTATCTCAAGATAGGAAACTTGGATGAATTTCATATTTAGCATACATTATAGTGAGGGGATGGTCCCTATCATTATCTGAGGTCATCAGGGGTCAAACTCTGAAAACCTGGTTGACACCTTATCTCAAGATAGCAAAATTGGATAAAGTTCATATTAAGTATAGATATGTTTTAGTGAGAGAGTGGTCCCTAGTGGTTTTTCAGTGGATGTCAAACGTCATCCGGGATCAACAGGGGTCAGAGTTTGAAAACCTTGTTGGCACGTTATCTCAAGATAGGAAACTTGGATAAATTTCATATTTAGTATCGATACGTTTTAGTGAGAGGGTGGTCCCTAGTGTTTTTTGTGGAGGTCAAAGGTTATCTGGGGTCACCAGGGGTCAATGTTTGAAAACTTTCTTAACATTTAACTTAACACAATATCTTAAAGACTCAAAGTAGGAAAATAGGATAGATTTCATATTTAGTATGTTGGTATTTTATTATGAGAGGAAGGTTATCATTTTTGGTGAAGGTCAAAGGCCATCTAAGGTAACTATGGATCAAATACTGAAAACCTTGTTAACTTGTTATCTCAAGATAGGAAACTTGGATAGATTTCATATTTAGCATGTTGATAGACCAATGTTTTGGTGAGAGGATGGTCCCTATTGTTTTTGATGGAGGTCAAAGGTCATCTCATTGGGGTCACCTGGAGTCAATGTCTTAAAATCTTGTTAACACAATATCTTAAGGTAGTACAGTAGGAAACTGAGAGATTTCATATTTGGTATGTGAATGTGTAATGGTTAGAAGATGGTCGCTGTTGTTCTTAGCTAAAACTACAAAGCTTAAATAGCTGTATGAGCTGTTGTGATGCACTACTGTACCATCACTGTGTAGTCTGTTTGTCTGTCAGTTTGTTTGTCTGTCTGTGTGTCTGTCTATCTGCGGTATTTATCTATCCCATTTTATGGAGGTTCAAGTTCATCTGGGGTCACTGGAGGTCAAAATGTGGAAACCTTGTCAACACATCTTGAAGTGGGAAACTTAGATGGATTTCACAACATGTGTTAGTTAGTTAGATGGAGTTTAACGGGCCAGTTTCCAACCAATTAGTTCAAGTTGAGCCGGTCACAGCCTTTTTTCCAGTTGTGGCTCACTCTCATGGAAGAACTTGTCAATATTAGCCTTAAAGCATTGCACACATTGGAAGTTTACTGCCCTTTCTGGCAGGCTATTCTACTCATTGGCAACTCAATGGGAGAAACTGAACTTCCTAATATCAAGCCTTGCAAAATGCTGAACAAGCTTTTTACTGTGGCCATGAACCTGAGAATACTTTGAACCTTAAAAAACAAATGAGGATTTGTGTCAGACAGAAATTTGAAAACCTGGAGCATGTGACTCCTAATCAACTCCAGGGTGGTAATTAGCCTAAGATGCTAAAGTCTAGTGTGATAAGGGAGATTCCTCACTTCCGGTATACATAAGGGATGTTGCTCTCCTTTGGACTTGTTCTGACAGAAACTTTTCCTTGATATAGAATGGACTCCAAGTCTGAGTTAAGATGGAGTCTCACTAACTGCTTAAAAACAAACCAAAAACAATTTATCTTTACTGAAACTACTGAATCCCTCTTGATCAATCCAAGCACCCTATGAGCCCTTGCAGTGGTAGCTGCACACATGCTTAAGTAATTTCAAATCCCCTGAAATACTTAAAAAAGACCAGCACTTCATGTACTCTGATGACACATAGGTTTTACACTACAAAGGCCTTTTAGATAACACAAAACTGGTGGGAATCAGGGTAGGGGTGTGGTATATGGGTTTAGTAGTGTGGTTGGGGTTAGGGTTAAAGTACATTTGCCAAACTTTCTGTGGCACCTTCCCTTTGTACACCCTCAATCAAGCCCATTGTGGGTTTTTAAATCTAGATCCATTAACTCCCGATTACCTACTCTAATACTCGACTTGCCAATGGCAACTCGGGTAAGAAGGATTAGGCCACCTTGTTGATTTGTTGGGAGAGGGCATCCTACTGGCCCAGTGCAGCTTTTCAGTGTGTTAAATGCATAGGTGACTTTCAACTTGTAAGGTCTCAGAAGTCAAGATGAAGTCCATGTCTGCCAGAAAGTTGGGCTAAACAGGGTTTAGAGGATCAGTCAGGGTTCAACAAATCCCCCGCCCGACAGTCCGGGCAAGTAAAAAATGACTCGGACAAGTGAACTGCTCAATACTGTAGCCTGCTGGGCCAGCAGCACAGACGTCTTCTGCACATAGGCAATCAATGGCTAGTACTACATAATTAGATATGGACTAGTGTATATTTATGCGGACAAGTAGGCTTTGGGAATCCCTAGCCCGATGGACAAGTAATAAAAAACGAACTGTCAAAGCCTGGATCAGTTGTATTAAACTTTTTCTAAATTCTGGCTAATGGGCATTTCCTGTAATGATGCTCACCATGCAGTCATTTATAAATAGTACCGCTGCTGGTCACTTCAACATGCCTACAGTACAAAAACACAAATAAAAAATGTGGCAAGGGAAAATCTATGCAATTTACCTGTACCTACAATTTGCAATAATTCTTCATTGATTTAGTGTACTCAGTTTTCATAAAACAGTTATAAGATTGTGTCAGAAGCAAGGGCCAAAGTTTTATCCTGGCAACATTTTGTAGTATTCTGTTTGACCCATGTCAAATGTTCATTGCAGCAACATTTACAGTAAGGCAATCTCACCATATGCCAAATGAAAAACAGTGTTCTGTGCAATTGGGTTCAAGTAGGGTGCGTAAAAATGTGTTAAAACCTACTGTACAACACTCCATTCCAACAACATGTGACCTTATGGTTGCGTATATATTGACTCCCCCATTTCCATTGGCTCACTCCTTCCAGCTTAAGCTTAGGATTAGGCTTAGGATTTCTATGGTTGGTTTTTGGTAATGGAACGAGAGGCATCCGGGTCAATAATCACAATACCATGGTGATAGAAGTGAATAGCAAGTTTTAGCCATCCCAAGCTGGCAACTAATAATCTAGAATCTATCAGAGAGCTTCCTGTTCAGGTATCTTGAGATCAATAACGATAAAGGAATTTGCCCCCTTCAAAGACTATTTACTCAATAGAGCATAAGAGCAACAAGGTTGGTTTAAACAGGATTAACTGCCGCAATTACAGTGACAAGCTTCACCTGAGAGAGAGCCTTTTTAGTTTCTGTAACATTGGCTTTAACGTCCTGTTCAATTCTAGCAGCATGTAGACATTGGCTTGCCGTCATGGCTATTTACGTAGACACATCTGCTTCATTACCAATGCGCATTCTCCTAGACATAGAGTGGTGGTTGGTTGTAGGTTGTATGTAAGAAGTTTACATACTATGTATGTGCCATGGCAT
Source organism: Holothuria scabra (assembly GCA_037179385.1). Taxonomy (NCBI): domain Eukaryota; kingdom Metazoa; phylum Echinodermata; class Holothuroidea; order Aspidochirotida; family Holothuriidae; genus Holothuria; species Holothuria scabra. Next base: position 27,490,865 of record CM074197.1, read on the forward strand.
TTGGACAAACAACACAGTAACTATAAACTCTAGATACCCACTCAGCAAAAAAAGAATGATGTTGTACACATCAAAGGAGATTGTATAAATGCTTCTTTTGTAATGCTGCAAGTAAGCAACTGAAAAAAATCCCTAAAATTACAGACTTCCTATATAGGCTACATGGACATAGCATAGGCTACTGCGTAAACGTCATACTGTACATGCAGATTGTCGCTACCATGTGTGGGAATATATAGGCAGCAAGATGGCTGCCTGCTATGTGGTTTTATGTGAAAGTTTGGACTTGATCAAATAGTCAAAACTGACAGATTTTGTAGGAAGGTTGAACTTTTTTTTAAATAATGCAGAGTAAGGTCACAATCACAGCAAAGTTCCATGTTGGCCATCTTGGTATGTATTTTTTTGGTCCTCATGGTGGCAACCGTTTAGGTCATGTGATCCTCTATCCATGCATAAAAAGTCTGAGGTTTGAGCAGCAAATGTCGGTAAGGCGAGTTGTACTAAGTGGGGGTGGTCATCCTAAATTTGAATTTTTGTCCTGGTCAGTTGAGAAAAACAGCCCCAATAATAGAGCCTGACATCTGGGTTAATAGGCCCACCCTAGTTTGCTTCAGGGCTATTCACTTGGCTAAGTCTTTCCTTCACAAGGCCAAATCATTTACAGTCCAGACTTCTTACACTCAATGTGCTACAACCAAATATGTGTAAACTGACTGAATTAGGCCAAAAGCCCATTGACTTGGTACATGTTTTACATACTTCTCAAAAATATTTTAAGTCCAATAATGGTCACAAGGGTTTACCACTTGATCCGGTCCATGTCCGCCCAGCGGAATGCAACTCTTCACATGGACCTCTACTGACATCATCACCAAACAACAGGTCTCCCTGGACTACATTTCTCAGGAAGGGGACATAGCTGACCCTGGACCCCACCTTGACCTGTTAGGGACTGGCACTTAAAGCTAAGTGGTGCCTCCTTGTGCCATAATTAGTGGTGTCTAGCAATGACCCCTTCAAAACCCTTGTGCCCCAGTGCCCGCATAGAATGGAAAGTCTGACAATGCCACTGGTACTTCAAGTTGGGGTGACTGCTTACTGACTTGAAATTCATAAGTCAACTCTACGGTGATGGTGGGCTCTACCGTACATGTGGCATAGTATGTTACTACCCTGTAGCACATAGGCCCTATCAAGTTTCACATTCAAAAGTTAAGCAAAAACTTAAATTTTGAGTTTTTATCCAGGTTGGTATTTAAAGTGTACCTCTAGTCTGGACTTATTTAAGAGATTGCAAAATGAGTCATATTCATCCAAAGCCCATGTTCATTGCCTGTCCACTGTTAAGATGTTTGATTCTGAAATTTATTCGTTTGCAACAAAACAGTCCATATCGCTTAAATTTGTGGCTTTCTTTTTGTTAAACATACATTACCTGCTTTGTTTTTCTTTGACCTTGAACTCTTCCTGTTTGGTTGCATAAAATGTTGTACTGTAAAGAGTAAGCAAGGACTTAATTGTTAATTAATTCTATCACTCCATAAGTTAGTTAGATGGATGTTTTACAGCCCATGCAGTTTCCAACCAATTGTACAAGCTGAGTCTGTCATAGCCTTTTTTCCAGTTGTGGCTCACTGGCTTGTTTTCCCTTAGCACTCCATCGTTTTTTCTGGGCACCAAGCACAATGACAGTAGGTTCTGTTTTTAAAGTCTTCGGTATGACTGGACTGGATTGGAACTCCCAACCTCTCGACTGCAAGTCAGATGCTCTAACCCCTTGACCATGCAGTTGGTCTCCATGCATTACTCCATAAGAGTAAGAGTGGTATTGCATAATATTAGTACAATGTGCAGTTTAACTTTCAGAAGAACAAAGAAATACAAAGACTTATTTAATTCCTGTACGACATTGACATTACAAATTAATTTCATTAATTGGCTGTAAACTTCAACATTTTACTGTATACCTGTACAGTATCGCTATGTGCTATGAAGACTATGTACTAGTTAGACTGCTTGAATGAACTTTTCATGTTCTGTAATTTATATTTTTGAAAAATTAGATCTGAGGTACACTTTTAATGGCTTTCTGCATAATTTGAGAAGGAGTCAGATCACAAATTTTTAATCATAACCAAATTGGATTGAATTGTGAATTAAGTAACTCACTCCTAGATCATTTATTTGTGTGCAGGGTACTGTATATGTATGGGATTTGTCATAAGCTTGGGAAGAAAAATGGTTCGGAAAAATTTTATGAATTTAATGAGTCATCTCAGTGTACCCCCCCCCCCTTAAAGGGGGTGTGATGCCCTGTCAAACAAGAGAATTGCTGTAGCAATACATATACTTTAAAAATAGCTGAAATAATTTTGTTTCAACACACTCTATTTTAGGGTTTCAATGGACAAAATGAATTTCAGCAACCAACTCTTCAAAAGGGTTGTAGCTCTAAGGCTCCAAGCATCACACTGTCAAGGACTATCAAACATGGCCACAATGTATTCCAAAAACCCAGAGGCCTGGAAAAGAGACACCTACAGGTACTTTTTACCCTTACAGACAAGATGGTCGGACAACGACCAGTATGGACATGTAAACAATGTAGTGTACTATTCCTATTTTGATACTGTGATCAACCATTATCTTATTCATTGTTGTGGACTTGACACAAATCTGAAGAACTCAAGGATTGTTGGATATATGGTCGATACAGGTTGCACTTTCAGAAAGCCTCTTTCTTTCCCAGACAACATTCTTGCAGGTATGAAAATCCAGCATCTTGGACGGTCGAGTGTGACTTACCAAGTAGCAATATTTGAAAGGAATGCTTCCAATACTGGAAATGAAATTAAAAGTCTTGGCGAAGCTTTACATTCCAATTTGTCAGCGATTCAGGTTGAAAATTTTAGCAACGAAGCCTCCGCAGTGGGACACTGTGTCCATGTATTTGTACATCCAGAAACCAACAAGTCACAAGAGTTACCACAGACAATGAGAACTGCTCTTGAGAAACTTCTGTAGCTCTGGCCATGTGATATTTTAAAATAAATTTCATGGGTGAAAATGTAAGAGCTTTTCAAAATACCCAATGAGATCCTTCCACACAGAGTTGTGTACAACCTCTGAAGATAATTTTGGAGTAAAGCAGAATCTATTGATCCTAAGTGTTTGGGTTGTGTCGTTGTAGAAGACATGCAAACCTGTTTGCAGTAAAGAACGCAGTAAAATAAAGAATGTGCTATTTGCCATTTGGACAACATTGGTCTTCTTTTGACTCAGTTTTTATAAAAGTTGCATTAGTCAAGATTGTTTTATATTGAGTTCAGTCTGTACTGTGAATGATACAGAAAAAATGACAGCCTTCTGAAGAAGGTGATATACTCGAGAGTATTTTTTTAAATAGTTTTATGACAGTTGGAGAAATTTATGAGAGACATAAAGAATAATTGAATAGAAAACTATATTGATAAAAGTGAAAAATGATATGAAATACCTGTATGTGCAGTACTCAATTCATCTGAAGAAATGGTAGGGAATAATAAATATCATGGACAAATTAGAAATGTCATTAAGTTGTCTTCATTAATTTGCTCTTATGTTGAGTTCGTTAGATGAAGTGTTACAGTGTGACTCAGTTTCTATCCAATTGGGTAAAGTCAAGCTGGCCACTGCCTTTTTTTCAGTTGTGGTTCACTGGCTTGTTTTCCCACTTCATTGCTTATGGAGAGCATCATGCAAACACAGTGGCAGTAGGATCTGTTTTTAAATTTTGGGTATGATGCCACCAGGAGTCAAACTCCAGACATCCCGGCCCTCAGTTGAAATCATTCATAAATTGCTACATTTTGACTTTGGGCTGAAGGCTTCATTTCAAAATTATTATAAGTTACAGGCCTCACAGTGAAACCTATAAAACCCATAAAAACCTATTTTTCATGTTGGAAGCCTATATATTTACAAAAATGGCCAATATAACCTGTAAAAACCTATATTTTGAATTTGTCTGGTGACTTTAAATAGGGATGATGTTCACTTCCCCCATTTAGGACAGACAACATCACTGACCAGGTCCCCATATGATGTAACTTGATTTGTGTGTTCAACTATAATCATCTGGTTGGGCTGGTAAAAATGTTAAACCTTAAATGTCATCAAAACTATTTTTTAGTAGACCTTGCATAATATGTTACAAGTTGTATAAAAAAATCTATGTAAATTTTGTTAACAATTAGATTTAAAGACTTTCAGGTTTCAGAAATAGGAGCTTGGCAGGATGTCCGGACAGTCTAACGTTTCAGGTTGAAACTCGGCATGCACCTTTGAAGATGTCAGGTGGCAAAGAACACCATGCAGTGGGTTGCACAAAGTTAGATTAACATGTGAGTAAGCTGCAAATTAACCAAGTGATTTACTCCCTTAGTGAAGAAATCTGAGGGGATTTGTGTGTTCTGGTATATGTTTAGGGTCTGCCAGAAAATGAGTGTACATAGGAGATGCCTGAAATATTAGCTTAGGAATCCTTTTGCTTTACTTCTTTTTGCTCTTTGAGCAACAATTTTGCTTTACTTCTTGTTGCTATTTGAGCAAATAGAAGTGAAAGAAAGAATATCTGGTTGGCAAAGGCTTTGCTTCAGGAGACACATGAAAGATTAACCAAGGCAATCAAAGAAAAGGACATGAACAATGTGTCTTTAGCTTCAGGGCTCTTGGAGGTTGCCCAGAAAAAATTTGATGAGGCAGAAAAAGAACTGAAACTTCTAACTGAAAAAAAAGGAAGATAATAGCTGGATATGAAATTAAAAAGGCATCAAAGAAACTTAAAAAGTGAAGTGTTCCTGATTCTCTGTTAGATGTTCAGTTGCAAAGTAAACTCTGTTGACATGCATTTATTTCGTATTTTCATTTTCTGATGTATATTGAACAACATGGTGTGTTTGGCTATTCATAATTCACTTCATCTTCGTTTTTACTTGTAAGGATAACAAAGTATTAATGCCTAGTTGAGTCATTCTCTGCCAACTCAACTAATTTTCAGAAAACCATGGTAGGGCACCCACTCAGATTTTGCTTAAAAAATTCCCTAGAGTAGTTCGAATAGTAGATAGAACATACCAAAAATTTCAGGTCAAAATTCCAAATCGTTTGTGAGTTATGGCCCTTTGAAAAGTAGCCCGGACCACCTTCTTTGCATGGCCAAAATGTGTGGTCTTCATCTCGGTCATTTTTGAGGGCCTCCCCAGAAAATGAAGGTACAAAGCTTAAAGTACCCTGTAACTACGTGGGGTATTTTCTGCCCAAATTTTATGAATATGGCATCAAAATCATTGTATCTGGCTTATTGATGAAGATGAAGTGCCCTTTAACATTGCATTTCATTTAAAGGTACCTACCTGGGATATTTTCTGCCCAAATTTTATGAATCTGGTATCAGGAACACTGTATCTGGCTTAATTATGAAGATTAATACCCTAAAAAATTGCATTTCATTTTGGGCGTCTCTGTGATTTTTGATATTTGGACCTTTGGTTCAACCAACTTCCATTACATCAGTACCATTTTTCATAAATATAATATCTAGTGGGTGAACTTTACGCTATCAAAGCTAAAGACCTTAAAGACCCTGTTTGGTTACTGTATTCAAAATGTACTAAAAGTTGCCTTAAGGTTTTTGGATGAAATGATAGTGCTTATGTTGCTCATTCTGAATTAGTTTTTTTTTTTTTTTATGGTGAAACTGTACATTACTCCTAAAAAGTACAGGTATTCTTGATATGAAGTAGTTTCCTGTATTTTTTCCTTTCTCATCAATGCCAGAAATATGTTTTTTTCACTGTGAACACATGTGTTTCACCTTGGAGTTGAGTACAGTACTTACAGATTACTCTGCACACAGCTGAAAAAATGCATTTTTATTGCAGATGTGCATGGGGAGTATCACCCGAAAAGTTAGAGGTCCTGGGTACCTGCAAAGTGGTATGAATTCTGCATTTTCCGTTTAAGACTGAAAGTTGAAGTAAGAATTTGCTGTTTATTACTTTTATCATGCTGGAAAACAAATCTTGTAAACCTGTAAAAACCTATATTTTGGCCCTTGATAACCTTCAAAAACCTATATTTTCAGCATTAAAACCTTTAAAAAACCTCTATTTAATTAAGAGAGGATGTACTTTGAGGCCTGTAAGCAGAAGTTTGGAGATATAATTCAGGGATTTCACAAGGAACACAAACATGACGCTAGAAGCAAATAGCAAGTTTTAGCCATCTCAAGCTGGCAACAAATAATCCAGAATCTATCAAAGAGCTTCCTGTTCAGGATCTTGAGATCCATAAAGTTAAAAGTGTTTGCCCCCTTCAAAGACTGTTTGCTCAATTGAGCAACAAGGTTGGTTTGAACAGTGTTAACTGTCCCAATTACAGAGACAAGCTTCACCCGAAAACACGCCTTTTTCTGTGGTAACATTGGCTAAAATGTCCTATTGATTCAATTCTAGCATCATGAAAGGGGCTGGGGATTTCTTTACTGCTTATAACCCCAAGACAAAAACTGATGCTGTCCCAGGTTAAAGTTAATTAGGTTCAGGGGGACAAAAACTTGCTTCAAGGCCCTGTAAGGTGCAATTCGAATGGTTTTAAAGGTCATTTATTTGTGTACTGCAATTTCAAACATTGGATTCATTTTACCCACCTTCTGCAGAGGGTGAGTGGAGAACCCCCTCTGACAGAAACACTGCAATTTCCCTGGCCAGGTGTTATATATAAAAGCTGGGAGTCTCCCAGTTAAACCTTAGGGAACATTACATTCATATTGGTTTCCAGCTCTGAAAACCAGTCACCTGAAACTACGGTCAGTTTGTAACAACAACCAGAGGCCCATTCCACAAAGAGTTATGCACAATCTTAAGTTTGATTCCCCATACTTAAGTCAACAGTAAATCAAACTTAAGATCGTGCGTAACTCTTTGTGGAACGGACCCCAGATCCCACAAATTTCCTCATACTTCTCTTCCCATTATCTTCCATAATAATCTACATCTGAAAAATTGCACATTAAAGGCCCAGTTCTCTCACCCCAAACAGTACCAATTTTCCTAACCTTCTTACTGAAGCCCCTCCCACAATTATCTGAAATTCATATTCATCCAGATGCAATGTTAGTTTATTGCTTCAAGGTGAGTGTAGAAAAACTCTATATATTCAAAACACTCTCAGTACTGTTCATGATGTGTAATATAAGCTTTGGTGCTCTGCATTGTTTGAAGTAGCTGTCGATCAAAGAGCTGAGCCAATTGAGAATTTCGGTACCCGGTACCAAAATTGTAGTTTGGGGTGAGAGATCTGGCGCTTAAAGGTTACAAACTTATGAATTGCTTTTTTAAAGTTTCCATGTCCATTTAATTGTGTGTACAAGTTTTTGAAAATCCACGAGTTGTGGCATTCTCCCTGTGCAGTATTATCCACTTACTAACTTATCCCATTTGTAGATAACACAAACTACATGTCAAGGTTCCCATTGCCAGTTTTGTTCAACTAAGTGAGATAGTACAGTGTTTACCATCAGGGTGTCTGCTAGGGTTCCAAATAACCAATGGTACTGATAGCCATGGCTATTTGGCCCTTCTTGATGGCCTTGCAGGTGCCCTTAAAAATGTGCCTTTGAAATAGCATAGACCAATAGCCATTTTGCTCATTTTGGCTTTGCCTCCTTTTAAATCTTATTTCAAGCCCTGGTGTTTACTCAGTCATAGCTGAATGGGCTCTGTGTCTACTAATATGTCAAGTGCGGATCCAGACATTAGAAAAAGGGGGGGCTGAACTTACAGGAAGTGGGTAATGGGGATGTACCAGTGGCGTATGCAGGATTTCTCTGAAGGGGGCATGCAGTGGGTTCAGTAATTGCCATCCTAGGGAGGAGTCTAAGGGGAGGGGGTGTTCTCCTCCCCTCTGAAAATTTTGGCATTTTCAAGGAGCCTAGGTGTAAAATGGTGCAAAATTTTCGACTTTGACAGGAACAGTGTGTTAAAAGTTGAATTGTGGTGATTCATAAGGATAAAACTGAAACTTCTGTGTCTTTACGTGCAGTCTTATTCCAGTTACGCTACCTTTTAAAATATAGCTTGTCATTAAATTTGCATGCTTTTAGGAGTCAATTTAAAAGTGCATCGATCGGTATAGGCGAACGGGAGCATTTTAGTTTGCGGTTTTTTCTTGGTCACAAAACGTTATTCTGTCATAAAGATCATAGTTATCATCACTGAATGACATCTCTTAACAGAGGCATGGATTGAAACACAGTAAATGCCAAGAAATTTGTATCACAGACATATATACTTGACCATATAAATACATCTACATTGCAACATTAAATTTGTGCATTCACTCTAGCATATTACCCATCCAGTACTTTATCTTAATCTATCACAACAAAGCTTCTAACAAAGAAAGTTAAATTAGGAATAAATAGTTCATCAAAGGACCTGGGTAGGGGCACTAAGACAGATCTGGTAGCACAAACTGTGCAAGTAAAATGGAATTTAGATGTAGCAAGGGGCAGGTATAGAACTTTGCTCTTGAATACACCCATGTGGAAGCAGTGATACATTTGAGTCGGGACTCAGATTTGTAATTTCAGAATTTAAAAAGGACTTGGCCAGGTGGGTTGATTTTTTTCCCCTATTGATAAAAACATTGCCTCAAGTCAGAGTTCACACTTTTTGGGTCCTTGGAAGTTGAAAAATGACAGACTTGTGACTCCAAGTTTCCATACTGCACTCAACAACTGCTTAGAAGGAAGGGAGAACTCACAGACAAGAACAGATAAGATTATCAGACATTCATTAGAAGTACATGATGTCACAACTTTATTAAAGGCATAAACAAGTGGTATCATTAAATGAACATTCTAATACTAGTGAGAACATTGATAATTACGATAATCGCAAAAACCCCTTTCACACAGAAGAATGATGAAACTACTTAAAGCTAATTAGCATTAACTGTACAGTTATGTTCATAATGTATTACTTGCCGAATAAGTTTATACATGTCGTCAAAGAAGGAAGAATCAAAATATTCATATGAAAACTTAGGGTACAGTAGCCTACAGAGACCATATCATACAACAATGATAGAGGGTGGGCAGTGGGCAACCTAAGTCCCTTCAGACCAATCCAGGGTTTAGAAAAGAGGGAGGCAAATTTGAGAGGAAAAGCTCTCGCACTGGAGCATCTAAAGGCGTTCTAAGTGAAAAGGGGGATCCATACATGTGGACATTTGGAAACCCGCCAGAAACACATACTGTGTGCTTCTAAAATCACTTTCAAAATTCCAGAGCTTCGCAATCACAAAGAGGATTAAAACATTTTCATGACTGGCATTAGCTACCAGAGGCAGATAGTAAAGGAGGGTTACTAAAACACATCCAGGCAACAGTTATGTTGTATCTCCCTATAGAGAGACAACAATTATTCCAAGAGGGTTGGCCCTGTGCACTACTCCCTTTCATGGCAGTTTTGGTTAGGTCCCTGCCTGAAAAAGCTCTCAAGCATTGCCCTTCCCTTCCTGCTTATCTTGTAATTCCTAGTTTGAATTACCTGAGTTTTGTTTGTTTTCTAACACCATCACCAGATAATGCCTTATTCTCCATTCACTACATCATTTTTAACTAAGATTAACCACAGAAAAGTGACCCTCTCTCCATTTTACATCCAACAAAATTACCAAAAATTGTTAAAAATGAAACAAAAAGCCATCAATTTTCCAGTTTTACAACAAATCAAATTCAGTTTAACAAACAAAAAGTGCAAATGACAAGATAAATAAACAAAATAGCACTGAGATCAAAACAAGCAAGAATGTCATATTGTGTGTATTGAAGTCAAGAGTTAAAAATCCATTCAATACCATTCGTAAACTTTAAACAGTTGTATGATCCTGAAAGAGCTGCCCTTTGGCGGTATTTAGTTTGTCAGGGGTCTACGAAATGCTCCCAGGGTTCAATGTTCCAAAGGTTCGATGATCCCCTATTGTGTATTATCCCAATAACAGTTTTCGGCAATGATTACAAGGTTCTTTATTCCTGGGGTTTGATGTTCCCAGAAGTGCAGATGGGCCCAAGATCTGGGAACATTGATCCTCAGGAAAATTTAACCCTAAGAACATTTTTAGCCCCTTTGTCCATGCTAATAACTTCCTATAATGCCATTTTGTACGTATAATTTTAAAACTAGGATTTTGAACAAGTCAGAACCATTGAGAACACTAGTCAAATCCAATTGAAAGTTGAGTATAAAAGTTTAGGACAAATTTTGAAGGGCACATGCAGTAAAAGGGGCATTCTTTTTCCTTTTTTAAATTATATTGTTCGTAACAAATTATAAGTGATCAATCAAAGATGAGATCATTGATTTTAAGTTTCATGGTAGGCTACGCTATAAAGTTATAAAAAGGTATCAGTAGTTTTGCCCTATTTCACAAATTGCTGGCTTAGACCATAAGAGAAATGACAATTTTGCCCTTACCACTATTAAAAAAAATGAATTTGGTGGAAGTAATAAAAGTGTTGGCCAAAGTTTATATTCATGTCATTCATCACCCATCAATTCAGTAGTCTAGAGAAATTCTCAATTGGCACAGCTCTTTGACTGACATTGAATTAAAAAATGGCAGAGTTGTGCATTATTCATATAGGTACTGAAAGTGTTTTGATTGGTTACATCTCTATGTTCCGACATATCTACATTCCAAAGTCTCTATGTTCTGACAAAACAGTGCCAAAGTACAATTTCATAGGCACCAAAGTACATTATTATCTGCGCCAAAGTTCATTTTTGTTGGCTCCAAAGTACACTTTGTCGGTAAAAAGTACATTTTTATCGGCGCGTAAGTACATTTTTGGCGGCGCCAAAGTACACATTGTTGGTACCAAAGTACATTATTTTTGGAACATAGAGATGTCTGAACATACAGTAGGGATGTCCCCATTTTGATTACACATCAGGGCTTGCATGCTCATTAGTGTATGCCCTGAAATAAGAAATTAAACTAGCTAAGGTTTTTGTCTGGATAAAGATGAGTTCAAGGCAATTGAGGGAAGGGCTGGAATATAGAGTTGGGAGGATTTGAGTGCACCCTAGGGTGAAGAATAACTGCCTCTAATACACACATGAAAAGACTCAGAATTGTGTCAAATTATAGCAGACAACAAGCACAGTATTACAAGTTCTACAACAAGAATTTATTACACCAATCAGGTCAATCCTACACAAAACAGTTTCTCAACAAGCATTGGAGCTATTGTCACTATTCCACAAGGGTTGCCATTACGGCACAATTAATTGAATCAAACAGAAAAAAAAAAAAAAAAAAAAAACTAGCATTTTTGAACACCATCATTTCATCACTAATACTGATATCATGTTTTAATGTTTTAGTCCTGTAAAAGGTGTGAAAAATCTCATACAGACTGATTTCTCCGTATGAAAAAACGAAGCAATTCTTTGAAGGCAGGCTTCAAGGATATCTGTTGTTTAGGTTCATGATGGCTTATTTCACAAAGACCAGTAAAAGTACAAATACTGTACAACAGATATCAGGAATATCAATTTTGGGGTATTTTTAAAATTCAATGCTATACAATTTGAGATGACATGGTTTTATAGCCGACTGACATGATAAATTTCCTTTTTTTTTTGAAACATCCTCCTAGTCTGTAAGGTATAAAAACAAAGCAATTCTTCGAAGGCACGCTTCAAGGATATCTGTTGTTTAGGTTCATGATGGCTTATTTTACAAAGACCAGTAAAAGTACAAATACTGTACAACAGATATCAGGAATATCAATTTTGGGAGATTTTTAAAATTCAATGCTATACAATTTGAGATGACATGGTTTTATAGCCGACTGACATGATGAAATTTCCTTTTTTTTTTGAAACATCCTCCTAGTCTGTAAGGTATAAAAACAAAGCAATTCTTCGAAGGCACGCTTCAAGGATATCTGTTGTTTAGGTTCATGATGGCTTATTTTACAAAGACCAGTAAAAGTACAAATACTGTACAACAGATATCAGGAATATCAATTTTGGGAGATTTTGAAAATTAGAGTTGCCATGGTTTTATAGCCAACTGATATGATGAAATTTTCTTCTTTTTTGAAACATCCTCGTTCTCTGTAAAATATTATATCTTATCATCTCAGGGCAGAAATGAAGCACACCCCATACACACTTGATATTGTCAGTTCCACATCATCTGATCAATTGAATGCATGACTGTACCAGATGTATCAAAAATACAAAAAGTTACATAACATCTTGGGGTTAGCTTACAGGCTAGCCAAGTATGTGTTAAATGCTTTTCATGAAGTGTGAACACAATGAAAACATTCAGTACATGTTAAGAAAAACCCCTTAGCTACTTTTCAAATTTGGTACCCGTTATAGCAGGCGCATGGCAGGAAAGACGGATCAAGTCAATTTCAATGGAGTATTGTGTGTGCATTGATCCATGAAGTTACTCAGGAAATGTCCAGCGACCAGCACAACAGAGGCATTGTGATTGTATTCTTCTGTCACACTGAACACAAAAGCAGTGAAAGCTTTCATGATTTATCTTTTTCTGCTTGGATACTTCAAATTGTTCAAATGAACTATGAGGAGTTTCCTCTCATGTAGCTATCACTTAAGGGCACAATTCATGTAACAGAGTCAGATACCAGTCACACCCTGCACCGTCTCTGATCAAGCTTCTGTCACTGTGGTGTCTCTGTTGCATTCTTAAGCAGCAACGTCATAGTATGGAAGTAAATAACACTTGCCATTCCAAAGTGTTCAGTTTATGCTAGTTATATACAAAATTGGCATGAGAGAAAAAAACAAAACAGACTACAAATACCAATTATCAACAGTTTAAGATATGACACACTTCAAATTGAACCACAATTCACATTAGAGTCTGACTTAATGAGTGTACATATTAAATTTTTGATTGGTGCAGTAAATTTATATAATTTTAACATTTTTGTTTATCCTCGCTATTTCTAATTAAATCTTCCTAGGTGGTACAAGATTTAAAAGTCTCTTCATCTAAATATGCCGGCCACCTACTTCGAAGAACAGAGATTGCAGGACTGAACATTAACCATTGCCTAGGGTAAGTTAGACTCTGCAGAGTCTGCTTGCATAATTTGCTCGAATAAATTTACCACAGATCGCAAGGTGGTACTTTCGTCAGTGATTTCACAAAATCGTGATTTTACTCCCTATTAAATAATACCCTCAATCTTTGCTCTTCCCTAGACTGTGGTTCCCCCCTCTTTCTGTGTCATGGATGCAGGGTGCGTATATGTAGAGAACGTGTGGTATGAGAGTTGTAAGAGATGTACGGCATAAATCTTTAAAAAATTTTGTAAGGGGATGGCATTGCCAAGAAAGACTTTGCAAAGTCTAAGGATAAGTAAAAATGACATCGCAAAAGTTGTTTCTACTTATACTTGCCCAATAGGGAAGTAAAAGATTCTGTGGATGTAGATCACAGGCGCATATCATATATCACTTGCCATCACTTGTATGCATTACATACTATTGTCACACTGATTAGCTGTGTTTTATTTGGTACTTATTCAAAATGCAACAGCAAATAAAACCATGCATGGTCAGAAATGTTTAGAAACATTACCCACTGAAAACAGCTTCATATTTGCATAGAAAAAAGGTTTCACATGCTGCTAGAATTGAATAGGATGTTTTAGCCAATGTTAATCAACAAAATGGTGTTTTCTCGGGTGAGGCTTGTCTCTGTTATTGAGGCAGTTAACACAGTTTAAGCCAACCTTGCTGCTCTATTGGGCAAATAATCTTTGAAGAGGGTAAGTGCCTTTAACTTTATTGATCTCAAGATACCTGAACAGGAAGTTCTTTGACAGATTCTGGATTATTAGTTGCCAGCTTGAGATGGCTAAAACTTACTATTCGCTTCTAGCATCACGACAATCTGCAACTTTGACAATGTGCACCCCAGTGACATTGTTGGTTTAGCTTAAGGTTACCTGTTCTGCAAAACTCTTCCATTTACTGGGTAACTAACTAAAAAGTTTTCAAGGCATGTGGAATTCTGGATACTACTTGTTCCCCTTTGCAAATTGTTTTCAAGTTAATGTTCAGCCCTGGATTCACTCTTGAAGTCATGATTGCCATCAACTTACTGGCAAATACTACTCTATATGCAGTCCTACCTGTGGAATTGTTTGGGCCTGAGCACTATGCCAGCCACTAAAACAGTGATATTACAATGAAAATTAAACAGTATTTGACATATAACGCAGGAGGATAAGAAACTAACCAGAAACACTTAAGTTGGTTAAGTCACTCTTGGCAATTTCGCCCTCCCCAACCAAAATTTCAACAAAGTCCCTCCCCCCACCACCACAACCCCCCCCCCTCCCCCACCACCTCTGTTTTTCAAATTCATGACTTCAGGAACAGGACGACTGCTCTGTGGATGGTCTATATTAATGAACCAAAAGGCTATCAATCTAACTAAAGAATGCTCCCTTACCCCACGCTGCCCCCCCTCCACACTGGTGACAGATACTTTAGTCCAGGAGTGACGGCTCTTTTACTTTCATATTGTAATATGAAGCACTAGCAGCACACTTCTAACACCTTGTAGAATCAACCATATCTCCACTTCTGTAATGATAACAAATTTCTTTAACATTTACGTTCCACACAATACCTTCCATATTCCAGATTGGACAAATGGAACTCCAAATCCTCTGTAGCCTAATCTCCACTGATCCCTCTCTTCTATGGTGGTTTATTCTTCATAAAGATCCATTCATCTATTCATTTTATTACAGTCATCTGCAATATCACCAACCAATCCCTAGCAATCGCATTTACTCCATCTTCTCTGCTACAACAAGCTACTGCAAATTTGTCACAGGAAGTGATGTACACCGCCCCTGTCGACCAGTCAACGACCAACCAGTCAACGACCAAAAAGGCTTCTAAGGTAGTACAGAACACGAAAGTTGTTTCTAACAGGTTTAGTCCAAACTCTGTTCCTTTTCTGTGGTGTACCATTACATGCCTTCACCTTTAAGTGCATTCACTCTGGAGGACCAGCTTACTAAAGAGTCAGGTGACCACCAGTCATGTGACTTATTCCGTGAAGGCGTCATGGTCAGTTGTAACCGTACATATTTTTGTCCCGTATCACTGAAGGTAGGTTCATTTGGTTGAGCTGGTCTTGAGATAAAGATGTCATCTGTGTTCCCTCAACGGTAGAATACTCTGTCAGAGAGATATGAAAAAGCATTATGAAGACTTTCATTAAAGACAGTCAATTCTCACCCTAGCCTAAAATTTTTGTAGCACTGTAGACTGGCACAGCCCTTTGATTTAGAGCAAATTAAAATAATGCACAGTACTATGGTTCATACTACACAGCATGTACTGTACTGGGAGTGTTATGATTACAAATCAGGTCTTGTATACTCAGCCTGGGGCAATAAAGGTAATGTCTGAATATGTTTTATATGGTTATTTTTCTTTGAGCTCAATGATTATGAAAATAATCCTTTCAACAGCCATTAAAACTAGCCACACTTTTACTCTCTTTTGGAAGGTAATGTGTGATGACAGCATAAGGGTTTTAATATTGGGGACATAAATGGGGCATAAGGGTTTAGAGTTGGGACATAAGAGGGCATAAGGGTTTTAAAATTGGGGACACAAAGGTAGCATAAGGGTTTAGAGTTGGGGACATAAAAGGGCATAAGGGTTTTAATATTGGGAACATAAAGGGGGCATAAGGGTTTAAAGTTGGGGACATAAAAGGGCATAAGGGGTTTTAAAATGGGGATATAAAGGGGGCACAAGAAATAAATGGGGAGCAATACATTTTTGGAGAAGTACTGGGAAGGCCCTCATGGTAGTGGTGGTGGCTTTAGCCTCAGTCTGTTCCCAGCAACTATTACCCAGTATTATCAGGTACTGTAGGCACTCCAGCCAGGGCTGGGCTTTTGTGATTACCTCCAGCAGTCAACCAAAAGTGAAAAGTTGGTTGTTCAATAAACAACACTTTGTTCTCAGAAAGAATTCAAAACCAGAATTTTTTTTTTCATAAAGATTTTTTCTGATTTAAAATAATACTGCTCAATGAAAGACTTTCAACTTAAATCACCAAATTTCAGGATTCAGTTTAAATTAAGGTTTTGTCCCTTAATCATCACATTTTTTTATTCAAGACATTAAATTATACATGGACACACCCTCCACTTGGTTGTACTAACAGGACAGCAAAGTAGGTAATTGCCAAGCAAAATGGTCTGTAGTTGCATAAATGTGTAAAAATTATTAGACCACCAAATTTCCTTGTGGACAACTAAAAATGGTGACAGCCAATGAAAAACCTGCAATGCAAGCGTAACGATGCACTAATACACATACTCGTACGCTACCAGTAGTTGACCAGTCTCCCTTAAAGGGGCTCATCGAACTGACATCGATAACTCAATAAAAGTGTTTAAGGGTACAACCACATGGCGATATGCTTTTAATTACTACGATGAGTTGAGTGTCATACGCAATAGCTACAGGAAAAGTTGAAATTTTGAATTTTGTGGTGGTGTCCTGACTTGAAACGCTTTTGAAATCTTGGAAACTGAATTGGGCCGTTAAGTACTCACTTATAAAACAGTTATTTGTATGTAGGACATTGCGATTGTCTTAGTTAGACCATTTGCAGTTTAATCGTGTGAAGTATGCATAGAAACTTTCATAATAGGTTTGGAAAAATTTGTAAAATTTCTTAAATCAACTGAATGGTTCGATGAACTTGACATAATTGTCAGCTCAACCCTGGTCACCTCAGTGTTGTTAAATAGTAAACCACCCATTTCACAAATCAACAAATTAAACCAGGAATGAGTTGTTATCAATACCAAAACATGCTAATTCAAGCATTCTACAATAGCCATAGAGGTCAAAGGTCAAACTGTCAATGGGCAAGAATAACTTGATTCCTTGTTGACAACTGCTACAGAATTTGTTTTTATTTGTAATGCAAACCAGAGTGTTGAATTTCTTTATTGTACTAGAATAGTCAACAAAGCTTTTAATTTAATAATACAATTGTTCCTCATTGGATCAGATGGTTAATGAACCAATTAGCCACCCAATACTTTAATTGGGACTGCATCTTCCCCGATCAGACTGGATGCTTTGACTAAATTTATCGAAAGCAGATTTTGCCACTTTGCAGTACACATGCATGCTCAAGTTGGCCACTCTTTGCAAACAATGTCATGTGTTTAACCACTGCTTCAGTCAGATGGTCAGAGACTTATTTTTTTGCTAAAACATGTTGAAGCACAAAATGGAGCTTGTATACACGAATCCGATTAGCGTTCATTTCTAGTGACTGTAGGCAGCCATTAGTGGGATCCATCAGCCTTTAATCATCTTCATTTATTGTCTACGTGAATTTCAAATCCTTATATTCAGTGAAGTTGAGAAAATCAAGATACACTTCAGTGTACAACCATTCATGGAACAGATTAGGAAGGAAATTTCGGATTCGTCAATATTTTGCAGCAGATTAGAATGTAAATTTTCACACCAAAAAGACAATTTAGGCACAAAACCATACTGGAGATTCCTCCTCATGATATGGACGGATTACTTTAGAAAGAATGATTTCACGAAATTTTCATGTAAACTCAAATATTGAAATAGGTTTTGTAGGTGCAGGATTGGTTTGTTTATCCCGATGATTTGGAGGATGGGGGCATGTACATCGCCACCAAAACGAATTACCTAACTGGCTTATTGGTACTATTTGGGTGATAGGATTAGGCCTTTAAGTCTTACCTGAGTTGTACCCATTTAACATCGGCCTCGGCTGCTTGTAGAAGGAGGAGCCATCAGTGTTACCAACATTCATATTTGATGTACTGGGACTTGCTGTGTTGGCTTGAGGTACCACAAAAGATTTGGCCACGCTTAGCCTAGTTGATGCTGCCTTAGAACTAGGAACAGCCGCCAAGAGTCCTGAAGTTGTGAATGAATGCATACAATAACATATTAAATGTAAAATTCTTGAGTGGTTTAGTCCAGATATCATCTGGAGGGAACCAAGGGGATGGGACTGCCAAATTTGACAAAACTCAAAACTGAAAATCTTGAATGATAGCAATAAATGTAAAATTTTCAGCATCTAAAAAAAGTTGCAACTTTTAGAAAACTTTTCAGAAAACTTTCCCCATTTCCTGTATTCTGACTGGCCTCTTAAAACAAGGTGCAGCATCATCTGTGGCCTTTTCCTCCAATTAGCAATTTAAAAGAAAAAAAATTTGCAATAATTTTGAGTGAATTTAAAGCAAATATTCAGGGTCATCTTAAAAACACTAACACAGTAATGCTTCAAATGTGAACCATATTTCCTAAGTGAAATCTCTGAAAGATAAACTATGCTCAATTAAATGGCACAATAGACAGTTCTCTGACCTCTTATTAATTAATTTTAAGTAACTGAGATTTAATTGAACTTTTTCCCCAAAATGAAGCATGTCCTTTAAGAATGTTTCACGACTTCAGTACTTCATCCAGATGGTCATCTTTGACCTATGGTTGGGAATAATTAAAGGTCATGCAGAGAGGATGTGACCTTTGTAATTTTGACGAAGTGCACAAGATCAGGTCCTAAGAAATATTACATCTATCAAGGCAAAATAGTCTTGGTCTCCTTCTTTAAAATACAAGCACTGCATGTACCAGACGACAAAACCTTGTTCCTTTTTTGTGTACATTGAAATGCACATGAGTTGACCTCTCTGAAGTGCACTGATTTTGCACTTTTCACTTGTCTTCACAAAATAACTGTCTAATCAAGCATATGCTATCAGTTAGATGATCCTATTTAATTAGCCCACAATTCACTAGGCAATGGCTTGGCAGATTTGCTGCATAAGTATATGTCAAACAACAGCATTTTGTCTTGGTGAGAACAACCTCTGACAAGAGCATGTAAGTTATTGCAAAAAGTTTATCCACACTTTACAAGTTTTGTAAATGAAGATTAGCTGGTGTGACAAGGCAGGTGGGATCACAGTGCCACTATCTAATTGCACTGTAGTATTTGAGAAGGTACTGTTTTTATCAAAAGATTAAAGCTCAGCGGTTCTTTCTAGAGAATTCCGCATCGGACATAACACGGCATGCATAAACGTGCCCTTCGCCCTTCATGATTTGATATTAAACCATGTAAGCCACAAAAGCCATTTACCATACATACCAGGCAGATTTCAAAAATAGGTCACTCCTTATTCTTATTGAAAACAACATTTGTGACTAGGAATTTATTTTGCGACATTCAGTTATGGGGGGGTGCCCCCCAAAATCCCATAAAAATTATTTGGTGGGGGGGGGTCCATATCCTTTAACCTCTTCTTAGCTGTTGCAATGTTAGATTAATGGATTAAATGGCTTATTTGTTTCCATTCATCACAATTCATCAAAAGGAATTTCCATATGAATGAAGAATAAAGGAAAATTTAAGACAATGCAGCAATCCAAAGCGCATGATCTGTGACATGCGATTAATTGAAAGTGACCTTTCACTAATCTTTTATGTGATCCATAATTAATTGATTAATCATTAATTACTCACAGCCCTAGTTTAAACTAAAATAACAAGCATTAAGTACTGCATAAAAAAATAGTAATATACATCGACTAAAAATTATTCTTATTTATCTGCTGAAATGTTTCCAGTGGTTTTGGAAATGTTTTATGAGCACTTGGCACTTGATGAGATTTCTTTTTGACCACACATACTTCCCAAACCGTTTTGAATGATTCCATCATGATTTCCTGAAGCACTTATGAGAATTCAGATTGGCTTTTAAAGTTTTAAACCCTTTAGTCTATCCATGTAGTGTATCATTTCCACGGAAAGCTGTACCGCGTATTTTGAAAAAAACATCCACCTCCGTTGCCAGTAAAGCTTAAAGACCAATTGATAGAATTTTGCTGGGTACATTTGTTACACCAAAAGCTGACATGATTTTTCTTTTAACTATTTGTAGGTTGGATTAATTTGTAGAGAGTGATATTACTTTTACACTACCCTACTTTAAAGCTAAACTTAATCTTTGACTGTTATTTACCACTCCAATCCTCACAGCATATCTTGTAAAATAACAAGTCTCAGGACCTTCCAACTCTAACCTAACCGCTTTAACCATAATCTAACCATAAAATATGTGATTGTCAGGCATGATATATGCATCTCAAGACAAGAATAAAACACCTTACAAATCAAAATGTTTGGATTTAGTGGTTTTACTCTAAGCTTAAATGAATATTTATAACTTAATACTGTGTTGTAGAGTGAGTACAGAACCATGAGTACAAGTGCGGGTACCAGGTCATAAGTATGGGTATGGGTGCAGGTACAAGGTCGTGAGTATTTGGTACCAGGTCATGAGTACGGGTACGGGTACATGTATGTAATCTTGTACTCAAGTACCGGTAAGAGTACAGGTACCGGTACAGGCACTACAACACTACCTTAATAACCTCCTCACCAAACAACAGATCACAATACACTATCAAGACCACTTACTAAATAGACACTGTTACACAGGTAGTCAAATGCTCCTCATTATATGTACTTCAATGCATCCAGTGTAAATACTGTATGAGACATTCATGTCAGGAACTGCCCCTTAGAGATCCAGACAGAAATTAGGCATCGATTCAAGACCGGAGGTGCAAACTTGAATATAAATAATCTGCTCGAAACCCAATCAAAGGCCCACAGATCGGGATTTAAGAAGTGTGAGTTACTATAACTTATAAACAGTGATCGTGCATGGCCATGCAGCTTGTGCACTCAAATGTGATAAGCTTCTTTGCTGTGTGCTAATGGTGCAATGCAGCATGTGTACTCTAGCGTGATAGGCATCTTTACTGTGTGCTAGAGAAGTCAACTCTTGCATAACCATTCTGCCAACAACCAAACCAAAGGCCCATAGATTGGGGTTTTAGAAGTGTGCATTCCTGCAATAAGGGGCCATTTCGGCATGTTCTAATAAAACCAGTCTGGTTAAATCCCTTTGACAAATTTATGAAATTCTAAGTTTGACTTTGATATTGTTTGATAGAATTTGCCAGTGAAGAAAAATGGGAAACAGGCATGCTTCAGATTATCAAATACTACCCTCATATTGCACAAGATGTGACTAATTAAGAACAGCTCCTGAAACTGTTTGAGTCTCTTTAATGTGTAGACTCCATCCTCCTTGTTGCTGGTTTTACAAATTCAACCACAAAGGTGTGAAAACCAATGCTCCTGAAATATCAGTAATTCATGTGGATTTCTTTCTTCATTATTTTGAAGATATTAAAAAGAAAATGTCTCTAATTGTTTAACAGCAACCCATAGGGTTTCTTGTATCCTCAGATGGGACATGTGGAATCATTATTTGTGTTATCATTGTATTCATATTCTTTTAATGTTTCAAATAGGCATCTTGACAAAAAGTCACACTGCAGTGCCCTCCCCAAAGCTCCAGATGATCCCTTGGCCTTCTTGCAGAAGTTTCTTCTATACTTTTGTAGCCATATATTTTACAATACAATAGCAAGTCTGTTACAATCTTACGGTAATGTATGTACATCAGAACTTGATTAAAACTTGTGTGTGTAAATGTGTGTGTGTGGGAGGGGTGGGATATGGCCCCAATGGTTTGGCTGACAGGCTGTGAGATTTATTGACGCGGCTGCACTTAGCTTGCCTGAAACAGGAGTTAGACGATGCAGCCTAGCTGAGGCAGCTGCTGCCTGACGTTTTGACATGTTGTCTATCAGAAATAAGTTGAGACATCTGTGCAACTGATGTCAGCTTAGTCCATGGTTTTGATACAGAATTGAGACGTGTGCAAGGTCAGTACAGGGTTAATTAGAACTGAAGGTTCATCAAAGCCTGGTGGATAGTTAGGCCTAAGTGCCTGGGATACTTAATACTCACCCATATTCTCAATTATTTACAACTACTTACAGAGCAGACTTGCAAAAATGCTTCCTCTTACAACCTGACAGCAAAAACAGCCACTAACATCGACGAGTTTCAACAGGCTATAAAATTTTAAACTTTAGGAAAGAGCAACTCAAGAGAATTAAGTCAGTCATGTCCAAAAGTATCATTATCCAAATTGTGATATGATTGCCCTTGCCCAGATAAAATGAGAATTCTTTGGGAGGACATTTTTGTAATTTAAGATAATTTACAGAATGATGAGATTGTACATTTTAACTGGCAATATTTGTCCACAGTCCTCACAAGATGTAACAAATGACAATTTATGGAAAGAGCCAAAAGTAAAAGTCCAATCCGATCAGTGCCGAAAAGTCGTTTCAGGCCAACAGACATTAAAGAATATCCTTAGGTGACTCAAGAAGACACAGCCAACAGGATAATTGGATGCCTCTTTACTCACTTGACAAAGCCAGGTTGCAATCAAATCTTTAAAAAAAGCCACAAACTTGGTGCTGACTTACTGTGCAGAAGGACAAAGATTGCCATTCCCAATCCTTTAGCATCTCAGGGCCAAACTTTCCCCAATCAAAACATTTCTGCATGTTTTTGAAATATTTAAGTTGTATGACACTGGTTTGTGTTCTCTTTAACATTCTATTTGGATTTTCATTGTTGCACACAAAAAGCTAATCTTCTTCATAACAAAATGAAGAACTGAAACATTTTTTATTCCACAAATTGTGAATTCTTTCTTTCCTCACTTCCTCCCCTCCCCCCACCCCCACCCCCAAAAAAAAAGTATACATATTTAAGTGAAAAAGTGTAAACCATGTCTTAAATATAATATCATTGAGACAACTGTGCTTCTATGTAAGCTAAAATTCATGGATTACAATTTTGCAAATTTTATGACCAGTAATTCTGAATTATGGGTCAAATCTGGAGCTTCTTCGTGTAGGGAATGGTATGTAGAATGTCCACAGATGACAATTCCAGATAAGTAAATATCATCCCCTTTAGCTTTAATAATTAGAGACAGCATAAAAAATGCCATTTCATTCATCAACTGGCCTTACCTCTGATTATTCAGAAGAAATTCTACCCCCCTTCCCTTCCCCAAACCAAAAGAAAACAAAATTTAATATTGAGGGTGGGGAAAAGTGACTAGCTCTTTGATGCTGCTGGAATGAGAAAAGCATTTTTCTAAACAGTAAGGCAAACACAAGTTTGAATCATGTCTGGCTCTGGCAAACCTAAAGATGCAGCCAATTAACCAAATAACAAGTGTCTTCCTTGACTGTTACCTAGGAATGTACTTTAATGTCCATCCTTCTCGGCCAAAAAGATCGACTATTACTTTTGACAAAATCCACAGAAATTGTGCTTGAGTCCTTCTTATTGAAACGATTAGTAATAACATGGCATTTTTTTCTAAGTCCTACTTTCACATTTATTAAAGCTTCCTTTTGAGACAAATGTTACCAACAATTTGAAATGATGTCATTACTGTTCTAAAAATAAATTTATATTAGGGAAATAAAGTCATTTATTAAAAATGGTAAACATTATAGCATGAATAAATAAATATTAAAATTGGGGCAAGGGAAGGGGTTGGGATTTCATTTTTTAATTTCCTCATCCCTGCAACTGTTTACTTTGTAACAAAACTATGTGAAATTATGGAACCAAAGAGCCCTGAAAATTTTCAGATTCTCCTTCCCTGTAATTTCCACTTAAAGATCATGCACTCATCAATTGCAAGATGCAACTTCTGACAGCCAGCAGAGATTGGTCAATGCTTGTTGAAAGTGGTAAACATTTTTGGACTTTGATGTATCCGTCTGTATTCAAATTGACTCAACTTAATTGCTAACTTTGCCGCCCATTTCCCATGAAACATGACGAAACCATGTTGACTCTATTTAGGCTGCCTTGGTTGAACATTCAGAAAACTTTGACACACCCCTGCATCGCAAGTCCAAAGGACATGACATGAACACTTGACTCACCACAACTACCCAGAAGGGGGGAGGGGAGGTCATAGAATGCATCTCACAATTGATAAGTGCATTGACAAAAAACAAGGTCCAAATAAAAGGGGCACCAAACAGGTCCCAAGGGGCTCAAAATCTTCCTGTTCAGGTGAAAGAAAGGTATCTCACCTGGCCCACAATATTTGGAGATGTTTTTGAAGACTTTCTTCATTTTTTCAATGTTAGCATGGCTGGCCTCTGCATGGTTGATAATAGGATAAGGGTAGTCCTCTCCTGGAGAGTGAAAAAATAAGCATGAAAAAATGAAATGAAATGATCTACAGTAGAACAATTGTCCCACATTTGGTAGAACAATTGTTCCACATTTGGTAGAAGACTTCCCCAGAATTAAGACACAATTTTACATCCATTGAAAATGAGCAGATAGGCCTATTGCTTGTTTTCCAAAGCCTGCAGACTACAGTATGTCACTTTAATGCAATTTCCAAACATTTTTTGAAAGGAGAAGGAGATCTCCTCTTGAAATTGGCCTAATTTAAATTAGTGTAGCCAGCTACCTTAATTCAGGAATGGGTGCTTTCAGTCACATGACACCATATTTTGTGGACCTTGTTTGTTTAATTCATACAGAAGAACCTTTCATTTACTTTCAATATTCAACATTTTAATTCAAATGAGCAAGAATACAATAAACCGGGGTAAAAACATACTATTCTTATCTTTAGTTGGGCTTAGGCATCAGTAGGGCTAACTTTTCCCATGCTCAAATAACCAGTGATTTTGAGGCCTGTTTCAGGGCATGTCTACTTATGTTATTAACTACACATTAAGATAAAGACTCCCTGGCCCAGGAGACCATGAAATTGCAGATAGGGCGCCAGATGATGACTCTTCTCCATGAAGATACAGTGTGACTGCATAAGGAAGCTTGCCCTGTTATCTCAGTGAAATCAGTCAATGAGCAGACTAGAGTGGTCAGTGGGATATGGAGGCTTTGTTCACCCTTCACTTTATCAACCATAGAGGGGCTATATGGAGAGCATCACATTAAATGTTGTCATGTGACTGTGGCTTGCAATTTAAAACACAATTTTCATGCTATGATTTGGTGGTATGCTGGTCACTTTCTAAACTGACCATGTTTGTCTTTCCTTTTGCCTTCTGTTGGGTATAAAAGATTTTATGTTTAGTTGTGAATACACCCAATTTAAGGCACCAAACCATATTTATGTACCACAAACCTACTCAATAATTTTCTTATACGTCCATAGATACATTGGAATGATACAGTACTGTACTTAAAGGGAAATATTGCATTTAAAATGTTCCAGCATAGCATTACATGTAAAAAGCTCTAGTCATTTTCAAATCATTTAGTCTCAACAATAAACCCCAGGTATAGCTTCATCTCCTCAAGTAATTATGCACAAGAAGAGTTTTGGAAGTTGCATCTTTTGAAATGTCACAAGTTTGAGTGAAGTCGAACAAATTATTCTTGAGCAACAAATAACTGAATTTCTCTATGAGAGAAACTTACTTCTTTGAAAGAAGGCTATCATACTGCCTTATTAAATTAGTTCTGACTCTTTGCCAATAAATATTGGTTTTAAAAGGATGGAACTTTCTTGTAAAACAAACGCAATATTTCCCTTTAAATATGATTGCGGACTTCTGTTTCCTATCATTTTCACATTGCTACACATTTACTAACAAATTACTCTATTAAATCAATACTCAATATATTTTGCTTAAAGGCCAAATACTGCCCCCATTTGTATCTTAGTATTGTGTTATACACAAAAGCATGATAAAATCTTGAAAGCAAAGTATGCCACAGATGATTTGGGCTGCAGAAAGATTTTTTTTTTTTTTAAATTAACTTAGGGAGGCTGTTTCCCATGTAGAGGTTACAAGGAAGTATGGACTTACAGTATATACATTACAATTGGCAGAAATATTTGAACCCTTTTGAGCCCCCTGAAAAAATTCCCCCACCCCGAAAATAAGTCCATCCTTTCATATCTCATTTACTATAGGAATATATAAGGACAGACATAATAAGGAACAATCCAATAAGGAATAACTTATCATCAAGAAAGACTTGCAGAAGGTTTCATTACCTATTATACATTTAGCCTCCTTCTGAACTTCTAACGGTGCTGTCCAGGGATCAAAGATATACTTTGTGGGCATGTTCTTCAATACTGGCAGGTATTTCCTGAAAGAAGGGAGATTGAAGTTAAGATACAGAATGTTCATATCCCTAAATATTTCCAAATTAAAAGCAGTCAGAAACAAAGCATTTCAGGATGTGGAAAGGTGGGGGGAGGGAAGGAGGGTACACAGGGGTTTCACAAGAAACTCAAAAAGGGGGGATTTATTACTGCAAATCCCCAAATCTCTAACACCTGCACTGATATACAGTATTACTTCAAGGAATTCTCCTAACCTTCTTTACTAAAGCCCCTCCCACAATTGTCTGAAATTCATCCTTATCAAGACACAATCTCAGTTTATTGCTCCAGGGTGAGTGTAGAAAAGCTCAATTTGTATAATCAAAACACTCTCAGTACAGTTTACCCTGTGTAATAAAAGCTTTGGTACTCTGCATTGTTTGAATTAGCTGTCAATCAAAGAGCTGAGCCAATTGAAAATTTTGGTAAACCCCTATAAAAATTGTAATTTGAGGTGGGAGGATTGTCACTTTAATTTCTAAGCAGAAGAGTTCCTAATAAAAACAAAAGGGGGGGGGTGGGGAAGGGGGATTCCCCCTACAACTATATCTCTAAAACCTGCACTGATATACAGTATTACTTCAAGGAATTGTCTGGTTATAGCAGCTGCTTTGTCAACCTTTCTTTAAGATTGAAACTATTTTCATACCCACGCACACATGAACAAACAAACCATTTTTGTATCCGCCAGCCCAATAGGCTATTAATGGAACTAAGGAGCCTTACAAAACCACTGCAAAATCATAAAGCCTAAAATTCCTTTGGACTGAGTCATAAGCATGACTCAGGAACTTCCTTACAGATGTGCAGTTCAAAATCTGGTTACCTGACATCAGATGGCGGCACCACCTTCCATATTAATTTAAAGCGCCAAACCTCTCACCCCTAACTACAATTTTGGTACCCGGCTACCTAAATTCTCAATTGGCTCAGCTCTTTGACTGACAGCTAATTCAAACAATGCAGGGTGCCAAAGCTTATATTACACAGCATGAATGGTACTGAGCCTAGTGTTTTGATTATACAAATTGTTTTTCTATACTCACCCTGAAGCAATAAACTGAGATTGTTTCTGGATGAGGATGAATTTCAGACAATTGTGGAAGGGGCTTCAGTAAGAAGGTTAGGAGAATTGATACTGTTTGGGGTGAGAGAACTGGGCCTTTAACCCCTAACACTATGAGATATAAAGTACTTGATGGTTGAAGGACCATTCCTCTGTCTTGTCTCCCCTTCAATGTTGAGGTATGCACCCACAGATGAATCTGATCAGTGCTTGTGTTTAATGACTGTAGGAAGCCATTTTAGTGGGGTCCATCAGCCTTAAATCAGGTTTTCTCTGACAACTCCCTGTTTAAATGGTTTTCATTTCTTGTCTACATGAATCATCAAACCCTCATTAACATAAATTTCCTTACAGCTTTTAAAGTGTACCTCAAGTCAAAACTTTCAAAAATATGTATTTAACAGAATGAAGAATGAATTCAAACAGTACAACTCCTGTCTTCTTAAGACATTCCTGAGCTGAGATATAAAATGTTGAAATTTATTCACCTTTAAATAAATTAGTCCATTGCACAATAATTTGTGATTTTTTTGTTTGTTGTACAACTCACAGTGCTTTGTTTCCCTTTGAAATTGAAAATATTTTTCATGACCCTGAAAACTTCCTGTTTGCTTACATAGCATGATGCACAAAGAGAGCTTAATTAATTACATCACACTCCATAGGGGTAAGAGTGCTATTACACCTTGGTACTGTACAAGGTGCAGTAACTTTCAGAAAAACAAAGAAATACAAAGACTGGTATTTGAATAGTACGACAATGACATCACAAATTATTGTGCAATGTACTGTTTCAATTTTATTGAATTAACTTCAACATTTTATATTTCAGCTCAAGAATGTCCTATAAAGATAACAGTTGGACTGTTTGAATTATTTTTTTCTATGCTGCTTAATATATATTTTTCAATATTTTGACTTGAGGTACACTTTTAATTAAAACTGCTCACTTACCTTACAAACTCCCCCTCAGGGTCAGTTCGTCTACCAAACATGACTGGACAGTAACAATGGAAAAACTGTTGGAAGAAGGAGCTGCAGGATAGCCAAATCCAGTTTCCAGCGTTGACACTCCAATCTGCATCGAGAAGTAATTCTTCAAAAACCTATGTAGAGACAAGATTACAAAGAAAAAAATATTTTTTTCTTCATTTTTGTCACTTTCAATCAGAAGTGGACCAAATATAATAACCACATCTTTCACCATTTAAAAGAAAGTTGTTAACATATCAACCAACAATATTTCAGACAAATATCTATTCAGATCAGTGGTGAAGTATGTGGGTGGACTGGGAGGGCAATGTCCAGGGGCCAAGCTGGGTTCCAGGGTCACTCTTCAACCAAGAGCATGAAAGGTCTCACTCCCATTAACTGTGCTTTACCATTGCTATTGGAGATCTTAGGAGAATGCCTTCATCATGCCATTGGCTTGTGGCCTATATGTTGCTTTTACTACCACGACAGGCCATGCCCCTTTTGAAGAGCAAAATCTAGTGCAAAATGCCCAGTGCAATCATACTAGACCAGTTCAATACTAGCTCCCTGGCTAAGACTGCTTCTACCCTCCCCCACTCCCCACTCCCCCCTCCCTCCTTCTCTCAAACCTTAAAACCTCATGTCCAGTTTCATCTTGTTCCAAAACTGGTGACCTTGCAGGATGTGGGTCACCACCAATAAACCCATTATCCTTATGAAATGATAGTCTCAGATATTTTCCCACCCCCTTCCCACTCCCCCTCCCACCCCCACTCCCCCTCCCCCACTCCCCTCCCCCCCTTCTTTCCTCTTCAAATCACATGACTAGTTCAAAAATTGGTGACCTAGCTGGCAGCATGTGCACATCACCATTACCAAGCCCATTATCCTTATGAAAGAATAGATTCAAAGCTTTTCTTTACATCAATTTTTTGCCACCAGTCCCCCAACCAACCCTGTCACTGTTTTCCTTCCCTATAATGCACCAATCTTTAACTTCTACACAGTCACAACAGCTGATCAGATCTCACTCAACTCATACAGAATATTACACTTGGTATCCAGCACAATCAACTGGGGGTCTACCTGATGTTCCAGAGGTTTGATGTTCCCCGTTTTCGTACATCTCGACGATTTGGCGATGATTACAATGTTCGGGACCTGATGTTCTCAGAAGTGCAGATTTTCCCAAGATTCAGGAACATTGAACCTTGGGAACAGCAAACCTTGGGAACATTGACACAGCCCCATCAACTGGGTAGCAAAAGCAAGACAGAAAACCACCACTGGAAAATGGCCATGGCAGGCCCAACGTAAACCAATTGGTTTGAAAGTGAGCTGTTCGTACCTCATCTAACTAACTACAGTAACACAGTAACTAACTAATCCACAGAATATTTCAGGGATTGTCAATACATTAATATGCACAAAACTGTGCTTGCATTCTTATGGTTTGTACAGTTAAATTTCTTGGAAACATGGCGTTTGTTTTGTCTTGTTGAACTTTCAGTCACATAGCGCCATCACTTGACCTATTAAATTCTCAGGCAACACAACCACCCAAGCAGTGTCCCTGCTGTGACTGTTATAACAGGGAGCTGTTATTTGGAAGGAGATGCAACGGAAATTTTAATTTGTGCTAATACTTAAAGACCCACTTAAAGGAATGAAGATAAGCTGTATAATTGAGCAAAGGTATTTCCTTCCTTTACCTGTGGCCCCACTTCAATATCATTCCTGTGACACCATCTCATTCAAGGCAACTAATCCTTAGACAAGTGGCTCATGCAGAACAATGCTTTCATAGGTACTGTAGGTTTGTACCGCCAACAGTTTAAAAGCAGATGCAATCACACTCGAAACAACTGTTTAACTGAAAACAAATGAATTCAATTGGCCCTTCCCTCTAGAAAGCATGACATGCATATAAGCTGTAGGAGTAGAAGTCTAATTTTTTTGCAACAAGATCAGAAGTTTCATCAGGTTTCCAGAAATAGCCATAATTAAATCCTCGTTCAGATTTCAACACATGAAATGTTGATATTTTTTCATACCCATCTCTGAGCTCTGAGAGACCATCAGACCCACAACCCAGGATCAAGTCAGAATTGCCACTTATTGGGCCACGGCACCAGACTCGCAACCCAGGATCAAGTCAGAATTGCCACTAATTGGGCCACTGCACCAGACTCGTAGTTACTGGGTCAAGCTTGCAAGGCCTACTTACCTTCATCCCTTCTTCCCAGCTAATCCAGAGATCCCCTCTAGTCAGGAAGCAAGCTGTGGCATGTCGAGCCAGCGGATGAATCCATCCTTCCAATCTTAGCTGAGTCATTATTGCATCAATCCAAGGAAATCCTGTTGTACCCTGAAAGACAAGAAATTATTTTACACATTAAAACAAAGACATTGTTCCAACCAGTCAGTGTACCATACCATTGTAACCACATCAGCTCTCACTCCCCGTCCTGGTGCAGCCACTCACTACCACATCATTGCTTCCATCTCAATGTACCCACCCAAATGCACTTTGCTATGGCACACAGTCAAATGCACCACACCATGTCATTTAACCCACATTGATCTACCAACCAATTGCAACTACTGTATGTACAGACTGTATGGTCAAGTGGTTAGAGCATCCGACTTGCAGTTGGAAGGTTCAAGGTGTTTGAGTCTGCCCGGGTCATATCAAAGACTTTAAGTATGAACCTACTACCATAGTGCTTGGTGCTCAGCATAAGCAATGGAGTAGGAAAAACAAGCCAGGGAGCCACAACTGGTGAAAAGGCTGTGGCCAGCTTGACTTGAACCAATTGCTTGAAAAATGGGTTGAAAAACCTCTATTTAACTAACTGCAACCATGTACTGTACCACGCCATTCTACCGGCCCACCCAAGGACACATAAAATTGAGGCACTAGCTCACTGCAAAGCACCACACAATGTTGCAACAGCCGAAGTTAACTACTGTAGCCATTATCAAGTCCATTTCAGGATATTAGCCTTTAAGGACATCCGTCATGGCTACCACAGTTTTTAGGGAAAAACTGCCGTTCCCAATTATAGTACCTGACCACTGGTTCATTACTCCTAGCTGCTTCAATGAGCAGCAGATTTGATAACCATTCTGGTACAATAGAAGCCCAACTACTTTGGGGTTCAAATAACAACTTACATAGAACAAATCTTGAAATAAGTGCTGGCAAAAAAGGAATCAAATTACTTAAAGTTCACTAAAGGGCTACATCCCCTTTCAGCTTATTCTGTGATAAAGTGCTATCAAATGTCAACCTTCATAGTCATTTTTAAATGCTTAAATGGGCCTATAATTAGTATAATTGAGAACAGTTCCTGAAGAGTTTGTTCTAAGGGTATTTTTTCCGACATGTCATATAAGGCCATTGCAGGCCCACCCCCCAGACTCAAAGCAATGGCAACATTTCATTTTAAATCACATTCAGGTCACTACACACAAACCCTTCCCTACAAGAAGCAATCAAAACAATTGTTTCATACTACTTGTAGATCGCATACAGTTTTACTCCACGTCCTACATCATGTTCAATCCATATACAATATATAGTATATTAGATTCTAACCTCCACTGAGTATTATTATTTGTCCAAGATTAGTTAACATGCCGTGCCAGCACCACCCACACCCATATTGAGTCAACTTTCCACAACAAAGACATTCATAATGCAACTAACAATGGAAACTAAACAAAAAATAGTCTGGGTGTGGTCATCCCAAAACTGTTTTCCTTTTACAGTCGAGTTCCCTTGTCAAATTTAATAAGCAAACTTAAACTGTTTTCTACCACTCTTAAAAGAAAATGTGCTTACAGTTCATACAGCAATTTAAAGTGCGCATTAAAAGTTCATTCTAGACTGTTAAAACTCTCATAGTTCATATTACTTCTTCAACATCCAATCATAAGGAAACAAACCCAGGTTACTTAATATGGTTCACATGCACCTACAGCTGAGCACTCTTTCTTTCAAGGTACTGCACATGCTGTACGGTACAAGGTTTTTTTAATAGGAAAAGTAAATTATTTTAGCACATTCTCAAAGAGTTTTGGGTCATGTCACGGTCTCTACTTTTCTTTGTCTATGCAGGGAGTCTTTTTTTGGCATATATATACTTGTGTGTCAGTCAGAATTTGCATGACAGAAGAAAGTGGATCAAGGCACCCACATATGGTAATCTCTAGAAAATGCAAGGTCATAGCGATGTTCTTTTCTTTCTTTTTTTTTGGCAATGCTGCACACAGGATTGTAGGTAGAGTGCTGGTGTAAAACATCTGTTGTGTGACCTTCACAAAAATTTGAACTAATTTTAGCAGTGAAGTGCACTAGCTCTTACTTTGTGAAGGTGAACTGCAACAAAAAGACAGTCACTTGTCTCTGCAGTTTACAATTTCAACGGGGTTACCAAATTGTTCATTGGCAAAGCAGCCCCTTTGATTGACATTAAATTCCAAAAATGCAGAGTAGCTCATATGAACACAGCATGTACTGAATGTGTTCTGATTATACCTTAGGACATTTATTTATGCTCAACTATGTCCCTAAGCAATAAACTTGCCAATCAGCATTGTCTGGGCAAGCATGAGTTTTAGTCAGCTGTGTCAGGGGCTTGCAGTAACTAGAGGTTAGGGGAAGTGAAACTCTCTGAGGTGACTGTATCTATCTTTCTACTGTAGGTCAATTCTTATCACAAAGAACAGGTTCAGTTCTCTCAACCCATTCGCTACAAGCCCCTGACACAGCTAGCTGTCTAGACTGGTAATTAGAATATTCTCTCTCTGAGCATGCTATCCCCGCACAACCCATAGAAAGGCCATGAGTCGTGATGCATGCCACTGCAATTAAAGAAGGGAATTCAGCCAAAATTACGTGATAAAAAGCCGTTTTTTACTGTGTTTTAATCCATGCCTTCGTGACGAGATGTCATTCAGTGCAAATGATAATTATTATCACTAACAACAATGTCTCACTGCATTACTAACAACAAATGCCCCTTTTTTGATCTCAGAATAGCTGGCAATAGGAAGTTCACTGATAAAATCTGATTTAAAAGAGATCAACCACTGTAGATATGAATCTTAGCATATTTTTCAAGCATCATGTTACGTCAGAATCAAGCACGCAGAAAAAAAAACTGCCCCCTCAAACTATTCATCTGATTTTCCCTTTAATCTTGCAATATTGGCCTTTGAGAAGCAAACTGTCCACAAAAAATACAGAAGGTGACTGCCATACTCAAATGATATCGTGATATGGCATCAGTACACCTTTTGTTCAATGAACATGCAATTACTTTTAAATCAGCACGAGGCCCAACACGTGCAGAAATTTTCCAAACTGAAATGGAATGGGAAAAAGCTGTGAGGTCTTGGGGCACTTTCTACTAAAAATTGATCTTAGAAAATAACATTGGAAAGAAAACTTGTTGACCCCTATTCATGTAGCTTAAAATAGATGTTTTCAAGCTGCATGTCCAAAAGCCCTTGCACTTAGAGTGAATTGGCACAGTAAATATGCAGTGCTGTTCAAGAAATTTCTCTCTGTTCCCAGAGCATATCTATGTAAAAGTAAAGGGAATTAACTTTCTGTTGTATGGATAATGATAAAAGCAAGGTGAACCTTAAGTAGGTTTAATCAGGTTTACTAGATTTTTCTGACAGGAAAAAAAAAGACATTTATTCAAAGATTATTCAAGCCCAAGGCAAAAAAACCCTAGGAAAATTTTGCAAGGTTGTGCATTCATTGGGTGTGCCAAAAAACAATAATAAAAATAAAAGCTGCCATTATTTCTTATTTCTGGCAGGTTCTCATTACTTTTGTTTTACAAACCAGTTTTTCAAGGTTGTGTAGAAAAGAGCCTGAGCTTTTCCAGTTACAAGGGTACACAATGAGTTAAGTTAAAGGCAGACTATTTCTCCTTCTGATAATTTCTTCTGAAAAATGATAGAGGCATATCCTCCTGTCAGTGATATGCTTGATCATGTCAATCTAATTGTGCTACACTATCAAGTATGCAACTTGTCAATTCATCGTTCAGCAGTGAAAGTGTCCTGATTAAAAGTGCTCATAAAACATTTTCAAAAGCCTTAGAAACATTTTTGCAGATCAATAACAATCAATTTTTTATTGATGCATTTTACAATTTTTTGTGCACTTCTCTGTACCTATGCTTATTATTTTAGTTCCAACTAGAGCTGTGAGTGCTTAATGATTTATCAATTAATCACAGCTTTGTATTAAATTATCCTTTTAATATTCTTCACTCGGATGAAAATTCTTTTTCAATTAATCATTGATTAATTGATAAAATATAACATAACATAACATAACATAACAGGTTCAAGGGCAAAGGAGGGCTGTAAAGGCCCCATAAGATGCCCTGTAATCCAAAAACCCCCCAAAACAAAGCAAACCACCAACACCTAAAGAGCCCAGAAAGATTAGATTCTACCACAGTCATGGAAAAACTTGTCAATATTAACCTTAAAACGGTGCACTGATGTGGAGTTAACAACCCACTCAGGCAGGCTATTCCACTCACTAACAACCCTATGAGAGAAACTGAACTTCCTAATGTCAAGTCTAGCAAAAGACTTTTCAAGCTTTTTGCAATGGCCTCTAACCCGAGGATTACTCTGGACCTTTAAATAACTGCAAGCTAACAAAGGATTCCCTTCAGATAGAAATTTGTATACCTGGAGCATGTCCCCCTAATCCTTCTCAGCTCCAAAGTGGTAAGCCCAAGCAGCTTAAGCCTTTGGGAATAAGGTAGATTTTTAACCTCAGGTATGAGTCGGGTAGCTCTCTTCTGAACTTGCTCTAAAAGCAATTTGTCCTTTTCAAAGAAGGGACTCCAGGCCTGTGCAGCATAGTCGAGATGGGGTCGAACCAGCTGCTTATACAAATTTAGCACAATTTCTTTACTAAAACTCTTAAAATTCCTCCTGATCAACCCAAGCACCCTATTTGCCCTTGCAGCAGTAGCTGCACATTGCCTAGATGACTTCAAATCTCTTGTAATAACTACACCAAGGTCTTTCTCAGAAGTCACTTTGTTCAAATTAGTACCATTCATAGTATAATCATGGTGGGGATTCTTAGAACCAAAGTGGAGGACTTTGCACTTATCAGCATTAAAAGACATTTGCCAAGTCTGAGACCATGAAAATAACCTATCCAGATCTTTCTGAAGCAATAAAGAATCATCCTTTCCTCCAACCTTCCTATAGAGCTTTGTATCATCAGCAAACT
Source organism: Holothuria scabra (assembly GCA_037179385.1). Taxonomy (NCBI): domain Eukaryota; kingdom Metazoa; phylum Echinodermata; class Holothuroidea; order Aspidochirotida; family Holothuriidae; genus Holothuria; species Holothuria scabra. The sequence continues at coordinate 27,526,469 of CM074197.1, forward strand.
TACTTATACTGGAAGTGATAGAGCTATCAATATCATTTATGAAAATTAAGAAAAGAAGTGGGCCAAGAACAGAACCTTGTGGTACACCACTTGAGACTTCTTTCCAGGAAGAAAAATTTCCATTGACAACAACTCTCTGAGACCTACCATTGAGCCACGAATTGATCCACTGAGCGCACTTGCCCATGATGCCTAACCTATGCAATTTTACCATGAGTCTACCTAGAGGTACTTTGTCAAAAGCTTTTTGGAAGTCAAGGTAAATGACGTCCACACTGGAACCTGAATCGAGAGACAAAGAAACATCCTCAAGAAAGCTTAGCAAATTTGTAACACAAGATCTACTGGGTAGGAAACCATGCTGAGTTAGATTGAGTAACCCATTATCTAAGAGATGCTTTAGCAAACAGTCCTTGATTAAGGATTCCATAATTTTGCACACAACACTAGTTAAACTGACTGGCCTGTAATTACAAGGTGAGCTCCGATCCCCCTTTTTAAAAATTGGAGTGACATTAGCAACCCGCCAGTCAGTAGGAACAAAATTTGAGTCAAGACATTTCTGAAAAATAATTGATAGTGGAACTGATATGCAATGAATCAATTGAACCATTGATTGAAAATTGACAGCCCTAGTTGCAACAGCTAGGAAGAGGTTGGAGGATATGAATCCAGTGACAAATGTTGCTAATGCGGAGCATCACACACAACGGCACGTTCCATTTTTAGAGTGTTTGGTATATGACTCGACCTGGGAATCAAACCAGGGACTGCTCTTACCGTTAAACCATACACAAGGTCTGTAGACAGCTGTGGGAGGGGATAGAAGTACAAAAGGTACGTAGGGAGAATTGGAATTATGATCTGGGATCGAAAGATAGGGCCTTTAAAGGGGAATTCTTTTAATCATCCTAGCACTGTTTCCTCTAAGAAATTATACATTGGGTAAATACACTCAGTATGAGAATATTTGACTCATTGGAAATTTCATGGTATGATCAAAAAATAAATATGCACAGTGTAAGGCAGTCCGAAATCCCACAGCAAAAAAGTGGAGCCAAAGCCCCAGCCGCCCCCACACTCTGCAGTCCCTGTAAAGTACATTACTAGAGCAACCAAGTATTGTTCTATTGTTCCAGTAGAATTCTAATACAGTATTCTATTACAATAATCAAAACCATTCAAATACTATTGGAATGGCATTTGAATAATATTCAATAGCTTTCAGATTTTGGTAAAGGCTGTAACATATATTCACTGCCCAAGGTCATTTTTATACAATATGTGTGTTGAGGTGTGTCCCAATTAGTTTAATGTGCCTGGATTGAATCTGCTGTGTGTCAACACATACAGCCACCAACTGTGGCATAGTGAGTAGGTACTCAAAGTCTCAAGCTCTGAGGCAGTGCAGACGAAAAATCTAAAGCTCCATGGCTGCCTATGAATATGTGACCATGTGCTTTAGAGGTGTTAGTACTGTATGTTGTCCCTACAGTACATGTAATTAAGGCTTGGTCTCATCATCTCATGTACCATGTGACACTTGGTGTCACCTTCTGTTTAAAGTATGGCAAAACTGCAGGTCAACTCATGCCTTTTTCAGTCAGTATTCTCACATACCCCAGTTTGGTTGATTAGGTAGTGCCACCATAGTAATGAGGTCAAATATTTCACATACCAATTACTGTAATTAATTGTTAAAAAATAGCAGATCATCAGCACCATAGTAATACAAGTCCAAGAACTTCCTTGAAACAAATTAAACACTGTGTTTAACTCTTTACCGTTGTGCTCCAATCGGGCATATTTGCGTGTCTCAGGAGTGGGAGGAAAAGCGCATGTAGGACGCCCCACATGAGCTTCTGTATGCTATTGACCTGTGACCTTAAACTATTGTCTCTCTCGTTGTTGTGGTCGAATTTCCAGGGAGCTACTCGCAGTTTCGAGCTCTGTGTGAAACAGTAAAAATGGGTGGCAGCCGCACCCTCCATCTGGGTCCAAAAGGACCCAAACAACAGTAAAGGGTTAAAACAGCAGAATCCTATGATTTGAGGCGGATTGAAATTCAGCATCAACACCAAGTTAACTCAGTGGTGTTCCCTTCTGTAGTTGTTCCCATGTGTTGGAGCACTAAGTAACAGGGTGTTACCTTAAGTGCAGGGAAGTCAGACCACAGTTTAAGTCCTCATTGTCTTTTGTCTTAATTTTGGCTATGATTGCTATTAATTCTTACCTCTGTCCATCTTTTAAGCTGTGCTGGATTTTTATCCCAAGGGATCTGGATACAGATAGCATTATTCTCCATCTGGTCCAGATTAGGGTTGTTACAGCCAACGGCAAAGAAGAATTCCCTCCACAATAGTTGGCCATGGAGTGACAGTGGAATTTTGTTGGTCCGCTTGACCTGAATGAATTTAAAATAAATTGCAAAAAGTTTTTATTAATTTCAGACCACCAAACTTATTGTCTTGAAAAAGCATGACAGGTCCTTCAGTTTCAAGTTTCAGGAAAAAAAAGAGAGTATTATTTTAAGTTCAACCTGCACACTGAAGTCTGGCAGTGATCAAATAAGGGCAATTAAGTGGCATTGAAAATAAACAAGGCACCCAACAGTACTGTTTGGCATCTGTTTCTCGCCAAACAATGCGCCAGTGGTAACTGCAAAAAATGTTACCAGGTGAATTTTTTTTTTAATAAAAGAACAAGGTGGTCATTTATCTTACTGGGCAGTATTGGCAATGGGGCAAGTCACATAAGTGACTTGGCAATCACTGCCAGTTAGATAAGCGACTCTGTCCTTGGTCCATATCTCCTGTGCAAGACAAAGTGAATATACCTGTTACAAAAATAACAGAGGAACCAGCAGAGAGCTTTGATAAAAAGTTGCTCCTGGTTCAGCTGTAGGCTCAACTTCACAGCTGCATAGTGTAGACTAACATTTCCCTTATTTACGAACAACATACAATTCAAATATGTCACCTAAATTGCCTTATTTCAAGGAATAAGGTTTATGCCGGGAAAATTCCTGTTGAGACCTGTTGAAATTCCGCAAGGTTAGGAATGAACAGGTATGAACAGGCAATGTTCCAATTACCTTTTGTACTTGTTCAAATCTGTCCAACAGGTTTCAACTGGAATTTTTTCCTTGACAGAGAAAAAGTTGAACATTTTGAATATGCCATCAGCAACATGAACATACTTCTGATAATGATTGAAGGGTTTAAGATGCCAACTTCAAGCAAAAATAAATAGATGGAAGAAATCAACCAAATATGCAATAAATTTAATAACACCATTACTCACTTTGATAAATAAATTTGTCAGTTCCCAATAAAATAACCGTGATGACAGACACCCAAATCTAAGGTATGGACTAAGGCTTGTTGGACTTGAGTTCAGAGCGACTGGGCACATCCTGGGCCTCTCAAAATTGGCTACCCATGCTTTTCTTTCTAAATGTCGATGCAATCTCTGCATCGCTTCTGTCTCTCCTCCTATCCATACTTTGGTTGGAATGTTTTCTGTATCAAAACCTGAAAAAAGAATTAAAGTACATGTACAGAGTTGGTAGACATTTGAAAAGGAAGTTGGATAGGGGATTGCTGAGGGCGCCCTCTATCTGAGACAGCCCAGACCCAATGTGCTTTTAGTAGACACTTGCCTTGCAGAGACTTGCAGTATTCTGGGTGAGGGATTACATATGTAAATCAAAGGTAAGAAGGGTACAGTGATGCACAGTAGATTGACAAAAATCAATGACTTTTTCATAACTTTAAAGGACCTTTAAAAGCAGACTAGTTGGATAAGTGTAGTAGTCTATCCTGTTTAATTGGCTATTAAGAGTCTTGTGACAATGTTTTCTCACAAAGTTATGAAATTATAAGGAGAGTAACTCTGGTCATGAAATATCATGAAAAAATACATGGAAGAAATAAATGAGAAGAATTCAAAGAGATTTGGCTGTTGTTTTAAAGAAAGTTTCAAGTAACTGGTTCTGGATGCCCTTTAAGGGACCAAAATTAGGTTGGCTTATTTCATTGTTTTCTGCTTGAGATCACAACTGATGAAATTGAGCATTAACGCTTTGTTTGGCACAGTGGTCAAGGCATACGGTAGTAATTCTGCAAGGGGACAAGAGCATTTTTCTCCAAAAATTTCAATGTTAATCTTGTTTTGCCCATGTTTTGCCTTAATAGACCAACGACTTTTGCCTGAATTAGGAGGGCCAGTACCCCCCCCCCACCCTGCATCCCCACCACGTAGGCCTATGGTTCGAGGTGGATGGATTACGTTTGAGAATTTACGACCCAATCACCAGTTTTAATTGGAAACAGCATCTTAAATTGTGTGACATTAGGTTGGGTGGCCCAAACAAGGTTGTTCCAAGCTAAATTTCAGTAAAAATCAATATATCACACCAACAACAGCTTAAAGGTCAAGAGCAGTAGCCCCAAAATTATTTTGAAGCAACTACCGAACTTTGCTATTTTCTGTCATTTTTCTTCCAAGAAGCTTTCCGGATATTTTAAGGCTTAAATTCAACATTCAAGGTTAACCGAAATATAACTTCTTGCAAATTTCACAATTCAGTGAAAAACACATTGTCACATGATTGCCAAGAGCCATTCACAAACTAGTATAGACTACTATCCTTGTTCAAATTGGGGTGACTGCATTTGTCCTTTAATTATAGTTCAAGAATGCAAGATCTCTCTTACCTAATTCTTCCAGGGACGGAATGCCATACTTTTCGTAGTGGTTACTAGCAATTGCTGTATCCATGCCCTCCACATCTTGGGCAGTTACTGGGTCCACAGGCTGTGGAGGTGGGCCTATTAAAGATATTAATTCCTGAAAGCGGTTGTAAGTGAGTGGAGGTTCATTATTGTTGAGTTTCAAAATTCTGTAGAAGAAAGAGAAAAAAAAACATAAAATAGTTCCAATGGGCACATCAACTATTACAAGAAATATTCAATTTGCACACACTGTGAATTTAAAGGCTCAGTTCTCTCACCCCAAACAGTACCAATTCTCCTTACCTTCTTACTTAAGCCCCTCCCACAATTGTCTGAAATTCATCCTTATCCAGTCACAATCTCAGTTTATTGCTTCAGGTGACTTTTGAGTTCTACTGTACAGTATGCGTATAATCAAAACACTCACAGTACAGTTCATGCTGTGTAAAATAATCTTTGATAATCTGCACTGTTTGAATTAACAGTCAATAAAAATGCTGGGCCAATGGAGAGTTTCTGTACCCCAATACAAGAAGTGTAGTTTGGAATGAGAGGATTGGTCCTTTAAATGTGTGTTAACAGATCCACACACGTCAATTTTCCAGAATTTTCCTTGAATTTCTAGGCACATTTCAAAAAGTCTACTAAAGGAAACAAACTCCATGCATCAGACTATCATTTATAAGTATCCTGTGAAAATAACAACATTCAGAGGTGGAGTTAAGATTTTCACGATGAGGGTAGAGTACAGTACATCTCCAAAGGTTCAAGTTTATCCCATACTAAACCTTGTCAAGAACTGTTATCAACCAATTTGATGCCCATTCAAGCATTTGACAATAGTCCTGAAGGTTGACATTTAACTGAAGTTTATCTCAGTGAAACTGAAAGTATGTAGACATAAACCCCGCCAATGCACCATGAGTAATTTGATCCCATTTTTGCCAGCACTTACTTGAACCCCGAAAGTAAGGCTTCCATTGCACACGAATGGTAATCAAAGCTGTTGTTTATTGAAGCAGCTAACTAGAGTAATGAACCAGTGGTTATAGCTACTTCCATTGGGGGTTAACCACAGTTTCTCCCTAAAAACTGCAGTATAGCCATGATGGATAAACCTTAAGGTAAAACTGTGGCCATGTGGGGGCAGTTAATTATAAGCCATGACAATTTTCAACCTTGCAAAACTACCATTACAGTATTTTCATCCCAAGTGTGAGAAGTGTAAGGCTAAAGGTCCAATTCTCTCATCCCAAACGGTACCAATTCCCCTCACCTTCTTCTTTAAGCCCCTACCACAATTGTCTGAAATCCATCCTCATCCAGACACAGTCTCAGTTTATTGCTTCAGGGCGAGTCCGTATAAGAAAAATGTCTGTGTATATTTGGTACCCTGTATTGTTTGCATTAGCTGTCGATCAAAGAGCTGAGCCAATTGACAATTTCGGTAAACCCCTATCTGGTCCAATAAGAATTGTAGTTTGGGGTGAGAGGATTGGTCATTTAAGTTAGGAAGGGCTATACAGACTCAGGTTATAACCTTCTTGTTTAACCTAGTGTGGAACTGACAGTCACCCACCGCCTTGTTTCCAGCTTTGGGGCATTGGCTTTTCATCCCTACGAACTTCATAACTTACAGTACAGTATACACAAAGCATCATGCACACTGAGTGCAAGGTCCATTTTTCAAGTTTATGGTCCGACCCTGCCTGGGAATCTAACCCAGAACTTCTAAATGAGAGTCACTCCACGACACAAATGATGGGTCAAAACAAGTAAAACCAAGCAATGAATGGATCATTCAATCTTGCAGCAGCCCAAGGCGTCATGAAACTTCAACATTGATACAGGAGGGGATTTGTCCCATGCATTTTTTTTCAAGGATTGTAGCCCTAGAAAGCAGAAATTATCTATTTATGCTTACTCTTGTGGATCATAGAGTGTGTGTGATCTTTCACATATCACATCTACACCAGCCTCCTGGGCAAGGGCTTTGATAACCTGATCTCTCTCTCGTCCATATGGCTCGCAGTCCTCTTCAAACGACAAATGAGTTATATTCCATTCCTGTTTTGGTTTGAAAGAAAGACTAAAGAATTAAAAGGGGAATATTGCGTTTAATTTTCAAGAAAAATTTCCTAGATTATCAAAAATAAGGCAGTATGGAAGGCTAAGTTTAAAAAAAGTAGTTTCCTTCAGATAGAAATTCAGTTGTTTGTTGCTCAAGGATAATTTGTTCACCCAAACTTTTAATATTTCAAATGATGCAACCTTCATGGCTTTTCTTGTGCATAGTATTTTGAAGAGCTGTATAGCTATATTGCTGGGGTTTATGATTAAGAACGAATTGTTGGATAGTGTCTGATGAGCCATTCTTAGCACTCTTTGTTGGAGTATTTTAAACACAATGTTTCCCTTTTTAATAGTTGCAGATATGATTTCATTTCATTTCATTTATTTAATTTTCCACAATAATCGATAGAAATAGGTACAATACACAGAAACAAAAGTAGAATGTTACATGAAATCAAAATATAGTGAATGGAAGCACTCTAAAAACCCATAGGGTTTGTGGAGTAGATTGCTCCCAGGAAACAGAAAAAGAAACAAAAAGAACTAGGATAATAAGCCATATGTTTCCTTGACGAACAGACAATATCACTTAAGCAAGATCATCTGAGAGCAAATGCTCCTAAATTTATGTTACCAAACTCCTGATTATGAAATTCTCCAAAAAGGCAAAAAGTGTACTTTAAACATGTCATACCAATTTTTAACAAAAAAAGTTAAAATTTCTATTTCCTTGTTTAAACATGGATACCTGTAGGCCAATCACTTTCAAACTAATATTTAAGTGTCATTTCCTTCCCTTAACTATGATATGTTCTTTAGCGTGCAGTAGGCTGGACATATACTTTAGATCTCCAAATATTTCCTAAATCCTCTAGGTACAGTATGGACCTCACTTTATGGCCGGCAAATCTCGTCCGTGAGTGACACTTGCAATTTTCCATACTCCATACTCAGTGACTTCACACATCTCATGCAAGTGTATTTTCTACTGTATCAAAACCTTATAAGAAACTGTTGACTGGAAAACGATTACGGCCTGCAAGGCCATGCAGAAGTCCATGTGACCAAAGGTCCGTAGGACCCAAAAATGACAGAAAATGCAGTCCATAAGACCAAAAAAGGTGCAAGGTTTGTGAGACCCCAAATTCTAATCTACTGACCTTTACACATCTTCTGTCTTTCAGACCTCTCCTCATTTTCAATCACATAGACAACGTATTATTTTAGACCTTTCAAACACATCTTCTGTCTTTCAGAAATTTCCCCCATTTTCAATCACATAGACAATGTATTATTTTAGACCTTTCAAACACTTCCACTTTTAGTATCGCACTCTTTTGACACTGTTGCCCTCACCAATCGTTTCTCATTGTCAGCCACTCAGATCAATTTTTGCTAATGAATTTTCCATCTCGCTTATCTACAGACCCATGCCTTCACGCTGTTTTGTGGGAATCCACACACTATTGATGACAGCAAGGAAAGGCAGGGACTGCTACATACCACCCTACAAATTCTGAACATATGTCATTGAACTTGTTTAAAATTTGTGCCCTTCAATAATTAGACAAGCTTTCGCCCTGTTTCAAGCATTAATGTTCCGAAAAGTTCAAAACACAACTTTCCACCACCCACATTCAGTACAAGCTAATAAGCTGATAATGAACCTACTATGATGTACGTACCTCCCCCCACCCCCTCCTAAGCCACTGCTTACCGAACCCACCGCTCATCTCTGTCCCAGCACAAAATGTCCTACGAATAAACACTACAATTATTTATCCTGTTTGCAAAAAATGTCCAAGTTAATGTACCTTAAACATAAATCAATGTACCCAATTTACTCAGTGGCGGAGTTAGGGATTTTGGTCAGAGGGGGAGACCACAGCTCACCTGAATAGCCAGCAGAGCGAACGAAGTCTTTTCGTTCAGCTCATCGCTACAAAAAACCAACTGAGGGGCTGCAGCCTAAGGGGGCAGGATAGGGCTAGAATGGCCTACTAGATTGCGATAAAGCAGGATGTCATAAACCTAAAAAGGGCGTCGCCACGCAATTTTGGTCCGTCAGGAGGCGTTCGCCCTCCCCCCCCCCCCCCTCCTCCCCTGACCATATGGTAGCTCCGCCACTTAATTTACTGTACCTTAAAAAGACGTGGAAAGACATCTGCGGGTTGTCCACGCACTAAGAATAACCGTGAATTGAGCTTTCGCAAACTTTTATCCAAGTCTTCCAAGCAGTCTAGGAGAAACCTGCCGAAACAAATGAGATTACAGTAGAAGAAACCAATGCACATGTTTCACACAGTAAGGAAATGCAGTCACCCCAAATTGAATTACTGTAATATAGCAAACTGTCTTATTTCATGATTAGCTCATGTGAAAATATTTTGCTCCGCAAATGTGAAAAATTTATCAAGTGTAACTGCTTGGTTTAAATTGAAGTCGACATAATGATGTCCTAAAATATACTGGGATATACTTTGAAGAGAAATAATACTCGGAAGGATCGGCAGTCAGTAATCAAAATAAGCTAAAGCAAACTAAGGGGGACTGAACTTGCCCTTTAATTGACCCAAAATATATTAAGGCGTTTTCCTTGCATTTGCCATGAATGCAAATGGAGTTCCCCTCCCCTTTTCGTTAAAATCATCTTTACCGTTACTGCAAGATGTGTCATATTTACATCTTACTTATTAGGATCTTGCTGAACTTCATGTAAAAAGAGGCAAATTAAAATTCTACAAATTTGTTTCCTTTGAAGAGAGCACTGTAATGGGAACGAACTTATACAAGCACAAACAGGGTAAGACTAGGACTAACCAAAGCCTGTCTAGGCCCTCTAAACTTAACAATAACCTTTTTCATTAATTCATTTGAATAAAGGAAAGGCACAACAACTTATCTCCGTTTTACTTTTCACCATTGAAATTAATGTATCGCACCACGATCATTTCATTTCCTAAGCAGTACGCAAGAGGCTAGAGGATGGGAAATACTAAAATCTCCCAATCTTCACATTTTTTTCTCTCAATGGCTCTGGACATGGATTCTTTCTATCAGCAGATCAGGGGCCGGGCGACTCCAGATACACGACCAGGGCATACTCTTTGCCATTGACAACAACTTATCTCCGTTTTACTTTTCACCATTGAAAATTAATGTATCGCACCACGATCATTTCATTTCCTAAGCAGTACGCAAGAGGCTAGAGGATGGGAAATACTAAAATCTCCCAATCTTCACATTTTTTTTCTCTCAATGGCTCTGGACATGGATTCTTTCTATCAGCAGATCAGGGGCCGGGCGACCCCAGATACACGACCAAGGCATACTCTTTGCCATTGACATACGGGGAATTTTAGTTTCGGGGCGCAGAAGATTTTTGCCCGAAAAATGTAACTCTGCCCAAAAAGCTATCTAAGGAGAGCGTCACCCATGGGTTGGTGCGGACCGTACAAAAAAACTTTGAACACTTATACCTCAGACAACCGGAAATAGCATTTTTCAGGCTGACAAGGAGGATCTACAGTAAGTAGTCACTATTCACTGAGTTTCCGTTTGCAAACAAAAAACACGTTCACTTCAAGCTTAACTTCAACCAGAAAGACTACGTTAGCGGAGTGTCACCAGGGGTTGGCACGGGGCTATGTCATTGTTCCCAAGGTTCGCTGTTCCTGAGGTTCAATGTCCCCAAATCTTGGGAACATCCGCACTTCTGGGAACATCGAACCCCGGGAATAACGAACCTTGGGAACAATGACAAATCATCGAGATATACGAAAGCGGGGAACATCGAACCTTTGAACTCGACAAAAATCAAGAAGGTTCTTCCTCTTGGTATGGGGCATCTATGTACCAAGTTTGAAAACTTTCAGCCATTCCTACCTTGACATATCGTGTCAATGAGTTAAACGTTAAGTGTTTCAAGTATGTGACCCCAAATGACCTTTGAACTCAACAGAAACCGATAAGGTTCTTCCGCTTGATACAGGCCATCTATGAACGACATTTTAAAACTTTTAGACTTTCCTAATTGACATATCGTGTTAACAAGCAAGTGTCACAAACACACAAACACTAACACACGCACAAACGCACACATACTGTACATATTATAATCGGCCTATTTCGAGCATTATGCTGCACAAGATTTTATAACAGAACGAAGAATGATTGTTTCTTTTAAGCTAAAGGCTACCTAAAAGAGTCGCAATTTTTACCTCTGTAATAGTTTTCATAAATATGTTATCGTGACTCTGACATTTTGGGTTTTTTTTTTATTTTTTCTTATTTTATTTTTTTTTTTTTTTTTCTTTTTATTTCATTTTTCGGGCAAATGCTTGAAGGAATTTGAGTGTTAAACCATTTCGGGCATTGTGTTGTGAACGAATGTGTTGTTTAACTCACGAATAATAGCTTTTTGCGCTGCCCGGATGTGTAGCGAATTTTTGGAATCTTGTTAACTTTCCACAAAAAATTTTACCGCGACTATGACCTTTCATTTCCTTTTGCGGGCATGATATATTTTTAAGATGCAGGCACGCTTAGGAATTTCCTGAAGAAAAAACATTCAGTTTTTTTTTTAAATCTCAAGTGGCTGTTCGATTTTTTTTCCAAATTCCTGTCCGAATTAAAGATTTTGCAGAAGTGAGGAACAGCCTTCACTCGCCTCGATTCCAGCTTCGTACGCCTATATATCTGCCCGACTAAAGGACAGAGGTCTGCCCGATTCAGCAAGGTTTCTGAGCCCATCGAAGGCTGGAGCACCAACCCCCTGTCACGTTAAAGAGGAACATATCCTAAGCATTCTGGTGAAAGTTTCATTCACGTCTCATGTTCGATTCTCAAGATATCAGCAATTCATTAAAGTTGAAACATTCTCTACAAAAAAGACCTGAAGCAAGCCGGTGTGATGTCATGGATTCACAATGTTGATCAATGTTTTGTTGGCCAATGTTTTGTTTTACTTTATTTTTCATAATATGAGTTTGACATTTAGAATTGATGAGGATCTTGAGCCTAAAGCATTAAAATTTTCTTGCTCAGGATGCACCTATGGTATCAGTACAGTATATCTGAACTTAGTTCCATAAAACTCGTAAAGATAGGCCTAAATGAAAACAAAACATTGGCAGGGAATAATTTATCAAGTATCGTATCGCAATTTGCTACACAAACAGGCCAAGTTGCTACACAAATGAAAAATTGTGTAGCAATTTCTTGTGTGCATAACCCTTGCATTTTCAAACAATGGGTGAAAGACCTCAAAAATCTTCAAAACTGCTATGCAAAATTTGAATGCTGAATCATTCCCTGATTGGCCAATCATAATGTGGATCCATAACACCACGCCTGCTAGCTTCAAGTTCATCCTAAGTAGGAAATTTACCACATTCAATAAGCTACTTCGGTAATTCGTTTTGGTGGCTAAGCGCATGCGCACTTCCTCCAAATCGAGTTTACATGAAAACTTCGTAAAATCATTCTTTCTTAATCCATCCCTAACGTAAAGAGGGATCTTAAGTGTGGCTTCGTGTAGTGGATTATGTCTCAATTGTCTTTTTGGAGTGAAAATTTGCATTTTAATCAGCCGTAAGGTAGGACTGAGATCCCTTTTCCGTTCGAGTTCGCTATACACTTAGAATTGTATGCACGTACTGACGAAATAAGGGAACTCTGCAAGTGCTGAGCTCGGTTTGTATGTCTCACGCCGTGCCCCACAATTCAATGCGGCTACGAATTACCGAACTAGCTCATTGCTAATATCTCGAGAACAGAACACGAGAAATGAATAAATTCACCAGAATGCTTTTAATATGATCTTCTTTAACGTATCAAAAGAAAATGTGCTTTAATTCGCAGAATTATTTTGCGACTACTTCGTGTTTAAAAATGAGGAAGTAGCAGAAATACGTGTCCGATTGGTCTCCGTGAAACTCTTTTTTACCCATGATAAAAAATTCTACTGCGTTTTTGGATGCAAAATTATCGCAAAGGAAACGTGCGAAATTGCAAGTCAATTGTGATGTCCTGAGAGGGACATGCCATATATGGCTAACGCTATCCTTTGTTTCAACCATTTTCATTTCAAGGACAGTTGTAAAATTAGTTTGTCCTGAGGGTTTTATTTTGGAAGTTTAAATTGCGTTCTTGAAAATCATCAGTATCAATGACCAAACCATACTCTCTGATAAGTAATTAGGAGAATAATTTATGAAGGATTAACAAAAGAAATACTGGTCAACACTATACGCAGCACTCTACATCATTATTTTTGCATAAACAACGAGTTTCTTCCAAAACATTCGAACTTTGAAGAGGTATATCTGGACAACCGTAAAAAATATTGAAAAAAAAAATTCTTAAGAAAATTTCACTCTATAACAGCCAAGTGAGGTCAGGTCATTTTACTGACATGTCACACTGCTTTAACTGCCTTCCTTTAAACATATATCATACCGCCTACGAAGCACGTACTTCCTAAATATGTGTCACGAATAACCCAAAACACGTCATCGTTCGCTCGTCCGATAATAACCGTCCATACGTGAGTAAAGCCCACTTAGCCCGCTTGGCCAACATAGGTTTCCTTCTGAAACTTTCTATAACAGAGTAAAACATGCTATACATGAAGGAAGTCGTCCGATCCGTAAGTTTTATTAAATGTCAACATCAAAGTCACGTTTCATAAAACGTGATTCGTAGAGCATAAGGCAAATGTATTCTACTGCAATAGCATTCTTTACAGATGTTTCTTCATAATAGAAATACTAAATACTGTTTCAGCGTCTGGGTATTCCGGTTCTCCTTCCACTTGTGATACGCTTGTCACTTAAATCGGTTGCAGGGCCGATGGGTTACAGCCCGGGAGACCGAAGGTCAAAGAGATGGAAGGTCTGCGAGACCGAAAACGTAATAGGGGTCACAAGGTCGAAGGTTCGCGATATAGAAAACGTCATAGGGTTCACAAGATCGTAGGTTAGCGGCACAGAAAACGTGATGCGGTTCACGAGGAGTTAACACGGTGTCCATGACAAGATATAGAAGGTTCGCGAGACCGAAACCGTAACTGCGTTAAAGGGTTCACAGGATCGAAGGTTCGCGAGACCGAAAAGAGAGACCGTAATAGGGTTCACAAGATCGCCATACCGAAAATCTAAAGGGGTTCATGATACCGAAGGTTCGTGGACCGAAAAGAGAATAGGGTCCGCGAGACTAGAATTGAGAAAAAGTTCGCGGGACCGATATTTAATTCCGCTGACCTGTGTTCGTTTTCAGGATCGAGGGCCTATTTTCATTTCCGAGTCACGTACATTTCCGTGGACCCAAATACTGGCACTGATTTGCACAAATATACTGTGGTCAACTATGCACTGACCATGATCAAATAATTGATCTAAACGATGGTAAAAAGATACCAATTGATGTTGTTTTCACCATATATTGCTAAGTTTTGACAATGATCTAGATCATTAATTTGACCATTGTTTAGGTTGGTGCATAGCTGACCAAACCAATGGTCAAATTGACCATAGTGCTTTAGAGGGATATAAAGACATTGGCTTGTGAGCAGACTTGCACTTGCAATTGCCAAGACGCTGTCGTTTTATCACATTTTTCTAACAAAAAAAAAAGACTGTATTGTCAGGTTCGAGCATCCGACTTACAACCGGGGGGTCTTGAGTTCAACTCATCCTGTAGCTGGGTCACACTGAAGACTAAAATTTGAACCTACTGCTTTTGTGTTTGGCGCTCAGCATAAGCAGGGGAAACAAGCCAGTGAGCAACAAAATGCCGGCCCGACTTAGAGCAATTGGTTAGAAACTGGACCGTAAAACCTAATCTAACTGACCAATCGATCGAATCAGAAGCTGCCAGATTCATAGTCTTCAGGTCATGGCGGAAAAAACAGCAATTTCGGAAGCTCATTGCAGGGAAATTTTGGTATTTGGAGTGAAATTATTTTGACTACTTTTGTATAGATACAGTACACATGTGAAGTCTTTGGGAAATTTTTATTTGCTGGCTGTGAAATTTGATTTGTTTGCAGGGAAATTTACATTTTTTCTGCCCTGTTAACAGCCTTACTGCACCTTAGCCCCTCTTCCGTAAACTGGCGATCCAGACCCTGGGATAAACGTCTCTTAGGGGTAATCAATGTTTCCTTGGTCTATTGCTATACCGGGGTTAGACGTTCCCAGTGTGAGATGTTAAAAGGATTCGCGGTTCCCATGGCCTAGCCCTAACCCTCTATGACTTAAACGGCAACAGTAACCCCAAGTCGATCACCGAACCCTGGGAACATCGATATTTTTAGGTACAGCGAACCATGAGAACTTTGAAACCCGGGAACATCTGGTAGGTCCCGTCCACTGGGGGCGAATTTCTGAGTGAAAGTTTGTCCGCTTTTTGGGTGCCAAATTTTCTCCCTATTAGAGCGACCATCTCACACCAGCTGAATAGCAAAAGAAGTACACAGGCACGTTTGTTTCATTTAACCCGGCAATAATTTTTGCAATTCAACATACATATTATCCTAAGGCACCTACAGGTACATGGTGTAAATAATTCCGAACTCATCCAGACCATAGTTTGTTAGATGGCGGTTTCACGGCCCACTTTCTGACCAATTAGTTCAAGTAGACCCGGCTACTGCCTTTTTCGCAGTTGTGGCTTGTTCTCCCTATTTCATTGCTTAATGCTGAGCACAAAGCTGGCAGTAGTTTAAATTATCATCCCGACATGGTAAGGTTTGCATCCGTGAGGGTTATAACCGAAATATTATCCTCCCAAAGGAGCAGCGAAGCAACATCCCTGGTACCCCACAGACCAGAGAAAGCGGATGGACACCCTAATTTCACCCATTCCCTAGTATATATATACCCTAAAAATGGGCACTTAGGGATTAAACGATTTTCTTAACACTTTTTGTCCGCAGTTTGTAATCATGTTTAGATGCAAAACACGAGCGTCTAATTCCTTAACACTTCGTTCTAAAACATGTTTAATCATTAAATTTTTGGTGTATAATTGCTAAATATGTTTAGAATTCAAACGTGTTTACAAAGTGGAGGCAAAATAAGTGTTTAATTGCGAAGCACGTTTTAGAGTGTCCCAACCTCAATGTGTATGGTGCAGGATTTAAATGAGAACTTGCAGCTTAGGAAATTTGGTATTATTAGTTGAAGTATGGAGTAGTGGGGTACAGCGTCACGGTGGGTTACTTAGTGAGATGAGATTTATCGACACACCAACACTAGTGTGTTATAATTATAGTGTCGTTCAACTCGATAAAAAGTTCAAAATTCAAATCAATTTTCAAGTACGGCTCAAATTCAAATTTGGTTTCCCTTTAGTCGCCTCTTACGACAGGCGGGAAAATACCGTAGGCACATTCTACAACTCAAGCCCACATGGGCCTTAAGGCACAGGGTGGGATAAACAAAATGACCACAACATAGTGTACGGCGTTCCCTTGTTTTCGTGAATTAAGTGCAAACAACACTAAGATAATAAATCTGAATAATCCAACCCGAACAAAAATAGGGGCTCAGCCCGACTTTTCAGCAGATTTAAATCCATATTTTTACCCCAAAAAAGGTAATTAGGACAATGTCTACTACACAGGACCACACTTACGATCCCTTCCAATGTTATGGTTGGATTAAGACCAAGATCCCAGAAAATTGAAAATGACGTCACCAGATTTTCATGTATACTCAAACTTGGGAACATGTGTTGTATAAATGCGGGATTGGTTTGTTCATCCGTACGATTTGAAGGATGTGCGCATGTGCACAGCCACCAAATCGAATTTCCGAATTCGCTTATATTGTTCACGTGGTACACACGCTTTCTACGATGCTGATCAAGGAACTTCGTTCCCTCCTACCAGGACTCAGGAACGTTAGACGTCGCGTGATGAACATTTTTTTTTTTTTTTTTCGTTCATTCCATGTAGATTGTAGATCTGCATTTAAATCTTATCCTGCCATGCTGTCATGCAAGGCAGTATCACAGAATGACTACGTTAATACAAAGAACACCTATCTGCCTATAGAGAGGTTTCACGGACGTCACAAAAGTGACGTCATACCGAAAGCAAAGACATACTTAAAACAGGAAGTCTCTAGCTGCTAACTCCCTGCTTAAAAGGCGGGTTTCACGTTTAAGAGTTTAAGTTTTGATAATATCAGAGGGGTTCTTAGTCTCAGCATTTTGGAGAAAATTCGATGTGTAGTTCTCAAGACACCAGCAAGTAAAGTCACTTTTTCAACAAAAAATGAACTTGAAGCAAGTACATATGATACCATATCCTCACATTAATGGACAATCTTTTGTTTTTCGTTTAAGTATACAGCCTATTTTCTCCTCAACAATGCAGTATTATCAAAATGCGGCAGCGTAATTATAGCATTGTAATGAGAACTTTACAAATATTGCATTCCCTACAGGCAGGTCCTGTTCCTATAAACTTCAAGGTAGGCACAACAGTCTGAAAAACATTTGAAGGGAAATAAAACTTTTCTTGTCAATGGCAGGAAGTGATATCAAAGATATTATGGACGTAGATACAAAACTCCTGTCCCTACACTGTGAGACGCGCTGACTCATCACGGAGGCCAAAGCGGAGGGGCGGAAGTGTTTATTTGACATGCGCACAATTCTATTCAGTGATCTGCGCGCACAACAATGCATGCGTAACAGGAAATTCCATTGTGACGAGACGTCAGGGTGCATTATTTTCAAATCGAGTACTATACTGGCCCTCAAAACGACTAAACAGTTAACAGTAATCGTCACTTCCGCCCCTCCGTTTCGGCCTCCATGAGGAGTCACCGCATCACTTTAGTTTGGTATCAATCTAGATGCTTGAAATATCTTTGAGTGATGTAACCTGTGCTGCCCTCAAGATGATTAACTTCATTTGCTGATATCTCCAGAATGACATGTCCGATTTGAATAGAAATTTCACCACATTGTGCAGATTTGGCTCCGCTTTTACATATGAAAATTCAATTTTTGCCTTAACTTTCCCTTTAAGATATCAAAATGGAAACGCACACCGACCGAGCTGGGTCAGCCTTTGACTATTGTGGTGTATGCCTAACGTTGCTTGCGGACCCGGCAGTTTCTTCCCCTAAAAGCGGTAGTTTTCTCCTGTAAACACGTTGATTAGTTATCCCATTTGCTTCTGAGGAAGAATTTAGAAGTCTACATGGTTCGAAACTGACTTTTAGCGGAAGAAACTAACGACTTGAGGGAAGAGAAAATTGCGAAACTGACGAGACGAGAAACTAACTAGGCAAGCGTGACAAAAACGACTTTAGGCTACTAGTACTATGATTTCATATGCAGTGTCATAATTGATCTATTTAATAAGTTTGTTGACCCCAAGTCCGAACTGATCATCAATGAAGCCTATAAAAGGCTTGAAGCCTATAGATCATTTTGTGTGTGAAAGGAGAGACCCAGACTTGAAATTGCTGCAAGGTGAGCATGAATGTGTAACTGTAAAGTTAAAGCTAAACAGTTGTATAGATTTGTTTTAAAATTGACTAGATATGGTTCAAAATGAAACTTTTCGTTTTATTTTTTCAATTGGAATCTAGTCGAAGATTTGAAAAGAATCCGGTTCGTGTTCCAATTGATTAGATTTTTTTCAAATTTGATTAGGATTTTCTTAGAGTGTAGGCGTAACGTTATGCCTAGCCGTAGCCAAATATTTCAGGTTAAACATTTATTTCGGTCAGTTATTCTACCGTTTTAGAAGGTACGCTACCCCTCATCTTCTATCAAGAATGAAAACCCCGTACGCGTTCTCCTGTACAAAGATATTCAAAATATTAGATCAATTTTCACACTGTCAGTAGTACAACCTTTATGCAGCTATGACGTATGGTATCTCCGGTGGGCGGAACTAGTTGATGACGTCACGTGGAACCGGCCATGCGCGTGCCTGGATAGCAAAATAGAAAAACGCACAACGCATGTCGTTGCATGACCTCTACATGCAGATACAGGCCTACATGAACCAGAAGAAAAATTGATTTTTTGTTGCACTACTGTTTCTCATACAGGGGTACAGTGCGAATCAAAGGTATGTGCACCATTGAGGCACCCATCTGAACCACCATTTATGATGTGATTACTGGACGTGACTTTGACATAATGTGACAAGTGACAAGTAGTGAAAGTAGACCGCTAAACCTTAATGCAGAATTGGACTAACTTTAGACCTATTGCAGCTTTGAAGGAGTTGGTTGACGAGTTTTGTAGAACCAGCTGGCTGCATGACGTCTACCGTGACAGAAATGAGCCCCCCCCCCCTCCCCCCCAAAAAAGACACTTATTGCAACAGATTACCACATTCAGACGAAGGCGCGAAGGCAAAAATCGGGCTTATACGGTGCCCGTTTCGTTGCGGTAAACGTTTCGGGTATCGCAATGATTTCGCAGATCGTTGCGGTAGTTTTTCTTGATATTACCCAAGGCCCACTACCAGAAGTTTCATCTTTGTTTTGTTTTGTTTTGTTTTGTTTTTTTGTTTTTTGTTTTTTTGGGGGGGGGGTTTTCTTCTTTTTTTTTTCATTTTTGTTTTTTTTTTTTCTTTTGGTTGCTTTCGTTTTGTTTTTTATAACACGATCACTGTTCATCACAACAGAGCCATTTGTTAATGTTTATGGTGTAATCAATAAGACCCTCAACGGCTGCATATAATTCAAGTGTCACATACGTCACGTATATGAAGGTCGTTTGCAAACAAGCCGCGGGCCAGACATAAAAGAATGTTGAGCTTGAAACCATCCGACTGCTCTTCAACTTTAGATCGTAAATAAATAATATTGACATATAGCGATAAAATCATCTGACTGTTTCAACCACATGATCATCGGGACAGAAATTGGAACAGACGAGTAATCAACAAACTGCAGAGAACAAATAAACAGCAGATGAATTTATATGGTGATGTATTGTCACTCTTTTGGTTTACAATCGAGTGAATCGATCGACAAAAATTTAATAAACAGACGTGTTTTAAAAGATAACGATGACATTATGGGCTACGGTGACAGTCTGCAGATTTGTAAATACTGCACTGGGCAGTGTATGACAGTCACTCTCCAACAGAATGAAAATTGTGCATGAATTCAATCAAAAAAAAAAAAAAAATAGAGAAATTCAAACTTTAACGAGTGCCTGCAAGGAACAGAGTGATCCATGTGGGAAGGCTCCAACATCAAGAGCGAAATGTCTCTCTTTGGGGTGAATTTCACTCTTCTCCGAGTGAAAGTTCGCTCTTTTGGAGTTAGTTTTTTACTTTAAATTTCTGAGGAGTGAAAGTTCACTCTTTTAACTTTAGAGTGTATATACTGAGGCCGCTAATTTATTTTTCGTAAGATGGATACGGAAAATCCATTTTATCATTTTTGATTTATTCTATTGCTTTCCTATTTTGCCAGTTGTTTCCAAAATCAGTTCCAAACTTTGAGAAAGGGTTCCGAGTTAGAACTTTTTGACCTGTTTTCATATAATCCGGTGTCAAAATTAAGAAAGGAGGTCGAAAAGTTGTTGTTTGGAATTAGGGATGTGGCCTGTTTTGCTATTTTCAAAAGCCGAATAGCCCACTGGCATGGATTCGCCATTGCCATCATCATACGAGAAATAAACTCGCTGGCGTTCCAGTTCTACATAGTACTGAACGATCAAGGGATCTGAAAATCTTGTGTCTATTCCCTGGGTAGCCATAAAATAAGAATACTCCAACTTTAACCCGTCAGGCCCCGTGTTCCCAATCCTCACCCACGCTTCCCCAACTCCCTAGATGGGTTACCTTCATTGCTTTAGACTTACGGCTCATGAGCCATTAGTCATTCTCAGGCGTCTCGGACTAGCATTTTACTACTTTACTGATTTTTGCTTAGGTTATGGGTTATCAGGTTATGTTGAGTTAATGAGTTATGAGCAAATTACACAACAACAGACCGAAAAGGTTTCAAAAAATGAAAATTTGTTCTGATGACGTAACACTCTATTGCTACTGTAGTAGAGTATACGCCTTAATTTGAATGCCGTGCGCATGGAAGTGCTACCATGCTCAAAGGGTCTTTGGCGATTGACCGCATTTTCCCAAATAAGCTTGTTACAAAACTACTAACATCGGGAAGTTGCAATTTGTCAAAAAGCATCTCCTAACTAACATTGACGTATACTCCCAGTTCACACACGGGCACCCAGCGAAAGCATAATGTAGGCCTTCTTCTTGAAACCTGAATAAAATACACCTTTCGTAAAAAACAGAAAATGTAAAGCTTTGCATTGCCGTAGGATTTCGACAAAATTATGGGTCTATCTCTGTTGCTTCCAGCTGTTTGCGAATCTTTAATCTGCGAGCAGTTTTAAATTCCAGGCGCACAATGTCCATTCAACATAGTTAACCAAGCATGTCATGAGTGGACTCCCACGCTGCACGCACACAAACACATACAGTATACATACGCAGGATATACCGCCATTAGTCTGCCTACCACGAACATTTGTTTACGTTCATTCGAAGTCACGTTGCAAGAAACGTGAGCAAGAATCTGGAACGTTACCGCGTCCCTACGGATGCCTTAACATACCATAGCGGTGAGAGCGGTTCTCTACGGTTTCAGTACAACATTTCGATAAAGCTTCAAAACGGTTTTAGGGCGACAGCCGTGTACAGAGAGTCCATGCAAGCGTTAGGTTCTTTCTGCTTTAAACGATTTTTTTGTTTAGATTCACAGCATTGCTAGTTTCAGCAAAATAACTGTTTGGTTGTTCTGAGAAAATGTTCTAAGACAGTGTAAAGTACACTTTGATTGGGCGGTTTACTAACGACTAAATAAAGTCAACTTGAGACAAACATTTTTCATTTGGCAAAGAACAAATTCTGGTTATATAAGAGACAAGGAGTTACACGCTTTCATTTGAAAGAGAGCTCTGTAGGGAAATTCTAGGTAGCATCATTTCTTACGTCTTACAACAGTTGTTGAATAATTTTGAGGTAGTCAAGTTTTCTTGTTTTTATTTTTATTTTTATTTTTAACAATGTTTGTACATGAATGTTGATTTCCCAGTTTGTGCATTCAATTTTCTTGCATCCATTTCAGAAACACGTCTAACAAACAAAGGACATTCAAGTCTACAGGTAAAATGTGTTATTGTGTAAACTTTAGTGTTTGCACGGGTAACCCGGGTACCCGCCCGCCATCGTATTACCCGGGTCCAAATCTACTACCCGAATCTTAAAAAAAAATGCATGCAAAAGGATCATGCCATTTACGCCATTGCCCACGGTAATGGACTAAAATATTTTGCCAATTTGGTAAACATTCTCCGAGACTGAGAATGAAGAGAGCCCATAGAAATTATGTGTAAGTTTGATAGTTGTCTGTACTTCGTTTCTGAAGTTGAAATTTTTATCAGCGTGCGGCCCGATCGCGCTATCGTCACGTAGTGGGTTACTTCTCACACATCACATGTATATCGCTTATAAACTTACTCGCAAGCAAGCTATCTGACGGCCGATTCAAAATCACATCGTACTGTTTCACGCAGACATAGCAAGACATACTGTATCACCCGCGCCCAGCTCGCAAAGACAGTGCCCGTAACGTTCAGCATGCTTGGTAAACTGAGCCTTGCATGTATATACTATCTTATTATCAATACGGTATGCCACCTCGAGTATAATCCTCGAATATTTCTTAATGGTTAAAGGTGTCAGTTTTACGCAAATCAACACTTTGCCTCTATCTGCAAAGTAAAACGACATCAATGTAATAACACCGTAAACATTCACAATTTTTTTTTTTAATAGGCCAGTATATATTACGTTATTTTGCCCCCAAATTGCGCTTGAGTAGACTACGAAGTTTATGTTTGGAAGTTATGTTACCGTGCCTGGATGTGGACACGAGGCTAGCTACGTAAGCAGTACATACCCCATTAGCGATAATTTCAACGCACATTGCAAAGTAGTATGAGGGAAGTTCACAAACATGACGTCGTTTGTTTACAATCAGTAATTTTTGACGTGCAAGAGAATACCATAATATAGGGCTCTGATTAGTTGGTATTTTTAAATCAGTGGTTTAAAAGGAGAAGCTTCGAGCTCTTACCATGCTGGCTTTTCGAGTAGGAAAGCGTCCCAAAATTCAATATCAAATTGATATAGGCCTTGGGAAGTATGTAATTTTCGTATTTGACTGTTTTCTGTTACGTTTTTTTTAACTTGTCATTTTGATTTAAAACAAAACGAGACGATTAAACCTTCTAACAAATCAAATGTTTTTGAACTTGGGAGCTGTGATCGCTATACCTATCCAATACAGATGTTAATGTTACCATGCATGTCTTATGGAGTATGCCTAACAAAATGCTCATATCTTTTAGTCACCGTATGTAACACCGGGTAACCCGGGTACCCGACGGGTATGGCGATCGGGTACCCGGGTCCTAATTTTTAGTACCCGTGCAAGTTTACTAAACTTGGAGCAAAATGGAATCCTTACACTTTGACTTTGTGACAATCTCACAAATCTTGACCATTCATAAAACTGGACCAGTTTGTTTTTACTGACTGACTGACTGACTCTTTGATTTTGATTAATTGGTACCAATTAATTCTTGAAACAAGCAGAACTTGCAATACTTTGAAAACATTCATTGTTATTTGAACATACGAATGATGTTCTTGTGAAAAAATAGTGCAAAGTGGTTATACAATTAGTCTAAACAATTCAAATTATGAATAAAGGAGTTTGGGAAATGGACCTCACTCAGTCAATTATTGCAGTTCAAGCTTAAATCCATTGTTGCAACATTAAACATTGAAATTCATTCACTTATTTTAAATTGATATTAGAATCTTCACTGTGATGACTAATACAACTCATATAATTTTCCCATCAAAAATTTGTTTCCCTGTTTTTTTTGGTTTTTTTTTTTTTTTTCTTCTTCTTCTTCTTTGAAACATGTTGCACAGGGTGGGAGTAAAGAGTACAAGTCTAGAGCAGTCACTCCACAACAATAAAAACATAATAAAATTTAGGTACAATGGAGCAATTCTTGGAAAGACAAACAAACACAAAGACATAACTGAAGCACCATGTAATAAAATTACATCACTAATTAAAAGGAAATAAATATAAACACAGTTTGACAAATCAAATCACTCAAATTGGACCTTTCTTTTTCACTACAACAGCTAAAGAAATTACTAGGTTTGTGTTCAAAGTGAATTTAAGGGCAGCAAACATTTAATGTACAATCACTTCCTCACATTGACAAAGAATGTCCCTTTTTCAGTCTGTCGTGTTGACCTTAAAGTAGTAATTGGGATGAGCCCTCCCCAGTAGGAAATGTTAAAGGGCAGGAGCAGTCATCCCAAATTGAAGAAGTGTAGTAGACTGTCCAGTTTCATGATGGACTGTTGTCATGTGACAATGTTTTTTCTCTTCAAATGTGAAATTTACCAGAAATGACTGCTTGGTTTACCTTGAAGATGCAATATTTAAGTCATAAAATGTAATGAAAGATACTTTGAAGAGAAATAAGATGAAAATTGTGTTATTTAGCTTTTTCTTCAAAATAAGTTTGGGGGGACTGCTCTTTACCTTTAAGTTTGTGAATTTTCCATGTCACTTAGTGTACTGTATGCAATAACAATCTGCTAAAACATGGGAATGCAAGGAAAAAATTGGTTAAAAAAAATAGTCTGAACATTCATTACAGTAAGGACATGGTGAAACATATGCTTGCTTCAAGTCCACTCTCTGCAAAAAATGTGATAACTTATGAACTCTACAGTACCTCCTCTTTTCATGGGAACCACACATCATTTATTGACCATACAGTATATACTGTTAGGCTTAGGAGCAGTACTGTAACTCTTGATTTGACCTGATAAACAAAGAGACACAATGATTTGGTGTGTGAAAGTCACAAATTTTTTTTTATTTCCAAAACCTCTACATAAAGCTTGTTTAATGTAGGGTAAGCAAAATTGCTGTTGGTCAAATCTTCCACCAATCCCCATACAGGTAAACAGAAATACCCCTAATTATTCCCTTCGGTTTCATAAAATTTCCAAGCAACCCCTCTTTTTTAAATTAGGCACAATAACCAAATTTCAAATTAATTCAAATTCTACCTTTTTTCATAACCTTGAACATTGTTAAACTTGACTTTATTTTGCTCCAATTATGCATTGTCATGAAGTACCATTCAACAAGACCAACCCCTCAAGTACTTTACTCAACTGTAATACTGTACTGATAGGCCTACTGTATCAGATCAATACTGCAAACCTCTTTATGCTTTCTCTTGCAAGCCTTTAGTGAAGTTTCTGAAAGATGCACAGTAAAACAAAGGAAGTATTCAAAAAATATTGAGCCATCTCATAGCCTACACATAGAGTATATAGGTACACAACTGAATCTGTAAGGATGGACAGTATCCCATCATGGGGAGAAAAAGGAAACTGCAAGATGCCCAATCCACAGGAAATTTTGCCATCTGGAGAGAAATTTAGGCAATCAGAGGGGAATTTCATTTTTCTGTACATGAAATTGAAGGGAGAATTGAGGGAAATTTTACTCCAGGGGAAAAAATTTTACTCCCTTCTTGGTTTTTTCCACCTGTCACAGGTTCTGTCAGTATGTGACCTAATGATGCCTTACCATGCACAGTACTGTTCCTGGTCCTTGTGCCATTATCCAACTGGTTTACCTTAAAGGACAAGAGCAGTCATCCCAAATTTATTTTGAAACAACAGCTAAATCTGGAAATTTTCTTATAATTTCTTATTTCTCTTCAAAGTATCATTTATAATATTTTAGAACTTTAATACTGCATACTGTACATACCAAGCAGTACTACACCCAGTAAATGTCACAACTTGAGGAGGAATATAATGTCACATGACCTTGAACAGCCAGTCATGAAAATGGACAATGTATGGCACTACTTCAAGTTGGGGAGACTTCTCTTGCCTTTTTAAAATACACTTTGCAATATTTAATTCCTGGAATATAATAAAAGATACTTGTAAGTGAAATAGGAATAAATCTGTGGGATCACATGGCTGTTGTTTTAAAATTAACTGTGGCTCAACTGCTTTGGTCATTTAAAGAAGGGCTTAAGGTCACCCAAAGTTTTGATACTGAATGATAGAGCAATATCTACAGTATAGGCCTAAAGGCTGTAAATCCTTAACATTTTGAAGTGAAATTTGCATTACAATCCAATGTGTGGCTCTCAAGATATGGGCAGGTACAGTTGTTATTTTCAACAAAAAGTTAACTTGACACATTAAAGGCCCAGTTCTCTAACCCCAAACAGTACCAGTCCTCCTAACCTTCTTACAGTACTTGAGCCCCTCCCACAATTGTCTGAAATGTATCCTCGTCCAGATACAATCTCAGTTTATTGCTTCAAGGTGAGTATAGAAAAACTCAATTTGTATAATCAAAACACTCTCAGTATGTTCATGCTTTGTAAAATAAGCTTTGGTACCTCTGCGTTGTTTGAATTAGTTGTCAATCAAAGAGCTGAGCCAATTGAGAATTTTGGTACCCCCGTACCAAAATTGTAGTTTGGGGTGAGAGGCTTGGCCCTTTTAGCTTCACATCCATTTCCTCAGGAAACGGATTTGGAGCATGTGTCAATTTTCCTCCATGCAATCCCACACTATCAGAATGTGATTGCATATAAGTGACAGAGAACTAACAAACTTTGGGATGTCCAGTTTTTATTACTGTAACTTCAAGGTCAACACAACAGTCTGTAAAACAAAGAAAGAGCCAGCATTCCTTGTTAATATGAGGAAGGAGGGAGTGATTTAGCGTCTGCTGCCTTAAGCTAAAGATGACTTTGGAACACAAATCTAGTGACTTCATTTACTAGCTATCTCAAGTAATAAATAGATGTCTGATTTGAATGAAAGTTTCCACACATTTTTCAGATTTGGTTTCTCTTTCACAAATGAAAGTGAAATCTTTGTTTAGGCTTCCCCTGTAAACGTACTGTATCTTCCTTGTGTATTTACAAGGTCTACAGTAGGTACAGGAGCTACTGTACAGTGCTCATGCCTGGCACAACCAAAACTCACCGTGTTAGAGAAAGTTGGGTAACAATTTGTGTGGTAGCCAAGGCCATTTATACAAATGAGCAGAGGCACCACTGCAACCAATAAAAGCCCTCCAATGGACAATCCGGTTACTCTAATTGCTACAATAAATACAATAATTCTCATTAATTTGTTCTGGGGTTAAAACAGTAGGCCCTGCAATAACATCAAATTGCTTCATACTGTATGTAGCCTTGACAGTGGGTCCAAAGGTACATTTTCCTTAAACTGAGCACTGTACTGAACATTTTTTTTGTTGTACAAAGCTTTGTTGGTCATCAGGGGACCGTGTGTTTGGTTAAACAGTAAGAGCATCTGCCTGTCATGTGGAATGTCAGGTATTTCTAATCCTAGGTTGAGTCATACCAAAGACTCTAAAAGTGGAACCTACTGCCACTGTGTGTGATACTCTGCATAAGCAATGGAGTAGGGAAAACAAGCCGGTGAGCCACAACAGGTAAAAAGGCCTTGGCCAGCAGGACTTGAACCAATAGTTTGAAAACTAGCTGTTAAACTCCATCTAAATAACTAACTCGTTGGTCATCAGGCAGTAGCGTGTACAAAATTTGAAGCAGTTTTTCCAGCTTCTCTATAACAACATTAATTGAAACCATTTACTGCATGACGTTGCATGTAAAATCTGCCAAGTACTGCACGGCTGGAATGAAGGTTTCTGGAGAGCAAGGCCAGAAGTTACTCCTTCGGTTTGAAGGGCATGTCATGTGAACTAAAAGGGAACTTTTAAATGTCAAACTAGTAATTTTGCAATGACTTCAATGTAATCTTGCAGGTTTAAGGCACAGAGGCCAACAAAGGGCCTTGAAAGTGATAGTCATTAAATTTTATTGACCATGAAGCTCTAGTTGCCAAAAAATAGGAAGGCCATATGGCCCTCATGGCTTTTGATTAATTCCAACCCTGCTATTGTATAACTATGTACCTGTAGCATTTTGTCCAATTTGTGTACACAAAATGCATGTTTATGCCTGTTTATGTAAGTGATACTCGATAAATTGTTCTGGTCATCATATACCTCTACAAATAGCCCTAAACAGTTAATTAACTTTTCAACAACCTGACCTGTCTGATACAAAGTGCCACCTGGATTAGAGAATTTAGCAGCCAGGGTCCAAATTATATGGGCCCTGTAGGATTAAATCAGGAAGACCATTAAATTTTGCAACCTTAAGTTATAATTTAACAGCCTGTGTGTGCAGTGCAATACCATGCACTTTAACCTGGCCTGTGTTTTCATACACATGATACAGCTGACTACATACTGACATAGTAGAGCCTTCAGTATAGACCTATGGGTTCCATACCAGCAGTATTGGGCTAGCCCACATGGGCCCCTTTTGGATCTTTGGTGCAAAATCCATGGACCAACAAGTGAAGCCCCCTGAGCAGATATCACTTACGAAGTAATCATGTGCAGTAAGTATAGGCTAAGGATGTTACCCACAAGCATGCACTAAATATGAAAGCTTCAGATAATTGGCTGCTTGTAAAATTCATGACCTCAATATGGAAATTTCTATGTAGAGAATAGGCTTAACAAATTTAATATAGGGCCTAGGCCTACAGAATCTGTTCTAGACCCACCATCTGACTGACACTTTGGTGGGTCAAAAAGTGTGACTAGTACAGTGATGCTGCAATCGTTAGGGTTACGTAATGTGTCAAATTTCTTCGGTTGTTCTGTCAGAGCATGTACTATATAGAGGTGTGCCATGGTTCATGTGAGTCACATTCTGTGAAATTTTGGGTCAACTGCATTCAGGGTGTACCAACATTACCAATGCTCCTGATACACATTGACCTGGGGTGACCTTAATTGATGGCCTTAATAAAATGTTATCTGATCATAAAACCTTAATTAGCCTAGAAATAGTATGTGATTAATTCATACTGACCTCCATCTGTTTACACCTTTCTCACACAAGCCTGCAAACCATGGATCCAATATATACACACATCTGAAAATTTCAGCTCCTTTCTCTAGGCCTTCTCTCAGAGATGGGTTGTCGTGTAACCTGAGTCCTTTACGGAACCAATGCAGAAGGCTGACTTTCCTAGGCTGCAAGTCTTCTATCTTTCGTTTCGGCATGGAAAGTTTGTTCTTTTTGGATGGAGTGAGGCAAAGTTATCAAAAAGTTTAATAACAAAAGACAAATTCTTTGCTGGCAACAGACACTTTCGAACTGTGTCAGCAAATTGCACTGTCTGGTTATTGTTATACTCTTGGCTCCTGTGAAGTGAGCCTGTTTGAATAGTCAGCAGCCTATATCATTGGCCTATGCTGTCAATTTTATAATTTATAAACTTCAACTTTAAGGGCTAGGTTCTCTAAGTAGGCCTAAGTCAGGATTATTCGTAACCTCTACCTACTTTGTGCGCATATCTGGCTTCCACTAAGTTATTCCTCTTGCACTTTTTGCGGTTAGAAATCCCCGGTAAAAAGTACTCTCCACAACTGAAAGATTCCACATTCCCAGAGAAATATTTATTCCTTGAAAAGATGAACAAAATTGTTGCAGAAGGCCACCGTCTCGTGGAACATAACTTTGTTAAACCCACGTTCTCATTAGTGAGCAGCAGGTGGCAATATTCTTCCTTTGTATCCTGTAACTTAGATAATGCCAATAAAAACAAGAATCACCAATTGAACTTGAGGTTAGACTATGTGACAAAAGGAGGCTAGTTCCAAAAAAGCAGCATCTCCTAATTTCCACAAAGTTATCTTGAACAGTATATAAAATTTTGAAAACTACGGTAAATATCTCCGAATGGTAACGTTAGACCTCACAGGCAAGTAACTAAATTACATCCAGGCTCAAGTCAAGGGACAAGGGCGTTGTAGAAATTTCCTTATATATTCCTGTATTCTTTACACACAATTCAATGAACTGGTAAGAACTAGCTTGCGTAGTATTGCATGTCTACCACGAATATACTGTAATGTTGGTCGCGTTGACGTAACAGTTAACGCTCGCCTAACGAAAAGAAGTGGATGCATGGAACATACGCGAGTTACCTGATTGATAAATATTACAATGTTATATTCTTCGTGATAGCTCTCTAAGGCACATCCTGTTTTGATATCTTTCTGAGGTTAAAATGTTTTTAAAGGAATATACTGAAAACTTTGAATTGGGGGATAAAATATTTCATGACGTCACGTATGCGAGACCCTGCTTCCACATTGCCTTCCACAAATCATATTATTAGCTAACACTCGTTGTGTTTACAATTTGAATAGGCACAAATCCCATTGCGAAATGTGACAGTGCGACCCAGACGCTCACGTGTACTCAGACATGTAACGGTATTGTGTAAGTGCCATACCGTAGAAAACCGCCATGTACTAAAATGACACACAAACGGTTATTTCTAGTGTTTCTATGGCTTAGAGTCGTATTCGGTGAGTTGGATTCTCTGCGAGGAAACCGTGGGGAAACGGAAAAGAAAATAAGTTGGAAAAGTGAAGAGATACTCACGTAGAACATCTGAGAGGAAAATTTATCATAAGCAAAGGGAAGGGGGGGGGGGGGTAAATTTAACAAGAAGCTCGAAGTTGTTCTTGAAATGAATATGTTCACAAAAGAATTCTTTTGCATAACGGTAGTTTTAAAAGGCGAAACAGTCGAACGGAACTAGGAACTGAATTTTGATTATGCGTCAATAATCCTGGTTGATTGAGGCATTGAGGTGGGAATTTGGGGGTATGGAAGAAAGATTTATCGGGAACTCATTTTCTCAAACAGACCTTCCCTAACAACTCCCTGGTAGAAAGTACTCTCCAGTCTGTTGAAGATTTTTTTCTCTCTCTCAGTCTGTTTATATTACTTATCATAGTTTCAGTGTTATTTTTTCTCTCTCTCTAAATTTTAAAAATTGGAATAGAACATTAAGTACGTAGAAATAAAAAAAAATTACCCTACGTTTACAGTTTACGGCTAAAAACAAAGATATCAACAGACTGAATGGAAGTACTACGGTACCTCGGGAAAACAATTGGTGAAGAAATACGCAGCTCAAGGTTGCGCTTCAAATTAATGTAGACGAATCGGAAATTTGGAATAGTCAAGAAACGGCCTGATTAAGTCGGCCATAACTGGACTCTGACAGCTGTAATCTTAAATTCTTCGCTTCACGGTGCATCATGGATGATTGCACAATAAGACACCATTCCGGGTTCACTCAATTTTGCTGAATATGATATTAAAGAATTGTACAGATATCAAAATTACGACTATTTTAGACTAAAGGACCCGACTAATGGCCGCTTTCACTAGCTGATGGGTATCGTCTGTAGTCACAAAGTACGCCCCGGTCTCATCGAAGAAAGTGGTAAAACCAGGAACACAGGTTGCCCACTGTCCGCGTTATACCGTAAACTTTTACGCAACTTTTAGAAACTTTCTGCCCGTCCCGGCTGCCAGCACTCCATGTTGGGTCATAATTAGGGCCAATTAATTTGGGCTCCCGATTGGGGTTGAATCTGTTTTTTTCTTTTCTTTATTTCTTTTTTTTTTTCGTTTTTTTTTTTTTTTTTTTCATGGGACTTTCAGTAGACCCCATTAATTGGGCTAAGGTAGTCCAATTCAGCCCCACAGGGGGTCTCAACTGAGACAACAGCAAATACGCAAATAGGGTCAGTTGTAGACAAAAATAGACATACATTGCATTTTCTCAAAACGATTAACAATAAATCGGTTATTATGATGACTTTTAAGAGAGTGAAACAGGGAGGAGGCCTGAAGGGTCCAGACCTTCTGTCCCCAACCCTTCGGCGACAACATGGGAAGTATATCACTGTGGAAGCAATATCGGATGAAGTTTTATAAATTAGGTAGCAGATCCACGAATTCCCATTGAAACGCTTTTATTCATGACTCCCACCCGATCCTAATGGTTTGTGCAGTAGTTAAAGTTGATATGTGCGGTAATTGACCGGCTGCCCAAGCAAGCGCAATGGTGATTACCGTTGGCCTCAGTGTACTCTCTCAGGACTTTAATCGACTCCACTTAACTCGATTCTTGGTCAAACGTTAATGCTCTTCTTTCAGTCCCCAGCACCGATGGCTAAATCTGAAGGAAGTTTCATCATTCACATGAGGGTAAATTTGTTAGTTAGTCAGAGTTTTACGGTCCAGTTTCCAACCTATTGGTTCAAGTCGAGCCGGCCACGGCCTTTTTTCCAGTTGTAGTTCACTGGCTTGCTGTTTTTCCTACTCCATTGCTTGTGCGGAGCATCACGCACAACGGCAGAAGATTCCATTTTTATAGTCTTTGGTATGACTCGGCATGGGAATAGAACCCTTGCTCTCCGCGTGAGAGGTAGCCTGCGTAGCGCCTTTGTGGCTGCAGCCCCCTTTAGGCTGCCACCCCTCAGATTTTTTCGTCGCGATGAGCTGGACGAAAAAATGCGTCCGCCTCGCGGGCTACGTGAGAGGCAGATGCTCTTACCGTTAGACCAAACACGCGATCCACCGGAGGGTAAAGGAACCGTGACTCGCTGTACTGGGGTACCGTAAATGTTCTCCCAGGAAGGTAACGGCCGGACATGTAGCCGAGTGGGGGTTCATATGGTTAACCCAGTCCCGTAGCCACACAAAGCACCGAAGGGCCTAGGGGGCCAAAATCTTTCCTGGGCGATTTTTCCATGTTGTCAAATGTGTAAAAATATAATATATTAAATCAATGGCAAACCTCAAAGTCTCTTTGGGGAGAACATTTTCAAGGGGAACATTTTCAAGGGGGGGGGGGATTTTCAGGGTTCCCCCATCCCTTGGCCACGTGCCTTGGTTTAACACTTTACAAGAATCAAATTTTAAAGTCATATTGATCTGTTGATTATTGACAAAAGGGAGTCGCTATAAACATAATTATTCGTTGAAGGCATAAACATGACACCGCTTTGATTCTAGAGACCTTACGAAACGATTTGTTTCCTTCAAACGGGAGGGGAAGACTCCTTCCTGATAGACACTTTCATATGTCACACTCCAAAACCTCTTACCTAAGATACAACCCTTGTAATGCGCCTAGTACACGCACTTGAAGTATTGAGGCACACCTTCCAATTTGCGATTTGGTTCGTAGGAGGGTTTACGCCCCTGAAAACATGGACGCACGCCCCGTCACTGCTTATTTACTAAATTCATTCATATATAAGGACTTTTATCGGGGCAGGTGAAATGTAACTTCAAATTTGTTAAACGAGTAGTGCACAGCCACCTATGAGAAATTGACTTAACTTGGATATGTGCCTGTAAAAGGCATGGGGCCGGTCCTTATTAACACAACACGTTCCTTGCCATAGTGTGAACCCCTGTGTACACGGCACTCATGGTTTCTTTTCAATATGTCTTTGTTTTTCTCTACGGTTTTTCGTCCCCATCTACACGACATCACCCCTTCCCCATTAGACGTCTTTGAGCTCCGGTAGAGTTTTAACAGAAGAGTTTTTCCCAGGAATAAGTCTTTTTGTATCTTATGTCTAAACTATGCAAACATTTGTTCCAGGTGACGACACCCACCACTTGAACACTCTACCAGGGGTAGCCTATCTGTCCCACGTTTTCTATAACTAAGCTAGTTCGATCATTCGTTGGCTAATGGAATTGTGGAGCACAAAGTGGGAAAGACAAACTGGGCTAAGCACATGCATAGAGTACGGCGTTCCCTTGTTATAGTGCAGGACGTGCATACAATACTAAGCATAAATCTGAATAGCCAAATCCTTACGTTATGGTTGGATTAAGAATGGTGTCACCAAATTTTCATGTAAAACCCAGTTTGGAACACGGGATTGTTGGTGCGGGATGGTAGTTTGTTTATCTCAACGATTTGGAGAATGTGCGCATGTGCAGCGCGACAAAAACTAACTGCCGAACTCGCATATTCTAAAAGCACTCTTCTAAAGACTTTACAAAACTCAGGACTTCTGAGAACCAGTAGTGTGAGCGGTTAGAGCCCTCCACATCGGCAAGTAATCTGGGTAAAATCAGCTAGTCGAAGGGGAAACCCCCGGAAGCAGTATGACCGAATCTGAACAAGCAACGGGAGCGTGCGGTCATGCGTGACTAAATATGATTCAAAATGCTTCCGTTGCGCTATTCTGCATCTCAACCCTAATAAAAGGCAAAAATATTCCAAAGGGGACCTTCCCCATTGACCCCTCTCCAAGACAACGAACAAAAAACCTACGAACGCACTTTAAAAGCAGCATTTTCTGACACCCATTGGCCACCACCTATCTGGTCTATTTCAGTACACGCCCTTAAATTTTTGGTTAGTACGTATGCCGTGTTTTGTTAATTGGGAGTTCACATTTACTCACGGAGCAGGAGCATATCGGGGGGGGGGGGGTCAGGGGACGCGACCTCAACCATTTCCCCACTTTTAAGGCACATCAGCAATAAGTTGAAAATAACGGATACACGGAAATTATCATAATGTTGAAACATTGTAAACACAAATTTGTCAAACAGTGCCTAAACTGACTAATCACGTTGGTCGACAATGTTGACTAATATTTACCAATATTTGACCCAAATATTAATATTTGAGACTCCTTGATTAAGTTTTGACTGATATTCTTCAGTCTATTACTGCGAAATTGGTCAGATATCATTAACAAATTAGTCAAATATGAGTGACTCAGTGGCGTAGCCACGAGGGTGGTTTCTGTGGTTAGAGCCCCCCCCCCCTCCATGACCCAACCTTGTATTGCAAAAACACCTAAAATAGCGGTTATTTCTGTCTATTCTTAGACTTTTCCCTCTTCCCCCTTATGACACCAAAACCCTCCCCATGACGCAACCCTGGCTACGCGCATAAAGTGACTAACATGGTTAGTCAATTCAGACACCACTTTGACTAAATTTATGTTCACAGTGAAGGGGATTTTACAGGTTCGCCGTTCCTTTAGACTCACATAACAAATCCAAAACACAATTAGGAACCTCTTATGATATTCAGTCCAGGTGAATATCAATACATAGGGGACTTTCCCGTTGTCGAACTCCAGCGTCCGCACAGTCGCACTTTATATAGCAAAATGATGTGCGATGTGTTATTGTGAATGCCCTGCACATAGTCTCAGCCGACGGAACTATAAATTTCGGAAAAAGAGGCGAGAATGAAATGAACGCAACATGGGAGCTTGGCAGCATTTAGATTTCCTGGTCTCGGAACGGTCTATGGGCTTTCCAAAGATTTAGTTTTCTACAGGTGGGAAAAGTCTTCAAATTTTTCTTCCCTGGCTTGTTGCTATCACTCTGGATACTCTTTTGGAGTGGACTTCACCCTTTGGATTTTAGAGTGAGCATTATTTAAAAGCCACCAGAACATGCCTTTAATACTCATTCACTCCTAGAATAGTTCGCCCCAAAAGAATGAAATTCCCTCCTAAAGATCAAAGTTTCCCTCTTGACACTTGATTGAGTTCCTACATTGATCGCTCTTTACAAAAAGAGCGATCATTGCATCCGCTCTTGGAACAAAGATTTTTTAATCTTCTTGGAATGAACCCACACACTTTTTATTCTAATAAAGAGAGTCTAAGTTCACTCTTTTGACTTCAGGGTGTATGTACCCCTAAATGTATACTTCATATTATCCTGTGACCTATGATAGTTTTACGGGACGGAAACTGAAATATAATTATGTAACAATACATTAGTTCAAAATTTTCATTGGAACGTCTACTGTACTTATATGCTTACTTATACCATGTATACAATGTAAAAATGCTGTAAATTAGCACAACCGAAAATTAAAAAAATACGTGAAGATGACAGAAAAAGTGCTATCGGCAAGTTTTAAACATTAGAAGCACTTTTTCTGCAATCTTTTTCTATAGCTTTATCTTTTACTATTTTTTGTTCTCTAATTTTAAAGACATTTTTACAGTATGAACGAATGTCTTTAGTTACATTGCCTTTATTTTAGAATATTACTTTATTTTATTCTTTCTTCAATTTTTTAGAATAGTGGGCTTACCTGGAGTTGGCTCGGTGGTTTGAGGCTACTGCGTTGCATGCTGAAGGTCCCCTGACAAATCCTCGTGGAACCACTTGGAAATGTTCCGGGGTCTAACAGTTAGTATGTTCAGCATAACTGTTCACCGTGATGCTGAGTGGGGTTAAAAAATTGATGAATTACAAAATTGGGTATTTTTTGTCCGTTTCTGGAAGTTTTCCGACTCGGGAAGTTGTCCGCTTGCTCAGTTCAGCTGTTGAACAGTGGTGCAGAGCAAGTAACCTCCACCCCCACTTAACCTTTGGTAAAACGGCTAATGACTGGGAATACGCTCACGTCCGTCGGATTGGAATGTTAAATGGCGGTCTCGGGAGCAGAATTGGGAGTGATTAGTACACGCCTGCCTCCTTACCCCTCAGCACTAGTCGAAAAGAGAAGACAAAGATCGAGGGGGTTCATCCACGCTCACTCTGGCATGGGGTCATCGATGATCCAAATGGCTTCCTGACCCTCAAAACGTTAAATTAAAATTAATCTAGGTAACAAAACTACCTTGAGGTCTGCTCTATACTTTTATTTTATTGTATATCTTCCTTGCTACTCAATTATTATTATCCTTTGTTGCACTTATATCCGTCCCATCTCGACTATGCTGCAAAGACATGGAGTCCCTTCTTTGAAAAGAACAAATTGCTTTTAGAGCAAGTTCATAAGAGATCCACGTACTTAACTCATGGCTGAGGTTAGAAATCTATCTTACACCCAAAGTTAAAGGCCCAGTTCTCTCACCCCACACAGTACCAATTCTCCTAACCTTCTTACTGAAGCCCCTCCCACAATTGTCTGAAATTCATCCTAATCCAGAAACGTACAATCTCAGTTTATTGCTTCAGGGTGAGTATAGAAAAAGTCAATTTATATAATCAAAACACTCTCTGTACAGTTCATGCTGTGTAATATATAATCTTTTGGCACCCTGCATTGTTTGAATTAGCTGTCAATCAAAGAGCTGAGCCAATTGAGAATTTCGGTATCCGGGTACCAAAATTGTAGTTTGGGTGAGAGGTTTGGCCCTCTAAAGGTAAAGAGCAGTCCCTCCAAACTTATTTTGAAGAAAAAGCTTAACAGAACAATTTCCATCTTATTTCTCTTCAAAGTATCTTTCATTAGATTCTAAGATTTAACTATTGCATATTCAAGGTAAACCCAGCAGTTATTTCTAGTAAATTTCACATTCAAAGACAAAAAACTTTGTCACATGACTCCCAACAGCCAATCATGAAACTGGACAGTCTCCTACACTACTGCAACTTGGGATTACTGCTCTTGCCCTTTAATGGTCTCGTGACATGAAAATGACAAAATTAGGTATTTGATGTAAAAAGGTAAAAAGCATGCAAAACCAAGAAAAGAGCCGCAATTTCCATCTAAATCCGTCAAAAACTGACGGCTTTACAGGGCAATATCTGATTTGCACTCCATCATTAATAAATATGCGCTCAATATGCAAAAATTGTGATGTCATGAGTGGGACATGCCATGTATGGCTAATGTTACCCTTTGTTTTTACTATCTCTACTTTAAGGACAGTTGTAACATTAGTTTGTCCTGAAGGTTTTATTTTGGAATTTTAAATTGTGCCCTTGAAAATTGTCAGTATCAATTACCAAATCATAAACTGTCTTCTGAGTAATTAAGAGATAATTAATGTAGGGTTAACAAAAAGAAATGTCAACACTTTGCAACATTCTACATCATTATTTTTGCATAAGCAACAAGTTTCTTTAGAAACATTCAAACTTTGAAGATGTTGCTCGCATGTCACACTACCTTTAATCGGCTTGGGCTATATAACCACTTTGAAGCTGAGAGGATTGGGGAGACATGCTCCAGGTTTTCAAATTTCTTTCTGAGGGGAATCCTTTTGTTAGCTTATAGTTATTTAAAGGTCCAAAGTAATCCTCGGTTTAGAGGCCATTGTAAAAAGCTTGATAAGTCTTTTGCTAGACTTGATATTAGGAATTTCAGTTTCTCTCATAGGGTTGTTAATGAGTGGAACAGTCTGCCTGAACGGGTTGTTAACTCACATTAGTGCACCGCCTTTAGAAAAACATTGACAAGTTTTTCCATGACTGCAGTAGAAACTAATCTTTCTGGGCTCGTCATGTGTTGGTGGTTTGCTTTTTGTTTTCTGGGGTTTGGGATTACAGGGCATCTTATGGGGCCTTCATAGCCATCCTTTGCCCTTTAACTTCTTATGTTATGTTATTAATCATACATAGGTTGTATCTTTATACTTCAAGTATACCAAGGTGAAAATAAAGACGTTCATCAAATCATGGCAGTACTACCTCGGATCAAATCAAATCAAACTTTATTGCTATTTCATAAAGTGAACACCTTTTTGCAAATCAAACGTTTTGGCTTCACGGCTTCTCCATGGAAG
This sequence comes from Holothuria scabra, assembly GCA_037179385.1. Lineage (NCBI taxonomy): Eukaryota > Metazoa > Echinodermata > Holothuroidea > Aspidochirotida > Holothuriidae > Holothuria > Holothuria scabra. Next base: position 27,564,870 of record CM074197.1, read on the forward strand.
TTCTACCTCGACATCAGAGGTAGTACTTCCATGGCTTCTCAGCCCAACTCAATGTTGTTAGCCAGCGAGGTATTGTTCCACTTCACTTCACACTCATGTCATTTTGGGAATAAAGATGCGTAAAACGGAGAAAATATTGGGGTGTATGCCCGGAGGACCTTCCAAGCGGGACACCACCACCGGTTGGCCCGGAGCGTGCAAGAAAGATTGGGCTTTATGGCTGAACCGCTTATAACTTAGATACCCTCCATGCTCCCCCTTTCAATGTACTTATCTCCTGGGGGGGGGGGGGGTTGAGTCTTCCCACTACCACTAAACCAGAGGCACTACCGTGCTTCTTAGTCTATCTGTTTTTGGTAAAGGCCTCAAAACTTGAAACTTAATCCTAATTATCCTCCAACGATTCAGTTTAAAAGTTCCACCGCGTGTCAAATGTAGGGTACGGTATAGATCAAAAGCTTCAAAATCAATCACCAATTTGAAAGTAACCAGCGAAATGACACACTTAATACACTGACAGTTTAAAAGCTTGAAATGCTGAGCAGATTGGCGATGATTGGGCTGCAAGCTTCAGTCGAAGGAGTGGGTCGCTTTCGAAAATATGCAGGCACGGTCGACAGGAAGAACTGCGTTTATCAAAATGCCTTAGACCTATTAAAAAGGGGTACCGTTATGAACTTAATCCGGGCCTCATCATTCAGAAGCCTGCATAACTGAATCAAAGCAGGGATCTAAAACGCAAAATTCTTAAAAGGGATTAATTTGCCCACTACTATGAGAGATTATAAGTAGACTTTCCTAAGCTATGAAAGCTGGGTTAGGTTTTTTGTTTCTTTTCTTTCTTATAAAGATTTGCAAAGCTTTCTTACCTAGCAACCGAAACGACCTCTTCTCCCTTTCGTACAACTAGGAGCCATGTACAGATAGATATCACTGCCTCTACGTTGTTGCATGTTATAAGGACTACTACACATGAACACTCTTTCTTTAATGCAGAACTTGAAAATTGGAAGACCGGGAAGGAGTGAACGTTGCTTTAAAGCAGAATTTTACTACATATAAAGGATTTTGGCGATCGATTCCATTCCACAACATTCATCATTCAAGGGTTTTCTATAAAATTATCAATAACAATTTATAAGCTTATTTCACAAATATAACCTCAGAATCGTGTTTATTTCCCCATTTTTGAAAGCGTATTAAGTCTGAAACATATTTAGCAGTTAAGCACTAAATGTTAAGCAATTAAAGGTGTTTAAAAACGAAATCTTTCGGAATCAGCCAAGCGTATTTAGCATCTAAACAAGTTCACAAAGTGCAGCAGAGACTTGTTGATACAGCGTTTAATTCCTAAACACCCGCTGTTTAATGTGTACATAGAAATAATTGTGGATACATCACTGCATTCTTCAAATCCTTATTTAGCCATATGTCACTTGGCATTCACTTAAAAGGAAAGGGAAACTTAGGAGCATTAACGTTACTATAGCTTGGCTGTCTCGTCCTCTCTAAATCAAGAAGATGCCTTGTAATGCCCGTTACAATACCGTCACCGTGGATATAACCTCATCATAAATTTGTTTCTCCATTTTAAAATTCTCTTTCCAAAGTCCTCCCGACCCTCTGGAAAGGGTCGTTCCGCGAAACCAAAACTTTCACTGCTTCCTGAGGAAGCTATTTGAAAATTTGAAAATTAACATAGTCTATGATATCATAGATACACGGTATGCTGCGGTCTGATACTGAATTAGCGATAACTACGTGACCCCATAAGGCTATTGCATGCAGACAAGAAAGGGTTGGTACAGAATTTCAAGAATTATTTCAATTTTCCTTCAGAAATATCCATTACATCTTAACCTCGACTAGAATACTTTTCCAACTTTACTTCCGTGTTTTAAGATGAAACCAATAATACCTTACATGGAGAAATGAAACAACAGTTTCACTTATATGACACCTCCGAAGATCGGAATATGTTTGTTTATACTTGTTTACAACTATATGCTAATACATATAGCTTAATGGGCGCGTGTGATTGGCTAGTTGTTTAAGGAGAATGGCGTTTGTGTTTCGCTGCTTCAGATTGTTGCTCAAAATGTAGAAAATTGTGTAAAAACGAAAGGCCTAATTCACGCAAAGCAGCTCTGAAATACCACAGACATCGTTATCGACCTCCTCACTATTGCCACCATTGCGACCCTGGGAATTTGTTTTTCTCCCCAAATTCCCTTGCAAAGCATCGTCAGGAGGTCAGCACACCATTTGGTTCCCTCTAGTTAGGGTTATCTCCCAGAGAGCACGGGAGATAGGCCACTGATGGACGGATCAAGGATATTTTTTTGGGGGGTGGGGGAGACTAAATTAGTGACATAGGTAGAGACAGGTGGGTTGAGACGACATTTAAAATATGACTTTGTGAGCATTCCTGTGCTGGGGTCGTAGGCTATTTTGGAGCGCGCAAAGCCATCCAAAAGTTTACTTTGCATTAGCAAATATTTAAAATATGGAGTTTGCATTGGAGAGAATTAAACTTAAGTCTTAAAATCTTTTGGTTGTACACGTGCACTTCTCGACAAAGACCAGTCGTCCCGAACATGAACTGCATAAGCGTACGGGGTAGTTTTTAGAGGGGTCTAGAGCAATATTTGCCCCCAGAATTGTACAATTTATCACGTTTTGCTCATATTTTGCGCGAATGGACCAGCTGTTTTTCCCCGAATTGGGAGGGCGAGTTCCCATTGCATCCCCGTTTCGTACGCCTATGATGAACTGTCTAAGTTTTGCTTGTGTAAGAAATTTCATACATTTTAAAGTTTTGACCAATAACAACTCCAAAATGTTATTCCGATGTTTTATTTATCCAATGTCAATCCACATATGTTTAATTTTATTTTAATTTCATCTATTCTTTCGAAATTGTCTTCATTAATGTTTTGCAACGAAACAACGGGTCTCTTCAAGTGCAAATTTCCTTAACACTGAAAAAGTCTTAAATCGTCATCTTTGGAAAATTTTGGTGCATTCACGTACAAAGCACACGTGAAGCCGTTCAAAAGTCACATTTGTCAGGGAGCAAACCTTGTACCCCCGACTCAGGCGCTAACCCATATTAAAGCATTTGGTAACTACTGGAGATCATCCCCCTTTTCCTTTTTTACTAGGGCTGGGCCCAAGTCCCCCATCCTTAGTTCCGCCATCACTAAATCAACTACCATTAATTTGACCAATTTTGCACGGGCAGACGGACCCAACTATGACCAAAGTGATGACCTAAACTATGGTCAAAAGCGACTAATGTATGGTCAAATCTCACCATTATTTGTCAACGTTTAACAATGGTTTAGGTAAACTGGTAAACAATTTCACCCTAATTTGGGTTGGGGGGGAAAGTGCTCTACTTTAGACTCCAGCGAATTTATCTGTTTTCGTGTTTTGAATTTGGTACAATTCGAATATGACGGAATTCTAATCATCTTACAACGACTCCGTTTAGATTTTTAAACAATCGTCAAATATGAAGTCAGAGAGTTTCAAAATCAACTAAGAATTTAACTGTTTAAACGTGTTCGTCAGGGGATTGTCCTATTGGCAATTTTTACAGTTTAAAGGGCAGGAGCATTCATCCCAAATTGAAGTAGTGTAGTAGACTGACCAGTTTCATGATTGGCTGTTGGGAGTCATGTGACTTTTTTCTCTTCAAATGTGAAATTTACTTGGAGTAACTGCTTGGTTTACCTTAATATGCAATAGTAAAATCATAAGATATTATTGAAAGATACTTTGAAGAAAAATAAGACGAAAATCGTGCCATTTGGTTGAAAACTGGATCATTAAACTCCATCTAACTTAACCTAAACTTAATTCCTTAAAAGAAGGATTTAAAGAAAGCAAACAGGGGTAATAATGTGGCCACAAGTTTCGGAAGGGATGGCCGCTTTCGAAATTATGCATGTACCTTGTAAGAGATTTTTTTCTTTTAACATAGGTCGGAAAAGGGGCCACTAAACACTTTATCCGGCGAGTTTTATTCAGGAGCTATACAACAATGGATCGATTTGTAATTCAAAACTGACACAAAATTCTTAATAGGGATTAGTTGTGCCCTCTATAGGAAATCTTGCAGTGCAAATCCTCCTCAGAATAGAAGCTGGGTCAAGTGTTTGTATCTCTCTTAAATAGGTTTTTAACGCTTTATTCCTTAGCACCCGAAACAAAACAACCTTTTTTATCTTTGGTACAACTGCATTGGCCCTTTGCAGATAGTAGAGGAACCGTATTTTGTTTACATGTTATAACCACAATGATAAACACAAATTTCTTCAGGACTAACTAAACTGCGGGTTTGAAATTGGTTGAAGTACCGTATTACAGTACTTGTACAAGGGTGCGAATGTTGACTACGAAAAGTAACGTTGCTAAATGTGATGATGGTTAAATTGAACAAATTCATTTCTTCCCAGTGGCGGTGGCGGTCCAAAATGTCAATTTTATTTTTGTTTGCAAGTGGGGAGGGGGGGGGGGGCTAAAGGCAAAGAAAAATGTTACGGTAAAATTTCGATAGCAGCGTGAAACCGTCGAGCGCGAAGAACCGTCGTACGGGTTCAGTGGTCAAAGTCCCCAGAAGCTAGGTTTCAGCATAACTCTGGATGAAAACTTCAGTCTCAGGAGATGTATATTATTTATGTTTTCGGTTAACCTATAACTCCTAACTGACCATAATTGGAGAGGGCAGAATGTGGAAGCAAGGACGAAATTTAAGGGGGAAAATTCCCCCTCCTGTCTAACTCGTAGCCGCCACTTTATCTTCCACATGAAGGTACCTTTCAAGCCTGGCTTATAATAATTCAGATATCGGGTAGAAATGACAATTATAAGCTAATTTAGGCTTATTTCACAAATATACATTCACGCTGCACTTCATGATTTAATGGTTACTATAAAGGCGGAAATGTTAGGCATTTACTTGTAATGAAAAGAGGACCAAAGAGCATTATAGCCACGCTTCCCTACCTTCTATAAATCAAGCAGCTGTCTTTCAATGTACCGGCAGGTCTGTGTTGCCGTTCATGTAAGCACCTACAGTGGAATTTGCATCATAAATAAGATCAACCATTTGAAAAGCAACATAGGCTTAGGATGATAATTTTTGGCCCCATGCTTACGCCTATGCTACGGTGATATAGACTGACTTCATCGTGCCTATTGTTACGCACTAATTACGCCATGATGAATGAACTAGTTTTATTTGGGTGTTGCAAACATTCTGTGATGCGATGATACAGCCTATACTGTACTAGGCTTCGGACTAAATGTGCGACAACTTACCTTAAGTTCCTACCTAAACACCTTCATAACATCTTCCTTGCTGAAAAGAACGGGCTTCCATAGACTTTTCAACGCTTTACAAGTATTCCAGTATATCCTGCACATAAATCCGTTGCCGGAATGTTTCCATGTAAGAAATGTTACCTTACGAAAAGGGTTGAAACATCAGTTTCACATTTGTGTCACCTACACTTACCGGTAGCAATATATTTGTTTACAACTGTATGTTGATATAAGTGACCAAGCTCGTGTGATTGGCTAGTTGTGGAAGAAAGTGACGTTTGTCCGTCTGTTCTTGAATTTTTGTCGGAAATTTATAAAATTGTAAAAAAGCGAAATGCTTTAAGGGCGAATACACGCAAAGTACCTCAGAAATAACTTGGAAATATGAGTCTAAATCAAAGACAATACAAGAAAACCACCGTCCCTTCTTTATCACGTGATATTTTGGTATGAAGAATTCTGTGATATGTCGCCAAAAGACCTGTGGGTGACACTATATATTCAATCCAGTAGAGTATTTATAACTATCTGTAAGTAGTATGTGTCTTTTAAAGGCATGTACAAGGTATGACGTACTGAGTGTCTAGGGGCCGCGTCTACTCCTCCCTCCCTGCTTGCTCATTTTGACTAGGGTCGTCACGATGAAGATAAGGTTCGCTCAGCTCTCACAGGGGGCGACCTTTCGGAGTGGTAGAAGAGTGCTAAATAGCCTGCGAGCATTGGGATACTCAGACACTTGACCCAGTGGGGTATCTCGGTGACCAGCGTCTATGAATGCTTGATTCTAGTCTTTTGTAAATTTTCTTTATTAGTGGCGCTATTCCATATTGAGCCGAGTTATACTGCTTGTTTGGCATCTACTGTATGTGGTATTTCTTGGTGCTGTCTGAAAGAAAACCAGAATGCAAGGCATTCATAATCTCTAATGGAAGCGGTCTATCGGTTCTAGAGATATTAACAGAGAGTTGCTAAATTTTAATGGGTTCCATTTCTAGAGATTTTGCTATGACTCGACCTGGGAATCGAACCCAGGCCTCTCGTGTGTTAGGCGGATGCTCCATCGTTAGACCAAACACGTGGATTTGTTATGATGAGGAGGTTTGCGCATTTCAGGAAAGGATATCAGCGTTGAATATTTAAACAGGTGAAACATTAGTGATGGGAGGTGAGGGAAAAAGAAATGTTTTTGATACAAGCGCTACTTTTAGAAAAGTATATGTGAGTAAAACGTTTATAATGATGTTACTAATGTTGACTGCATAAAAAAATCAGTGGATTTTATTATCTACTAGATCTAGAAAAAAGATGTGTTTAGATTGCAGAAAAATTGTTTTATTAAAAATTTCAAGCCGTAGTCAAACTGTCAGAATTATTTTTATTATTATTGGAAGTTCAGCATATCAAAATTTCCTCACGAATGACAACGTCAGTATTTTTTAACTTCCCTAGTGTTCTCAGTATTGTTTGATTCGTCGGCAGTTCAACAGGATCAATGCATCGCATGATCACCAACAAATCAAGCACATACTTTCAGGTGATGTATCGTAACTTAGCTATAATATTGGCTAATGACAGTGGCGTAACCAGGCCTGACTGTCCGGGGGGGTGGCAATAAGGTAGATTTTTTCCGATTTTTTCTAGTCGAGCTGTGTTAGTTTGTGGGTGTCTTAGGGTCTTAAGGGAAGTGTGGGGGGGGGGGGGCAATTTTGGACCATGCAACTCACCGTACCCCATTGACCAAAAGATACATTTTTATTCTATTTTTTTCTGCGAGCAAGAACAACTTTGTTTAAAATAAACCTGATTTTTCTCTTAGTAGGTGTGAACACAATTGTATAAGTTACGAACCGAAAATTTGGATCCTTTTACACATTTGTAAATATGGAGCTTGTATTGCAGAAAATAGATTACATTCCGGGTTTCCTGTAAGGAAATTTGCATATTTGGGCGACTATCGAAGAAACTGCGTTTCCTAATAGAATGTATCTGAGACAGCATGTCGACTGAAAATCGTGTTATCTAAGGAGTGCGGATTAAGGCTTCTCGGCAACATTAAAAATCTAGACTCGAAACTCTGTTGCCTTTTTAGACAAAAATGAAAGCCTATTTTGAGGAAAATTTGAGGGAAACGACACTGTAGCGGCTTGGATAAATTATCTACTGACCGCTTCATGGGCGATCACTTACTGCTTTAAGGGTTGCAATTTAAGGCGCGCCAAGCGAGCGGCAAATGTTGCCTTTTTAAACTAAGTAATTCAAATATGGAACTTTTATTAGGAAGAATTCGGAATTTTATGGAGGAAAACTTGGGAAAACCGCACCGCACCGAATTTTTCACATTTTCGAGCAAGGGCGCAATGCCACTGTCACCTGTAGCTACACGTACACCACTGCTCTGCAACATTGAACCGCAGTGATAAAATTTCGCCCCTTCAATCATCCTTTCCTTGCTTCGTGTATAACAGGGTCTTTACAATCCACCCAAATCGCAGTTGAAAATAATGTGAGCATAAACAGACTTTAAGGTCCAATTCTCTCATCCCAAGCAGTACCAATTCTCCTGATCTTCTTTACTAAGCCCCTCCCACAATTGTCTGAAATTCCGCACCCTCATCGAGACTCAATCTCAGTTTATTGCTTCAGAGTGAGTATAGAAAAGCTCAACGTGTATATTAAAACACTCTCAGAACAGTTCATGCTGTGTAATATGAGCTTTGGTACTCTGCATTGTTTGAATTAGCAGTCAATCAAAAGGCTGAGCCAATTGAGAGTTTCTGCTACCCTATACCAGAAGTGTAGTTTGAGGTGAGAGGATTGGCCCTTTAACTCTCATTAAAATACTGATATACTGATATTAAACAGCTGCAAGTTTATTGGGGGCAATATAGGCATATCTAAAACGCTATACACCATTAAAACACAGGGGTTAAATTTAACCAGGATCGGTGAACTATTTACTCTAACACAATCCTGGTTAAATTTTAACACAAATCCTGGTTAAACTAACACAAAGTCTGGTTAAAAAAAACTAGGATTTTAGTTATTTTTAACCAGAATTTGCGTTAAAAATTTAACCAGGACTGTGTTGGAGTAAATAGAACACCGATACTGGTTAAATTTAACACGGTGTTTTTAGTTTGTAACTCTTTTACATCACTCTTTCTTTTAAATTTTTCCGGAGACGTAGACGCTGTTGCTCCTATTAAATCACTCCTTGTGCTTTTAGTGAATTGCCAGTTCCCAGCATCATGCACAACTGTTACAGTAAATTTTAAAGACGGGTATAGGGTCACATCAGGTTAAAAGAATAGTTCAAAGCCAAATATATGTTTGACAGGGGCGTAGGCTGGTCTGAGCCTGGGTGGGTGCGTTTTTTGGAGAAGGTGGAACTAAATTCCAAAGAGGCCTGCACAAGCGTGTGTGTACCACCAAGTTCAATGGCAGTAGCTTTCATTTGTAAAGTCTTCGGTAATAAAGGAACAACACCGAAGAAAGGTTTGATGTGCGCAAGGCGTGCGAAAATTTTGATAGTTAAGAGCCATTTGTGAAAGAAAATGAATGCAATAGATGCAACACTCTGAAGAGAACGCACCCTGCCCCTACATATATCTATATCTTAAACGTCTTTTGAGATCATTTGAAAAATTTCCGATTATTTTTTAGAAATCGATAGGGGTACTTACCTGTGCCCCCAAGTATCGCCGCCACTGATTGAGAAGAGTATGGTTGTTTTTGTTCTCAAACTGGATTCGACACTGGAGAAGTTCCCATTCATCAAACGTCTGAGTTTCTAGAACGTAAACCAGAATGCAAGGCATTCATACTCGCGAATGGAGGCGGTCTATAGTCGTATTAACATAGAGATGCTTTAGCAACTCCCTGATACGAGTAACAAGTAGTAGATGGTGGATTTTTTTATGATGCGGAGGTCAGTTTGCACATTTCAGAAAAGGATATCAGTGTTGAATATTTATACAGGTGAAACATTAGTGATGGGAGGTCACGTGAGGGAAATAGAAAAGTTTATGCTGCAAGCTCGAGTTTTAGAAAAGTATATGTGAGTGATACCTATATAATTTGACTAAACAAAACAGGTAGTGGATGATATTATCCACTAGATCTAGAAAATAGACGTGATTAGATTGCAGAAGAGTTGCTTTATTCATAACTTCCGACCGTAGCCAAAACTGTCAAAACTTCAGGCATATTATTGGAAGTTCAAAATATCAAAATTTCCTCACGAATGACAATTTCAGATTTTTTTTTAACTTCCTTAGTGTTCTCGGTATTGGTCGATTGCAGTGCTTATTACGGTTCGGCAGTTCAACCGGATAACCGGTATGTAAATGCATCACATGATCACAAACAAAGCAAGCATATACTTCCAGATCAGAAGTTGCCTGCGTAGCAGACTGTGGGGCATATTCCTTGTTGGGTCATATTCCCTTAAAGTTGGCCCGGAAGTGAACAAACCGAGTTCGCTCTGCGGGGTAGATCAAAAGAGGTGTAACTTAGCTATCATCTTGGCTAATGAGGTTTATGGGTAGCGAGAGAGATAACTACGCAGTCTTTTATTTTGGTACTTCCTCATCAGAGATCTCTCTTCCCATTCCTGCTATAATTGTCAACTGTCTAATTGTAAACAGTATAAAATTTCCCACCCACCTCTTCTTTCTTTGGTTGGATAAGTACACAGCTAGAGGTCTTTTCCCTTACAGTAAGGTTGCTCAAAATCTAATTATGCCATACCGCCAAGTACAGAGCCGGGCACATATACTTTCCACTGAAATACATCAAAATCTCGAGACGGCTTTTAAGCCACGGTAGCACTTGATATCACCAACTGTATCATATGTCGTTTGGCTGTTCATGTGGTCACCGGCAAGGCAAGCCCCTATTGGCAAGCCCCTATTGGTAAGGGCGATTCAAGTTTCAGTTGAAAGGTCTAGTTCAGAAGAAAACTACACAGTTAATATTGCGCAATTTTCGCATCCTGGAGACTACGTTTACTTATCCGTTCTCTATTCCTAACCCTCTGTGACGGTCAGACTGTAAGAAAAGAAGGTTAATGACCATGTCATAAAGAACGGTAGTTGACAAAAACTAGTATAGAAAAGGCTCCTGAGAACCCCATACAGCCGTTCCAAGACCATGTCATTGAAATCATGGGCGTCCGCAGGTAAGGGCAAGGGGGCACTTGCCCCCCCCCCCCGGAAATTCAAAAATTTGAAATAACGCATAAAAATCAAAGCAAAAACCCGAACAAAACGTGTTTTCCGAGTGTCTGTGCCAAAAATAGGCTTTAGAAATGCCATTTCCGGCGATCTGGGAGACATTTTGGACTGATATTTTCGCGTGTTTCATGTCAATTCATGGTGACTCGGAGGTTTTGCCCCCGTCTAGAAATTTTGCCCCCCCCCCGACTTTTTTTCTGCGGACGCCCATGATTGAAATATCCCTGAAGTAATATGCCTTCACGTGTAATCAAATCAGAGACATCCTTAAATAAATTATCTTTTTTCATGGTTAAAGATTTTTAATTTACACACATTTACGAAGTAAGGCACAAGGCAGCAAGGCACAGAATGAAAACACTGTAACAAGTCCATAAAGCAGCTGCTATACTTCGTATTCGTTCGTAAAAACTAACGGCAAACAACTTGCAAGAAGTCTCCAAAATACCTGTTATCATTATTGCCAATGTATTCCAAGAGAAAAATTCTCAGTACATAAATTCTCAATGCCAAATTTGATCGTAAGAATATAAACAACTATTCCAAGAAAATTCTGGAAATACCATTTTAAGAAGTTGTTTGCGAAGTCTAAAAGTAAGGGCGATATCCGGTAATCTATGGGGTATTTTTATCCAGACGTTTTCTAGTACGCTTCGTGCCAACTGTTGGTGGTAATTCCTTTCGATAGTCTTCCCAAAGCTCTCAGCCCTCCCGGTATGCCGCCCTCCCTTCTATAGCTCAACACACTTGGACCGCTTCTGTATACGGCATAGTGCACCACCTAACCTTATACTTTACTTTGTTCATAGGAATAGTTGCCAGTGAATTCCCAGAAAGCTTCAGAAACGTCGCAGCCGAAGGGTGCATAATTCTTACAATCAGGTCTCAATGCATCGACATTCCTCCTATGGTAGCGGACCTTTAACTCCAATACTCTTGTCTGTGAAAATGTTTATTGACAAACAAAGCACCATAAAAATTTTATGGGATGTTGTTTCTGACTGTTTTACTTACAAAATATGATCATTTTTGCATTTGGATGTTGTAGATAACGAGTTGAACTTACAGACTGTGCAAAATTCAAAGCAATCTGACCAATTTTAGTGCCATCTTTTGATGGTATTACTCCGATCTGTGAAATGCTGTTTTTGAGTAGCTATTATGGCGGGAAACACATAAGCCTACCTATCATTCAAGGCTCTCAAGCTCAAAATTTAAATGGTCATGGTATGGAAATTTGAAAGTGCAATGAAAGCCCAGATTGTGAGCTTCGATCAGAGGGGTATCAGATAGGCACAAGACTGATGTGTTGTGTATAGATAACGGTCAGGTAGTAACATGGTTGTCTTGTTGAGCTTTTTTTTTTTTTTTTTGCCTATTTATTTTTGTCTCGTTTTAAGTGGAACCCCACCTGGTGCGGGCAGATGCGTCCGCACCCAGAACCCCCCAGCCTAAGCTCATGTTTGATATGTCAAAGAGGAACATAATCAAAGCATTATGGTGAAAGTTTATTTATATCCAATGTTCGATTCTCGAGATTTAGCCAGTAAAGTTGACACATTTTCTGCGAAAAGAGAACTTGAAGCAAACAGGTGTGATGTCATTTATTCACATTGTTGGACACTGTTTTGTTTTTCTTTATTTTTAATTCTATTATTTAGACCTTGAATTGATTAGAGATGCCATCTAACCCCTAAGGCATATAAAGTTTTCAAAATTACATTTCTCAGGATGCACCTGTGGTATCAATTAAAGTTTAGTTGCATAAAGTTGGTGGTAAATTAAAAAAAAAACATTGGCCAACAATGTGAAACCGAGACATCATGCCTGCTTGCTTCAAGTTCATTCTAGGCAGAAAATTTGCCACATTCAATTCCTAACATCTCGAGAACCGAACATGAGAAATAAGTGAAAATGTCACCAGAATGCTTAGAATGTATTCCTCTTTAACATATTAAGACTAAGTTTGGCTTTGAATTATTCTTTTAAGGTATGTTGGAGGGGGACCCATCCTTTGCATTTTAATGAAATTTGCATTGAAATCTGACGTGTGGTTGTTCAAGATATGAGCAGGTAAATTTGTCACATTATCAACAAAAAGTGAACTGAAAGGAAACATATATGACACTATATGGTCACTAGCCTTGATAAACTGCATTGTTTTTCTAGTGTCCATCATATGTACTTTGTTTTTAGTATTTGTTAAATAATGCCTCTGTTGATGATTGTTGTACATATGAGAAATAAATTGAATTGAATTGAATTGAATTGAATTGAATTGAATTGAATTGAATTGAATTGAATATCCTCACATTAATGGACAGTCTTTTGTTTTTCTTTAAACTTTGCAGTAACTTCACCAGTCAACAATCCCATGTTATCACCATTCGACCGCATAGGCGATATGAGAACTTTACAAAGTTAACATTCCCCACAGGGGGTCCTTTTTCCTAATTTCAAGGTCATCACAACCGTCTGAAAAACAAAGGGAACAAAGCATATCCGTGTCGATTTGAGGAAGTGATAGAACTTCTGCTGCCCTCAAGCTCACTTTATAACACAAATCTAGTAACTCAACTTGCTGATATCTTGAGAAATACATGTCCGATTTGAAGGGAACATTCTTCACCACTGGCGGCGGAAGCGGGGAGGGGGGGACGGGGGGGGACACGTCCCCCCTAAATTTCTTAGCGAGGGGACGTCCCCCCCCCCCCAAAAAAAAAAAAAATTTTTAGCGAGGGGACGTCCCCCAAAAAATCAGAGAAGACGTAAAAGAAACTTGGGAGCCTTGAACCAATTCAAAGTTGAGACTATAGTTAACCCGCCACCGAACAGAGCAGCCGAAATTGACTTAGCCTTTGTTCTGCCATTGTTTGACTGACTCTTGTCACGGTCCCCTGCGACCATGCTCTATGCCTGTGACCTAGTATTTGGCTACAAATCATTACAAGAATCTGGCAATCTCGCCCGGTCCGCAAACCAGGTGTATGTACACTGTTAAAAAAATTCTCTGTAAATTTACATAATTTTTATGGCAAATTTTTTTCCAACCAAATAATGTTTTTTTTACAGCCAGACTGTAATCATGAAAAAACATTAAGGGTTTGTTTTTTCTTTACAGTTTTTGCATGTAAATTAGTTTACAAAAGTCTACTGTAAAATCGAATTACAGAATTGTTCTGTTTTGTTTAGATTAATTTTATGTGAATTTACAGCCTACTGTTTGCATTCCCGACGTTTTAATATTTATTATTATATCCCTTTTTTACCTTTCATATGTTATTACGAACATACACTTCACCATTACGTAGATCAGGTATTTGGTTATCAACGTAATGTGTCGTTACGAAGTTGTTTTCAATCAAAACACATGCATTGAGGATGCTTTGTTGTCATATTGTTGTCAAGTAGACTGCTATCTCTAGGAACTTTGTAATTGGAAAGTCACATTTTTTGTACAATATAATAATTGCTTTTTAAAATAAATATGACAAAGAATGCAAATACATTGGTTGCAAACATTTCCAGACAAGGTAAACAGTAAGTTTATCACTTCCTGATTAAAAAACGCCGAAGAAGATATTATTCAAAGCAACAGCAATCCTTTTGTTGGGAAAATGCCTACAAAATAAGCTCCACCCATTTATGCAGAATGAGATTTACGTCATAAAGTGGTAAATTTACAGAATCTTTCAAGTAAATTTGTGAAACGTTTTTAATTTGCTCCGATCAAGTGCATGAGCGCCTGTGGCGATGAGTTGACATCAGTATACCAATTGTCAGTGCTCTGAAATTAGGGCCTTACAATTTCTTTTTACTTAAAAATGTGTGACAAAACACCAGTTGTAGGCTATGATATTTATAACTAAGAACGTAATAACTAAGTATGCTTTTATAATAAATGTAAGTTAAATTTCAAATAGGGCCATAAATTTGCCCCAATTTTTTTTTTTTAACTGAAACTTCGCAGAACGATGCATGTTTTACATTGAAAATTTTCTGGCTTTTCCTTATTTGATTGTTTGGGCTTATTTTTGTTTCTTTTTCAGCTTTAAAACAAAATGAATGTTTGTTAATGACAGTATATTTATGTGAAATCAGAAAAATACAAAATACTGTTAAAATTTTTGTAAATTTACAGAAAAAGTTTTACAAAGGAGTAAAATTTGGTTAAAAAAGGCAGACAGAAATGGTTTTTCAAATAAACAGAAAATACATGTTAAACAACTTTTTTTATTGTAGCAATACAAAGTGTCTGTAAAAAAGATGCAGAAAATCTCTATTAAAAGTTAAATACAAAAAGTTTAAGTTAAAAAAAGTATGTAAATTTACAGAAGTTGTTAACAGTGCAGTATATAACTTGTCCAGTGAAACCGAACCTTTACTGTACTAGTATTTTCCCTCCGCGAGAAGTAAACAGTGGCGGACTTAGGCGGGGGCGCACCCGGCGCCCCCCCCCCCCTTAAATTTTCCAAAGCTTATATTTTACTTTCACTAAATAGATCATTTACCCTACTTGTGTCTACATAATGTTGTATTATCTTATAATTTTCAACCCTATTTCGGACTACGCTTTATGTAGAACACTAAATTTTTCTTACAATCCATCCGCTATTTGGGTTCATCAGATGTGGAGAAATCAACGGAAATCCTCGTTAACGTTATCATACACTGGTCATGGAAGAACAAAAGAACCGTGAAAACAATGGCGTATTTAGGGGGGGGGGGCACTGGGCCATGCCCACCACCCCCTCGCTTTTGCCGGGTTTTTTTTTTTTACTAAATAATTTAAAAATTGTGTCGCAAGGTTTACCGTAGCCTACTTACTTCCTACTTTATTCACAATGTTTCATGGCCTTGGCTATTACCATCATTCTGTCACACGTACCTGGTAGGCACCTACCTCGTGTGTCCGTACATATTTACGAACACTTACATAAAGTGCTATCGGACTGGGATGTTTTCATTTGCTAAATAAATGGGCAGACTGGAAGGCTTAAAGGTGTACAGTACGCAGTGCCCAAAATTTTGCAATAAAAATCAATCAAAACCATCTTGTGTCATATTTCTTGATTACAATAACACCAGTAGTCATTGATAGTCAACTGGGGTGTATTCGGGCAGTCTAATGATCACAATTTTGCAGTCTTCAATATGATTCTCCATAATGTGTGAAACGTGCTGAATTAGTTAGCCTGCAGTGTTGAGGACCCGAAATTCGGCCAACGGTAAAAAAGGAGGTCGGGGTATCTTTCGTTCAACTTCAATTTGTAGAATGCGCAAACAAACTCATTTTACAATGATTACCTTACTTTGGAGAAAACCATATCATGTTAATTTCATATGGTAATTTTCTGTATAAATGCTCGTATTTTATTGAGGTGAACATTTAATTTCTTGTGAAAGCTCAAAATAGCGACTGTTTAGATACAACTTAAAAGCCTGTGGAATGCCATTTCCGGCTGTCTGAGGGGTCACGATTTTTCAAAATTTTCTGTACACTCCGCACCAAATGATGGTGATGACTGACCGTCAGCTCGCCCCTAACGAAAAATCCTAGATCCGCCCCTCAGACTGGTGAAGCATTGCCATTGCCATCACGTGAACGAACAGTTGACCAGTATTCACTCATCATTCACTTACAGTAGGCTATTTCCACTACATTTGTTCATCCAATGTAATGTTGCGCAATTGATGTCACATGCTTACGCTTATGTCGTTGCGTTATATCTATGGAAAAATCGCCGAATGGTAGCTCCGTTCGCATGACGTGTGCGTAGGTACATGACCGTCCGGTTGGAACTTTGGAAGAGAAAGCTGCCTCGGTATTAAAACGAGGTAGCCTACACATTGTTCAGAAGTTCGGATTCATCCTGATCAGATAGGTCTGCATAGGCAGATTCAGACTGATTCCAAGGTAAATATTAATGAATTTGCACCAGATTGAATGTTGAAATGAATCCCGGTGAGAGTACAAGAATTTCAAGAAATAGACCTTCAATTCAAATACAAAATCAAAACAAACTTACAGGTGCAGTACCAAACCAAGGGCGAGTACAGGGGGGCAACTGATTTTAGAGTAGTTAGGTAACTGCGCCTCTTTTCCTTTGGATTTGAAAAATGATTGTAACAACACCAAAATTACAAACATAACAACGCAACTGTTAATGTCCAAGAAATAGCCTATAGGCTATCTGTGAACGCAAATATTTCGCCCATTTTTGTTCATTGAATTCACCGTAAAATGTTCCAAAAACGGCTTAGATTGCACGAGAGAGCTTGTAGAATCTCAAAGCTTTCAGGGCCCTAAGGAACGAACCCTGATGTGCGCTACGCGCACATAGGGTTCGTTTCACGAGTCCAACTTGTTCACTGATTGTCCCCTCCCCTAAATTTTTATGCTTCCGCCGCCACTGTTCTTCACACTGTGTTGATTTGGTTTCTCTGTCACATCTTTTGCATATGAAAATTAAATTCTTAATTTAAACTTCCCCTTTAATCATGAATGCTTGCTCGGTACAAAATGACATCTATAACTATTAATGTGCAACAAGCCTCGTAACAGCACTCAACACTGTAACTGTAACGTTAACGTTAGACCTAACGTTATGCCTAGCTGTAGTCAAATATTTCAAGTTAAACATTTTGGTCAGTTATTATACTTATTGTGAGGTGTACTTTCACTCATATTGTATCAAGGATGGAGGAAACCCATGGGATTTGTTGTAAAAAGATTCAAAATAGGAAGTCCAGTTTAACACTGTCAGTGGTAGGCCTACAGTCTTTAAGCAGCCAAAACGTATAGTGTCCCCAGTGGGCGGGACGACCGGTTGTTGACGTCTCGTGAGTCGTGAAACCTCACATTAAAGGGCCAAACCTCTCACCCCAAACTACAATTTTGGTACCCGGGTACCGAAATTCTCTTTTGGCCCAGCTCTTTGATTGACAGCTAGTTCAAACAATGCAGAGTGCCAAAGCTTACATTTCACAACATGAACGGTACTGAGAGTGTTTTATATAAATTGAGTTTTTCTATACTCACCTTGAAGCAATGAACTGAGATTGTATCTGGATAAAGATGAATTTCAGACAATTGTGGGAGGGGCTTCAGTAAGAAGGTTAGGAGAATTGGTACTGTTTGGGGTTAGAGAACTGGGCCTTTAAAGGGCAGGAGCAGTCATCCCAAATTGAAGAAGTGTAGTAGACTGTCCAGTTTCATGAATGGCTGTTGGGAGTCATGTGACAATGTTTTTCCCTTCAAATGTGAAATTTACCATAAATAACTTGGTTTACCTTGAACATGTAATAGTAAAGTCACAAAATGCAATTAAAGAGAAATAAGATGAAAATTTAGTTATTTAGCTTTTTCTTCAAAATAAGTTTGGGGGACTGCTTTTTACCTTTAAGTGTATAATCGTGCAAATCTAGTAAGTAGAAGGCAAAAGCAAAACAAAGAAAACGAAAACAATAAATATTCATGAAGACAAACAACTAAAGGAAGAGGCTCAGACTTGGGGATATTCCGATTCCCATCTTCGTTCTTAATCTGAATCTATATCAGTAAAATGACTGCTGAAAAAGCTGTGACTGCTAAGAAAAGCTTTAAGAGCACCAGACAATAACCGTCACCATGGTAACAGCTCCATGTCGTACGAAGATCACAACATCGAGAGAAACCTTTCGGAAGTTCGATAATGGAACGCTACTTACTATGACTGCTTACTGATTTCTTAACTGGAGTATCAGACATTCGAGGTGGTTCTAAATCGTATATTATCGTATTTGTATTACTTATTTTTATTTATTTATTTATTTTTACTTATTTATTTATTTTCATTTTTGGAAGATGAGGGTGGGGACTTGAATGGGATTTGAAACGACAGGATATCATTTTTCTGAATACTGGAATCGGCAATGCAAGGCTGAAGACCATGAGATAAATGCACTCTCACACCATCAATAATGTATTCAATCAGGTAGTACTTCCATGATTCAATGTATGAGTTTATATCCATGTTATGTGCAGGTATTTTCATTAGGTCGAAAATTTTTTGCTTACTTAACGGAGAGATTACGAGCAACTCACCGACATCCATAGGATCACGCCTGTAGCAACGAACGTCCGACGAAAAGAAACTACTCGTGCAAATGAATCGCTTTTAACTTCCAAAACATCAATAAATTAACTTCCGTCAACTCGATTTTATTTAAGCTACCATATATGTCACTTATTGCATTCGTCTACAAGTTTCATAAGAAACCATGTAATTTCGAGACTCTCATGACGGTTTCCCTAAGCCATGATTCAGTCAACGGAACTAAATCCCAACAGGCGAAGCGAAAATAACTCAATATTGTGTCCAGTGGCGTAGGTAGACAGTTTTCCATTGCGCCTGCATTCTAAAAAGCAGAGAGTGAAGTAACTATCTCATAAATAGAGTAAAAGGTGTGAGTTCACTCCTTTAGAATTTTCTTTTACTCAAAGAATAGTGAAATTTAGGCATACTCCAAGAAAGAGTGAAATTCACCCAAAGAAGAGTGAAAAATTGTGACAAAAAACTGAAAAATTGAACTTTCCTAGATAGGCTAGTAGTACGATTTGCTAAGGTGGTCAAGAGTAATCCGATATGTGGAACAATATAAATCTATGTGACCACTCTGTGTTGTTTTTCGACGATTTCATATAAAACATGCCTCCTTTGGGCTGAGGGTGGTAGAACATGCCCACGGATTTCCCGCCCGTCGTAGGCAGATAGGAGGCGACTAAAGGGAAAACATCTATACGAATTTAATAAGCTTTAAATTCCATAAAGTTAAAAAATGGGAGTCGTTGCCCATGGACGTCGGTCTATAAGTTTTAGTCCTCGGTCCTCAGGTAATCATAGCTATGGTGAATGATCAAGTGATTTCGTCAATGGCTGGAAGTAGCGGACATGGTACATGAATTTATGGTACCATTAACTCAAATCAATTGTACCATTTAATCGAATATACAAGCACATAAAGTAGATTTAATGAAGCAATAAGTTCTCAGTCAATCATATGGATGTTTATGTGGTTCCATTAGTTTGAATATATATGGGTATCAATTGGAATATATGGTTGAGAAATTATCCACCCATTCAATCAAATACATGCTCTTTACAGCCAGTCATAGTAGTCTATAGGCTTGAAACGTTTCACGGCGGTAAAATATACCGTATAACTTACAGCCTGCTGTCCAGGGACGGCGAATGGAGACCTAGAACGTATTGGTAAGGATAGTTTCATCTGTTCATTGATGACTTCTAGGCTGCACTCTGAGAGGCAGTGGGGGCAACAAAATGTCAAAACTGGGACCAAACCAAGGGCTAAGGATAATGTTGGTGCAAAACTTTTGGGTCGCAGCTCGAAACTGAGCAGAGAGCGCCCGTGTCTGGGGTGGGTCTAGACCTGGGGCAGACTTCCTCAAATAGCGGCGAGCGTGCCAGTTGTGGCGCGCAACGTGGTTTGGAGTGTTGCAAAAAATTACTGATAGAATATTGAAAAATTCAACTTTTTCATTACTTTTCTGACATGAATTGTTCTGTCTCAAAAATAGGTACTTTAAATAAATCTAATACTTTCTAAAGACTGACGTCACATACCAACAAGGATATAATAACGTCCTGTTTGTTCTCACAAGAAAGTAAAGTCAATGTCACTGTTTACATTCATGAGAGTCAGTACTATATTGATTCACCGTTACTGGTGAATCGACAAAAATTTTAAAGTTTGTGAAAAATTTTGGCCTGGAAAATTGAACAAATTTTGCACCATTCTGCATGTAAGCCCCTTCGGAAACGCAAAAATTATACCCCTCCCCCAGTACCGCAGTCAGTGGGCACATTATAACAGTACTAATTTAGCAATGTGGTGCTTCAGAAAATTTAATTGAGGAAGCCTGGTCTAAGGGGTGACGTTCCCGGAAACTGTAAAGTTTAGCATATGGATGGACAATAAGTCTTAGGAGATGTTTCTTATTTATTTTTTCGGTTAATACAACTCCTAACGAAGCCAGCGTAAAACGTTATTAACTTGATACAAGCAGTGAATTCATGAAAGCACTTAATTCTAAGGTATTGTTTAGTTTCTCAAAATTTGAAACCTGCACTTCTGACAAAAATGAAATACCCGAATAGTCAGGTAGCCGGAAATGGCATTTCTCTGGGCTCAGGTGGTAAGTAGAATTTAATGTAAAGTTTAAGTATCAATAGCTATTAATTTGCAATAAAACCTTCCATCCTGTCCAAAATATCTGAATTGCATTGCTTCCAGAAAAAGTTGACTGGACCGGGACGTTTTCCACTTTTCCCCGGCTCATTTGCATATTGCAAATTCAAAGTAACGAGCGGTTGCCCCAGTAGATTTGAAAAATGAAGATAAAAAATATGGTCACGTGATCCTCAGCAGCCAACCATGAAACAGGACAGTTACTGCAATAACTCAAGTTGGAGGTACATTTCGCCTTCAATGTACAAATGAACTGATGAATTAAAAATGTGGAGAAATTGAAAAATACAAATTGTGGTTGCTCTATAAAGGAAGTGCGTCACGTCCTTGAAATATGACGACATTTTGTAAAAATTAGCAGCTACAGTACAAAACGCGTCCGTCACAAACCTTGAACTGTGTTCAAAGGTTTCAATTGATGACGATGTTCCCATTGAACAAGGGACAAAGAATAGAAACCCAGTCTTAATTGGTTTCTACAAAACATTCCAACTTTCAACTTGAAATGTAGCTTTTGGTTGTATCATATAAAGAATGATCGGGTCTTCCTGCCCTTAAAAATGTATATAACAGTTCACTGACTTTACAAGGTCACACATACCCCCTGCATACGGCTACTGCCGAGTTTTATTGTCCAATCAAGCGCACTTATTTTGAGTTCTGAGATAGCGCCATCTTTAGAGCTGGTGAAGTTATGGGCCTGCGATTTTTATTTTTATTTTTTTTTTTTTTGGGGGGGGGGGGGTTCAGAGATTAAAAAGATAATCAATATTTTCGGAACATACATACACACATTTCTCCACCCCGACGCTATTATAAACAATATGTGACCTTTTTGTTTTTCTGGGGGCAAGAAAAAGAGGCGTGGTATCCCGATAGAGCCGGCCTTTTTTGTTTAGATTTTTCAGATAGATTTACATTGCAGGAGTTATACTACGTCTTTTGTTATCCCCCCCTTCTCTTTCTCTTGGAAAGGAATGAGGGTGGGTATTCCTAACCCCTGTGTGTATGTGTACCAGAATGCAAAAGTTTTCACGAAAAGGTGACATCAAACTAAATTGTGAGTCAAGAAAAACTGGTAAGTGGTAACTGACCATCAGAAGTTTCTTATGCTACACGCTTGGTTTGTCCCTTCGGAGGGGCAAGTCCGTAGTCTAGGAAACTAGGGGAGAGGTCACATAGAAAAGTAACCTCACTGTTTTTTGGTTTGATGCGTATCGATATCTCTCGTTTCAAAGAAGAAGAACTTCCCGACAAGCCCCCCCCCCCCCCTCTCTCTCTCTCTCTCAGAATATGGTCTTGCAGACTGACTACCCACCGTTATTTGGATTGGTAGCGCTTAACGCCTCCGTTAATCTCTGGTTATTGGCCTGCATGGCCTGTTAGTTAAATGAGATTTCACGGCTCAGTTTCTTACCAACTGGTATAAGGCGGGATGGTCACGGCCCTTTTTCAGTTGTGGCTCACTTTTTTGCTTTCCTGACTCAATTGCTTATGCTGAGCACCAAAAACACTACAAAGCGCCTACCAGCGGACCGAAATGGTGCGATGTTCCTGAACTCAGTTTTAGGTTGCGGACCACTAATTATTTGCCCCATTGACAATAAAGCAGGATACTCCCCCGCCCCTCGTTCCTTGTAGAAGTTCAAACTGAACATGCCACCACTTTTCACAAAGCGGAGTAAAACAATAAAAATGTCACTAAAATCTGTCCAGTTGCCCTAAATTTTATGCTGTCTGTATTTCAACTCATTTCGACACACACAACATGAAAATGTAATAAGTAAAACACTAAAAAAAAACTTCCCAGAAAGTTTTTTTTTAAGGCACTTCATTTGTCACTTAATATTTTCCGAGGTAAGAACATTTGAGTTATACTTATAGCTCTAACTTAAGGTATATGCATCACAATCAATATAAGAATTGGGTATTCGGTGAATATAGGTTGTTTTGTTTCCTTTAACGCTTATCAAAATTTTGTGCGGGTTGCAAGTATGGTTTTTCCAGTGTAGACGTAGAGGTTACTGTATTCAACTCTCGTCTTCCGAACCGACTGAATGTGCAACGTGGCCCCCGCCCCTTCTGAGTGAAATGAAACCTGTGTCCTGGTAAAACGAAATAAGAGTGCTGAACGAGAGAAGTGTTTCTAAGAATCATATTTCCTATTTATTCACTCTACGCGAAAGACCGTGTCACTTCAGCAATATTAAGGTATTTCACATAAACTTCCTCTTTCGTTTCGTTACATATAAATACTTTCTGGTATATTATAATATTGACACCAGTAAAATAACCGACGAAGGAGTACCATACAAAGGTATGTGTTCATTTCATTTGACTTTGTAGAGCCTGCAGTCAACGAGCCTGTTTTAAGTGGTAGTATAACTTTCTGATAGACAGCTAATTAGGGGCGGTTGTGCTGTGATGGAGAAAGAAGTAGTTAGATTCGCCCATGCTTCTTGCAGGCCTCACACCCCCAATAATTTCCCCATTGACTTACACACTAAATTAGCTCCTTTTCGAGGCCGCTGCAGCCTTGTCAAAGTTCACAGCTATGTCAAGACACCCATCACTTGATAGCTGACAAGTTTGCCCATCATGGCACTACAGAATTTCCATACCATGACCGTTTAGATTTTGAGCTAGAAGGACTTAAAGTTTTTGTAGGGTACACCCACCCCTAGCCTCTTCACAAAAACAGAAAATCTCCGCCATTTGATAGCAATTTTTTAAACAGTCAAAATTAACGTCAATCTTACCCAAATTTTCAACATCCACACTCTGGCAAGTACTCTTTCATATTCTTGGACTTTCATCACCCAGCTGGCATGTTATCTTGACAAAATTTGGTCAAAACCAGAGCTAAAAGGACTATTTCTTTGAGGGTGTACACTTGACGCTCTAGAACACTCCTCTAATGGAGTAGTGAGACCTGCATGCTACGTCAGCAAACTCCAGGACCGCGTGTTTGGTCTAACAGTAAGAGCATCCAGAAGGTCCGAGTTCTATACCCAGGTCGAATCTAGACTCTAGAAATGGAACCTACTGTCGTTGTGCGTGATCTCCGCACAAGTAATGGAGTAGGGAAACAAGCTATTGAGCTGCAACTGGAAAAAAGGCTGTGGTCTTCTCAACTTGATGACCAATAGGTTGGGTACTGGGCCGTAAAACTCCATCTAACTAACTAAAAAATTCACTCCAACTCCAACGGGTGTTTGATACAGTCATTGATAAGGTATGTTGTAACTGGAGGCATTGTTTACAAAATATCACGAATGCTGAGTGACATAGCCGGAGTGGGTAAATTAGGCCATTCCCTCTTACTGATAATTTGTTTTCATTTCCTAACAATATACGTTAATATTGTAACACTAGGCTTACTCTTATTGGTAGCATTTGACACCTTCTTGCATGCTACTTCACTAAACCGTAAATGATACCATATATACCGTCATTATGTTATTAACTAAAATATCATTTTGCAAAATATCACGCCTGCTCAATGACGCAGTGGGAGTAGGGTATTAAGCCAGATAAAGAAGAAACCTCCCCCTTACACCCCCCCCCCCCTAGATCGGTAATCACTACATACCCCCTTAAGCGAATTCCTGGTAACGGCAATGTACGTGTTCGAGCAAATCTGCCAGCTTGTTATTTATGCTTGAAGTGCACAGCAAGGTGAAATCCAAAATTTCCGCACAGCCGTATGTGCGACGGGACGGAGAGTGAAAAGTATTTTGTAATGAAATTCCTTACTGATGGTAGTCATTGCTGATATTGTTCCACAACATGAACCAATGACAAATGGCCTTTCATGGAATGAGAAAAAATCACCTCTCCTTTCACCAGTGCTATGGTAACCATAAATTTGCCTGCGACGGGAAGGAAGTGAACTACTGAACAGTTCATTCAATTTCATGAAATTTACCAGGAGAAAAATGAATTTCCAATAACATTAATGGGTACAACAGCTCTCCTAATAAATGCATTTAAAACATTCAAATATTAATGGTCCCCCATGGATTAAAGTGGAATTAAAAAAAAAGTCAATTGCGACGGGACGGAATTTTGGCAACAGTTGATGGACTATTAAAACAATTTCGATTTAGAACTTGAATTATATGTGTTTCTGTAGTGAGTAATTTTATCAACTATCTCCAAGAAACATCATGAGATACAACTTACAAATGAAACCTTTAATTATTAAGTCAGAATAATTAACTGAAAGAACCTTACAAAAGCAATGAGACAATACCACGGACTTATAGTACATGGACAGAGCATGTAACGTGTACGTTCTATCCGTAGATGGTCGCCACCGACTGGAACAAAAAAGGAGCACCAAGATGGCCGCCGTAAACCTATAAGTCATCTGATTTGACGACGACTCTGTAATATTTTAAGCAAAAGTTTTACTTGAATTGGAAACAATATGATATTCCTGCAATACGTGAAGTGATCTTGACCTCACTTTGCCATAGTTCAAAAATATTGCAACTTTAATCTTGCAAAATTTGGAGTATACTTGAGCAAGTCCAAGCTTTCACACAAAACTATAGCAGGCGGCCATTTTGGTACGCTTTTTCTCACACTAAGGTAGGGACAATGTACCGCGCAGTATGCCCTGTCCATGTTTAGGAAGTCCGTGGACAATACCCACATATTTCGGTGGGAAACAACTAAGTCTAACGTTTTTGTAGGTTTGTTGGATAACAAGGGCATTAGTGGCTGCCTACATGTTTACTGTAAGGACTAGAACCAACCGATCATTGTTCAACCACCTGATTGTACTGTGCCTAATGGACCCAAACAATGTGTTCTTCCAAACAGAATGGAGCTTCAGGTTCCCTGAATGTGATGTCTCCCTTTGACCTGAATCCAGGTGAAAGTGGCAGTGATATTTTGCATCCGTGCAGCACTGCCATTTGCCTGGCACAAAATAACCTACCTACCACTCTCACCTCCATCATCCTCTTGCCATTTCCAGTTTCCTCCAGAATTTGCCATTGCATGAAAACACTGTTGTACAGTTTGTACTTACCGGCCCGTGATGTGGCCAACATACACCTCACTAGTTGGATACAAGCTCTGGATTTATCATGAAGACTCATTCTTCCATCATCAATTTCTGCTGTTTGATCCTGCTATCACCCATGCTACCAACATAACTTTCAATCACGCCATTTACATACAATCACACATCTGTGGTATGAATGTTTTCTTTTCTCCTCACTTCTCACTAAACTTTCTGTTGTAGAAGAAACTGGGCTTTTGTGGGTACTGGGTAAGTAAAGGATGAAGTTGGTGATTGAATTCTGTTACCCTCAAAGTAACCATGCACTTTGCCAGGGATTTGGAAATGGGTCATCATGCTTTTTTCAGGACCTAAAAGTGCCAATTTATTTGCCTGCAAAATGACAACCCTTTCATTTGTATGGAAATAACTGTTGTGCGTCACCTATTACAAACTATCAAGCCACCCTTTACCACTTAACGTCATTACAACAGATGTTTTGCCATTCTCACCAATGCCATCTACTGGCCACTTTTCATGACAGGATTCAAATCAGCTCCGCGTGAGGTGAGAACAACACTAGAGTATTGCATGGCAATGAGAGGCATTACTTACTTTTTAGACTGGCCAGCAGAGCCATTTGAACAACGTGTGCAACGTCAACAGTTGCAAGTATCTCAATTTTGTCATCAACATTTCATCATTAATCAAGCAGAAATATTTGCACTTTTTGCCTGACAGTGCCATTCATAACACATACAGGGAACACTTAGCTGATCATTGTACTTGGGGCTCAGTATATGCAATGGAGTAGGAAAAAAACAAGCCAGTGAGCTGCAACTGGGGGAAAAGGCCGTTGGCCGGCTCGACTTGAACCAAGTGTTTGGAAACTGGACCGTAACACTCCATTTAACTAACCAACTAACTAACCAACCTACTAGCTACATGACCAAAGTAGGTAGCTCTCTGGATTTCATTCTCCTGTTAATTGTCATCAATTCCTCCTCGAAATCCATCGGTAGTCTCACTATGGAAAGGAAATTTTCCAAAAGTTAGGCCCTTCATCAAATACTTTTTCCAAAGTCCTCCCGACCCTCTGGCAAAGGGCCGTTCGGCGAAACCAACCTTGAAACTGCTTCCCGAATAAGCTATACGTCCATTTAAAGGGCGGGAGCAGTCATCCCAAATTGACCAACCTGAAGGCCTTCAGACCATTTACATTATTGGTCTGTCATGTATGGCTCCATTCTAGACTGGATGAAAAGAATAGATATTACACATAATCTAAGCCTTTTTTCTAAAAGTCCCCTCGAATCTCTGGCGAAGAGCCAAGTGGCAAAAACCTAACATTTACTCCCGGAGGATTTCTGCTCCCTTAAGAAGCTAAACGTCCCAAATGGACAAGTACGCCCTCTAAAGGGCAAACATATGTGGCCCTGCTCGAGACTGGCTGAATAGAACAGAAACTACACCCTGGATGCAGTTTAACGTCATGTCCAGGAGAAGCTTTCGACAAAACCTGAAGAGTTTCGGATAGCTGTTCTCAACATGATCTTAGCCAAAAGGCCGAGAAGCTTTTCATCAAAGTGAATTAGCTCTTTCACATGTTGCCTCAGGTTGACAAGAGGTAATACAGTATGGCATATGGGGGGATTCCATATAGTGCCATCACTATTGATAGAGAGCAAATATAGTAGGAAGTTTGAAATAAATGGCTGTTTGTAATACATCTTCCCACTTCATTTTCTCCCCTGTAACACAAAGAATTCCTTGCTCTCGCACAAGGAATTCCTTCATGTGGCACAAGAAATTCCGTCCGTTTCATGAAATTCTGTCCCGTCGGATGAGAATTCCGTCCGGTGATGGAATTTTTATTCCATGTTGAAATTGAACGAAGTCAGCTAAACAGAGTAAAGTGACTTTACATGGTTCAACTTATTAATTATTGATAGTTATGATGATTACTCATCATCCTGCCACCCTGTTTGAAAGAAAAAAGAAAAGTAATAAGCAAGTCCCAAAACGCGAAGGGACGGAATTCTACACCAAAGAAGTCGCAACTTATTGTATTTACCTTTGATCATGAAAATTAATTTATGCAATTTTATTAACCTCCTAACAGCCTAACATCCAGAATTACCTGGTGAGTAAAACTAATGTGATATCAATACCACTTGGTGATTCTATTTGAAGAAGGTATTTCCGTCTCGTCGCAACAAAATAACAATTTCCTTGCTTTTTTCCAAATTTCACATGAAATACAGAAAATTGAGGATTAAATTTTAAATTATGAAACAATGTACTTAGACATGTGTCCTACACAATCATACAAAAGCTTTGACTAGTAATTCAGGTTCATTTTTACACATTGAGGGTGACCCCTTTTGGATTTGACCCGGTATAATCTAACACTAATAGGCCTTTATCGTATGTAGTAACATCAAAATTCGTGTGAACTGTACCCGTATTTACAAAATAATTGTGCTGCTCATAGTTCACTTGAAAATTGAGTTTTGTCTTACACGGGGAAACGCCAACAGCATGGGACGGGAGTGGGTCGTGGAATAAGGCCATGGCAAAAAGTCGGGAAAATGATCCAATAAACCTTAATTTAAAGAGTGGGGCTACGATCATACTAGATGTGAGCCCGAATGGTTTCGCGTCCCAGGACATGTCAACTTTTCAACTTCTCTCCAAAAAACCCAAACCAATTCATTTTGCCAAATTAACTATCAATTCCTTCCACTGCATGTCGGGTAAACCCTCAGGGTGCCACCCCTATTTTCACACATATAGCCAGACAAACATTACGTTGCAACTTGAATTATTTGACCAATATACACTGAATAAATTTTGGATTCGTTTTTTTTTCTAGTCTAAATGTCAGTGTTACCAGTGGCTTAGCAACAAGAGACGGGCGGGGGGGGGGGGGGATTGACCCCTCGCTCGAAAAAGCTAAAAAAATCTGCCATTTGCCATTTGAGGCACCAGTCAACTATAGTGCCGCCGTTTTCCCAATTTTCATTTATAAAATTACGAATTCTTCCTAATAAATGCTTCATATTCGTAATTATTAGTTTTAAAAACGCAAAATTTAATGTTTTTAATGCAGTAAATGGTTGCTCATTAATCAGTCTAGTGGTAAACTTTTCCGAGCCGCTACAGTGCCGTTTCCCTTAATTTTCTCAACGTAAGTTCTTAATTTTGAAATAGTTTGTCTAAAAACACAAAGATTCGGAAGATTTTGAAAATCGCCAAGAAGCCCTAATCCGCACTACTTAGACAACATTATTTAACCCTTTACCGTTGTTTGGGTCCTTTTGGACCCATGCGGAGAGCTCGGCTGTCACACATCTTTACCGACTGTTTCACGCGGAGCTCGAAACTGCGAGTAGCTACCCGAAAATTCGGCCACAAGAGCGAGAGAGACAATAGTTTAAGGTCACGGGGTCAATGGCCTACGGAAGCCGATGCGGGGCGGGCTACGTCCGCTTTTCCGCCCAATCCCGAGGCGCGCAAATCTGCCCCGATCGGAGCACAACGGTAAAGGGTTAAGCTAAATTATCTGCATTACTCGGCCAAAGATTTACGTGCACACACGCAGAGACAGTGGCATCAGCTTTGCAGTAAACACACTCCACAGGCTTAGTTTAACCCTTTACCGTTGTTTGGGTCCTTTTGGACCCATGCGGAGAGCTCGGCTGTCACACATCTTTACCGACTGTTTCACGCGGAGCTCGAAACTGCGAGTAGCTACCCGAAAATTCGGCCACAAGAGCGAGAGAGACAATAGTTTAAGGTCACGGGGTCAATGGCCTACGGAAGCCGATGCGGGGCGGGCTACGTCCGCTTTTCCGCCCAATCCCGAGGCGCGCAAATCTGCCCCGATCGGAGCACAACGGTAAAGGGTTAAGCTAAATTATATGCATTACTCGGCCAAAGATTTACGTGCACACACGCAGAGACAGTGGCATCAGCTTTGCAGTAAACACACTCCACAGGCTTAGTTTAACCCTTTACCGTTGTTTGGGTCCTTTTGGACCCATGCGGAGAGCTCGGCTGTCACACATCTTTACCGACTGTTTCACGCGGAGCTCGAAACTGCGAGTAGCTACCCGAAAATTCGGCCACAAGAGCGAGAGAGACAATAGTTTAAGGTCACGGGGTCAATGGCCTACGGAAGCCGATGCGGGGCGGGCTACGTCCGCTTTTCCGCCCAATCCCGAGGCGCGCAAATCTGCCCCGATCGGAGCACAACGGTAAAGGGTTAACAACAACGATCTTCAGTCGACATGCTATTTTAAATACTCAGACATATACTGATAGGAAACGCAGATATCCACAAACTTTCAAATGTCCTTATAGCAAACCAAGAATCTAAATTATTTTTTGCAATAAAAGCTTTATATTTACAAATATTTGTCTAAATGAACCCAAATTTTTGGCGCGCTCCGCTCGTCGCAAATTGCAGTAGTACGTGTTCACACTTTAAAAAAAATGGAAAATTTGGGTGCTTGACCCCCCCCCCCCTTCCCGGAAAAAGCTTAGCTACTCCACTGAGTGTTACAATAATTTCGTCGACTAATTGGGATGAAGTAGTGTAAGTTTGAATTGCGTGGTGCATGCAAATTCGGTTAATGTGGTGTAGTATGTATATCCGGCATTTATCTGATCCTTAACTGAATATTTGAAAAGCTTTTCTTTTTGTTTGCATGAAAAATGAGATTGCGTTTTCACTAGTAGTACTCACTCAGCTCGGGATTTTAGCCGGGGCTGGGAATTTTGGAGATTTCATACAAGTGGAGCTTCACTATTGCTGGTGTAAATAGTCCCAGGAACCTTTTTGATACAACGTATACCCCCAGATCATCGGATGTTGTCCTAAGGTTCAGTAAGCAAGCCGTGGGGCATTTTCTTGGTTTGCAAACCCCTCTCCGCAACACAGAGATTGTTACAACATGGTATCGACTATCCTGTTACACAAAAAGTCTGGGGAAATCAATGTATATATTTGTGCGTGTGGCAGAAAATGTTAAGTGACATCCTTCTCAGTGATCTCAATTTGTTAATTTTTTCTTTGCTGTTTCTATTTCAGTGTTTATCATGGCTACGGAAGGTAAGTAGCCTGCTATACTGGTTCCCGACATTTCGGAGGAAATAATACAGTGATCAATACTTCCGCTTATTGTATATGAAATTAAAGTGTACCCAAAGCATCAAATTTGAAAAAAAAAACCTTATCGTACAAAGTCAACTAGTCAAGGGCGGATACAGAGGGGATGTTAGGGGCGCCCTCTTCCGTTAAGTAGATCAAGATAAAATATAAATATAAATTGAAAAGATCAATAAAAATCATCCCAGGCATACCTTCTCTATCCATCAGTCTAAATCAGAATAGACGAGTTCGAAGTCTGCGCATGCGTTTGTGACCTTTCTGTTCAGGTCAATTGGTAACAAACGTAGGAACGCTGCGCCGTGCGCGCATTGCATATACTGTTTTACGTATGTTAACATCCTGCCACCAGTTGTTAACACACGTAAAAGGGTGACCCTTTGACCTTTGACCTATTGGGCAATACTGCTCCTAAAAGAAACTTTGAATTGAGTCTATGCCAGAGTATGTCTGGCCTTATTGATAAACGCAGCAAATAGGCCTTGCCCGAGACGTCTTCTGGCAAAAATAGGGAAATACGGGATCTAAGGTCATATTCCAGTGGCTTTCGACCTAGGCCTCTTGGGAAAGACAAAAATATTCCACAC
This sequence comes from Holothuria scabra, assembly GCA_037179385.1. Lineage (NCBI taxonomy): Eukaryota > Metazoa > Echinodermata > Holothuroidea > Aspidochirotida > Holothuriidae > Holothuria > Holothuria scabra. The sequence goes on from CM074197.1 coordinate 27,596,460, forward strand.
CATGTCCTTCAATCAATATCCTTTACCTAACTCATGGTATCCCACTGTAAAGGTCAAGAACAGTCCCAAAACTTTTTTTGAAGCAGCAGCTAAATCTCACAATTTTCTTATTTCTCTTCAAAGTATCTCTCATCATAGTTTATAACTTCATGATTGCATATTCTGGGAAATCCAAGCACTACTTCTAATAAATTTCACATTTGAAGAGAAAAATTCTTGACACCTGACTCGTAACATCCAACCGTGAAACAGGACAGTCTACTACACTACAAATTTAGTTTGGGGTGACTGGTCTTGCCCTTTAAAGGTTGTTTATCCTTGTTAAAATTACCTCTACTTTTTAACAAAGCCGTCGGTACAAAATTATGTAATGTGGGCACATTGCGTTTTATTCCTTTTACCTTTCTTTATGTTATTGGTTATCCTGCCTGTCCTTGCCTGCATTGCAGACTGTAGGGCATATTCCTTGTTCAGTCATATCCCCACCATCAAGAATACACACACTCGCTCAAAACAGCATTCAAAATGAGGCAGGGCATGAATAAGTCGTAATATGGTAATGAAGTTTGCGTCTAAAATTGGACGCAGGCCCCTTCGTTTTGGCGGACGGTGGTTTGTGAAGCCTTAAAGGGGGAGTGAACAAACCGAGTACGCTCTGGGGGTTTGCCTGTCCTTGAAACTTGATACTTTTGGAAAGTTCGAACAGGGAGGTGTTACCCATGGTCTCCGTTAGATCAGTAAATCATATGTTGGGGTCAATAAACAATATAGCTTACTAAAGTAAACAATATACTTACTAACTTTTTCTCGAAGCGGCATCAAAAGTTTAAAGGGCATGAGCAGTCATCCAAAATTAAAGAAATGTAGTAGATGGTCCAGTTTCATGATTGGCTATTAGGAGTCATGTGACAATGTCTTTCTCTTCAAATGTAAAATTTACCAGAAATAACTGCTTGGTTTAACTTGAATATGCAATAGTAAAGTCATGAAAAAATGTAATGAAAGATACTTTGAAGGGAAATAAGATGAAAATTGCTTATTTAGCTTTTTCTTCAACATATGTTGGGGGGGGGGGGCTGCTCTTTACCTTTAAATGAACTGAATAAAATGCATGTTAAATTAATGTGCCGTGATGGCAGCACCGATTTTCAATAATTCGCTAAAGCTCAAAAATGGATTACTTCGGAACGTTATATGCTATTGAGATGCTGCTTTCACGTTCTGAAACAGGATTATATTTTGAAGTGATAAAGAATAAATTTTGCCTTTTGAAATCGTTTTAAGTTGAATTTAGGTCCAAAAGTATACCAGTGTGACCTTCATGAGAGATTGATTCAACAGGAGAGGGCATCATGCATTTAGGCCTATAGTCCTGGAGTCATCATTGCACGAGTCATAAATTTTAGTTCGCTGTAAGGCTGTTGGAACTTTCTACACAGCAAATTTGATTTGATTCGGTAAACAACTTTTGTATTATTTCCAGTATGTCTCATTGCTGGCAAAGAGCCCACCGGATCATTAAATATGTAAAACCTGAGGGATTGTGGATCATTTTTTCTCGTTTCTTGTGGCACTTTTAAACTAATATTCTAAGGTCAAATCGTTTTGTTTTAAGAGATCTTCTTTTGGGTTCGCCCCTGAAACCCACAGACCAGTCTGAAGCAGGCACAGGATTCAGCCTCATATTCAGCCACACATTCTGAAGCCAGCACAGGATTCGGCACAACATTCGCCCAGCACAGGATTCGTCATACATTCCCCCAGCACAGGATTCACCTTACATTCAATTGACGTTAGCACAGGATTCACCTTACATTCAATTAACGTTAGCACAGGATTCAGCCTCATATTCTGAAGCTAGCACAGGATTCGGCCCCACATTCGCCTAGCACAGCATTCGGCCTTACATTTACACACGGCACAGGATTCGGTGTTACAATTCATTTGCCTAGCACAGGATTCGGCTTGTAATACCCAGCACAGGATTTAGCCTCAAATTCTGAAGCTAGCACAGGATTCGGCTTACTTTCACATACTATAGCACAGGATTCGTTGTATTATGGACGTACGGTATGCAGTGCATATCAAAAACGAATTCTGTGCTAGCACAGGATTCGCCTAGCACAGGATTCGCCCAGCACAGGATTCGCCCAGCACAGGATTCGTCCAGCACAGGGTTCGCCTAGCACAGGATTTGGGTTCGGCGAATAGTGGGGCTGAATGTGAGGCTGAATCTTGTGCCTGCTTCAGACTGGTAACCCACAGGGACCCCACCACTTCCCCGCGGAGTGGACGAATATTTTTTCGTTCAGCTCATCGCTACGAAAAACCAACTGAGGCGGCAGCCTTAGGGAGGCTGCAGTCATGGAGGCGCTACGCAGGCTACTCCGCCTCTGTATTCCGCCAGGTGTTCTAACGCGGTTGTCATGGTACCGTACCTTTAACTTTATGACCGAGCTTAAGTAAAGAATATACCACTTAGTTATTGGGCATCGATGCCCCTTAAGTGTTTAGGAAATTTTCTGGAATTCGACTTTTTACCGGATCATACGGAAGACTTTAAAATGGGATCTACTCCGTTAGGCTCAGTATGTGGTCCATACAGCATGAGCAAGTATAGAGAAAACAAACAGACGAGCCGCCACTGCAAAAGGCCGGCTCGATAAGGGCTAATCCTCTTACCCCAACTACAATTTTTGTAGTAGTTTACAGAAATTCTCAATTGGCTCGGCTCTTCGATTGACAGCTGGTACAAATACTGCAGTGTGAGAGTTCCAAAGCTCATATCACACAATATGTATCGTACTGAGAGTGCTTTGGTTGCACATTTCGGTTTTGTATACTCACTCTGAAGCAATAAACTGATATAGTGTCTGGATGAAGATGATCATGTGGAAGTGGTATAAGTTAGTACGTTAGGAGAATTGAAACTGTTTGGGGTGAGAGGATCAGGCTTTTAAAGACCCAGTTCTCTCACCCCAAACAATACCAATTCTCCTAACCTTCTTACTGAAGCCCCTCCCACAATTGTCTGAAATTCATCCTTATCCAGACACAATCTCAGTTTATTGCTTCAGGGTGAGTATAGAAATACTCAATTTATATAATCAAAACACTCTCAGTACCATTCATGCTGTGTAATATAAGATTTGGCACTCTGCATTGTTTGAATTAGCTGTCAATCAAAGAGCTGAGCCAATTGAGAATTTCGGTACCCGGGTACCAAAATTGTAGTGAGAGGTTTGGCCCTTTAAATCGATTGGTTAGATACTGAAAAGCAAAACTTCATTTATAGGGAAAATATTGCGTTTGATTTGGAAGAAAAATTCATCCTTTTAAAACTAATATTTATTGACATAGGTTGATAGATTATTAAAAATAAAGGCATTATGATAGCCTTTTTTCAAGAAATAAGTTTCCCACAAATAGAAATTCAGTTGTTTGTTGCTCAGGAATAATCTGTTCACCCAAACTTTCAACATATCAAATGATGCAATGTCCATGGCTCTTCTTGTGCATAGTATTTTGAAGAGATGTAGCTATTGCTGGGGTTTATGATTAAGACTGAATTGTTGGATAGTGTCTGAGCCATTTTCTTTGTACTCTTTGTTGGAGCATTTTAAACACAATATTCCCTTTAACTAACTTCAGGAAATAGTAAGAAAGATAAAATCGCCTATCTTGCTCGAATCGCGCAGTTTGTCCACTTCCAGGACGAATGAGGGGAAATCCGTTCAATTCATGAGCCAGCTTCTTGGAAATATGTCACATCACTATTCAAAAATGACTGCTATTCGATACTCATTTACAATTCTCACACCGGATTATTGAAAGACCACGCAAATATGTAACATGTAACATTCCACTTTTATTTATGTATATTGTACAAATTACTATCAAATATTGTGGAAAAACAAGTAATTAAAACGAACTATTCCTGACCTGCGTAACCAGTATAACCCTAAACTTTATCTCGAACAAGTTTAAAGAAAAAATGAAAACGATATACTTTCATTCGCTGTGGAAATAAAATCAGGCCCCCGATTCAGTTCGGTGTCGGGCAGTAAAGACTTCCACAGTTAACAGGCGATTGCTATTGCTGTTTGAGCCAGGGGTACACGTTTGGCGAAAGGGGCTGTTATATTGCGGTGGGTGTAGATATGAAAGCAATTATTACTTGAAATAGCTCCCTTGTCGTCCAGTCGAAAAGAGACGATGGATCTTTCCACACTATCACTCTGGTAGAGGGTCCTCCGCGACTATATCTAACTGGCTTTCGGACCTAGACAGGTCCACGTGCACGTAGCCTACCTGTGAAGTCCTGTAGACGTACTTCCACATGCAAAGCGTGAATCATTGAACATAAGCATAAGCCTTTTACAGCACTATCCTTCAAGTGCAATAATATTTGCTTCGCTTAAGATCAACTTTGATTTCGTAGGATTTGGTAAAGCTAAATTCCATTCTCGTTTAGCTTTTATATAGCATTGCAAGCACATGGGTGCGATGACCAACAAAAGTACATAGTTTTGATTTTTTTTTTATGTATTTGTTTCTTATATTTTTGAAGTTGCATTTTTTACGTTGGAAGTTACGGACCTAGTTCACGGTGGAACCCCAGTGACGTACGATAACGTTGTAGCTGTCAAAGGGGAAAATCTGTATCACGCCATGTGCCAATTGGAGGCAAAACCGGGTTCAAAGTTTACGTGAGTATTTATCGGGTCAAAATTATAAGTATAAATGTCGATAAAAAGTAAAGTAACAAGTTTTTGGAAGTTTGCGGAAACCTCCACGACGTTTCGGGTATAAACCCTTCATCAGGTGACAAAAAACAAACTGAACAACCAGAGGATATTGGGGAAGACACTAAAATTACACAAAAAACAAACTCGACCTGAATCGCGGAAAAACAAAACCGGGCTAGTAGAATTTGAGTTTGCAAAAACTAGTTCAACTGGGGTTAAACCAAACAATTATGAAGAAATAATGTACAACAAACTATAATCCAACTATGCCGCACTCAGAAGCTATTACAGGGTATGCACAAAGGAATCAAAGTTTTTCGATAACAAACTGTATTAGGCTTAAAGGGCCAAACCTCTCACCCCAAACTACAATTTTGGTACGGGGGTATCGAAATTCTCAATTGGCTCAGCTCTTTGATTGACAGCTAATTCAAACAATGCAGAGTACCAAAGCTTATATTAAACAGCATGAACGGTATTGAGAGTGTTTTGATTATATAAATTGAGTTTTTCTATACTCACCTCGAAGCAATTAACTGAGATTGTATCTGGAAAACGATGAATTTCAGACAATTGCGGGCGGAGCTCGAGTAAGAAGGTTAGGAGAATTGGTACTGTTTGGGGTGAGAGAACTGGGCCTTTAGGTCTGCAACCTGTTAATTACTAATTTCCATTGTTTGTGTTCACAGCTTTCAGAGTGAGGAATCATCCTATGGTCATTTTATTATTGAAGTTAATGGACTGAAACAAGACGATGCTAAAAATAATTACTGGACTATTCGAATTGGTCATTTAGAGCACTGGGCACAGAAAGGTGAGTTTAAGAGAATAGGACTGAGTTTTACGGCCCAGTTTCCAACCTATTTGTTCAAGTCCAGCCGGCCACGGCCTTTTTTCTAGTTGTGACTCACTGGCTTCATTTCCCTACTCCACTGCTTATGCACAGCATTATGCACAAGGGAGTATAACATCTTTGGACCATGCCTACAAACACATAGGCATACACACTCGATGCAAAATGTGAAATAAAGTAAAACTGTTTGACTTTATTTTAAAATTATGTGTGACAGTTTACTGGGGAAAATGTAAAGGTTTCGGATTTAAGTGAAGAAATGTTAAAACCCGTGGTTATTTTGACAATCTGCTCATTGTGCGAATATTATCGAAACACTATGGAGCACGATTGGTCACCTTCGGGAATTTTATTCTTGGTTCTCGAACTACAATAATAGGGAGCCTTAGATTTCGCGTTGATTGCGAACCACATCTCCCAACGAAATGACGTCATATGTGTCGATGCCGTTTCGAGCGCAACGCGAAATAACGCTACACCAATGGTATAGCTTGACTTTTTTCTAGGACGCGCAAGCACTCAAATTTTCCGATTTTTATAGTATAAACACTACGGTATCAGAAAAGCAATTTGAGACGCGTGGGTCACGCCGATAATTTGCGGTTTTTTAAACAACTATTTGTAAATATTGAGCTTTTATTGCACAAACTTGTTTAGTTTTTTGGTTCCCTGTGGACCTAAGGAAATTTTGAAAAATGTGGGGATTATTGAAGAATTTGCCCTTCCTGTTAGCATGCATGGCGACTGTAGATCGGCGTTGTTGTTACATAATGATATCTAAGGCCTGCGGATTGAGGCTTTTTGATGACATTTAGAATTGTTCAAAAAATTTTGTTGACTTCTTAAGACAAATTATCTCAAAATCAAGTGCCTATGGGGAACATTTGGGGAAACGGCACTTTCGTAGCTCGGAAAAGTTTATAGACTGATCTATGAGTGAGAACGTACTGCTTTAGAGATTGCAATTTGGGGCATGTAAAGCGCGGAAAGTTTGCATTTCTAGACAAATACTTACTAATGGAGCTTTTATTGGAGAGAATTAAGAAGAATTTTATGAAGGAAAAATTGGGAAAACTGCACTGTAGTTGACAGGTGTCCCATAGGCTATGGCGAATTTTCGAATTTTTCACTTTTCAGAGCATGTTTCACCTTTCAGGGGCAGGGGGCAATTGCGCCCCTGTCCCCAGTAGCTACGCCACTGTTTAAGTCCCGTTATTCCCTGGTAAGGAAAGCACTCTCGGTACATTACATGTTATGTAAAATAGGCTGCAGTATTCTCCATTTTTTATTTGCTATCAATCAAAGAACTGTGTCAATTGAGAACTTCAGATCTGTAGACTACTACAAAAAATGTAGTTCGTGGAGAATTGGCTGCCTGTAAAGACACGTAAACTCGATATAGCTTGCTATTGTTTGGGATATCTGTCTGAATGATTACTGTACTGCGTGCTTTTACCACAATCCCACTGACTCCTTGGTATAAAAACCAAAAGGTGAAATAAAAACGACACTTGATCAATTTTGGCAGTGGGGTAACCAGACCCCTTTCATTGGGGGGCTGAGGGGGCTAATGGGGGGAGGGGGTAAGTGTTCAACTGATTGGGCGAGAAGAATGAAACTATCTAAGGGGAGGACCACCCATCGGATGGAGCGAAGCGAACACGAAGTTTTGAAAAATCGTTACTCCTCAGACAGCCGGAAATATGATGGCATTTTTAAGGCTTGTAATTAGAATCTAACCAGTCGTTATTTCGAAATTTCGTTTGCAATTAATATTTTCACTTCAACAATAAAAGTGAGCAAATTGTAAAGTATTCAGAAAATTAACAGAAATGTACCATTTCCATTGGATGAAATGCAACTGTAATCATTTTCAAATGGGCTTGTTTGCGAGGCCGTTGCATGAATTTACATGAAAATAATTCTTCATCGAAGAATTGTCCAAAGTTGTACGTTGCGTTTAAAATTTCTTCTCCTAAAGTGCCACGAATCGTCACACTGCAGTGTGCAGAGAAATTTTGGCTGTAAACCGTCTTTCACATTGCAGGAAACGGCACTTCTCAGTCTCTTTTTAGTTCTCAGTGACGTAATAACTAGGCATTAGCAACCGCCATGACCGAGGACAAACCTGTACCTACATAAAGGAGTTGCGATCAAATATGGCTGAAATATGCCATAACACATATTGTAAGTTCTTTATGTATTCCCACCTTCCATGTACTGATGGAACCGAGAATCTTGAAGTTAGTAGAACGCAATTCTTGTGGATTATTATTGATTCCAAACTAACGTGGAAAGATCACATTCATTTTTCATCCTCCCACATTGCCAAAGGAGGCGGTATTATCGGTAGGCTAAAGTATATTCTTCCCAGAAGTGCCCTCTGTACATTGTATTTTACTCTGATTTATCCGCATTTTACTTACTGTAGCATTGTGTGCATGGTCTCTTACCAAAAGGTCAACTTACTTAAATAATCTTGTTCTTATGCAAAAAAGGGGGCAATACGCCGTATTTGCCACTCTGGTTCAGGTAGCCACACTGGACCCCTTTTCAAATCGTTGAAATTATTTAAAGGAAACGGTATAATGATCAGTCTATGAATAGCCTCGTTTACATATTGCTCTTCCAGTCCCAAAATATGTTACCCTACTCTTTATCCAACTTTTTTACAACCAGTGTCCATTTTCACATTTATACCACGCGTAATCCTCAACTTCTTCTACATACTGTGAGTAGCAGATCTCAATCTCCATTTAGTCATCAAACTTACTCCAGTCTCCATCTAACTAACTCTTAATTTAGCCTACGGAATCGTGCCATAATTCTATAGAATACCTTACCCAAGTCTATAGCCCAAGCCTCAGATCTTTCAGGTATAATGTACGAAAACTATACTTGAGTACTTGGCATTATACCTTCATGAGTCCTTCCTTAACTCTTTCTAGCTGGCATTACTATATTTTATTTTTATGGTTCTTTTATTGAAACTCTCATCTAATTAGATTGCTTTGATTGTGGCGTATCGGGTGGGTCAGGTAGGAAAGGGGCAGGGGTACGTATCTTGTTAAAATTTCCTTTTTCTTACTTCTTCTTTTCCACTTGAGGGAGTGGAGCACTATGTCGTGACGTTTCTTCTTGAGAAACAACATGGACACCCCGGTTTATCAAAGGCTGTGTGGGGTGTACTAACTGGTATCTGAGTTTGTTACATGATCTGTGCCCCCAAGTGATCTGTACTTCCATTGTGTTCACACTGTGTGATGAGCAATTAACACATGCTTCACTGTCCTTTTAGCTAACCCCAAATCTTGCGTAACTTTTTGTTTATTTTAATATACCTGTTACTGACAATCAATCAATCAATCAATCAATCAATCAAATGTGAAACCTGGGTCTATTAAGTGTGCGTGTAGTGTGCTTCATTTCCTCTCTGTGACGATAAACAGGCGGACGAGGATGTGAGAAAAATTGAGAAGGATAGTTTCATCATGCTTTGACAAATCGGCTATGGTTTTTCGCTCTACTTTCTTCCGGAAAATATCGCAAGTTGATCTTCCTTGCTCACCCAGATGAGAACGCAACTCTGCATCAGGGTAATTAATGAAATATACTCGGGCTCTTAAGCCTATACTAGAGTGAAGGAGTACCGACAATTGTGTCTACTCCTAATAGTACTGTAATTGTATTCAGCGAGAAGACAATTATGTCTTACAAGTGCTGTTGACTTAATTGAAAAGCACATGTACACCCACCTAGGCTGCTAGAGTGCTTTTTACGTGCTGAAAAACGGACACGGCCAGACGGCGAAACGATTACATATGGGCGAAAACCCAAAAGACTGAATACCAACATTACCCTTATAAACAGATAAACGGACCAACGAAACTAACACCGCTCCCGAAGAGCCAGAGTCCATGAAAAAGTCCAAACAGAACTCGCCAATCGAAACACATCACTTTTCCAAACAAAACCACGAACACTGCTCCCGAAGAGCCACAACCAACATACAAGTAACTGTCACGAAGGGCCACCATCACTAAGCGTCGGGGCCACCTGCCATATTTACAGTCTATGTACAATATTTACACTTTTTACAACCAACAAAATCTTAAAGTGCCGAAGAGATCGAACGAGCCCTGTGGGGGAACAGGCACTGCACGTCCGCTCTCTTCGGCGACCCGAACTGAACTGGGCAAAATACAGGTGCACCTTAACCAAGGGGCAGTTGGCAAGAGGCAGTTGTGGCAAAGGGTAACCTCATTGTCCCCACGTTTAAAGACCTCCACAAGGCTGCTAGATTTGATGTGTATCAACGAAAGTCAGAAGCACAATGAGGCTGTAGTCAGTGGCGCGCTCTCACGTATTTCCTGAATGTTATGAATTGTGTGAGGTAGAATGAATGTTGATTTACCTTATTAGATCAAGATCTATCACGCTGGGTCAAGTAGGAACACCGTTTATGAGTTTTGGAATATCTCCTCCATAAGAGATGTTGTGCCCATTTGGATCCGAAGAGGGGGTGGGCCCTAATTTTTTCGAGGAAACCATAAAATTTTGTCCGAGAATGCATTTTACCCTTGTCAGGACGAGGTTCTGTTAGACTGCAGGGCAGACTCTGTACTAGCGGAAAGATGGCGCTCTCTCAAAATCATAATACACCCATTTTCCCAAACAGTAATAATTTACAGTGTGCAAACCTTCGCCCAGTTTCCATTTACAGGGATCCCGCATTTTGAGGGACGATTTAGTAAACATGAGAAGGTCACGTGGTGCACGAAACACGCATGAATAGTGTATTTTCGTACATAAAACTGATACAACGAACGGCGAACAATCTAATTAGCTTTTGTATGTGGAAAATGTGTACCAGACCGTCGTGACGTCATTTTTTGGTGGTCGTAAATGAGATTCGATAAAAGGTTGACAGACAATTGTATACCGTATGTACCCCATGTAACTTTTGTAACTTAGTTGGAAATGTCGACTGCTCAGCAGTGAAGCCGTTGAAAGTCTCATAAAGTAGCCTTTTATTTACAGTGGTGCAACTAAGGTTTTTGATTTTTGAATGTAGTAGTTGAAACGCAAACACAATAGCCTGCTTAGAGCAGGCTAAGGTTCTGTGCGAGGTGTAATGGGTTTTTGAAAAAAAAAAAAAAACAGCTCAATGGAAGTATATTAACCTATATTATATGCCGTATTTTATGAAGCTAGACCACCTTCCATATCCCATCTTCGAGAAACATTCCTGAGCTAAGATATGAAATGTTGAGTCTTATTCACTCAAATGTAAACCAGAACCGGGTACATTATCGAGTCCATCTTTGTTCTCTTTATATTTTCGGAAGCCGTACCTTATATGCCAAAATGTGATCACTGTCATACTGGTGTAGAGTGCCGGTTACCTGTCGGCCTGTTTTAAGCGTGCTGGCTTTATCACAGTTTTTGAGAGAGCGCCATCCATCTGATATAGCTACGGAACCCATGTTTCGATGTTCTCAAAATGTTTCAATTTCATACAAAAATAGCAAACTAACTAGCTTTTCAAACAAAAGCTAGTACTTTGAGTTTTACCACAAGGGCATCACAAATTTTTGTACAGTGGACTTTTTTTCATTTCAAAATTTCGTATATTTCCGCAATGGAGTTCAAAGGAGTCGTAGTTTCAGGCGCGGATCGGGAGGGGACTTTTACCCCCAGCCCCCTCTTTTCGTCACATCAACAATAACAAATACGGTACACTAAAATAAGCGTAATGTTTATCTACCAGGATATTATAAAGGCTATTTCAGGCTAATCCTTTTCCTCACAAAACAAATCCAAATACACGAACCTCGTATGATATGTAGTCCCTGTGGATAGGTTGTCTTCTTACTTTCCGGTCGTCTTGCCTTCACCACAATAGGGAGCGGTAACTGCCTTGCCACAACGCCAAGATTTGAATAATATGAATAGCTGCCGGCCAATATTTCATCAGGCTGTAAGCGTTACCGATTGCAATATAGGTGCTTTCGATTTAGCGGCTAGAGCCAGTTCAACTGGCTCAGCCAGTTTCTTTTCAGGACGACATGTGACGTAAAATACGTCACACGGCTCAACTAAAATACCTCGGAGGGCTGGTGGTTTTGGGCGGCTCAAGTTGCGACGTTTTGATGACGTTAAAATCACTTTTACGAAAGATCGAACACTTGCTGGGCCAGTTGAACTGGCTCGAGCCGGTAAATCGCACGTCAGCTCACGTGTGCAATGTAGTGGAAGTGAACGGTCGACACGTTAGTCTTGTCTCAGTTTTCCAAAGGTTGTTAATTATGGTATAGAGGAGGAGTGCAAACTTTTGGACCAAGTCATGTTGCTGTAGCCACTTAGGTAGCCTCAGTGGAACAGATATAGGTGTATACGTACTAGGTGGAGTCTTAGCGTCACCCTGTGCCCCATCCTTTCCCCGTTAGATTGACCAATGTGCCAAGACCCACATGCACACCCCTGGTATAGAGGGACAGCGAACAGAAACAATCATGTCGCAGAAACGCAAGACGCATGTTACAATTTTCAAGTAGGGCATGTTGTTTAAAGTGTAAATTATGATGCGAACGTAAGAATTGAAGCCATTGTATAGTTATACTTATGCTGACCAAGGAGAATTGGGCTAAAGGTTGGTTTTTATTTCTATTTCGTCGGGCACCGCTATGTTTTTATCTGATGCGTACGGTTTGTAGGGATCAAGTGTGCAGAAATCGTTGATATAGACTGGTTGTTTGTTAGCTAGAAAATAATTTGCCCTTTTGTTTGTGTGGGATGCATATAATTATGCATATACAGGCCTCTACCTTGCGTGGTAAACGTGCGGCAATTAGGTCGGTTTTGTAAGAGCCAATTATTCTCATGCAATTTCCCACTCAGTTAAACTTCGGGCATGTAAGTCTCTGAGTGTGAGCTAACCAGGCAGCTCAAACTTATGGAATCTTTGTAAAGTGCGATGAAACTCTTAAAGGATATAGGTAGCCGGCATGCAATGCATTGCCACCCTCTCTCTAAGTTGAGAAGGGATTTTCGCCGGTCAATGAAATTGCTCGAATTTTAAAATTTAAACTGATCATAATCTAATGTCGCAACGTAGTCAAATAGATTTTAGAATGCCCATACAAGTTCATTTTCCAAAATAGAGGTACATTTTATCTGGAAGTTTTCTGATCATTTTACAATTTAATATTTTTTTAGATTATAAATTTTATTGCAAACTAAATAATGATTGGTTAGATTCTAATTACAATTCGGTTGGAAATGCCATTTTCGGCGACTGTCTGAGGGGTTATGTTTTTTCAAAATTTTCTTTACTTTTCGCGCAACAGATGGTGGTGCTCCGCTTAGTTTTTTGGCAGAAATAGATATTTTAGGCAGAGAATCACGACTAACGTCCCTATTACACGTTTTCACTAAGTTTAGCCCCCTCCTTTTTCAAAATGTCTGGATCCGCCATCTTTCTGGCTGAATTTAAGTTTAAAGTGAATGGTTTTCTGCAATTGAAAACTCAATATAGCGACTGCTTGGATCCTCTCTATAAGCAGGAGAAATGCCATTTTCGACTGTCTCAGAGCGGTAGGAATTTTCAAATTTTTTGTACGCTTTACGCCAACTAATGGTGGCGCTCCGCTTAGATTGTCGTTCGGGCAGAATTACAGTACCGGTACATTTTTCGGGAAAAAAATCTCCTGCCCCAAAACTGATATGCTCCCTAACGCCTATGAAAAAACCTTGCTCAGGCGTGCACTGGAACAACTGTTTGCAACATACAACAAGGATTCAGATTTGCAATCCTAGGTTCCATAGTCCAGTGGAGGGATGGACTGACCTAATCAGTATCTCAAAAGTGTGTTCGAATCTGAGAAAAATCACAAAGTTTTCTCACCTGAAGTGAAGACAATCAAACCTGGCGAATTCCATTTCCAACCATCTGGGAGGTGTTAAAATCCAAAATTTCCTTTGTTCGCTCCGCGCCAACTGCTGGTGGCGTTACCCTTAGATAGTAACAAAGATATTATAAACGTAGATACCAAACTCCTATCCCTACACTGTTGGACGCGCTGACTCCTCACGGAGGTCCAAACGGAGGGGCGGAAGTGTTCTTTTGACATGCGCACAGTTCACGTTCTTATTCACATGGACAGTGCATGTAACGTGTAGGTCCTATCCGTAGATAGTCGCCACCGACTGGGACATAAAAGGCGGACCAAGATGGCCACCGTGAACCTATAAATCGTCTGATTTGAGGAAGACTCTATAATATTTTGAAGTTTAACTTGAATGCGTAATAGAAATTCCATTGTGGCGAGATGTCAGCGCCCTGAGATTTTAAAAGCGAGTTCTGTACACGCACAATGCATTCTCCGAGTGCAGTCCAGAGTAATTGACGCGTACTTCCGCGTATTTGGAAAAAGAACGCAGCCGTTGATTTTGTGTTGCAAGCGCATAAGAATGTAAACGCGTGCATAGATGTGCGCTTGTGAAGATACCATAGAAACTCACCAATCAGTAAGTCAATGAACTTCAAACCAGTTTTTGTGCGTTAATCTTCAAATGCTCTTTAGTAGAAATCCGGCGAAGAAGCCTGATACATGTAAGTGAAATTTATTGAAGACCGGTGTTTGCAAGAATTGCAATGTTTAAAATCACACGTATTTATACTACCGGAAGATATCAGTTCACTGTTAGCTTTCAAAACGACTGATCAGTGATCAGCATTTCAACCCCTTCGATTCGGCCTCCGTGAGGAGTCACCGCGCCATTTTAAGTTAGGCATCTTTGTTTGTAATATCTTTGGATAGTGAACTCCCCCCCCCCCCCTCACAAAAGTATTCGGTCCCCATAGTCGCCCCACACGAAAATATCCTAGCTATGCCACTTTGTTCACACGAAAATACCAGTCAAAGACATACGGAGAGCAAAATTATGCTGCATTCATTTTTAACCAGCTCTAGTCAAATATTTGACACTGTCCAACACCACATGACGTTTATTTGTCCTGCTAAATTAATGAGAGACCCTTATAGAGTGCTTTCGCGTGACATCCCGATTGGTAAGCCACGCCCACTGCCCTGCAACTGTCAACAGTGTTAGGGTGCAACAGTCACACCTGGTCGCCAAATGCTTCTCATGTAGCTAGCGTACAACACCAATTTTGCCCGTCAAAACGAACGGGGCTTGTGACGTCAATGAGAGCACTCTGTAAACGAAGATGTAGCTCACCAACTGTTTAAGTAGATGTTCGCGTATTGCTTTCTACACGCTCTCAAAAAAAAAGAGTGAAATTTACCCCCAAGACATCAAACGAAAGTTTAAAATGATCGCTCCTAATTTTGAATGAAATTCACCTACAATGGAATGAAAATTCACTCTAAAAAGAGCTATTATATATGTTTAATTCCATGTGTTTGAAATATCGCTCTGTGTGGGGTAAATTTTCACTCCTTTTTGGGTGCAATTTACGTGTACTTAGGGGTGACCATGCTGAACACTCTTTTGGGGTGAATTTCACTCCTTTGATTTAGCGTGTAGGTCTCATGCATATAACGTCACAGAATAGAAAGAGCGCCCTTAATTGGCAAACTGGTATGATAACGATTTTCAATAACAAATCCAGACAGCTTATAAGAAGTCGAAGCCACATTTGTAGTGTGATTTATTGCTTTAAATCAAAATGACGTTTCGTGATGTCATGACATTTGGTCAATAAGTTGAGGTTACGTAATATCGGGTTCAAGTTTGCCAAGAAATAACGATTACTTCCCTTTTGTATGATCGTATCATTTTCAATTTTACTTTTCTTTTTCTAACCAACAGGGGTGGATGATCTTTATCCCCAGCAAGGTGAAAAGTACATCTTTGCGTTCGACCACATCAAAACTAAACATGCTAACACAGTTAGAAAGTAATTTGACTAGCCGGGGCCTACAGTCGGAGAAGATATGTTAAGAATAATCTACTTCTTTTAAGAAGCACTAAATTAAATTTTCAAATGTCTTATAGTAGTTTAAATAAAGGACTCAACATCCCTGTTGTTTTTTTATCTTTCAAATTTGCTTGCTTTTCGTCGTATTAGTTCTTGTCGGCCACTTGAAAATGTGAAGGGTTGTGTATACTGGGCTAACAATGGAAGTATCAGGCAATAGTTAGGCTTATATGCTTACCACTCATATTGGCAGTGTACGGACGGACTGTAAAAGTTACATGATAAAATATAGAATTATCGAAGGGGTTATTTCTGAGAAAGCGCTGTCTTATTTTCTGCTTTGCCTGATTGCCAGCCAAGTGTATGGTGGAATAAGCTAAGAATTGCACCGATGTAATGTGAACATACGTGAGGAGGTTACAGTCGACCCTTTAGCTGTTTGATCTGTAGCGGCCAACGTTTGCGAGCTATATTGTACTTTCAGCAGGGGAGCTTTTCTCACAAAAGGTTGCAAGGTGGCGTTTCCACGTTGCAGGATTACTCGAAAAAATTCCAAGAGCATGGACGACGATTCCTGGTAGGGAGACGGAGGGGGGACATGTTCCCTACCCGACATGTCTCCCCATGTCCCCACCCGATATGCCCTCCGCATGTTCCCAACCGATGCTTTAGATACTCCCCATCCATTGACGTTGATTATGTGCATAGTGTTTTTTCATTCTAAAATTAGGTAATGTCATCCTCCCAATATTTGAACGTATCGCCGCACTTGCTCAACAGCTCGTAAGCTTTGGTCGCTCCGTGGGTTACCCGGTTGGTAGTGAAAAAATTCTTCCAGATGAAACAGCTCCTCATCTTCTCCAGCTTCACAGTTCTTCATCATCGGTAGAACAGAATCTCAAATTAACCAACCTGTGTAAATACATGATCTGCATCTCATGAATTCAAATCTGTACTGATTGTTTGGTGACGTCACACCAATAACAGGTTCTATCGGATACGTGGTTATTTTCGACCAGCGATGAAGAACATTAACACCCAAACGCACTGAGGTATGAATCTTATCTGATCAGGGAACTGCCACTCGGACCCCTGGTCACACCTGGCAGCTCCCTGGTTACACTACGTAACAGCGATGTCGGTCGGCCGAGATCACATGAGAGAGCTGCACCCGGAGTGGCGGCTTCCCCGGTGTGTCGGGAGTACTTCCATGGTGTGACCGACGCTCTAATTGTATTAAGCAGTATTCATATTCAACTTGTTAGGAAAGAAGCATTTATTAGACGGAGGGGGGGGGGGGGTAGGTTAAGATTACATTGATTACATGTCTATTGAATCTGGGGATAAACATCCGATGAACTTTGTAATTTTATTACTACTACTACTACGATTTTAACCTGGATTGTGCACCAAACGTTCTAACCTTGGTACATTTCCAAATCCTCCAACCTAATTACGTATTTAATCTACTCCTATCTTTCACCCGTCCAAAACCAGCTGATGCCTACTGTTAAAGAAGAAATTCCCTGATTGGCTGTTCGCATTGTGAAGTGTAGACTGAATTCTTGTTTAATGTAAGGAATTAGTGCTGTTTTTTGTCAGTAATTATTGAACGGTCACTTTGTAGATTCATCTTCTTAGAGAGGATTAGTTTGCCCAGGATTTGAGTAAAGCTAATCCGAATAAAACGGACTACAGTATATTATTTCCTTTTCGACAAAAAGGGTTATTTATAGTGTTTAGTTAGTTGGTTAGTCAGTTACTTAGGAAGTTAGTAAACACTGGTAAAGTGAACCTGCTACTGTATGCACACTGCCACGGGAATATTTCATTCCCCATAAACACATATTTTAAAAAAATATAAGGGAAGAATTCATAACAAAGGCTCAACATATGACCATAATCAGAATCAATTTACCGACTGTAGTTTATTTACTCAAAATTGCAATTGAAAAACTCACAAGCACACCAACGCATAAAGATTTTAGATCGTAACAGTGCTGTGACCGAGTCCTTATAACCTGTTTCTAGTCAAATTCTATTTCATTGGCCACCGCGCCATTCCGAGTCTGTTCAGACCGCAGTCATTTGCCTTTAGACGCAGGTCTGTTTACCATTTTCAAGAACATTGACCTACAGGACCATTTCGGAGACAACTTTGTGCATTGTCCACCATAATTGTTAATGTGCAAAATTAACATTTTATGATATAAATATGGTACATGTACTTTCATTTTTAGACTCGGCTGAAATCAACTCCGAGTCTTTGTACAGCCGCATTGCGGACCAATTCCTCATTCAAGGCCTCTCACTACAACTTAGATATAATACACATTATATACAATCGTTAATATACTGTAAGATTACTGGGTACTTCCTCAAGTTGTGTGGATGGCATATGGGAAGGTAGCATGTACCTTACAAAAATACAATAAAAAGGTTTGCACTGCCATAAATTACAAAAGCATGTTAGTCAGAAAAACCACCACAATGAAAATTTCTCGACTGACCTTAGCAATTTGCGGAAACATTGGCATGATTTCGTGTCTAAATCTCCTCAAAAATGGCAACATTCTCTAAAAGGGGAGCGTCACCAAAATTGCTTTGGCTACAACCTGATGTGGCATTACGGTACTATTAAACACAGACTTATACTTAGGTCTCCCCTCGTCTCCCGTCGAGGAGAGAGGAACACCTTGACAACTTTCTTACCCACAGGAAAACAAGGTATTTCTGAGAGGTCGACATGTTTCCTTTCTTTCTGTAAAGTTAGGGCATGAGTAACCTTTGTTCAAAACGTTTCTGAGCCCGAATTATGCCCAGTTTTCGTTGAAAAACCGCATGTTTTGTGTTTATGCTCACTTGCTCCTCTTTTTGTCATTAAGGATCAAATGATTAACCTGTAAAGGGAACAACCACAGTTTGTTTATTTAACTGTTTCCCCCCAAATCCTGCACTAGCAAACATTGTTCTTTAGTTGTCCCACAGGAACATCTTATAGGCTTTTCAAGAATTATTTACTGGAGTTACGCGTCGAGGAGAAAGCATAGAACCATTTTTCTTATAGTGAACGTACTACTTTGAATTATAACTAATGCGTTCCGTCATCGTGGTCTGGCATTATGAACTGGTAACCCTGTATGCCTGTATTACCTTACATATATACACGTAGATTTTTTTCAATACCGAGAAATATCCAGTAATTCTCATTCAACAGAAATAGGTGTATTAAATATTAACATATTAATTAACATAATGGGGTATAAGTAGTTCTCATTGCCGTCACAGCTAGGCATCATCAACCGCCATATCTGAGGGCAAGCCTGTACCTACTTGCAGAGGTTGCCCTCAAACATGGCTGAAATACGTCATGTGCAAGCGCCTATGACGTCACGTGATAACTACCTATTGATGGATGATATTCCGGTCCTAAATATTCGTTTGAAATATGAAGACATAAATAGTATAACTGTCTCACGATCAAATGCACTCTGAAATTAGGATAATAAGCGTTTTTGTTTACTTTAAAGACCTTTGCAATGTCTTTAAAACACGGTATATAAATATTTTAGAAACGAATACTGAGGTGCCAGAGTAAATTGTGAAAAGGTAATTTTCTCTTTCAAAGTCTGATCGTCCCTTAGCGAATTACAAAATGCGTAGGTGTTGCCAGTAAGGAATAAGGCAAGTATCAGCGCTACGAGGAGGGTGAGGGGGGCAAAAGGAGGCATTTCTCCATATTTTGTCCTTCCCCCCCCCCCACCCACCCCACACACACACACTCTGAAAACAGTTGGGTAAAACGCTTGAGGAAAAATCTAAAGTGCTCAACATGGGCATATTTATTGTCCAACAAATAGGTAAATAATCTACCCATAATTGTTGGCTAAATTAAGGTTGGGTAAAATTTAAGTGTTGGTAAAAGGTGTTGAGCAAGTTTGAAAGTACCCAAAATGTGGGCTAAATGTTATTGACCAATGAGATGATTAGTAAAAGATCAGTTAAGTTTTACGGATAATTAATTTAATAAAAGTGGTTAATTAAGATCTCATGTTGAACGAACTAAATCTGGCAGTTTGTTACCCAATTCCGGTCAGGTGGCATACGGAACCAACGGTTAGCCAATTTTATGCCCAGGTTGGGTAATCATAGGTCATTTAGGAATCGTTTCACCGAAAAAATAAAAGATGTACTTCTACAGAGATTTGATATGTCATTCAGAAATATGCTAAAACCTCGGGGCTTTCGGTGGCTCCACCCCTGGACCCCACCCCCTGGAACTGGCGTTTTGGGCGCGGGCATCCTCCCCCACCCCCCACCCACCAGTTATGTTTGTTTAAAGTTAAGGTTTAACCGAAAAAGGAGATGATATGCCTTTCCAGATACTAAATTTTTCATCCAGAGAGTTTTTAAAACCTAAGAGCTTCAGGACCTCTACCCCTAGGGACGGTCGCTTTGGGCTCGGTTCTTCGCTGAGCCCGAAAAAATTTGCCCAACATTATTCTTTGCCCTCAGTTCCACCCCCTCCCCCCCAAAAGAATGATATTTTGTAGCCACCACTTGGGAGAAACGGGGCATGGGTGTATTCCCCATTTTTGAAGGACAGTCAAAAACCATCTGAATTTGTACATCCTTTTTTTATGAAATATTACAATGTTTAAACATACTTCAAAAATTCATAAAACGTAGTATACGGCTGGACCGAAGTTTGTAAATTCAATATGATTGTTTTAAAGGTAGGTAAAGCACTTTTCAATGGATATGGATAGCTATCCCCCTTGTGAATACATATTCTGTAATATTTGCCCGTTGAAGCCTCAAAATACTTATTATACTTGTATGATATACCAAAAGGCTGAATAACTAAAAGTGTACTCTAAACAGCTAAAAAAGAATAGAAAGAGTGACTTTTCACTCGCTGAGAGAGTGAAGGTTATAAAACTCACGCCAATAGAGCAGAAAATCACCCCAAGAAGAGTGAAATTCACTTCAAAAGGGTGGCGTTTCACTGTTGTTGGAGTGGCTACAGGGACCACTCTCAAGAAAGAGTGATTCCTGGAGACACTCGTCAAAGAGTGAATATTCACCGTTCTTGTAGTTAATTTCACTATTCTTTTAGTGAATTAACACTCGTATGGAGTAAATCCACCCCCTTTTCACTCTAGAGAGTGACTAAGCTCACCCAGTGTTCAAGTTTGAAACAACATCCATGCTCTATACAGAAACGATAAGATAACTATGGCGATGTAGCTGCGACAAAAGCAACGGTAATACATACGAAGGTTCGTGAAGATAAAGTTACCAACGGAGAAACCGAACATCTCCCTTGTACAATACCCGCTCGAATGAGCAGCACGAAAGTAAATTCTTTCGGGACAACACTCTTAAACAGGTGTTTAGGAATAAGACGCTTTTCTAAACACCTTTTTGCTTCCACTTTGGTAGCGGTTAGCATGTTTAGATGCCTAACACAGTCACGTGTCTAATTCCTAAACGTTTCGTTTTCTAAAACACGTTTCATAACTTTAACATTTAGTGTTTAACAGCTAAACATATTTAATAATTTTAAGCGTTTACAAATAGTGTGCAAAATTAGTGTTAATTGCTTAACGAGTTTTGTTTAGAACTTCCATGAAAAAAGGACATTTACCAGGCTCCATTGCAGCACTTTTCCTTTCCCAATAACTTCTTAATTTGTTAGTGCGGAGTTATCCAATTGAAAGTTTTGGAGTGAAAATGACCCTGGCAATAATTTTATTTTTTTTTGTCCGATGAATAATGAATAAATTATAATAAAAACGCTTTTCTACACACCCTTAGTCCCGACAACTATGTTTAGATGCTAAAATCATGTTACGAAATTTCTTGTTAAACAGTGCTCATCGCCCCATTTACATTGTGAATATCGTTGCTATAAGAGAATATCACTTTTCTGAGTGTCTGTAGGGAATCCTAGTATGTTTCAGACTTCATCCTGCCTTCTTAATCTCTTATCCTGCATCTTAATCCAGTGAAAATATATTTATTCCACCACTTTTAATAGTATATTCACGATGACGCAGCTTGAGTGAAAATATATAGACTACAAAATAGACACAACGACGTTCCCATGCAGAGATGTCCTTATTACAGTAGCGTATATATGAAACAATGACAATTTTTGAAAAAAAATTGGTTACTCTGCTTATGTGCACTCTGGTGTTACATGAGCTATCTTTGAAAAAAAAATGCGTTGATTTTTTTTTACGAATGGTTTAGGAGCTATATTGGCATTATTGAGAGAATGGTTGGAGAGAATGGTCCAATAGCGTCCTTCCTGGCGACACTACTGCCTTCTTAGAATAGTTTATCACGTGACGTCTACTCTGTCCTTTTATCGCATCCCCCCACGTGACAACTAGTAGTAGTAGTTCCCCCGTACATCCTGGTAATCGTATGTATTGCACTAAAAGAAAAAAAGAAAAACAATCGATCATATTCTACATAAACAGATGAAATAGAATCTCAATGCCTAAGCTGCAATGTTGCAGTGTTTCGAAAATCAACATTCTAAAAACAGGCTCAGCAATTTGTTTTGCCCCACTTTGTAAACACGTTTAAATTCTAAACATGTTCGGCAATATCCAGCGATTGAACGTGTTTTGAAGCGCCGTGTTTAGGAACAAGACACTTATGTTTAGCACCTAAACGTGTTTACAACGCAGGGAGTGTTTAATTCCTAACCACCTTTTTGCAGCGAAAATATTTGAATGCTTTGACACAAGTACGCTGACGCTGAGTGTTTTTTCTACATTCAATACTTAATGCCTGTGAACACTGGACACATTCAGGACACACGTGTCGCAACATGTTACTTACACAACTGGACACAAAAATTTTGCCCCTGTGTACACTGGACACAAGTTGCGACACATGTTGCCGCTTGTGTCTGTCCTGTACACACTGCCAACATTTTGGACACAATGTGTTTTTGGCAACATGAGCGACACATGTGTCCTGAAAAGTGTCCAGTGTACACAGACCTTTCGTATGCTTATTACTAAATACCTAGCACTACTAAAACTAAACAAAGTTTGAGGTGAATGAAATACGTCTATTGGACAGTTCTTGTCAGGATAATCTTTTGCATATTTTTGCAAACTTTCTTCGACATTCTGGACAAAAACCAATCGGCAATACACAAAAAATTTGCTTTCTATCACCATGAAAATTATCGTTCTGATCTATCCCGCATCCTTCTGCAGAGGAGCCACGTAGGGGAAGTTGAAGATTTCAAGTATAACTCGTTTGAGATGGAAGAGGTGTTAGATTGGGAACAAGAAAGCTGTAGCCAATCAGACATCAACGCCATTCTAGAGATTATCTTTTTAACTTACCTTTTCTGGCGAAGAGTCAAAGTGAGAATAAACTTATAACCTTAGTCCCGTTCCAAAGACCAAATCCTCTCATCCCTACCAGTCCCAATTCTCCTAACCATCTTGCTTATATGCCCAATCCTCTCACTCCAAACAGTTTTAATTCTCCTAACCTACATACTTACCCCCCCCCCCCCCCCCCGTATTTGCCTAATATAACTACTGATCCTCATCCAAACACAATCTAAGGTTACTACTTCAGTGTAAATGCTCACACGAGAGTACAGAACATGTTGTGTGATATGAGTTTCACATTTCTGCATTTTTTGGACTCACTGTCAATCAAACAGCCGTGCC
Source organism: Holothuria scabra (assembly GCA_037179385.1). Classification (NCBI taxonomy): domain Eukaryota; kingdom Metazoa; phylum Echinodermata; class Holothuroidea; order Aspidochirotida; family Holothuriidae; genus Holothuria; species Holothuria scabra. The sequence goes on from CM074197.1 coordinate 27,619,719, forward strand.
ATTTGAGATTTTCTGTAGACTATTTTAAAAATTGTAGATTAGGGTAAGAGTTGCCTGCCACTGTCCAAGACTCTATATCATGCATATCAAGCCCAGATCTAATGAACGCAATGAACGAAGGAGTCTTAGGTGGCGTAGGCAACATAATGATTTTTGTAAGAACATTTTATATCTCCGAAACCAAGACCTTCCGTCATTTGTGCCAGTACCATTATACAGATGGTAACAACCTGCCCCCTTCCCATCACCCCCTTTCATGTTGCAAAATGTCGCAAAATCTGGCCTTGGTGGGAGTTACATTCTTATCAAGCTAAAAGAAAAGACCCCTGACCTTAGATACAAAACCTCGAAGATCATGGGAAGTTAAGTTTTAACTTTGGTCCACACTTACCTATTTAAAACGACACACATAGCATATCGGATTGTTAGGTTAACGTTTTTGGACAGGCGCTTGTCGCTAGGCAATGTCCTGAGGGGGATAAAATATCCGTCCAAAGTTTTTCCTAATTTTCAGAGGACCAAGATATTACAAAAAAACATTAAAACTATGTTAACCTTTTAATTTCTTGGAAGCCATGACCCTGACCCTCATCTCTGCTGTTCATTGGCTTGACTACTCTCTCAAGAGTGACATACGACCGTGTTTTTAAAAAAAAAAAAAAAAAAAAACGATTATGCAGTGGCGGAGAGTTTAGGGCACCACCATAGTTGCCTTTCGGTGCCCCTTTCGGGTTTCTAACATCTTGCTCTAACGCGCCTTGGCAGGCAATAAGCGCGTTCGGTAATTCGTTTTGGTTGCTGTGCACATGTCTAATCGTCGGGTTAACAGACCAACCCCGCTGCGGCCTACAACACGTGTTCCAAAAGTTGATGTGAGTTTACAGACGGAAAAAAACTGGTGACATCATTCTTCTACAACCAACCGTAGCATAAGGTGGAATTATTAGTGTGATTATGTGGGGTGAATTGCACCTAAATTGCCTTTTCGGTGCAAAAAATGCATTTTAATCTGCTGTAAAGTAGGGCTGACATCCCTATTTTCGTCGGGTTATGCTTAGTGTGGTACGCACTACCGCTCGAAAACTAGCGTTATGTGCTGAGCTCGGTTTGTGTTGCCCACGCTATGCCCCACAGTTCCATACGCCCAACGAATTACCGAACTAACTTATTCTCGTCCCTCAGTGAAATTCTTAGGTTCGCCACTGACAAGGGTTCGTCAGTCATTCATAGTCATCTGTTTGTTTATATTGTAAGGACTGAAGTGCATTATGCCCATGCATTGAGGGAAAGACCGACTAAAAATAATACCGGGTTTAACAGGGTTACTTTTACCATGCTCTTACTGCAGGGATAAACCAATAAGATTGGACGACAAATGTATCTCTGCATTAGAAACCAACATCAATTAGGCCTCTGTAATTCCATTACTTGCAAATGGATTACACTGAAGACGCCATAAAAATAATAATAATTTTTGTTGACAACGTTACCATAAACCGATAATGCTAATATGAGGTCCCTCTTTTAGTGTTATGACTGTCTACCACGTGAGCATCCGGTCTATTTCGTCCGGCACGTGGCCAGCCGGGCGGCATTAAAGGTTTGACTGCTAGGAACACTGATTAATAGTGACATTGAATGAGGGCACGTCAGGTGTTTAGTCACTACGCCTGTCTCTAGAAACCACCCGGGGGAGCTAAACTGCCAGAACTAAATAGACTTCTTGGGGAAATGGGTTGAAGATAATTAGAGATTCATTGTGTTTACACATCGTTTTGTTTTCTACTTCCGTCTCAGCACGAATTCTAATCAATCCAACAAGATACTAAGCGATACATTTTTAACCTTTGAATATTAAATAGGTACAAAATGATAACTCGGCGAAAGGTGAAGGTCGTTACAAGTAGCATCTGCCGTAAACAGTTATGCTTCTAAGTTTGTTCATAAGGCGCACCTGAGCGAACGGGCCAATGAGAATCTAAAGTAATTGTAAACAACGATATGCGCAGCTAATATACCCGGCAGCACTCTGTGTGACAAAAACTGGGACCATGCGCACTGATTAACAAGAAATTTCCTAACCGGCTAACGATGGTGCTAAACCCTATCCATATCTTTAACCCTAACAAAGAATATCATGATGGGCCTTTTGGCTAAAATGATGTGTAGTGTCTGTTCTTTTCATCCAGTCAAGAATGAGCCATACATGACAGACCAATAATGTAAATGGTCTGAGGGCTGCGAGGTTTGGTCAAGTGTTGTCCTTCAGTGGACTTATAGCTTTTTGGGGAAGCAATTTGAAGTTTGGTTTCGCAGGACGGCCCTTGGCCAGAGGGTCGGGAGGACTTGCGAAAAAGTACAATCAATACAATGCAATGACAACAGTGAATCAAGAAATTCCTTATTAATCGTTCCGGCCGTATGGAACGCCGTTTTAAAATTTATTCAGGAATTTCAGATATCTACAATTAATTTCAAATATCTAAAATTTTATTTTAGATATCTTCAAATAATTGCAGATACCTTTAAATAATTGCAGATATCTTAAAATAATTTTATATATTTGGAAATAATGAATAATTTCAGATATCTTAAATTCAATTTCAGATATCTCTAATTCTATTTCAGATATCGCTAATTCAATTTCAGATATCTCTAATTCTATATCAGATATCTGGAATTCAATTTTAAATATCTTTAGTTCAGTTTTAGATATCTCTTATTCTATTTCAGATGTCTCGAATTCAATTTTAGGTATTTCTAATTCTGTTTCAGATACCTAAAATAGTGTATAATTGTAGATATCTGAAATCAATTCGAGATATCTGAAATTCCTGAATAAATTTTAAAACCACTTTCCATACGGCCGCATCAACCACAAAAGCTTGGTCACCTTGTGATTCCTTACCAAAGAAACGAGTTGGTTGTAATATTAAACAGGAGGGAACGAAACGATACATTGCCGAGTTCCCGCAAGGGAGTATCAGAAAACAAACAACGAACAAGCAAAGCCATATTGACATCCATAACATGACACCTTTTGCTTCAAATTCACTTTTCATCGAAAACTTGTCAACTTCAATTGCTGATATCTCGACAACTGAACATGGAAAATGAAAAGAACTTTCACCAGAATGCTTAGAAAATTTACCTCTTTAACAAACTTGCTTCGTTTTATTATTTTATCTGTTTATAAGGAGTCAAATGTGTAAAAATGTTGTAGGTCAACGCCAAACTCTTTAGGAGGGCCAAAATGTCAGGGGCTTCTCCAGCCTGCCCCCCCCCCCCCCCCCCCCCCCCGTTTACTAGTCTGCGTCTTTTAATATTTGAGACTATTTTAATGCAAAAAAATGTAACTTTTTGATTAATAAAACGAGGACATATTAAAATGTAGGGCTAGTAAAAGTTAAATTTGGAGTTTAAACCATGCATGGTAAAAGACTGTCAGAAACTGCATGTTTCTAAATGTTTCTATGATCTTTATTTCAAACGGGACACGGGACCAGAGGGCCGTTTGAGTCCTTGTAGAGAAGTCTTCATTCCGTAAGAGACGAGAGTAAGTCAGATAGAGTTTTACGGCCCAGTTTTTTTTTATCAAATTGTAACTGGCCTTTTTCCAGTTGAGGTCCACTAACTTGTTTTCCCATTTCCGTTGCTTACGCTTAGAATCGAACACAATGACGGCTGGTCAGTGAGACCATTTTAATTGTCTTAATGAACTTATTATAGCTTACATCTCTGAAAGCTTTTTGATCCTCTTTCAAGACGTCTGACACATTAATTTGCGTTTTTGTAATTTGAGTAGACTTTAGTTCAATTACCTTCCGGTTATTCCAGTTACAAATCATACAGAAAAGTACTCATTTCCAAGCCATTTTAATTACAGCAGAAATTAGTTTTAGTTAGGCCTATGTCTGGCACAGATCTACCTCTAAGAGATCTTTGGTTGTTAAATCATCACTGGCGATCGGGTATGGATATAGTCGTTTTCATTTTGGTTGGTCTTCTGAGGACTTAAAGGGGAAGTTTAAACAGAAATTTAGTTCGTATGTGAAAGAGGAATTAAATCCAGACACTGTGTTGGAATTTCGTTTCAAATTGGACATGTATTTCTCGAGATATTAGGAAATGAAGTTACTAGATTTTCGTTCAAAAGTGAACTTTAGGGCAGCAGAGGATAGATTACTTCCTTACATTGAAAAGGAATGCTTTGTTCCCCTTTGTTTTTTCAGATATTTAAGTTCATTTTGAAGTTAATAGGAATAGGACCTCCCTTTTCGTACTTGAATCTTTGACCACGTCATTTGTTCATATCTTGAGAACCACGCATCGGATTTCAAAGCAAATTTCACCAAAATGCTGAGAATAAGTATCCCTTAAAAACATCAAAACTTTATATGACCTTTAACCCTTATTTTAAGTAAAAACCAACTAGTATGGTTTTCTACCTTATCCTCAGTACTTAGAAATCTACATTGCCAATGATTCATTTCCTTTATTTTACGAGCAAAAAAGGTTTAATTCATCTTACTTTGGGGGGTTTCATATATTCCTGTATTCTGTCACTTTCTTTAAGTATATAGCAAAGACGTTTTTAACATTTTTATACTTTATTACTTAACAATTGCACTGAAACTTATTCTGTTTAACAAAGCACCAAGAATGGCGATGTTACGAGGAATGTAGGGTTAATCAATTTCCACACAATAGCCTTGATAAAACATAATTCCTTATGTATGCGAATCCCTTTACACTGTACATGTACGCTTAAGGCTTGAATACAGCGAGGAGGAAGATTTCGTGTGAGGGCGATAAAACAATAACAATTCGACGGAATAAAAGAAAATCCGTCAAACATGTACTGGGAACCGAAAGAAAGGAAGAAAAGAAAAAAGTCATTTTCAGAAATCCCACGGTATCGATCGAGCACGGTTATGAATATTCTTTCGTTGCAAGGCGTACCATCCTTATTTCCGAAACACCTGTCGTCATTTCCGTGACAGCGCCTCCCGATTCCGTAAATAATGTCAGTCCCAAAGCAGTGCCTGAAGTTTTTATAGTTACTTTGCACACGAGCGACTTTTTCATCGTGTGGTTCTTCTATACTATGTGTAATTCTTTTAGTATAAAAGATTTTTTTTTTAATTTTCCTTTTCACTTTTATATTTCCACATTTATTTTTCGTGTATCTGATTCAACTGATGAGTACAGTCTTTTGAGTAAAAACTGCAAACTTATACAACGTAATATAATTTTTTATTTCTTTTCTTTTCTTTTTTTCTGTTCACAACATACATTTTCATAGCTTGAAGTATAAATTAAATTAAAAAACCGTTAACCGAAGGATTGCGTGTTTTTCCTCAATATTTTTTTTATTTCCTATATCCTTTATTTGGATTGTAAGTTCCGTTGCTTATGTAGGTCTCTTTTTTCATTTTTCGTTTCTTTTTGTGTCTCGTTAGTGATATAACTCTTCTTAACCCATATTTATTTTAAAATTTTGTGTCAAATGTTCTTTTATTTGAGTCAGCGTAAATAGGACATAACACCCCTCAGAATGACGGTCGCTCGCATGAAGGATATTTGTCTCATAGATAAAGGTTAAAAGGGGTAGGTTGATTATTTTAAGTTGACCATTATAACATTTGGGTCCTATCCACGGTTTTACTGTACATGGGCAGAGCATACTGCACGTTAGATTGCCACTACCGTACGTGTGAGTGAAGGTGTAGCGAGATGGCTGACTGGTTTAGTGCGTGAAATTTTGGACTTGATCAGGTAGTTAAAAACAACAGATTTTGCAAGAAAGTTGAAATATTTTCGAAGTAATACAAGGTAAGGTCAATATCATTACACATAGTACAGGATTGTGGCATTGCCTCTCATTAAATTAAACTTTTGTTTAAAATATTACAGAGTCGTTCACAGGGGCCACCTTGGTGCGCCTTTTTTGCACCAGACGGTGGTGACAATCTACGGATAGGACGTACGAGTTGTTCTGTCCATGTATATAGGAAATTCGTGGCTCCTCTCTAAAACCGAACCGATTGCATGGCCAAGTGGTTAGAACACCCGACTTGCAGCTGAAAGGCATGGCGTTCGACTCCTGACCATCTGCCGGGGTTATACCGAAGGTTTTAGCAATGCAAATGTGCTTGTGTTTAACATAATTAATGAACTAGAGGAAAAATAAGCATAGGCAATGAAGTACGGGAAAACAAGCCAGTGAATCACCATTGGAAAAAAACGGATGGTAGTGGACGATACGACTTAAATCAATTGCTACAAAACAGCTGTAAAACATCATCCAACAAACTATCATGAAATTTATAGGCGTTATGTTTAAAATTAATTCTATCCGAAGACCTCCTTATATTTATTTGAATATGTACACAATTCGTTTTAGGTTCATTTTGACCAAAACCCTCATTGTTTTGAAACGATCAAATCAGCAGCTGAAAAACTAGTTTTTATTTCCCTCGTTAGTCATGTTTCCCTTACTTCCTCGCTTGTTCTTTCCTTTAGCGAATGAATCTTGTGAATTAATTGAAGTAGACTGTCAGAACATGGAACTACTTCAATGGCTAGAAAGAAACCTTCACGTGTTGTTTTCCTTTCTACAAACATATGATCGTTTTTCGAGTTCTTGTCTTGTGATGAGAAGTCGTTTGAACGAATAATCCTCCTTCAGGCTTGATCGGAAAACTTAATTAGATTACTTAAAGCTAGGATAAGCCCCGACGTGTGACCATGTTTGGATGAGACTTCTAAACTAAATGGACCGATCCGAATCGAGGAAAAGTCACGTACGATTTAGACACTGTTTCAGAGTCTCGATCAGCTCTTAGACAGAAGAGAGAGAAAGCAAAAAATGTAACAAATTTGCGGTTAACACAAGAATGAACAACGCTGACTTTTATATCGATAGCAATTTTAACTTATTGCTTTTGAAATAGTCATCTTTCATGAAAAATCGATGTGACATTTTTGATGAAAAATCGGATGTCGGAATGATTTAGTTTGCAGACAGCTAGACAAAGAGTTAATGGTTGTAAATATATGTATTTTGAGAGAAATTCCATGAAATGAACTTTGCTACTTAAAAAGTTTGGATTGTTTTAAAACGCATAAACACATGGTCAACGATCCCGGCAAACAGGGGGTCATGTAGTCCCAAAATTTGGGTATTGAACCATTGATTTATTCAACCGTTTTTAATGGACATGACAGCTTGTCCATTATTGTGGTTTATCGAATTTTCTGATGATCACGTGACCGCATTTATTTCGTTCTGTTTATCTGACGACTCTCATGAGAAACCAAATGCAGGACATTTTCCTCAAATGCGCTACATTTAAATAGAAGAATAGTTGCACTATTAAGTAGACTAATACGCCAGGGACTGTATATAAAAAGAGGGATGTTGTACACCGTTGGTCTGTTTTTCTACTCTTCCCAGATACTATTTGTTTTCTAAAGAATTCCATATATTTTCAACTTCAATTAATTTAAAAACATTAAGTCACAAAATTGATTTTACAGTTTAATATTCGATTTTACACGGTGACTTTAAAGACAACTGTATAAATTTGAGAACATGCGGGGTTTTTTGCGATTTCCTGCGATTTCTTTAGAGCGGTATGCTATGTTGTCTCCGTGTGAGCTGCCTTCAGTTTTTGAATACATGTACAACACGTGTACGGTATTAAGTTACTGTAGCAGGTACATCTGTGCAAGTGCCGGGTTCGGAGCAGCTTTCAGTAGAAAACCACTATACGGGCCATTGCGATCCGCGTACAAGCAATATCACCGATTGAACGAAGTATTCCAACGTGTGTACGGGTAAATGTTCGCAATGAACAAAAAGAATTTCGCATAACTTCGCACAGAAAGCAAATACAATCACACCACAAATCCGAATTTCCATGCAAATCTCTTTTTTTATCCTATGCAAACCATTAGGTTTTCGATTTGCATCGGTCATAGCTAAACTGAAGTAAAACGTAATCCATCATACATATATTCGGCTGTTCACTCAATTAATATTATTCTAAATCAGAGCCAAGGTTATATGACACTTGTTGTACTCCTTACTTGTGGGATAAACCAAACAGGTTTTGTAAGGGGTTTACCTTCCTCCTGCCCAATACTGAGAACAAATCGTCACCCTTACTTCAGTACTTACATTCAATCGAAACACTGATTGGTATATAATGAGAACAAATCCGTTTCAAGACTCTGTAATCACCAGGAATAGAAGGCTCCAAAATGAGCATTGAGCGGAATGGGTTGCAACTGGACAAAAAGCCAACTTCAGCCGAAATATCAAAGATGATCGATAAATGGCTTGGACATGGGATGGTAAATTTTATAGCGCTAAGTTCAGAATTCCAGTTGAGTCGCATAGAAAACGAACTATCAGTTAGTTAGATGGAGTGTTATGGTCCAGTTTCTAACCACTTGGTTTAAGTCGAGCAGGCCAAGACCTTTTTTTTTCCTTTTCCCTGAAGAAAAAACTTTATTAAAACTCAGTGCAGAATATAAACAAGGTAATGAAAATATTTACAATATTTACAAGGCCTTTTTCCAATTGCGGATCACTGGCTTTTTTTTATTTTTTTATTTTTTATTTTTTTTTTGAAGGAAAGAACTTTATTCCCATTGAGAAAAAAAAACACTCAAAACAAAATTGGAAAGTAAATATAAAAATTTTACAAATATTTACAATTAATTCAATAAATTAAAGGTTAATCTTGCTAACCTTGTTTACAAAATAATCACCAAAATACGGAAAGTAACACAATACTCCAAAGAGATGAGTTAAAGAAATCACACTTAATTAGAAGAACGCAAAAAACGCCTTCTACTTAAATTAATTTCGCTCATTGGCTTGTTTTCCCTAGTCCACTGTTCATGCAGCGCATCATGCAAAATGGCAGTAGGTTCCATTTTCAAAGATAATATGGAACTATTGAGTAGAAAATTGCTGTAAAATTTAAAGAAAAACAGAAGACTGTCCATTAATATGGGGATATGATGTCACATGTGTTTGATTCAAGTTCAATGTTTGCGGATTACAATGCAAATTTTACCAAATTGCTTAGAATTAGTACACCTCTCAGATCATGTCAAAACTTGATATGACCGCAAACCCTTCTTCTTAGCCTGTAGACGGACGTAGCATTATCAAGTATTTGCGGGAAGCGTTCAAGATATAGAAACATAAACAGTTTTTTATTCAGTTTAAGCCAGCGCCCCTCCAAAATATATGTCTTTGCAACCACGATTTCTTCAAACAGACTTACAAACGTTTTGAGGAAGAGTTTAGGGTGAAATAGGTTGCCCCGTCAATCACAAATTGAATCTTCGGATTCCAATAAAATCTAATTTTTCTCCTTTCTCGATTAATATAATGACAGTTTGCTGTTCAAAATTTTCATAACATGTGGGAAAAATGAAACTGTTTTAACAAACTTTCAAAGGGGATTACATATTTGTAGTATAGACCTTATGCATCGTCACAGAACAAAACATGCGTCTTGCAACAAGACAGAACCTTATCACTGCAACCTACACCAGCAAATGCGGACCACTGATTTGTGCATAGTCAGAACGTACGTCTCAGAGGTGTAACTGCATGACAGGATTCCAACCCATCCACTGGGTCTGAAAACGGAAAAAAGATTTCCCTGCAGAGTAGTCAAGGGGGCCCAGGAGGTAAGGCAGTAAAAAGACATTGGAAGTGCTATTCCCCTTGAGCTGGGAGGCATTTTGGGCCAAAAATTTCTTGCGCTCTGGTGTGAGAATATGGAAGCAAGGTTCGTATTTTGCTAATAGCAAAAGCAAATTAATTCTTCAATGATGCCGTAGTCCTCAAACTTTTACAATTCCCTAACAAAGCTATTGAAAGAGTTCAAACTTTTCTTCAATACAAGCTCCATGTTTTCAAACATGAATTAAAAAGCACGATTACATTCCGTTACCTCATGCAGGTATGTTTAAAAAAGTTGGAATAGGTACTTATCACTGGAAAACAGTGTAGCTACGCAGGCCAGTGTTTTATCCGAGGAAATGTGAGACTTCTCTTAAAAACTCCAAATAGTTTTTAGAGATTTTTTGCAAGATTGAACGAAATAAGGATTTGGGTGAAAATGGGAAATTTAACTAATGATTTTGTGTACAGTTACTTCATACTTTTACCTCAAAGACTGGCAACGTGTTTTTAAAAATTACATCATAAAATTAGCGTGTCAATGCTTCATACATTACAGATAGTTTTTATTTTAGATTTTGACCCTCACGTTGACTTCTGTTCGTTTTTCCTAAAGTCCTAAGTTAACATTTAGTTACCCCGTTCTATTCTCCCATTGGAAGCTGCATTCCCATTAGGTGCTTTTGTTAGCAGTGGACCATGTCTACGTGGTTTTGTTACGGGGCAAGTGCAAAAAGGGGGCAGTTGATTTTGCCCTTCCCCCACTCCCCCATCTCCAACTTATAAATACCTCATGTTACATAAATCATTAAAATCAGCTGATTATTCCTCTCCTTCAGCCCCGCATTTTGAAATTTCAAGGTGACTTTTTAAACATGTATTTTTTAAAACTTGAAAGCAGTTATACTATATTCATGCAGTAAATGAGCAGTATATACGTTGCGTATGACAGAATGACCATTACAATGACAAAGCGCTTACATGCATGAGTGCTTCAAATTCACTTTGTGTTGAAAATGTATCACTTGCTACAAATATGTCCAGATCAAACGCCAAAAATGAATGACAATTCCACAGAATGCTGCACTTAAAAACCAAAGAGCGAACTAAGCCACTCTACAGTGAAGAGTTTAAATTTACTTCCTAACTGTGTTGATTAACTCCAAGAAGAGTGAACATCACTCCTTGAAGAGTGAAAATTCACTCTTCAGCAAATGCCTGCACCGAACACTCTTTTTTTAGAGTGACCCCTGCAAGCACTCCATTAGGAATGAAAATTCGCTCTTTTGGAGTTTATATCACTTATCTTGGAGTGAATTTCTTTTGGAGAGGACTTCATTACTTTCACTCTTCTAAGGAATGAAAATTCACCTTTTTACTTTTGGAGTGTGGAATACGTTCCCCCTTAACATATGCCCACAGGCCGTTTGGCCCTTCATTTTTATTTTTTGTTGTTGTTGTTGTTGTTGTTAATATGTACCGATCACACGCTGGCTTGCTTTTATAATTATATTAAGTAAAGGGTTAATCTCGAGAAAAACTTTCCAGTTTTCCAGTTCAAAAATATTTTTTTTTCCTTTTACAAAAATTGTGACTATTTAAAACGTTTATAATTGTGTAAAATAAAATATTAAAACGTACAAAATCAATAGGAAAAGGTGCTTTCTATTTTTTAACCTAATTGATAGCACTTCTTCCATTTTTGTTGTAATTCGTTATTTTTCGCAGCTATTAAGAAACATTTTACTTAAACTTTGTAAGACCATGCAAAGATTTTTAAAATGCTCTCTTAAACTTACTTTTGAACTTTCACAAAATAAGGCAGCGTGTTCACTAAACTTTTCAAAAAAAAAAAAAAAATCACCTCAGCATTTGCAATTATTCTGGGTCAACTATTTTTCAATTTTCATTTTTTTTCAGATGTTTGAGTGATCCTCAGTCTACAAGGGAATCGCAGAACCTTGTCTTGAATCCCTTTCATAACACAAGATAAGCGTTTTTGAGAACTACTCACTTTTGTCAAAAACCTGTTCGTAAAATTATTACTCCTGGAATAAACATCCTGTCTTCATTTGTTTCTTAGAATTAAATAGCTCCTTTGGGCGGAGGGTTGTGGGGTATTTTTCACAGTTTTTCTCGTAGAAACGACTAACGGGAAGGACCTTTACCCTAATTTGAACTGTATTTAACACCAAACTTGAATTTGAACTTTATTAAACTAAGCCTTTTTTTATCTAGTTGACGTTATATAATACATTCGTGTTAGTGTGTCTTGAACAAGTTTAATCTCATCTAATTTAGAATTAAATGCAACGACGGAATGATTGAATGTTCTCCCAACTACTTTGTGTAATTCTAATATCAAACTGTGTTTCATATATATGAAGATATGACGTACAAAAACTCAAAATGTTCCATTATAGAACATTCCATATAGTGTTGTAAACATTTTGAAGGAAATTTTTAAGTTGTGCCTGATCAAGTTGTTCAGGTGACGTTACATTTCCCGTCATGTATTGCGGGCACTGAAAATGTACCACAAGTCTTAAATTTTGAAACATATATACTACATAGCATGAAAAATTAGTTCAAAATGTTCAACTCCCATTTCGTAGGACATTCCTGAACTGAGATATAAAATTTTGAATGTTATTTACTCCGTTAACAAAATGGCACATTGCGCAATAATTTGTGATGTCGTTGTTGCACTATTCAAATTGCAGTCTTGGTATTTCTTTGTTTTTCTGTATATTAACGCACCATGTACCAATATGTGATACCGTAGCACTCATACTCTTATGGGTTGATGTAATTAATTAAAGTCTCTCTGTAAAACATGCTACGTAAGCAAACAGGACGTACTTAAGTTCAAAAATTTTTAAGTTTAAAAATATTTTAATTTTAAAGGAAGACAAACCAAGAAGGAAAATTGAGCTGTACAACAAGAAAGTAAATTATTGCGCAATGAACTATTTTGGTTTTGGTTTAAAGAGGCTCATTGAGCTGATATCGATAACTTAATGAGAGTCTCAAATGGTCACTATCACATAGCAATGCTTATTGTTAGCTTAAAAAGTCAAGTTTCAAGTCCAAAAGTCACAGAAAACGCTAAAATTTTGAATTTTCCTGGGTCTGAATTGTAACGGTTTGGTACATAATTTGAAAAAGTGTGTGGTCACTATTTTTTGAAAACCGACTTGAACCGTTAAGCATTCACTCATAAAACAGTTATTTGTGTGTAGGGTGCGGGGACTGTCTAAGATGGAGCATTTGCAATTGGTATGTTAAGAAAACTCAGAAGGTTTGAAAAAAATTGTTGAATTTCATGAAACAACTCAATGAGCCGCTTTAAGTGAATAAATTTCAACATTTAATATCTCAACAATGAAATGAGCTATGGCAATGGGATTTACATGGATGAGATTTATTTTGCAACCTCTAAAACATATATTTCTAAAATTCCAGAGTTGATGCACATGCACTTTAAGATTAGAAATGCATACGTCTTTGAAACATGTCTGTGAAACACAATGCCCTGTTGAAAATGAGGTTTCCTCTCTTTACGACAGAACTTGTTACATACTTTGAAACAAATCTTAGTCAGCCGAACAGGATTTAAAAGCAGGCAACTCATACCCCAGATTTGCTTCCTTTTTAATAGACTACAGAAATTCTCAATTGGCTCGATTTTTGATTGACAACAAACTAAAGAATGCCGAGTACTATAGCTCATATGTACTGTAGTGTTCTGATTACACATTGAGTCTTGTATACTCATCCTAAAGTAAGAAACTGAAATTGTGTGTGGATGAGGATTAGTGTTAGACGATTCGGTTTTTTCGGTTGAGTAAAGCAGATTTGGGTCATTATGTGAATAAAATTGAACCTATTCTAATTTTAATCCCCTTTTTGGGTCAAACTGTGTGATTGTAGCCCTGGTCCGCACATAAGGTGACAAATTGCCCGTATTTAAACGGGAAATGCAGTAACCCCAACTGGAAGTAAACTGTCCTGCTGTATGATTGGGATTGAGAATCATGTGACAATATTTTGTCTCCTCATATGTAAAATTACGTTGAGGGATGACTACCTAGTTTACCTTGAAATGGAAGACCTAAACATATTATCATTATGAAAGATACTTTGTAGAGAAAAATGAAATTGTGAGATGTATGCTGCTGTTACTTCAACACAAGTTTGCGTCGATTGCCCTTGACCTTTAAAATGAACCAGTATATACAACTGTGTAAATCTAACAAGGTAAAATAAGGGATGAATCTACTGAATATCGACTCTCAAGTATGAAAATGACTCTTTTTCGATTGATTTTTTACTCTAAATTTAGTTATTAATGATTTTAATATGCAAGAGTGATTAATCCGTCTAAACGATTTAGACTTTAACTACACGCGAGCTAAACGGGAACCGACTTACAGAGAGGGGCGTTTGAAAAATATTTCTGGCAAAGAATGTTTTTTAGTCTTTTAGAGCTAAGAGTTATTAGGGAGGTTCGCATATCTTCACATGCAAGTATGAAGTATATTGAATAAAGAGACAAACAATAAAAACAACGCGGTCATTTTGACCCCAACGTAAGTCACGAGAAAATTTACTGCAATTTTAGCCTTAGTTTTTCATCACCAGTTGGAAGAAAATTGATTTCAAACTATGTTCTCTATAGTAGCTAAGAGCTTCGGGTTTTATAACAAACTAGTATTGCAATCCATCGAAAACTTTAAAAGAACTTATTCTTTTTCTTGTAAAGGTTTGTCAGTGAATAAAGTTAGAGGCACGTAGAACGATAAGGTTACAGTGTGATACCGTCATGTGAAAATTTACCAGGAAGAATATTATTTTGGTTTCAATACACTTTGTCATGGAATCTTACATTCTTAGCAATGTCGGCCCCAAATTGAAACGTTAAATGATCAAACGGACACTTTACAAAAAGAACGAAATACTGAACTAGTTTCCATCCAAAACAAGGGCGACGATTTGATCAAAATATTGAGGGAAGGGAAAATACTGCAAAAAGTACGCTTAAAAAAAGCAAAATCAAAATATTGGGGGAAGGGACAATTAAAAATGAAAAGGCATGAAAAATTTAAGAGAACTCAACAACGAGTCATTCCAGAGCTTATACACTCCGAAAGTGTTCATCATTTGAAAACTTAATTGCTTTGACCTCATAACCATGTTTAATTTTTAAAAGTCAAGTCTTATTCAAACTAAATTACAAAAAATTAGGCAAGTATGTTCAGGATCTAAAAATGTTTACAAAGTGGATTCGTGGGACAAAACCGTTAGAAGAGTTAAATTTCTTTGATATCTAATCTCTTTTATAAGAGTGTACATAATAACCAGTACGAATTTGCAAAAAACAAACAAAGGCTTACACGTTTATATAAAACTCCCCTGAAAGTGTTCCACCAATAGGATGCCTGATACGTTAATCCCCTCACCGCTAGCCACCTACCCTTTGATCCCCTCCCCTCCCCTTTAAGAGTGTTAACTTACCATGGCAGGATTTTCATAGTAACTCCAATCACTGTAACACGCAGGACCTTGCATCGGCACGGCCATACTCTCATGAACATGTTGTCCCCCAATGTGCATGGTATCGTAAGAGGAGGGGGATACCGCCATGCCCCCTCCTAGCCCTACTGGAGCGAAGTCCATCATACCAGCGGCTCTTTGCAACTTATCTGCTTCTTCTATGGTCTCCTGTAAATGTAAAATGTAATTTATCGCACATTGCAATGTTTTCACCTTGGACAACTTTTTGTTACGAGGCTCGGTCGGAATTTTCCTCCTCAAGCGGGTGAAGCCGTCATTAACCAACTGTACCCGGCGTCTTTCGCGGGCGTTTCGCCTCTGTACCATGTGGGGCTCCTTATCCTTCACCGTCGTCCCAGTCCTTTTGCGTTCGCCGTTCCCATGTGCGGCACTCGTTTTTCTTTTATTGTCACAATCGGAGGATGAAGAATATTCGCCGGGGTTCTCGTCACTACCCGGCGATTCCGTAGCTACGAAAACGTCTTCCTCCGTTTTATTGTGGATATCGTCGCCGACGTGCTCCATTTTTGTATAATTCCAAATAAATATAGATTTTTCAGATTTCTCTTGAATATTACACCAAATGTTTAAAAATAATGCCGAACCTTTTTTCCTCAAATAAGTTATCCAAGTCGAATTGGCCAAAAGGTTGCGACAAATCAGAATATTTCAAACCTCTGGGCAGTTTATTGCCATGCAAACTGTCAGCAATAATACGGACTTTTGAAACCGATCAAATATTTTCAGATCGGCCTAAAATTTAATTTACTTTTTTTTGTTTAAACGAAAATTTTGGCAGCAAAAAGGAATTGGTTCTTACCGATTTGAGTTATTGGCTCTTTAATTCCTGCTGCTTCTTCAACGCTATTTTTCGAGTTACATAAACCGGTTTCCACACAAAACGCATAAATTATAATAAAAAGAAGATTCAACAAAGTTGGTGCGATGATACTAAATCAAAACATCCAAAATGAACGAGTTCGGGAGAGGTTATTAAATTTCACCCTTATATCTGTTTCTTTCCTCTCGAAATAAAGGTAATAGTAAAGTAATTTTCGATTTTCGAGATGTGAGAGGCTAAGAAGATCTGCCTGTCACTACAGATCACGTGATTGAGACCACGTCATACCGGTTTTAAATCTTTGATACCATTGCTCACTTGATGTTACCGTTATCATTCTTGATGTTTATCCTTTAGAACCCGAAAGTTCACGTTTCTAACGGAAGCAATACGAATGACAATTGTTCAGAATGGACAAACTGACCTCCAGAAAATTATGGAGTTTTTTCAAACATTTTGTGACTGCTTAAAAAATAAAAGATCCGAGAAATCAAATATTTTGCATGGCAGAGATATGAAAAAATTAATAGGATTTTAAAAGCTGTATTCAAAAAGTTTTTAAAGTTTTTTCACACTTTTGTAACTTTGTAACAAAATATAAATACTTCCATGGAAAAGTTGGCAACAGTGCCTAACTATGCCTGTTAAGATTGTAACAGAATTGAGAGCGGTGTCATATCTTTTTATAGTACCCCAAAACAACGAGACTTAATTTTAATTTTGATTGTCAAAATTCGGATACTTTAACAGATGAGCAGGTGTTTCCAGACGATGCCCGTTTGTAGATCGAATGTTTCTTTTCACTTGCAATACTGATGTCACCCACAACAACCCAGTTGGTATCACGTGACCTAAAGCCAAAAGCACAATTTCAACGTAAATCTTCTGCGTCAGTGAACTCAACGCGATCAAAGTCATCCCCAATCGTCTCGTTTTGGGGCAGGGAAGCAGAAAAAGAAGATAATTTTGTATCAAAAAAAATCTATTTCGGATAATTATGATGTTCTTTCTAACGTCTTAAGTCAGCTATCAGCTGCATCCGTCGAGCATCGTTTATTCGTTCAAAGCATGTTTTCTTGATTCCGAAGGCATCATTCTTTCCAGTCATCCTTAAACAAGCTTCGCCCCGCCACCTCTCTGTGGGTTCTCCCGATATTTTTCTACGTTTCTCTTTCGTTTTTTTCCCCTTTATTTTGTCTGGTCTATGCCGTCCTTTTCAATTATATTCTTCATCGAGCCCCAAAACAACCAAAAGAAGCAAAAGAAAAAAGAAAACACGAAAAACGATTAAAGTTGTTTCTTGTAAACCTCAGTGCGCGCACTGACAGGGTGCTGTTTCCTGGAGTTAGTTTCTTCAGCCAAAATGAACACGCTTTATGACTTCCGGTACACGTGTTGTTACTTCCGGGAGACTGACGACATTAAATTGCCAGCGCGTGGATAGTCTGATCGAGTCCAATTGTCTTTTCTTTTCTTTTTTTTTTTACTCAATCGGTAGTCAATTGGCTACACTTATTAATTACATTATTAAAGAAATGTTTTAATTGTTTGATATCGGCTGCCTTGCTAAATACGTTGTTTAAAATTCCAAGTCAGCGAAAGGTTTAAGACAGACTCGTTCACAAACTGAAGTCATAAACTTTGTTTCAGTAATCTGTGAAGTTTTGTTCAATATGCGGCGCTTGCTTTTAAACACATGGTCATAAATACCCCTTGACAATGGTTGAGAGGTTGTGTTGGTAATAAAAGATAATAAAACAAACGTGGTCATTACAATTATTCGTTACATGTTACAAAGTGACCGCTTTTATTTTTTAATTTCAATTTCTTAGGTTCGTGAAGTTATTTTTTAATTCTCTTCGAGACTTTTCCATTTTAAGGGGGTATTGAACTGGTCGTTTAATTGCACTCCTAATCTGTAATGTAATTAAATCTTGACAAAAGATTACAGGTTAGTTTGCGCTCCCAGTTCGTCATCTTCCCTCAATAAATCACAACTTGAAGAATCTTCAAAATGCATGCACAAACCATCAAATTAATGCTTCATTAATTTTTCGTGCGAGCCACTAGTCACATAAAAAGCGATGCATGTTTTCTCGGATAGGCTGCCTTTAGTCACGTTTTTAAGGGAATTCGAAAGTAGGCTAGGTCGCACATGTCTAGAAATTACACTTTTAAAACCAGTTGAGTCTGTATTTTCAAACACGCTGGCAGTAATTATATCTAAGTCGATTTCATAAAAGGTAAAAAAATATAAAACCTATGAAACGAGTTCACATAGGAAAAGAATAAACGAAAGTATGAAACTGGCATGTTAAAATTGGTGTGAAGGACAACTTTAGCTAAAGTTAATTAAATATGTAATGTTAAACCGGACATCTCGTTCAGTTTTTGTCTCTCTAAGCTTTCTCCATTTTTCTCGTTTTCGTGATTAATTTTTCAACCGCTGTATCTGCCAGGAATGTAATGAAGAGTCGTTCTTCGACAGTGGTTTTGAAATATCTTCGCGGGGGGTATATTAACCTGTATGGTTGCGTGGTAAGATAGTAGGAGAGCAATTCGTGTAGTAGCTACCACCCTCCTTAGCCGAACTTACCTTTGTCCATAAATCAAGAGCTGAAGAGAGTATTTTAAAACGGACGGATACCAAGACCTTTCATATCGAACAAGTGTGAATGATGAAAGACAACAAGCGGGCTTCTTAGACCGCAATAGAAGTCACTATACTTTAGGCCTGACTGTAGCAGAAAAAAAGGTGTCTTAAAGAGGAAGTCGGAGCAAAAATTCAATTTTTACATGTGAAAGAGAAACCAAATCTACACACTGTGGTGAAATTTCAATTCAAATCGGACATATATTTCTCGAGTTATAACTAAATGAACTTAGATTTGTGCTCCAAAGTGATCTTGGGAGCAGCAGAGGTTATATCACTTAATCCTTACATTGACAAGGAATGCTTTGTTTCTCTTAGTTTTTCAGACTGTTGTGTTGACCTTTAAATTAATAGGAATACAACCTCCTTGTAGGGAATGAATGATTTGTAAAGTCCTTATGCCACTTTTGCAATCACAGTTTGAAAATATGGGATTGTCGAGGAAAAAATAGGCTGCAAAGTTCAAAGAAAAACAAAGGACTGTCCATTAGTGTGTAATATGATGTCATATATGCTTGCTTCAAGTTCACTTTTTGTTGAAAATGTGACAGCTTAACTTGCTCATGTCTTGAGAACCACTCATCAGATTTAATGCAAATTTCCCCAAAATGCTTAGAATATATAAGTACCTTTCCAACATACCCCGACTTGATATGCCCCTAAAACCTTTTTCCAAAGTTTCCATCGCGTTCACTGAAATTAGTCACTCTCTAATAGAGTGAAAAGTCTGAATTCATTCCATCAGAATGTTATCTCACCCCAAGAAGAGTGAAGTTCCTTCAAAGAGGATCAAAATTCTCTCCCCCAAAGCGAAGCGTCACTCTTAATGGGGCGCCTACAGTGATCACCTTCAAAAAGAGAGTGATCATTGCAGGCACCAGTGGAAGAGTGAATTTCCAATCCGCTCTTCTTCGAATGAATTTTACACCCCTTGGGTAAATTTGACTATTCTTACAGTGAATAAACATTCTGATTGGGTGGATTCACACTTTTCACTCTGTTTCAGAGTGACTAAGTTCACTCACTTGATTTTAGGGTGTTAGAAGATCGTCGCATCATGCAAAAGAAACCGAGAAATCCGAGGAATTTGGCTCTTGTACGAAGATTACTTACTATAAATGCATCTTTTTTTGCAATTTTTTAATTTTTATTTATTTTAGGGAGAGGGCCGAACCGTCGGAGCAGTTGTAATAAGACGGTTAGGCAGGATTAAACGACACACCAACAAGAATGTGTTAGTGTGATAATTAACTCCAAGAAGAGGGAGTTCACTCCAAAAAGTGAAATTCCCTCCAATTGAGCGAAATTTCACTCTTGGTGGAGTGCCTACAGTAACCACTCTTTAAAAATGAGTGATCAGTGCAGGAGCTCTTCGAAGACTGAATTTTCCCTCTTCATGTAGTGAATTTCACTCTTCTTGGAGTGGATTTCACTCTTATGGAAGTGAATTTAACTCTAATGGAGTGAATTCACACTTTTCCCTCTGTAAGAGAGTGGCCAAGTTCACCTTTTTTTATTTTAGAATGTATATTACCCCTATATACCTACACTTGTGGTATTCAAAATAGTTATACGTGTTAGGTTAACATTCGACGGCCACAACTGCTATGTATAGACGAATCCCAATAGGGTTTGTTTTTAGTGACTGTAGGCAGCCATTAGTGGGGTCCATCAGCCTTTAATCGTCTCCATTTATTGTCTACGTGAATTTCAAATCCTCATATTCAGTGAAGTTGAGAAAATCAAGATCCATCCATGGAATTGATAAGGAAGGAAATTAAAGATTAAAGGTGATGGAACCCAGTAATGGCCGACTAAAATCAGACCATCACAATCTGTGTGGATTCGTCTAAAGCTCTTTCCTACTAGACTTTGCATGAATTTTTTCCTGACGTTGCGAACAAAAATATCACCTCTTTGTACAAGCAGAGACAGCGAGGCACAGTCGTTTCCTTCACACAAGAACTCTTCTCACCAAACTATTAAATCTTCTAAAAGCTGTATCAAAAACGACTTGTTTACTAAGAGCAAATAAAGGCATTGACTTGTTAAAGTCGCATGGTATCATTTCTTTTGTGTCTTTATTTTCCCTGGGTTCTGACGTACCTCTGTGACATCAAACTGAGGACACATTTTAAAGAGCTAGTGCCTTGCAACCCTTTTGTGAAACTGCGTGTCGAAGATATGAATTCAATTCTTGTAAAAAATTAAGCGCGTTGCCAGGGTTGGGGCGAAGAGGAAAGCCGTCCCCTCTTTGTGCACACCCTATCAACGGTGTTTAGGAACTAAACATGTTAAGATGCTAAACACATGTGTCTTTACCTAAAAGTTTTTTTTTAAATGCTTTTAATTACTAGACATGTAATATTCAATTGTCAAACATGTTTAAAATGTAAACATGTTTACCATGTGGAGGCAAAATAGGTGTTCATGGCTAAGCAAAGGGGAATATAGGGGCAAATGCGCACTGTTAAACAAGGTGTTTCATTATTGGCTGTTCCCATTGTATTGTGTCGATTGTATTCTTTGTTAGGATTAGGGATTAGGTTAGGGATTAGGGCTATCGTTAGCCAGTTAGGAAATTTCTTGTTAAACAGTTTGCATCGCCCCAAATATTAAGTTTGTTTTGAAAGGATAGTTCATCTTTTTGAAACCAATATTTATCGGCAAAGAGTGATAAGTGATTAAAAATAATGCAGTATGGTAGCCTTCTTTTTAAGGAATATGTTTTCCTCAGATAAAAATCCAGTTGTTTGTTGCTCAAGAATAACTTGTTCACCCAAACTTTCAACATTTCAAAAGATGCAACTTCCACAAATCTTCTTGTGCATAATTTTTTTAGAGAGATAAAGCCATTGCTGGGGTTTATTATTGAGACCGAATGATTAAATGATGATAAGAGCTATTTACTTTTAATGCTATTTTGGAGCATTTTTAATGCAATATTTCCCTTTAAGTAATGAAGACTGAGTTTGATTTTGTTTTTAAAGCTTTGGCTTTGGCTAGTATGCCCCTATTTAGAAGCTATTGGGTGCATCTTACAAAGTAGGGGAAGTGCCATTTCCAGAGATCTGGAAGACATTTTCGGCCAAGTAGTAGTTTCTTGTTGGCTTCTTCCCAAAATTGCGCGGCGCGGCTACGCATATAGGGGCTTTTCACGTGACGTCATAATACTCTCCGGTGGCCATGTTGGAGTACATGTATCTACGTAGTAAACCACACGGGACGCGCTTGCTCGTTGAATTTGTATAGAGGCTTTGCAATTACGTCACGGAACCGCCATGCTGGAGGACATTCATGCCAAATTCACATGGTTTTGTGCCGAACGCACTGAACAGTGTGCACTGTGACGTGCACGGTGTATACAAATTCAACGAGCAAGCGCGTCCCGTATGGTTAACTACGTAGTTACTCCAACATGGCCGCCGGAGAGTATTATGACGTCATGTGAAAAGCCTCTATACATCGTACATGTCACAGTGTACACTGTGCAGTGCGTTCGGCACAAAGCCACGTGTATTTGGCATGAATGTCCTCCAGCATGGCGGTTCAGTGACGTAATTGCAAAGCCTCTATAGTCTGCTTCCTTGACAAATTCCGGGCTACACTCCCGTTACAAATACACAGGGTTCCCGTTTTGCATGCAATGTTTGATAAAGATGGGGATAAGCGGTGCACTTTCCTTTTTGCAGGACGAATGAGGTAACTAAGTATTTCCCTGATTTCCTAACCTGAGCATAGTTTCCCATGCTATCATGATTTCAACGGGAAGTTTTCAAGAAATCATCCAATTTTCCTTTCAAAAAGAAAATCCATAACGGGTGATTATGTCGGTGTCAGACACATGGGAGCTAGTGTACCGTTACTATAACATTTCAAAAATATAACTTAAAGAACATTGACAATTAATTTACACACTTAAACTCCCATCCTCATGGGACATTCTTCAGCTGAGATATATAATGATGAAATTTATTAAACCAATTTAAAATGCTAGCTTTCGCAATAACTTTTAATGTCGTTGTTGTACTACTCAAAGTACCACGATACAGTTTTTGTATTTCTTTGTCTTTATGAAAGCTTCGACAACTTGTGCCAAAATGTGAAAAGTCATGTGATGAGGTGACTTGGCTAACTGAACAAGCCCGCACTGTATACCATGCTGCGCAAATAAACAGGAGGCTTTTAAGGTCATATATACATTTTAGTTGCAAAGGGAAACATAACAGGTATATATCATGAGCTGAAGTCACAAATTTTTGGGCAACAGATTATTTCGATTTAAGTTAATAAATTGAATATTTAATATCTCGGCAATGGAACAAACTATGACAATGGAAGCTGATTAATTAATATTCATTTTGCAACCTCTGAAATGTATGCATTACTGAAATCCTAGACTTAAGGTACGGTGCACTTCAAGAATAACTTCCGAATGAAAAGTACTTTAAAACGATTAGCGCCCTTTACCTTAGGTGTCAGAGATTGCGATTGGCACATTTACCATATGCAGTACTTAAAACTGTAGTCTACATTGTGTTGCTCAGTGAAATTCACAATTTTTTCTAAACCTGTACAGTTTACTTCAAGTAGTAAACACAAATTATCAAACTTTGGCAAAACTCATATCCTTCATATATAAATAAATCTTTCATGAGTGAAAACATAGCAATTTCGGACTTTCAAAATTCGTGACCAGATACTCTTTCAAATAAAGCACAAATATGTTGCCAAGCCAGGAAACAAGCCAATTTAAAATTTCAACTTTTTGGGTAACTTAGGACTAATATTTTGGATAAGAAACGTGGCTCAGTTTCAGCCTCATTTATTCTCTATTTCACCTCGAAGAGGTATAAGAGACTTACAAATAGACATAAAGAATAAAACTAATGGGAGTGATACAACAAAATGCATCAAAGTACAAAAGGGAACGGTTTAAAGAACAAAGCAAAATTAGCGAAAAATGACAAAAAGAAAAAAAGGAAAAATAATAATAAACATGATGGTAGCACCATCTGAATCTGCTTTTAGCAAATTTGCTGACTGATTATACTACTAAATGGGCATTGTCATGTGATAGTACCCTTAAAGACCGTGATTAATTAATCCATATCAACCCAATATATCTATTATACTAAATTTCTAGTGACATGGTATACTGCATTGCAAAATTGAACTGGAATAAAATTGAATTACATTCAAAACGGAACAGGTTGGGAGGAAGCTTGAAGGTTTCCCTTCCAATGAAAAGAGAAGGTGCCCAAAATATTTACAAAGTGCTATTAAAAGTTGGTACGGTACCTCGGGGAGAATTACGACTAGGGAACTGAACATTCACCGAGTTTTACGAGTTCCGGTTTATCCTGTACACTGACTTGTGCGGCTGACAACCAAATCTTTGCCTCACCCCCTGTGAGCTGGGGATTACAGAATACCCCCAAGGTATTCTCCGCCAACCGTAGGAGGCCACTAAAGGGAAGAACTAAATCCGTATTTAAACTGCATTTGAGACCGTATTTTTGTGCTTTGCCTTTTATCCTGGTTTATTGACACTTAATACGAGTAACACATTTGTGTTGGTTATCGAAAAAAATTCATTTAACTAACTCACTAATACGTCTTTGCCTCTTATCATACTGCCCCCTGTAGGCTGAGGTTGTATAATATGCCCACGGTATTTCTAGTCTGTCGTAAAGGGCGGCTAAAGGGAAACGAAACTTAAACTTAAACCATACTTGAAAATAAATTTAAATTTTTAACAATATTGAGTGGGCTGACACGATATGACACATTCGTGTTGGTGCGTCGTTAAATCTCATCTAACCTACGAACTGTTATCATACTCTGCTCAATATTGCTTCAAATAGTGTCCCTTTAAGGGGTCTCACTACCCGTTTATGTTACTCAAACAAAGTAACGTCTTTAACTGGACAACTCAATTATCATTAAACTGTTTAGTAAAGATCGTCTCCTTTGTTATGAGAGGTAACAAGAAAACAATACGTCAGGTATAACGGTATCCTAGCAAACACACCTTTGAACACTAGGAGCACACAACCTCCATTGACGCCCTCGCATTGAAGTTATAGAGTACCCAAATTAGGATTGAGAAGAACATCTCATTGCGAAACATTTAAGAACTACACATAAACTATTCTAGACCATCTAAGCGAAATTGCTTCTCACATTTCAGTGATTTTAGTGTTTCCCTTTGTTTTTCGTATGGAAATGCCAAGATAGAAACTTTTTATTTTCGTTTTGTCTCAGTGAAATAACTTTTCAAGTAAGGTGTGAAACTACTTATTTACTTCATCTCAAACTGGATTTGGCATTCTAAGACTTCTTTGTAAAGGGGGAAACTATATTCGATTGTTTTTCGTGCATCGTTCTATCAAGAGCCACTCCCTGATCAAGATTTACCTCAAATAATTGGAGTTATCGCAGTGAATGCACAGGTTTCTCTCTCTAGCTTTCAGTTCTTCTAAATGAGGTAATGGATCCCGAAATTTCACAGCGGATTAATTTTAAGACGGACATCATCCACTGTGACCGTGACAACTTGTTACCATAAAAGAAACGACTTTATGAATATGGTGGCAACATTTTATGTCACCTGATCTATTATGTTGAAAATAAAACTTTGAACAATTGAACAAAAGAAATCCTCCATTATTGGATAACTAATTCAGTTTTTATTCAATGCTTTGTTTTAAAATAAAATGATTTTTTGTGCCGATCTTTTGTCGTGGAATAATATGCTACTGAAAATGCAACGCCTAACTCATGACCTCCGGGTGTGACTTTGTGGCACAAAAAGGTTAACTATGTAACGATATGTGAAGAATTTGGTTCTTGTATTTTTAATTGATCGAGGGAAAGGAAAATTATTTTGCTTAGAAAGCATAAAAACTTCAAAACTGAGTGGTTGATAATGTTCAAGGTATAGTTATTCTTTCAATGTTTCAAAGGTGCACGACTTTTACGGGAAGTTCTCAAAATGTCCGTGATGGTTAATGGCGAACGAAGGGACAGGGCTGATTGGCAAAGTCAGCTAAATTTTTTTCACGCTCGATTAAAAAACCAGAGAGAAGAGACATATTTGAAACAAAGGGTGAAAATTATGGAAAAGGATCTTGGATCCAAAGTGTCCTTCATTCAACAAGAATCAAGAATAATAAAGTTAGATAACATCGGGTTGACTAAGACAAGTGGTAACAGCTCCGAGGGTTGGTTTGAAGATGATAGCGACATGAAAATAATTGTGAAGGAAACGGTGAAAAATAAGGAGTCAAGGTCGGTCAAAAAAGCATGGTCTGCTTCAAAGCAATCTCAAAATGATGGTCACGTGAGGAAAAGAGGACAAGTACTGGGATTTGAAGGGAATAACAATAAAATGGTTGGTACAGGTTCTGCGAGAGTTTCCGCTTTATCAAATAAAGCTACTCAAGGACATGATGTTAAATATGCCACTACAAATTTAAATAAGAGAAGAAATAATGAGCGATTGACAGTTACCAATGTGAACGTTAGACCAATTAGCGTAGAACTTGGTAAACTGAATAAACATAGCACAGGATTGCTTGGAACGCCGAACGGATCTTTAAAATTGGAAAAACACAATATTCATGACTCCCAAGGATCGCGGCCTTGGAGTGCTGGTGATGCCCTTGGAACGACCGCGGAGAGACCCCAGACATCGACACAACTGAGAAAGCTGATGAGAAAAATTAGACAACGTCATGATAGGGATGAAAACTATACTAGAAGGAGAATAAACATTAATGGAACTCCACCTGGACAAAATATACTGAAAAATAATGATGCCGAAATTTCCCCAACAGTTAGGACAAAATGGCTGAAATCTGCCCTCAAAGCCACGGTGAGCAATTCAAGAGAAGCCAACAAAAAGGTAACTATTTCTGACGAAGGTGATCAAATTGGTGATAATTCCGCTGAAACCGTGCAAGATATTGAAAAGAGCGGCCAAGTGGGTCCTCCAAGTAACAGTCAAAAGGAAACAAAATCCAGTGGTTTTGGACTGCTTGCTGCTCTTCTCCTTCAATCAAAAACGGAACAATCCAGTCACGTGACTCGGACAAGTAAAGTGCCAGATGTCCGTAGAAGGCGGATGAGTGTTGCAGAGGAAGCTTTAAAAGCAAAACGAAATAGAGTTCTCAAGTCGTCTGTAGCAACATTAATTGGAGCTAAATCTTACGGGAGTATAGCACCGCAATCTAAGCATCACACTTCAAAGCCCTCGACGGGACCAGAAATTTCAAAATCGTCCACTTCGACAGGGGGAGTGCATAATTTTAAGTCCATCGAAAAACCCAACGTAATAAAAGAGAACAAACTTTTCGAAAACACGAATACATTAGCGGCCCGCTTTAACCTTGCATCAGTGTTTAGTGCAAACATCCATAAGAAACTGAATTTGAAGAAAAATGTGGAGGTTTACGACGACGAATCTGATAATGAAAGGCCGGTTTCCGCGAAATCAAGCGAAGATAAGATACAAGAGGGACTGATTAGTGGAAAGGCTTCGTCATCAAAGGTCCTAAATTACCCAAAACTCGAGGATGATTTAATTCAGCTCAAAAGGACCCTAGCAACGCTGCAGACCACAAGAGAAAAGGAACTACGCTCTATGCAGGAGGAGAACGACGTGGATCATAAGAAAGAGTTAGATAAAGAAAGGCGTGAAAGACTTATGTCGAAAGTTAAGGGATTCAATAGTGTTCTAGATACAGCAATAAAGGAGAGAAAACGGTATGACGGTACCGATGTGCTAATTGACTTAACTACGTGACAATTAACCGCGGTATTATTAAGTTACCAAGGATGTAAACGAAGTTGCATATACGATTGGGAGATTGTGACTGTGGCAAAGGAAGTTTTGAAGGAAATAAATTTCGGTGTCAACTTTACGACAATGTGAATACGAACCTCTGTTTTACCAGAGCAAAGATTTTTCATGTAGAGAAAGTGAGGGCGCCTGACTACATTCTTGCAACTACATTCTTACATGCCTCCTAGGTGTGAAATGCATCTTTGTGTGTTTTGGCCATGCCGGTAATATATACACTCTAAAAACAAGAGAGTAAATTTAGTCACTCTCTAATAGAGTGGAAAGAGTGAATTCGCTCCAAAGTAGTAATTTTCATCCGAAAAGGGGTGAAAAATCACCCTTCAACGAGTGCTTGCACCGGCAATGGTCATTTTTTTAGATCCGACACACCATTAAGAGTGAAATTTCACTCATTTGAAGTGAACGCCACCATTCTTGGAATGAGTTAACACTCTAAAGGAGTAAATTCACACTTTTTATTCTATTAGAGGGCGACATAATTCCCTCTCTTTTCTTAGAGCGATGGGGAAAATCGTTGGATACCGACATCTTCGGAGCCTGAAGGTGATGAATAAGATGAAAAATAAGGTAATATTCTCTGCAAAGTAAATTGTCTATAAAAGGAGCCTATGTAACAGTAACACATATCTTATTTTATATCGGTTCAGGTGACGGAGAGACCCAACACTTACAGGTAAATTCACACTGTGTCAGTATTAAACTAACATTCTCAGCTCCCTAGTACCAGGCCTAAAGCCGAACAAGTTACAGACTAACCGTCTCAGAACTTTATATCCAGAGTGTTTCATCTGTCATTATATGTCTGTGATAACTTTTTCCTCTCACTCTGAAATCGGTGTTTAGGAGATAAACGCTTTTCTAAACACCTTTTGTCTTCACTTCGCAAACATGTCTGGATGCTAAACACAATTAATTAAAGCAAAACACGTATCCAATCGCCAAAGACTATTTTGAGTGATGTGAGGTAAAAAAAAAAAAAACTTGCCTTCATTTTGGAACCTGACCAGTGGTATTGGTGAAAGTAAATTGAATGAAATTTTTGGACTGCATAAATAACAAGAAGTATCGGTATGATTTGCAACTTTTTTTCCCTTATTTTTCTCTCCGTGCCATCATGTCTATCCATTATCATAAAACAAAGGAACGAACTTAATTACGGTACTCTCTTATTGAATGAAAAGTGCATTTGAATTCATTAGAATTAGAATGTTAAGTCACTCCAAGAAGCCGGAGTGAAATTCACTCCAAGAATAGCGAAAATTCTCTTAAAGATAGTGTGACATGTAAATGTCAAAATTGGGTATTGGATGTAAAATGCATTAAAAACCATGAAAGTAGCCACACTTTCCATCAAAATCCATCAAAAATTGACCATTTTACACGGCAATTTCTGATTTTCATTTAATCATACATAAATATGAGCTCAATATGCAAATCTTGTGATGTCATGGGAGGGACATACCATATATGGCTAATGTTATCCTTTGTTTTTACAATCTTCATTTCAAGGACAGTTGCAACATATGTTTCTGCTGAGGGTTTTATTTTGGAAGTTTAATTTGTGTCCTTGCAAATCATCAGTACCCATTACCAAACCACAAACGATCTGATGAGTAATTAAGAGATAATTTACATAGAGTTAAAAAAAATATCAACACTATGCAACACTCCACATCATTATTTTTGCACAAGCAACAAGTTTCTCCAGAAACATTCGAACTTGGAAGAGGTTTATCTGGAGAACCGTTGACCCTTTACCGTTGTTTGGGTCCTTTTGGACCCATGCGGAGAGCTCGGCGGTCACCCATCTTTACTGTTTCACGCGGAGCTCGAAACTGCGAGTAGCTACCCGAAAATTCGGTCACAACAACGAGAGAGACAATAGTTTTAGGTCACGGGGTCAATGGCCTACGGAAGCCGATGCGGGGCGGGCTACCTCCGCTTTTCCGCCCACTCCCGAGGAGCGCAGATATGCCCCGATCGGAGCACAACGGTAAAGGGTTAATCTAAAATATCTGCACCACTCGGCTAAAGGGTTACGTGCACACACGCAGAGACGGTGGCATCAGCTTTGCAGTAAGCACACTCCACCGGCTTATTTTAAAGATGTTAAAGTAATACCAACGGAGTTTTCCTCAGAACAGTTCACTCCATAACTGCCAAGTAAAGTCAGTTCAATTTGCTGACGTGTCACACTGCCTTTAAACGAGTACGGTACCTCAACAGATCTCTCTTGTTAAAGAGTGGTACCTTAGGCAATGCATCAAGAGGGAAACATCGCTCTTTATGAGTGAGTTTCACTATTCTTTGAGTGATTCAACACTCTAATAGAGCGAATTCGCCCTTTTTACATTATTAGAGAAAGAGGCTAAGTAAATATTTCAACAGAGGTCGCCCTTTGATCCCGCGATCAAAGATATTATAAACATAGATATCAAACTTAAAATGGCGCGGTGACTCCTCACGGAGACCGAATCGGAGGGCGGAAGTTCTGATCACCGATCAGTCGTTTTGAAAGCTAACAGTTAATTGATATCTTCCGGTAGTGTAAATACTTGTGATTTTAAAACATTGCAATTCTTGCAAACACCGTTCTTCAATAAATTTCCCTTACATGATACCGTTTTAGGCTTCTTCGAGGCTTTCGACTTAAGAACTTTTGAACATTAACGCACAACGACTGGTTTGAACTTCATTGGCTTACTGATTGGTCAGTTTCTATGATATCTTCACAAGCGTACATCTATGCACGCGTTTACATTCTAACGCGCTTACAACACAAAATCAGCTACTGCGTTATTTTTCCAAGCACGCGGAAGTACGCTTCAATTATTCCGGACTTCACACTGAGAAATGCATTGTGAACTCGCTTTGAAAATGCACGCACGCTGACATCTCGTCACAGTGGAATTTTCTGTTACGCAAGCGTCAATGTTCACGCAGATAACCGAATAGAACTGTACGCATATCAAATGAACACTTCCGCCCCTCCGATTGAGCCTCCGTGAGGAGTCAGCGCGTCTAACAGTGTAGGGATAGAAGTTTGGTATCTACGTTTATAAAATCTTTGCCCGCGATGTAGCTGCGTCATCAATAGACCCTTATGTTCAGATAGCAATTACATAGGATTGTGGGATAGATTTTTGGTACGCGTCGTTTTGCCAACGTCAATTTACCGTGGCTAAACGCCAGAACGATGTCCCACAAGTCTTTGTACTGTAATTGCAAATGGCCAATGGAGAGCACATTTTTCGATAAGATCATGAATCGGGAAACGGTTTCCATGCGTAGGCTATATCTGTACTCTATTTAAATAACCGTTTAATTTATGCTGCTGTGATAATATGTCTTTTAAAAAAGCCCCCTGCTCAGATGAAAGACTTTGAGTGGATATCGTGTTAGCTGATCAGGAATATAACACCGAAGCATGCATTTGACATTACACTGTTATGGCTCCGGTGCATAGTTATGATGGGCGACAAGGTAGAACATTGCTCGGTGTAAATGACCCAAGTTGTTGGCATGCAGTCTATCATCCTAAGGTATACTGCACAAGAACAATACTAGAGCGAAATACACGTTACCAGGCCTAGTGGACGAACTTAATAGTTCAGCTTATCGAAAATAAAAAACAGAAAAAAAAAAGGGGGCGGTAGCCACTAGTCACTGAACGTGACCGTATAATCCCCTACTTCTAGTCAAAATGAAGTGTATAGTATAGGAACGTAATGCTAGGTCCTGTTCAAGGGCTAGTAGCCTCAGAAGTGCTGCGCAGGCGGCAGTCATTTATCTGTTTATGTTATGTGACTCTGAACGTAAAGGAAAATACCGCCCTCTTACTTAAAACACTGATAATCTGTAAGCCTAAACTTGACACAGTTATGAAGAACTGCCCTCCATTTCATGTCATAGTTTTAGTCATTGTGCGACTCTTTCTACTATCTCAACCCTAAGTTAATAATGTCATATTCTGAAGTTTGTAATATAGTAAGTACTTTCTATTTCAGCTAGGTGTTCAACAACTAGGAACACCCGGTAACGTAAAATGGGACAAAATGTATCATTTCGTTGCAAAAGTTAATATTCAATTTAGCTAGTTTTTACATGCATTTTTGCATATTAAATTGACGTAAAACCGTACTTACCAATCTCAAAGGCGGAGAAATCATACAGTTTGACAGAGAATATTAACTCTTTGTCACAGGACCTGGCTTTCCCTCCCTGACAGTCTGAACTGATTCTTTACCAGAATTATAGACACAATGAAGAGGTTGGTAGAAAAGTTAATTCTGTATTTACTACTTTTGAATGAAATTTTCTGAATACTCGTTGGGTAAAGTATTCCACACAGGTGCAAGACTACACACTGTAACTAATCACGACGTTAGATGGCGATCACGGATCATTTTATTTTCTTTTTCCTTTTTTCAGTCTTTGTTTTTTGTTTTAATGGGGACAAATGTGGTGCGGAATTAAAGTTGTTAAAAGTAATAAAGAAGTAACGGGATGCGAAAATGAGTCATACAATTATATTTAACACATTTAATTTACCCACCATTTCATGTAAATATATTTATATTCACAAATCTAAATTTTGTGTTTCATGTTTTCCATGTAACCTTCTTCATTTAATAATTTCATCAAATCGACCTTCTCGGCCTTTTGGCTGAGATCATGTGTAGTGTCTGTTCTTTTCATTCAGTCTAGAATGGAGCCATATATGACAGACCAATGATGTAAATGGTCTGAGGGCTGTGAGGTTGATCAAGAATTGTCTTTCAGTAGACGTATAGTTTCTTTGGGAAGCAGTTTAAAGTTTGGTTTTGCCGATCTGCCCTTTGCCAGAGGGTCGGGGGGACTTTAGAAAAAGCATCAAATCGAACTCAATAATTCCGTGTCGGTACTACATGGCGCCGTGCTTCACCTGTCGCTCTTAAAAGAACAATATAATTTTTTTTATTAGTTTTGTACGACTTGAGTTTTACACCTTCATATACTGAGTTCAGACTAACAAAACGGATCTGTCTTCATAATATGACGTTATGACTGGTCTCCGTATGAATGAGTTTATCTGTAGTCTCTGCAACTGTGTGGATTTTTTTACCCGACAAATATTACAAAGTTACATCAACAGAATATACACAGGCCAACAGGTGTTGACCTCTCCAATGTCTGTTAATACTGTTAAATAATCAGGTCAATGTTAGTCGTCAAACTCGGATTTTCCCTTTAAAGCAGTGTGTTCTCTGCTAGCTTCGTGTGAATTCAGAGGAACCAAGAATCGAGTTACAGAAGGGTAAAGGTAAAAATACAATGACACTTATACAACGGCAGGACCATCGCTAAGGGGAGGGGGAAGAGGCATGGTCTAACCGCTAAAAGAATTATCACCTCTTCTGTCTAGAAGTATAGAAAACCAAGCCAGTGAGCCACGACTGGAAAAAGAACCTTGGCCGGGTCGAACCAGATAGTTGGAAACTGTACATTAAAACTACATCTAACTAATTGACTGACTGACTGACTGACTGACTGACTGACTGACTGACTGACTGACTGACTGACTGACTGACTGACTGACTGACTGACTGACTGACTCTTCCGTGTAGGAAATTTTCCAGTAAGTTCTTCTCGGAGCAATTTATTTATAGAGTAACATAAGCCAAATTTTGCTCATACCACTGAATTGACCGCCCCTTTATTGAATCTCTCTTTTGAATGCTGCAAAGATGGTCGTAGTTGATAAACGAATTTAGCTATCGCCATGAATGTTTTTGTTAATCCATCCATAGTTTCCAAAATGACCCCCCCCCCCCTTGCCTTCATTTTCTTTTGAAGAGGGGTTGATTTTTATTAAAAAGTTTTGAATGCGAGGAGTTGATATGTCATGGATAG
This sequence comes from Holothuria scabra, assembly GCA_037179385.1. NCBI lineage: Eukaryota > Metazoa > Echinodermata > Holothuroidea > Aspidochirotida > Holothuriidae > Holothuria > Holothuria scabra. The sequence goes on from CM074197.1 coordinate 27,653,242, forward strand.
GGGGCAAAGAAATTCTTGGGTCTTTTTCGGACGTCAGAATATTGTCTAGAAATTTGTTTGACTGCTACGGCCATATACACAGCAAGTTAGATGGACGGAAAGTTGGGAGAAAGTAAAAGGCTATCATAACTTAGCTTTCAGTTTTCAGAGAAAAATGGCAAAATTGCTTCCCATGCTGCAAGAAATGGCACTTTCTATGACTTACAATATCCAGATGTACACAACTTACCCTTTGGAGGCTGTACGGGAAGAGTGTACATGAGGGGACATTTCCCTTCAAATTGTGCACTTAGTTCCTTGTATCACAAGTAAGGTCAGTTGGAAATTGGGTAATCCGACAAAATGCATATACTATAGCTGTCCTAAGACTTGTTTTTTTTTTTTTTTACTCAGAGATATTCTACAGCATCAGAGTTAGTTAGTCAGTCAGTCAGTCAGTCAGTCAGTCAGTCAGTCAGTCAGTCAGTCAGTCAGTCAGTCAGTCAGTCAGTCAGTCAGTCAGTCAGTCAGTCAGTCAGTCAGTCAGTCAGTCAGTCAGTCAGTCAGTCAGTCAGTCAGTCAGTCAGTCAGTCAGTCAGTCAGTCAGTCAGTCAGTCAGTCAGTCAGTCAGTCAGTCAGTCAGTCAGTCAGTCAGTCAGTCAGTCAGTCAGTCAGTCAGTCAGTCAGTCAGTCAGTCAGTCAGTCAGTCAGTCAGTCAGTCAGTTAGTTAGTTAGTAAGTAAGTTAGTTATTTATTTACTTAGTTAGTAAGTATAAGTTAGATGGAGTTTTAAGGCCCAGTTGTCAACCTATTGGTTCAAGTCGAGCCGGCCACGGCCTTTTTTCCAGTTGTGGCTCACTGGGTTGTTTTACCTATTCCATTGCTTATACGTAGTATCACGCACAACGACTGAGAGCACCAGAGCTTCCGGGACTTCCCTTCTTTCCAATGTAACTTTATCCTTGCACCCCACCCTCGGGAGGTCACTCTTCACGTGCGGTTCGCCCCTATTCTCCGCCGCTTCAATTTTGACTTTCTGGTGTCGCCACTGAACCTTCCCTATTAAGCACCAAGGGCACAATATTGAGATAATAATTATTCAAAGGCGCTGTACCTAAGGACTACATGTCCCCTTAAGAAGTTTGTTCTTCTAATCGGTGCTTGGGAAGAATAAGAAGACCCATACGTCTGTTTCAACTGATAAAGACGTAACCTGGATATTTGCACATTGACTATGTGTATGGCCTTGCATCTTTCCAAAAATGAAATAATAATTAGAATCAAAAGGCAAGCCGATTTCGGTTGCAACAACCTGTTCAATTAGCTGCTGAATAAGTTGATAAAAGACAGTGTGTGATATTGCATCGTGAGTTGCCAAGAACTCAGGTTATGTAAACAAGTAAACAACCGAATATTGGAACCGTAAACAGCAAATAATCAGGTAGCCACCATGTCTGACTTGTTGTAGAATTTCAGCATGCTATCAAATATGAATTATCAGATTAAGAGATTACATCTTTGCAGGCTGAATCGATCTTTAATTATCAGTAATAGTTGTTAATATGTAAAACAACTATCTCTGTATTTTGTAGATCTAGTTTTGTTAAGTGCCCAAGCAAACCCACTTTACGCTTAGTCACAGGAACAAGAGCGTAACTTTTTATCTTCCAGACAGTAATTAAATATGAATTTCCACACAAAGCCCAACTTAAATGTAGAAACCGTTCATCATAGTCGAAATACAAAAAAGTAAAGTGCAAAAGATGGACCTTCGCCACTGGCTGCATATTTAATATTTGCACTACATCGCGGACGTGATAACGTTATGAAACTAAGATAACAACGAAGAGCCTGCTTTTTGAGGTAGCAATGAAGACGCAATGCCACACAGTATCACGTGAGTGTATTTATAGCGGTTCTTGTTCAGTCGCGGTCTGCTGCGCACTAAACTGCTTGCGAGCTGTTGTGCTTCCTTGTGACCACGAGCTCGACATCAGAACTTTATGGAAAACCGTTTGCTAGCATCTAGATGCAAGAGTTTGCAATAAGACGGAGCTCTCAAGTCATCACCGTCAGGCTTCACAATGTTTCAATTGTATTAATTAATCTTTTAAGGTTGATTTTGCGAGCTACGAGCTTTTTGGACCAGTTGTGAGTCAACGCTCTCCCCCTATGTGACCTAAAAGTCACAGAGGAATTGCAAACGTTTGAAGCTTGTTTAGCAACCGACATCAAACCCTAAATTCGGCTCTCTTTACACTAGAACTTGAAAGTCTGGTTACTTAAAAATTACGAAGTTGGTGTTTGATGTGAAAAGCAATAAAAACCAAGAAAATTCTCTAAATTCCCATCAAAATCCCTCAATTCACCATTTTACAGAGTTATTTCTGATTTGCACTTTAATCATGAATAAACATGAGCTCAACACGCAGATAAAGTGATGTCAGGAGAGGGACATGGCATATATGACCAGTGTTATCCTCTGATTGTGCGATAAGGCCATTTGCAACATAAGTATGTCCAGAGGGTTTTGTTTTAAAAGTATGAATTACGTCCTTTAAGGTTATCAGCATCAAATACCAAGAGAATCCCCAAATCTGATGATTAATTAAGAGGTACTAGTTAATATAGCGTTAACCAAAGAAATATAAACACTGTGCAACATTCCACGTCATTGTTTTTGCATAAGAAACAAGTTAATCCAAAAACATTAAAATTTTAAAGGTTTTTGGGAACCGTAAAACGAAAGGTTTCGTAGCCTGAAAACCATTTGTGAGAGTATGATTACAATTGGTCCTTGAATCCGTTAAAACACATCTCACTAAACCACTGCAGAAATCACTGTGCTCAAACGCTATATTGAAACTTTGGAAAATCGAAGGGGGGGGGGGGGAGATATGCGAACCCAAACATTTCCCAATGCCGGTTCAAGGCTCGATAGACAATGAGTGGGGGAAAACGTTGATAAGGTCTCCACTTCTTGACAAGGGGCTTGTCAATAAATTAACCTCACGGTTTGATACACTTTGGAAGGAAATAATTCTCGGAGAACTGAAAAAGCAATTAATCCAGATAATGATAAATACAGGCGACCCTTGGTTTAAAATACAAACTACGGTTACCCCAAGATTCCGAGATCCTTATTTCAGCCTCATGACAATCTCTACCATAATTCATCGGGGATCCTCAACCGATGACTTCAATCTGAGTGGGCATGCTGTGAGAAAGAATATGTACAAATCGATCACACTCCTAAATGCCTCTTCAAATTAAAGAGGAATTTTGTCAAATCAGCCCTGAATACTTAATCAGTGTATAAAATATGTACACGGATATCGGTGGGCCCTTGCAGCTGCTTACTGAGGCATTCCTTCACCCTCGCCGAATCTTCTCCCATGCAAATTTTGTCGTTTTGAATCCCCCTGTGGCGGACGATTCGTCCTCTTTATCATGCACTAACGAACTGACACAACCCAATTCAGTTAACAGATTTATCGCCTTTTCCATTTTTAAATAGGGACAAATACTCACTCCGGAGATGTTCTTTGCCCAATTATTTATTTGAAATTTTAAAAAATGAATTGTTACAATGTCAACTTTTAATGCAGAGATAAGCAGAAGTGGAAGTAAATCGCTCTCATGACAAAGACAAAATGACTTGATAAACAAACTCGTCAGCTTCGTCAAGTCTGTTTGCCAATTCATCTGTACGCCAAGGGAGGACAATGTGATAAGTTGGCCTGAGACGAGTTTTGCGACTCCTATATTAGTGTTAAGTCGGGCAGGCCAGGGTTTTTCCAGATGTCAAATTGGCAGAGCGCCACCGCTATGAGATGGATCCAGGCTACTCATAGTTGTAAAAGGTCATACTATATGTAGTTTATCTATATAGTTTCAACAGGTAGTATACAATGTGACTTTGATACCCTCCGACTTTCAACTTCATCAAGCCGATGGAGACTGACCTTTAGCCGTAAGAACTCACATTGTTCTGCAAGTGCGATAGCACCGCCTAGAGGCAGGAGAGGGACTTAAGGACATTTTCCTTCTCTAAACGATGTCTTTTCTCTTCTGCTTCAAAACATTCTTCTGTCCAAAAAGGTTTTACACGTGACATTTTGCCATCCCACGGCCACCCAACTTCTACTCTCTTGTCTTCTGGTTCCATTGCCTGCGTAGAGCCCCTGTGGTTGAGCCCCCTTAGGCTGCCGCCCTTTAGTTTTTCGTAGCGATGAGCTGAACGAAAAGACTTCGTCTGCTCCGCCGGCTACTGCTACCGTGTATGACCTTTCAAGTGAAGTCCATCTCATTCAGCCTCTTAAAAAGTACCTGACTAAACTTGAATAACGGTAAACATTGAATGGTTCCCCTGCGTACGCCAGTACTTGACTCGTTTATTTATACGAATTCTGTCATATTTTACTGCATGTGATTTAGTACATATAAACATTTATGTCGTCATCAAGGATACGAAAACTTTGTACAGTATTAATCAATATTTAATCAACTAACACCCAGGAAGGTGTTGTTATGGAGATCTCAGTCACAATTTGAACCAGTCAATCAGATAATAATCATTTTTGTTCCAAAGGTTTTGATTGGCAGTAGGCTCTGCTAGCGTTGCACTCATTACACCATACTATTGAGACAAAGTGACCAATCATTATAAAATTATGAAGACATGTACAGTACCGCAACACGAAATTTCCCTGTGAGCGTGAACACCAGTGTTGCCAATAGAGGGGGGTACACAGGTAACTCAAGGTGTGATTCCTCACACTCCTATCGGAAGTGCGAAAGAATGCTCTGTTTGAAGTGGTCGTGTTGCCACAACATACTTATCAAGTATGAGTATTTACAGAAACACCGTTAAGTTTACAATCATGAAATATACCCGTCGAAAGGGGAAGGACTCAAAAAGGACAGAAAAGGTTTTTGTGTAAGATAATGCATTTTGTTCGATGTAGCCAACGCTATGTTGTGTTAAGTTTGCGTAAAAATAACAAAGTGTATTGTCTAACCTACTTTTTTTTAGTGTTTTTACCCTAAGCTAAAGTTCAATCACATCTGATTTATTTACCCATGGTCTTTTTTACGGAATTTGGATTTATTGAGGGAACCTTTCATTGGTGTTAAAATCACGGCAACGCTTGGCTTGGATTCATGTATACTTTGTATATGTCAGTCAGTTGAGAAAATGGTCTTTCATTTCCGAAAAGCCAGAATGCACTCAGATGAAAGTGATGTAATTAGTTAGTTTGTTAGTTAGTTAGTTAGCTAGTTAGTCAGTCAGTCAGTCAGTCAGTCAGTCAGTCAGTCAGTCAGTCAGTCAGTCAGTCAGTCAGTTAGTCAGTCAGTCAGTCAGTCAGTCAGTCAGTCAGTCAGTCAGTCAGTCAGTCAGTCAGTCAGTCAGTCAGTCAGTCAGTCAGTCAGTCAGTCAGTCAGTCAGTCAGTCAGTCAGTCAGTCAGTCAGTTAGTCAGTCAGTCAGTCAGTCAGTCAGTCAGTCAGTCAGTCAGTCAGTCAGTCAGTCAGTCAGTCAGTCAGTCAGTCAGTCAGTCAGTCAGTCAGTCAGTCAGTCAGTTAGTCAGTCAGTCAGTCAGTCAGTCAGTCAGTCAGTCAGTCAGTCAGTCAGTCAGTCAGTCAGTCAGTCAGTCAGTCAGTCAGTCAGTCAGTCAGTCAGTCAGTCAGTCAGTCAGTCAGTCAGTCAGTCAGTCAGTCAGTCAGTCAGTCAGTCAGTCAGTCAGTCAGTTAGTTAGTTAGTTAGTTAGTTAGTTGAAGCTTTACGGCTCAGTTTTTTAATCAACTGGTTTAAGTGAGGTCCGCCACGGCCTTTTTTTCTAGATCATTGGCTTGTTTCCCTATTCCATTGCTTTATGCTGGGCAGTGTCACTAATCACAATAGCCAGGTTACATTTTTAACATCTTCTGTATAACCAGGCCATGATTTGTACTCCAAACCTCCCGGCGGCAAGTCGGATGCTCCAACCAATTGACGTTTGCAGTCGGTACACACGTGGGTGGCGACGGAGGGATGATAGGTAGAACTTAAACTGCACCATCCTGTGGAACATGAATAATGGTATTATTCAAACTTCCAATGCACAGAATTAAAGGAAGTTCCATAGTGGAACAAAATTAAAAAAAAAAAAAAATACCATGAACGATAAATGTATAACTGGTTTAAAAAGTGGATGTCGTCACAAGTGAAACACCAATCGACCCACACTGTCCTGGTCGGTGCCGAAGGGGAATCGGTGGCGTATTAACACCCTTGATTTTAAGCGCCCTAGAAAACTCTAAGTTGCCATTGATTTAATAATACATCTTCACACACTTTTAAATATTGTTCGCTCCCTGTAGGCCACACCTTTCCATGGCGGTACCTTGGCTGACTACGAATTTCCCCCAATCCCACATAGAACACACTTAGACTCTCCAGAACATGTACACCCTGGGTATGACGTTAAAGTGCACCCAGGTGGGATAAGGTTTGTCGTGTGTGGGGAGTATTTTTCCCCAAACTATCACCCAAAAAATGCTCACTGGAGGCCTTTCACACTTATCGCACAACTGGTGGGTTGTCGGCACAAAAAGAAACCCTATCAAATCCCTCAACTGTTGTCATTCTCTGGTGGGCTGGGTGTTGTGGAGTTTATCTAAAGTATTTTCGGCCTGTCCTAAGATGGGACTATAAAGGGGAAGGACTTGCACTCTGTTTGACGCTGTATTTGAGATCGAACTTGAATTGTACCGTATATCGAAACCGTATTTAACCGTCACCTTTTTATCCAGTTGACACTTTACATAATATTTGTGTTGATGTGTCTTTACACCTCAACTAACTAATTATTTTGATCATGTAACTTTGAATCCATACTGTAATGAGCCTTCGGGGTTGATATATGTTGCTCGTCTATCCCTGAATTAACAAACCACCCTAGGCGCAATGTGTAAATTCTAGGAAGTATCTCACAGTTGGTCACGCAGACAACTCGGAAGCATGTTGTCGAATTGAATTCACGTGGAAAAAAGTTTGGAAGATGCTGTAGTTGATAGTTTATACAATGGTATTAAATTCTGCTGGACTAGTCTGAGCGGAAGGAACATGTCTCATAAAAAGAAAGAGTTTGAGGGCCTCCATGGATCTGTATACCAATATACAATCGGCAGGTGACGTACCCTGCTCTCTTCACGTCACTGACGGGGTAATGTGTGTGCGATCGTTTCGTTCATATGACACCTCATATTTATTACAGACCTGTTGGGGTACACACCTTTCCGTCTAAATAAATGTGATAAGTACCACATAAAAATCATGAAAAAAGAGTCTGTGTAAATTAATTTCATTTATATATCCCAACTTTACAAGATGAAATGTCTGGCTAAAGGTAAGTTTATTTACAAGGTTTCTATCGTCGTGTTTGATGGGACGCCGTCTCTTTAAAGTTTTATCGTTAAACCGAGCAAAGTTTACAAAACTTGCTTTTATGTTTTCTTACCTTCACAGAACGGATGTGAAATACAACAGTATATAGTAATGATTGGGTGAAGGGAACTGTTTACCGAAATAAACCGCTTTATCAACCTCAAAAGCTAATGCAAACTGTAACTGACGAGTGCCGGGACGTTGCCAAACACGCGTCGAAGTTTGATTGGTGGATGGCACGCGTGTAATCTTTTTTATGGAACCCTTATGTCCACACGACTGACCTCGGGGTCACGATTGGCACGCGCTTGTCGTAGTGGCCTTTTTTCCTTAGTTACCGCATGAAACTGTTCGACTGTGAACTCTACGACAGGTATGTATACTTGTGTGGATTTACACACTAAGGTGATTTGTTTTTATTCGGAGGGCTGTACTGGCCTGTTTTTCTCTCATTCAGTTCAGCTTTTTTTGTGCGTTTATGTCTGCTTTTGCCATGACCGTTAAAAAAGGTCATTTACAATTGACAAACACCTTCAACTTAAGATCTTCTTTCTAATTTAAAAGCTGAGAACTTCAAAATAAGCTTCAGACCTGTCAGTAAAATGACTTTATTTTCAAATGATCTTTTAAAAACCTTTCTGTTCGTTAATTACTAAAATTGGCATTACCATTACAAGAGAAAGAAATCAGTTCAATTTAGAAAGAAGAATATTTAATTTATTCCTTTTAATATAAAATATTATTAACATCTATTAATTAAATCAAATATTAATTACGATTCAACATTTTTTGTGGAATTGTCTTACTTGTGATCTTAAGCAGTTATTTTGAGGTATTTTTGAATTATTTTCAAATTTCATAATATCGTCTTTCGTCTCGGGAACAGAAAGACATGATCCCCTTTTATACAATTCCATTAACAATTTTGTTAATTGAATTAAGACAGGTAAAGAAGGAAAAATATGAAGTGTGTTTTTCATCATTTAGAGAACATTAAAAGTGTATTCAAAATTCAGTGACCAAATTACCTCTGGATAGAAAGAGGGACACAATTTAATTAAAGTGGGTCAGTCTAAATTGGGTCAATGACATCAAAGGCCTTCATCAAAATCGATTCCATTTCACTTACCCTCAGATTTTATACCAACCAGAAAAAGGTTTACAAATATGTATCGAGCAAAACAAAACGTAAAGTGATTGGTGTTTGTAAAATTAAGTTGAAGATTTAAAACGCACATTCGTAACTAGGGGGAAAAAGGGGTTAAGACATGGGTGACGGGTCACTCACAGTAATGGAGCTAGGGGGTGCGTTATAACAAGACGGAAAACCTAGAAAGGACGCCGGCAGATAATTTTAGTCCGTAGGGGAACCCTTCTCTGACCATGTAAACGCTCCGCCACTATAAGCAGCTCTTGAACATACGTTTACATTAAATGTGAGCAAATGATGCATAATTGAAAGGCAAAGGTAGTAGCTTGCTTTTCAACTTTTTGACTGCTCAGCCAAACCTCACAACCTCTTATTTCTCTCCCAATTATTTTTCACGATATTGAAGGACTACAATATTGCATATTCAAGGTAAACCAAGCAATTCCTTCTAGTTTGTTACACAATTTAGGGGAAAAGTATTATCACGTGATTTTTAAGAGCCATTCAGTACACTACTTAAAGGCATGTAAGATCGGTCAGGTTAATGGGTGTTGAATACCAATGCAGATAAACGGCACGCAACCGTTATTGGTATGCACGTTGTGACTGAATCAGACGGATGCATGGCACATATCACTGGTTGGGATGTCCGTTGTAACTGAATTCTACGGATGCAGAATACACATGATATACTAGAATCGAAAGAAAGGGGGAAACGTCGGTACCTTAAATGGCAGAGACAGTAGCAACAAGTGAAATAAGTAGCCTATACCATACTAAACATGACTTGAAACTAGCCAGTTTTAAATTAAGTGCGAGCTTGGGGCTCCGAACATCTTGAATAGAGCCATTAATATCTTTTTAACAGATTACGTGAGGACGCCCTCAACAGTTCATAGGGTACCTACACATTTCCAAGTTTCATTAGGGTACATAGTCGTTTTATACAAGTTTACGGTCTGAGAGAAGACAAAATTCTAAGATTAAAAATCAAGGGAAAGTGAATTCGATGGGACATCCGAACTTATAGCAAATATATGTTTTCCTATATAGTCTGAAGGGGAATTCGAACCTTTATTCTTGTAAGAAAGCTGATTTTTTTTTTACTTAAGTCCTGGTTTTGTAATAGTTCCAGATCAATGGCTTACTGATATAAATATCTAAGATAAAAATGCAAACAGGGTTTAGGTATGGTTAGTCCTAATGTGTATTAATGCTTGATACACCTCCTATCGTAATCTTAGTGTATTTCGGATCAGTATGGCACACTGCTGATAAGACAAGTTATCCTTGAAGACAAGTAAAACAAAAAATAGCTGCCCCAAATTTCGCGGAACTGCTCCGTCTGCACATCGTGGAAAGAAATGATCACAGTAGGACTCTAAGAAGTCAACAAAGTTTTAAAATCATTGCATTTGGGTAATATATTCGTTTTCTATTTCATTAAATGCCTTGGTCTGTCTGCAGTTGATATGGAGTGCTTTATTTGTGGGTGACACTATTGAGAACGAACGGGCTCTGCGGTGACAGGGACACTAATGTAATGTTTTTCCCTTTGCAATTCACAAACATCGCTAGCGTCAGGATAAAGGTCAAGAGAGAACGTGAGCAAACTAGTTGGTATCCTCAATTAACCCCGTTTATATATATTTCAGTAAATAAAACAGGCATACTAGGTGGCTGAAACTCTTTTTCAAGCGGCATTTGAGAGTGTCAAAATAACCGGCAACCCCGGCGACCGAGGTACTAAATCTTCACCTGATAGTTATGTAGTTTTATTAAATTTAAACTGGTGCAAACATGCACTAAAATTGTAGAGTAAATGGGAAAATTACAGATATATTTTTCCCATTTTTTCTAAAATTATCTTTACTTTTGGTATGATCAGCCTTTGCATAACTTTTGTTCATTAAACTCCTATAAAACAAAGTGAACTTATTTAGTCTTGAACGATACTACAGCTAGTTTAATGAAAAGACATTTCAGCCAAATTACATAATTTCTCATTTGCCTAATAATTGAAAAGCAAATATTGCAAATACACGTTTTGGTTCCATTTTTAAAAAGTTTTAAAAATAAAATTCAAACAAAGAGTAAAAAGCTTAAACAGTTTCTAGTTTCAAGTTTTAAATCTGTTAAGCGAACTCGGAAATATGTCAACTTTAGACGCTTGTGTTTCCAAAGGTTTCGCTGCAACGTTTTACTAACATGATGTGTTTCCTTACTTGATTTGCATCGTAAGAAACACTCTGGTTAATTCTGGTTTACATTATCATACTTTTGGTCACAGATTAAGGCGTGGATCCAGACATTCCAAAAAAGGGGGTGACTTAAAGGACAAATTCTATCACCCCAAACAGTACCAATTCTCCTAACCTTCTTACTTAAGCCCCTCCTACAATTGTCTGAAATATATCCTCATCCAGAAACAATCTCAGTTTAATGTTTCAGGGTGAGTATAAGAAAAGCTCATTGCATATAATCAAAACAGTCTCAGTACAGTTCATGCTGTGTATTATAAGCTTTGGTACTCTGCATTGTTTGAATTGACTGTCAATCAAAGAGTTGAACTCCTAAAAGAAATTGTACTTTAACGTGATAGGATTGGTCCTTTAAGAGAAAGAAGGGAAGGGAGTAAGTTGCACGACTAATTCCCCGTATGTTGTATTGTTGATCTGGCGAAAAGGGGAGGGGTGTGGCCATAAAGCCCCTCCCCCCATGGATCAGCGACTGGATTATTCATAAATTTCTTGGTATGCAAAGGAGTCATGTTTCAAGAACATAAAAATGAAGTATTGTTATTTACCAAGACTTTTGTATTGTTATTTTGACTAAGAATATGTTACGTTCGACCAAATTTCATCTTCAAGTCCACGATATTGTTAAGACAATATATAATGTGTAATCACGAAACCGGCTCAATTTGAATATTTTGAGTGTCGTTACTTGAAATCAAAATATAAACTCACAATAACATTGATGACAAACTGAAATTTTCCTACCAGTTTAAAGGCCCAGTTCTTTCACCACAAACACTACCAATTCTCCTAACCTTCTTACTGAAGCCCCTCCCACAACTGTCTGAAATTCATCCTCATCCAGATACAGTTTATTGCTTAAAGGTAAGTATAGAAAAACTTAATGTATATAATCAAAACACTCTCCATACCGTTCGTGATGGGTAATATAAGCTTTGGTACTCTTCTTTGTTTAAATTAGCTGTCAATCAAAGAGCTGAGCCAATTGAGAATTTCGGTAAACCCGTACCAAAATTGTAGTTTGTGGTGAGCGGTTTGGCCCTTTATACATGGCAGTGAAGGGGGACGAAATAGGGAGCGAAATGCTTTGAGATGGTAAAATTTTCAAATGCTCGAACATACGAGAGAAGCAGTAGTTTTGCATTTTTAAGGGCCTTCGTGTCTATACGGGATTGCAGAAACCTTACATTCAAAGTGCCCGAGAGTGCATATTTCTTTTATGGAAACCAGAAAAAGAAAGTTTGGCGAAAGTAGTCGGGCACCATTACCCCTTTTTTGCAGTGAATCGCTTCACGGACCAGCGACTTGTTGTGTAAAGTGGACACTATGCTCTAGTTGGTCGTCAGTCGCTCACCACGACAATACAGACTTGTTGCAATAAGTCGCGTCGCAAAGTGTGGACGGGCTTTAGTCGCAAATGGTGTCCATTCCTTGAAAAAGTTTTCTCGCACGCCTACACTCTAAAAACGTGTTCAACAATTACAATACTTATCTTTACCCCACTGTGCAAACGCGTTTAAATTCTAAAAATGTTTAGCAATTAAACACTAAGTGTTTACAATTAAACGTGTTTTGAAACGAAATGCGTAACAAGTTTAAAAAGTGGGGCAAAAAAGTTTAGAAAAGCATAGATTAAATTCATAGAGACCTTTCTAGAGTGTATGCTTCTACTTGTACCTAGGGAAGTTGTGAAGTTTTCAAACAAAGCATATGAATTACTATTTTTCAAATACCTTCACTTTCAACGTATTTTATGGTTCTTGCCTCATAAATACTTCTGTATGAGAAAATCCGAAAATTTGCCCCACTTTTAAATGGAACCAGTTTCTAAACGTGAATATATAATTCATTTCCGATAACTTTTTAGGTATAAAATGCCCTTTTTTGTACTTTAATTTATGAATAATCATGATGGAGTGACGCCGCCGCCCTTGTAATGGAAAAACATACACGTTTCTGACGATTATTGAATGAGGTCGCACCTACATACGGAAGGTTCACCATTTATTGCCCTTGTATCGAACTACAAATGAGCATACACGATATGCGCTTTTCATTTGATTTTTAAGGTTTCATATTCGTTTCTCGAGATCGTATATATTAGGCCTACCTTATATCGTGTTACGTAGAAAGTTTTTTGTTAGAGACAAAAGGATAGATTGAATTATGAGTCTCTAGAAACATTATCATGCATGATATCATGAGGCATACCTGGATGAATCTAGTGCATGACGATGCCGTGGAGTGTGATTTCTTTATTGTCTTATGATATCCCCTTCATCCATGCATCTAGACAGATAGATAGATAGACAGACAGACAGACAGACAGACAGACAGACAGACAGACAGACAGACAGACAGACAGACAGACAGACAGACAGACAGACAGACAGACAGACGAACAGATAGATAGAGAGAGGATATTTTCTCCCCTTACCCTCCCCTCTCCCATAGTGATAAGTCACTACCATGACCACAGATGTCTTAAGGAAAGCACACCACCATTAGCGGAACTCGAGAAAAGTAGTTCCAAAGTACACCGTCAACTGAGTGTGAATTACTCATGTTGAGATAATCAGTTGCTCCTTTTTCCTGGAAAGAAAAGAAGACATGTTAATGTGTGAGTGTTTGTAAATTGGGATGGGTTGAAGATGGTGATTTGGAACGTACTGGGTGGGAAGATAGAGATTTACGGCCCAGTTTCCAACCAATTGGTTCAAGTCGAGCCGACCACATCATTTTTTTCAGTTATGGCCGACTCACTAGCTTCTTGACTCGACTTCCAATAAGTTGGAAACTGGACCGTTAAACTCCATCTAACTACTAACCCCCCCCCCCAATTGCTTGTGAAGAGCGCCAATCACATGACAGCAGGTTCCGTGTATAAAACACAATGGCAGTAGGTTCCGTTTTTAGGGTCTTCGGTATGACCCGGCCAGGACTAGATCTCTCAGCCTCCCAAGTGCAAGTCTGACTGCTCTTAAACACTTGACCCCTGCAGGCACTCGTTAATGAGTGAATTTTCACTCTTCTTTGAGTGGTTTTCACTCTTTTTGGAATGACTTTCACTCTTCATGGAGTGTTAAAGAGGGACTAAGTTCATTCTTTGGTTGTATTTTTTTCACGTATGAAAGTCGTACATTACAACAAAGAAATCATTCAAAAGCACAAAGAATCGGCTCACAGTGTTTTGATTTCCATATTTTTTGGCTTTTTCTGTTTACCGACTTTATCAGTGGTGTAATTAAGGTCTTCTCATCTTTTATCTATTACCTTTAATCGAGGAGCTTCCTGCTCTAATTAAGCGTGCCAATTTAGCCAATTAGTGACGAATGAGTAACTGCAAAGAGTTGGATTTTTACGAACTGCAGCTGGTAATCACGAATAAAACGTTGGGCACGGTTTATTAATTAACTTTAACAAAATGAAATAATGCGACACATAAGCAGAGTTATTTGCATTGTAATCTAACTGCCTTTTTCTGTTTGTCATTAATGATTCGCATTAACAATTTCTGATGCAATCGCGGAGGAACATTCATGCTCAATGGAGTCAAAATGAAATGCATTTGGTTTATTTGTATGTGGGTAAAAATGTGGGTGGTTGGTTAATTATTTACACCTCAGGTAACTGTTTTGTGACCCTTTTGTGCCTCCGCATTTCATAGCTTGATATTGAGAACAGTGGGGGGGGGGGGGAGGAGGAGGGGGGCTGGAAATATTGGGAGGTTTCCCTTTTAGTCAAGTCCTTTACTCAATCAAAATATACCTATACTGAGTCTTAATTTTATTTTTCACACAGACACACGCTGTGATTTAAAGGGCTCCTACTCCTAGAACACCACAGTTTATATCGTGTGCCTACAACAGACCGGCCTTTAAAGGAAAATACAGTTGCCATACACTAACTTTGAAACAACGGCCGGCTAAGTCCACAAAATTTTAGCTATAATTTTTATTCAGTTATTCTTTCATGGTATATCAGAACATATCAATACCGCATTACATGTTCAAGGCAAATCAAGAAGCTATTCCTTCTATGAACGAATCCGAGAAGTCGGGGAAGTCCGCCGTTTCTGGGGTCAGTCAGCCTCAAATTGTCTTAATTTTTATCGTCTACATGCAATCCTAGACCCCGATGTTCAGTGAAATTGAGGATATCAAGAGGTATTTTAATGTGCAACCATCCATGATACAGGTAAGCAAAGTGGTGGACCCCAGTTATGTCTGACCCAAATCGGGTTGGAGGGCATTGTTTAAGAGAAGGGTTTAAGGTCACAGCAGGATTTGGTATGTTAGAGGGGTACTCATTCTAAGCATTTTGGTGAAATTTGCATTGAAATCCGATGTGTGGTTCTCAAGATATGAGCATGTAAAGTTGTCACATTTTCAACAAAATGTGAACTTGAAGCAAGCACATATGACATCACATCCCCACATTAGAGCAGTCTTTTGTTTTTCTTTAAACTTCAGACTTGATTGTCCCCTCAACAATCACACATTATTAAAATGTGACTGCATAAGTGGCATGAGAACTTTACAAACTTTGCATCCCCCACAGGGAGGTCCTATTCCTATTAACTTCAAGGTCAACAAAACAGTCTGATAAAACAAAGTGAAACAAAGCATTCTTTGTCAATGTGAGGAAGTGATAAAAGCTCTGCTGCCATCAAACTCACTTTTGAACACAAATATAATGACTTCGTTTTCCAATATCTCAAGAAATACATGTCCGATTTGAATGAACTTTTCACCACACTGTGTAGATTTGGTTCCTCCTCCACATATGAAAATTAAATTTTTGCTTAAAGGCATGTTCTGGAGACAAAATTCATTAACTTCAAAATAAGCACAAAAATTTTCTCTTTCAAAAGGTGAAAACTGCATTTCAATAGCTTATAGCATTTGGAAGATACAAATTTTTAAAATATTGCAAATTTTTCTTGGGATTTGATGCATCATGGATAATCTGTGATGTCACTGTGGCACATTAATTTGACGCTGCATCTAACTTATTTATAATTATGATGCCGCTGCAGAAAATATCAAGGAACATTGTTGGTTGCGCTCTACATATGTTGAAGGATAATGCTAGATCTATAGGAAAAGATATCCAAACATTCCAACAGTATCAAATTTCAAGGACAAACAGGATATTCAATTATAAAGAAAAACAAAAGGAATTTGAAGCAATGTGCCCACATTACATAACTTTCTGTGACTTTGTTGAAGAGCAGAGGTATTTTTTAACAGAAATAACCAATCTTTAAAGTGAGATATCTTTAGTTAGGATAATGGTATTGTGATAGGGTCTGAAGGACATGGTGTGGAATAATTTTGTTTTTCTTACAAGACAAAGGCAAAAAGCCACCAGAACTTGCCTTTAAACCTTCCCTTTAACAAGGTGTTTCCTAATTGGTTTTTGCTATTGTTTTGTTTCGATTGTATTCTTTGCTCGGGTTAGCATTAGGTTAGGGTTTAGGGTTATCGTTAGCCAGTAAGGTAATTTCTTGTTAAACAGTGCGCATTGCCCCCAAAATCAGACCATCACCTGATCACTTGACTGCTTGGATTCGTGTATATTCCAGAGTTTAGTGAGAAAATGTTATCATATTGTTCTCAAAGACCATTCATGCAATAAGGTGGACTACTATATATTGTTTTTTTATTTCGGGGGAGAGGTCGACTGCATTTTCCCATAAGCCAACCAATAAACGTCTAAGTAGTTATAAGCATGTCTATATAGCCAGCAGGCACATTCACTAGCTTCTTAAACGTGTTTTAACTTTAATAAAACGGAGAAGTGTAACCAAAATGACCGATTATACCCATTACGCCCCATATAGTTTGTTGCGAATGGCATTTCCCACGATATATATATATATATATATGTATATACACTTAATGCGATACTCGCCAGACTAAATCGTGTGAGAAACACAAAATGGTCATAATAATCACATAATCCGAAAAAGAACTATGGCAGAACCACTTCGATTTTTTTTATTATTTTTTTACATTTTGCGCCTCAAACAGAAAGCAAACATGAAATTATTTGTCCAAGCGATGATAATCAATTATGTACTACACACCGCGTCGTCTCTTTCGTCGAATGCCAACACAAACAATTCCCCCCTGTAAAAATGGGTTTGTCCCCCTCTTGAGTTATCACACCTGTGTAAACTGACTGCAGTACACACGGTGAAAGTCATTTCTATCTTATACAAGCGTTGGCATGTGAGGCAAACCTTTAAAATAGAGCTAGTAGAGGAACTGGATCGAGGATGCCGTTTCTCTTTAAATATTTTATTATCTCTTCTTTAGTTCACACACACCTGCTCTTGTTTATTTGTTGCTTTTTAAACCAAATTACGTCATGTGACATAAAAAAAAATTAAAAAAATTAGAACGATTTGTGTATTTACTTTGGCATTTTGATGGGGCGGAGTGATAGGATACTGTTCTGGGAGCAAACATTGCTATGAAGTGCAGCTGTGATTTATTGCCTTAATAGCGCTCCTTACTGAGAAAACGACAGGGTATTAACTGCTTTTAGCACATACATGTATCGATATGGCACATTCTGTAATTTGAAACAGTATGACTGCGTTGAATTTCATCAGCTGGGAAGCATGAAACTTAAGTTCATAGATGTAGCATAATCATTAATGCTTTCAACCTATAGTGAGTCAGCCTGTATAAACCAGCTTGCATGTATTTGCGAAAAAGAGACCACTATTACTAATAATTAAGGCAAGGGGACATTAAATAAATAAATACATTGTAGTCAATGCCTCCGTACCGTACGTAGCCTAGGAACTGCGATTCGTCGGTGAAAAAATATAAAATGGGGTGGGGTTACGGAATAGCGGCTTGGGGAATGCGCAATGAGTTAAGTAGATTAGTTTAAACGACGCACCAACACGAATGAGTTGCGGTACATGGTGGCAACTAGAAAAGAGATGGTAAAAGTGTAATACGGTTTCGAATACGGCAAAAGTTCAGGTTCGGTTTCAACTGATACAGTTCAAACACGGTGCAACCCTTCTTCACTTTAGTCGCCTCTTACGACAGGCCGGAAATACTATGGTCATATTCTACGACCCCAGTCCACAGGGGTAGCATACCCCCATAAGATTTATTCCTCGATTTCGAGAAAATATAGCACTGTTCTCGTGCAACATATGATAATGATTTTGAATGTAACTTTCTCTCTAAAAAGTAAGCTTTTAACTTGGCTGTGGTCCTGTAATATGTCGGGGAAGAATCAGTTTACCATTTCCGCAGATTCACCTCAGCAGCAGTACACCCTTCTTATAAAGGTGATGAAAAATTACACGCTTTCTAAACACTTTTTGAACCTACTTTGTAAACATGTTTAGATGCTCAACACTCGTTTCTAACCCCTAAATATTTCGTTTTTTAAAACTTATTTAATTGCTAAAAATTGGTGTATGGCCTACGTACTAAACATGCTTAAAATTTTAAGGTGATTAGAAAATGTGGAGGGCAAAATAAGTGCGTAATTGCTAAACACGTTCATTGTAAAAGAAAGTGAAGTATCTGACGGGGCAGCCTCAAATTTTTTCCATGTTGGTTTCAATCGGGAAGATCAGCTCAGACCACCAGGTTGAATAGGGGCAAATCATCGAAAGAAAGGGGGGGGGGGAGGAAACGGAGACTTAAAGAGTAACGAAGATGGGTGAAATGTGGGAAAAAATTTATTTAGCTTCCAATCAAAAAGACTAACAAGCTCTTTCCCTTTTCCTTACAATCCGTGAAGATACTTTTGCTTTGTTAATTTCTCGTTTTATTTGTTATACTGATGATACCGCATAGGCTTATGTACAGGCCACTATTGTAATCCAGAGAGAAAGTCGCATACTTTTCCACACAAAAGGTACATACCTGATTTCCACAAAACCCCAATTTCGGGTGGGAGTCCGAAAACATTTCGTAGCCGTATGTATCTTCAAAATTCTGACAACTTTTTGGTAATACAGAAAACTCCGCAGCGTGCCGAAATGCCTTTAAACATTTTCCCCACCAAAACAGAAACATCACAATCACAGTACTAAATTCTAAACGCGTTTCAAGAGACTCGGTGCATTTTCTTGGAAGACCTAAAAGATTTAAAAAAAATGCGATACATCGCCGCTTATAACAAAAAAAACAGCTCATAAAAAATTGTTATTCATCAGCCCCACTGAGTGGCGTAGCCACTGGGGAGGGGTTTGGGGTTAGAAACCCCATGATCCAACCTTGCAATGCAGAAAATACCTAAAAAATCTCCTTCTATCCTTATACTATTCCCTCATGTCGTGCCCAGCCTCCCCCCACTCATAACAGCAACCCCCTCCCCCAATGACACAATCCTGGCTACGCGCTTGCCCACCCGGCTTCATATAGTCTCGCAACATCCCCCCCCCCCAAAAAAAATGGTAGAAAAAATGGTAGAATATTCGGGAAAAAGTTGCAAAAATGACGTAGGATGTGTTCAATTGCCAAGTTACACTGACTGACAAGCAGTCGTCTGTGTATACAAAATGAAAGGTGTAGCATATCACATGCAGTTCCTAAAATTTTCCATTAAAGTAATCACGTAATAGTTGCGCATTTTATCCAGGCGCCGATCCAGACATTCCAAAAAAGGGGAGGGGCTCACTTACTGAGAAAGCAGGGAAGAGAGAGAGTTGCACTGATAATTTTCCGTATGTTTTATTGTTGATCTGGCGAAAAAAAAAAAACGACTGAGGCCGTAAAAGTCCACCCCCCCCCCCTTGGATCCGCGCTTGCCATCAGATTAGTTTCTGACCAGTTTGTAATTTGCTCATATTTCATGGATGCAGCTCTTTCTGAAAGACTATCTAAGCGAAGCGCCACCACTAATTTGGGCGCAAATTCTAAAGAAAATTTGGAAACTATACCAGCCCCTCACACAGCCGAAAATGGCATTTTCCAAGCATTTCAAGTACAATGTTAGCAATTGTCCACTGAAGGTTTGTTTGCAATGAAATGTTCACTTAATTTGTTCAAACAATGTGCCCCTCGCCTCCCCACACCTCAAAAAGAATTAAGTTCTCTAGTACCAGCATACTTACCTCCTTTCCTAAAAATATGAAGAACTTTTGCAAACGGGGAGGTCGGTGGAAAAACAACCCCATCCCCAGATATCAAGTGACTCCAACTGTGCTCAGAAGATGAGCTAACCCTTTCCTTCAGGGCTTGCGGATGAAAAAGGCTACCTGAAATTCCTGTGACGGTAACTATACATGCGTCAATAGGTTTACCTTAATTATAGTAAAAACGTTCTTACAAATAGGTATTGATATTTTGCCTAAAATATGGACAGGTATTAATTAATAGCAACTGTGTCAAACATTTTTTATGAATATTATGCTCATGGCTTTTATTGATTATTAGTTACTCGGGAGAAATCTTGCTATTTCCGCCATCTTGGTTGACCTGAAACTTGACGCTACGTGTTCAGAAAATTACATTTGGAATATTTATAAAAAGAAGTATGGCCATAGTTTAGGTGTAACTTTGCCCAAGATATTTTTAAGACTTTTTATTACATAATTGATTGGTGGCCATGCACCTTTTCTTTTCTTACATATGGTCTGAAGAAACGTTCGTTTTTTACCCTATATATAAAAAGTGTTTAGGAATTTAACGTTTTTTCTAAAATCCGTTTTTGCCCTACTTTGTAAACAAGTTTGGATGCTTAACACAGTCACGCGTTTAATTCCTAAACATTTTGTCTTTAAATATGCTTAATTGCTGAACGCTTGGTGATAAATGTATAGCTAAACATATTAAGAATTAAAACGTGTTAACGAACTGGCGAAAATTGTTTAATTCCTAAATACAATTTTTGGAGAGCAGGGCCGGGGACAGCTTCCTCCAAATAAACTTTATTATATAATATGGGTTAAACATTGGCATTTTCACGTGAACTGCTACTTTCTGTATTGTAGGTGAAACTGTCGTCTCATTGTTTCACCTTGAAACAGTGGAAGGAGCGAGGCGGTTGTTCAGCTAAGAAACACAACCACGCATACTCCAGTGCAAGTCAAACATATTTTAATGTGATCATTTATGATATCGTAAAGTCTCAGCCCTTTGAGCAGCTCACTCAACGCGGACACTTGAAAGGCGCATGGATGATGTCACAGTCTGAATTAGGTGTCTACCTCTAATACCAACAGAAGGTAGTGTGCTGTACACTGACTGCACAAAATGGATTCTTTGTTTCAGGCCTGAGTGAGACCAGTCCCCATGACATACCGTTCTCCCTTACACGATCCTAGGCGAAGTTCTCTCAACGTTGTTATGACTGCATAGTCAAGTGGTTAGTTAGTTAGAAGGAGTCTTACTGCCCAGTTTCCAACCTATTGGTTAAAGTCGAACCGTCCACGGCCTTTTTGCCAGTTGTGGTTCACTGGCTTGTTTTCCCTACTTCATTGCTTATGCGGAGCATCACACACAACGGCAGAAGGTTCTATGTTTAATGGTATGACTTGACCTGGGAATAGAAGCCGGGACTTCCGCGTGAGAGGCAAATGCTCTTACCATTAGACCAAACACGTGGTAGGTCAAGTGATTAGAGCATCCGACTTACAGTCGGGAAGTTGGGAGTTTGATTCCTGGCCAGGCCATAACGAAGATTTCTAAGTTGCTGTGACGTTATACTCCATCCAACTAACTCACCTTTGTTTTGTCTGCGGAGCGAGGCTGTTAAAAATTTCTGGTCTGTGTAACCCATTGCATTGCGTCATTCTTTTGTCGAGTGAGTTTCAGGGGTTGAAAGTTAAGTAGGGCGCGAAGGCCAACATAAAATTAAAATGACCAGAAACTTGTCTGCTGAACTTGCGGTCATTTAAAGGGCAAGAGCAGTCGCCACAAATTCATTTTTAAGCAACAGCTAAAACTTACAATTTTCTTCTAATTTCTTCCTTAAAGGCCTGATTCTCTCGCCCAAACAGAACCGATTCTCCTAACCTTCTTACTTAAGTCCCTCCCACAATTGTCTGAAGTTCATCCTCATCCAGACACAATCTTAGTTTATTTCTTCAGGGTGAGTATAGAAAAGCTTAATGTGCATAATCGAAACACTTTCAGTACAGTTCATGCTGTGTAACATAAGCTTTGGTATTTTGCATTGTTTGAATTAGCTGTCAATCAAAGAATTGAGCCAATTGAGAGTTTTGGTACCCCCTACAAGAACTTCAGTCTGGGGTGCGAGGAATGGCCCTTGAACTTATTTTCTGTCACAATATTTTAGGATTTCAAAACTGGATATTCAAAGTAAACCAAGCGGTTACTCCCAGTAAACTTCTTATTTGAGGAGAACAAAATTATTGTCACATGACTTTCAAGAGCCAATCATGAGAGAGGACAGTCTAAAACACAACTATTACTTGGGGCGAGTTGCTCTTAGCGTTTAAAGTAGAAATGCATGGGGCCCTAAACAATTTTATATAAGAACAAGTCGCGAACTGAACGTTGTACAGTGAACTTGTTTTACTCAGCAGTGTCTAGAATAAGTGAGTTCGGTAATTCGTTACCGCATGGAATTGTGGGGCACAGCGTGGGATATACAAACCGAACTCAGCACGTAGCACGTACAGCTGTCACTTGTTTTCGCCAGTACGTACATACAACACTTTGTAAGTGACTTGTCCATTTGGGACGTTAAGCTCCTTAAGGGAGCAGAACTCCTCCGGGAGTAATCGTTTGGTTTTCGCCCCTTGGCTCTTCGCCAGAGAGTCGTGGGGACTTTTAGAAAAAAAAAACACTATGTAAGTGACTGGCCAACTCGAACGAAAATATGGGTCTCGGTGCTACTGTACGGTAGATTGAAATGCACAATTTTTCACCAAAAAGAGTTTAGACACAATCCACTGTGCAAAACCCGCACTTGGGATCCCTCATTACGTTATGGATGGATTAAGATTAACCCTTTACCGCTGTGCTTCGATCGGGGCATATTTGCGCGCCTCGGGCACCGTGACCTTAAACTATTGTCTCTCTCGTTGTTGTGGCCGAATTTTCGGGTAGCTACTCGCAGTTTCGAGCTCCGCGTGAAACAGTAAAGATGGGTGACAGCCGAGCTCTTTGCATGGGTCCAAAAGGACCCAAACAACGGTAAAGGGTTAAAATAAGCCTGTGGAGTGTGTTTACTGCAAAGCTGATGCCACTGTCTCTGCGTGTGTGCACGTAACCCTTTAGCCGACTGGTGAACATATTTTTTCTTAAATGATTTCACCAAATTTTCATCTAAACTCAAATTTTGGAATACGTGTTGTAAGTGCCGGGTTGGTTTTGCTTATCCCGACGATTTGGACGATGTCCCCATGTGCATCGCCACCAAAACGAATTACCGAACTGGCTCATTGGACGGCTGGGAAAGTTCGTTCCCAATAGTTTGATTTCCCATAAGTAATAAGTTGTCTCAAGCGGTGATCTCAGCTGTCTCTTTTTATACACTAACGATCATTTCAAGATCGAAGTTGTTGCAATGAGTTAATATTCATGTTGTAAAAATGTTTATGACAACCTGTGAAAATTTCAGAAACATTCGTTTTCCCTTCTTTAAATACCCAGTTTTCTCCCCCAAACAGTACCAATTCTCCTAACCTTCTTACTTAAGCCCCTCCCACAATTGTGTGAAATTCATCCTGATCCAAATACAATCTCAGTTTTTTGTTTCAAGGTGAGTATAGAAAAACTCAATTTAAATAATCAGAACACTCCCAGTACCGTTCATGCTGTGTAATATAAGCTTTGGTACTAAGCTTACTCTGCATTGTTTGAATTAGCTGCCAATCAAAGAGCTGAGCCAATTGAGAATTTTGGTACCCCCGTACCAAAATTGTAGTTTTGGGTGAGAGGTGAATTTCACTCTTCGTGGAGTAAATTTTAACTATTTTGGAGTGAGTTGTATAACCTCCACTCTCCTAATTAAATTTCACGTTCGCTCCTTTATTTTTCAAGTGTAAGTTTGTAGGGGAAACCCCAATTATTGCACAGTGCACGTAACATAAACCAAAGGCTTTTTACGAGTACATTTCCAGATACTATAAATTTGAAGCCTACACACCAGTGTCATCCCCTGTGGGTTGGGAGTTGCAGAATATGCCCACGGTATTCCCCGGATGGTGTAAAAAGCGACTGAAGCGGAGAAATTGAACAGCTTTGAACCGTATTTGAAACAAAACTTGTGCTTGAACCAGTCGTAGTTGAACTTTCTCTATGTAGTGCGAATTCTCTGGTCAATCAGCTCTTAGACATCGTTGTTGTCAATTTTATTATGTAAGACTCAAATAAGCTAGCTCGGTAATTCGTTGTCGCATGAAATTGTGGGGCACAGCTTGGGATCAGGGAGGTGTTATTACTTCTCCCTGTTGGGATACACAAACCGAGCACAGCACAATGTGTACGGAGTTCTCGTTTTCGTCAGTACCTGATTACAACAATATCTCAGGATGTGGCCAACTTGAACGAAAATAGAGGTCTCATTCCTAGTCTAAGGCAGATTAAAATGTAACGTTTTACACCACAAAAAAAAAAAAGAAAAAAAAAAAGAAAAGATAAACAATTTAGACACAATCCATTCCAGGAAACTACTCTGGAGATTCCTCCTGATGTTACTTATAATCAAGAAAGAATGGTTTCACAAACATTTTCGCGATAACTCAAATTTTTGAATACGTGTTGTAGGTGGGGGATTGGTTTGTTTCTCCGGAAGATTTGGGGGATGTGCGCATGTGCATCGCCACCAAAACGATTTATCGAACTCGCTAAATTGTGTACCCCTGTCTCGGGTCAAGTACCCTTTCTTCGCAGGTTACGTGGCCCACATTCGTTTGAACTGAACTCTGCATCTAGTAGACACATTCGTGTTGGCGTGTCGTTAAACCTCAAACTTACTAAACCACACGGTGTTGTATGAAATATGCACTTTTCGCCAAATTATGGAATGAGCATATATATATATTTATATATACTGATATTTGACGTTATTTTTCGTCGTACAATCACTCCTTACAGAATATCCTTTCCCGTATTTCTCGGACGGACGGAGTTTTTAATCCTTACGGTTGGAGCTCATGAGAGCCGCCACGCAGGCTATCTCCTGAATGGACTAGGCTAGGCGTAAATATTCATAGACCATGGGTATAAAAGTTCGTATCACCAGCGGCTGCTCCAGAATGTCATTTTTGGGGGGAGGGGGACTGAGGGCAAAGAAAAAGACCGGGGCGCGCGAAGCGCGAGGTCTTGCGGGTGGGGTCCATAGGTCCATGGTCCATAGGGCCCATGGCGGGGCCCAAGGGCGAACCCCGGAAGCTCTGAGCTTTAAGCATACATCTGGGTGAAAAAATAAGTCTCCTCAGAGGTGTATTATTTGTTTTTCGGATGATCTTACTCCAAGGTTAACAACTTTTTTTCTTTGGTAGTATCTTTTTTCAACTGTGCGGTGCCCCAGTACCACGGTACAAGTCAGTGGCCTAACCAGACTTTTTCATTTGGGTAGGGTGCTGGGGATGGCAAAGTGTTGAAGTAGTGTGAAGCTCTAAAGACACCATCTACGAAGAACGCAATCATCAGTTGGCGTGCAGCCTACAGAAATAATTGATGGATGCATTAAAAAAAAAAGAAATTGATGGATGAGAATGAAAAAATAGAAAAATGAAGCAGGCTATAACACGCCGCGTACTGCCAAGACAGGGTAACTTTTGTATCATTAGTGATATATATCAACTCGTTTATAAACAATTTTATCCCCACTTTTTCAACATGTTTAGATGCTTTAAATACGACTGTCTTATTCCTTAATATTTTGCTTTAAAATACGTTTAATTTGCTGAACGTTTAGTTTTTAATTGCTAAAGATGTTTAGTATTCAGTTTAAGTATCGAAACGTGTTTACGAAGTGGGGCAAAATATATGTTCAATTACCAACCGCTTTTGTACAGTGTAACAGGGTAAATTTAAAGTATGGCTAGTGAATAGCCACAAAGGGGTGTCCTGAAAAAAAAATCAAGCACAATTAAAAGTTTCAAGGTTAAAACAAAAAGAAAGTTGAAACTGATAAAGAAGAAAAGCGTTCATAACTATTTCTTTGCAGGTTTTTTATTCATCCAAGCCGTTTCGAAAAAGTATACCTTAGTCTATATATACATTTTGAAAACAACATGTTGTTTAATCAAAGTAAAATAATTACGTACATGAGTTTTAATATCAGGCTGCGGGGATCTCAACAATAAGGCACTAACGGGATGGTAAGACAAATTTGCATCATTGTTACTATAGCCCCCGAAAGCCGCTACGCAGGCTTATTCCTTCGACTTTTCTTCGGATGCCAAGTATTCGGGAATAAAAGGTTAGGCATCTTTAAGGATAGTTACTAGCTTACATCTCATCTAGTAACACATTCCCCGGTGTCTCCAATACCACATCGCAATCCAGTACATTCTAAAAACCAAATAGTGATCATAGTCACACTTAATTAGAGTTAAAATTGCGATTTCACTCCATTAGAATGTTATTTCAATCCACGAATAGTGAAACTCATTCCAAGTGGGGGTGAAAATTAATTTTGTGAGGAGTTTCTGCAGGGTGCACTCTTTTTAAAGAGTGGTCCCTGCAGGAACTTAAGCAAGAGTGCAACTTCCCTCCTTTGGAGTGAATGTCACTCTTTTACCAGTGAATTTCCACTCTATTGGGGTGATCTTTTAACGTTCAACTCTTCTAACGAGTGGAATTTCAATCTTTTTTTATTTTTAGAGTTTACCCATTCCTTATGTCTCAAATGCAATATCGCAAGAGTTACAATAATGCAAATTGTTGTCACTGTATTTTCGAGAAGCTGTGAGATATATTTCACTTCGAAAAGCTGTGAGATATATTTCACTCTGTCTGGAGAGGGTGGTGATACAACAGGCTGTCAGGACTAGACATTGTGATGTTGCACGATTTCATTTCAACTGGAGTTAAAGGAAGTGCCTACTATAAGACCATTCAAGAATTTTTCTCATGAATTAAAGATGTTCTAAACCGGTCAAATTGTTCTTTCCAATGTGTCAGTTCTGGTGCGCTCGGGAGGGGGAACTGAACGATAAATCTGTTTGAAATGCACGTTAACTGAGCCTAATCTGCAGAAAATATTTTCTTATCCAATGATTACAGTAACATAATCAATTAATATTTTGCGGTATATAAATGATGAACTACTTTCCACAGTTTAGCAAAATTTGCGAAGTTGTATGCAGACAGTTGCAAGAGCCTTACAAGAAAAGCGAATACTTAAAGGGTGCGTACGCTTCCACTAAGTGTAAAAGGGTTGGATTCCATTTTTGACGGTTGCCTGCAGTGACGAGTTTTTATCAAGAGGAAATCGACGGAAATCTTTTTAGGAGCGGTCCCTGTAAATCTCACTCCAATCAGAGTGAAACTTCCCTCACTTTTGGGTTGAGTTTCACTCTTTTCGGAGTGAATGTCCGCCCTTTTGGAGTATACTTTGTAACGCTTACTTTTCTAAAGAGTGAAATGTCTCTCTTTTTATTTTTAGTGTAAATCTAAAAAATATCCCATTATTTTCGTTTTAACTGTATTTCCCACCATGTCTCTGGACACAATTTTTACAAGACAAAGCATAGAGTTGTCCTGCATGGATTAGATGCAGTTTGATAACAATAATTACGTCACATATATTATTAAAGGGGGTCATTCAGAAACTGGAAAACAAGGGTACTAGAATTCAACTTGGGCACTGCGTTTTCCGTTTTCCAACTTTTTTTCCAACAGATCAAACTAATTTTTGTTGCTTAATTTACCTGTTTACTATTAAATTTACAGATCAGCATTATTTCAAAACAGATCATATTATATCAAGTGCTTTCCTCGGCATCTAGCCTCGTCTTCTACCAAATAGACACCTCAAAAACAACTTAATAAAGACAATTATAGATACATACCGCTACCGATGTGTAATTATTATATGTCACCTTAAAGGCCTGATCCTCTCACCCCAAACAGTTCCAATTCTCTTAACCTACTTACTTAAGCCCCTCTCACAACTGTTTAAAATTCATCCTCATCAAGACACAATCTCAGTGTATTGTTTCAGGGTGACTTATAAATGACCCTATTGCTCAATGAAAACACTCTCAAAACAGTGCATGCTGTGTTATATGAGCTATGGTACTTTGCATTGTTAGAACTATGCTGCCAATCAAAGAGCTGAGCCAATCGAGAATTTCTGTGGACTACTACAAAAAATTTTCTTTGGGGAGAGAGGATTATCCCTTTAAAGCAGACGTTACCGACCTCTTTCTTTTAGATTGATTTTTCATGCCGCTCTGATAAAAAGACACCCCCTCACCCCCTCCCCCCGAAAAAAAAAATAAAAAATAAGAGAAATGATTTACCGATACAACACGGCAATGTTTAATAATTATACATGACAAAGTTTAAACAGAGTACGACTTTTCCGATCTCTCATCTGCTCTGTAAATCCAAAAAGAGTCATAACCAGGCCTTTAGTCGAGTCCGGACTCGGACTCGTGCGTTCAAAATTTGAAGGACCCGGCCAGAGAGGTTGATATTTTCCTCATTGAAAAAGTACAGGGACTCGAGTCCTTGAAAGTTGAAATTGCCAGACTAAGTGACTCAGACTCGCCTACAGGTCTGAAAATAAGGGACAAATAAAAAATTGCGACTGAATATTCACTCAAAAAGACTGAGAATGACCCTTTTGCTATTAAAAATTTCACCCTCAATTTTGGTTTTTCCTGTAATGTCATCTCGAACATAGTGGTTTCTCATTTAAAATGTTTTACAGCATACCTAAGCAACAAGGCGGAACACATGCATGTGTCATTTTTATGAAGAAGGCTCCGTCTAAGTTACTGTCGCAACTATTTTTTTTTTCAAAATCGCTCCTTACGATTAATATCTATGTTGCTTGATACAAAAAGAAACCTAAAATTATGAGAAAAGAACGTTCGATATATTTAAAATGAAAATTTCTTTTAAGAGTTGTACAAAAGTAAGAACTTTGTCAGATTTTATTTTAGAAATTACCGTAATATTAAATATTGTATGTACTCTTATTTACATGTGAGTTGATTGCGCTTGCGTACAACAGGGCAAAGAAACGGAAATGATTCCTGCGTATATGGCACAGGCTTTGGGGTAAATCTTACCTTCAAGAAGAAAATTGTAAAGGGGTCGAATATAGAACAAAAGAAATGCACTGCTTTTATTTACAATTAAAAAAATATTTAGAGTTTACAGTCCGATAAAATAAAAGAAAAATCAAGACCTTCTTAATCAAAATAAAGTGCAACATTTAAATTGCATTTCACGTTTTGTGTGTCTTTTAAAATAAGTATAAATTTACATATGCACCCATGCATATTCAATTATTTCTAATCATGAAGATAATGTTTATGTAACAGCTCCTGATTAAATTCTCCTTCAAATGAAAACTCAAGTCTAATACTATTTCAAACATAATTGCATCGCTATGCGATTTATGCAACGTTATAATATAAGAATAAATTCTGAATAAACTAAAAAAACTTAAATTTCTTCTAATCTACTTGATCAATTGGACGAAGGGCACTGCGGTTTGAAATTGTTCTTGTGAGGGTCAAACATTTGTGTATGTTTAACCCAAGAGAACAACTCTTTAATTCCTTCGGCCAGAGCCGAAAAACACTTTTTCAAAATATCTGAAACCTTTTGAAAATTATCAGATAAATTTCAAAAATAGTAAAGATTTCATCTTTTTGTCTCTATTTAACTATTTTACTACCTGAAAACAGCTATCGAATTTTTATCGCTGATTGCAGCCCTGCCAAATTTCAAGAACATTCTTCGCGCGAATGTAAACAAAGACCTCCCGGATTGAACGCTGAGCCGGGCGACACCCATCAGCCCATTGTCTGACAAGCCTCGCGGTTTACAATCACTCCTGGTCGCCGCTCCCCTTTTTCATCGTCCTAGACCTCAAGCAGTTTTATGCGTCCTTTGTCTCACTGTTCGACTCCCACATTCACCCGGTTTTGCCTTTTCCGCCAAAAGTCTTCTCCTAGTTGAAACACCAGTAATGATTGGTCAAAGAAAGCCTAAGCCAATGATAGGGTGAATTTGATTGGTTGGATTAATCGATCACGCCTGTCTGCGGAGAGAGGAAGACCAAACAAAGAACTTAAGAGACGTCCCATAGGTGGATGAATGAGACAAAAAGTTTTAACACCCCGTCCGTTCTTTTGTTGTCAAAATGACCCTAAAAGTCGATGAAGAGTTTTATTACTTGTAAAATTAAGGGCTGTTTATCTTCTTTTACAAATAAGGAAGAATATTGCGTTTTGCTTCTCCTTGTGTAAAATAGAAAACACTTACACAAAACAAAAGGACGTAATAAACTTGAATATTAATATCTATGTAATAAAATTAATAATTTGAAAGACTCATATCACAGTATGTTCAAAGGTTTCTTTACCTGACAATATCAAATAAAATTATTCACTCGGATACTATATCATAAGATAAAGTTGTTTCTGTTAAAAACGGCAAAATTCTAAGTAGATTTGAATAGTAAAAAAGGTTGGCAAATATATGACAAATATATTTGAATCTGTGCTGACAATGTTACAGAATTCTTATACATCCATATAAATACAGTGCAGTTAGGCTTAGGCTTAATTATGTTCTCGTTATCAATAACTGGAGATCAGAAAATCAAAATATCCACATTTTGTACTCCATTCCAGAGTTGAGACTCTCTTGTCCGAAGTCTAGGCAACTTCACGCATTTCTACAGACCGAGTTTACTACTGTAAGTAACAACGCATGCCGCTGTTTCATGGTAATGGGGGAGGGGTTCAGAAGTTTTCAAGTAACACATATATCAAAGCTATTACTCGGTCAAGACTTGATCACAAATTTGATTCGTTTCTACCTGTCTACTACTCTGATAAACAATAACTTTTATTACATTACTTCGGTATCAAATAGATCTTTGCATTCAATGTTATCTTGTATATATAAAGGCAAGAAATATTCTAATTAATTACAGGCCAAATGCACTCGCTCTAGACGTACTTAAAAAACAGTTGCTAAATCTCACAGTCCTTTCTACTGTCCCTCCAAGTATTTTTCATTTTAGCTCAGGACAAAATACTGCGTATATCAGGCTAATTAAAGCAGTGACTCCTGGGTAGATTTTGAAAAACATAAATGCCGCGTGATTCTCAAGAGCCAATCATGAAATAGGATAGTCTACTGGAGATACGAATTTAAAAACTTGCAAGTGTAGTGTCCCCAGACTTATTTTGAAGCAACAGCTAAATCTCACATTTTTTCTCTTATTTCCTGTAAAAGTATCTTTCATAATATATTGGGACTTCAGTATTGAATATTTAAGATAAATCAAGCAGTTACTGCTGCTAAAATTCACATTTTAGGAGAAAAATATTGTCACATGACTCTCAAGAGCCAATCATGTATCAGGATAGTCTACTACACTACGCAATGTTGGAATGATTGCATTTCCTCTTAAAGGTTACTGGTCCATAATCCTCGTGTTGGCTGGCTATAAATTGTAAGTAAACTCGCATTAGCTTGCAGAGCAGTCGCTCTCTACCTGTTTACATTCTTTTCAAAGTCAAAACATTTGATTGTACTGTGTGACAAGGTCAAAGCGTCAGTGTACAATTACTAAACATGGTGGGCACTACCTTGGGGTCCAAAGTCTTTGCGCACCCCTCATTGCAGATTGTCTTGAAAAGCGTAACGCAGTGGACGTCCCGAAAGGTAAAGTATTATCTACACTGGCCTACTCACGCCTTCGATAATTGGTACATGTGAATGAGTAAGCACGTACATCCACGCAGACTTACAATTTAATCTAGAGGGGAAAAAAATTATTCTTTGTAAACTTCGTAAACTTCGCCCCTCTCCAGCTTTCCCGAAATACTCTCAGGGGGAGTATTTTACAGATAACTACCTACAGGTAATTGCCGCTATTCACAATAATTTATAAGTTGAATTTCTGAGGCGAGATTGCATAGGATGGAATCTTATGGGGGAAGAGGGAAACTCGGTGATGACGCTATATAAACTGCAGCTTAAATTTTGAGCAGATTATCCTCCACCCCCACCCTCATTTTTCGGAAAATATCCTTCTTTTCTATACTTGGCCGATTCGCCGTTCAGCAACTGAATTAATTATAAAACAATATTTATTTGTACTTAACATAGATTTTTTTCGTAACTATGTTGTAAATAATCTGAGCAATCAATGAATTAAGCCAGAGTTCCTTTCAAAGTAGGGGGTGGGGGAAACTGGTGTGAAGTGAAATCATCGACCTTGAGCGGATTTCAAAGGAAGGTTTTCCCTTTCTTTTTTATTAATCTTCTTTTTTTAGTTTTGAAAAATTGGGTGCACTTATGTTCGCAATTTTTTGCCACCTGCGCTGCCCTTTGGAATAAAATATATATGTTAGAATAAATTAAAGCATTAGAGGAACAAAAGTAAGATAAGCACTAATGAGGGGGTATGACTTAATTCCCCTCTCCCCGTTACACAAACGTCAGCAATAAATACTTGCAACTATAGAAGAAATGCAAGAGATAATCTAGAAAATTATTTGCACCTCAAATTGATACCCTTCAAATCTAAAAAGATAAGTAAAAACCAATTCATGTTTCTTCTGCTCCTTTCTTTTTCCCCCGAAAATCTCATTGTTGTAATTCCTCGTTCTAACTCGGGAAGTTGGGGGGGGGGGGGGGGGGTGAGGGCTATGTCGGATGGTGTTAGACCGTACCGTACAACATGGACATTTCAAAGTAATTTGATGTCTACATTGCCTTGCAATCCTAAGACTATGCATGAAAATTTGCTTCTTCACAAAAAAAAATATTTTTGCATACTGTACTTTTGTCACCGTGCGTTAAAAAATACCGCCTGCCTGATACCCACATTGTAAATGTTAAGTTCATTTGCGTGGATTCCAACAAAAGTTACATTAAGTAAATATTTGAATCAAATGAATTATGTTATCCTAAAGAAGGAGAAAAGAAATAATATAAAAGAAGTTAGAAAAAAGGTGTTTTTCAAGTTTAGATTGAAACGACCACATAACAGCTGTGACGTCACAAAGGACTTGTCTCTTTATAAATACCTGCGAAAGAAGTTTTAGGCGACGGCCGATGAACAAATATATAAAAAACGCCTTGAAATAAAATGAACTGTTTGAAACACTTTTCGAAAATACCTTTCTTTTATAAGAAAGAAGGAATAAAAATTCAACTTCCGGTTTCCATCATGCATTCGCCGTCATTATACTATACTCAACAATATTCTACAGGTGTCATTCCTTCCAAATTCCTTTTCTGAATCTACGGTATTTTGATTTTTTTGTTATCAAGTGGCCCTATTGACGTCTGTCTTAAACCTTAAACGTCAACAATGATTCCTTACTTCACCTTGAAAAAATGGACTTTGGCTGGCTTAACATTCCTTGATCAACTATATTCCATTACTTGAGCTTAAACCTTTACAGTACTCCCTGCATTAATCGTATTGTAGTTTCGCGAAAAGTACATACAGGTATTGGGTGCATGTAGCAAATATATGTATTCTCAGCATTGTAGATTCAGTGAACCATTACTACGCCACTTTACAATAACTGTTGCGTCTCTTTATTAAAACTTCTCAAAAACCCCTCTAAAAAATGTTTTAGCTGGGAATACGTTTTGAAGAGAAATAAAAATCTATTAATGTAAAAAAAGAAAACAAAATAAATAAAAATATATGAAAAGGTGGAACGTTTAATAAGAGACCGTGATTTTGTCATAACATCTTATTTTTTGTTTTATTTGTTAATTTTATTTACGGCATAAAAATATTAAATTTGTCGTGTTGGTAGTATTTTCTCCCTTGCCCACTTTCTTGTAATATATATATTCCTAATAGAACATCAATGATGTGTCAACCAACTTACCCCCCACTCACCCTACATCTAAAAACAATAAAATACTGTGATTAACATATAGATATATTAATTAGTTATTCCATAATTTTTCATTTCAAAATAAAAAAGTAAGGTTAGACAACAAAGAAATAAAAATAGAACATATCTGACTGAGTTATTTCAATAAACAGTTCAAACATGTATAACGTTATGTACCCTAAACAATTATCATAAAACCTGAACTCCTGGGGTAAAGCAACTCTAACTTCTAATGAACGCGTTAAAATTGCATGAAAATTAAATTCTTTGACTAAATTTGGATGGAAAGAGGAAAAACTCCGTGAAAAACAATTTATAATGTGTACTTGGTTTTGTTAAAGCAAGTTAAAGTAAATGACGCAATGTATTGTCGATTCACATTTTAGTTCAAATTATTGTACAGGAAGCATTTATTACAATCACCGAGGACTAGTATGTTGTAAAAATAAAAGTACGCAATCTCCAAATAAGATGATGATTTTAACGAAAAAAAAAAAATAATAAAAGTCCATTTGATAATAACGGTTTTGCTGGTAGCCAATTACCGTGCAACTGTAAAAAATCTTACAAAACTTCCTCGGAGATCAACACAGATACTATAAAAATCTCAGGCCTTATTTTAAATTAAAACTATTTGAACTATTGATTTAAATTTTATTCATAATTTAATTTAAAAATTATCATTTTGCCAAATTCTTTACGGTACCTTTTAAGATTGAAACTCTATTTTCAAATATATGTATCGGTTTCCCGTTCAAAATTTTATATTCAAGTTTCATCATTGTATAAATAAAATTTACAATAACAATAAATATGTTACACTTGAAAAAATAAGCCCCGAATTATCAAGTCAATTAGTAGTAATTATTCATTCATTGCTAATTAAATTAATAAAGTAATCCCCAAAACGGGCTGTAGTCCATTCTGCACTATTAACTCTAATATTGAAAAATTCCGATGGAAAGTGTTGCCCTTTATTCAACATTTGTAAAATATAAATCTTTGAATTAATAAAAAAATCCTGCACGATTAGAAAAATCGAACTTTTTAGGTACCTGTACTCAGCATGGTAAAAATCAATGCGACAATAACAAGGATGATAATGCATAGTAATTGTTAAGCAGAATCGTTCCCAGAGATACCGGTTCTTAAACAACTATGACGTTTTTTTTTTTTTTTTTTGTATTCCTTTTTTAATGAAAGCTTAAAAAGGCAAAGATGTATTTTCGAAATGTTATCCCATCAATTACGAAATCTCATGATGTTAGAGTTATTAAATATTTATAAATAAATAATACACACACAACTTTAACTTTGATAGGCCTAAAGGAAATATATATGGTTTCGTATAAACCTTTCTCAATAGAATACTGCGTACATGAGACTAATTAGCATACGCATTAAGACCATACAATTTATTAACTTGAAAATGGAGAATTTGTTCTCAATTTGAGATTAAAAAAGATTCTTACCTTTGAATATTTTTAATCGGCATCATGATTCCAATTAAACCAATTTGTAAAGTTCGCCAGCTCAGCTTCTTCCGGTGACAATGGCTCACTAGATGCAGACCCGATAGGAGAACGAGCAGGTGACGATGAGGTGCTTGTTGCACTGGGGGATGGTGTCATCTGATTGTCGTGGCTAAAGACGGCATTTACGGCGTCGTTTTCGTCGAGAAGTTCTTGCAGGTGCTTGATGTATTCGACGGCCGATCTCAAGGTTTCCACTTTACTCATCTTTTTATTCTTTGCCCCATCGGGCAATTGGCTTCTCAAACTGGCGAAACCGTTATTTACAAGTTTTACACGATTCCGTTCTCGCTCGTTACGTTTTGCCACTGCAGCAGGGGCCGGTTGAGATAGATACCCCAGTTGTCCAAAATGCGGTCTTCTTTTCGCCCGCATGAAGCCAGTGTGTGTTGTCCGTTTGTTACCATGGACTTCCTTTAAGCGTTTAGCCACAGCCTTTGAGGATTTGGAAGTGGTCCTACAGTGGTCTTGTATTTGAGACAAGGAGGAACTCCCCGTCCCACAAGGCGTAAAAGCACTAAAGAAAGGTGGCTGAGGCTGGAAGAGCGAATTTTGAAGAAAAGGGCTATCCATTTGCAGAAAAAAATCACTGTCAATGTCTACTCGAAAAGTACCAAGTACATACAAAATTGTCAACCCCGACTGTTCTCCTTTTTCCAAATTGAAGACTTAAAAATTGACACAAGTTAAAAAAAACTTGAAGCCCTCATTTACATCTTGCAATGAAAAGTGCTTTCAAACTTTTTTATTACACGGTAGGGCTGGTGATGCAGAATGCAAGAAAATCAAATCAAATTGCTGGTGTGCAAAAAGGAAATTGCTCCGAGTATGTCTTCCTTACAATTTAGCTTTTGAACAACTCCGACGAAATCTGTTCACTACGCTTGCGAATAAAATAATGATGGTGTAGTTTCACGGGAGGCGGTGACAAATTGCGTCAAATCAGACATTTCATGACAAGTTGTCGATTTTTCCAGTTTGTCGAAATAACCTTTAAACTTTACTTCTCCCACTAGCAACTGGTTGTAAACATAATATTCGTTTATTATGTTCAATCTAGTTGGAACGCCTCAAATCCAAGTTCTCTCCGCTTCTATTTCTCTATTTCGAAACAAGAGGTCCCGGAGACGGAAAAATGAGGGACCTAGATTCGCTACCCAGTCTAGTCTCCACCCACTTTCTGAATGATAAAAAAATCAATTGCAAAATTGTGAGCCTTTTAAAACCCGCTTAGTTGTAAAGGACTTCACTTCAGTGCTTGTCAATGAATAGAGAGCCTTTATTGACGGATCCCTATCGGGGGCCTCTCGCACGCGAGTGGGTTCTCTTGACATGCGCCATTTGCATAACAAAAGATGCAGTAGTTTTCATTGGTTCTCTGTGAATTGGCAAGCCAAATAATAAACTTTGTTTACTTAGGAGTAAAGGTGCATTGTCGTCTTTCGACCCGATCTGTATAGCATGGTCTTTTTGTAAACCCTCTATTGCCCTGTCTTTGTATACCCAAGCCTTTTGAGGTTAAAATTAACATAAGCCGCGCGTGCCAGGCTTGTTGTGAACACGTACCTTGTGTAAAGTGAAGATACTATAATAAGATAAAGGGCGACAGAGGGACTAGGCCAAAGTGTGGTTTACTCCCGTATAGCCTATAGTAAGTTTTACGCATGATAACGTTTTAAAGGCCTTCCACACATGATGCACCCCATTGACGTCGCAGAATTGATCCTTGTGTAACACGATTTCAGGGGATCACAAGCCTATTAAACTGTCCTACTGACAAAGATGCGTAACAGATGTTTTGTGATTTATTATGCTACAAAATGACATACTTTATGTCTTGAAGACACGTCCTCCTTATTTAATATATTCTTTACTTTTCATCTCTTGGCTAAACACTTAATCTCATCACAAAGGAAGTTTATTTTGTTGAATGCTGCTTCCAGAACACCATAGATTTAAATCGTTTTAAGATTTTAAGAAGCCTTCCTAACGAATGCAAGTAAGATTACTACAATAATCTTTTTATTTGCACAGATGTTGATTTTAAGACTTCAGAGAGAACTCCCTGTTTTGATGTTACATCCCAGACTCTAAGAAAGAAGAGAGTGGGGTTAGAAGGGTAAATGTGTAAAATCAACAAGAAAAGAACGAAAATTTACGCCAAAATAAGTGATGTTCACTCCAAAAGGGCGACGTTTCACTCATGAAGTGCATACAGGGACCACTCCTTATAAAGAGTGATCACTGAAAGCCCTCGTTAAAGAGGGAGTTTTCACTCTTCTTGGTGTGGATTTCCCTATTCTTGGTTAATAAACACTCCAATGGAGTGAATTTACATTTTTCACTATGTTAGAGAGTGACTAATTTCACTCCTTTGTTTTTAGAGTGTGCCGTCTCGGGAGTTGCTAGGTTAGGTCATTAATCCCTCGTCCAGTTCAGATGCGAAATCAGAGTGACAACAAGGCAAGTTCTTAAAGGCAAATGCTATCCGGGTACAAGTATTGGAATTATTGGGCCACGTCACTTCATGCCAGGAACCAGAGGGGACTCACTGACCCCACCCCCTTGAAAGTTTGAATTGACAATAAACTTTTTACTCATTTGGCCCCTTAGAAGACTTTCCTGCCCTGCGATTGCTACCCCCCCCTCCCTCGCCTTCAGTAATTCCCTGACTTGACTGCGGGCCTACGTCATCTTAATTCCGGAATGACTCAGTGCCATGTCATTCATATGAAAAATATTTTTGTTCACTTTTTTGTTGATTTCAAGCAGAAGTTGATCTTGTTTTACATTTTATAGGTCGTGTTTATTTGTTTTTCCTTCCTTATTTGCACAAAAACCAATAGGCCTAATAAAAACAAAGGGCGATCGAAACCGCAAGAGATCGGTAAGATTAATAACATTTTGTGAAATAAATTTCGACTGACTCTCTTGATACCACTGTGAGCAGTGACGTAGCCAGGATTCCTTTCAAGGAGAATGAAGTCTGTTCGGTCTGGAAGGATCTAAGGAGTTTCCAGGCTTTTCCGACCCCTTTGACACTTTTTTTTTTAAATTAGGGGTCTGTCTGGTACCCATATGCTATCTTTTGAAGAAACTTGGTTTGAAGTTTTTAAATGTATTTTAGGAGCTGAAATTTCATCGGGGGAGGAGGGGGAACTGGCCCAACCCCCACTACTACCCGGTAGCTGTAGCATGTGAGGGAGCCATCCTTCGAGTATCCCTACACCGTAAAAGATAACACGTAACACTTAAACGTATTAATAGCTAACCGCTGTACAGTGAAGGCATGAGGGTTTGTTAATTTAACACACTAACGCGTTATCGGTAAGGCAATTAATACGTTCAAGTGCAAATGATTTTAATGTCAGGTGGTGTTAAAGCTTAATAGCCCCTTAAAATGTTAATTGCCTCACCGTTCCGAGCATGGCGAGAGCCATGGTGCCGTGCCCCGCGGAGCGAACTCTGTTTTTCAGGTTTTCAGCTCTTCAGCTTCCAAGACGAGCAAGGAATATGCCGCAGGCAGCCGAGAAAAGCTGGCCGATGACTGACCGTTCGAATATGTTGCATTTGATTTTAATCCACAGTGCACCTGTACAACGGTGTTTGGTGGCTTTTCATCATTCACATCCCCGTCCCGTTCAAGGAACCAGAGGGAAAATGATTTTGAGGTTGAGGTTGATGTTGAGGTTGGATTGGTGGTAGGAATCATCCGACATAGAATTTGTTATTCATAAGTTATCCATTTGGACTTCAAAGGTGCAATAATTCGTGTCGTTCCAGTGAGCTCTTACGGTCGTTGTAGGTCACTCACTGTGGTGAACAAATTAGTTTTAGATGACTTTTGATTTAGACGGGACTGACAATCTGATTAAACTGCGGAATTTTCTTAGGAGCAATTTTGATCCATGTTATTGCAATAGCCCGTGTAGCTGTCGTTGATTGATAGGTTTCTGCGACCACCTTTCCGGAAGTAAAAGTTCGTCTCTCCAGATCAGGGGGTTTATGATTGAAAGAATAACGGTGATATGAATAATATTCTGAGGCAATGAGGTTGAATAACATGTTTTGAATTGTGGATCAGAAGATATGTTTCCAATTTTTCATTTGTAAAGGTCTTCAATTTGAAAATGAGTAACATATTAGCAATCTAATTGGGTTGTACCCTCTGCTCATTGCACAGAATAAATCGATGTTTTGGAAGGCTCGCTGAGAGCTGAGGAGGCAGTGAGCCTGAAAGGGGGAGGGGAGGAAGAGGTAAGGGGGGGGGTAAGAAACCACCCGAAATAAAATTTTAATCCATAAGCTGTGAGTTCCTCTTATATTTGTGATTGGCTAATAATGAAGTTAAAGATCACGTTCTCAAAGGCTTCATTATGCAGTGCTTTGTAATCACCATTAGGTCTATTTCAACTTGGCCTCCAAATACACTTGGGTGCAGATTCATGACCTTGAATTTAATTGGAAACGTGCTGAATGATGATTGTACACGCGCCCGTCACTTTAGATAGCCTGTATATATATATATATATATATATATATATATATATATATATATATATATATATATATATATATATATATATATATATATATATATATATATATATATATTACATAGTGCAAAGTAAATGCCGTTGTTAAAGTAATGGGTTTTTGTTGTGAATTGAATAAAAGGAAGAAAAGATACATGAAACTTTATAAGAAATATGTCAAAATTATAAGACTGTTCATTAAATATATAACACGTCCAACCGTTATCTCTGGAAAACGATGATGCTTCGTCTCGTTAAATTATTTTTCTTGTTAGAAACAGCGTGCATTATGTGGCAACGCGTCTGCGTGTTAAATATTCACCGACTGAGCGGGAGTGTGACGGGTTTAGCCTAGCGTCATAAAAGTACCGCCAAGGGCTCACTTGTGCGCTCTGCATGTGAGAGGCTTTTCACATGACGTCATAATACTCTCCGGCGGCCATGTTGGAGTACATGTAACTACGTAGTAAACCATACGGGACGCGCTTGCTCGTTGAATTTGTACACACCGTGCATATCACAGTGCACACTGTGCAGTGCGTTCGGCACAAAGCCACGTGTATTTGGCATGAATGTCCTCCAGCATGGCGGTTCCATGACGCAATTGCAAAGCCTCTATATAGATTGTAAACTTGTTTTAAAGGGGCTATCAGAACAGGCGCGTAGCCAGGACTGTGTCATAGGGGGTTGGGGGCACGACAAGAGGGGAAAGTCTAAGGATAGAAAAAAAAGGCTATTTTAGGTGTTTCTTGCATTGCAAGGTTGGGTCATGGGGGTCTAACCCCCATCCCCCTCCCCCAGGTCGACGCCACTGCAACACAATTAAAAAATTTCACTACTAAAATTCTGCAGTGCATTTGTACATTGACTAATACTAACAGACAATGATCCGTGATCATTTTCTAACGTCGGGATTGGTTACAGCGCGGTGAAAGATGTCTAGTCCGGCATCTGTTTGGAATTTTGTTACCAGACAGAAATTCAGAAATTCTCATTCAACAACCATTATTACAAAATTAACTTTTCTTCAAACCTGAAAGAACTCTTCATTGTTTCTATTCTGGTAAGCAATCTGTTTAGATGGGAAAGACAAGATTGCCGGAACAAAAGCTAAGTATCATCTGTCAAATTCCGGTTGCCCCTTTAAAGGCCCAGTTCTCTCACTCCAAACAGTACCAATTCTCCTAACCTTCTTACTAAAGCCCCTCCCATAATTGTCTGAAATTCATCCTCATCCAGATACAATCTCAGTTTATTGCTCCACGGTAAGTATAGAAAACTAATCAAAACACCCTCAGTACCGTTCAGGCTGTGTAATATAAGCTTTGGTACTATGCATTGTTTGAATTAGCTGTCAATCAAAGACCTGAGCCAAATGAGAATTTCGATACCTCCTTACCAGCATTGTAGTTTGGGGTGAGAGGTTTGGCTCTTTAAGGTTAGTTGCACTCTTATAAATGAGATGTTAGAGTCTTTCTGTTGACATGACAATTCGACGCAGTTACACTGAAGTTGTTTGTCAAAGGGGTGAGTCTATCTTGGTACTTCTGGCCTTTCGAAACACCCACGCCCGGTTTGGGCAAGTTATTAATGGTACAACGGGCCCAATATAAATTATGTTAAAAAAGTTTGCTTCCCGTACTGCCGTATAGTTTCCTTTTATGATATTGACATGAAAAAAGCAATCTAGATCATAAAGATGTTTGACAGCCTAGGTAAGATGCATAGAAGTTTATAATACCGATTTATTAACCTTATCAGACAGGAACATTATAAAATGTGAGAGGGGTGTCGACTCCTCTCTTGAAAATTTTGGCATTTTCAAAGGTAGTGAAATGCAATTCGGTGCACTCTAGCGTATGAAAAGACAGAATTTTCTGCCATGGAAATTGATGGGAACGGAGGAAAATTTAGCCGTGAAATGAAAAAAGGGGTATTTTCCTCAGTTTGGGCGGGACAAAACGATACTTAACTGCCACACACCAGCAGGGACGTAGATTTCTTTTCAACTTTATTTTTTTTTTTGGGGGGGGGGGGGTTGGCTGGATGAAAAATGTCAAATTCGAATTATCCACTCGAAGTGTTCACATCGAACGCAAAGCGCGAAACCTTACACGGGTGGAGTCCAGAGGCAAGGCCCCGGTGGAGGTCAAGGGGGGAAATCCCCGCTTTGGGGTTTTGACGTCTTAGAATTCCCTGGAAGACTGTTTTAAGGGGTAAATATCAGAGGTTATGTTGATAAAGGGTATGAAGCGCTAAATAATAATATTATTGATATAAACTTGGTTGAAGACATTCCTCAGCCTACCCATAGATGAATATAACTTAAAGGCCTTAGAGAGTTTGGGGGAATTCGGAAATTGATGGGAATGCGAACCCATTCATCAGTCACCCATGTGTCACTGAGACCATTGAGTGTAAACAGTCAATTGCGCTCGAGGCGAAACTAAGTTTTGCATTAGAAATATTGTAAAATCTACTACAGTTTTACAACGTGACTCTAAATGCTATTGAGACTGATCATAATGGGTAAACAAAAGAAGCAGAGATTGAATTGATCTCAGGAAACTTGGCAAATTGTAAAAAAAACTAGAAATTGATGAGGACCCATCCATAATTCGTGCCAGCGAGTATTTCACAGAACTCCTGAAGAGAGAGGATGAAGAATATTTTTCCCTTAGAAGAGATACAAATTGACGAATGCGAACACATGGGTGCCGAAATTATGTATTAAAATTAATTTATTTCCACGAAGGAATCTGCGTCTAGACATCTCACAAGGAGAACCCGCTGCCTGGACATTCGATAAAACTTAACATTTTCATAAAAGATGATGTCAAAAACGAGGAAGGCAAAAATACACCCCTTTCGTTGCGCCCTGCAAATCTGGGGGCGATGCGCTCTGTTTAACAAGAAATTTCCTAACTGACTAACGATCACCCTAATCCCTAACCTAACCCCTAACCTCACAAAGAATACAATTGATACAATACAATGGCAACAGCCAGTGGCTGAGCTAGGGTTTTCGGTCAGAGGGGGCGAAAATGGTCTGCAGGGGCGCTTCGATGGAGTAAATACCCTGAGCTTCAGCACGATCGAAGCCACGACTTTTCAGACTTTCCATTTGATTTTCCGCACCAAGTAGAAGACTACTTTGTCATTTCTCCTCAGCAAGTTTTTCTATGAAAGCATGTTTAAATTTTTCTATCCATGGGCCTCCGCAGAAGAAAATTCGGGGGAGGAGACTAAATTCTTTTTTTTTAGGGGGGGGGGGGAGCTCCGAGCCACCGTGACTTAGGGCTGAGCGCGAGAAAATTTTGGCCCCAATTGTCAGATCGATGAAAATGACATTTCTAAAGCCTATCTACATAAATAAATAGGGAAAACACTAAGTGGAATGATGTTAATTTTTCTTCGTCTTTTTCTCTATGTTTTCTTCGTTTTTTGAGGTTTTTTATTTTCCAGGGGAGGCCAAGTTCCCCCTTTTGTCCCTACCTGCGAACGCCCATGTTTCTATCCCTCTCTTCACATTCTAGAATGAAGGCAGTCATTATATTTTGTGGGTTGTTGTCAGGTCTCGATTTTAAGATTTAAATGTAATAATGGGCTACTTTGTGAAGATAAAGATTAAACCTGCTAGAGCTAAATAGTAAGCAATCTTACAGAGGGAAAAAGTTATGGAAATCAATCACCGTTAGGTGTACATTTTTGGCATCTGAAAATCAAGATAAGTACACTAAGAAACATTAATTGACGTAATTTACATCATGTGACCACTCTGAAATAGCCATTAATTAAGTACATTGAACTGTTAAAAAAAATATCCAAGACAAGGGGTCTGCTTGGCTCTCTAGATACCACATTCATAATAAATAAAAGTAGCCTAAACCTAAGCTTTTTGATGCAATTTTTGGCTTTTGAGACTAGAAATAGGCATTTTCATGGGATTATCGTGCAGTGTCAGAAATAGCCATTTATCATGAGAATGGTCACTTGAAGAAAAGCAAAATGGAAACTGCTCATTATAACTTTTAAACCATTACCAGTATGATAACAGTTTTATTATATTTTAAGCTGAATGTTTTCTTCAAAGGTTTGAAAAGTGTTGTGGAAGCTATTTTGGTATCTTTATAAACTCTTTTTATTGTCAATGTTGACAATATTATCCCCGACGACAAGAGGGCTATTTGCGCTACAATTATTGTTGCGCCCGTTGCAACATCTTTTTTGGCAGTGAGGGTAAATTTATCGTCAGTCTGTGTATTTTGTAAGCTTATAATCACGCTTGGCGTGGAAGCAATGAACTTAGCACAGCGACAACATTCACAGGTGCGTATAAAGCATGAAGATT
The DNA here is from genome assembly GCA_037179385.1 of Holothuria scabra. Taxonomy (NCBI): domain Eukaryota; kingdom Metazoa; phylum Echinodermata; class Holothuroidea; order Aspidochirotida; family Holothuriidae; genus Holothuria; species Holothuria scabra. The sequence continues at coordinate 27,697,503 of CM074197.1, forward strand.
TGTTTCGGCATAACCTATCCCTATATTACAGAAGATGGCCTTTATCATAAGGAAAAATAAGGAAAAATCATTGATTTCTAACATGTATCTATGTCTCAGGTGATCAAAACTACATTTAAAGTTATATCACTAGTTTTAATTCTGTGTATGTTGCCATAAGAGGGTACAAACTGGCAAAGGCGTACGGGAGCCTTTCAGTTTGAGAGAGGGGACAGTGGACTCTCTGCCTGCAATGCAATCCTCCCCGAAAGACCATAGAAGCGAAGCGCCACTGCTCAGTTGGTGTAGAGGGCGCAGAAAATTTGGAAAACTCGCAACCCTCCTTACGGCCAGAAATGACATTGAAAGGAAGACTTAGTGGGGCGCCGTCATTAGTTAGTGCGGAGCTTGCAACAAATTTTTAAAATTGCAATTCCCCAGACAGCTGGATATGCCATCATCCCCAGGTTTGTATAATGTAGAATTTTAGCAGGCCTTTTGGGTGGCTGTCCATTTGCAATGAAAATTTGAAATCAATAAAAACTGAAAAAGTTCAAAATGATCGGAAATGTGTCTAATAAAATGCCGGGGTAGCTAATTTGGTGTGAAGAAGGGAAAAAAGCCATGAAGTATATCATTAAAGGGCAGGAGCAGTCATCCCAAATTGAAGAAGTGTAGTAGACTGTGCAGTTTCATGACTGGCTGTTGGGAGTCATGTGACAATGTTTTTTCTTTTCAAATGTGAAATTTACCAGAAATAACTGCTTGGTTTACCTTGAATACGCAATAGTAAAGTCATAAAATGTAATTAAAGATACTTTGAAGAGAAATAAGATGAAAATTGAGTTATTTAGCTTTTTCTTCAAAATAAGTTTGGGGGACTGCTCTTTACCTTTAAGGTCTCACCACTCAATATTAGGGTAGTTTTCATAGAGCGTCAAGTGCACACCCTCAAATGAGTAGTTCTTTTTACTCTACTTTGGACAAAATTTTGTCAGGATAGCCTGCCAGCTGGGAAATGAAAGTCCATGAATATGAAAGATAACTTGCCCGAGTGTGGATGTTAAAAATTTGGGTAAGATTGATGGTGATTTAGACCGTTTAAAAAATTGGTCTGAAATGGGGAAGATTTTCCGTGTTTGGGAAGAGACTAAGGGTGGGTGTACCCTACAAAAACTTTAAGTCCTTCTAGCTCAATATCTAAATGGTCATGGTATGGAAATTTTGTAGTGCCATGATGGGCAAACTTGTCAGCTATCAAGTGATGGGTGTCTTGAAATAGCTGTGAATTTTGACAAGGCTGCAGGGACCTCGTAACGGAGATAATTTAGTGTGTAAGTCAATGGGGAATTATTGGGGGTTTGAGACCATAGATAATTGCACTCTAAAGCGGTATTTAGGAATTAGACGTTTTTCTTAACACTTTTGCCCCAACTCTGTAAACATATTCAAGATGTTAAACATTCGTATCTAATTCCTTAACACATATTTGGAGACGTGGAGTGTCAAAAGGAGGGTATGTTAAGTTGCAAAGAAATTTTTCACTGAACATTGCAGGTATAGACGAATCCGATTAGCGCTTGTGTTTAGTGATTGTAGGCGGCCATTTGTAGGGTCCATCAGGCTTAACTTGTCTTCATTTATTGTTCACATGAACTTCACACCCTCTTATTTAGTGAAATTGCAGAATTCAAGATACAAATTAGTGTACAACCATTCATGATACAGGTAAGCAAAGAAATTGAAATATTAAAAGGTGATGGACCCCAGTTATGGCCGACTGAAATCAGACTATCCATTGCTTTCCGGATTCGTGTATAGACGAATCCGATTAGCTCTTGTGTTTAGTAGCTGTAGGCAGCCATTAGTGGGGTCCATCAGCCTCATATCGTCTTCTTTTATTGTTTGATTGAATTTGAAACCCCCATATTCAGCGAAATTGAAGAAATTAAGATACAATTTAGTGTACAACCATCCATGATACAGGTAAGCAAGGAAATTGAAAGACTAAAGGTAATAGACCCCTTTTATGTCCGACTAAAATCAGACCATCACTTGACTGTCCGGATTCATCCACAATATGTCAACATGAATGTGAGTTTTTGTATCTGTCTTTGTTGTGGGACAAGTTGCACCATTGATGGTATAGACCTACTTAAGCGAAAGTACATATTAAGTTTTCTTAGTCTGCAAATGCTCTCTTTTTTACCTTGAACCCAACTTGAAGACAAAAGTAAAAGCGACTGAAGGGCTACGACTAACCTATATCTATCCGTCGTTTAATATATGTGGTTACCAAACCATGAATTTTCAGGAGATTTGTTACGTAGTATATCACCGATATTATTAACTGTTAATTTTCTCTCAGCAAGATACTGACACATTTTAGCTCAGTCATGCCACAGTGTCCCGGTTCTCTTTACACGCCCGATCGGCGTTCCATAAAGACACTCGTGAGTCAACGGGACGTAGACACCCCATAGACGCAAATTGCGTGAAAGTGTCACAGGGCGTAAAAAAGCTTTCATTACCGCTCAGCCGTACACGCTCACCCTTCATCCTCCAAAGCAGATCGATCGATCTGCCTGGATTCCTCCTAAGTCTTTGCTTAATTTTGTCTCGGTTCCGAAAGCATCATGGGAAGGTTACAAATTAAAGACAGACAAAAGCGACCAACAGGTCTTTCGTCTTCGTGGCGTGATGTATCCTGTGTCGCGACCGCCTTGTTTTGTCACCTTTAGTAGTCAAACCCGCGAAATTATCACCTTCCCTGCGTGGCTGGCAGACCGCAACTTTCAATAGCACAATTAATAGCGCATGCGTGGTAAAAGAGCGCGAAATTGGAAAATGAAGCCTGAGGACTTGGGTGTGAACAGTCTGCGAAGAGAGTGTGAGGCCTACATGCATAAACAATTTAACGTTCTGCTTCGGGTAAAAGGGAATGTAATCATTGCAGTTTGAATAAACTGTTTAGGAAGAGAGGGCTGTTTTGGACGGGGAAATTAAAGGTGTTCCATGCCGTCCCGGGTGAGGTTTCTAAGGGAAATAGACAACTGTATATTAATGAATATTTATAATATATGTCTATGAATATTTGAAGACCTGATTTGGTGCAATATTGGAGTATATACTTAGCGGAAAACAATGACTGAGGGTACAAAGAAGTTGAAAAGGGAGGGGTAAGCATACTTCCGCTCCTCCCATTTTTTTGGGGGGGGGGTGGGGATGAGGAGATTTATCCCCTGCCTCTCGACGCTCTTCATATGTCTTTAATAAGAAGTACCCCAATAGTATTCATGCCTTTTAACGTTACGCTACACATCTCTCCAATTTTCCTTTTTAACGATGGGTCTGTCTGTTATTATCTGTTATGATGTTCCAGATGGCAAATACCACATACACTCCAAAAAGTTTACTTTTCAGACTGTTAGATTTCAAGCTTCAAGGGAAGAATCGGTTTGTCATTTTTTTGTAAAGTCATGTTCCCCTCTTGCCTGCCACACCCTTCACAAAACAGCCCTTCTATGTATCCACATTTCCGATAAGCAAATGTTTTACAGCCACTAGAAAATTCATTCATATTATTCTCTATTAATCTAGAAGAGTGATTACACAGGTCGTCTGACATGAAAATAGAAAAGAAATAATAAAGTTTGGTATTTGATGTGAAAAGCACTAAAACCAAAAAGTTTGCCGCAATTCCCATAAAAGTCCGTCAAAAAATGATTATTTTACAACAACCTGATTATTTCTGATTTGCACTTAATCTTACCAGATCCATGATCATGCATAATCATGAGCTCAATATGCATATCTTGTGATGTCTAGGAACGGTTATGCTATTATGATAGCAAATGATATCCTTTTTTTTGAAACCTTCATTTCAAGGAAAATTGTTACATTACTATGTCCTGAGGGTTTTATTTTGAAAGTACGAATCGCGTTACCAAACCCTAAACTAACTGGATAATTAACATATTGGGGATTGACATCAGAAATTTCAACACTGTGCAACACGCCACATTATGGTTTTAGCATAAGCAACAGGTTGCTTGAGAAACAGTCAATTTTTGAGGAGGTATATCTCGAGAACCGTAAAAGGCTGACTTAATTCCAAATGATTTTCCTCAGGAAAGCTTACTCATTAGCTGCCAAGAAAAATCAGGGCTCCTTGCTCACATGTCACACTTTCTCAAAGGACTGATTAAAAAGTTCAATTATATATTCCTTCTGTTTCGATTTAAAATTTTCACTTCAATTTTGGATTGGATCTTAACTTCAATTTTAATTAAAGAATGATTTTTCACTCTAAACTAAGATTTTAGAGAAGAATACACCGCCCGTAGGGCTAGGGAAATCAACAAACAAAAAAGACGGAATAGATTCTCGGGCAACAAGCTCGGAAACCAAAATAAATCAACCCGCTATGCAGCCATTATGACTGATACACACCTACACACTTCATTTAAATCAAATATTTGGGAGATGATATTTTATACTTAGGACACCTATACGAATTGTGCACCCCAGGTTATGACAAAGATGGAGTCCCTGAATAGGTCTACGGTTAGGCCATCCTCGTAGGGGAGGGGTTTTTCACACTTTCAAAAGCGAAACGGAAAGTCACACTGTGTTGCGACGATTCTTTCAATTTTCGTCACGGTTCCGAGACAAAGATATTTTATACAGCATCGTCCCGAAGCGTCAGTGGCAACAGTTATAAATTCCAGTTAATTCATTTTTTCGAAGGTCTCGTCTTATTGTACCAGTCGCGTGTCTGGTGGCAAAGCCTGGTCATTGTGTGTGTGCATTAGCGTACTAACGGCACGTGGCTGGTCTGTTTTCATTGATGGTTGCACACGACACAAATCGAGCGAAAGAAAAAAGCTACTGGAAAATAAAGACGAATTTATTGCCCCATGCAGTGTCAAAGGTTATTGGGTTGCTTCATAGAGGGACATTCCCTTGAGTATTAAAATTATGATTCTCGCCCAAACTGCCTGCGGGCGTTAGGCTCCTCGGGGCGGCGCCCTGCAATTGAGATACTCAATTCGAGTGTCCACGGCGTAGTTCGGGGTTTCAATCTTCTTCGCCTGTCTTCCCAAATCGTCATTTATGAATGTATCACTTCCCCTTATTATTAAATTAAGCTAAGCGGGAGGGGTGGGTGGGTTGGGCACTCATGAATGCCAAAGTTAGGGTTGTGAGGAGATTCTTAATGAAATTAACATCGATGAGGGGAGGGGGGGGGGAGTGACTTCGCACTCCCGATATGTTGAACATTTCTGATTTAAGCAGTTAGAATGGTTCAGTTTGGTGACGGCTGTAATCTTAATTGTAGGCATCACCATATTCCTTAATAATTTTCAAGGTAGTGATTGTAGTTATGGGTAGTCTTTGTGGTATAATAAAAACCGAAGTTTACAGAAAATTGTATTACGTAAAGGCGATTTCGTATTTATAGTAAGTAAACATGGACCCTTGGTTTTCTGTGGGACTTTGAACGATCACATCTCCCACCAGAAACTGCAAAATGTCCCACCATGGGCCCTTCCAACAATTTGAATGCTCCTGATTAATGACTTGCCACCTCTAAAAAATGATGTGTTCATTGCTTTAAATATCTCTCACATAAAACGCCTGACACCCCTCTTTCTCTTTCGTTCTGCAGCAAACATGTTCGTAAGAGCTGAGACTAGACTGATCATAGCCTGCTACCAGAGAGGTTGGCTATTTACTTAATTGTAATTACTGCAAAAAGGCAAAGTCACCTGGTAAACTGGTCCACTCGAAGGTGCATCACTCCGGAGAACAACAGACTTCGTCGGATGAGAAACCGATAAATTTTAGTGGTAAATCTATGCCAAGTGGGAGGAAGGCCGGAGTACTCGGATAAAAACCCGCATACATTGAGAGGGATTTGAATCCATGCACATTGAAAGCACATTGGTACACATCAGCTGGAAGTTACCACTCTAGCCCACTCCCGGCGACCCTAGTATAAACTGCAAAAGGCAAAGTCGGCTAGTTAACTGGTCCACCAGAACGAGCTTCAGTCCGGCGTAACCGTCGTCTGAACTAGTAAGTACTGGATAAAAACTGGTTATGTACAGACCTAATGCTCATGAGTCTCTCTTTCATATCATGTACAAGACCCTAACGAGAGCTTTCACTGACGTCAGATGCTCTGTCCCTTTTGACGGACAAATCTATAGTACGCATTTTAGTTTAGCTAGCTGAGAACAGGGAAGCAGTTGACGACGACCCACGTTTGACTGTTGGAGTGTTGATTTTTGTCCTGCAGAGGGCGTGGCTTACCAACTGTGACGTCACGCGAAAGCGCTCTATACTTGAACTTATCAATATCTAAAATAGTTAAATTAAGGAAACAACATGGAACTAAACAAAAAATAGCTCACGGTTTAAGGCACTAATAGCCCTACACACGACATATGTATCCCACAATACCAAAGAAGAATAAAGGCAACTTTATCCTGCGCAGCTGCTTTGTTTGGTGTTTGCAACGGTCTCTAAACTTTAACTTAAAGAAAACTTCGTTCCATCTGCAAGCTAGAAAAGCCACTAATTCCAAATTGGAGGTTCCGATACTCCTCTGCAAGACTTTCAATCGATTCTCTTGCTTTCCTCTGTCAAAATCTTTGAAGCAAAGCTTAGCAACCGGGCTGCCGGGAGGTCTGGAGTTGGATTCCTGGCCGGCTCAAACTAAGAGGGATTTTCCATCCAAGAGCAATATCATGTTTTCCCATTTGAACCAGTCTTTCAAAAAAAAAAGGTAAAAAAGTGAAAAAAGAATACCAAACTTGATCCACATTGTGGAGCTGGTGCCACCCGACATTAAGTTGTTATTCGTTAGCCAAAGGCTCCTTCCACATTCGCAGTCGCTTAGCGTCCTAAAACAACTGCCCTTCAAGGCCAGGTTATAATTATAATTAAAATGTCCACTATTTGCAATCCTACTATTTGAGAGAAAACATTAAAACGAACAACAACACTGAGAATAGGGTACGAGATTTATTATAAGAAAAAAACGTGGGGTGCATACACTTCTTAGTAAATAACATGTACTTACTGCTTACAGTTAGGCTATGCACAGTCGTTTCATTTGTTCCTTTGCAGTATTGCATTCTTGCCTGTATGAAAATCTCACAAGTTGCCGTTACTAGGCCACATGTCCTCGTACTTAACATTCAAGTACGCCAGATACAGGAGCGATGGCACCGGAAGCTAAGGTCCCCCAATATTTGCCAATTGTTTCAAGAAATGGGGATCAAGAGTAAAATTTCTACACGAGGTCAGTTAATAGATGGATTTTTATGGCCTGCAGTTTCCAAGCAATTGGCGAAAGTCAAGCCCACCACGGCCCCTTTTCAGCTGTGGCTCACTGGCTTGCTTTTCGTTCTCCATTGCTTTTGAAGTATTAAGGGGGAAGGATATCCGGGCAAATTTTACATTCTAGCCGAGGGACTGATGCGAAGGTCGGTTCCTGGATTTTAGGTACGACCATCACTCCAAAGGATGAAATCTTCCGCGCTTTGCGGGCTGAGCGCAAAATATTTTATCTAAGCACAATCATGGGACATTAAAGTGTGAGAAATACCCTGGCTTACCTTATCAAATTTCAGAGGGTGTGCCTTGAAAGTGATAAGTGCATTTGTTAGAATGAAATCTGCTCAGAGTTATTGTAATCTTAACCAGGGTTTTTCAGATTAATTAAGACAACCACCCTCTTCAACCACTTTGAACTGTTTCAATGTGACCCGCTTCACTATAGTCAAAGTCGGACGTTCAGGCTAGCAACAATCAGAGAGTAGGAATTCCATAATTATGGATTAAGACGGCGGGGATGTTGACTCTGCAAAGCCGCTTCATATAATTTTGGGTATATAGTGAACTTTATATGCCTATGCCTAATCGTTCCCTGGATCAGTACGTCGCCAGTGGCGGCGCTAAAGTGGTGCAAAAGAGGAAATTTTCCCCCGCCCCCGCCCCCACCCCGCCAGAATTTGTACTTGTCCCCCACTTGTCCCTCTCTCCAATTAGGTTAATCAGGAGTTAGGTTAACCGAAAAAATAAATGATATACCTCTCCAGAGACTTCATTTTCTATCCAGAGATGATGCTAAAACCTGAGAGCTTCCAGGGGCTTCGGTTCGGGCTCAGTTTCGTGCACGAAACTTTTGCCTCCCAGTTTTTTTGCATTCTGGCGTAGCGAAGGAGGGGGAGGGGCGATATCCTCCTTATGACGGTTCTTGAAAACTTTAAAATCGGAAATTTGCTACATGCGACATCAGATCATTAAGCAACAGAATGTAATTTTCTCATCTTTTTTTTTAAATAACGAATTCTCTCCGATGCAAGCTCAATATTTTTCTATTTTTAAATTTGTGTGAAGAAAGCAATATTTTCGAAAACTTTCTCTCGTTCTGGAAATGAAAAAGAAACAAACCTTTGCCATTTGTATCACCAGATCACCAGGCAACACTGATCGACTTATTTCCTTCATAAAATTGCGAATGTCCTCCATATTTCTAAATATTTGTTAAACTGTTAAAAGAAAGCAAAGTTTTTGGTGCTGTTTTTCGAAATTTGCTTTCATCAAAATTTCATAATTCCTTGAATATTGCCACTTAAGTTTCAAATATTTGTTTAAATTTTAAATATTTGTTGAAATATTCTCTGGCTCTGAAAATGAAAAAAGTAAAAATGGACACTCGGAGTAAGTGACAGTAGAATATTAAATGACAAATACCTTACTGCTCCATAAGTTTTCATTCATACAACTCCAAATTTTCCCTTACATACAAATTTTCTCTAATAATAAGATCTTGATTTCCAATTATTTGTCAGCAAGGCAGCAAACTTTCTGAAATTCTTTAAATGTCGAATCAGCAGGCGCACTATAACACTATGAGCAACAATAATTTCCACTCGCACTGCAATCTCGAGTTTGCTAGCAATCACAGAATCTTCAACATTTGTCTTAAAAAGAAAACTTTAAGCGCGCCTCGTCCACAGCAAATCGCGTTTCTTATTCAGTCATTCACTCTTAAATAAATCTGAAAACATGGGCGCTTGCCCCCATCCCTTCAAAAATAAAGTTTAGCTACGCCACTGCCAAGAATGCGGCTTACTTTCTCTTAGCAATGCGTGGATGTGTCGTACTGGGCTGGGACCCCAAATCAATTTCAACGCCCCTATTTCCCATTAACTCTGTAGTCTTCACCTTAGGCTTTCTTAAATCCCTCGAATGGCGTTAGGAGCAGGGATGGGCCCCTTTGAGAGCCACTGAATCCAACTATAGTGAGGGCGTCTTAACGTCTTATCACCGAAAAGCTGAATCATGCATTCCAAATCCCAAGTAGGGGTCATATTGAAACCGCTGTTTGTTCAAATGTGTGAAGTTTTGGTCGGTAATGTGTAAGAGTGCAGGCTTATTGGCAGGTTTTGAATAGATTTTCTATGTTCATTGTGCCAGTTATTCGATGTTATCCCGATAGAACAACGTTACGACTGTGAAGAGTCATTCATATAAGGTTGTTGTACAACCATGGGGGTTCTGTTCGCCGAGCCATTGTTCAAAGTTGTGGAATTTCTAAGATATTGAAGTTATTAATTGTAAGCGGGATATATCAAAGGGCAAGTCGAAAAGATTATACCGATAAAGCTCCAAAATTCAATCAAACGTTTTAAGCTTCTACGCTACACCTCTGGAGAATTCCATTACCCAGCGGGGACACTTATAATTACCTCTGCAGTTGTACTGGTTCGCAAAACAAGATGGCAATCTTATTAAACGTGTATACGTTCAACTGGAAAGATTATTTACATTTGAAAAAAACATTGATATTGACATAAAGAATGTAATTTGCAATGTTGCCCTTGAAGAAGGAGGCGTCATCGTCCTAATATGGCGCCTCATCAGTGGACATGACACCCGCATAGCGGACACTAAATCAAGACTTTGGAAAGGTATTGAATGCCAGACTTAACTTCCTAAAAATTTGAGAACTTGTTGTTAAATCATGTTTTTAATAAATATCATTAACTTCCTTTGATTCGGTCGTTGCCTGAAATTCGTTGAAATACAGACTGTGCAAAATTAAAGCTTATTTGAAAATTGTAGTCAAATTAAGTGACTTTTTATTTTATTTCTCCATGAATTGCTGTCTTTGTGTTAAGAAGTGAGCAGGGGTATAAAAATATGTTTCTTTTCTTCAAACATTTCTGGCCAAAAATCTAAATTGTCATGGTAACTATAAAGTTTTAAAATGCAAGTCTAAAGATCCAAAAATGGAGAGATGCAATCTAAAAGCGATGGCAAGTCCAAATCGAGAACATCAATAGCCTGAGTACGATAACTTAAGGGGGGTTGGCATGTAGAGCACAGGCGTAGCTACAGGGGGGGGGGGTTGTGGGAGATCGCCCCCTGGTTCTGGAAAATTAAAAAAAATCAGAAAATTGCCATATGTGATCAAGTTCCACCAGTCAATGCGTTTTTTCCAACTGTTTTCATTACTTTCCCGAATTCTCACCGATACAGGCTCTATGTTAGCAATATATTGTTTAAAACATCAAAATTCGTAATTCCTAACGCAGACGCGCCGGCTCATTAATCAATTTTGGAAATTAAATCCGAGCTATGGTAATAAAAAAAAAATGGAAATTCGCTCTATATGATACCAGATTATCAAGTAACACCGGTCAACTACAACTCTGTTTTCCCAATTTGTATTCTTTCTTAAAATTTGGAATTCCCTCCAATACAAGCTAAAAAAAATAGTATAATTATTTCAGTGTTTAAAAAAATCAACGCACGTCGCGTGGAGCAAATCGTAATCCCTAATATTCAGTGGCGATCGTTCATAAATCAGTTTTAGAAATTAATTTCCGATCTCTGGAAATGAAAGAATAACAAAATCACTATATATGACACCAAATCATCCAGTGACACGACAGTACTGTTTTCACCACATTTCCTTCCATAAAATCGCAAAGTTCCAAAACATGCAAAAACTCTAACGAGTGCGGCCAATCTAGATGAAGGAGTTATGCACTCCTTAAAAGCGGACAAAGATTTTTTTGAAGACTGAGAGAGATGGGACTTCATTCATTATGGACCAGTCACGTTGCCAGAACGTCAAAATTATGGGGTGGGGGGGGGGGCAGGCGGCAAACTAAGGGTAAAGGATAATGTTGGTGGGGCAAAATTTTTCAGGCATAACGCGAAATCCAGCCTAAAGCCTTCGTTCCTTGGGGTGGGGGTCGGAAGGTTTTAGCATATATCTGGATGGAAAATTAGGTCTCTGCAGAGATATAGACCTACTATTTATTTCTTTGGTTTACCCCACTCCTAACTGACCTAACTTGGGGGAGGGGGAAAGTGGGGAAAGGAGGCAACGACAAAATCTGTGTGAGGGCAAATTCCCACTTGTTATGGATCAATCAGCTTTTTCGAAAATTAACGACATCCCTAATTTTAGTAGGCCTATAGGTCAATTCTGGTCAACTCATATCCACATTATTTCCTACCCACGATTCATATACTGGTCAACTCATATGACCCATTTGTCTATATGTGGTAGTCATGGGGCCTACGTGGGCAACAGTCTGATCTATGGGTAATGATTTTCAAAGTGCAGTCTCTCCAACATGCTGTGAGCTGTCCCTTGTGGACCCGTTATGAATATGAGTGCAAATTAAATGGGCCCCACATGAGTGCACCCACATTGGACCCATGTACATGGATCGAGTGAGTAGATTGTGTTATTGAGGTGACCCCTTTCTATGCTCACTTTGAAATCAGTGTGTTGTCTCGACGTGCTCCGTCTCGCCAGTGTATAATGTCTATGGACACAAAAGGAGAAAGGTGGTACTCCAGTAAATGAGTGAACCATTCAACTTAATCTGTTACATTGTTCAGTTGATATTCAACTTACCATCAGGCTCCAACTAGTTGCATTCACTTAATAGTCTATTGTACTCACTATCTTTTTCATCATCAATCGGTTCATATAATACCAAGGACAAACGTACCTTCCAATTGTTCCTTACACAAAATGATGCAAGTGGACCATTGCTACAGTTTGACACCTACTCGATCAGCCGTCCAAGTTCAGTGTACTTTTAGTTTCAACCGACTTAAAGGGGGGCTTTCACTCTACAACAACTTTGAATCCGAAATTCGATCGTTTTTTTTTCTAAGTTGGACTGATAGTTTTTATTCAGACTTTGCACTAAGATTGGCTTTGCAATTACGTGCGGACCCGCGATGCTGGAAGACAATCATTTTAAATACAAGTGGTATGTGCTTCAAGCACTGCACGGTATGCACTGCGGTATGCGAGGTGCGTGCGCAGTCATCAAGCAAGCGCATCGAGTGCGGTCTACTACGTAGTTACGTGTACTCGAACATGGGCGGATGCGAGTATTATGACGTCATATGAAAAGTCTCTAGAGACGAATCCGGACAGCAAGAGTCGGTCTGATTTCAGGAGGCCATTTCTGGGGTCTATCACCTTTTATTCTTTCAATGTCCTTGCTTATACCTGTATCATGGATGGTTGTAAAATGAATTGTATCTTAATTCCTTAAATTTCACTAAATAGCCTGTGAGGGTTTGAAATTCATGTAGACAAAAAATGAAGCCGATTTACGGCTGATGGACCCCACTTTATGGCTGCATCCAGTCACTTAACACAAGCACTAATCGGATTCGTCTATAATGTTTATTATCCATTTTGAATTATGGTTACGCATCGACGTCAATGAATTTCGCGTCTTGCTGTTTTTCCATTCAGGCGTCCATTTTACAACAATTGTCACCAAGGTGCTGTACGTTATATAGTGCGCGGGTGTAGGTAACAAATGTACTGCGCATGATCAGTTTCATCCAGTATGCCAAATTGAGACGCACTGACGTCGCATGCATAATCTGTATGTATCGATAACAGATCCTAATTTGCCCCACGATTTATTGTTTGGGCATTTCTTCATAGGGCCTATAACCCATATCTTTCAATGGAACGATAGGCCACTTGTTCGAAAATCGATTGGATATTTGTAGTCATGTTCGATATAAAACGCTATCCGTCGATGCAACAAAAATTAGGAGTTTACAATTCATTTTTGTTTTTTCGATCAGAGGTGGATAAGATTTTAAGCAAAAGCACACAAACATCGGAAGTTAATTTTATTAGATATCGCTGGCATTGTGACCCATGCTTTACAATGAAAATTCATTTAGTACCGGCATAGGCCTACCTACACGTTTGCAATTTGTGTAACTTATTTTCCCACAGAGGCGAAATGACGGCTAGTAATAACCTGCGCTGCTGGTCGTAGGATTTGTATCACCAAGAGTTTGCCAATTAATATTATTGAAAATTCATTCAAAATATATTTAGGCTTAGTACAGACTGATCAAAATCATTCAAAAATAACGATAGGTTTTAGTGGACACTTGTCCGTAGCTTGTAACTGTCATCGGAGTTAACGGCCGCAATGACACTCAGGTTAAAAGGGCACCGTATGTTATATAGTACACTCTTAAACAACGCAACTAGATCAAACTGGCACCAACCGAAACCGAAGTCGTTTGTGGGTGGTCTTGGTGATCCCGACCCTACCGATATTTGGGTGATTTGCCCTGCCATGGGCCAATTTTATTTTGGCCCATAGTGAAGCAGCCTTAAACCGATGGGGCAATCAAAGCTTGACAGAGAATATTAAACTTTTTATTCTTCAGCACCTCGTTTTCCCTTCTTAACTGATTATTTACCAGAATATGGAATGACATATTGAAGAGGTCTTTCAAGTTAGAACAAACGGTTGATTTTTTGTTAATTTCTGTTGGATGTGAATTTCAGTGATATTGTTAGAGTAACAAAATTCCACGCAAATGTAAGACACTGTAAACAATCACGGCGTAAAACCGTGATCACGGATTCTTGTATAGATTTAAGCCTACTTAAAAATTTGGTGCATAATTGAAGTCGTGAAAAACTGTAAGAACAGACTCTGGTTGCCTCTGAAACGCTCGTATACTACCGCTGCAAGTCTTATGCATTGTTATGATGATGTTTTCTAGACAATTTTGGGGACACCCCATACCTTCCTTTAAGTTCACTTATGTACTCGGCTTTATTTCCATTGTTAAATGCATAAATTTTGAGTAATGTTTAATATTGTGACGTCATTCTTTATTCCTCTGAAAATCCAGAAAAAGGTGTGAACTCTCATTTGATTTCTTACACTGATAAGTAACGAAATTTGGCATACGCGAGTCAGCTTTGTCTTCAAATTCTAAGAATTTTGTTACATAGTAATTGGCTGGCTAAATATCCAAGGTGTCGGGCTAATCGTAAGCGTGGGCGTCGCCGTCCTGTATAGCCAGCTGCTTAGACTTGTAGGGGTAAATAGTTCACATTTTAAGGGCAAATCATGCATGGGCCCACCATTTAGCGTGAGTCAACTTAAGTTCCCGAAGTAAGATAATAGAAGTTGTTTGAGTGTGTATCAGCCACAGACTTCCTACATGCATGGACAGAGCATACTACATGACAGATTGTCGCTACCGTAGCAAGATGTCGGTATGATATGGTTTTGTGTGCGGATGTTTGGACTTGCTCAAGTAGCTCAAAACAAAGAAATTGGCAAGACAGTTGAAATATTTTCGAAATAACGCATGGTAAGGTAAAAAACACTACACGCATTTAAAAAATATGATATTTTTTCTAATTCAAATTAACCTTTTGTTAAAAAATATTACAGAGTCGTGAAATCATTCAAATTATAGCTTCACGGTGGCCATCTTGGTGCACCTTTTTTGTCCCAATCGGTGACGACAATCTATGGATATAACATACGCGTTACTTGCTTTGTCCATGTACTTATGAAGCTCAGACATGTATAGGGCCTATAGGAAGTCCGTGGGCTCAGGTAATTGCAAATCAAAGCACGGCCCTAGTTGACAAGCCCTGCGCCTATACACCACGTATGATGGTCAGGTTGGATGAAACTGAACCATATAGCTTGCAGAAATTTGCTCAAAAGAGTCGAGACTAAAGCCGATATACGTTGTCATACGGCACAGACCAGGACCTGTGAGAAAGCGTGCATTTCAAATCAGATTGCACAGAAGCGATTCGGGCCAGTGTCCACAACCTGCCTATGAACGATTTCTTAATCGAGGTCCCTTTAATCTGTGATTTCTGGAAAATGACTTAAGCCCAATTCATACTCACTCGGTGAGCTCAATGCGGAAGGAATTTTGTCCGCAACGGTTGCCACGTGTGTGGTCAACGAAGTTTAACTGTGAGCTTGTGATCTGCATTCAGGGGTGTTGGGCGCTGAAGCCCATTGCTCCTCGTTTTCGCTGGACGCGTGTACAATCCGTTCCCGATCCGTTCGACATAAACCAATTTTTTCTTTTTTCGCTTTGCGCGTCTTATGAGCGAGTTGAAACACTGTGCACAGCACTGCCTGTACTTAAAAAACACACAACAGAACAATGTTACCTGCTCAATGGCTTCTGCCAAGAACAAGGGTACCGTCAGCAGGGGTGACGGGGAGTGCCATGGCCCCCAGTCGGATGAGACCGACCAACCGTCAGGAAGATCCAGTTTCGTAGTGGAGCCTCCGTCCATACGGAAAAAGGTGTAAACCCTCTGAACTTCAGCTCCCCCCTCCCGACGATCGTATTGATTTTGCTTAGGAGAAGACCACATTCTTCAAAACAACCCTCAAAATTCTCAATTTTCTTAACACTAAAAAGTCCAAAACTTTTCAATATAAGCTCCAGAACATTATGAAAAGAAAGTAAAAAAAAAATCCATTTACACCGTACCCCACCCTCCGACAATTTTATAGCATGAAACCCAAACCAACGTCAGTCTTCATTTTTCCCATATGAACTTGAGCAGGTTCATTTTCATTTAGGAATCTAATTTTTCAACTCTGTCCTAAAAAAACTCCCTTTTTCAAGTATCTGCCATAAGAAAGTAGGAAGTGCCATAATTCTTTTAAGTATAAAAAATGGATTTTCAAATATATTTTAAATTTTTTTTGGCAAATTTTCCAACAATATCGTCTGCAAAGTTTGCAAAATGATGTTTAGAAACCGGATAATCCCATCAAGCAACAAGTGACCTTGGAGACTCAGGAACGGATTTAAGGAGCGGTTGCCCGGACCTTCCCCCCCCCCAAAAAAATCAGCTTTTTCAATTCCTAAAACAATGCAAAAGTCCCTTTCCGAATTGAATGGACCTGTGTGATGTGTCCTATATGCTTATGATTATCATAATTCTTGGCTTTTTCCCTTCTTCACACCAAAATAATATAGCTACCCCGGCATTTTATTAGACACATTTCCGATCACTTTGAAGTTCTTCAGTTTTATTGATTTCAAAATTTCTCTGCAAAAGGATAGCCACCCAAAACGCCTGCTAAAATTCTATATTACACAAACCTAGGGATGATGGCATATCCAGCTGTCTGATGAAGTGTAATTTCAAAAATTTGCTGCAAGCTCCGCACCAACTAATGATGGCGCTCCACTAAGTCTTTCGTGAAATGTCATTTCTGGCCTTAAGGAGGGTTGCGTGTTTTTCAAATTTTCTGCGCGCCCTACTGGGTGGTGGCGCTTCACCTTTATGGTCTTTCGGGGAGGATTGCATTGCAGGCAGAGAATTTTCTGTCCCCTCCCTCAAACTGAAATGCTCCTGTACGCCTATGCCAGTCTGTACCCTCTCATGGCGACATGCGCAGACTTAAAACTGGTGACATAACTTTGAATGTAGTTTTGATCACCTGAGACATAGATATATGTACGAAATCGATGACTTTTCCTTATTTTTTCCTTTTTAGCAAAGTGACAATTGTAAGCCCGCTTGTTTCAAAATACAACCTCATCATTTAGACATTTCACGTACAGAAATGCACCATTTTTCATATTTTCTCATTCGTAACAGATCCATTTCCGGCCATTCATCTCGAGGGTTTGCAAAGCCGAAATTTTTTTTGTGCGCTCCGCGCCCAACTAGGGGTGGCGTCCTCTTATATAGTTTTGCTAGCACTCAACCTCTTATTTTTTATTCCGCCACAAACTGCCCATCCCCTTCTAGAAAATCCTGGATCAGTCACTGAGACGTACTTGAATTTTCTCACAAAATTGTCCGAAAATTCTTCAATAAAAAAAAAAATGTCAATGGCATAAAAATTTGTTTCATCAATTGCTATAAGCTTCGGATTTTCAAGTAATTGTTAAAAATGGAAGAAATATGTATATTTTCCAATTTCGGTGGATCTTCGTTAAAATAAAACGCACAAGCCAACGTCAATCAACCCGACATTCGACTTCAAGTTTATTTTGCTCTTGACTCAAAAGGCAGATCACTTGATGAAAAAACCCATTTTTCAATTTCACCTAACCAAAAATGATAAAACATCACTTAAAAAAATTCTCTCATTTATTTCCAAACCAAGCTTTAATATTCAATTTTTTTTTCAAAAAGGGTAAAATGTTTTTGGACAATTCATTTTTCAGTTTCGTCTGAGAGCCTCAGTACGTAGGCATACAATAAAAATGGGTAACCCCAATCGACGATCGAAATGCAGTCTCCCATGAAACGTTTTGGTTTCGCCTTCATGAATGGCGGATTCTCTCATAAACACACCCCGATTTTTTAATGGTCCTTAGAAAAAACCAAACTTTTTCCAAGGGGAGGAACGCCAAAAACAGATGGAAGTATTTGAGAGACCAAAACACCAAAGCTAAACGATAACTAGGGGCGTAGAAGAAAGGGTTTCCAGTATACGCAGAGTATGAATTGAAACGCAGGTTTAAGGGAAGCCTAAAATGTCCTATTGAGGTTGACGATACGAATGCGCAAAGCGAGTAGTATGAACAACTGACAAACTGTTTGCCAACAGTCTACACTTGTCGAGTGTAAGCCAAGAGCGCGGCGAGTGAGGTCGGGGGAGAAGTATGAACCTAGCTTTGTAAATAACCAATCATGGTTTGCAGTCTCCATTCGTACCAGAGCTACTGAGAAATACCTGCATGACCTCAAACGATCTATAAGTAGAAATGCAATCTATGCTCATGCGCATATCGATAGGCCAGTTCGAAGTTTCTTCAAGGAGCAGTACTGCACAGTAGGTGAAAGGTCAACCGGTAACACGTTTACGTGCGTTTAAAGGGAAATATTGCGTTTGTTTTACAACGACATTTCATCCTTTTGAAACCAATATTTATTGGTTAAGAGTGATAAACAATTTCAAATAAGGCAGTAAGGTAGCCTTCTTTTTCAAGTAATAAGTTTTCCTCAGACAGAAATTCAGTTATAATAATTTGTTCACCCAAACTTTCAACATTTCAAAAGACGCAACTTCCATAACCCTTCCTTTGCATAAAGGCCTGTATACGAGAGCAACATTTGTAAAACACTCCCAAAAACATTTCCAAAAGATCCACTGGCAACAAATCCAAAACATGTTTGTTTTCGGTTTGCTGCACAGTGTAGACAGGGTATACAGCATGTTTTGAAAATGTTTTGGAAATGTTGCAAAAGAAATGTCATGTCAATTCTTTTCAAAACATTCTCAAAACACTTTCAAAATGTTTTAAAATTGTTTTTACTCTGTCTACACTATGCAACAAACCAAAAACAAGCATGTTTTGGGTTTGTTGCAAGTGAAGTGTTCTGAGAATGTTTTACAAATGTTGCTCGTGTATACAGGTAGAGCTATTTAATTGTAATGCTATTTTGGAGCATTTTTAAACGCAATATTTCACTTTAAGCTGATGGCGGGATGTAAATACACATAAAATAGTATGCTATGCGAGGCCGGCTCAGCTTTCAGATTTTGTTACCAGTTGATCTGAACAAAAAGGTCACTAACGCATGCGCAGATATAAACTTCGAATTCGTCTTTTGTAAGACGCACACTCTGATCCCCTAGATGGGGTCGGTTAAAGTTCTCTAATGGTGCCAAAAATTTAGCGCATTGACCAACCCCCTCAATAACGCAATTGACCAACCTTTCATCCGCTTTGACGCATGTTTTAATAGACGAATCCAATCCCCGTTTGTGTTTAGTGACTGTAGACCGCCATTAGTGGGGTTCACCAGCCTTAAATCTTCTTCGTTTATTGTCTTCATGAATTTCAAACCCTCATATTCAGTGACATTGAAGGAATCACGATACAATTTAATGTACAACCATCCATGATACAGGTAAGCAAGGAAATTGAAAAGCTAAAGGTTATGGACCCCAAGAACGGTCCGACTAAAACCAGACCATCACTCGACTGTCCGGATTCGTCTATAGAATACGACAGAATCGTACCATCATAGAGCCACTTTACACAACATTCAGACATTTGAAGAACTTTGAAACACCCCTCTCTTACAGCCTGGTCGGGCATGGCGTTCATTTCACCCCAATTACCCGCGGTAAAAGGGTGCCTCTACAATATGATAAAGAAATTTAAAGTAAGCTTTAGGGAAGTAGTGGTAATAAGGTATAATCCGCGTTGCGGGAGTATTACTGATTCATCCCGTCCCATGCGAGAATTACCCCAAAGATGCAAGATATCCACCGGGAGGGCCCAATATCTCCAAGATGCACTACATGAGATTCATTGCACAGTAATGCCACAAGGGAGATGCTATTTGTTACTCTTCTAAATATCAGCTCCCTAGTTTCATGGAGCCAAACCGAACTTGAACTTGTATCGTATTCGAAATCGTACTTAACCGTTACCTTTTTTTTTAAATCTAGGCCTAGTTGCCATTGTATAACACATTCGTGTTGATGTGTCGTTATCTTACGAGGGAGCTTATAGCTCCCTGATCTATCTTCGTTGAAGTTTCGTAGTGATAAACTCACGAGGGGCCACATTTTTCGGTTCCACTCTTGATAACCAGTAGACTAGAAAATCTTTGCTAAATAACAAGCCGCTCAGCCGCAAATATTAAACCACCTATTACGTATGTCTTACCCCGGAGCAGGACCCATTCACTAATCCCTGCATTATCATTAGAGCTAAGTACCGTACCCCATTGCCATTCTTCAAAAAGGTAGCTTTATCTCCCAAACGACCAACCCGCAAAGGTTATTAAAATAAAATCATGCTGTTCGGGTATTGAATGAATGGAAAAAAGGAAAAAAATGCATAAAGCAAAAAAGAGGGCCAGCCTAGACTAAGAACACGTTTTCAATGGGTTATTTATTTAGAAAAAAGAAAAGAGTTTTGTCCTACCGATAGTAAAAGACCCACGCGATATCGTATTTTGGACACTATCGGCACGCGCTGGGAACAATGGACCGGCGCGTGCATTCTATTGTGGGCTGAGCAAGTGCCTTGAGGGTGTTTGTCAAAATAATATTCCGGTGCTACCCCAACAGTTGGCAAACACGACCTTTTTTTACAGATCGTACAGAACAGTTAGGATTCTGCCTGTTAGTTAGGAACTCTTTTTAACTACGTTTTACCACAATTATATTGTACTTATTATACTGAAAGCCAAGAGTGAAATAACTTTTAAATTTTTGGAGCTATATCTAAAAAGTATACAGAAAGAACACGTACAGAACTTTTTTGGGCATGGAACGGGGTTCAAGGGGGAGGGTGAAACCTTTGTAATGTCAACTGTTGAATGTAAATTGCCACTGTAAAGCTTCCACGGTTCAGTAACTTTGCTTTAATTATTTATATTCACAATCGATTAACTTTTTTGGAAAAACTTGTGTCGCCTCAAGCAAGATAATTAAAGGTTAACCTATTACTAGGTCTATTCCAGGCTACAACAAAGACAAAAAAATCTGTTCCTGTTTCTTTCAACTGGTTAAATGTTCAATAGTCTCTCTTGTTAAAATATCTATGGCTACAAGGCAGGTTGATGTAAGCCTGTGTTGTCTGGCATAGTTCGTGCCTGGAGGCAAAAAGGCGGGCTTTATCGACCAATCAAGTCTGATCGTACAACAGGTAAGTCTCCCTCGTTCTGTATATGTACTAGGATTACCCATTACCCGTTTCCAATCGTGACCCACTTCCATATGAGCACAATCCCCTCTCGGAGCGAACAAAACTTTAAACATAAGTTTTCGACCATTTGCTGGGAAAAAATTACCTCCAAAGGAGGGCAGCCTAAGATGGGAGGCAGCGACTGGCGCGCAACGCAGGCTATCCCTTTCTCGACCGCTTACCATTTAGTTGTTTGCTTGTTTTCTAACAGGTATGTTCGTCAGAGCGTATTCGGAGTATTACCACAAAATAAGAGGAAAAGGGACGTTGAAAGTTTCAAAGGTATACGAAGAGCAATCGAGGGGGAGGGGACAGTGCATGTCCTCCCGCAAGAAATTTTCCCTCGAGAGACATTCTAACACCCATGACAATACCTATTACGCCCCCTCCCAATATGGTCATTTCATTTATTCGCTTGCGATTTTATACATTTCTCATATTAAGAGTAGGATTATGAGAAGTGAGTTAGTTACGTGGAGTTTTACAGCCCACTTTCTAATCAATTGTTTGAATTCGACAGTTCGAGCCGGCTATTCCCCCTTATTCCAGATCTGGCTCAATGGCTTGGTTTCCCTATTTCATTCCTTATGCCGAGTACCAAGCACAATTGCAGTAGGTTTCATTTTTAGAGTCTTCGGCATGACCCAGCTAGGACTCGAACTCCCGACCTCCCGACCGCAAATCGGATTTTCTAACCACTTGACCACGCATGAGAAGTGAGAGATACCAAAGCCAAAGACTTGGCGAGAGTGCACTTCTCATAAGGTGGTAAAGGGACTGTGTGGATTTATGTCTCATTTAAATATTGTTCTGGATGGGGAAATTCCCGGGTGTGAAAAGTTCGGATAGGAAGAGCCCATGACCCTCACTTCTAGCATACAGCTCATGTCAAAGATATTCCGACTGCAGGCTAGAGTGTCGTATACAAGAGCTTCCATGGGGCAACGAATTTCCGAGAGTGTTAGAACACAGCGGGAGGGAAAGCACCAGCCTCGTCCATATCGGTCAGGACGCAAAATTAGGATTGGCTATAAAAAGTATAAAAGAAGAAAATGAAAAATGGAAAAGCAAGAAAAATGACAGCTTGTTCTCTCTTAGCCATCTCCGTCTGTTAATATGAATTTTCGCTGGACTTGCTATACTGCACAGTGGCGTAGCTACAGGGGATAGGGGAATTGTGTTTTTCCCAACTCTTATTTCTTGAAATTCCGAAATCTCTTAAAAAAGCTCAATTATTTGTTTTTTTCAAAAATGAAAAATTTTTCGCGCGTTCGCTCGTCGAAATTTGCAACTCCTAATGCAGTAGTAGTGTACTCGCCCATAAATTCGTTTGGTAAACTCTTCTGAACTCTGGAAATGAAAAAATCACCAGATCATCAAGTGACATCAGCAACTACAGTGCTATTTTTATGAATTTTCTCTCATAAAATTCCGAATTTTTTCCAATTTAACTTCTTAACTTTTAAAATTGTCGTCGAAGATCCTCTTTTTTCTAGGTCTAGGATAACATTGTGTGGCAACAGCGATCTTTCGTTGCAGTCGCAGAGATGCCAATAATAAATACTACTTGTTCAATAATTACCGAACTTTTCACATTTCATGTTTATAGGAAACGCAGAATCCAAGAGTTTCTCTAACACACGCTTCATATTTTTTCAAATATTCTTTTGAAAGGGACAAATTTTTTTGCGCGCTTCGATCACCGAAAATTACGTCTTCAGAGAAATGATGCTTACACTTGGAAAAAAAATCGGAAAATGTGGGTGCTTGCCACCTGGAAAAATGTTTAGATACGGCACTGGTACTGCATTTTCAAAATGATTATGTTGCCCACAGTCAGATAGTTAGCCTCCAGAATTCAAAGAAGTATTGCAGTGTTAAAAATCACCGTCTCCCAAACGTGATGCAAAGGAGCAGAGGGCGTGAGACAATTTTCCAGTTTTCTTAGCTATAGTTTAACAAATGTTTGGATTGATAACTACAAATGTTAGGTTGTAAAAGTCGGTAAACTGGTGAAGAGGGTCTATGGTGGAAGCTGGTGGGGTACAAAGGTGAATAGCGGGAGGGAGGTGCAAAGAACTGGGAAGCATTAAAGTTATTAAGTTATAATGCAGGATGTGAAGACGACTCAATTCCCCAAACGTTCTCCCAAAGGTCAACAGTCCTTATAGGGCACAAACTTGTTCTGAGTTCACGAGAAACATACAGTCCATGAAATATGTAAGTACAATGCAGATAATGACGTTCAACTTCAATAAGGACTATCAGGGAGGTTTATTTCAGAACTTCCTGGTCACAAAAGTGAAGGGAACCTAGCTCGTGTCTGAAAAATAATAATGACGGTACAAAACTTAGGTTTAATACGTTACAACAATTTTCTCTTGGCTCCTCTACCGCTGGGCTCCATAATATGAAAGTTAGTCGTATAGGTGCGCGCGAAGCGTGCCAAACTGTTTTTGATCTTTTATGGTATTTGTTAATAACATTTTCCTATTTTTTACCGTACATTACAATACTTACCTCAATGTTAAAATTACTTTCTAGTATCCTTTCTTTATTATTTTCAAGATCTAGCACAAATGGGGGAGGGGAGATGTGAGCTTCGAGCCTTCGTAATTCCGGTTATGCTTACCCTTACTCCAAATGAACTCTCCTGTATACAATTTTTTAATTATCTCTTTGTCAATTTTATTTTGTATAAAAGAAAAAAATTCTAAAACGACATCATTTAACGTATTCAGTTGTTCAAGGGGAAAATGTATACCATAGCCAGACTTAAAAAATTTGGGGGAATATCAGTGTGGATATTCTTCCCTCCCCCTTTTAAAAATTGCCTGTTTTAAGGAAACTTTGCAAAAACTGCAAAGTACATACTTTGACATGATTAGTTTTGCAGGTTAACCGTAGTTGTTATGATTTACTGGGTAGTATTAACCGTAGTTTTTATCCATCAAATTCAAGTCACAGTTTTATTTGGACTTTTTGAGGGTGGGGAGGGGGTAGTTCCTTCTTCTTCCTGCCCCCCCTCCCCCTTGCCCTCAGATCTGACTGTATGGTCGATGTAGCTATAGGCTAATGAGGAAAGTCCTAAGCATCTCCAACCAGTGGTACTGAAGTTTGAAGATGAGATGGTTATGCTAATGGTGTCACAAAACGT
The DNA here is from genome assembly GCA_037179385.1 of Holothuria scabra. Taxonomy (NCBI): domain Eukaryota; kingdom Metazoa; phylum Echinodermata; class Holothuroidea; order Aspidochirotida; family Holothuriidae; genus Holothuria; species Holothuria scabra. Next base: position 27,721,687 of record CM074197.1, read on the forward strand.
ACCGCAAGGAGAGAAGCAAAGTGTTGCTCACACCAATGATTATCAGATTTCAGAGTATCCGACTTACAGCCGGGGATTTGAAGTTCGATTCCTGACCGGGTCATGCCGAAGATCTTAAAATCGGAACATGTCGTTGTGCTTGGTGCGTAATCGCAGTACAAGCAAAATGTCAATGTAGTAGGGAAAACAAATCAGTGAGTCACAGCTGGTAAAAGACCGCAACCACGTCCCTTATTAAACCAGGTGGTAAAAAACAAATCTCAGTCGTAAAACTTCATGTAAGTAACGAACTAAACCATCAATTTTCTATGGTTTCTCTGAGCATCGTCATTAGAGAATTCCTCCCCTTGAACGGCGGACGTGCTCGGAAAATACGAGTAAGGACTAAAGACGGCATAGCAAAGACAGCGTCCCAGGTCCGTATCCTGACAACTTACTGAAGGCGGCGGTGTTTATTCAAGGAACACACATGTAATAATATCCTATAAGCCAATGGCAAACTTAAAACGCTCTAGGAGTTTCAGGGGAATTTTCACCGACTCCCTTACCCCTGGCTACTAGCATGAAATGTCCTGAAAAAGGGTTTCATATCACAGTAACGGGATAACCTAATAAATTCAGAGGCACGACATATAACAGAAAGTTGTGGCAGTAGCCATAGTGCCCATTGTGGGTTTCTTTAAGCCATTAAAGGCGCTACGGATGGGGGCTAGATGGAGAATCCCCCCCCCTCCCAGAGTTTGGCCTTGTCCCCCACTTGACCCTACATTAGGTCATTCAGGAGTTGGGTTAATCGAAAAATAAATAGTAGGCTATACTACTACAGAGACTCAATTTTCTCATCCCGATATATGCTAAAACTCTCCGCCCTTCCTGGGTGTCACAGATTAGTCGTGGCGTGGCATGCGATAACGTTAAATTCATTAGTTCATATTCTTTGTTACTTTTAAGACGGTCTTCTTCTAGGGATATCGCTCGAGTTAAGGCCTGGGCCCAATTCCCCACCATCCATTTTGTGACGTGTATCATATGATTTTGTTTAAAACTCGTTTGAAACCTCTTCACCGGCAAAGTTGATAACAAGACCTTAGCTGTTTTCAAAAATACGCCTGGACGGTCTGCACGTGCGGCCCTACTTAATTTAGGCGATCATATGTGCTAGACTGTTCTTCATCCGGTAAGTAACCCACTTCCATCGCCACAATTTTTATTTTGTTTCCATGCCAGTGTCTTTTTCTACAGGCTAAGCCTTAAGACGTGGATTTGCTATACCCAAAAGGAATGGAGAAAGCCCAAGAAAGCTTTCGCATTGTCTGAACTTGCATGGTGCATTGAAGAACCAACACTGTGTCATAACAACAAAAGGACCCAGGCAGAGGATTAGTACTCCCTGCATACACGGCATCTCAACTATCCTACCAAGCGGTTCATTGAAAGTAGCACCTTGGTCGTAGAACTACGTGTATAAGCAATGTAGGGTTACAGCCCTATATTACAACACCCCTAAATTCCGACACCCCTATGTCCCGACAAATCCATTACGTTCCAACACAGGCTTTGTTCCGACAACCCAATGTTCCGACAACACCTTTCTATGTTCCGACAACTCGATCGTAGATTAATAGAGGTTTTCGGAACATATGCGGTGTCGGAACATAGGGGTGAAGGAATATAGGGCAGTCACCACAAAGTGGTACAACACCACTAGCATTGCTGACTTTGACGTCTGGAAACAGAGACGTGGGGGGGGGGGGTCCAAAGGGTGTCGAGTGAATCTGGGGGAGTACCGGTAGCCATCAAAGACCCGCATTAGGTGGAAATTCAAGAAAAAACTTAACGCCCCGGAGTTTCATGGGGTATTTACGAAATTATAGGCATTCCATTGATAAATTTTGGTTTGAAGTTTTGGCCTTTTCGAGGAACCTAGATGCAAGATGGTGCAAAATTTTCGACTTTGACAGAAATAGTCTTGACAGTTGAAATTTGGTGGTTAATGCCGATTAAACTGAATATTTTGTGTCTTAACAGACAATCTAATACCATATGTGGTACCTTATGTTGTAAAATTTGCTTATAATTCTGCGTACTACTTTCAGGTGTCAAAATAAAAGACAGTGATAGGCAAAGGTATACGGGAGAATTTCACTTTTGGGTTTTTGCTCCTCAAAAAAAAACCTAAGTTCTGCCATTTAGATTATCTAAGCGGGGCACCACCATTAGTCGGCGCGGAGCGACTAGAAAATTTTCTAAAAATCGCCTCCCCTTAGATGGACGAAAAATACGTTTTCATGTTTTGTGTAAAGAGAATTTATATAGTCTTTTTTAGCTTTCGTTTGAAAAAAAAAACAAACAAACAAACAAAAAACAAACAAACAAACAAACAAACAAAAAAAAAAACAAATCAGCATAACCACCTAAATGTACCACTACCATGAGGTGAAATTGTCTTGAATCTTTTCTGGGGGAAACGGAAAATCTATACAATGGAATTGAAACTGCTAATGTTTCTCTATTATGACTCTTGGCTAGATTCAGGATCAGCGGAATCATTGAAGAAATTGTCTATTTTAATGCCGGAAAAATCGACTATAAATGTTTTACTCCTAACATATTTTGACAAATGGCAAAGTATGGCAAACAGCCTGAACACCCTCCGCTCCACTGTCCCAGGCTCGTAAGTCTAGTCAATGCCGGCCGAGGAAGAAATATTTAAGGGATAGGCTTCCCCCCTTTTGAGTTTTTTTTTTTTTTTTGATAAAAGTAGGTGACCTTACATGCAATCTGGTGCCACAGATTCTACCTTTTGCAGTAAAATTTGGAATTTGACAAAGTTTGCATATTTTTAGAGATAGAACAATGGAATCACTGAGAGGGGGGCTTGGGGATACACCCCCTCCCCCTTCGAAAAATTTTGATGCAGAAATTGGATGAGCTTATGAGCAACCTGGTGCTGTGACACACGCTACCTTTTAAAGTAAAATTTCGTTACTAAACTATCTAATGTAACCGTGTTTTAGGATCAAAAAAAGGACATCCGTGAGGAGCGGGGCATGTTCCAATTTCCCCCGCATCTTCGTAAGCCACTGTACTAAGCTAATTTCTGCAAGACATGAATTTCATACAGTGGTCTGGAAGAATTCGGGTAGCAAATTTGCATTTTAAAATCTGACATGTTCTAGTTACACTATGAACTGCTATAAAAAGGGCACTATTGTTACAGTAAACTTTTCATGAAAAAAAAAAACAAACAAACAAAAAGATTACACAAAATTGCGACACATTTATGCAGCTAGAGATACAAAATTATATCCCTCAGCCTTAATTCATAATAGTCTTAGGTAACACGTTATATGCAAGAAAAATTCTGGAATGCTTCCAGATGTTGGCAACGGCGGTGTACACAGAGAATGAGATACGGATGAACTCCTCCCAAAATGACGGGAAATGAGGAAAGAACAAAAGGAGCAAAACCAATCCTCCGTTAACCAAACTTTTCAAAGTGCGAAAGGGACACTGTGACTCATACCCATGACGGCGGTCAGGTTTTTGGATGGGGAGGGGGGGGGGGTGGAGGAAAAATTCCCAACTCCCGGAACCTCATATCGTGTCCATGACGGAACTAGTCTTTAAGCAATCCACCCACACAAACGGAGGCATACCCCTCTGCACACAAACATACGAGCTAACGTACATACTTGAATTGACACGCAAATACACAAAACATCATAGATAAAAGCATACGCACTAAGATAGACATTATAAATGCAGAATTATTACTTTAAAATATACTCAAATTGGCGTTTTCCTGAAGTTTTAAATACATATATACACCAAAATGTTACAGTTTTTTTCCTGCCTCCCTGCCTGTTTTTTTTTTTTTTTTAAATCTTCCTGAATTATTGGGGGAGAGTAGATTTCGGTTATGGAGTTTCACGGCCTAGTTTCTAACCAATTGGTTTAAGGGGCCAATCCTCTCACCTCAAACTACACTTCTTGTTGGGGATAACAAAACCTCTCAATTGGCTCTGCCTTTTGTTGACTGCTAATTGAAACAATGCAGAGTACCAAAGTCTATATTACACAACATGAACTGAACTGAAAGTGTTTTGATTTCGCACATTGAGCTTTTGTATACTCGCCATAAAGCAATATAAACTGTGATTGTGTCTGGATGAGGATGAATTTCAGACAGTTGTGGGAGGGGTTTAAGTTAGAAGGCTATAGGAGAATTGGTACTGTTTGGGGTGAGAGCATTGGGCCTTTAAGTCAATCCGGGAGCAAAACGATATGTTTTCCCCCAATAGTTTCATTGGCTGGGCGATTGCCCCCCCCCCCTTCTTCCCGGATCTCCCCCTGCCTAAGCCCACAAGTTGAAATGAATTAAACTAATCGAGGGATCAATGACGGGTGCCAATGAGACGGGGAGCCAGTCGGATTCTAAAACGAACCCTCAATCCTTTAGGTCATATTTTAATTTCAACGGATTTTGTAGTAATTTTGCATTTTTGTATGGTGTAGATAATTGCCAATTGACTCATACAATAGGTTTGAACTGATAGGAACATATAAGCATCTAGAACGCCTGAGGAAAAGCTGTGGTTAAATTTTGAAGAGCGAATGACATTTTGAAAATTTTGGTCTGTATTCTGTTACAAAGTACAGCCCTATACAACAGCTATTAACGTGATCCAACTCTCATAGACATGCCAGTTAGATACCTTCCACTCAACGGACATCAACTTCAAGAAATCAGTCAAGCTAAGGCCTTAGTATTTTCCTTTTGTTGCAGACTTACAGTCAATTGCTTTTTCTTTCAATTCTCTCGATTGTAGTTGTGTAATCTTTGTAACGGTTATTGACTGTTAATACATCTTTAGATTCAGAAGCTTTTTCATTGATAAAGAAGAAGAAAGGTATAGGGCCTATCACAATGTAGAGGTTATATAGAGTCTTTTCCGACAACTGTTTGTGTACGTTTGTAGTTTTATTTTTATTACTGGCTTTACTGAGATTGTACGTTTATCCACAGGATATGTTTAATGTTGACAGGCGACTGTTGTATATTTATAGAAAACATTTTTATGTAAGCGTACCTTCATGTTTGATGTTGACCAGGGGTGGCGCCAGCGGGGAACACTTCCCCCTCCCGTCGGGGAAGGTGGGCGATTTCGTCGTGGAGGCCTAAAAATAGTAATAAAAAATAATCTAAAAAAAAATAAAAAGACTGAAGTTACTAGGTGGATGATCTGGAACATATTTTTTGTTTCACAATACTATTTTAAAGCATATTGGAATCGATTTTCAATCACTTTTTCTTAGCTTTGTTATACCTCATTCCATTTACCTAGTCGTTTCTCACCCCCCGTAGAGGAAGGACTGCATGATTTGCGGAAGGCCTGAAAATGAAGAACGTAAAGTTACTGGATGGATGATCATGAACGGTTTTTCTGTATATTTTTTTTTTGTTTGTAACCCTATATTAATGCATATCTGAATCGGTTTTGATCCCTTCTTACTAGCTCTGCTAGCCCTCCTCCCACCTCCAATCCGTGCGCGCAAGGCCATACCGCCATCGTGAAAGAATTCCCTTCGCCTGTTGTTGAGAAAATCCAATTTCGTCTTGGATCTTTCATCTACATGCCCACGATAAAAAAAATGTGGGCCTAATAACTTCAGTCACGACAACGATCTTCTTGATTTTGCTTGCTAGAAGACCATATTCTTCAAGGAAACTAACAATTTCAAATTTTTCTTACAAAAACGGACGAGTTGTTTTTTCATGTGCATGCATTGCCCTGTAGTCTGCCATCTGGCCCTCCCCGACAGCTGAAGTCTGGCAATGGTAATGCAAATCGGCCAGACCGTTTTGAGCTACACATAATGAGAACAGTGGCGTGAACATGTCTCCCCTTGAGTCTATAGTCTAGTCCATAACATCTAATTGCAGCAGTACCTTTTATCTGGTAATTTTCTGACCACTTAGCAAGTTGGTTTTTTCTACTGAAGTGAAATTTCTATTCCAAAGGAAAGCTCAAAATAACGACTGCTCGATTTCTAGTTACAAGTCTGGGAGATGCAATTTACGGGTGTCTGTGGGCTTAAATTTTTTAACAATTTTCCATAGGTTCCGCGCCAACTGAAGGGTGGCGCTCCGCTTAGATAGTGTTTTGGACGAAAAATTACTTAACAGAACAATGCATGCTTACATATTATTCTCCCTTTTGGGGCAGTATTATAAAGTGAACATTTCATTGCGAAAGAAAGCTCAAAATAATGAAATCGGTACTTTTTTTCTAGTTACCAGCCCTGCCGGGAAAATGCCTTTCCCTGATGTCGGGTGGTACTTAAGTTTTCAAAAATATCTGCATGTGGTCTCCACTTACAGTCTATCGGGCAATATTACATTTTTGGGACAAAAGAAAAAAAAAACAGTTTGTCCCCTCCCCAACTGAAACACTCCCGTCCGCCTATTTCAAAACTTCAAATATGTGGGAAGCCAAAATTTTTCGACGGCCCGGGAAAATTTTCCAATTTGGTCCAAGGGTAATAATCTGCCTTATGATATTCAGTTACCCCAACAAAACTGTACAAAACTACAGATCACCCCCTACTTGATTTTTCTTATAAGAAGGTCAAATTCTTCTATAAAAATACCAAAATCTGTCATAATGTAAGCTTCAAATCGTAAAACGTGGCAATTTTTTTTAATTTTGATGATAATCAGTACAACATATAACCAGACAACTCTGTTAATTACATTCTACCTAATTTTGCTCTTGAAAGACATATCACTAAATAAAGACCTCAGATTTTTATTATTGCCTTACCAAAAACCAAATTTTCTTATATTAAATTCCAAAATTTCTGCAATATAATAAGTTCTTAATTTTCTTTTTGTATGGCTATTATTATAATTATTGTATTTTGTATTTTTTGTATGTTTAAAACGCTTTTGAATTTGCCCATATAAAGGATATATTCTTCAATAAACAGCCCCAATTTTAAATGGTTCTTTCAAAAGCCAAATTTCTCTCGAAAAATAAACTTCAGATTTTTAAGTATTTGTTAAAAAAGCTACGCGCGCCTCAAATTCTGTCAGGTTACCTATCACCGAGTAACTCATCGCCTTTGTCGGGGCCTTGAGCTGCCGGTCCCCCTGTCGGGGAGCTTGGCCCCCCTGATGGGCAAATCCTGACACCACCCCGATGTTGACGATTGGCAATTAACTTGTAAAATATAGGAGTCTGATGTCTGATAGGGACTGAACAGCACCTCTTCCGGCACAATAAAAGGGAGGGGTAAAACTTTGTATAAGGTAAGACACCTTAGTTGAAATCAAATTTGGCTTTAACATTCTACAGATATTTTCGCATTCTTCGGTCTCATTTGAAAAAAAAAATCATCAGTGCCACACGGGATCGAGAGTTGGCCGGGGAAAGGGAATGGGAAAACAGATTAATTGCTCGGGCGGCTGGAAAACTTCCACCTTGTGAAGGTCATCAAATTTTACCACCAGCTTCTTTCGACTTTTTCATAAGTTTTCTTCGACTCTCTGACAGACAGCCATTCGGCGATGACAAACGTTTACTTCCAAAAAAGTCCTGCTTCCCAAGAAAGCTATGCCCTCATAGAACACACTGGCCAACCTCAAGGCATCCAAATCAGACCTTCATAGGTTTGTCTTACGCGGATTCCTTTCTAAACGGAAAGAAACTGGAAGAAATGCCTTAATAATACTTATTTGCTCTCTTCCGTCGAGATAGCAACAAAATTTAAAAGTAGAGGGCGCTCGGCATCTTTTAGGACATAGTCCTGAAATTTTAAGCAAAGCAGTAACAAGCAATGCTACATGAATTAATAGCGCCGCCAATTGAGGAATGGAAATCTGAAAAATTATCAAAAGACTAGGACCAAGCATTCATAGACGCTGGTCACCGAGATACCCCACTGGGTCAAGTGTCTGAGTATCCCAATGCTCGCAGGCTATTTAGCACTCTTCTACCACTCGGAAAGGCCGCCCCCTGTGAGAGCTGAGCGAACCTTATCTTCATCGTGACGATACTAGTCAAAATGTGCAAGCAGGGAGGGAGGAGTAGACGCGGCCCCTAGACACTCAGTACGTCATACCTTGTACATGCCTTTAAAAGACACATACTACTTACAGATAGTTATAAGTACTGTACTGGATTGGTTATATAGTGTCACCCACAGGTTTTTTGGTAACATACCACAGAATTCTTCATATCAAAATTTCACATGATGAAAAGGGGAAGGTGGTTTCCTTGCATCATCTTGATTTAGATTCATTTATTCTTAGTTATCTCTGAGGTGCTTTGGGTGAATTCGGCCTTAAACCTTTCGCTTTTACACAATTTTCTACATTTCGGACAAAAATTCAAGAACAGATGGACAAACGTCACTTCCTTCCACAACTAGCCAATCACACGAGCTTGATCACTTTTATTAACATACAGTTGTAAACAAATATATTCCTACCTTTAAGGTTAGGTGCCACAAATGTGAAACTGATGTGTCAACCCTTTCGTGAGGTATCATTAGTTACATGGAAGCACTCCGGCAACGGATTTATGTACAGGATAAACTGGAATACTTTTAAAGCGTTGAAAAGTCCCTGGAAGTCTTTTTCTTTTCAGAAAGCAAGATGTTATGAAGGTGTTTAGGTAGGAAAGTAAGTTGTCGCACATTTAGTCAAAAGCCTACTACAGTATAGGCTGTATTATCGCATCACAGAATGTTTGCAACACCCAAATAAAACTAGTTTATTCATTATAGCGTACTTAGTGCGTAACAATAGGCACGATGAAGTCAGTCTATGTCACCGTACCCTAGGCGTAAGCTTGGGGCCAAAAATTATCATCCTAAGCCTATGTTGCTTTTCAAATGGTTGATCGTATTTATGATGCAAATTACACTGTAGGTGCCTTACATTATCGACAATACAGACCTATCGGTACATTACAAGACTACTGCTTGATTTATAGAAGGTAGGGAAGCGTGTCTATAATGCTCTTTAGCCCTCCTTTCATTACAAGTAAATGCCTAACCTTTCTGCATGTATAGTAACCATTAAATCATGGAGTGCAGTGTGAATGTATATTTGTGAAATAAGCCTAAATTAGCTTATAATTGTCACTTCTACCCGATAGCTGAATTATGATAAGCCAGGCTTCAAAGGTACCTACATGTGGACAAAAAAGTGGCAACTACGAGTTATGCAGGAGGGGGAATTCCCCCTTAAAGTTTGTCCTTGCTCCCACCTTCCCCCCTCTCCAATTATTGTCAGTTAGGAGTTATAGGTTAACCGAAAACATGAAAAATATACATCACATGAGAGGAAAGTTTTCATCCAGAGATATGCTAAAACCTCCTAGCTTCCGAGGGCTCTGTCCCCTGGACCCTTAGTTACGAAGGTTCTTCGCGCTCGACGGTTTCACTCTGCTATCGAATTTTTTATCCCAACATTTTTCTTTGCCTTAAGTTCCCCCTCCCCTTGCAAACAAAAATAAAAAAATGACATTTTGGCACAGCCACTGGGAAGAAATGAAATAAATTCAATCATTATCACATTTAGCAACATTACTTCTTCGTAATCAACATTCGCATCTATGTACAAGTAAAACGGTAATTCAACCAATTTCAAACCCACAGTCTAACTAGTCCTGAAGAAATTTATGTTTATCATTGTGGTTATAACATGGAAACAAAATATGGTTCCTCTACTATCTGCAAACGGCCATGATTGCAGTTGTACCAAAGATAAAAAAGACTGTTTTGTTTCGGGTGCTAAGGAATAACGCGTTAAAAACCTATGTAAGAAAGATACAAACACTTGACCCAGCTTTCATTCTGAGGATTTGCACAAGATTTCCTATAGAAGGCAAAACTAATCCCTATTAAGCATTTTGTGACAGTTTTGAATTACAAATTGATCCTTTGTTGTAGCTCCTAAAAAAAACTCGCCGGATAAAGTGTTTCGTCTCTCTCACAAGACACCTGCATATTTTCGAAAGCGGTCAACCCTTCCGAAGCTTGTGGACACATTGTCACTCCTGTTCGCAATATTTAAATCCTCCTTTTAATGAATTAAGTTTAGGTTAAGTTAGATGGAGGTTTACGGTCTAGTTTCCAACCAACAGATTCAAGCCGAGCAGGCAACGGACACGGCAATATTTAAACTGTACCGTACATTGCAAGTATAGGGCTATCCCCGGACAGTCAAATTCCTTGATTTTGAAACTTTAGATCTGACTTCATATTTGACATTTGTTGCAAAATCTAGACGGAGTCGTTGTAAGATGATTAGGATTCATATTCGAATTGGTACCAAACTCAAAAGACGAAAACAGATAAATTCGCTAGAGTCTAAAGCAAAGTACCATGCACCAACCCAAATTAAGGTGAAATTGTTTACCAGTTTACCTAAACAATGGTTAAACATTGACAAATAATGGTCAGATTTGACCATACATTAATCACTTTTGACCGGGCAAAAACAGCTGGTCCATTCGGCTAAAACATGAGCAAAACTGAAGGTGCAATTGTTTGGGGCAAAAACTGCCCTTGCCCCCTAAAAAAATTACCCCGTATGCAGTTCATGTTTGGAACGACTGGTCGTTGTCGAGAGGTGCACCTGTACGACCAAAAGATTTTAAGACGTAAGTTTAATTCTCTGCAGTACAAACTCCATGTTTTCAAAAATTTGATAATGCAAAGTTAACTTTCGGCGCGCTTCAATTTGCGCTCTCCAAAATAGCCTACGATCCCAGCACAGGAATGCTCACAAAGTCATACTTTAAATGTCGTCTCATCCCACCTGTCTCTAACTTTGTCCCTGATTCCCTCCTAAAAACCCTTGATCTGCCTAGCAGTGGTCTATCTCTTGTGCTCTCTGGGGGATAACACTAAGTAGGGGGGACCCAGAGGTATGCTGACCCCTGACGATATTTTGCAAGGGACTTTTAGAAGTAAAACAATTTCCCTGATTTGATCTGGGCCGCAGTGGTGGCACCAGTGAGGAAGTCGATAACGATGTCTTTGTCGGAAATATTCCAACCGTCGGAATGAACCAGCTTTGTCTTGGATAGGAAATCCGTAAAGATGTTACCGTGATTATACTCAGTTTCCCCAAGATATTTTTTTTATTTTGTATACAACGAAAATATATTTCGAATACAACCTTGAAATTAACGATTTTCTAAAATATAGGCTTCAAATTTCATATTTTTGTGAATGGGAAGCCAAAATAATTTTCAGTTCTTTCAAAGGAGTTCAATTCGTTCGATAATACAGGTAATCTTACATTTAGTCGTCATGACGATCTGCATGATTTTGCTCGTGAAAGACTCTTCAGTAAAGACCATAGATTATCCAACCAAAACACAAACTTTCCAAAGTTTTCACATTTTCAAATGTTTTAAAAGATTGGTTAGATGTAGTTTTATGGCCCAGTTTCCAACCTGTTGGTTCAAGTCGAGCCGGCCACGGCCCTTTTTCTAGTTGTGGCTCACTGGCTTGTTTCCCCTACTTCGTTGCTTTTGCGGAGCATTACCCCTATATTTAAATTTAATCTTACTTTTGAAGAGTGCTTTAATATTTAATCCTATGATGGTGTTCATGAATAGTTCCTTCCACCGCGGCAATTTACTTGTTTACTTCTGCTCATCAGCCCTATGCCAGTGTGCTGTTTTTTTATTGTTGTGTATTAAATTGATGAAATGAGATAGATAGGCAGATTCTTAAAGAAAAAAACCGGACAGACTTAAATTGTACCCATGAGAAAACCCAAATTTCCCTTACTAAAACTCCAGATTTCCTCCAGTTAAAGTTCATTATTTTAATATATTTGCCTTTAAGAAGGGCTGCAAAACTTTTTCAGAAAACTTTTTAACTTCGTCGCCCTTAGGCTTAATATGTTTAAATCCAACAATTATCAGGTCGACATTTTGCTAGTAGGAAGAGAAAATCCTCACTTCAAGCCCACAAAAATGTCCAATTTCCCTTCAAAAAAACGCTTAGTTTCTTCAACGTGTCAAAGAAAATTTTGTGTTTTCTCCAATATATGCCAATCCATATATTTTCGACCTAAATTTAAAAAAGAAGGAAATATTTAGAGCGCTTTGCTCTCCACAAACTTTGATTCCATCTCCTTTCGTCAATATCAACTGCTCTCGTGCTTACTACACAATTGACCGGCAGTACAGGCAAGAAAGGGGCGGGGCTTGTGACTTTAATGAAAATACTCTTTTGTGCCTTGTCAATTACCTTTGCCCTTCCTTTTAACTCTGTCATACAGTTCTAAAATATATTCAGATCTCATTCACTCTGAATGCTTATACATTCTCAAACCTATTTTTCCAAAGCCCGGGAGACGCACGAAAATTTATTCTTCTCTCATTCTTCGGGCCATCCCTGGTGACTTTTAGTAAGATTGAGTAAGAATTAGAAAAAGGCAAATTTAGATTTTTGTGGTCTGTCAAGTTGTCACCTTAAGACCTAATATCATTTTGATGAATATAATGGTAATTGGCCCAGAGAATCGGGTGGAGGTCTCAACTTCGTCCATTGAACACGGACGGGACCCCTTGATCATACGCCGTTAGGAGGAGCGCTTCGTATTCCCGAGTCGCCTTTGGTAACGTCAACATTTCGTCTGTGTTTGCCCCTCGAACTTTTATATATCAAATCCCCTCAGAACATCTCAACCAACTCATGCAATCTACACTCTTGAATTCTTTTATAGATTGAGTACATGAAAATATGACATGATTACATTATATTGCAAAGTGCACAACTATTTGATGTGCAGTACTATGCATCTGTAGAATGGCGAAAGAAAATCCATGTCTATGGGCGAGGTACCTTTTTTTAATTGGTTACACTTCTGTTTTCCAAAATACCACCTTTTCGACCAATGTTGATTACCGGTTATGAAGGAACATGCAGGCCTGTAACTTTAACCTTATTTTTAATCCTAACGTAATTTTGAAGTAAATTTAAAAATTTACAAATTAAAATATTTTTCACCAATAAATTTCCCTATTGTCATCCTCAGAACAAAACGTATGCATGCCTAATCACTGTCGGGATAAATCAACAAAAAAACTTCAGTGTTGCACTTCCGCAAAAATTAATTGAAGAGTCTGCATGTCCTGCTCCTTCGATTTCCATGGTCTTATAGTTCCATGCATATGCATGCTCTTTGGTAGACTTCCTCAATTAATTTTGCTGAAGGGTCACAAGGGGAATCTGTCACGAACTTTGATTCAATGCGACAGTCAGACAGTGATCGAATTTCCGGGGGACACATAAGATAGAAAATCCTCTTTTCCCAGTTTTTATGCTTCAGAGAAACTTAGATATTATAAATAGGTGCGTAAGGCCTAGTTGTGCCTCATTTCAAGACTAAATATTTCCACAATGTTTTCTCATATTTCGTAAGTCACAGTCTGGTAATCACAACTTTAGAAAACATTTCGAGGGGATGAATTTTGCGTGCCTCTGGACTAAGAAACTACCAAGAAAAGCATTTCCAACCATTTACATAGAGACTGACTGTCATTTGGAATATTTAGCTATCTTTTAAATTTTACAGACTGTTTGTAGTGAAAATTAACTTCAGTGTTGTGGTTAGAAGTTGGTAGAGCTTTTTGTTTTTTCCTCGAGGCCAAATAATTTCTTATCGAACGTGTTCAAGTTGTTTTAATTTTTTATATTCTTCTTGCAGTTTGTGCGCGCCACCTAAACTTTGTCTCGGATTCGATATGGCGACCATTAGAAGGATCCTACTGTCAGACTGTATTCCAATGTAGTTAGATCTTAGGCATGTGACGTCATTGGAATTTATAATTAAGTAAACCTTGCAAAACTATTTGTGGACCGTGAACAACACATGTCAGTATATATTGTTACTACATCCATTTTTGGCAACTGCAACAGCATGAAAGTTTGTTCTGTCATTTGTTTATGAGGTGTTGTCTTCTCCAAAATGTTGTAACCAAGGCAAAGTCCCTCTAAGCAGACAAAGAGTCGAAACATTGTTTCGAATGGCACTTCCCTGATTCTGTACTTTTCATTTCTTTTCTGCTCAAAGAAAAATACTGTGCTTTTCTTGAAAACAGTTTTATGTTAGGACAAAAGGAAATAAAAAGTGTTCCAAAACGCGTCTTTTTAGAACGAAAAAGATTTTTTTTACAGTTATGGGTATGCGATTAGGAATTGCATTCGTCTTAGTCTTTAATATTTTTTTCAATGGCCACAATAGTCTTCGGTAGCGACCTACTTTTCAGTTCCAAAACATCACTAACTACTTATGCCAATTGGCTGTATTGTACACGCTATTTGAGAGTACAGTCAGTGGTTTGATTAATGGATTTGTACATTGTTTTTATTTCACAAACGGTAAATATTTAAGGTAAATATGACCAATGGTGTCAACACAGAACTCAATCGAAGCCAATCTAAAATATCTGGGTACTTTCAGAACATATTATTTTGCAAATGGTTTTGTTTTGGTTTTGAAATTTTCAAGTCAATATTTTGCCCATCTGTTGCAAAGAAACAAAGAAGCCATACTGTCGTCGGCATGTGGAAGTGCATGGAGCATGAGGGTGATACTAAAGTACACGTATGTATACATCGAATAAAATTACAGAACACAGAAAATTTCTGGCAATAACTTGGAACTAGGAACGTTTCTGTGATCCTCTATCTTTTAATTTTGTTGTTCTGTAAATCGGACTACCGAATGGTACAGTAACCTTTTACAGCATGAAACTTTATTTAAGAGGAGTGGGCTTTGGGGGAAGGGTTCTGATAGCCATCTGAGCGAGAGAAAGTCATTTCTTAAAAAAAAAATGGTTTTACTGCCAGACAAAGTTCATAACAAGGTGGTTTGCCCATAATGACAAATTTTGAAAAAAATTACCATGCATGTAAAATGTTTTCCAGACCGCCTGTGGGGCAAGACTCCTATAAACCTCCGATTGAAAGCCATTACTGGCATAAATTAAGCCCAGCTTGCTTTTTTCTTGTACCTACACCAACGTTAGTCTGCAAAGAAATTAAATCTCCGTATTTCAAAATCGTTTGGTGCATAGAAGCTTCTTCTTGCAATTTCCTTTCAACGGCACCCAAGGTTTCCCCTTCAGTCATCATAAGATTATTCTGTGGATGCAAAAAACATCCCATCCTCCCCTTCCACGCATTGACAAATGTAATACACTCATGCTCCCACGTGTGAGGGTGACGTGCACAAGATTTGTGAGGAAGCGGAGGAGGGTCGAACGGTGAATTCCCCTGTCTGAGAGTTGTATTCGAAGAAATTAATAACTGAAAGTAGAGGGAATACCTAACCCTCTCAACCAAAATGTCGCTTGAAGATATCAGATTGTACATACTGGGTTAGTCTGCATATGTTACCCCCAATTTTCAATGACTCATTATCCCTATACGCTTCGATGTTTTCCATTATTTAAATTTCTTACTTGTTTTAGTGTAGGGTAAAACATTTTTTTTTTTATTTATTTGAGATAGCTTTTATATTACTTGTATGACACAAGAACTATTTCGTGATCATCTTTGTTTTACTCTGTTTCTCAGATCGACTCCTGGGGACAATGCATGTTATCGAACTGTTGAAGGGCTGGGTTGGAACAGGGACCTCCCTGGGAGGACACAGGTGGGCTTATCTTCGTGGCAGGTGTCAAATGTGCAGTCCCTTTTGACGTACATATAGGAATGTAGCCAGTAGTCTGTAAAAAGGGTGTTTAGGATTTTAAACTTTTTTCACTTTTGGCACCCCGAAACACGTATGGATATTAAACAATTACTACAAATTTCGCTTTTAAACGCGTTTTATTGGTAAACGATTAGTGAGTATAATAGCTTCACATATTTAATTAAGTAGGTTCCATTTTTAAAGTCTTCGGTATGACCCGACCAGGAGTCAGACTCCAGACAAATTTATTCACGTTGCTTGTACGGAATACTTGGAATTAAACGAGTTGACTCACTTTTGGGTATTTAGAAAACAGGTAAAGGAAAATAATTAAATTTTGTATTAGGCTATATGCAAAATATTTTATACATTCTTCCAAACAAAAATGCTTAAAACCAAATGTCATCACCTTCTATCATAAGTTCTAATTTAATACCGAGGTTGAACTGTATATATTGTAGTGAAGCAAAACCATCTTTACAAATCGAACGCGTTTCGATTTGGCGTAACTTTCTCAGTTATAATAAATGTTTTTTCCTATATGCTTAATTTATGTTCCGGGTCATTATTGATTGGTCGGGAAACTACAGTAATTTTTACTTTTGAAATGTAATCTATAGTCCTATAACTTATAATATATTTTATAATAAAGTAAGGTTAGGTTAGCACGGCCCAGATTCCAACCAATTAGTTCAAGTCGAGGCGGTCACGGCCTTTTTTCCAGTCGTGGCTCACTAGCTTGTTTTACCCACTCCGTTGTTTATTCTGAGCACCAAGCACAATGGCAGTAGGTTCCGTGTTTAAAGTCTTTGGTATGACCCGACCAGAACTCGACCTCCCGACCTCCCGACTGCAAATCAGATGCTTTAACCACTTGACCATGCGATCGGTAATTATAATGTAACCGTGTAACCATACTAATAAGTTCAAATAGGTTATCGTAATGAATTGTTCGTATCAATGTATAATATAATAAATATTATGAATAAAGAGATGAAACAAAAAACGGCAGTAGCTTCCATTTAAAGTCTTCAGAATGACTCGGACAGGAGTCAAACTTTAGACCTTCGGCGACTGCAAGTCGATGTTCTTACAATAGGACTATCAGTCACTGTGACTGCACAGTGACTGATAGTCCTAGTGGAACTTACTCCCATCATATGTTGGTGATGGGAGTAAGTTCCACCGGCAGTGTTCATGCAATGATTGGCAGGATTACAAAATTCCCAAATCTGATCTCAACTTTTTCAATAAAAAGTAATAAAATGCAAAAGGGAATTTCCCCTTTGTCTTTTCGCCAAAAAAAAAAAAAAAAGAAAAAGAAAAGAAATACAGACCATTTATAACTCTTGTGCACCTGCCAGTATTAAATGTATAGAAGGCACCATATTTTATAGATCACATCATTCAATTAGCAACAGACACAGGATACTCTAAATAAACGTGTTAAACAATTGAACACCTTGTATAACTCCAATTTGTAAACACATCTAAATTCCAAATATGCACTAAATGTTTAATAATCGAACGTGTTTAAAAGCGAAATGCTTATTTATTAGACAAGCGTGTTTAGTATCTTAACCTGTTTACAAAGTAGGGGCAAAAGAGTGTTAAGAAAACGTTTAATTCCTAAACACCTTTTTAAAAGTGTACATGTCCATCGCGCATCGAAACGCCACCCCCATATATATCTCAAATCCCCACCCCTAATAAAATATAAACGAAGGGGGATTCCCCTTTACATCCAATTCATTAGCACGATCAGTTACTACACGTAGGCAGAAAGGGCAAAGTTAGAGGATTATAGCTGTATCTCTGAAGATCAAACATAGACTTTGGAATGAAGTTAACATTGTTTTAGAGTGAAACAGGGGAACAAACTAAATTTGGAGTGAACAGATTGAGTACAAATGGAGTCGTTCCCACCCTTTCAGAAGGATTGTTATTAAGGATTCTACCCTTATTTCATTCTGTTGGGTTTAAAGAGAATAAACGTGACAAGTTTTCTAGGACGGAAAATGTTTTTCTTCAAACTTCTTACATGGCGGCAGACCGCGGTTTCTTCAAAACTTGGGCTGCGTCGTGCTATAGTGTTATAGAAACAGAAAAAGAGGTATATGGATCGAAGAGTAACAAAGCAATTGCTCTTGTTAATTAAAGAAATTATAAATAATAATAAATTTGAGGAGGAACACACCCAGGACCGGGTGAGGGGGTTAACAACTACAATTACGTGCATTTTTGCACCGTACGGTAGTAATTTGAACTGAAAATGAAATGACAGATTTAATTTACAATTTGCCCACGTAACCAGCTCTGCGGAATATTTCCTTGCAGTGATCAGTAACATCCGTTTGTTGGTTGGGGGCATCATTTTTTAAAACTTGCAAAAATAAATCTCGATCTACAGAGTGCATAATATTACACTGTGAAAGAGTGTTCAGGAATGAAGCACTTTTCTATAAACACCGGTTTTAAAGAAACATGCATTACTCATACGACCGACACTGCTGACAGTAAAATAAAGTTCAAATTCAACATTAATGCAAATGCCTTTCTTGGTACCTTCATAAGAAGAAGCCACATCAATGCAAACACCAGCACACCCGAGGCTTGAACAGCAAGGGAACTGTATGGTAATTGCGACCATAAAAAGTAACAAGGAATGATGTTCCCGATGTTCCCGGGGTTCAATGTTCCCAAGGCTTTATGTTCCCCGTTTCCGTGTATCTCGATGATTTGGCGATGATTACAGGGTTTGCTATTCCCGGGGTTCGATTTTCCCAGAAGTGGTGAAATTCCAAAGTTTCGGGAACATTGAATCTCTGAAAAGTGGCACTGGGAACATTGACATAGCCCCACAAGGAAAACACAAGACAAAATGGGATGTCATGTCAAAGGTCAGGAAATGACGTCCAGCATGCAGTAAGGAGCGCCGGTCCATCGTAAATACCCTTGTCCCCACTCTGGAAACACGTTTAAAATCTAAATACGTTTTATAATTAAACACAATTATGTTTAGGGATTAAGAATGTGAGTTAAACATTGTGAGAGGCAAAACTGCGTTTTATTTCTAAACACGTGTTTAAGAGTGTCACCATGCAGAAGACTCTCATTATATGAGGAAATTACCTCTGATTCAATTATATGTTTTCAACATTTATGATATTTTAGTTTTGAAACACTGTGATTGTCCATTCAAATGCCCCCCCCCCCCCTCTCATGAAGAGTACTCTAGTCTCGGATCCTCGGTCTGAATTGAGGAATACCACGACTGATAACATATAATCGAACTAAATTCATCTTTTATATATACACAACAAATGTGGCATAACTGTACCACCCATATCATGACGAAACGCTTCAAACGGGATGCGCGATCTTACCACACGCCAGACACGTGTGTTAAGCCCTGGTGGGGGAAAGACAATGGAACTTTATAAGTGAAACACTCAGAAACGTCCCAGCACCGTTTTGTGCCAACCAACCCAAACCGAGTATATAGACATAGACTAAATTAGAAAAAGACTCCTGATTTTGTTTACACACGATCGTAATTAATCATATTTACTTGTGTGATATTTCAGCGTATACCTCTTGGGTAAAATACATAAAAGCTAATCAATTTATTACGACATCAAATGTAATCATGTAGGTTATAACAGGGATTGCAATTACAACAGACTGATTGTTGCATGTATGCATCAGTCATGAATTGTTGGGAGGCTTACACGATCACATGTAGAAACCATACAGAGTGATTTCACGTCACGTCACAAACGGGTAGCCACGCCCACTGTCTGACAAAAATCAAAAGTGATTTAGTGCAACCAGGGAGTTGCTACACACCGTTCCTGTTGCAACAGTCACACGTGGGTAGTCAGCTGGATCTCAGCTAGCTACAGCTGGCGTACTACACTACCGTAGTTTTTGCTCTTCAAAGGGCCATAGGGGGCAGGGCTTGTGACGTCAGTGATAGCACTCCATACACGGAACACCCACATGAGCCGTGTAATTCTAGCACTGTTTAAACGGCTCACGCAGACATTTTTTCCCAGCACGAATGAGGATAATTCGATTTTCGAAAATTTAAACTTCATTCAAATTATAGGTTAGGATTACGTTGTAACAGGATATTTTGTCGATTGTTTCATAATTCAGTGCCAAAATTTCTTAAAACGTTAATGTTGGTGGGATGTGAATGAAACACTTTCAAATGTCAAACTAAGACATGGGCCAACAAAGGCTAAAACCCATGCCCTGATGGATACGTACTGAAAATTGAGTGGTTGCTCAGTTAAGTTAGCTGTAAAGGTACTTAGCCATCGCACCAGACATCTGCAATTCTCCCAACTTACCTTCTTCAAGTCCTCTTCCAACTGTATAGTTATCCTCATCCAGGAGCAATCCCACATCTCCCACATTATTCCTTCATGTAATACTGACCCTCCATGGTGAGGTTAGGTTTGTGAGAACTTGGTCATTCTCTAACAAAGTAAAAAGTGTGAATTCACCACAAGAGTTTTAATTCACTCTAAAAATAGTGATATCCACTCTAAGCAGAGTGAAATTCACTCTTTAACGAGTGCTTGCATTAATCACCCTTTTATAAGGGCGGCCCCAGTGTGCACTCTTCTAGAGGGAAACTTAAATTTGTTTGGAATGAAATTTCACTTTTTTATTTGTAGAGTGTAGTTGGGTTGCATTTTCCTGTTAAATACTCCATGAGTTAAATATTGAGCTTGATAGATTTAGAGTCCCTAACGGTATCAAGTATACCTGTGCCCACAGTATCGATGGAATGACCCGACCTATATCAGTCTTAATAGCCTCAGGTTCAAGACTCACCACGTCTTTTTACTTTGCAAAATATATTCAAGTTTTTACAGGCAGTGCTACCTCAATGACCGTCCTTTGTTTATTTACAATTTTAAATCGTTATTACCTTTAGTTAGTACTTCTGACTGGTCACTTTTTAGTCATGTAGGCCTATGAGTAAAAGCAAAGAGAAGCCACGCTACTCAACTGCTCAAGGACAGAAGAATATTTTTGCAGGTGCGTTAAACTATCCCTGACCAATTAAACGTGACAGGGACGCACTTGTATCACTACAGTAATTACCAGATCTTCATAAAACATTTAGCAAAAGCGGCAGATAAACTTGACCGTTGATTGACCTGCTAGTCTTACAACATCTGCTCTCTGTTGTAGCGTTGAGTACCTTAAGTAAGTGTCCCTATTAAAAGTTCGAGATCGCACAGGTTGACAGAATGTGGACTCCAGATTCAGTAATAAATTTTTGCTAAATTGAGGACAAAAATAAACAAGCTAAGCCTATGCGAACTTAATTCATAATAATTCAATTACTTTGTTTCATAAGACATAACTTACAAGTTCATGAAATCCGTCGAAAATGTAAGCTGTCGAGACCTTTTTACTATTTAGTTGAAGTTGGACCGAAGTTTAGGTTACTTTTCGTTTTTTTCGTCACAAGTTTTGTTATATAGGTAAAGCTGTCCATTTAGCTAGTAGATGGTATGACCATCGAAAACGATATCAGAAGGAACTACTAACAAGAATTGTAACTTTGCAGTTACAAATGTAAATTGTGAAGTGCCAAGTCCTGCGATGTTATTTCTTGTTCACCTAGTCGTTCTCAAAAGCGTGTTTGGTCTAACGGTAAGAGCATCCACCTCTCACGCTCTCACGCTGAAGGCCCGGGTTCTATTCCCAGATCGAGTCACACCAAAGATTAAAAATGGAACACCCTGCTGTTGTGCGTGCACTTAAGCATAAGCAATGGAGTAGGAAAAACCAGTGGACCACAACTGGTAAAAAGGCCGCGTCCGGCTTGACTTGAACCAATAGGTTGGACACTGGGCCGTAAAACTCTACTAACTGGGCCGTAAAACTCTAACTGACTGACCGACCGACCGACCGACCGACCGACCGACCGACCGACCGACCGACCAACTAACTGACTGACTGACTAACTATTACAGGCAGTCATTCACCCCAAAGTATAATTTTACCAGGAGTCCACAAAAATTCTCAATTGGCAGAGTTCCTTGATGCATATCCACGGTTTTAAATGCAGAGTATAACTTATATTATAGAGAGGCGGGGGTTCTGATTACCCATTTAGAAATAAAATTCTTACCAAATTTATGATTGAAAACTCGCTTGGCTAGTATTACCCCATGTCACACAGAAATATGATACAGGTTTGTATAGGTAGCAAGGAGCTGAGAAAATAGAGTCCGTTTCACGGGGAGAGGAGACACACTGTAATAAAAAAAACGCTGTAAAATTACAGAACAAAAAATAAAGAGAAACATTTAGATAACAGTAAAGTTCTGGTAATAAGTCTGCAAAATTTTTCTGTAATCCTTTTTTATTTAAGTTTGTTTTGTTGTTCTTTGGATCTACCGTATTTTTACGGTACAGGTATGGAGGTCGTGTTCGTAGTATAGGTCGATCTAAAGAATGTTGTGTGCATTTAACTAACTTGGGTCTGAGTCGAGTAAGACAAGACCTCTCACTTGTGCCCCTACTACAAAAATTGCCCCCGAATGGAACTAGAAACGCACACATGTAGGAAAACTTGTTGCACAATAACAGTACCCTGCAGTAGCGAGTGCAAAGCGCTGAGGTACCCGTAATTAGCATCTCAACGTGTTTACAAAGTTTAGTGAAAAGTATTTAGGAAAATACGTTAGTTCAATTAATTATTAAACACATTTTTAGAGTGTAGAAACGATGAGAATCACCTACGAAGTCTTCTCGTTCAGCTCATCGCTACGAAAAACTACAACGCGGGCTATACGTGCCCCACAATACTGCTTTAATTACTGAAAAAAAATGTTTATATATACCGAGACAAATCAAAACGGTTTGTCATGTCTTTCTGGGGTGCTGCATCATACTTACATTTTCTACACATTTTTTTAGCAGTCATATTGTACTACGGAATTTTACTTACCTGAATTTAATCGTTTTTCACCACCGATATTTTTCCACCCCCCCCCCCCACCCTACAAGCGATTTCAATTCCACTTGCGAATGCAGAGAAATTTCGGCTACTGTTCTCAATCCACTTTGGAACACCAATCCAGAAAGTTCATTTACCGGTATCTCGAGCAATACATGTCCGATTTGAATAAAAGTTTCACCAAACTGCTTAAATTTGATTCCCCTTTCACATTTAAAAATTTTGATTAATCTTTTGCGAGTTTTAGTATGATAGTCGGATACTTTTTCTAAACATTTCGGTGATATTTGCATTGAAATTCGATGTGTTGTTTGCAAAATATGAGCATGTAAAGTTTTCGCATTTTCAGCAAAAAGTGAACTTGAAGCAAACACATATGAAGTCATATACTCACATTAATGGACAGTCTTTTGTTTTTATTTAAACTTTACAACCAACTATCATCAACAATCCTCAACAACCCCATGCTATCAGAATGCAACTGCCAAACTGGCATGAGAACTTGACGAATTCATTCCCTAGAGGGAAGTACTATCCCAAACTCCAATTTCAACACAGCAGACTGAAAAGGAAACAAAGCAAATGTGAGGAGAGGGAGGAAATGAACGGCTACTGTCCTCAGTCCACTTTGGAACACCAATCCAGAAAGTTCATTTACCGGTATCTCGAGCAATACATGTCCGATTTGAATAAAAGTTTCACCAAACTGCGTAAATTTGATTCCCCTTTCATATTTTAAATATTTTGATTAATCTTTTGCGTAACTATCCCTTTAATATGACATTCGCAACTTATCACTAGTTCAATGATAACCTTTTGACAAAGTGTCGCACATATGCTTTTCCCATCCTTATCCGACTCCCCATTTCTATCACCCCAGTTAAAACTTCTGACTAACTGGAGGAAGGGATTAGGGGCAATTTTCGCAGTCCGTCTTCAGGTCTTTGACCCTAGCTTTCTCACGTTTTTTATTCGCTCCAGCCTGTACAAAGTTAGGCCTGTTACAATTGACAATGTAAAAAATAACCAATAATGTAAATACAATCGATAATGTAAAAAAAATACCGTAAATGTAAAAATTCTTAGAAACGATAATTAAAAAAAAATAAAATAAAAATTTACCGATAATGTAAAAACCATTCTAACGAGAGTTTCTTATGGCTTCCTCCAGCTAAGCAAATGGTCTATACGTGGCTTTTGACCGGGTTACTTCAGTTCCACCCAGTTAGGACAATTATATCAGTTCTTTTCCCAGAATAAATACTTCAAAGCATGAAAAACTGCAGAACGATGCAGAACAAAATTATGTTAATTTATGTAAATTTCCCACGTTAGGTTAGCAAGTGCATACCGAGTGCTACATAGCATACAAAACTGTACATTGTAGCATGCTTTTGAGGCATAACAAAGTTTATGAATACTCACTTGTCGATCTAGCAGTGGCGGAGCTACTGGTTTACTGTTTTCCTTATAGCAAAAATTCCTTGGGACTGAAAGCATTACAACTGGGTATACGCCTTATACTCGCCGGCATCATGTTTTGCAGTTTAAAAATAATTTTTCGAGCACTGCAGAAGTTCCCTAAACAGCTAAATAAAACTGCACACAAACGCATATGGGGAACTGAAACTAAAAAAAATATTTTTAATGAATTAATTTTTCAACCCTGCCTCCATTCAATGGATCAAATCTGGGGTTCTCTAGAAGCACGGACTTATATACATGGACAAAGCATGTAACGTGTACGTCCTTCCGTAGAAGGTCGCCACCGACTGGGACAAAGGAGGCGCACCAAGATGGCCGCCGTGAATCTATAATTTGTAAGATTTGAAGATTTTGTGATATTTAAAACAAAAGTTTGACTACAATGGGAAAGAAAACCATATTCCTGCAATACGTGAAGTGATTTGATCTTATCTTGCCATATTCCAAGAACATTTCAACTTTAATGCAAAATCTGTGAATTGACTTGATCAAGTCCAAACTCTTACACAAAATCATAGCAGACAGCCATCTTGGTGCGCTTTTTCTCACACCTACGTTAGCGACAATGTATCGTGCAGTATGCTCTGTCCATGTATAGAAAGTCCGTGCCCAAAAGTCACTCCAGTCAAATTTTCTGACTGTTTCTTCTTGAGTGCATCGATCGGGTGAGCTAGTGTATGCTTGAAAATCCCTGTATCAGATATCATTTTGACGGTGGTACAAAATATGTGTCGCCAATGATCGCATGGTGGTCGGTGCACTCACCCGCCTTCATTTCACTTGGTAGCTGTGTTTTCGGTAGGTCAACAGGATTTAAATTCGCTATTTAGTCTGGAAGTTCACCTATGTATCAGGTGCTGGGGTTTATATGGTTCAAAAGTTAAGTCTTCTTGCTTTCTACGTGGTATACTATCTTCGAGCGGAAACATGATGTAACATAAGAGGGTGCTCTGTTTAAATGGCGTTCAGGTATTTGTGCAAGAAAGCCGGCCGGGTGTTACCAGAACCATGATAATGGGTGAGGTAGAACCGTCATTGTTCTAGAAGCTAGTGGTCGGGTTTAAAGTCCTCTCCCTATTTGAGCAAGACATACGTTGAGATTTTTAAGGCAGAGAGTGTGACAGCTGGAAACACATTTTAGGTTTGGAGGGTGGGTACGCAACAGGTCTTTCTCTGTTGGGGTGACTGTACTTTTATATAAGTTATATATACATGATGCTTCCTATAGACTAACTCTTCATCAAGTGGAATGCTGAACATAGATCTTGTGATACGAAAATATGTAATCGTGTTTTTATCACGCAATGAAGTACTCAATAGAACAAAATGTGGTTTGGGGCAATTACCACCATAAAGTGATGAAGATCGAGAGAAGTTAATTTAAAATAAAGCAATAAACTCTGGTTAAGAGGATTTAAACTGCTTTGGAACAAAACGTTAGTTTCAGTTAAAACGAAGTTGTTGCTGACCCTATAGTTCACGGAGACCCTGGTACCGAAGACAAAATTCGATTGCAGGCTGGCAGCTAAGTTGAAGTGAATGCTCCATCGATAGCCTATCATCGCAAAAACTTGAAAATTCGAGGAGACCGCTGCGATTCCGGCTTCTGAAAAAGCTAGATACCCCGAAAGGCAATTCAGGTCCCACTCCTACTGGCTGCGTCTCTGATTGCCACATCGAGTATAGAAACTGAACCATTTGGCAAAGTTAAATAAAAAGTTACACAATGTCAAATGCCTTTCGGCTCTTTCGAGGCTGGTCATTTATTCGATCCCTGCTGTAGGCCAGTACGTGGCTCAAGGACAATTTGTAGCAATACAACCCATCCGATTTTGTGCAGCATTTTTGTGAATTAACTTTGTTCCATTTACAAATTACCATAAAAATACACGAGAAACACACCAAGCAAAAAGCATGCTTCTTTAAATGTAAGTATAGTTGTTTGAACTAGCTGACAAATTATTCCAATATTTAAAATTGAATTAATGGGGTCCTAGTGGGGTGATATTTCTGTTCCTTGCCCCTTTCCCGATATTTCCCTTGGATCATTTGTACGTACCCTCAACTAAAGTGAGTTTTAATTTACAGGATTCTCATCGGAGCACGAACAAGACCTATGTATTGTGTTTAGCCTACACAAAAGTTTGAAGAGGTGATCAGGAGGTGTATTTGTACAAGCCTCGTCCATGTGTGACGCCCGATTGCTTGTTTGCTCTCGTCATAACTGCATATAATGGGATAGAACAAATACGTTTGTTTACAGGTACGGTCAAGTTGGCAAAACACTTGACTCATCCCATTCTGAATTCGGAAATCGATGGGCTTTGTTGGACTAAAAGCTATAATATGTGTAAAAGTACATTATGAAATTTGAAAAAGATAAAAAACCCCAAATGACAAGAAAGATGGATTGTTGTATCTAACCAAATCAAAGAGTCATTTATATATAGCATAGTTTTACAAACAACAGCCACTTAGCAAGACGGTAGCTATATCAAGTGGGACTTCAACTGTCACGTGATGTCTACATCTCAATTCCAGCTGGCGTGTTTAGAGATATAAAGCGGGTTTCATGCCTCAAATTATAACCCCCTGGTTCAGTCTAGCGGCGACCAAGGCATTTTTCCAGTTATGGGTTAATTTTTCTTACGCCATTGCTTATGTGGAGCACCACCACCAACGACAGAAGGTTCGATTCAAGTTCTTGAGGGAATATTCTCAGTTTTTCATTACGCTCTTGAAAGTAAACGAAGAAAAATAAACAAATTTAAGACCATGACCTCCCAAACCCTGTCGCAACACCCTTTTCCTAGCTCAAGAGAACTCACTTATAAGATTTTCTTATTTTTGTTTAAAAATATCTTCACATTTCAACGTCACAGAAAGTTATGTCATGTGGGCACATTGTTTCACATTCCTTTTGTTTTCTTTATAATTAAATACTGGTGTCCCTGAAATTTAATACTGTTGGAACATTTGAATATATTTTCCTTTAGATAAAGCATTACTCTTCACCATGTGGGGTTTCTATCAATGATGCCTACTAGTATTCCTTGCAGCAGCATCAAAATTATACGTAAATTGAATTCAATGTCAATTGAATGTGCCGCGATGGCATCACAGATTTCCCATAACGCACTACTAATCAAGAAATAAAGAACTTTGAAAACTAATGTGTTCCAAACGCGTTTATGCTATTGAGATGCAGTTTTCAAGTCCTGAAAGAGAAAAATTCCTGCATATTTTGAAAGCAAAGAATTTTATCTCCGGAATACACCTATTTCTTTGGCATAAACTGTTTAAAGAGGGCGCTCTACCAGTAACTAAACCAAACACGCACGGTCTTCCAACCACCCATGCATAACCAGTGCGATGCAGCAGATCCGAATGGCTAATTGGTTTGATAAATCGTGGGGGAGACCTTTCAGACATGAGTTTTAAAGTATTATTAGACCGGGGATGGGTTCCGGGTCTACATTAAGAAAAGTGCAATGTCAGTCACTTACTGGTTGGGTCATTTTGTGACACCATTAACTGCCACCACCCGGAAAAAGGTCTTATTTCTTTTTTAAGTTCCCCAAGGGTGAGGCAGGAATGGAGCTCTTATAGACAGATCATCCCAACAGAATGCGAGAGACGGTAGACACGAAGGGCAGCGACGAGCTATCTATGGGAAGGATAACTTGTATAAGCAAGGAGATGTCCAACACACCTACCATACTGTCGATAAATGCAAAGCATATAGTCATATAATTGCAAACTGGGCCTATTCCATCCTAGAAAGTTGCAACTATTGGCGGCGGAACCAGGGCACCACGTTTTCTAAGCTACTCAGCTTCCCGACCACCGCACGCCACAAGGAATTTGCCGTACAGTCTGCTACGTAGGTAAAACCGTGAGAGGTTGGGCCCTTAGAGCCCAGCCCCCACTGAAAAATACGGGTATAAAGATATGTTCAGCCCCCCCCCCCCTCTCGGCATTTGCAAACTGTGGCTTCCGTCAAAAGGTGGGTACATGCACTTAAAAACTCAGCAAGTACCGTTTCCGACCAACTGAGGGATTGTAAAATCAAACAGTTTCTTGCATGGGCCGCAACAACCAATTTAGAGGCTCCGCTTGGATGTTCTTGATGGAAATCAGCTGAAAGTATATGTTTTTTCGGCCGCGCCTGGTTGCAATAGGCCCCTAACTGCACCAACTTGGACACTTGGTTCCCCGCAAGAAGGGTCAAAAGGATACTGGGCCCATTTTACGTCATGAATGTCATTCCTTGTTACTGCCTGTCTTTAAATTCTTTTGCAATAATCATACACCGTCTATTGCACAGGACCGGAAAAATGTTTACTTCCCAGGGAGTAAAATTATTTCCCAAGAAGGGAGTAGAATTTACCACAATTTCCCTACATTTTCATGTACAGTAAAAAAAAATATCCCAATGATGCCCAAATCCCCCCACCCCCCATGCCTAAATTTCTCAGGAAGGAACATTCCAGCTTCCCACCTTTTTTCGACCAATATAGCAACGCTTCAGGGGATGAGGGCTTTTGCACTCCCGATTTTGCTCCCCCCACATTGCAGTTAGGTCAATTGAAAAAAATAAATATATCTCTCCTGAGACTGAATTTTACTCGCAGACCTGCTACATCCAAAGAGCTCCCGGGACTTCGCCCATGGACCCCCACCGAGGAGGGCGCGCTTCGCGTTCAATTTCGCCGTGCAAGCGAAATTTTTGCCCCTAGTTTTCCCCTAAATTTTGCCATTCTGGCCCCGCCCCTGTATACCCAAGCGGAATAAAGTCAAAATGAAACATGGGAGGTTTCAATCATTCCTCAGCATTTTTGAGCAGGATACAGAAGGAGCCATTTTGGTGAATCTGGAGTAAACCGAGTTTTGATATTTCTGCTTTCACAAAAACTTCTAGGGCTCAAGGAATTTGCCGGGGAGTTTGCTGGATTAAATCAAGTTGGTAGTTGGTTAGTAAGATGATGTTTTACGGTTCAGATTCTAACCAATTAGTTTAAAGGTCTGATTCTCTAACCCAAGCAGTTTTAATTCTCGTAACCTTCTCAGGGGTGGCGCCAGCGGGGGCCGTGCCCCCCGTCCGGAAACACGCCCCCCCCCCCATCGGGGAAGGTCGGCGGTTTCGTCGGGTAGGCCTAAAATAATAAAAAAAATAATAAAAAAGAGGAAAAAACCTACAAGGACTGAAGATACTCGATGGGTGAACATATTTTTGTTTTGAAATGCTATTTCAATACATGTCGGAATCGATTTTCAATCACTTCTTCTTTGCTCCGTCATACCTCATTCCATGAACCTTGTCTTACCTCCTCCCCGTCTGGGAAGGACGGCAATTTCCTTCGGGGAAGCCTAAAAATGAACGTAATGGACTGAAGTTACTGCACTGTTAAAAATTTCTGTAAATTTACAGACTTTTTTTTCACTTAAACTTTTTGTATTTTACTTTTAATAGAGATTTTCTGTATCTTTACAGACACTTTGTATTGCTACAATAAAAAAAAGGTTTTTTTAACATGTATTTTCTGTTTATTTGAAAAACCATTTCTGTCTGCTTTTTAACCAAATTTTACTGCTGTGTAAAACTTTTTCTGTAAATTTACAGAAATTTTAACAGTATTTTGTATTTTTCTGATTTCACATAAAAATAATGTCGTTTAACAAACATTCATTTTGCAAAAAAGAAACAAAAATAAGCCCAAACAAACAAATAAGAAATAGCCAGAAAATTTTCAATATATAACATGCATCGTTCTGCGAAGTTTCAGTTTAAAAAGAACATTTTTGGCAAATTTATGGCCCTATTTGGAAATTAACTTACATTTATTATAAAAGCATACTTAGTTATTACGTTCTTAGTTATAAATATCATACAACTGGTGTTTTGTCACACATTTTTAAGTAAAAAGAAATTGTAAGGCCCTAATTTCAGAGCACTGACAATTGGTACACTGATGTCAACTCATCGCCACAGGCGCTCATGCACTTGATCGGAGCAAATTGAAAACGTTTCACAAATTTACTTGAAAGAGTCTGTAAAAAAACACTTTATGACGTAAATCCATTTTGCATAAATGGGTGGAGCTTATTTTGTAGGCATTTTCCTAACAAAAGGATTGCTGTTGCTTTGGATAATATCTTCTTTGGCGTTTTTTAATCAGGAAGCTATAAACTTATTGTTTACCTTGTCTGGAAATTTTTGCAACCAATGTATTTGCATTCTTTGTCATATTTATTTTAAAAACAATTATTATATTGTACAAAAAATGTGACTTTCCAATTACAAAGTTCCTAGAGATAGCAGTCTATTTGACAACAATATGACAACAAAGTATCCTCAATGTGTTTTAATTGAAAACAACTTCGTAACGACACATTACGTTGATAAGCAAGTACCTGATCTACGTAATGATGATGTGTATGTTACGTAATAACATATGAAAAGTAAAAAAGCGATATCATAATAAATTAAAGCGTCGGGAATGAAAACAGTAGGCTGTAAATTCACATAAAATTAAGGTAAACAAAACAGAACAATTCTGTAATTCGATTTTACAGTAGACTTTTGTAAATTAATTTACATGAAAAAACTATAAAGAAAAAACAAACCCTTAATGTTTTTTCATGATTACATTCTGGCTGTAAAAAAAACATTATTTGGTTGGAAAAAAATTTGCCATGAAAATTATGTAAATTTACAGAGAAATTTTTGAACAGTGTGGAAGGATGACCTTTTTTTCTCATTGAACTTTTGTAACGGTATTTTAATACCTATCTTAATATGTTTTCATCAATTCTTACTAGCTCCGCTATCCCTCATCCCGCCTTCAATCCGCAAGGTCAAGCCCCTGTTGGGGAAGGCGGCCCTTCCCCCTGTTGTTGAGAAAACCCAATTTCGTCGGGGAGCCTTCATCTGCATGCCCACGGTAAACTGATAAAAGATGCGGGTCTGACAAATTTCAGTCAGCCGGACGGTCTTCTTGATTTTGCTCACTAGAAGGCCATATTCTTCAAGGAAACTCACAATTCCGAATTTTCCTGACAAAAACAGTCGAGAGGTTGTTCATGTGCCTGCAGGGCCCAATGGTCTGCCATCTGACCTGCCCCGACAGCAGTATTATAGCAACGGTAATAAAAATCAGACAGGCCGTTTCAGCTACACATAGGCTGATGATAAACAGTAGTGTGTAAATGTCTCCCAATAAGTCTGACTGAAAATTCAGTTGAAGCCACCTTGTAACGTGACATATTTTCAAAATTCAAATACGTAGGAGAAAAGTCATTTATAGTCTGGAGTTCGGAGTGGTGACGCTCCGCTAAGATAGAGTGTTTTGGTCGAACAGATTACTAAACAGAACAACGCAAGCTTGCAAACTATTCTTCGTTTTGGAACAATATTATGAAGTGAAAATTTTATTGCGAAAGAAAGCTCAAAATAATGACTTATTTGGTTTTAGGCACGAGCCCGGGAAATGCCATTTTTTTAAAAAAAATTTCTGTACTCTGTACTTTGATAGTCATTCGGGCAGAATTGAAAATTCTTCCCCTCCCAAGCTGAAACGTTCCCGTACGTCTATGTCAATATATAAAATATAAAAACTTCAAATATATGGAAAGCGAGACCGTTTCCGAGGGGGGAATTTTCCAATATGGTTGGAGGGCCTTAATCTGGATGATGATATTCAGTAACCCCAACAAAACTATAGATCACGCCCTACTTGATTTTCTTACAAGAAGATTTGATTCTTCCATAAAACCCGTAAATCTGTCACAAAATTACAAGATTTCTTCAATATAAGCTTCAGATTGTTAAAAGTGGCAGAATTTCTAATTTCGATGGATACTCCGTGTAATAAATAATCAAAGCCAACTCTGTTAATCACCCCAAAATTCTACCTAATTTTGATCTTGAAATTCATATCAGTAAATAAAAACAAATATTTCATAATAATTGCACCTCAAAACCAAATTTTCTTCCATTAAATTCCAAAATTTCTCCAATAAAACAAGCTTTTAATTTTCAAATCTTCTTCAAAAAAGGAAAAACCTTTTCGGGCAACCTAGTTTCTTGTTGAAGCCTAAGTACGTAGGCCTAGTACGATTAAATGCGTAACTCTAAAATATTTACAACTGTCGCCTACACAACGTTTTTGATTTTGCCCATATGGAGGACAGAATCTTCAATAAACACCCCAACTTTTTAATGGTCCTCACAAAAGCGAAATTTCTTTGAAAAAATTTAAAATTTTGTCTTAAAATAAACTCCAGATTTTTGAGTATTTGTTGAAAAGAAAGCCAAAAATTTCGCGCGCTGCGCGCGCCTCAAAATCTGTTTACTCACGTCCCACCGGGAATAACTCACAACCTTTATCGGGGCCTTGTAATGCTGGCCCCCTGTCGGGGAGGTTGGACCCCCTGTCGGGAAATCCTGGAGCTACCCATGAACCTTCTTACTTAAGCCCCTCTCACAACTGCTAGTCATCATCATCCAGACACCACCCAGTTTATTGTTTTAGGGTGAGTATACAAGACCTCTATGTGTAATCAAAAACACTCCAGTACAGTACAGTACAGTACAGTACAGTACAGTACAGTACAGTACAGTACAGTACAGTACAGTACAGTACAGTACAGTACAGTACAGTACAGGCTGTGTAATATGAGCTTCAGTACTCTGCATTTTTGGACTAGCTGTCAATCACAGAGCTGAGCCAATTGAAGTTTGGGGTGAGAGGGTTAGCCCTTTAAGTCATGCCGGCTTTTTTCACAGTTGTGGCTCAATGGTTTGTTTTCCTACCCTATTGCATATGATAGGCACCAAGCACAATGGCAGTACACATTCCATATTGTAAAGTCTTCGGTAGGCCTATGACCCTGCCAGGAGTCAAACTCGAGTCCTCCTGGCTGCAAGACATATGTTCCGTCCTACCACTTTACCATGCAGTTGGTAAACCACGTTAGTACTCGGCCAGCAATCCAGTCTATGTGACAAAGAGTTTGTGTTCATAACCTACTAAATGCATACAACCCCCTTTTCCAAAAAGAACCGGTGTCTTTAACAGTGTGCTTTACATGGGATTGTACAGCGATCGTTCATTCCTCGTTTTGTTCATGATTTTCACTTCTATATTTTCATGACAGAAATACTGTAGGGTCGCTTGCCAACGGAAGTGTACGTGACCTGTTTCGTTCTTTTATTAAACTTGAAGACAGTAGATGGCGTGCTTACAGAAGTTCTTATGTACGTTGCGTCTGTATGGTCAACTAACTATGGTCGGTTAGTTAAATGGGGTTTAGCGATACATCAACACGTATGTGTTATATAGTAGTGTAGTGTCAAAGTATGGTGTGAGAACAAGTTAGACCTCCAACACGTCAATATTTAATCGAAACCCAATCCAATATTTCTGTGCGTGTCTCATAGATGTGGTCGCTCCATGTGGCAACACCAAATAATTAGTTCAGTTCATTTTTATAGTCCTCTGGTACAGATTATTACATTACGCACTGTATCAGAAATCGCTGTTTAGTGACCAATGCTTTACTTTGGGACTAAGAAACAAAAAGTGGGCTTACCTGCGTAGCCTTCTGTACGGCATATTCCTTTTTCAGTAATATCCCTAACGCCTGCCAAAGTGAACACCGAACAAATTCTTTTGAATATTGATAGACAAATATAGCCTCGAGACTGGTTGAATGTTTGTGAATATTCTCATGACGACAACATCTGCTCCCGTGTAGTAGCCCATACCACCCACGGAGTTGGTCCGTTATTGCAAACCCACGTCCTGGTATTACCCACTGCACAGTGTTTATGGAACACAATAATTGTAGGGCATCTCAGGTTTCAGACTAGACTTCCAGTTTACGACTACAGGGCTCTATTTCATAAAACTTACGAAGTTTCGTATCTCCCACTTACGAAGATTAATCTTGCGTAAGTCCAACAATTGTTCGTAACTTTACGAAGTTTCGTATCTTCTATTTCATAAAACAACTTACGAAGAATTCGTTCGTATCTCCGTACTGATATCGTTCGTAACTTTACGCATGATCGGCAGCATGCGTAAGTCAGAAAAGAAAGTTCGTAAGTGTCACATGCACAGTTTGGCGGGAAAGAAGCTTTCAATCAAAACATGTGCATGTGACTGAGTCAATCGTCGAGTGTACACACGTACGATCGAGCAGCAGCATTTTGAGCAAGACAATGGCGATGTACATGGCGTTCGGTTTGCTGGAAAGGGAAAATCAACGAGCCCGAAGGCGAGAAAGAGTTTTTCGAGACAGAACCAACCCACTAGATCTATGGAACGACCAGCAAATGCACGCCAAGTACCGTTTTAGCAGGCTCGCATGCATTAATATTATCGATATGCTTCAAGATGAACTGGAACACAGGACACGACGAAATCATGCGCTTCCACCATCTTTACAGGTCTTTATAGCTTTAAGATTCTTTGGACATGGATCAATAACAGACGACTCCGGTGCCGAACCTCATGGCGTAAGTATACCAACAGCCTGTCGAGCCATCCGCAGAGTGACTAAAGCTTTGTGCCGGAGGAAAAATCAGTTCATCAAATTTCCTACCACCCCTGAAGAAGTTCAGCAAAATCAACTGGATTTCATGGCCGTACAAGGTTTTCCACGTGTAGTTGGAGCGATTGACGGGACACACATACGACTTACAAATGTTTCTCTAGGACCAACGGAGTACGTCTACGTTAATCGCAAAGGTTAGTACAACTAGATTAACTTTAGATCAATTAATTCTCGTTCTTTTCCCAGGTTGCAAAAATTTCGTCGCGCAGTATGCACACAACGATCCAATGATGACTGCATGAAGGTGAAGCACTAGCAGCTGTGTTCAAATTGTTGTTTGATCGCACGTTCACTGATCTCGCCGTTACTCGTTAGTTACGTGACGTTACAACCTAGGCCTAGGCCTAGCCCAGAGCTATAGCTAGCCTACTTCGAAAACATTTTGTTTACTCTTTTAGTAAGTTGGGCTTCTTACTCTAGCGATCATGACCCTATGCTGTTGTTGTAATTTAATAACGTAGGCTAGCCTAACGTTAGGTCTTAGTCTTAGTCTTACTAGTAGAAGCTAGGCTACCTTACGTTAGGGTGGCTACTGTAGCTAGGCCTAA
The DNA here is from genome assembly GCA_037179385.1 of Holothuria scabra. Taxonomy (NCBI): domain Eukaryota; kingdom Metazoa; phylum Echinodermata; class Holothuroidea; order Aspidochirotida; family Holothuriidae; genus Holothuria; species Holothuria scabra. The sequence goes on from CM074197.1 coordinate 27,757,067, forward strand.
GCAGCCTAAGCTCAAAAACCAACTAGGCCTAGCGACTTGCTATACGGTAGCCTAACCTGACGTTGCTGCTAGCCTCCTGACGTTACTACTGCCTGGGTCCACAGCTGGACCTAGCCAAACGCGTTAGGTCTAGGCTAGCCAAGAAGTTAGACCACCTAGTCCAGGCCTAGGGTCACTTTGGGTATTCTGAGGTCGGGTGTTCTCGGACAGTGGTAAATAATTTCAGTCACTGACTAACGATAGTTTGATTGATTTTTCACACCACGCAGTTTTTTCATAGATATCTGTATGCAGTCTGCACAGTCACATCTGTAGATCATGATGCCTTCTCATTTTCAGGAAAATGGAACCTGATTGCAGCAATAAATTGCAGTTTGAAAATTCCTTGGCACATTTCCAAGTGTGCAAGACCTTGGCAATTTTCATGCCAGGCTGTAAATTTTTGTAAAAAAATTTGCCTATATGTGTATGCGTAGTGGAAAAGAATGACAATATGAAATGGTTCTTAGGAAAACTTAACTCAATTTTTTCGGACTAAATTTTGTGTTGGGACATTTAACAAAGATTAAATGGATAATTTCTCTATCATTTGATGTGTATTTTCTGATATTTAGTAATAATATTATTGAAATAGTAAAGCGTCCGAGAACACCCGATAGTGTCCGACAATACCCAACATACACATGACATTTTCTACTGTAAGTGCTGTGTTAGGTCTCTGTACGTATGCGTAGATCCAATACATATCTTGGGCACATTAGTACAGTTGTGCCTGTCGATGTATCAGGTTAATAGCATCAGTGTAGTGCAAGTGTGTTGGAAGCTATAAAGATAAAACCGTCAACTGTCCGACAATACCCAAACGCACCCTAGGCTAGCCTAGGTCTAACGTTAGGCTAGTAACAGTTCGGCCTAGGCTATACAACTTACAAGACAGGCAGATTGTGTCATGGGGGGGGGTTGGTGTCATGGGGGTTGGGGTACAAAATGCGGGAAAAATCCAAGGAAAGAGAGAAAAACTGCTATTTTCAAGTTGGTTTTGAATTGAAAGGTTGGATCGAGGGGCCCTCCCCCACTAGGACTATGCTGCAATGATACTGGTCAACTAGTATTCCAGCCAAAAATGTTCAGTGGGCCACAGCTGGCAGCCACTGTTGGATTTTGATTGCTGTGAATACATGGTTGGCCACTGGCCGGGCCAACGTAGGTCTGTTGGCAAGCTATACATCCGACCAGGTCAGGAAAATGATTGTGCTGGGTGGAAGTTTTGAGCAAATCAGTTTCATCGCCATCGAGGACTGCCTGGGAGCTACTGACATTTCTACAACTGACCAGCTCTCATGAGGCCTACAGTAGGCCTATGTGGGTCCATTGTGGATCTGAGCAAATTTGCAGACAGGGATATAACTTAGCCCAAGCTCTGGCAATAAACTGTAGGCCTACACTATATTATAACAAGCCTGTAGCCTATGGCTAAGCATGAACATGCCAGAGGCTATCTTAATGTCTTTGAAGATCAATCAGTGCATCTTGTGGGCTGGGCAAGCATGTAGCAAGTGCTTTTTGTTAGTGTTTGCTTGGGCACCACCAAAAAGTACTGTAGGAACCTTGTTGGCCTACCTGATTGGCATGCATTGTAGGCCTATATACAGGTCTGTAAGGTACCCTGCATGTATTTTAGTGACTAAGATTTCATTTTGTTAGGCATGCGCCATAAAACATGCATGATATATTAACAGACCACTGGCGATGTAGTGATCACTTTCAAAAGTTAAAAAATACTTGATATGTCACAAGGAGTTGTCTAAGTATACCGAGCTCCCCCTGTTGACTGGGGGTTGTAGAACATGCCCACTGTATTCCCTCCCTATCGTAAGGAGGACTTCAACAGTATTTGAACAGCATGACACTATGTTCGTGTTGGTGTGTCCTTGAATCTTATCTAACCAACTAGCCTTACGTACCTTAATAATCTCAGTGGACACAGGTTTAAAGACTGTACAGTATCTATATCCACATCTTCTACTTATACGCCATACCTACCGAGGGCAACAGATGCAGCAATAGCAAGCTATGGGCATGTGCGCTTGGATGATTGCCTTGTTAGCCAATAACTTACTGTAACATAAATCATAGTTATACTATCTCCTGGCCAGCCCAAAACCTGTTCAAAGCCTTCACAAACTGGGAAACAGTACCACAGCAGCTGAAATTACATTTTTAAGGTTTCACTCTAGATCTACAGTAATTTTAAGCAACTTCAGTCCGGAAGGGTCATCGATCCTTGGGGGCAGGGGAGGCAAATGCCACCCCAACGAAAATATGTTGTGCAAACTTTTTTTGCAGACTTCTCCCAATAGTTTAGAAAAAAAAAACCAACTTACAGAGAAAACTAACATATCATCAGAGAGATGCATGATATATCACATTGGGATACATCAGGTTTTTTGAGAGAACATCATTTGACTTTACAGTTGTATGTGTGTACCAGTGCTAATGTGAGTGTGTTTATATGGGTGTTTGTGTTTGTGCATAAAGGTGTGCTCTTGTGTTTGATAGGCTAGATTGCTCATAGATGAATATGTTCATGGGAATGAGTTTCACAAGCTGTTTGAAAAATTTTAACCCCTTCAATCAACAAACCAGATCACACCTGCAGTCTGGTGAACCCTCCTATATTTAGATGAATAGAAGTGCAATTCCCCCATAAGCTACAAAATTTTGATGCTGATACAAATGACTGTTCAATTTTTTTTTCTAGGATTTTATAGCATTAATGTTCAACTGGTCTGCGATGCCAAGTACAAAATTCTGAATGTAGTAGCAAGATGGCCAGGTAGTACACATGACAGCCGCATTTTGCAAGAGAGCCGTCTGGGCCATGCTTATAGAGATGGAGAACTACAGGGCATACTTCTGGGAGATTCTGGCTATGCTCTTAAACCCTGGCTAATGACACCTTTCCTCATCCCTCGCACACCAGCAGAGCAAGCATACAACAGGTAACTTAAAGGTTTTGGATTTGCTATCATAATTTATTGGTAAGGAAACAGTCTCTGAATACATGAGAGAAACCTCCCCTTAGCTCATATGAAAAATTTGAGGTGCCCAAGCAGAAAAAAAGAGATAAGCCATGGGAGCCATCACTAGTTTTATGTTCAGTGTTACAGAAGAATACAATCTCAATGCCTCTATTGAGCTGGTCATTTCCTGAGTAGCTTCATGAATCAATGCATACACCCAAAACTCCATTGAAATTGACTTCATCCATATCTTTCCTGCCATGTGCCTTCTACAGTATTTAATATTACTACTATCAAATTGAAAAGTAGCTAAAAGGCTTTTCCCAGCATGCAGTGGCATATATAATCAGACGTTTTCATTGAAGAGGGCATGGTTTAGGGGGCAAAGCACTGAGCGGCAGGGCAAAATGACACCATCTTAGTGGAGTGTCTGCATCAGCTTACTTGGCCCATATGGTGTAGAAAGACTGGTTGCTGAAAATGTCTCTCAGATTGCCAGGGGGGCAAAATTTCTAGGGAGTGGCAAAACCTCCAAGTGACCATGAATTAACACAAAGCATGCAAAAATTTCAGCCGAAAATGCCTCCCAGATCGCCGGAAATGGCATTTCTTAAGCCTATTTTTCGCATAGAAACTTGGAAAACACGTATTATTCGGATTTTTGCTTTAATCTTTATACGTTTTTTTAAATTTTTGATTTTCCAGGGGGGGGGGCAAATGCCCCCCCTTGCCCATACCTGCGGATGCAAATGGTCTTACATACAGTCCCTCCAATGGAACTAAGCTGATCCATACTTGGCAGAGGAGTTTGTGAAGTGTTGGTCTTTAAAACATTTTGCCAGGGTTGTTTGACTGAAATCATGTTGATTAAAATCATAAATAAAAAGATCATGGTTTAAATAAAAAAATCTGATGTACATCAATTTATTTCATTGAAATCACTGATTTAAATTGTTCTTTCCAAAAACCCCATAAACAACCATTTTATTTTTCCCAATTATTTCTTTTTTGGGCCTTGGGTGAGACAATTGTACAGGTGTCATTAGAGGGGAGAGACTGCAGTCTGGATCCTAATTTACCCTTGTTCAACATGCTAGGAAAAGCCCCTTAGCTACTTTTCAAATTTGGTACCCGCCATAGCAGGCACATGGCAGGAAAGATGGATTAAGTCAATTTCAATGGAGTATTGTGTGTGTGCATTGATCCATGAAACTACTCAGGAAATGTCCAGTGACCAGCACAATAGAGGCATTGTGTTCCTATTCTTCTATGACACTGTATACAAAAGCAGTGATACCTCTCAGGATTTATTTTTTTCTGCTTGGGTACTTCAGTTTTTGCAAATGAGCTAAGGGGAATTTCCTCTCATGAATGTAATTGTAGGATAATATTTAAATTTGTTATCAGTTTTTGCCACTGTTGTGTCTATTGGTCATCAGTGTGGCCTCTGGGAGTGTTGTTTCCTGCAACAATATTGTGGAAGATTGTAGGAATGTAAAGAAATGTTATATTTATTGAAATCATGGTTTTTCTCATTTTTCTGCACAGTGCTCACAGAACCACCAGAGCCTTAATTGAACACCTTAATGGACAATTGAAGAACAAGTTCCTCTGCCTGGGTGGTACTGGTCCGAGGGTAAAAACAGCAAAGAAAGTGTGTGACATCATTACAGCCTGTTGTGTGTTGTTTAACATCAGCAAAGATGACCACATTCAAGAGCCATACAACCACGTGCCAGATGACGACAACCCACCCCTGAAGTTGCTGTTGCTGCTGATGATGATGTACATGGTATCGCAGTTCGGAATGACATCGTCCGCAACTTTTTTACAGAAGTTTAGTAACTTTTCTTTTCAGTTTCAAGCAATATTATGCCTCTGGGTTTTTTTTTTTTTTCTTAGTAGTGAAGGTTTCAGTGGTAGGAAACTTGTCCACATGTGTCAGAGGGGGTTACTATGCTCATCTTCCTCATGTTTTGAAAGAAAGTGCTGAAACATGCTTTTGCTTTATTAATATGATAGAAGATCCACAAAATTCTCAGATGGCTGCCATCAGGCTCAACCTTCATTAGTGGAAGGGTCATATGCTGTGGCCTTAGTATTTAAGTATTTTTTTCCAATAATTACCCAATTTCCTCATTCATTTATTTATCAGTGCTTGTATTTCTTTTTCTTCTAACTTCTCAAAATGGACCAGTTACAGTATCTCTGTATTTGAGGTTGATTAGAAACTTGGATGAAGATTGACCGAAAAGGGGGAGGCATCCAATTCTGATGAAATGTTTATTTTCAAGACATGATGAAATGTTTATTTTCAAGACAAACTCTACTTTTCAATCGTGTGTTTTGTCCAAATGAAAGTAATGCTTGTATTTCTACAAATAAAATTTCTTTCAAGCAGTGGGGTGCAATTATAATAATGCCGTGAATTCGCTTCCATGACAACAGTATGTAATCATCAAAAAGATCTCCGCGTTCAATACATACAGCATGTCTGTCAAAGAAAGTCATTGCATGTAACATCATGGATTGCAATCATTGCGTGAACGAAAAAAGGGTGCGTTTATATGCCCTACTAGTTTTTCAAAGGAAGGGTGAAAATAACTCAGTATGGAAGTGGGAAACATTTTACAGATGTGGTAGAATAGTAGAAATAACAAGAAGTAATCACTTAGACTTGCTTAGATCTTGTAAACCTATGGCCTCTGTCAATTAAAAAGTGCCCCTCAATACAGTTCTCACCCCCTCTGACTAGACCATGGACCTAGTTTTCTAATGAAAGGTTTGTATTGAATTTTTTCTTTTAAATAAGGTAAGGTGTTTAACTTGAAGGTACCATACTAGTGCCAGTATCTAGCAGATGTGGTGCCACCAGGGGAGGGGCCAGGGTGATGTTGCCACCTTAAAGGTGTCAAATGTTGAGGAAAACAACAGGAAAAGAAAGAAAATTAATGGGCTTAAAGACATGTTGTAACCATTTGGCTATTACTTCTTGCAGCAAAACATCTGTATCAATGATCCATAAATTATTCAATTATTACTTGGTTGGTTGAGTGCAATCTCTCTTTAGGATCCACTGAGAAGGCAGTTTGAAAATGTGCTATAGCCTTCCCCACTCCAGCCTCTTATTTAGAGCAACTTCCTATGCTGGTGGTGTCCAAGTTCCAGTTAACACTAAAAAAAGCCAAAAAGCTTTCATATGACAAAATGACTTCCCATATTTCTTACTATTATTTTTCTGTTTTTTGTTTCTCATTGAAGCTCATCAGTGAAGGATCCATCTGTCAGAAGCTGTGAAATGTGCTGTAAGAAGGGGTAGCATGACTGTGACCATGACGAATTTCTTACCCTATTAAATGTTTCACCCCAGTATCAAAAGTGAGGTTTAGTGGGATAATCAAATTTCACCCGACTTTGTGCTTAACTCACTCGAGAAGGCTCCAAGAAACCACAAGGTCAATCAAAGACAGCTAAGCAGAAGATGTAAACTATTAAGGCAGAATACGGGTCAGATGTTCCACTGTTTGCGAGATGTGAAAGGCAGGCAGTAGGGCATCTTCTTATCTGGTTTTTGTTGAACTTTGCTCACTGAAGCAAAAAGGTGTTGAAAAAGCTTTTATAGGCAAGAAAATCCAACATGACTTTTGTTTAATGTGGAATTCTTCACTCAAAGGAAGCTGGTGGAGGTACTGAAAGTCTGAATTGTGATTAAAACTTTGAAAAGGTGACCCATCGCCCCCTGCAAATGTTCATTCATGTCTGTACTAGATCACCAAAACAATATGCCAAATACTGTATACCTTGAAATTATTTCTAGACCATTATTAGACTGGGCTGGACTTAGACTGAGATAATTCAACATGAGGCACACATGCTGGTCTCGTCTTTTCAGCTTCTCCAAGCATTGGCCAGAATTGCACCGTAACCCTACTGAATAGTCAGTGTTTGAAATTCTCCATTTGAACTTTTGAACCCCTAGAATAACTTCAATTACCCTTCAAATCAGTCTTGCCAGTTCCAAAATATGTGCATAATGTATATATTTGGATGACTAAGAAGAATTTAATATGTCAATTTAACATTTATTTTGCAGATATGGCAGTGCAGTAAAAAAAAAATTAAAAGTTGAATGAAAGTGTCCCTTGTGCAAAAGATCTGTGGAAAGTTTATTTCCAATATGAGACTGATTATACTGTAGACCCATATCTTTGTCATTACCATCTTATTCTATTATACTGTACTCAGCTTGGCTTAAAATAATGCCTTTATATAAAAACTGAAAAATTTAATATAACACTAAAACTCAAAAAAAAAATAAAATAAATTAAAGCTGACTTAAAAAATTGGAAAGAGTTTATTTCCCTGAATTGTATGAGTAAGGTTCTATGCATTCATTGTTGTTTTATCATTGGTGTTTTGCATGTAGTTCTTGTCTTTAGATGTAATATTGGTGAGAAAACTTATGCTGGAATTTTGAAACAGTTTAAAAGGCTAATTCTCTCACCCCAAACTTCAAGTTTTGTAGTAGCCCACAGAAATTCTAAATTGGTACAGGTCTTTGACTGGATTGACATCGAAGCTTGGTCCAAAAATGCAGTTTCCTGAAGCTCATATTACTTTAAAATAATTTACTACACAGCACCCATATGTTGCCATGTACTTTACTGTTTTAATTACACAATTGGGGTCTTGTAAATGCACCCTGAAGAAATAAACTAAGAATGTGTGTAGATGAGGATGAATTCTAGAGAGTTTTTGGAGAAGCTTAAGCAAGTCGGTTATGAGAATTTGAACTGCCAGGGCTTGATCTTTACTGTAACAGATTTTGTAGGGTGGATTAAGAGATAACAGGAAAGAGTCTGAAAAGGAAAGTTAATGCCAAAATTCAAATTTTGTATACAAAAGAAGAACTAAATCTGCACAGCATGGTAAAATTTCCATTCAAATCAGACATGAATTTCTAGAGATATCAGTAAATGAAGTCACTACATTTGTAATCCTAAATGAGCTTGATGGCAGCAGAGGTATTAACATTTCCTCACAATGACAAGTACAGTACTGCTTTGCTTTCCTTTGTTTTTCGTGTTTTGATGACCTTCAAGGTAATAGAGGTAGGACCTCTCTGTGATGGATGCAAAGTTTGGAAAGTTCTCATGCCACTTGTGCAGTCGCATTTTGATAATACACGATTGTTGGAGAGAAAATTGGTTGAACTTCATCCTTTGTACTTCAAACTTGGAAATAAAGTTTGTCTTTCTCATGTCAGAAATAAAAGAAGTAGTTGTGTGCTAGCTTTTTCCAACTCAGTTTTAGGACACAGAGATTACTTGTTTTAAAGCTCACTTTGCTTGAAAAACACAATGCATAGATGTAGTCACCCCAATGTGGTGTTGCTGTCATTATCCTCTTGAAAGCTTTAGTGCACATAGACAGTTTATTTGAAATATTTTGAGCTGAGATAGTTGGTAATTAAGGGGGGGGGCATAGGTGCATATGTTTTAAAAGTAATTTTAATTTCAGCATAATGAGCTTGTGTTTGCATAGTGTAACTCCAGGGTTGTTTAATTTCATTTAAGTTGATATAAATCACGATTTATATCATGATTTTAATTGATACTGAAATCATGATTTAAATAAAAAGATCTGATTTAAATTGATTTATTTGATTTAAATCATGATTTATTTAAAAGGAATATTAAAAAAATCAACAAACATGCTTAATCCTGGGTGTCTTCATATTTGAAGGTTAAATAAATCAGGTAATCTTGTACAGGTTGGAGGTATAACAAATGTGATACAATTACTACATAGCTTTCAACCTCTTGGCTGAAAAAGGCTGTGTAAGTAATAGACACTGGCTGTGAGCTGTGAAAAGGTTGAAGAAAAAAAGGGTATGTTTCAAGTACTTTCAGATCAAATCATCTTCAGTTTTCAGGGCTTTGCAAGTTAATTCCCCTTCCTCTATCCAGTTTAGATAAAGCACTTGAGAGACCCACCTTATCATCAACTAGGAGGAGACATGTTTATATGTTCACTCTGGGCCCTAGTCAAGTAAACCCTTCTGTTGTGAGGGTATGGATAACCCTGATTTTTCATACCCTTTGACATGAGGGAGCAGAAAGGGCCAAAAGCCACTTCACGAACAAAAAAGATTGGTTGGCTAATAAGGGAAGAGAATGCTCATCTTATATGAATGTTCATGTTATTGTGAACTATAGGCCAATGACTGGAAGCAATTATGGAAAAGAACTTCTTTTCTGATCAAAATGATGAGACTTTAATGTTTAATTTGAGCCTTACCAAGATGTTTACATACGGGTATACAAGGCTATTAGATTCTTTTATGGAATACATGTGATTTAGAATCCTCAACCAGTGATACCAGAGTTGTGAGAAATAGGTATGTTTTGGTTCAAAGCTCCAGCCTCACTTGATGGCAAAATCTGTGCTATCTGCTCCTTGATGTCAAGGTATGAAAACACTAAATGAAAACATGCCCTTGAAGGATGGGTAACCTTGACTATCTGGGCCCATCAGCTGCACCTCCTGGTACTTTTACATTTCAGTCTGCATAAAGTCTGGAATTTCATTTTTCAAAAGAGTACGTAGGGACCTGGCTGGCCGATTGATGCAACTTCAAACTGCTTGAACAGAACAATGAAGAGAAAAATAAAAGCTCAAACACAACCTTCTATTTTTGATGTATCATATTTTCTCATGAATTTAGTCATGACAGTGACAGCTCTCTGTTTCATTTTGTAATTCTATAAAGTTACATTTAATATGACATACCTTTGTTCCTTAAAGGCCCATTTCTCTCACCCCAAACAGTACCAGTTCTCCTAACCTTCTTACTGAAGCCCCTCCCACAATTGTCTGAAATGCATCCTCATCCAGACACGATCTCAGTTTATTGCTTCAGGGTGAGTATAGGAATACTCAATTTATACTATAAAAACACTCTCAATACCATTCATGCTGTGTAATATAAGCTTTGGCACTCTGCATTGTTTGAATTAGCTGTCAATCAAAGAGCTGAGCCAATTGAGAATTTCGGTACCTGGGTTCCAAAATTGTAGTTTGGGGTGAGAGGTTTGGCCCTTTAAAAGAATTTCACCCATATTTCATTCAGTCACATCTCTCTCTTCCTTTTTGGAACGGTAAATCTTATCCCTTTCCTTAAAGTAACCATTTGTGTCTTTAACCTACTTTTGTTGATATGAGTGTAACATTTAACTTCAAAAGGAACACGCATCAAGCTCCCCTTTATCATCCAGGTTGAGAAAAGTAAATATTGCTTTATTTTCTCATTGGTCACTATGGTAGAAATTAGTATCAAGCAAAGTCCTTGTGGTTAATAATATGCAAGTCCTATGCAAGCAATATCATTGTGAGCTTTTTTATGCCATACTCCTGCTTGCAGTCTCCTCCTTAAGTTTAAGAAATTTAAATGAAATCAATTCCTTGTAAACCAGGATCATATGAAAAACATTATCTTGCTTTGGGCTAATAAACTCACCGAACTTTGACCTGGCAAGGAAAAATGCCTGCATGGGCAAAGATTTCTTTTGAACTTCAGGGGGGAAGGTGGTTTGAATTATGACAAACCTAGAAGATGAGCAAGCTAAGACTAGTGTGGTGCCCATCTTGGGTGACTTTTATGGAACCGCCTTCGGACCCCTGGGGGGGGGGGATCAAGGGGCAAAGTCCCAGGAAGCTCCTGGCATGGGTTTTAATGCCTCAGTGGCCCCAGCCGGACTGTTTTAAGGGGTGTATTTCATATGCAATGTTCTTGGGTATTAACATACTTGTAAACTTAGGAAAAACTCTTTTGAGCACCAACTCTTTAACAAGTTGCATCAGAGGATTGTAATGGAACAAAGGTTACAATGTACTGTAAAGCTATAAACAGATGAATACATGAAATTTAAAGATGGATTTTTTTACTCAGTCTACAGAAAGATGGCAATAAAGTTCTCAAATAACAACCTTACATTGTTGTTGAATGAAAAATCCACCTTTTCTGGTTTTTCAAGTTTGCACCCTGTAAAATATAAACTTGAATTCCTTCTTTGCCCAATTATACAATTTGGCAAATAATACCCATGCATAGTCACGTAGCCTTGAAAACTCCAGGCCACAACATGAAAAGCATACAGATGGATTTTTCAAGACATAATCCAGTGGCTTACATTTTTTGTTAATTGTTAAAACATACCTTTACTTTTCAACAAAGTCACAGAAAATTACGTAATGTCGGCACATTGTGTCACATTCCTTTTGTTTTTCTTTAAACTTGAATGTTCTATTTGCCCTTGAAATTTGATACTGTTGGAATATTCCAATACCTTTCCTTTAAATTTAGGATTATTCTACACCACAGAGGGTATAGCAAGCAATGTTACTTAATATTACATGAAGCTGCGTCAAAGATACACGTGACGGTAAATAGACTGAATGCAATGTCTGTCGAAGTGACATACAAATTTCCGATGAAATGCACTTAATCTCAAGAAAAATCTGCATTGCCTTGTAAATAGCATGTTCCCACTGGGAAAAGCTATTGAGAAAGTTCTCACTTCCTGGAAGAGGAATTTTTTTCTGGATACTTTATGTAGTCAATGAATTTTAGGTTCAGGAATTCTGTATAATTTTTGGAATCCTGTCCATGCACTGTGAAATTGTTTCCAACAACCTTGATGCAGTGATATTACTACACTCTCCAGCAATACCTCACTTAGAAAATAAAATCAACACTTTATGGAGGATCCAATCGGCATGCTAACTATGTTTAAAATGGAGACATATCAGGCACCAAGCAAAACCTTGCGTTTCTGTAAAGCAGTGTGACTATATGGACAGTACATACAGTAATATAAATTCATATTTAAGTGGTACACTGCTACTGTATGTGAATGAGAAACTGCACAAACTGACTTATAAGGTTACATTTCATGCATTTTTTTTTTTTTTTTTTGTGATTGAATCAAGATTCAGTGCATTGTAGATGCCAACGGCAGACATCATAAAAATTTTGATGAACACATACACCTAGCACTGAATATTGCAGGAATGTTTCCAACTTGAAAAACAAACAAACCCCATAAATTGTTGTTTATGGGGAAACCTGTATGGTAGCATCTTCAATAAAATTTGTACGCAAAATGACAATTTGGCAGGTCAGATAAATACAATAGTTGGTTAGATGGAGTTTTACCGCCCAGTTCCCAACCTTTTGGTTCAAGTCGAGCTGGCCACGGCCTTTCTTCCAGTTGTGGCTCATTGGCTTGTTTTCCCTACTCCATTGCTTATGGGGAGCATAACGCACAACGGCAGTAGCTAGATTCCTTTTTTAGAGTCTTTGGTATGACTCGACCTGGGAAGCGATCCAGGACCTTCCGTGTGAAAGGCGGATGCTCTACCGTTAGACCAAACTTGTGACGCGATAAAGACATTTAGAGTATGTGTACCTCAAGTATAGAATTTGGAAATTACATGATGAAATCCAGCCCGATGTTTTCCATATAGCACCTTCACGGTTGCTTAGGTGAAGTGTAAATAATGCTCTCAGCTCCCACTGACCACTCTGCTCTTTGACTGACTACCCTGAGAAAACAGCACAAAGCTTCCTTATGTAGTCACAATATGTCTTTATGGAGAAGAGTCTTCTGGCACCCTATCTGCAATTTCATGGTCCACTGGGCCAGGGAGTCTTTATCTTAATAAGCAATTAATGAAGTGGAAATACCCTGAAAAAGGCCTCAAAATCTGGGTTTTTGGAGTATCAGAGGAGTTAGCCTAATGATATATTTTAGAGGTTGCAAAATGAATCTTAGTCATCAAACTCCCATCAAGTCGCTCCATTGTTGAGATATTAAGTGTTTATTCACTTACTTCTTAGCTCAAACCAGCTCAAAGAACTGTTTGAGCTATTGTGATCTTCCACTGTCACTCTGTCTATCCATCTATCTATCATGTCTGTTCACAATTGCCTTAAATGCTCTCAGGGGCACATTTGTTGAAAATTTGAAACGAAACTTGGACACATCAGTCACTGGACATAGGGCTGGATGAGGAGGGTCAATTTTTTTCTTGTGCTCATATAGAGAGGAAGCTGTTGCTTACTAATTGTGTTATCATAGCTCATTAAACTTGCTTCATGCTTCATGCTAACTGGACTTTCTGATTTCTGTAAAAATAGAAAGCAAGGCAACAGAGGCTTCTCACTTTAAGGCTACTGTACACCTAAGAGAAAGGTAATCATTCCAAAAAGTATTAAGTTCCTTTTCATTTTACCTGAGAGAAATTAAAACATTCTTAATTGTGGGTACATCTGTTCAAGAAAGAATAGCCATGTATGACAAGTACAGTCCCTGTACCCATTGCATGGGGAGTGATTTTCTTGGCACTGGAAGTCATCACTGTGCACTAATTCAACAGGTTTGAGCCATCAGCACCGATGGTGCTCTGGTAGTTCATGCTCTTTTTTTAAAATTTTAAACTTGAGGTACACGTACTCTATACAAACTTCACTACTGCTCAGATATTGATCTGAGCAGTACTTTGGAAACTAAGGTCTTCCAGGGTCGCCAGCATCTTCTTCTGGATTTCTAAAGACTGAGCCTGGAAATCCACCTTTTTCTTCTCAAGTTTCAGGAGTTCCTCCTGAAATTTGAGTTGGCGGATTTCCGTGGCTCTTTGTAGAGATGATGGTTGGGTTCCCAGCATCTCTAACTGGGACTGCAACTGGTTCACTTGTTGTTTCAAAGCAACAAGTGGGTCCGTTGCAATCCCAGTTGATGTCTCCATTGGTCTTACTTGGGATGAGCTGCTAGCAATTGATGGTGAGGGAGGTGGTGGTAAAGTAGTTGTTTCTTCTTGAGATGATTCCTGAGGAAAAGAAAGTAACTTTTTTTTAATTTTATAGCCATCTAAACAATGCTAAACAACTATAAAGAGCATTCAATTAATCCCAGCATACATGGTTTTCATACATGGTTTTCTACAACTGGTTTATAGCAGGATCCTTTGGAAAAGTCAAGTTCAGGAAAATTCTGCATTCACCCATGAAGCTACTCTGGAAATGTCAAGAGACTAGCACAATGGAAACAAGGTGCCTTCATTCTTCCATGAAACTGGACATAATTAACCATATTGTTATCAAGGTTTAATTAAATTTTGAGGGTCAGGAAGCCATTAGGCTCATCAAGGACCCTATGCCAGAGTGAGCGTGGATGAACACCGGCAAACTTCGCCTTCTCTTTTTGACTAGTGATCAGAGGTAACGAGGCAGAGGTATACTAATCGCTCTCAATCCTGCCCTCAGGACCGCCATTTAACGTCCCCATCTGACGGACATGAGCATATCCCCAGTCTTTAGCCATGCACTTTCCCAAAGGCTGGGTGGGGATGGAGGTTTCTTGCTCTGCACCACTGCTCAACAGCTGAACTGAGCAAGCAGACAACTTCCTGAAACGGACAACCAAATACCCAGTTTTGTAATTCGCCAATTTTTAAACCCCCTCAGCATCACTGTGAACAGCTATGCTGAACAAGTTAATTTTTAGACCCTGCAAAATGACCAAGTGGTTCCACCGGGATTTGATCCCGGACCTTCAGCATGCAAGGCAGTACGCTCAAACCACAAAGCCAACTCCACCCTTAAAGTAGGCTGTTTTTGCTTAGGTGATTCAACTTTTTCATTTGAACCAAAGGCACTGTTCCTGTCAGCAATAAGACATTTACAAATTACTGTACCTGTGACATTTCAAGAGATGAATGACTCAATGGGTCAACTTCTGTTGACTGGGCTCTGATGCCATCCAATGTTTCCCTTGCCACAACCTCCATGGCTAGCTGCAGGGAGCCAGAAGAGGGTGGTTTGGGTCCTCCTCCTGTGATAAAAAATGGGAGCAATGTGAAATCTGTTAATTATAAATCTTGCAGCCCTTCATTGGTCATTTTCCAAGCGGTCTCTATATCCCCTTGTTTGTGGGGTCCCATATAGTGGCAGCATACTCCAGGTTGCTTTGAACCAAGGAAATGTACCCTAGTTTTTAACAGTCCATAGGGCAGTGTCTAAGATTTCTTTTAATAAGACCTAACATAGCACCTGCTTTACTGACAATTTTGTTTATATGACTTGACCATTTAAAATCGTCCCAGATGGTGACACCCAAAAAGGGGCTGTTCTTTGATTGCTGAAGTATGCTATTTTCTATGGTATAGTAGAAAGATGATTTTTGGTCGGGTCCTCAGCAAGTAGCATTTCTTTGAGTTGAAACCCCATGTTTAAGCCCAAAAAGTAAAACTTTGTAGGTCATGTTGTAGGGCAATGTGGTCACTTTGATTTCTTATGAGCCTATACAGGAGACAGTCATCAGCAAACAACCTCACTTGGGAGGAAACACAATTGGCTAAGCTCATTAATGTAACACAAGAATAGAAGTGGCCCAAGGTTTGTCCCCTGGGGGGACACCTGGCTCAACAGAAGCATAATCAGAAAATTCCCCATCAATGACAGCTGGCATCTTTCGTTGCGGGAGGAAAGTTCTTATCCAATGCAACACATTTTTATCAACACCATAAGTTTGGTGTTTATATAACAATTTATACTGTGGGACCGTATCAAAGGCTTTGGAAAAATCAAGTATGATAATATCTGTTTGAACATTTTTATCATACTGTTTGAGCAAATCATCTGTGAGAAACCTTTCCAAAAGCCATGATTTAGTTTGGTATTAAAGGATCCCATTAGGATCTAAGTGGTCCAAGAGATGTTTACAAATAATATGCTCCAGCAGTTTAGAGGTGACAGAGGTGAGAGAAACTGGATGGTAATTCTCAACCAGATGCTTCTGGGAGTCATCCTGAGGTTAAGGATCTAGTAAATATTAGGGAAAGGGCTGGTGCTAATTGTTTAGCACAAGTCTTTAGGTAGATATTTGATAGGTTATCGGGGCCACTTTCTTTAGAGGTGTCAATGTTATTAAGCAAGTTGGCAACTACATCACTTGTTATTTCAAGTGGGGTAGACAAGATGTTTCTTTCTGATAACTTTTTAAAGAATGACCTAAAATAAGTCAGTCTTTGGGGTAAAGACAGATTTACATTGGATTAGTAAAATCTCAGCCTTTCTGGTAGCGTCACAGATTAGATCTCCGTTCTGCTTAAGGGGGGATGTTACCAAATTATCATTTTTCTTGGATTTAATATAGCTCCTCTTTTATGATAACTCAGTGTATTCAAATATCAATTCTTGTTTACTAAATTACCTGTTACCCTCATTTCATGCTTTAATCTTTTGGCTTTGTCCTTCAGGTCAAACCACTGTTTTCGCACTTTCTTCCAGCTTCTTTCTTGGCCTCCTGCTGCCTTTATAGCCTCTGCACATAGCCTCCAGTACTTGGCCTTTCTTTCTTCAACCTTAAAAATGAAAAAATAACATCAATAGTACAGTTGATACTGATGAATACCTTTGGGCATTGAATGAGTAATAGTTACATATTTGCAAGTTTGTACTCACACCTACAAAAAAGCATGATACCATGCATAAGAGAACCAGATAGGTGAAGTTGGACACTGATTTAAGAAGCCAACCAAAAAAAAAAAAAAACAGGTAAACCAAATAGTCTTGAGAATTTTCCATCAAAATTAAGCAACTTGAAGTTCTTTTGATTCTTTTCTGCTGTGAACTGGGCGATTGATTTCAAAGTACTTGAAAATCCCCTTTCTTTAACAAATCTATTTTAGGTGTCAATTTTTTGACTCTCTACATCAACAACAAACACAAACTCAACATACTTCATTCTACAGCTTACAATACTGCATGTTGTCATACAATTTTGTTTGAAAATGCATTTGAAAACCTTGTCATGTTGAGGCAATATATACAAAGTTAATTGTTCTTGAAAAACAAGGCTCAATGGAAGAGTATTAACCCTACTAGCATGTTCAGTTAGTTTGTTGGCCAGGGAAGGCTGCTTACCACAAATCCTATATAGATCAATACTCTTTTATTTTGACTCCCAAAAGTGTGCCAACTTAATATCAAGGTTTACTGTGTAAGGTAGCAAAAATGGCATAAGAATGCACGTAAAGACACCAAAGTTTCAGTTTTATCCTCATGAGCCACCACGATTCACCTTTTACACTGTTCCTGTCAAAGTCGAAAATCTTGCAGCATTTGCATGCACCAATCTTGCACCAAATATTTGTGTCAAAAAATTCTGGACACCCTCCCCTTAGATCATTCTGCATGCCCCCCTTCAGAGAAATCCTGGGTATGCCACTGCATTAGTACATACAAATAAACCAGATATTGTTGACCAAAATAATATACTAAGAGCTGTTAATTCCAATTGCTCTATGTTACACTTTAAGATTAAAAATGCAGGTAATATTACATAATGACATGGTAATGTTGTTATACTTGTAAATTTGCATTTTTTATATGAAATACATACACATTGACTGGGAAAAAATTGGGGAAATTTCATACCTTTGCCCCCCCGGAAAAAATCCTAGCTACGCCACTGTACCCATCTTCCCCCCCCTATAAACTCAGGCTTTAAATTCTGGCCTTGCAACAGTTGCTTTGATATCCCTTAATGACATGTTCCTCACATTTAATTTGATGCTACCATTTGAATAATGTACCAAAATTCTCACCCTACCACACAGAGCATTATTATACTTCATACCTTGTCATCTCCATGGCCAGGCCGCCCAGCTTTTCCCAGTAGTTTGCTCTTATGTTGTTGAACAAAGTTCAACAAACATACCCGCTCTTCTTCTGAAAAATTGGGCTCACGGCGACTCTTTTTCAGTTCTTGAGCATCCTGTGAAATACAGAATTGTAGAAAACCTCTAAATTATGAGCTTAAGTTTGAAGCTACATTTTTCAATTGAAAAGTCTAGAATAACCTACTAACTTGGAGTATCAGACTACCAGTACCATAACTTCAACTCAGTTCTGCATGTTTGAAGAGTTGACAAACATTCACTTCGTAGGCCTACTGTATATTGAAATGTCCAAGGTGTTCAAATTTTCAGTTACCAATTTAGTTCAGAAAAAGGCAGGCTTATAGTTATAAGCTTATGTATGACTACAAAATTACGTTGTGCTATAATATAGTAAGTATTCAGGAATTTGGTGTTGGTCTAGTCAATCAGCCAATCTTACTACACTGCTAACATTAAGCCTAAGCGAGAGGATGAGCCCCTAGCTTAACTGCTATCATAAAATTTCTTTTCCTTGACTAACCTGTGCTAAAGCCAACTTGGGTGAAAAAACCACTCTTCATTAATAAGGCTATTATTTTTAATCTTCTCTAGTAATTTAATCATCAGACGTTGACTTCAAATTCCCATACATCATATATGAACAAGACATAGGCCTAGGCTGGAGTGCAACTTGTACAGGCCTAGCAATTTGGAGTAGGCTTAGCCTAGAGCATGACTGCTGAATTACCTGAGCTCCAAGTTTCCCAATGGGGCACCCTAGTCTTAGCAATAACATAATAACAGTACTATAAAGTATACTTAACAGCCAAACTTAGAAGTTTTCTTGTGGCTCAAATTATAGGGTTTCACAATTTTAGGCCAAGGCTTACCTATACATGACTGTAAGGTATGTAGCCCTGGGTTTTGAAGTTGGGAATAAGGCGTATTGTAGGCCTTAGTAATTAATAAAGCCTTGCATCTAGGCTAAGCTAGTACTACTTCTAGCACCAGCTAGATAAGCAATGTCAGTTTAGGCTAGTCCTAGTAGCCTTAATTTGCAATACACAAAATCTATTTAGGAAAAAACGTTACCACATAAATGCATATCACAGGCCCAACTACATTTGGGGTTTTGGACCTGATATCCTCCCACATTTTTCAAACATTTGAATAGGCCTAGATAAGTAGGACAAGGCCTAACATTAATTAGGCCTAAGAGGCTATAACTTAGCCTAGCATAGCTAGTCCTCAGTAAAGGAATATGTATGGACAGTCCAGTAAATGCCCCCTATACATAGGGAGCAATTATGCGACGGTCCATATATAGTTCTTTAATGAGGACTAGGCTAGGCCTAACTGTTAGGCCTAACGTAAGCTAGAGGTAGACTCATTAACTGTGGGTAGGCCTAGCTCACTCCGGAATACTCGAACCTGGGAAAATGTTACTGACTGACAAAGTTCCATAAAAGTTTTACAGGGGATGTTGTTTCTGACTGTTTTACTTACAAAATATGATCGTTTTTGCATTTGGATTTTGTAGACAATGAACTGAAATAAAGAATGTGCAAAATTCAAGGCAATCTGACCAATTTTAGTGCCATTTTTCTTGTATTAATCTGCTCTGTAAAATACCATTTTTGAGAAGCTACTGTTTTATGGCAGGAAACACATCCCTATCATTCGAAGCTCTATAGCTCAAAGATTCAATGGTCATGGTATGACTTTGAAAGCGCCATGAAAGCCGAGATTGTGAGCATCGATCAGAGGGGTGGCATGTCCTGGTTGAAAACTTCTACTGGGAGCTTGGGGGCACGGAAGTAGCCTAATTTTGTGTGTAAGTCAATGGGACTTCGGCCTATAATTGGTATACGTAGAGTGGTTCTCCACCTGAACAGTGTACGTCTATCATAGGCTAGAAATCGATCGCTGTTGACTGGCTAACCCCATGCATTTTCCCGGGACCCACCTTATGGGCTCTTAATCAGCTAAATTTGATAAGCACCTACAGTATCATGCACTTTCTTTGCCTTGACAAGGACTTCAACAGTAACCGTTGTTACAAAGTTCTTACGACTTGGGTACGGTAACGCTATCGTTACTACACACAGTACTAAGTTAGTATGGGCTAGAGTTCTACCGTACAAGTGCGTACTTCTTGAATGGAAAAAACCTCCAAGTATACTAATTATACCCTACTTGATGAAGAATTCCATAAAATTCGAAGGATAAAACCAAAATATTTTATTGCATTCATTATAAGATCGAAGCCAGAATGCTAGGATCATTATTTCCAGCAATATACTTGCCATTTTTCGTTCTCCGTTCTGTTACTGATGTTCGGGGCAGACGATAAAAGTGTCGAAGCTTGGGTCAAAGGTCACATTAGCCTCTTTCAATGTCAGAAAAGATACGAACTTTTCATTTATTATTATTAAATCGTTCGTAACTTACGAACTTTAATTCTACGTAAGATACGAACGAATTCTTCGTAAGTCAGTTACGAACTTTTAGTTACGAAGATTCGTAAGTAATCTTTATGAAATAGAGCCCGAGTACAAACACTCACTCAAAAACAATAGCATTATTCATGACAGAGGACATGAATAAGTTACATTATGGTAATGAAGTTTGCGTCTAAAACTGGACACCGTCCTGTTCGCTTTGGCGGACGGTGGTTTTGGAAGCTGAGAAGCTGAGAAAACCAAAGTCAGCTCCGCCGGGAAAATGTGGGCCTGACATGGGAGATCTTTTGAAATACAATAGGGGACCAATAGTTTCTTTACATTCACAACAAGAACAGATAAAGTGCTGAAACGAGGTGACGATATTAATCCCCCAAAACTTGATTTCAGTTTTTGCAAAAGGCTGGAAGGTAGCATATCAGCAACATTTGGCTTCAGCAACAGTTTAGATTTGGTTAAAGGAAAATATTGCGTTTGTTTTGCAAGAAAAATCATCCTTTAAAAACAATATTTATTGACACAGGCCACAGGGTGAAAGATTGTCAAAAATAAGGCAGTATGGTAGCCTTCTTTTCAAGAAATAAGTTTCCCACAGACAGAAATTAAGTTGTTTGTTGCTTGAAAATAAATTGTTCACCCAAACTTTCAACATTTCAAATGATGCAACGTCCATGGCTCTTCTTGCGCATAGTATTTTGAAGAGATGTAGCTATTGCTGGGGTTTATGATTTAGACTGAATTGTTGGATAGTGTCTGAGCCATTTTCTTTGTATTCTATGTTCAAACTAACACAAGGTGGCACGTGGCATATTGTCAGTGTATACTGAGTAGGTTACTGCCTACAAAAAGTACTATGGAGTACTACAACCTGTTTATTAATAAATTCTATTCCAGCTTAGATATTTAAGGTAACAGCTGCTCAAAATCTGTCAAAAAGCAGACAAGTTTTGGCAGTTTGGTCATCACATGCAGGAAAAGTAAGCTCAGGGCACTTTGCGTCCAGGTGGAGCTACCATTTAGTCAGAGGGGGTGGTCGCCCCCCTTGACAGACTAAAATTGCCTGTCAGAGCCCTTTTTACTGTATGGAGGCATATGCATCTACTCACATAAAAGTGCCCCTACAGCCTATTTTTCGCCCCCTCTGACCGAATATTCTTGCCCTACAAACTTTGAAGTGCCCCTCCAGGCCATTCTTGCCCCATCTTACTGAATTCCCTTCCTCCGCCACTGTTTGTGTCCATGCTTCAGGGTGAATATATAATCCTTTTTGTATTTGTGTCGTGGAAGTGAAAAGTCGTCATTGTCAATAGACATGATGCAACCTCCTGTTAGGTATCCTACACTTGTTTGGTCTAGCGGTAGAGCATCTGCCTCTCACATGGAAGGTCGAGTTCGATTCCCAGGTTAATTCATACCACAAGACACTAAAAATGGAACCTACTGCTGTTGTGTATGATGCTCCGCATAAGCAACAGGGTTCTAGCCAGGAAAAACGTCAAACCGGGTGGGAGTTAATCGACATTGCATCATTCTCACATGATGTTGGCCATATCTCAAGATCTAAATGACATTGTATGTGGTCAGTTGCCTGATTTTTGGTTATTTCCAATTTCAGTTCTATACAATTGTTCAATTCAATGTTTATGTGTCTGATACTGTACAGTGTAGCCTATGTTTAGATTATGCATATGATGAAATTCAAACTGGGCAGTGATTCAAACTGGGTGGTGAAATTTCAAACTGGGTGCTGACTTAAAAAAGTAAATTCAAACTGGGTGCAGTACCCAGTTTGAATGGCCTGGCTAGAACCCTGAGCAATGGAGTAGGGAAAACAAGCCAGTGTGCCACAACTGGGAAAAAGGCTGTGGCCAGCTCGACTCGAACCAATAGGTTGGAAAATTAGGCCATAAAACTCTATCTAACTTACAAATTAAGCTTTTGAATGCCAGCAAATATTAATTTTTTCAGCAATAACTTAAAAACAATTTTGAAGCTCAAAGACACATTTCAAACTCCACTTCCTTTATTATCAGTTCTACAAATAACTTCATTGTAGAAGAAGAAGAAGAACAATTCACAAAGGTTTTCCAGGTGCACATAATTTGCAGAAACAAATTAAACACAATTTTTAGTGTGATGCTCACATTTGAAGGCATAAAAATTCATCACACCAGACTGTTCCAATCCTTCCTCTAACTCCTCCTACATCTAAACCTCACCCTGGTAGCATTCCCATGTGGGCCCCATATACGTCAAACCATATGGGTCCCATATTATTTTGCACCCAAGACCCATATGGGCCCCATATGGGCCAGCCCGGTATGCCCTTATGCCCATATGGGATAGTACTGGGGCCCACATGGGGCAATTGCCCAAATGGGTCCCAGCACTATCCCATATGCATCATATGGGTTTCCTGGGCTGGCCCATATGGGTCTTGGGTGCAAAAGATATATGGGCCCCATATGTTTGTCGATATGGGGCCCATATGGGAATGCTACCAGGGCACCTTTATCCAGACAAAATCCTAGTTTTCTGCTTAAGGGAATACCCTCGTCAGTATACAAGGCCCTTATGGGTAATTAGAACACTCCAAGTGCAAGCTGTGAAATAGAACCACTCCATATTTTTTCAACTTGATGTCAATCGAAGCGCTGTGCCAATTGAGAATCTATGGTAGACTTTCGATAAAACTGCAGTCTGGGGTGATGAATGGATGCCTTCAATTAAATGAAAAATAATAAACATTAAAGTCTTTCTAACCCTACAAGCACTTTCTAAATCAGGCTTCCTCCACTAATTTTGCAGAAGTGCCACATAAAATTTTTGAGGTGTTTCAATGAGCCAATGATCACCACACTGCAAGGGGTGGGGTAGGAGGTTTAGGGGGATCAAGGGCCTCCCTTTTGAATATTTTTTTGTTTCAGAAGGGGTTTGGATGCCGAAGGGTGCCTGGTTTTGTCTCATTTTATAACCAATATTTTTCAAAAGTTTTCATTCTTTTGTATATAATGTTGGTCCACATATCCTTCAAACCATCTCAAAGGAGTAAATTTTGGGTCAGATCCCAAATATAGAAAAAATAGCGATTTCCACCACTCTCAAGGCTTACAGTAAGTGGCATTTAGAAGATCTGGTAGTCTTGAAAAATTACTGGGAGTCTAGTCTAACTTGAATATTCAACATAAGGATTTGACACAATTTTTACTTTTCTGTGAGACCAAATAAATGTTTATTGGGCTTGTGCAAGATGTTAAATTTTTTAACATCTTTCTATCAATCTTGGCACCATAACTATAAACACACACATCATTTGAAGGAGCATGATCTAAATTATATGAAGAGTTGGTGTTTTACAAAAACTCACAAATTCAAATTTGCCATACTTATTCAACTTTGGATCTTCAAATTCACCTGAAATAACCACCAGGAATTGCAACTTACAAACTAGACAATCATGGCAATTTAACAAAGTTCTCCAGATCAAGTGTAACAACATTTCAGTAACTTTTGTTAAGAGCATACTTCTGGATGATTTAGAGTGAGTTTAGACATATTTGATTTCACTACTTAACTTTGCAAAGATCTACTATAAATGCTATGCGATATCACTTTAAAGACGAGTTTCTTTTTTGAGTACTTTTTAGCTCACAGACTTAGATGCACAAGCAAAATTGAGTTTATTTTGTAAATTAATGATTTTAAAAGATATTTTCATTACATAATTCAAGACTTCATTGAGTGGTAAACATTCTGTGTTGGCCTACTTGTTCTTAGCCAGGAGGCCATCTCATTTGTCGCCCACCAATCACATGGACATGTAGGTGATAGATTGATTGACAGCCATGTTTGCCTTCATTGATTACTGAGGATGAAATAGAGGAAAGCATAAATTATTATTTAAAAGGTTAAAGGTCATATGCTACAGTGACATTTTGTAATAGTCTCATACACAGAAAAAAAGATAATCTAACCCATGTTCTCTAAACCCTGTAACAATAATTTATTCTCAGTGCAAGGCATTTTACTTGAAAGAACATTTAGGTTAGTCAGTAAACATCTTTAATTATGGTTCCTGAATGTCATGATATGATTGTTGGTAAAACATTCAAAATTGTCAAAAAAAAAAAACATAGTAAAAGCGAAAGTACTATAATGAGGAAGTATAGAAGCAGGCTTTTCAAATTAAAGGATGCTGTTTTCTTTTGAAAGCTCATTCCTTTCAAGTATTCAGCTTAGGATAGTAAAAACCTGAAAAGATTTGAGAAAACTCTCACAAAATAAACCTTGCTTTACTATTTAGCATTTTGTTCTTACAATTCATCCATAGTTGTGTTTTATTTCTTCCAGCTACATGAAACACCCAACAATATCACACAAATATCAGATCTTTTTGCTTACCAATTCGATAGCCATTTTCTAAGCCTTCTTGAGCAGCCAGTTGCCTTCCAACATCTAGAAGTTTTCCCAGGATCTGAAACAAAAAAGTAACCAGCAAAGAAACATTAAGAAAATTAAATGACAACCAATGACAAAACATATACAAGAAATGGGTACCATTTGTGATCTTCTCGGTTCTGTAATTGTGCATACCTGCCAAATTGCCATTACAGAAAATAGAACATGTAGCAGATGATCCATTGTCCACCCATAGGCCTCTCAAGGAGCAGATCTGTCCACCCATTGGGAACAATGGAAGCAGATATGTCCACCCATTGGGCACATTTGGAATGGACTTGTCCACCCATAGGGAACACAGAGGGGACTTGCACCCAACTAAATGCAGGTTTCGTACACATGGTTTCTTCACCAAATGTTAAATATACAGCTCTGCTGTAGTAAATGATACATACATAAAGTATTTTTCAAGTTTCATTGAGTGTATTAAATTACAAGCTGAAACATCAAAACATGAAACATGTCCACTACTTTTGTTGTTTTTAGAAAAGGTAGGGGTAGGGGAGGATAATCCCTTGCACTTTTAAAAGAGGGAAATATGTCCTGTCTGCCCCAGGGATTGAAATTACAGGTGCCAGTCCTGAGCCCTTAGAAATTTGGTTAGGCCTGTAGTATCTACAGTACAGGAAAGGGGCCCAATTGTCTCCTAAATAATTTAAGTCCAAATGCTCTTTACACACCTCTCCGTGCACTGCAGAGCCTGTCCATTTGGTATTCTGACCATCATCTTAGAGATTTCGTCAAAACTTTAACAAAAAACTTCAGTAAAAACTTCCTCTGTCATGAAAACTGGTACACTACATGTACAGTATACAGTTTGCCGGTCCAAAGTACGAGTCAATAGTAACAAGGTGTGGACAAACTGGTTTTGACAGGGATGTACCCAGAAATTTTGGAGTGCCACGTGGTTACACCCATGTAGGCAGACAAACCCTGTTGTGGGGTTACGGTGGGAGATTGGTACCTCTCTTTCTTTATGTACATATGTGATATCAAAAGCATTTTATGTATGACATAATATATTCCACCAACATGTATGGAGTGTAGTCACTCCAGAGTTTTGTTTCTGCATAGCTGTGGGACAGCTATGAAAAGCAAAAGTGACTCAACTTAGCAATACACTTTAGCTCCCTTTGCTTTAGTGTGAGATCCTGTGCAAAAACAGTTAGGCCTATTGATCAAACACCTGATACAGCTACTGTAACAAATAGCCTAAAACAGAACCAGCTACTGTACACTGATCTGCTGAAAAAATGGTTTTTCATGACCACTACACACTACTGAGTGAAAACAGCCAATATTTGTAGTGCCAGACAGGTCTACCTGTTGATGCCCAGCACAGGCACATCCCTGTTTTGGCAGAGTTTATAAGTCACATTTTACATATATTTGGGCCCCTTGATTTCTTGATTTGGCCCAAGGTTTCATGGGTACCATGGGTCCCTAAAATCTGAAGGCTTTATACTGTACTGTATTTCAACCTCTATGTCTCCTTCCAGTTGCCAATCATTCAAACACGCGAAAACCTTACCGGTTTGTCTGCTTCCGTTGCTTCACTAATACAAGGTATCTCTTTCTTTGGGATCACCAGAAAATGAGTTGGAGCTACTGGGTTGACGTCTTTAAATGCTAAAACCTAAATGATGGAAGGTATTAAGAAAGACAAGAATGTTCACTAGTTAATTCTGTGGCTTATAGTGTTAACTGGTCCATAAGAAGGAACTATGAGTCAAACAAGCTCAGTTTCTGGGGGAAAGGGGGATGGATTTCTCCCTCCTTTTCACAAGAGGATGGGCAACATCCCACCTTTTTCACTTCCACAAAAATTTGAAAATTTTCAATACCTTGGTAGGTTTGGTTCCTTCCTTGAGGACATTTTGGCAGCATTGTTTGAACGCACACAAATAAAACGTGCTTTACATCCCTTCAAACTTCACCTTATAAGTAGGGGTCTTGAAGCAAGCTTTGGTCACCTGAAACCGCTCCTAATTTTAACCTACTGTTGGAGAGCTTCAATTTGGATTTGGGGTTTAGCAGTAATAAATCCTCAGCCCCCATCACCCTCCTCCCCCTCCTTTTTGTGTTTCTGGTGGAATCCCTGAAGCTCCACTACTAAGACAATACATTTTGATGATTTACAGGTAAGCTTTTGTCCTGAGAAAACTTTGCTAAGTACAGTACTGTATCCAATGAAAATGGAAATGAAAGGGGTGGGAGTATCTGCCTTTTTCTTGAAAGGGGGGTGAGAAATCCCTGTCCCCCGCTCTGGAAGAGCCACTGCCCCCTTTCCCCCTCTGGCAGAAACACTAGTGGTGTTTGACAACATCATGATTTCCTTGAATTGCTACAACAAATTGCAAACCTCAAATTGCAAATCATACCTGCAGTAATTTCACAATGTAAAATATACTTCAAATTTTGCCACTTCCCTATATGCTTTTGTGTGTCATCATTATATCATGAGCAAGACTAAAACTGGAACCTACCACCATTGTGCTTGGTGCTCAGCATAAGCAATGGGGAAGGGAAAACAAGCCAGTGAGCTACAACTTGGAAAAGGGCTTTGGCCGGCTTGAATTAAACCAATTGGTTGGAAACTGGGACGTAAAACTTAATCCACTGTAACTACCGTAAGTTCTAACCTACTTATCTACCATCACACAACGACAGTAGGTTCCATTTTTAAAGTCTTTGGTATGACTTGACCTGGGAATCAAACCCTGGCCTTCTGCATTTTCCTCTCATAACTGGAGAAAAGGAACTGACACCAGCCAGTAATCACCAGAATAGTAAAATTAAGCTACGGTACGCTACCTAACAGGGTTTTTTATTTTTTATTTTTTTAAGAATTAATCATGATTTAAATCAGTGATTTAAATCAAATAAATCCATATAAATCAGATTCTAATATTAAATCATGATTTTTTTCAATCAAAATAATGATTTTAATTGTGATTTTAATCAAACAACCCTGCTACAGTACCTAAGAACCTCACCTCTTCATCTTCATAAAGTATATCTGCTTTAATCTCTTTGTTGATAATTTTAAGAAATATATTTGGCTTGTCCTTTTTGCGTTTCCTTGCTTCAGCTGCTAAATCAACCTTGTCTCCATCGCTGTTCTGAATTTGAGTAGTATGAATCTGTAAAACAGATAACAAACTTTAATTTTACAATGATTCAAGGAACAAAAAACACAGTGTGTACAAATAAACTGCACTGTTTGTTTAACTATCCAAAACACAAGCATTTGGATCAAAAAAAGGGAAACAATATAGGCTTTTGTAGATTCTTTTAAAGTTGTCATTGCTTCAAAAGGAATTTTTTAAATGATTGCATCTACTATCATATCATATCTGGACAGCAGTTTTTATGGTGAGAGTAAAGCTAGCCACACACTACAGGACTTTGCACACCACACCTCAACTAGATCCTCCCTACAACTCTGATTGGCACTTTAAGACCAGTTTGAAGTCGCACAAACTTCAGTAGGGAAGAACCAACATGTTGATTCTTCCCAACTGTAGTCGGAGCCACTTAGAACTGGTCTTGCAACTGCCAATCGCAGTTGTAATTTCACACACATTACACAACTGTTGGGAATCCAACAAGGAAGTTGAGTTGGGATATGCAAAGTTCTTTAAGTGTTCGGCTAGCTTAATGTATTTGCTGTTAAAATTTAGCAATATTCCTCACCGTAGCTGATAACTACTTTGAAATCATATGGCACAAGCCAAGTGCTTTATTACATTTCATCAAGATCTAATAAGCTGACCAGTCCACATAACTACCAGGAGATGAAAAAAGTTCAGAAGCATTGAACAATTTCATTCGTCATGGAAAAGTTTCTGTGAAGCGTGATGTTCTGTGCAGTGTTGTTAACAGCACGGTATAAACCACTATATGGGTGCAGATTGTTTGGAGTCAGCCATGCAACCACCCATTAAAGTATTTAACTAGTTGTGATATAACTGAGGGTTTTTAGGTGCAAGTATTCACAATACCAGACTTAAAATACATTTAGTTATTATTCCTTACTCAGTGCCTTTGTGAAGAAATTTATCATGAAACAACCCAAAGGACCCCATCTCTGAGTTGTACCACATATTGTAGCTCCACAAAGAGGATTAGCAGTCCTGGTGGAAACTATCATTTTGCTTTCATATAGACCTGCTAGGCCTATAATTTCATAGGGAATTGTAGCCTATAGATGCTGTATGCAGTCAAAACCAAAACTACTTTGAACACATCACAGTTAAGTTGCATGGATGAGTGCACTCTCTGTGAGTGAAACAGGAAAGGCCTGGTGTCAATAAACTACGGGATGACCATCGTAAACTTGTGGACACAATTTAAGATAAGATGTTGGCCCAAGAGGTACTATGTGATCAGTATAGTTGGCCAATTTTCTTGAAGTTTGGCTAAAAGGGAGAAAACCTCTGAATTTTAAAAAATGCATGCAGAGGAAGTGCCATGCAACTGACCTACAATGAATTTGTGGGAAAACGGCATGCTACACCTTTGGAGATACAGTTATTCAATTGTTCTCCTTGTCTTTCATATCACAACAGGACCCATTAGCAGGCTTCGATAAATTCATTTTTCATTACTTGTCCATAGGGCTAGGGATTCCCAAAGTCTACTTGTCCGCATGAATATGCACTGAGTCCATATCTAATTATCTAGTGCTAGCCATCGAATTCCTCAGTATGTGAAGAACACGTCTGTGCTGCTTGCCTGGCGGGCTACAATAATGAGCAGTTCACTTGTCAGAGTCATTTTTTACTTGTCCCGAACTATCGGGCGGGGGATTTGTTGAAGCCTGCCCATTAGCCAAATGAAGCACCCCTGCAGCACTCCCTCCACTTATCCCCAGAGTTGTTACAGTACAGTATCTCTAATTAATCTCTTGAGAAAACAGGCACCCAATTAGTCGGCACTGACCACAAATTTACTTCCTTATCAAAAAGTTACCAGAGCCACTTGCTGCCAACTACTGTACCAATTGAGTCTATTGTCTGGGAGATTAGTTTGCCCTACAGTATGCACAGGTCTCAGAATGAGCATTACAAATAAACTTAGTCAAAATACCTGTCAAGAGAACCACACGACCGGATTTTGAGTTTCCAGAAGAATGGCCATTATTGAGCGCAGAGCTGTCAAATGGGAGAACTGGATTCGCATTCCCCTTACGTAATGTACATCATGAATCTAAGACAAGTGATCATGTTTACGGTTACAGCAAGACTGGATTGCATGAAAAGATTTTTTGCATTTGATGTTAGGGTTTTGTTTCGAATAATGTCATGAGAATGCTCTACAGTAGATCAATGTGTTAAGTGAAGTATACAGTAAGAAATTTTATGTAGTACAGTGATGTGACCAGTATACTAAGTACTGTATACATGTACATAATGCTGGGACACCCTGTGGTTTATGGCAAAGGACTTTGTAAACAGTTATAAAGCTGCAAGTACAGTAAGCGACTGAAAAAGGATCAAAATATATTACAGTAGATCAATGTGTTAAGTGAAGTAGGCTATACAGTAAGAAATTATATGTAGTACAGTGATGTGACCAGTATACTAAGTACTGTATACATGTACATAATGCTGGGACACCCTGTGGTTTATGGCAAAGGACTTTGTAAACAGTTGCTGCAAGTACAGTAAGCGACTGAAAAAGGATCAAAATATGTTACAGAACCTTCCGTGATCAGCTACAGAAATTTTACTGTATGTGGCTTCTCCAGCTCATATTTGAAGAAAACTACACCATTTTATAAGGATAGTGATGTATGATGGGGTCACCATAAAGTGCTGATAAAGTGGGCATCTGCAGTAACATACAGTACCGTGTAATCCTGAAATGACAGAGCTCTCAGGTGAGCATTTAACAGAGGCCTACTGAGACTGTGAGTAGGCCATAGGCCAACTATTTGTCACTTTCAAATAGGGTATGTTTGGGTATTGCCAGACAGTTGACTATTTTACAGTATCTCTATTGCTTTCAACACAGTTGCACTACACTGATGCTTACCTGGTAAATTGACAGGCACAACTGTTGTAATGTGCCCCAGATATGTACCAGATCAATGCACACTTCTCCTAACACAGCACTCAGAAAATATTAAGTGTGCTGGGTACTGTCAGACATTTTCGAGTGCTCTCAGACGCTTTACTATTTCAATAATATTATTACTAAAGATCAGAAAATACACATCAAATGATAGAGAAATTATCAATTTTGTTTTTTTTTTTTCAAATTATGCCCTAACACAAAATTTTATTCCAAAAAATTAAGTTTTTCCTTAAACCATTTCATATTGTCATTCATGTACTGTCCGAAAAAACTCAACAGAGACAGCACTAGGCCTATAGGGGAACTGTTCTGTAAATAAAGCATGTGAAGGTATATAGCACGGTCTTGTGCTTTCTGAACTACAAAACTTGTGGCAATCAAAAATACTCTATATCTCATAACATGAATTTTTCTACAAAAATTTACAGCCTAAAGTGAAAATTTCCAAAGTCTTGCATACTTAGAAATGTGCCGAGGAGTTTTCAAACTGAAATTTATTGCTGCAATTAGGCCTAGCCTAGGTTCCATTTTCTGGACAATGAGAAGGCTTCCAGTGCTACAAATGCAACTGTGTTGACTTCATACATATATCTGTGGAACAACTGTCTGGTTTGTAAAATCAATCTAACTATTGTTAGTCAGTAACTAACTATGTATCACTGTCCGAGAAAGGCTCTTAATTTAAGGAAAAACTCTTAAATTAATGGTGTCATTTCAAGAGGTCAAGGTACTTGAATTTAGTGTTTAACTTCTTAAAATAAGTGCTATTTCTCTGAAATCAAGGGAAAACTCTTATATTAATGGTGTCATTTCAAGAGGAATAAGGCACTTAAATTTAGTGACAATTGCAGTATTTTTCAACTGAATTTAAGAAGCAAATCTGGCAAAACAGGCAACATTGGTGAAACAGGCAACACTGTCACTGGATTCAAGAGGGGCTGAAATTCCAAGCTCTAGATTGAAGAGCAGTTTTTTTTACAGTGTAGCAGTGAAGTGACCCTAAGTCTATGTGCAGCCTTGCCTCGAGTAAGTGCCTGGTATATGGAGGGTAAAATGAGGCACGCAGTAACTACTATACTAACACTGAAAACCGATTCAGTGATTTACATTTAGTGCTGGGCTATTTTCACTAGGCCTAAGTTCACGCATCACACGTGCATAGTTAGGCCTACACAAACAGAAAAAGAATCGTGAAACGGGTCCTAACAGTTACATCCTATTTCAACAGTAAGAGGCTATGTTACATTCCGAAGTTAAAGAAAACGCCATTTGAAAGAAAGAATTCCACTTACCTTGGCAGGAAGAGAGGCAATTATGGCATTATTTGCTCTAAGCGGTGACAAGCACAATGTTCTTGGGCCTGTAGTGCGGAAAACGAGGTTCCGCAAGAGTGCCATTTTGCGTCAGCTGACTAAAATTCTTGCACGTAGGCCTTCAGTGTATTTTTTTCCTTGTGACTTCCACTTTTCCCCCCAGAGCTTCCCACCAATACGATCCGAAAACAAAGGAAAACACTCGTTTTCGTAATCTTAAGTACCATGTACAACAACTAACAAAAGCCATTGATGTATTTATTTGTCTAACTTTCGTGTCTGTTTGTGTGTGTGTGTGTGTTTGTTTTATTCTTATTTTTATTTATTATTTTTTCTTTGTTCCAAAAAGCTAAAAACTTTGAGGGACAAAATTTTCTTTCGGTCTTGAGGTATTTGCACTTTCAGTGCGAGGCTACGGCCGGGTCGAGAAAGTTCAAAAATGTACTTTTCCAATATTCAAAACCATAGTTAGGGTAAGAAAGTTAGGAACCGGGTTTTCAATGATTACACGGAGCAATATGATACAGTATTTGACTCCATCTTGCATAGAATAAAAAGCTTTCCCAGAATATGTAACGTTGAAGTCTCGATATCGGGTTCGATATGACTGTCATATATAACTATTATGACACACACGTACCCAAGGGCGTGTCCAGACCTTTCTTTATAGGGGGCCAAAAGTGACCCGAGGGAGCGAAGCGATCGAGCCGGAGCGCGAGGGGGAGGGGTGTGGGAGGTGGGTGTCCCACTCCCTCCCTGCCCCCACCCCACACGATGTGAAGCTTTTTGGTTTTTTGATGTGAAAATACGTGATTTGGAGTGCAAAATTTATACGATATTACTCTGTATGCATAAGGAGCTCCATTATTATGTATTTTATGCACTATTTTCTAAGAATAACCGCATTGAAATCAAATACACATGTATTTTCATTTCATTTCTTTAATTTGTTTTTCACATCATCAAACAAGTATACAAACATAAAATATATAATAATTTATTGCTAGCAAATGATTGGGTTTGCCCCGAGCGCAAGAAACTGGTCCAAAATGCCTTAGCGATTGCTGGAAAAGGCACCTTCTAGGCCTGTTTTCCCTATTTAAGTGGGAAACACTAACAAAATTATAAAAAGGAACATAAAAAATATGCTTATCGGTGGCATATCGAAAAGTTTTGTACAAAAACGATCATTTGCTCATTCTATATCAAAATTTTTTAAATGTTCTAATTGAGGTAAGCTAAATCGGTTATGCTTTGGAATGATATGTCAAAGTGAAAGGAACCCATGAAATGCCGATTTTTATTCAAAATAAATGATTTTTGACGATTTAAAAATTTTGTGACGTCATAACTTGGGGAATTTCCCCAAAATAATGGGTCATTTTATGCCTTTACTACACGCTTTTACGACAGGCAAAATATAGATCCAAATAAGGCCAATTCTTCTCCTCCTGTTACCTGTGAAATTCAGCTCCCAGAAACGTGTTTAGCCGTGTCAATATATTTGTGGCTAGAAGTGGTAATCCTCTAAATTATGTAAAATTGGGATGAAAAACGTTTTTTAGCCCATAGACATCAAATCCCATAAATTAATGATTTACGACAAAAGTAAGGGGTGTGTCCAGTCAAAAGAGCATTCACTAGATGAACAATAGTTTAAACATCACAAATCCAGTTTAGCCAGACCTTAAGACACAACCCGAATACTACATAAAGCGAAAAACCTAAATATGCAAAATGCGCCCGCACACTGATAACGCATTTGGGAGGTTTATGATCGAAACTTTTCGATATGGATGCCGTGGGGGGGGGGGGGGCGAGGGGAGGGCGCTCCTCATTCGACCCTCAGACCTCCCATCCCTGGCTACGCGTCTGCCTAAATACCCTCCAGGACATCCACATCGTTATTTATTTTTTATCTTCCATCAGTTCCCATTGAAGGAAAAACATATTTAAAAAATACATCCCGCCCCATTGTCCAGGAATTTCCGTGGTGTATGCAAAGTAACTAAGTTTGGAATAATGAATACCGGTACAGGGCAGTGTATGGCAGCAGGCTCACTATCGAAGCGGAGAGCGCCACCATCTGCTGGCGCAGAGCGAAGAGAAAATTTTGAATAATCATATCTCTCGGACAGTCGAAGATGGCATTTTCCAGATTTGCAAGGATGAACAAAGCAATCGCTATTTTGAGTTTCGTTTTTTTAAAACGTTCCACTTCAAACTAAATTTCTAAGAGGAGTGCCACCACTGGTTGGCGCGGAGCGCCCAGAAAATTTTGAAAAATAGAAACATTCAGACAGCCGGAGATGGCATTTTCCAGGCTTAGAAGGAGGGTCAAAGCAGTGCTATTTTGATCAGAGAATTACCAGGTAAAATGCACCGTTGGATGAAATGGTCTCGTATCTCTTTGGAGAAAACTACAAAACGGAATAGAAAACATGTTAATGTAGTTAACTACCTTGCGACTCGGTCTTAGCTTAATTTAATATATATATTGAATTGATGAAATTGTCTTTGTAAGTACCCGAACTCTCTACTTTAAATGATTTTAATATCTGTGCAGTGGTGAATTTAGAATATTTCCAGAGAGGAGCAAGCACCACATTTTTTTTAAAGGGTGAACACCAATCCTGGGGGTCGTAGTTTGCGGCGCGCTAAGCGCGCCGAAATTTTCTGCCATGTTTAAGCAAGTTTTTCAAAATATGGAGCTAGTGCAGAAAATTTTGGATTCTGGGTTCCCTATATAAGGAAATGTGAAACGTTCGGGAATTACTGAGGAATCTCTATTTGTTATTGGCAAGTCTGAGGTTGCACGGCTACCAAAGATTGTGCTGCTGGCCTGCCACACAATGTTATCTAAGGCCTAAAAATTTAGGCTCTCTGACGTCTTTTGAGTAATTATAAAGAGCTTATATTGGAAAAAAATTTGGAATATACTGATAGGAAGTTAATGAAGATAGCACTCTAGTTGTCAATATCACTTGATGATCTGTTTATTATTTTTTCCAGAGTTCGGAAATTTATGAGAGAACACGATTGCACTAGTGACTCCGGATTGCTGCACGCGAAGCGAGAGGAAAATTGTGACTTTTGGAACAAATAGTTACAAAAATAGAGCTTTTATTGAAGGGAATAAGGAATTTCATGAAAGAAGAGTTGGCCCCCCCAAAATACAGGGCAGTTGACTGGTGTCACAAATGGAAAATTTCCGAATTTTTAACGTGTAAAGTCAGTGGACAAAACCCCCTGCCCACTGTAGCTACGCCACGAGATGGGTTTAATTGAATTTTCAGGAAGACTTATGCTAAGACAGTCTTACATTGTATTATTATGTAATTGAAAACAACCTATTGATATGATTTTCATTACCGTTGCCCGAGATTCGTCTGTAGGGTTAGGAACAGATCTATGGAAATCTAGTCAGCTAGTAGACACTGCAACTGGACGCCCTCCGTCTGTCAGTTTAATTAATTTGGCAATCGAAAACATCCCAGAACTTTTTTTCAACCTTCGATCTGAGTATTTTAACATTTCGGGCAAAGATTATGCCAGACTAGAGTATGAAGGGGTCGAGGAAAAACTTTTTTCACAAGTTACCCGAATGTGTAGCGAATCTTTGTTATCATTTTTATTTTTCAAGAAAATTTATCTTTTTCTGTTTTTTCGGCAAAGATTCGAAAGAATTAAAATAATCGGCCTTTTCG
Organism: Holothuria scabra; assembly: GCA_037179385.1. NCBI lineage: Eukaryota > Metazoa > Echinodermata > Holothuroidea > Aspidochirotida > Holothuriidae > Holothuria > Holothuria scabra. Next base: position 27,792,835 of record CM074197.1, read on the forward strand.
GGAACTATGTTGTCAGATTGTACAAGATTTACACGAAAAAAGAGGCTGAAGAACAATGGTTTCTTTTAAGCGACAGACTTCCCAAATGTGTCGCGATTTTTTTACCTGTTTGATTTTTCTTAATTGTTACCTTTCTATGATACTTTTCTATTTTTTGGGAAAAAGCTAGATGAGAGAATGTCGATATTCGACCACTCCGGTCATTGTGTTGTAAAATATGCCTACTATGAACTGGTGAAGTAAAACTCACATCGAATAATAGCTCTTTTTGCTGTCCGAATGTGTACAGCGACTTTTTGAAATCTTGTTGAATTTATATGAATGTTTACATCAGTTATGACGTTCTTTCCTTTTTTCAGGCATACCTCTTTAAGATTTCGGGCAGGCGCCGGAATTTTCTGAAAAACGAGTTTTAAAGCTCAAGTGACTGTCCAAATTTTTCCAAAATCCTGCCAGAATTTTATATTTTGCTATTTTTTTTGGGGGGGGGGAGGGGAGGGGGTTCGCCTGCCTCCCCGCCTCACAAGCCAATGTCTGAAATACTATCTGAGCGGAGCTTTACAATTGGCTGGTTTGGCAGCGTGAGCGGTCAGAAAATCCGACAATCGTGGCCCCTCAGACAGCCAGAAATTGCATTTGTCAGGACTTGTAATAAGCAGATTCTAAGCAGTCGTTATTTTGAGTTTTCTTTTTGCAATGAAACCTTTAAATCAACAAAAAGAAAAAACAACAAAATGATCAGAAATTTGCATAAAAAATCCAGGGGTTATTCAGTGTGAGGAAGGAGAAAAGTCGAGGATGTTAGGGGAGTGGTGTCATTAAGCAAACATGACACATCACATAGGTCTCTTTTAGTTGGAATAGGGCCTTATTTTTGTTTAATGAAGTGAAAACAAAACTTCAACCTTTTTTGAAAGGTGACCTGGAAGTGGGCCGCGGTCCCCGTCCCTCTAAATCCGCCCCTGAGATATCAAATCGTTGGAATTATCGAGAGGAAAATAAAAACTTAGAACATTTTTGGGAGGGGGAGGGAACTTGGAGCGGATCTCCACCATCAACCGGAGCGCAGAAGTAATTAATTTACCAAATATTTCTTCCTGATCGAAGGAAACTATCACTTCCCAAGCACTCCACCTTGCATCTGAACCACCTTTGTCTTGAGATTCCAAGTTTAAAATTAATTCAAATACTGGAGCAGGAGCTGTGGCAGTACAGCCATCGATTTGGGTATATATTTAAACAGTATAATAGAAAAAAATCCCCGCCGCCCCTGAAGAAAATATATAATCAGAGGTTTCGGGAGGTGTACAATTTAGGATTGCTTCAGTTGGTACCATGACGTCACTCATTCACGCTGAAAGCTAGCTACATCACACACATTATCCCTGAATAATATTGGTTTGTCCATCAATATATTGGGGTAGGGGTGGTATGAGATGGAAATTTTTCTCCGCCCTACTCACTCCATTTCCCATATCAGGCAGTTTGCAGTTCTTTTCTGTATTTAACGTCACTGCTACCATTTCCGCAACGTTCTACTCGCTCCCATCTTCATTACTTTTCTTCCCTTCTCCCTTTTCTTTATTTTCCTTCTTTTCCCTTTCTTCCTTCTTCTTTTCTTTCTTTTACCTCCCTTTTTTCTCCCTCTCTCATTTTTCCCCCATGTCAATTGGGGGCCACGGCCCGCTGCCCCCCCCCTTGCACACGCCGGTGCACGTAACAACCGGTGTTACCGGTGTTACTTGATTCTTGATGATATCTGGTGTCAAATAATGGTTTCAAATATTTTTCATTTAAAGAGCCAGGGAATACTTTCAAAACCTTGATTTCCTTTAAGTGTCAGCATCATATTATGACTCATTCGGAGCGAAGAGTGCGGCGACGAAAACTTTGTTTTTTGGCCCACAGTTAGAAGAGTAAACTTAGTCACAGACTCTTTTACAGAGTGAAAAGTGTAAGTTCACACCATTGGAGTAATATTTCACTCCAAGAAAAATGAAACTCAATCCAAGTAGAGTGAAATTTACTCTAAAAAGAGTGCAAAATCACTCTTTAATGAGTGTCTGAAGGAGATGATCACTCTTTTGGAAGAGTGGTCTCTCTGCATACACTCTATCAAGACTGAAACTGATTCTTTTTTTTTTTTCTTTTTTTTTGGAGTGAATTTCACACTTTCTTGGTGTAAATTTCCGCTCTTTTGGAATAGACTTTACAACTTCGCACTCTTCGGACGAGTTAAATTTGGCTTTTTTTATTTTCAGAGTGTGCTTTGGAATCACTCAATCGGAAAGGGAGGCTTGGGTGACACTCTCGTAAACTTTCCCCCCTAGTTAAGCTCCTATGAATGAAACCGCCTGTGTATTGATATATCCGGCAAGTACCCTTAATTATGGGGCTTAGGGCCAATGAAACGGGGAATCAACAGATAGGGGCTTCTGAGGGCTCCTCAAGAAGATAAATAGAGGACTAATGGCTCAAATTAAGAGAAGAACATGTTCTAAGCATTCTGGTGAAGTTTTTGTCATTTCTCATGTACGGTTCTCGTGATATTAGAATGTGACCTTCAAAATTTTCACAAAAAATAAACTTGAAGCTAGCTGGCGTGATACGCCATAGATTCACATTGTTGGTCAATGTTTTTGTTTTATTTATAATTTACCACTAATTTTATGCAACTTAACTCTGATATATTGGCACCACAGGTGCATCCTTAGCAATTGAATTTAAAATCTTATAGCAAAATAAAGAGAAACAAAACATTGACCGACAATGTGAACTCATTACATCACACCTACTTGCCTAAAGTTCACTTTTATGGAAAATGTGTTGACATATTCTAAGCATTCTGGTATACAATTTTTATCCATTTTTCTCTTTTTTTCCCCTGGAGATATTAATTTGGAAAATTTCTTACAAAGAACGAACTTGAAGCAGGCAGACGTGGTGTCATGCATGGATTCACATTGGTGACCAATATTTTGTTTTTCTTTATAATTTACCACCAATTTTATGCAAATAAACTCGGATGTATTGATATCATAGGTGTATCCTGGGCAATAGAATTAAAAATTTTTATATAGGGACAAGATAGCATCCCTACACTCAGTTCAAGGTAGAACCAATAATGTGAAAAATAAACAAACTTCAATCGCCAATATTTCGAGAACCGAACAAGGAAAATAAATGAAACTGTGGTCAGAATACTTAGGATATGTTTCTCCTTAACATATCAAACATGGACTTCTTTCTGGTCTATTCTTCTTGGGAAATGTCTTATTACAGAGTACGAATTCCCTCTTTAAGAAACAAAATCGGGGTCGCTCTTTAATCTTGACAAATTTTCAGGGAGGAGAGGATGCAGTTCTTGATGTCAATGTGTTTCATACAAGGGAAAAACTTGAGGCCTTTTGGTTTTTCTTAAAAACGGCGGTTGCTCATACATTGAAAACTAAAATAAATTTACCGCAAATAAGTCTGGAGAGGCCGAATACTGACGTCCCTATTGACAGCCAGGATTCTGATTGACTATCGGAGAGTATCGTCGTTGTTAATATTAAGAAATTAAATACGAAACGTTACACTGGATGGCATTTGATTGATTTCATCGGGTAAACATTTGGTCACATACACACTGTGCACCCGCGTCTAGCCTGTCTATGTAATGTGGCAATAAATTGAAAAAAATCTTAAAATTCCTTAACTTTTCGTAACTTATACCGGAGTATTCTTCCATTTCAGACAAGTACTTCCAAAGACTATGATGATATGAGGGCACTGAAAAATTCGGTTTACCCATAATCTTTCCGAATGTGTTGCGAACGTTTGTTACCCTTTCGATTTGTCATGAAAACTTTACTCTGACTATGGAAATGTTGTTTTAATTTTCAGGCAAAGTTTGCCAGAATTAATATCATTTTGGGTAAGGTGTTGCCCAACACTATGAAAAGAGGCTGTGGAATATTTTCAAGTTTTTAAAAGATGGCCAAACTTCGAATTTTGTAATTTTTTTACTTTGCCAAGACATTTTACTTTGACCGAGATGATCTTGTATGACAGGAAAAGTTTAGAAAGAATTAGGGGTAACACTTTTAAGAGTTTTGGCCGTAATTGGGTCTAAAAACATGCCAGATTATAAAGTGACTGCCCGAATGTTTCCATGCCCGGAAATCAGATTTTGTGGAAATCCGTGGAGGGACAGACTGCTCCTTTCCCCTCTCAGGCCTGTGGTCTCGACGCATCTGCTGAACGATGCTGAAAAAAAAAAACTCGTCGGACGACGCACATGACGCGACGCATCATCCTATATGGGCAGGCCTTAAAGAGGAGGGCAAATTTCATAATGTAAAACTGAGACGATCTACATCTACGGAATTTGGCGAAACTTCCGGCATTCAGATCGGAGGAGTATGCATTCCTTTGAGATATCAGTCAATCTAATGAAAATAAAAAGGTTTTTTTTTCAAAGTAACTAGTTTTGAGAGTAGCAGAGGTTATATCACGTCCTCGCATTGACAAGGAATGCCTTTTGACTGTTTGTTTGTTTGTTTTGGGGTTTCTTTAGTGGGAAAGGACTTAAAATTCACCAATTTGTGTAAATTTTTCTCCCTTTCTTTTTACCTCCTCTTTTTAATCGATATTTATTCGTACCTACATATGTACAGTGCCCATGTTAAACAATTCCTTCATCGAGTGATATTTGCTTGAGGAACGTCGACCATAATAGCTATTGGTTATACTCCGCAAGAGAGAACCGACTAAATACAAAATAAACATGCATGCATATGTATGTATACATAACCATTAATATATACAACTGTAGAAATAAATATACAAAAATAGTCTGCAGATGATCGATTTTTTAACAAATTCTAAATTTATATCACCTTAAGTTACAATTGATTGATTGAGGAACACCCGTCAAGCCCTTTAAAACAATTTTCACAATATATATATGTATATATATATATATATATATATATATATATGCAATAGAAAAACGATAAATTCTAGTTGGAAATGAAAGTATCATTTTTTATTTCGTTTTTCTATTGCATCTGTTTATTTTTCCAACACACGCAATCTATTATGTCTATATATATATATATATATATATATATATATATATATATATATATATATATATATATATATATATATATATATATATATATATATATATATATATATATATATATATATATATATATATATATATATATATATATATATATATATATATATATATATATATATATATATATATATATATATATATATATATATATATATATATATATATATATATATATATATATATATATATATATATATATATATATATATAAAGCAGTCGCCAGGGGACCATCACGTAAAATAACTGAAAGCCACCTACTTCACGAGAACTTTAGCACGAGCACAAAGGAAATGAGTACGCATTCATAATAAACCATTAAAGTGTACCTCAAGTCAAAAAAATTAAGTACATTATTAAAAAGCATGAAAATGAACTCTAACATTTCAACTCCCATCTTTATAGGACATTCTTGAGCCGAGATATAAAATGTTGAATGTTATTCACCCACTATTAAAATGGTACATTGTGCAATAATTTGTGATGTCACTGAGGTACTACTCAAATTACAATCTTTTGTTTTTCTCAGTATGTTTTTTGGAAGTTTCTGAAACTTGCAACAAAGTGTGATAGCACTCTAACTCTTATAGGGTGATCTAAATATTAAGCTCTCTTTGTGCAAAATGCAAACAGGAAGTGTTCAAGGTCATAAAAACATTTTTAATTTTATAAGGCATAAAGCAGACAATGTGAGTTGTACAACAAGAAAGGTACAAATTATTGCGCAAAAGACTAATTTGTTATGATTAAGTGAATCAATTTTCAACATTTTACATTCCGGCTCAAGATTGTCTTGTAAAGATGGGAGTTGGACCATTAGAACTCATTTTCATGCTGTTTACCATACATTTTTGAATTCCTTGACTTGAGGTATACTTTAATAAACATCATAATTTTTACAAATAAGTATACAATATTGCTATGTTAGTTGTAATGAATATCATTATTCCATTTACTTCCAAATCGCAACGCATGCAGAGTTCGCTCGAAGTAACTTTCTCAATATACCATCATGTGTGAAAAATAAAAGTAAAACCAAATAAATAAGTGAAAATAAACATACGTATCCTGCATATATTGGACAAGTCGATTTGATGAGATAAAAAACAAAACAATCCGAATAACCTGCATGCCAAAAGACTAAAAAATGGATGGCACAAAGCCGAGAGCCAGTATAATTGAAGGTTCATAAGCGTGCGGGGGAGGGGGGTAATTTTTTGAAGGGGGAGAGAGCAATTTTTTCCCAAATAAAGGCAACGTTTATCATGTTCTGCTCATGTTTTGCCCGAATGGACCAGGTGTTTTTGCCCGAGTTGGAAGGGCTAGTGTCCCCCTATCCTTGCACCTCCGCCTCGTACGCCTATGTGAAGACTTATATAACATCGGATAGAAAAAGAATCAGTTCAAAAGTGGGAATATTTCTTTGAATTCAGATCTCCGGAGTTCATCAGGGTTCTTGTTTGACCATAATTATAACTATAATGTCCTACATTTAGAGCAAACTTGAGCGGAATCTTAAAAAATCCTTACAGTTCAGATTCTTTATCAGATTATATAGCAGGACAACGAAAATGAAATTTATACCGATTATTTCTTGATGTCACATCGACAGACAGCTTTTATCGGCTGACTCGCGCGTGTCCAATAAAAGCTTTCTGACGATGTGACGTCACGAAAAGTCAGTTAACATTTTGTTTCCATGGGCATTTGATGTTGGCCTAAGTCGTATTTTTACATTGGTTGGAAAAGTTTTGGCTCTGTCTGAACCAGAGATGGAAAAGATTTTTAATACAAAACTCACAAAGATCGGATGGGAATCCGATCCTCTTATTCATTCGTAGTGTTACCGTGGCCTTCGGTTATGACATAGGCATTAGAAGCGGGTAGGGCAGTGAAAAATGAGTGGGCGGAAACAGACCTAAGGGGGTAATTTTCCATAAGGGGCAAGAGCATGTTTTGCCCGAATAATGTCACCGTTTGTCTATTTTATACATGCTTCTCCCGAATAGACCAACTGTTTGCCAGAATTGGGAGAGCGAGTGCCCCTGCACCCCCGCCTCGTACGCGTATGGGCGGAAAGCATTCTTCCATCCCACCCCACGGCAGGCCAGAAAATCCCCTTTTTCATTTCTCTAAATCTTAATGTATCAACATAGTGATGATCAAAAACCTTTTGACTCCCTGTTGCTCTTTGCGTTTCCCCCATTGGCGTACCGGACGACCGTCAGTGGAATTTCACCTCAAAGGCGATTCGTTTATTATTTTAATCGAAGAATATCATCATGACAAGTCGTTCCCCGCATGTACACACAGGCGGCCTGACAGGCGGACTCCACCTCATAGGTATTGCACACCGTGCAATGAGCTTACTATCCTCCCGTACGTGTTTCCATCCTCAAGAAGTTCAATCGAGATTCGAAATATCAGACAATTTTGAGTTAAATGAACTAGCTCGAAATCTAAAAAGCATCATTATGAAAGTCACTGTAAAATTTTCATGAAAAATCAAAGCGATCGTAGAATACGGCTGATCAGCATTAACTTTGTATTCAGTGGTACTGTACACCTCAATTGGCAATTTTCTGATTTGTTATTAATTGTTTCTAAAAGGCCGCAAAACACGCAAAATGCAATTCGAAATGCTGTAGTTAGTTAGCTCTGATCATAAATCAGTTTGGTAAACTTAATGAGCTTCCGGACTGAAATGAAAAAAATCGGATTATGAGCACAAGTGACCCCACATCATTTAAAGACTTTGGCATCTTTATTGTCAGTTATTGATTTTGACATATTTTGTCTAAAGAGGACAGCAAAGTCTAAAACTATGAAATGTCATCGGAGAGTGTTAATTAAGCTCTTAGCCTTAATTAGATAACATTATGTAGCAACAAAGATCAGTTGTCGAGCAATCGTTCTCATCGTGTAGAAAGTGCAGAATTTTCCAGTAGTCCCCTCAGGGGCGGCACCAAGGGGGGGGGGGGCATGGGGGGAATCCCCCCCCAGTCAGAGCCTTTGCCCCCCCCCCCAGTCGCCCCCACTCAGTTCCTAAAGTATAGTGTCCTTTCAGGAGTTTTCAAGGCAAAATAATTCACAAATAATTTTCCTCCCTGTTTGAATCATTCCCAAACTTTTCAAAGTAAAAGCAGCCTGAGAGCTCTCTGTAAAACTATGCAGGTCACATACTTTAACTTCCTGTCACTGAAACTTTTCACTGCAGAGCAAGCTCTCATGGGCATTGGAGTGTGTAAGAGGTTGCACTGTTTGTTTGACCTTGGACTGCTCTCTCTAGCTTGCATTAAAATCATTTGGAATCTTTGCTTTGGATGATGCATTATGGACCAAAATACACCTATCCTGAGACTTACAGTAATTTTTACCAAGAGATTTGCTAAAATCTAAGAGCTTCCGGGGGCTTCGCACCCTGGACCCCACCCGGTAAGTTTCGGGCTTCGCGCTCGATTTCGCGCGGCGTGCGAAATTTTTTTGCCCCCAACATTTTCTTTTGCCCTCAATATGCCCCCCCCCACTTTTCAAATCCTGGTGCCGCCCCTGAGTCCCCTTACTTTTTAATTTTGCTACAGGGAACCCAGAATCTACTTAAAAGTTCTTCAGTTGCAACATAAGCTCCATATTTACAAATGATTGTTTGGCGGAGGCAATTTCTAGGGATTTGCGTACAGGAAATTACGTCCCTTATACATCAATGGTGCATACTTGAAGGAAAAATCGGAAGATTAGCCGGGTGCTTGCCCTTTTCCCCTAAAAAAGTCCTTTCACCCCCGCTGCTTAGCTACTATACTTACAAGTACAAGAAATGCCATTTCCGGCGGCGGACAGTCTGAGGGGTCTCTATTTTTTCAAAATTTCCTGAGTGTATTCGCTTCCTGCCACCACTGAGGTGATGCTCCGTTTGGACAGTCTTTCGAGCAAGACTTCATAGACAGGGAATCATCGGCCTATCGTATTCAAATGCTCTCATATGCACCCAGTGGCGTCACCAGACTTCTCATTCTGGGGGGGGGGGGCACTGGGGTGGCACAACAATTTTGCAGGGGCACTGCTAAACTCCACACATGGAGCCGTAGGCGCCACCGAGCGCGAAGCGCGAGGCTCAGCGGGTGGGGTCCAGGGGCCCGCCTTAGGGCCCCTGCAGGTGGGGTGGGTCCAGGGGCAAATCCCCGGCGGGGGTCCAGGCGGCGAAGCCCCCGGGAAGCTCCTGGGTTTTAGCGTGTTTGTGAGGCACTTAAATCGATATTTAAGTGTCCTTCTATTGACTTAACACTGGTCTCAAAATACCTCCAGAGTTACTTCCAGTAAGAAGTTTTGGTAAAAAAAAAACAGTGATTCAACTACCAAGAGCAGATCCGGCCGACATTTTGAAAAAGGACGAGTTGAGAAAAGAATTGATGGGTAGTTCAATGTGTGTCTCGGTGGGGGTCCAGGGGCGAAGCCCCCGGAAGATCCTGGGGTTTAAGGGGTTTGTTAGGTATTCAGGTCGTAATTTACGGGTTATTCTGCTGTCTTAACACTGGTCTAAAAAAAACTTCAAAGGCAACTTCAATTAAGATTTTATTGGGAACAAAACTAGTGAAACAACTTTCAAGAGCGGATCCGGCTGACATTTTGAAGAAGGGGAGCTGAACTCGAAAGAGAAAGAGAAAGCAGTTGGATGTGATCCTCTTTAGGAAAAAATGTAGGCCTAATAATCCTGCTTGAACGGTTACCTTAGCTATGCGCCACCGTGACGGTCAATTAGTGGAGTTGGAAATGTGCAGAAATTTTTGAAATTTTTGAAAAACGCAGCCCCTCGGACAGCTGGAAATGGCATTTTCCAGGTGTTTTGCGATATTTTTAGTTGAAAAGTATGAACATTACTGGCATTTCTTGTCAAAAGGAGAATCCAGTCTTAAATATTTTTTGAAGTCACACTCTAAAGAAGGCATATCGTTGGGGGAGGGGAGGGGAGGAGAGGGGGGGGGGGTGACGCCACTGTATGCACCTTTAGTCCGATACCTTTAAACCATTTCAGTTGAGTTCTCTCAAGTTAGTTATTATTAGTTATAAGTATAAAAATGTTATGTAAGTTTGAGAGGGAATTATGTACTGATCTAGTGTTGTCTGGTGCAGCTAGGCTGGCAATAAACAACGAATATTTCCACCCTTTTCAATGCGCAGTTTCATTAGAAAAATGAGTTATGGCGATAAACTTTAATTATTTAAAAAAAATCTCTCGAGGAAAAATCGAAAAAATTAGCATAAAAAATGTCACCTTCTGGCAAGTCATGTTAATGGGGGTAGGGTGAGGTGCAAAGATTGCTCCGCCCAACAGTCTTTCACTGCTTCCTACTCCACTGCCTAAAATCTTTGTAACCATGCAGTCCCCCATTGCGCATTCTACCGGTAGAGTTGGAAAAGACTGTTCATTACTAGGACAAGTGTGTTATTGTGTGACTGTCCCAAGTTTACTTTGTTGAAAATGTGACGACAGGCCTTATCCGCCGTCACGGTGGTAACGTCTTGTATTTTTCAATGCACTGAAAATTTGCTTTCGGGCCAAGTCGTCCCCAAACCAACTCGTCCCCAACCAACTCGTCCCCAAGCCAAGTCGTCCCCAAGCTAACTCGTCCCCGAGCCAACTCGTCCCCAAACCAACTCGTCCCCAAACCAACTCGTCCCCAAGCCAAGTCGTCCCCAAACCAAGTCGGCCCCAGTATGAGAAATTAGTGAAAAATTAGTGGGAAATAAAATTACATTATTTCAAGAGACCAGCTAACACAGACTTTGTATTTGTTTTTGGTTTGTTCATTATTTTTTCTTCCCTTTTGCTAGTTAAATGGGAGATTTCGTGACACATAATTTTTTTAATTTTTGAAGCTGTGATTTATGCATATATAGAGAATGACAAGTGGTTTAAAATATAGCATGAAAACTTTATTGTCGCAATTTGTCTACCCATCAACAACATATATATTTTTGGAGTTTGATAGCATATATTTTAAACACAACTGATGGGGACCGGACATATTTTTAGTTTGGCAAATATAATTAGTCTTGCAAATAAATGTTTTGGCAAAAATAATGTTTCTTGCAGATACATTTATATTGCAAACTTATTTCTTCTTCTTGCAAATATATTTTGGTGTAAACATAATTTTTCTTTACGAATATACATCAAGTGTTGGAAAAAATATTCTTCTAAATATATATTTTAGAGCAAACACATATTGTTGTTGAGAATATATTTTAATTGCAACTATGTATATCTTGTTAAGAACATACTCTTTCTACAATTGTATTTTTATTGCAAATTTGTGTTACAAATGTAGGCCTAATGTTTGATGCTACTAAATAAATTTCGTGTTTTGTCGCATAAATATTTCAGTTTTGATAATATATGTTTGGTTGGTAATACCGTTCCCCTTTCTCACGCCATAAAAATCACACCATTTTTCATATAGGGGACGACTTGGCTTGGGGACGAGTTGGTTTGGGGACGAGTTGGTTTGGGGACGAGTTGGCTTGGGGACGACTTGGCTTGAGGACGACTTGGTTTGGGGACGAGTTGGTTTGGGGACGACTTGGCTTGGGGACGAGTTGGTTGGGGACGAGTTGGTTTGGGGACGACTTGGCCTGCTTCGGAAAATTTCAGCAGTATCCTTGATATAGCGCCCCCTTTCATTTCGCGGAACAGCTAGCTGTTGATAATGTTTTCGTACTTCCCAACAACTTGCCAAACTTAATCATTACATTAATCCTGCCGAAAAGTTGTAAAATGGACGGAAGTTTAGTTGCCTTCTAGAAAAGAAGTATGGTTTCACGCCTGGTAAATGAAAAGTTAAATATTGATACTGGGTTCAGAGATACGTTTTTGTGTAGTTGATCTTTTTTGAGCTTACACAAGAGACCGAGGGAGTTGACATAGGCCTAGGCCTAGGCTAGGCCTAACGTTAGGCCTAACGTTAGGCCTATCCTAAATTGATTTAACGTTTACGTTAGGCCTTATTTTTGCGTTAGGCCTAACAATAACATACTTTTCCACGCAAGACTGTAACTTAGTGTAGCTGTGTACAGTAACTCTAACGTTACACCTAAATAGTTGTGATGAACTCAGTAAGGTCTCCTCTCGATGAACTGGATTACTAGGCCTACTAGCCTAGCTGAAGTCGCAAGGACGATGTTCGGAAATTTGGTTGGAACCAGATAGGCTAAGTTTCCTAGCTTTGCATGATTTTGTAAAGTGTTGGCTAGCCTATACAGGTACTGAGCACTGGTGCTCAATGTCTTTGCCTAGTAAGAGGAATAGCAGCTAGCATTTAGGAAGACATCCCAAGTTAGGCCTAATGTTAGGGCCTAAGTATGCCTAGGCGCAATATTGGCCTAGGCCTATATCATTATGTACCATGAGTCGGTCAATCAATGCGTGTTGTATTCAAGGTATGTGCCATACGTTTTCTACGCAGTGACCGACTCAAGGTACCCACCAACTCAAGAACAGTATGCAAATGAGTGAAACTGTTTGCGTTGCATCAATCACTCAATGTGGGCAGCTTGCATGTGCACTGAACTTAGCATAGGGACTTACGCTAATGGCAAACATCTAACATTTTTAGTGACGTCAGAATGATAAGCATTGAGTGTTCTAATGTGAACAAATATTTTGAACGCTACAGTAATTTTTCCAAGTTGCAAAGTTGATGATTCCATACCAAATTTTTGGACCTTTTCATAGTTTTCAAGTCATTAAAAATAGAAGCAATAGTTGAACAGGATTTAGAAAAGGTAATTTATGATAGCAAATTAACATTTTAGGTCCTACCTTTACTGTAAGAAAAAAAAAATTGGTCCAGAAGTATTACTGTCCAAGACCCACAACTGCAGAATCACAGGAGAAAATATTAATTGAAAATCAGGAATAGGATTAAGAAACATTAGGTACGTATTGGAGGAGTTTTTACAGTGCTACCTATTTTCATGCCACAGTTTCTAATTCAACTTGATTTCTTCTAATTAGTAAATATTTTGATGAATAAACCTGCTGTCTCAGCGAACTTTACCCAAACTAGGATAATTACGAAATTCCATAAGAATAGGCAACCATTGTTTTAAGCCCTTTGCTCGAAGTAACAATATATTATAATACCACTTAGGATCATTTTTATCTCAAAAACCCCCAAAAATGTTCCTTTCATCTTCTGTGGAGGGTGGTCGACTGGTCGTAATTTCCAACAGGTATTTGGCATGTGTTGCTTATTTTGACCGCTAATTTATAAGCAGTGTTTATTTGCTAATTCATGCAAAATAAAAACATGTTGGTGCCTGCTTAGAAAACAAACTTCCTTTTACTTCAAGGTTTATGTTTCACAAATTTACACAATCTCTCTATTGCTATGTAATCACCATATATCTTTCAGAAACTCCCGAATCTCCACACTTCATTATGGATTCTATAAGAAATGAAATAATGAACAATGCGTGCTGCACTGAAATCCCTTGATTTTTTTTTCAGAACTGAATAAAAATGCACCCAAAGGTCTGAAAGTGATTACTATACAGGTCCTTCTTATGTTTCATAGTTTTTCATTCAAAATTGCAGAATTAAATAAATGGGAGATTACTTTTTGTTTAGGGTGGTTGTAATTAGCATCCTGGTGGTCATATCTGAACAACAAAGAGGTTGTAATAAGCAACAAAAAATGACAAATTTGAACACTGTTTTTTGCACTCACCAAATGGAATTGAAATCCTGTATTCATCCTACCAGTACATGCAAACAATATCTGGTGAAATACTACTGTATCACAGAAATTATTGGCTTAAAGCCCTACAATCTTTTGTGTACAAAATAAAAACATTTTTCTCTGAAGTGGTCGGAAATCCCCAAAATTACCCTAGTACTATTTAGGAGTGGTTAGTCAGGCATGTAGCGAGGATTATGTCATGGGGGGAGGGGCAGTTTGGGTTTGGTGTCAAGGGGGAGTTGGGGGCATGACATGAGGGAAAAGTCTAAGGATAGAGAGAAAGACCGCAATTTTATGTGTTTTTGCATTGCAAGGTTGGGTCATATGGGCGGGGGGATTTTCTATACTCCCCTTGGGGCTATGCCAGTGGTCCCAGTGGCTATGTATTCATGATTCACCTTTGTGTCTGTAGTTCCAGTGGCTGTTTATCAAATAGTACTTGATTTTTCCAAATGCGCCTCCTTTTTGATGTGGAGTCCCAGTGGTTTATCAAATAATATTTAACTTTCTGGCCTGGAGTCAAAATCCTTGGGGCAATGATCTTCCGCGAACACGGAGAAATGTGAAAAAATACGGAAATTAACATTTTCCGAAATTTGCCGTTTTGGACAACTTTTAAAAAAATTGTATTTAAAGTTCATCATTTTGTGCAAAACTTACAGTAATTTTTAGCTGACTGTTACCGTGTACAGCTGCTGCTACAGTATGTACATTGTTGGTCCTGATTAACTGTTAGGTACAACCAAAAGGACTTTACATGTACTGTAAGCTATAGAAGGTGGTTTCTACAGATTAAGATCGATATTCTGTCGGCCCCTATCAATTACATGTAGTCCACGTTTACCTTTGCAAATCCCCAAATTTTTGCGCGCTCAGTGCATTTCCAGTCTCATTGTTCTTTTTTCTGTTGCATATCAAACACATTGACATTTTTTATTGGTCTCTATGATTATGTCGATTGTTCATGTGCATAGGCCAGCAGGTATGGTTGTGAAGGAACACAACATTTAGGAATTTGAAGAAGAGGAATTGCCCCTACTACGTTTTAATGAAATCTGAAATCTTTATTGAATGACCAGCCTGGCAGGCATCAGCAAACACATTTTAAGGAAACTGAAAATGGCTTGGTGTGCACAGTATACATACCACTTTTTCAGAAAAATAAATGATTGTGCAAAATTTTGCAACGCCTACATAACACTTTGGTATTTAACGATTCAACCATTTAGTATTTGAACCATTATGAGAGAAGTGAAATCCACACGCTCATGTTTGCTAGATAAAAGACTTCAAACTGGAATTAGAGGTACACCTTCATCCTCTGACTGCAGATAATGTATGATGAGGTGTCCTTTGAAAGGACATATTTTAATGTTTTTTGTATCAACAATCTTACACCGGTACTCCTATGCAACGATGTCTCAGTAGCACCAGTGGGTACCACTTGCCACCCAATCTGTGATTTTCCCGCAGAAGATTGAAGTTTGCTTTTGATCAATTCATGGAATTATTTTTACTATTTTCATTATAGATGGTTCCCAGCTATTAGAACTTTTGCATAAACCCTTGGCAAACTATCACAATTTTCATTGTGATTCTAACCCAGTATTTCAATTAAAATTGACAATAGTCTGTTGAAGTAATTACCCACACTTTCAAAATCGTATTTTGACAACTTTGGAGTTTTCCTTGCAACTCAAAATAGTGAAACATATAGCACCATTTTGCATCTTGGCCCCCTTCTCTTGGACATTCAGTGGCATAGCTACAGCGAGTAGGTGGCTGTGAAAGATGGAGAATTCGGAAATTGGCCATTTGTATTGTAAAACCAGTCTACTGTGTGGTCTTGACAACTCATGAAATTCCAAACTTCCGAATTCCATCCAATAAAAGTTCTATATTCAAAAACTCATATTGAAAAGGACAAAGTTTTTCAGCTCGCTTCGCTCACTGCAAATTACATCCCTAGTACAGTGGTGTTTACACTTAAAAAAATGGTAAAATTTGGATGCTTTCTTAACCACCGTCTCTTCCTGCAAACATCTCGCTACGCTGCTGTAGACACCTTACCTGGACAGGAGAAAAATTTAGGTCAGATGTCCCCCCCACTTTGAAAATCAAATCGAAGCCCTTGGGGCAGAAACAGTTCATTCATTGCTAGCCATGTTGCAACCAGATTTGCCATCAGGAAATTGTGACAATAGGCTGGTAAAGAAGTATAATTATGAATTAATTGAATGAAGAAGCAGCTTCCCCTTACAGTAGGTAGGTGGTTAAGCAAAATTTGATACACTCAACTTGACAATTCAAACTCTGCACAGTGTTACATTGCAAATCTCTTAAAAGTATGTGTATATCATAAATCACATTGGAGCAATGAAAGGGACTTTTTGATTTCAAGATGGTAGACAAAGAGGATGAAACATGCAGCAAAAAAGAATAGACTGCCCATGAGCAGAACTGAACATTAGTCTGTCCTGTTGGTTTTCAGAATGGTTGTTGGCAGATTTAATGTTCCATGTGGAAACAGAACTATTCATTAGTTGTCATGGTAATTTCCCTCATACGTACCTTCATCTTCAAAACTTGAAACATAATAGTCATAACAGAATGCTGCTTGCGTGCATGTTAAACTATACCATCCAGGTGCTTTACTGTCCTGAATTGAAAAGTCACTAATTACTGTTATGTCATCGAAAAGGTATCTTTTATGTTGGAAAATACGTTTTATACAAGTCCAGAGAAGTCAATGGTTACAATGTTGTTTTCCTTACAGCATAAAGATGGATTCATCCAGTTAGTCCTTGAAAATTTTCTGGTACGGTGGTACCTTGTAGAAGATAATCTGAGGAAATAAGAGTGTGGCCAGTTCTAGCAAGTCACTTAAAGTGGTAAGTTATGATTTGGTTTTGTTTACATGTACATAGAGCATCATCAGCCTCGGGTGATTTAAAAATTGTTGGCATTGTTGGGTGCAAGGGTGTGCCATTCCAGCACTCAATCCATAAGTTTTTGAAAGAAAATCTTCATGACCGTAGGCCTACTGTTTCCATACTGTTTCCAAACTGTTTCTCTAGTTACATGGAATGTGCCTAGACCCTCTCCTTGAGACAAAACACTGGTAACATTTTTTTTTGCTACAGTATACTCACTTTTATTGTATTTTGTATTCAATTTGCAAAATACTGTAGAAAATTTAAAATCAGGGTTAGTTGATCCAAATCATATTCATTAAAGTACTGTATCATTTTTAATTGATAGAAACCATTCATGATTTAATCAATTTAGGCTATTTGATTTAAATCACTGATTTAAATCATGTTTTTTTTAAGCAATTAAAACTTACCAACCCTGTTTAAAAGGCCAACAAGATTTTCTCCTTCAAATTGATATTCATTTTGCCACAGTCTCATAGTTCTCCAGTTGACCTTGAAGTAGGAGGTTTCAGATTCTATTGTAAAACTTACTTCTTAATGATTTCAAAGAATGGTCACTGCATGCAACATTGAAATGGTGAAATTAAAGAGAAACAACAGGCATTTTCAACCAGTGTTTTTTTTGTTCTTCCCTTTGATGTATGACAGTAAGGGTCACAATTTTACCTTGAAATACCTGATTGGTTACAGCCATATGTGCATTGTAGCAGTGCTCACATGAAAGTGCAAATTTTTTCACCTCAAAAAATTTCAATTCTCCTCAGCTACTTACTGTACTTAAAGTGTACTGCATGTAAAAAAATTAAAAGAAATATACTCTGTGTTAAACAGCATGAAAAAATAAAAAAGGTAACAGTCCAACTCCCATTTTTACAGGACATTCTTCATCTGAGAACTTCTAAAATGTTGAAATTTATTCATTTAAAACAAATTAGTCCATTGCACAACAACTTGTGACTTTCTTGTTGTACAACTGATATTACTTGCTTTGTTTCTCTTTAAAATTGAAACTTTTTTATGACCTTGAACACTTCCTGTTTGCTTGCATAGCATGTTGCACAAAGAGAGCTTAATTAATTACATCACCCTTTAAAAGTGCTATCACACTTTGGTACAAGTAATACTTAAGTACTTAACTTCCAGAAAAACAAAGTAAAAAGGTTGTAATTTTAAAAAAATGACATCACAGATTATTGCACAATAACAGTAGCAAACTTCAACATTTTACAGTATATCACAACTCAAGACTACTCAATAGATGAAGATGAGAATTGTGCTGTTTGAATTCATTTTTGATGCTGTTTAACCTTTTTAATTTTTTGACTCAAATTACACTCTAAGCCCTTCCCACAGCTGTCTAAAACTTATCTACATCCAGTCTTAGTTTACTGCCTCAGGGTGAGTATACAAGACCCCAATGTGTATAAATCAGAACACTCTCAGTACAGTTAGTTAGTTGGATCGAGTTTTATGGCCCAGTTTGCTACCTGGTTCAAGTCCAGCTGGCCACAGCCTTTTTTCCAGTTGTGACTCACTGGCTTGTTGTCCCAACTCCATTGGGTAGGTTCCATTTTAAAAGTCTTTGGTATGACTTGACCCCGGAAGGGAACCCGGGCCTTCCACGTGAGAGGTGGATGCTCTTGACATGTATAGTACATGCTGTTAAGTTTGAGCTACTCTCAGTACAGTACATGCTGTTTAGCATGAGCTAGCGGACTAAGGACTCTGCATTTTGGGTCATTCCATTAAATTTGTCTTACTAATATGACCTACTGTACAGTACTTCAAGTGCATTTTTATTTTGTTGCCATTATTCATCCAAACAGAATAAAATATTTGACAAAATACTTCATGGCAATACACTGTATTGTTGTAAATTTTGCCAAAAATACGTCAAAATTGTCAATATAGTCTGTTATTGTGAGGTAGCATCTGACATTTTAATGAGGTCTACATGGTTGTCTTCTGGTGAAATATGAGTAAAAGACATCAATGTTCAATTCTGAACTTGTTTTTTATTACAAAATATTGTTTTTTTTAAACAAGATTGTAGGCTATTTTCAAAACTTGATTTAAAAGTTTGTAAGCTTTGGTGTTTCTTAAAGTGATCCAAATCCCTTCATGTATGAAACCATTTAAGTGTAGGGATTCCACCAAAAACCCCAAAAGGGGGTTTGGGGGGAATTTGTTAAAGGTTGTGTGACATGAAAAGGACAAAATTGGGTATGCGATGTGATGAGAACTGTATTTTAAAGCATGGGATTGTATTACAGGATTCTTTCAGCTGTTTTTCAAAATCCCTGGACTGCCACTCAATATAAAATGAAAGGGGGAAATTTTCTGTTTATTCAGAGCAAAAATAAAACATGCAGTAGCCCATTTACTTAGCTGCTCTGAGCTACACAAGTACTGTAGGTTAGAAGAAGTGGCACTGTTTAGGGTGAGAGGATTAGATCAGTTACAATACTAGAACTCAATAGCAACAGCAAAAGAGACAATGTTTCTAGAATGAGGACAGAAAAAGAACTTTTTATAAAAGAAGATTAAACAAGACTTTTCTTTGTCTTTCAGAGTTGAACGGGCATCTAATTTTGTGTATGGCCTGCAGTTGAGCTGGGTTTTACATTTGATGGGGTTAACAGACACTGATGGCAGACCA
This sequence comes from Holothuria scabra, assembly GCA_037179385.1. Taxonomy (NCBI): domain Eukaryota; kingdom Metazoa; phylum Echinodermata; class Holothuroidea; order Aspidochirotida; family Holothuriidae; genus Holothuria; species Holothuria scabra. The sequence goes on from CM074197.1 coordinate 27,812,299, forward strand.
AGAGACAGTTGAAAGGAAAAGCAGAAAGGGTCAAAGTCAGGCAGAAATGGAAGAGGGCAGAGCAGGTGCAGATGAAGAAAGAAGTGATTCCAGCGAGGGTGTGGCCATGAGAGCTGTACCTTTAACACAAGGTGATGGTATTCAAGTTGGAGTAGATCTTAAGGAAGATGCCATGGAGCGTGAAGGTGTTGTGGGCATAGAGAAACAGCCTCAAGATGACTGCTCTATATTGGAGAGGGCAGCTCAGCTAAGTTTGGTCAACCCTCAAGAGACTGGAACTAAGGGAAGGGACAGGGGGTCATCTGCATTGGATGCAAGGTTGGAAAGAAAACAAAAGAGTATTCCTGAAACTTGTTTAAAGAGTCATGTTTTGATTGGTCCAGAAAGTATGGCGGGGCAAGCAGTTGACCCTACTTCAGCACATTCCTTGGTAAAACAGAGTGAGGGTGCTGTATCCAGTGGTACAAAGGGCCCAGTCCAGTCTTCCAATTTTCAAGTCACCCTTTCTAATGCTAGCGAAGGTTCAGATAGTGAAGCAATTTTATCATTGGGAGATAAAAACTTTGGCAGTGATGTTTATAGTAATCCTGGGATTAATAATGTTGCAGATAGTTGTGATAGGACAGAAAGTACTCCTTTAGATAATATAACTGACACTTCCAGTAAACCTGGTGACAAAAATGGCAGCAGAAGAAGGAGTATTAGAAAATCTTCCAAAGGTGCAAAAGATGAAAGCAAAAAAGGGAGGAATGAAGAAAATGGTTCGGAAGTTCGAGAGGAAAGGGTGGAGTCTAAGGATGCCAAAAAGGACCCTAATGTAGATGAAAAACCTTCAGAAGGCAAAAAGAAGAAAAAGAAGAAAAAAGATAAATTTAAATGGCTTTGCTCTGTATGTTTGAAGACTTTTGATTCACATGACCTTTTGGCATCTCACAAGAAAACGTTTTGTTCCCCGAAATCCTCAAGCAAATCCAAACATGGAAAGTTTTCATGCAAGTGGTGCGAAGAGAAGTTTCGGACCTCTGCTCAAAGGAACTCTCACAACAGGATTGAACACATTGAGAAAAAGTCGTATCCATGCAAGTATTGTTCCAGAGTGTTCTCAGAGTCAAGTCATTGCAAACGTCACATCAGGTGCCACACTGGGGAGAGACCGTACTCGTGTGAAATCTGTGGGAAGGAGTTTGCTGATGGAAGTTACATTCGAAGACACATGCTGATTCACACAGGTGACAAACCTTTTCAGTGTGAGCTGTGCGGGAAGACTTTCCGTGAAAAGACACATCTGTCTCGGCACGAGTTGACCCACAAAAAAGAGAATGCTCATTGCTTGCAGTGCAAAAAGGCGCTCCATGGGGATAAGAATCGTTGTCATTGCTCAACAGGGGTGAAAATTGTGAAACCAGATGTGAAAAAGAAGTTTAACTGCCAGAAATGTAATAAGGGATTTGCAAAGGAAGGAAACTACCAGAGACATCTGCAGCTACATGACAAGGATGGCAATTCACTTCGTGGAACAGTGTTCACTTGTAATGTCTGTCAAAAAGAGTTTGCTGTGGCTCGACATTTATCAAGGCACATGCGAATTCACACTGGGGAAAAACCTTTCAAATGTATGGAGTGTGGTAAGAGGTTCAGAGACAGCAGTTACATTCGTAGGCATATGCGGATTCATGCAGGTTTCAAACCTTTTGAGTGTGATTACTGCAATAAAGCCTTTCGTGAAAGTGGACATCTAGCGAGGCACATGCTTGTGCACACAGGAGAGAAAAAATTTACTTGTTCTACTTGTGGAAAAGGATATCAGGACAAAGTTTGTTTGTTAAGACATGAAGCAAAGTGTGTTGTCAGTACGGTAGATCCAGATGAAAAAGTTCCTCAACTTTGTGATATTTGTGGGAAAGAATACCTTGGAAAAGGCAGCCTCCGACGCCATCGACTCATCCACTCAGGAAACAAACCTCACCACTGTAACCTTTGTCCTGCAAAATTTTATGATTCCTCCAGCCTCCGTCGCCACTTCACTATTCACAATCGTGATCCCTCGTCCACCAACCAATGTCACATCTGTGGAAGAGTTTGCCGCACCCGCAAGGCATTGACTCATCATGTATTTTCACACCAGAAAAATGGCACAGAGCAAATCTCCAAGTTTGAGTGTAAGATATGCAATGTGGAGTTTCCAAACCGCAAGACACTCAAATTGCATGCTGCTTCCCATGCAAGTCAAGTACTGCAGATGGATTATGATACAATCCGAGGGGAATCCCCTGAGGTGGAAAACCAAATTGATATCCAACCAACCAGTATCAACTTGGAATGTAAACTCTGTGACAAGTTGTTTGCCACTCCTCAGAACCTTGCCAACCATGAGCTTACCCATACCCAGTCACTTCTAGGAGATAACCCGGCCCCAACAGGGATGACAATGGTTTCTGCATCTCAAGAAGTCTCTTCAGATGTATTGGTTCCACCTGCCCTTCTAGATCCTCATGTTGCTGCTAATGCTGATGACTTTGAGGGACTTCTCAAACTTTTGCAAGTCATTGCCCAAGCCAACCAGCATCAAGCGGAGTTACAAGTGGGTGGTCTAGAGGTGACCCCTGCTATCACACTTTCAACTGGTGAAGGTTCATCATCAGCTGCCAGTATCAATCCTCGTATTGTGAGAGTTGTGGCAGCAACAAACACTGGTTCTGACCTGTCAGACCAGTTGATGGCACAGCCTGTGGTGATCACTGCACCATCAGAGCAGTTGGTTAGGAGAGGGGAGATGGACACAGTCTCAGGAATGGTTGACCCTGCAAGTTCTATGGATGAGCCATCTATGGATGAAGATGAAAGCCCAGAGATGGATGCTTCTGAGTTGTTCCAGTGTGATCACTGTAATTTTCAGTGTGCAGACAACCAGATGTTTGCAGCTCACGTGGCAGAAAGTCATCCTAGCATTGTATTTGCCAAACAGACAGAAGCAGGCAAAGACAGCAGTAAGGATGAAAAGGAGCAGCAATGGCAGTGTCCATTTTGCAATGAGGTGTATATGACAGAAACAGAATTTCGTGGACATAATTGCAAAGGGGTGAAGGATAAACCATTTAAGTGCACCCGTTGTGATATGGGGTTCCCCAGGAAGGCAGCTTTGAACCAGCACATGAAGGTCCATGACGATGCACCAAAATATAACTGTTCCCACTGCAGTCGATCTTTCCATTTCAAGAACAGTCTTGTGTACCATGAGAGAATACATACACAGGAGAAACCGTTCCTCTGTACCAAGTGTGGCAAGGGATTTAAGGACAAGAGTCATCTCACAAGGCACCAAAAAATGCATCAAGGTATAAAACCTTACTCTTGCCAGATCTGCCCCAAGGCATTTTTAGAACGTTCTCAGTTGGTAAAGCACGTCAGAGTTCACTCAGGAGAAAAGCCCTACCTCTGTGCCACCTGCGGCAAAAATTTTTCGGATGCCTCTCATTTGAGAAGACACACTACTCTCCATGAAGATAACAAAGAAAAGAAGCATGCTTGTCCAGAATGTAAAAAATTATTCCGAACAGTGGATGGACTGCGATCACACAGGAGAATACACAAGAAGATCAAAATTTTTACCTGTGATCAGTGCAGTAAATCATTTACAGATTCCACCCTACTGAAGAGACACCAGCGGTGTCACAGGGAAGATAGACCATATAACTGTCAATTCTGCGACAAGCAATTTAGAGAACGTTGCCACTTAGTGAAGCACTTTAGGGTCCATACCGGTGCTAAACCATTCTCATGTAATGTGTGCGACAAGCAGTTTGCAGATACTGCTCAACGGAAGCGACATGTCATCTCTGCTCACGTGAAAACGGGACAGAAAGTACAGCCAAGTTCAGAGTTTTGCTTTTGTGGAGTGTGTGGAGAAGTATTTAATAACAGAGACCTTCTTATCCAACATGGTCAGAAACATAGAGGGGGTACTGTTGTTATGCCACCACCTTATATTTTACTTGACAAGAAAGAAAGTGATGAGGAGTTGGCAGAAGATTCTACAGGTCTTACATTAGTGGCTTAACCCTTAACATGCTGAATTAGGTGAGGGCCCTTTTCAATTTTGCCCAGTTGTTTAAAAGGCAGTCAACTCTCAGCCCATAGTCCATAGAAGTTCTCAGTTGGCACAGCTCTGTGATTGACAGCAAGTTAAAAAAATGCAGGGTAGCTTACTGCTGCTCATATTATACAGGATGTACTGTACTGTACTGGGATTGTTTTGACAACAAATTGGATTCATGTATACAGTACTCATCCTACAGCAATAAACTGAGAAAATCTCTGAATGAAAATGGATATTAGACAGTTGTGGGAGGGGCTTAAGTAAGCAGGTTAGGAGAATTGGAACTGTTTGGGGTGAGAGGATTAGGCCTTTAAGTTATGTACAGTAGGCTGTACTGTAGCCCTCAGGAAAAAATACTGCCATTCTATTAGAGTGCTCTCATAGTCTACAGTGTGGGCTAAGGAAGCCAATAAGAGACATAAATATTGGTTAAGATGAAGCAGATTAAATATTCGTACTCAGAATTGCTCTCACTGTACCGTAATTATGTAGACCCTAGCATGAAAATGGTTTAAGTGCTGTGTCCAGAGTAGTTGTAGTTTGTAATTTGTTAGTACAGGTTCCTTTACAGTACAGATGAGTTATTTTAGAGAAATTGCTCAAATGCATATGGCTTTGAAACATGCTGCAGACTGATGTACTGTACAGGAAAATTTTGCTTTTAAGTGCACCAAATTACCATAAAACGGCTTTCATTATTACTTGTGGCAGATCCATGTGTACAATTGCCCCAAGTCCCCAAGTCACGTTTTCTTCCCGTTCACCTTCCATTTTGAGGCCAAAGGTCATTTGGGGGTCATGATAGGTCAAAAGTTCATAACCTTGTAAACATGATATCTCAAGAAAGTTACATGTGACTAAATCTCATATTTGGTGTGTGGGTTGACCGTATTGAGTACATGATCTCTATTTGGGTATCTTATAATGTTACGCAGTGTAAATTTTTACCACAGAATTTGCATTGTAGTCTTAGGCAACAAAAAGAATGAAATTTCTTTCCAAAAGACTTACTCCTTTGAAGGGAAATTAACCACACTCCGTTACTTTGAATTATCCCATTATGAGTCTAGATTGATGTAAAAAAAAAAGTGTAAACATTGACCGCAAAACACCATTAAAGGGGACTAATTAACCTAGGTGGTAGACAGTGAGGTACTGTATTCATGGAAATACAGGCTTTATTGTAGGTTAAGAGTTAGGTTAAGGTTTTAGAATTCAGATCCTGACTAAGTGGTTTTAGTTGGGACAAGTTGCCTTCGACACTTTTCCATTCAGTTGTTGCTCATCAGTTTGTTTTCCCTGCTCTACATTCTTATGCTAAGCACCAAACACAATGGCAATAGGTGCCTCTTTAAATGACTTTGGTATGACCTAGCTGTTATTTCAACCCTCGACCTGTCTGCAAGTGTGATGTTCTAACCATGTACTTGACCATGCTGTAATATTTCTTTATTGGTTAGGTTTAAGGTACTGTCATCATTTATACTCTGAAAATTCTGAAATTTCAGAGTAGTACATATTTTACATAGTCCAGCCAGGGAATGTTCTGATTACAAGTTATGGTCTTGCTTGGTCTCTGATGGACCAAGTATGTTGCCTAGTTAGTAGAACATCCTTCTCTCACTCAGACCGACTTCAGGGTCAAGTGGTTAGAGCATCAGACTTGCAGCTGAGAGGTTGAAAGTTCAAGTCCTGGCCTGGTCATATGGAAGGCTTAAAAATGAAACCTACTGCCATTGTGCTTGGTGCTCAGCATAAGCAGTGGAGTAGGGAAAACAAGCCAGTGCACCACAACTGGAATAAAAGGTCTTCGCTGGCTCGACTCAAACCAGTTGGTTGGAAATTGGGTCATAAAACTCCATGTAACTTACCCAGTCAGAAGGCCTGGGGTTAGATTCCCAGGCTGAGTCATACCAAAGACTTTTTACTATAGCACCAATTGTGCAGGAGGTCATACTGTACCTTCAAAAAAAGGGTCCCTAAGTTGTCTTAACTAGTACAAGTGTCATTTGAGATTATATGATATTATATGCCCTGACAGTGATTGTTTCAAACCAAGTATCTCATCATGGGCATCAGATATGCCAGGTGCTACCTTAAGCCTGGGTGATGAGTTTCGCCTCACTCCCCACCTCAGAGGAAATAGATCCAAGTTGCTCAATTGGTTCCCCACTGGCTCTGCAGGCAAAAGTAAACACACCTTCTTTAAAGATTTGTGTTAAAGTTGAGTAAAGACATAATTTAAATTGCACTGAAGTATGGTACTTTAGTCAAGGGCTGAGTTACTCAGAGTCAAAGGGATAGGGAGGAGGGGGAAACGAGTGGTGTAAATGGTTGTTTTTGGTTAACAAAGGGATAAGTTTCTGGACATGAAGAGTCGCAGCAACCTGAATTAGCCCTGAGATGAAAGGAATGGAATGTGCACCTGGAGTGAACCATATTTGAAGAATGTCACTAAGACCAAATTTTATGAACATAAAAGTGATATGTATGTAATGAGAAAAAAGACGTATTTTTCAGATTTTCAGAAAATGTATTTATTTACCTTAGGTGACCTGCGACTAAGGTGACCATTCTCTGATGGGGGCTATGTCAATGTTCCCAAGGTTCACTGTTCCTGAGATTCAATGTTCCCGAATCTTGGGAACATCATCACTTTTGAGTTCTGGGAACATCGAACCCCTGGAATAACGAACCTTGCAATAAACATTGCCAAATCATTGAGATATATTGGAAACGCGGAACATCTAACCTTGGGAACACTGAACCTCAGGAACATCAGGTAGACCCTCTCTGATGACAAAAAGGACAACTTTGGTCGGTATACAAGCAGGGCGCACAGCACTATGAGCTGGTGCATGTCGTACCAGAAGATTTTTGACTTCAAAAGCCTCACAGGTCACTGAAAAAGCTTCCCAGTGGTCTAAGTAGAGTCAAGAAATTGCTGTGCCTGAGAAAGAATTTTGTTAGCTAAATGGGATTTAACGGTACAAAAACATGAAACATGTTGTACAGTGTCACCCAGATAAGAAAAGACAGTGTGAATGCAGTTCAAGTTTGCTTTTCAACAGGGCTTATAGATCCATTTCAATCCTCTCATTTTAATACCGTAGTTGCCATTTACAGGTGAGATACTATTGAGATATTCTACAACCGCCAGCCCACAGGGTCTGAGAATGAAATCATCTCTGAAAATAATTTAGTTGTAGAAGTGTTAAAGTCAGCAATTTGTCACCCCAAACTACAATTTTACCAGTAGTCTACTGAAATTTTCAATCAGCACAGCTTTTTGATTGACATCAAATCCAAAAGTGCAGAGTAGCTGATATGACACAGCATGTACAGTACTGAGAGTGTTCTGAGATTTAATATATCTCCCTGTTCTATTTTTAGAGATGGTTTCATTCAGTTTTAGTCACAGCATCCTAATGTCTCGATTCGGACCCTACATCTAAAGAATACAAAGGGCAGCTTTTATCCATCTGATTGGATTTGTGAAGCCAATTATTTTCTTTTATGTATGCTGCAGTGTACAGTATTTATATGCATTAATTCATGATGGCTTTATATAGCTTGTATTGGCTTCTAAGTTCATATAAAGTGACTCGAATAGTAACTAAGGTTGTCTTTTATTTCTGTAACCAGGGAACTTGACCATGTAGAGTACTACTGCATGCTATCAAAATGCCTGTAAGCCTAATATCTTGAGTAGTCTTGCAAAGCTCAGGAAAGTTCTTTAGTGATAGATGTAGTTTTACGGCCCAGTTTCCAACGTACTGGTTCAAGTCGAGTCGGCCACTGCCTTTTTTCCAGTTGTGGCTCACTGGCCTGTTTTCCTTGCTCTGATGCTTATGCAGAGCATCACGCACAAAGGCAGTAGGTTCCTTTTTTTTAGAGTCTTTGGTAAGACTGGGAAGTAAACCCGAGCCTTCCTCGTGAGAGGCCGATGCTCTACTGTTACACTAAAAGACGCTGTCTTCTTAGGGATGGTCAGTAACTTGCATTGTGATGATGACACAACTGGCTGGAGCCACTGGACTAAAACCACAGAATGCACAAGTTACTGACCATCACTAAGACAACTTCCCCAAGCTGTGCAGGACTACTTGGGATTGTAGGGTTATGGCATTTTAATCTCATGTGGTTGATCAAAGTGTTCAACATCTGTTGACCAAGTTTTATACAAATCCATCAAATGAATGCTTAAGAAATTTTAGGTCAAATGATGAAGCAATGTACATAAATGTTTGACATGCTATGGGAACTTTGCCTGACCTTGCCTGCATGGGGTCAAAAGGTGCATCTTACAATTGAAGATGGGAGGGGGGGGGGAGTGGGTGGAGGCCTGTGTGCAGGTGGTTCTAAAAAGGCAGGTTTGCTTTTGTTTTCCACATGTGATCACACATGGTTGCAGACACAGGTTGGTGCACCTTGTCCAGGGGAAATGAACCCCAGGGGCTGTCTTGATGCAGCAAGAGGATGTTTGTAAAGGACAAAGAAGTCTTTAAGATTGGAGAGGTCAGGGGGAGATTAAAGGCATATTCTGCAGACAAAATTTGTTTACTTCAAATAAGCAGAAAATTTTTCTCTTTCAGATGGTGAAAACTGCATTTCAAAAGCTTATAGCATTGGGAAGATACAAATTTTTTAAGTATTGCAAATTTTTCGTGGGATTTGATGCATCATGGGAATTCAGTGATGTCATCATGGCACATTGATTTGACATTGCTTTCAATTTATTTATAATTATGATGCTGTTACTAAAAGTAACATTGTTGGTTGTGCTATATATATGGTAATGCTAGATCTACAGGAAAAGATATTCAAACATTCCAACAGTATTCAAGGACAAATAGGATGTTCAATTATAAAGGAAGAAGAAGGAATTTGAAGCAATGTGCCCACATTACATAACATTCTATGGCTTTGTTGAAGAGAGAGGTATTTTTAACAGAAATAATCAATCTCTAAAGTGAGATATCTTGAGTTAGGAAAATGGTATTGTGATAGGGTTTGAAGGACATGGTGTGGAATATTTTTTCTTACAAGACAGGCAAAAAGCCATCAGAACATGCCTTTAATTCCATTACTGTGAGAATATTACCGATACATTGAGATATAAGCTGGACCTGCTACCCGTGCTCTTCTCCATGCCCTAGCTAACCTATTGTGCAGGGATGAGCTGAGACTTCTGCCAAAAAAAGAGCGTGAAAAAAAATGAGCACAAGACTTCTTAAAAAAAAAGAGTAAATTGGGAGGTAGGCACTGGAGCTGGGGGTCCAGGGGCAAGATTAAGGCCTGTAGTGGTATTTATGGCATTGATATCATTATTATAGACACTTCTGATTGGATAGAACTCTGAGGGTTGTACGAGTTAAACAGCTGAAATTTAAAAGACATTTATGACAGAAACTTTTGGGGTATTTGGTGCTTAAGAGGGGGAAAAAAAGAATAAAAAAAAGAGGAAAAGTTAAGGAAAAAAAAGGAAACTTCCTCTGAAAGAGCGAAAACTGGCCATATCTCATGTCAGATAGGAAAAAACGCTGTGGCCAGCTCGACCTGAACCAATTGGAAACTGGGTCGTAAATCTCTTAACTCATGCCCAATAGTGTGGGTCTACAATAGCTGGTTGCCTGCCAATTTGAAGTTATGTAATTATATATAAATTATACACACTGTATTTGTAGTATATGGCACAAATATGTACAGTGATGTGTAAAGAAATGGTGTTGTTCATACTTTATTGTAAATCTTTGTGCAGGGCAGTTATCTTTATTATGTACACATACATCTGGTGATTTTTTGATTCTCTTCTTTGTTAACATTGAGTTCAACATTCTGTTCAGTTGTGAACTTGTCATATTTTGTCTTTCTTTGTCACAACTTAAATGAGCCTGTTGTTGCCAACAGTAGATGCTTTCAAGTGCAAATTAAATAACCCACTTGAATGTGGAGGAATTCCACAAAGCAAAGGTTCAGCTTTTGCTCCGAAAAATCTGGGTCACCCTAATGCTTCTTTCCTAGCTTAAAGCTTTTATTATAATATTGGCCAAACTTTTTGCCAGGTTTTTTGTGTATTTTTTCAGGCTTGTGTTGACCTTGAGAAGGAATAAAGCCTCCCTTTACGGAATGCATAGTGTTTGTTGAGTTCTCCTGCCAATATGCAATCAATTCCTGATATATAGACCTTTTGCATGTGATATCACAGATCGGAAAGTAAGCCCTCCTTCGGGGGCAAAACAAACCAACTCAGACGAATGCAGACAACAGATTTATCAACCAGTCTAATACACTCATTGTCTGCTACACATGCAGGGTGAATTCTTTTGCTTGCGGCCACGTTTTCCATTGTTTTGTCCCCAAGGATGACATAGAGTGTTGTCAATGCATAAGGTCTACTGTTGAGGAGAGCACTGGTTGTTAAGTTTAAAGAAAAAACAAAAGACTCTCCATAAATGTGAGTACATGATGTCATGTGTACATGCTTCAAGTTCACTTATTGTTAGAAAATGTAACAATGTTAACTACTTCTTCAATGTATTAAAACTTGATGTGATCTTTCCCTTCTTTTAATGAAAAAGTGCCATGACCAATGGGTACTGTAGGGTGGCAGTGACACTGAGAGATCTGAACCACTGATTAGGTAAAAAAATTACCATGGGGATTTTCATACATCTGAGCAAATTCTACTGAACCTTTACCTAACAAACCTGTTAAAATTGATTAAATTCCATAAAAACACTAAATAAAGAGGTTTTCAATAATTATTGTAACATTTTATTTACACAAGTTGGAATTAGGAAATGTGTACTTCTCACACATCCTTTAATTCAGTGCTTCATGCATATATGTTCAGTTACTCCTACCAATAAGGCAAAAGACTGTATAAAGTCAACATTTCAGTACTGTACAGACTCAATAGCAAGGCATTTATATTTGATGGATAGAGCAACAAAGACTTATACAACCAAAAGGAACTCTTTGCTATAGACATACACTATAAAAAAGTTACACACATAAAACAACGAAAAGAAATCTTTAGTGTTGGCCTATTCTTTGCATAAAACCTACACCTATTAACAAAATTATGTTAAAGGTACCCCATTATTTGAAAGGAGGACAGCTTGACATGGTTACACGATATCCAGTTTGAAAAAGACTTGCCCTACATGCCCTATGTGAAAGACCCCCTCCCCACCCCATTTGTGCCCCAGCCCCCACCCCACCAGGCCCATAATAGCATTAAAGTACTGAAAACAACTAATGTATTTCGATGTGTACTGAAACAAAAGATGCAGACGTGAAGGAGCATGAAGATTAAATAGCCATGCATCCTACCTCCAAGTCGTTGCTCGGAAAAGAAAACTGCACTAGGAGAAAACCCAGCTGCTGTAATAAAGGTAAAGTTATCCCAACTAAACATATTGCAAAGTGACTGTTTACTCCATTTAGTCCTTTCTCAATTCCACAAAACAGAGACTCTTTGCAAAGGTGACATTTATGGTAAAATGAAAATTGACTTTCTTAGGCTACTGTACATTACATGAAATTAAACACTAAGAACATTTAACAACTTAGCACCTTTATAGTTGCACAATCCTGCAGAAGAATTTCTTTGGAAAATATTCAAATTCTAATCAAACCACAAGGCAAGATATCACAAACCCCTGTAACCATGTTTTTCATGACACACAAACATGAATGAATACACTTACCCCAATAATAAACCAGGAAAAACTCATTAATTTATTAAATATAATTCAACTCATAGGAGCTTTGGGACTTCCTTTTTTTTTTATTGGGGGGAGGTGGGGGTCGCACTTGTCTTCTGGGTTTTAAAATTTTGTAAGCATGGTTTCATGCCAAGACAAACCCACATTGACACTTGAATGTTACATTCTCAAACTTAAGTAAACAAACTGACTGCAGGATGGCTTCCAATTACAAAAGCAGTCTGGCATAGTCACACAGGAAACAACATTTTTGCTGTATGTTCCTCATGTTGTTTTAACTTATAGCTAACTTTTGAAAAAAAATTAGTGATGGTACACTTAAAGGCCAATGGCTACTTCTTACCACTTTCTTATTTCCATTCCAAGTACCTATTATATTTAGGGACTTGAAATATGTTTGCCCAAGCATTTTAAGCAGATTATTAAGTATCTATGGAACAAAAACTGTTTGAGATTGACTATTTTTACATCTTATATAGTCAATATATAATTGTCATTTCTGAAGGAAATATATTTTTATTGAACCCAAAATGAAAGCATCTTCGAAGCCATTGCCACAAGTTGACTTTTCTCTTATGTGGTACATTTCAAACAAAATAGATTGGTGATTGAACATAACCCACCCCTCAGTCCCAAATACTGTAGCTGCTACTGCCAATTAAAGTGTTGGCACAGACTGCATCTTCTTTGAAGTTCTACTTAAAGAAGAAGTTCACCAAAAATTTTGTACAGGATGCACATAACTCATTCCCCACCCTTCCCATTTGCTATGGCCAGTTAAAATATGTTGCCTGTATTTATCACCGCAATACTCTTTCAACTGCTTAAAATTTGGTATGTGAAAGATGACGTTACAATATTTCAATATTGCAGTAACTGGTTACAAATGCAAGTGCCTTTCTAAAGAACTAAAGCTTTGGTGCCACACCTTTCATCTCATTCCACAAATTCTGGACGGCATCCATTGATTCAGCTGCAATAAAGTTTGAAATGTTTCGTGGCACCCAATCAGCAACATGCAATAATCAAGACTTCAAACCCTAACCTTTTCTCTCTGTCTCAAACCCCAACCTAACCTTATCTGGTACATCAGGTATATGATATACTGTACGTCTCTAGACACAAATGCAAAACCTTTATACAAAACAAAATGTTAGGATTTGGTGCAGATATGGGACAAAAATTACCAGCTAGGTCATGGGGAGCAACTTCAAGGATTAGACACTCAGCTGATGTAAATGAGATCAAGACTGCTTGACACATTTCAACATTTACTGAATGACTTTTTCAAGTTCTTGTGACATGTTGAGCAGGTTTAACCACATTGTACAGTATGGTACTAACAATGTACACTATGGAACTAACAATGAACACAGAAACACATGGCATGCTGTTTGGGTTAGGCATGCTCCAGAGAAAGTATAGAAAACTGTGCATCATTGGAGGTGTCCAATACATGCACATCAATCCTTTGTGTAGAGGTGTGATTCATTGAAAATTCTGTTTTATCTCCCATTCATAACCCTAGAACATTTTCCTTTAGTCTGCAGACATGTGCCAAGTCTGAACACATTTACCCAGTATCTATAAACTGGGATATACTGTAGGCGAAATACAGTATGAAAAACGCGACTGTTGGGAGAATCGACCCTTGGGCGAAATACCCGTTTCGCCTTAACGTTTTACACACTGTTTTATATGGGAAACTCTATACGCAAGTCCCATTTACCACATAATGTCTATGTAATTACTTGGATGTTGACCAACTTACATACATCTATCCGTTAACAGTAAGGACTTACAGGCCATTGAAATAACGTGCATGTATATCTCAAAACCAACAGGGAAAATATAATTTTATGTATTTTATTGTTTTTATTTTCTTCGGTTGTACTGGCGGTATACCGATTTCACCTAACAGGTCGATCCAGCATTATATATACACATTGTGAAAATATGAGGGAACAGGTAACAAATTTGGAAGACATCAGAATTGCTAAAGTTACGGTACCTATAGGATTTTAGAATTGTAGTGTTTCCTGCCAAACAGAGATAGGGACATCCCCAGTTGAAAGGTATCCCATTTCTATGGGTTTGTAATATTCCTGATTAGCACAAAAAATTCACTTACTTGAAACACATATATGAAGGTGATGCAAATATCTTTCAGAGTGAAATAACACTCATATTCACATGCCTTTCTTCCGATTACCATCAAATTTGCCAAACCTCAACCACTCTTGTTGTACCTTTGATTCTTCTCTTACTACATTTACTACTCCCCATATTTCAGAGTTACGGGGGAGGGGGGGGGGGATGGTTTGAACCAAAGATATTATAAACCTTGATACCAAACTCCTATCCCTACACTGCTAAAAAAGCTTCATAGACGTACAGTCTGGTCTGCCTAAACCTGCCTCAGAAAACAGAGGAATTCAATACTGTATAATGCACTAGATGCAATTAGAAGCTAGTACTATACCTGTATGATACAATTGAAGCTAAATGTGTTTCAAAAAGTCTACAAAAGTAAATTGTAAATTAAGCTGAAAAACTAACAATTTTCAAACTCACCATCACCCTTCCCCCTTTATGTTCATCAGAAAATTTAGCCAGAAAGAATTTCAAAGACAATTTGGTATTGCTGATGGGCATAAATAAAAGTGAAATTTACAAAAATGACAATGGCAACATGAATACTTAAAAAAGCTTGATTGCATCATCAAAGAATTAAAACAAAACAAAATCAAAAGCAAAAAAAAAAAAAAGAACCCCCCCCCCCCCCAAAAAAAAAGAAAGGAAAACACACATACTTAAACTAATTAACACGAACAAGTTAATTAAACACTAGTCTTCCAAAAATATAAATACCTAAATAAGAATTCTCCCCATATTTCATTAACATCATGACATCTTAAAGAAATGGAAGGAAAGCTTTTGCTAGCATATTTGCATATGAAACGGTCACATCAACATGTGTCATGCCCAATATAGTTTTGTAATACTTGTCATAACCCTTCACAAGTTGACTCATAACAATAAAACAACATACATATTAAACGAAAAATAGACTATAAAAGCATGTGTGATTATGATATTACTAAAACCAACACAGTCAAAGGGATTTTGTGTGTGGCTTTGTCTGCCTTCAAGCTCCACAAAGTAAGAACGTTCTCCTATTTGGACAATGTATACAGGGATTTTGCTCACAGAGCAATGTACAGTTGTTGAAGTTTCTTTGTGGAGCAACAGTTGAAGTCAAATTCAACTTTTGCTCATGCATACAGCAAAACTGGCTAGGCTGACTTGAGTCAATGGTCACGGATGTTACAGTATGCACTTCAAAAGAGAAGTACATATTTGACACTTGGTGGGAAGGTAGGCAGAAAGCAGAGAGAGCTTATGCTGATTTATACTCCAGTATAGTGTTATAAATTTATAAATAAAAGAAAGCATTTCTCCACTCTTAGCTTTGTCTACAATTGCAATAAACATATATTCTTCCACAAATACCTTTCCTTATAGGACATAAGAATCAAGAAATTTACAGAAATTGGCTTTTTGCCTCTCTTTAATATTTTGGAAACATGCTTCAAGTCCTATTAGATGCCATGACCCTAAATGTCACGTACTGTCCTATACAGATTTTGAAAGAACTTGTGCAGCCATGCACCTAATGCTTATTTCCCGTCCAGTTACTTTCATTTCTTGCCATGTTGTACTGTCAGCAGTTCTTGTCCCTCTGAGCCTTATTCTCTTCCTCCAGAAAACTTCTATGCACACAGAAAATCAGGCAGTGCATGACTGTGGAGATTGTTTATACACAAGCCTGATAAGCATCTCTGCATTATGTACTGGAGATCCCAATGCTAGGTAAACATTCTGCTGAAAACCCAGTCTAAGGCCCCCATATAGGAATTTCTGCAGTGTGTTTTGAAAAAGGAGCCTTGTCATGCATGGTATGTGGAAAGAATGTTTCTACATTCAAAGTGGGGCTAAACCTTAATACATATTTTTCTGCTGACAACACATTCATGTCAACAACATTTTCACCGAACTAATTCATGTGGCAAATAGAAAGATGTCCTCAATTTTACTGTTCAGCCCAAACCTAAATCAATACATTATCCTCAAAACTTTTTCATGCAAGTGTTAAACTTGGAAGGAATAATAATTAATATCCTGCCCTCTTCTAGAAATATGAAAAAAGGTCACTGTACTTTTCAGATAATGACAAAATTATAATCATATTTTTGCCCTGACTAGGAAAAGGTAATAGGAACTATGTATCCAATAATGTATTTCAACTTGGGTAACCTGATTCACCTTTAAGGTCACCCATTGCCATCCTATCTGATGAACTTCTCCAACCAAATCTGATGTTCTTCAGGCAAGGGAATGTATGATCTTGATTCATCAACTTGCCACAGACACGCCACATGATGATACTGCTCTTTCAACAAAACAGTTTCATGCTAGAAACAGTTTCAAGCTGATAACTATCTCGGCACTTGAGCCCAACCCTGTGTGTAACCATTCTGCTGCCGCTGGAATATCTTCACTTTATCTCAATACTAGACTTCATCCCTTTCAAATTACCAATCTGCCTCTTCTGTGATATCTTCTGTCTACCTGAATACTCAAGTTCAACCCTGGGAGTTACCATTCTGCCTCCTCTGTACAATCTTCTCTCGCCAATTCTTGTATTCTCTCTGGAGGCATACCTGAGCTAGTTTCTTGACAAAGTCCTTCCGTACCACATTTACAAACAGGTCCCTGCTGATTGCATCTTTGCTAAGGTTACTCCATAGTGTGTTTATCTTTGGCTATAAAGTAAATTAAAATTTTGACGGTTAAGTAGTATGACAGGAATGAAGGTTTATAGTGATTATACTCACATTGCCTAATTCATTAAAGAGTGCCACACTCCCCAACAAAAGAAATTTACAACACAAAGCCACTTTCCCCTTTAAATGTTGGCTACAAATATGTGATGGTCAGATAGAGCTCAACATTAAAGGGATAAGGGGGTTCCAAGCTGAGTTTGAAGATGTAAGAGTCCAACTCATTTTGTTTCATTTGTACTGTGGGTTAGTGAGATGAGGTTTTACGGCCCAGTTTCTAACCCAAATGGTTCAAGCTACTCCAGCCACCAACTTTTTTCCAATTGTGACTCACTGGCTTCTTTTCCCTACTCCATTGCTTATGCTGAGCACCAAGCACAGTGGCAATAGCTTCCATTTTTAAGGTCTTCGGCAAGGAGTCAAAAATCCAGACCTCCCGGCTTCAAGTCGGATGCTCTTGCCACTATACCTTGCAGTTGAATGGTTGTACTGTAGGGAACCAGGCACCTAACCAGGATTGTGTTTACATGTGATGGCTTCTTAGAGTGTGATATGAGGATGGGGTCCTAGAGGAAGGTGTTGCTCCTACTTTAGAGGAAAAGATGTTGTTTCCTAGATGCAAAATGGTGCACCATTTTTGTCCCAAATGTAATACGTCACATGAAATAGCCCTTACTAAAACTGCCTACCACTAAACAGTCTAAAACCTGACTTTTGGGCAGTAAAGTTGGGATTTTACTCGATGCTCACACCTACAGTTTATAGCCACTCCAACCCTAAATTCAATTAAAATATGATAAAACCTGTTAAGCATAGGAGTCCAGGCTATAAACTGTGGATGTTAACATCAAGTAAAAACCTGACTTACCACCCAAAAGTCATGCTTTAGACTGTTTAGTAGTAGGCAGTTTTAGTAAGGGCTATTACATGTAACGACACTTTTTACTCCAGTAATCACTTCTGTCATTTTTTGCTGTCAAGTTGTTTATCACAATTGGGATTGGGGACTTCAGCCTTTGGGCCCCCTAAACTTGCCTCATTGTAGGTGTCCTTTATTACTTACCAAGACTGTAAAATTACCGATGACAAAAACAGCGTAAGAGCCACGAGTGAGGGCAACATTCAACTTGCTGTGATTATGCAGGAAGCTATAGGCACAGAAGAAAAAAAAAGTTTGCATGCCAGAAATATTATAAAGGAAACTCATTCAAATACTAATAATACCAATATTTAGACATAACTGGGTCCCGTACCACAAAGAGTTACGAACGATCTTAAGAATGATTTACTGTTGGCTTAAGTATGGTGAATCAAACTTAAGGTTGTGCATAATTCTTTGTGGAACGGCCCCCAGTACAGTACATTAAACTTTAATTATGATCTGCATTCTGATATTTCATATCATATGAGATTTGTTAAACAAAAACTTTTAAACTGTCTGTTTAACAATATATTTATTATTGCACTTCTAGACACAATCTATGCAAACAAATTGCTTGCTTATGCACACAGATCACAGCACAGCAAAGGTAGAGGGATTATAAACACCAATTAATCTAACATTGAGGAAACTCCACCAAAGCAAATAATAGAAATTCTCCCTAAAAATTAAAAATTATTAAAGATACATTAGTAAAGATTTGGCACCAAACATGGCACCATTCTGCACCTAGCCCCCTTATAGTGAGCAAAAATTTTCCAAAGGGGAGGAAGACATCCCTTCCCCTTCAATCCCTCCCCCAGGACTGCGATCAGAGGATGCCGCCTGCACAAAATCTGGACCAGTGCAGAACACTGCAATATAACAAAATTCATGTGACGGTCTTTGTGTTTAAGTGTGTATAAGGCTCTGGCCAACATGTTTTGATAACATTAGAAATTACAAAGAAATCCAACCCTGCTGTACTCATGATGTTTTCGGGCCTGATACTACCTGCGTTCACACCTCTGAGTTTGCTCTGCCTAAACCATCAAGCTTAATTAAACACCAAGTGTCTGCCTAAACCATCAAGCTTAATTAAACACCAAGCATATAATCTTGTTTGATAACAGTCTGTTGTTTGATCACTCATGACAACAGGAATTTAACCCTGTAAAACTTTTCCAAGCAAACAAATGAGAAGACTTGAGGATGGAAGCAAATTTCTACATACATGTGCAATGTTTATTGAGTAACAAGTAGGTCTTAACAGTGTGGTGGGAATGGTAGATAAAGGTGATCAAATCAAACCCTGCTTGAGCTCCATCCTGAAATCTGCCTATTAGCATATATTTTGCTCTGCTTTCGTTTTGGGCATGGTCAGGGCTGGAAAAAATGTAAATTTCCCTGCAAGCAAATTCAAATTTCCCAGCAAGCAAATCAAAATTTCCCAAAGACTTCCCATGTTTACATACAAAAGTAGTCAAATTTCCCTCCAAATACCAAAATTTCCCTGCAATGACATTTCCAAATTGCTGGTTTTTTCAAGCCATGGGCATGGTCATGGCATGCTACAGTAGGTCATCCCACAATTTATACTCAAACTACTCCTGCAGCAATATTTCATGATAATGACATTAAGTCTGCCAACAACACTCCTTCTTTTAAAAGAATGTTTAAGGATGGTATACTATTGCCTCTAAGTTGTTTGTTGCTCCTGTTTATTGTACTTAGTTGTAATGTCAATTACATTAATTAATTAGTCAGGGGGTTGCTTTGTCCAAGTACTTGCAGAATGCTTGCAAAAGCTTCTGCTTTTTCAGTCCTCCTAAACCCTACAAATGAATAACTTACTGATTATTGGTGTAAAAATTAAATGAAACTGACTTTTACAGGACAACTGAATTATGTTAGTTACTTTTGTAATTCTGTGGTTGTTGCCCCTTCCCTTCTCCATTGCTTATACTGAACACCAAGCACAATAAAATCAGTTTCCTTTTCTTTAAGTCTTTGGTGTGCCCCATTTAGGACTCAAACTTTCACAGGACTCTGGCAACAGTTTTTCAAATTTCCTAATGTAATTTCCACCAATATCTCCTCAATTTTTTCTAAATAAATCTCCTTGAGCTGCTTATCCACCCTTTGGCCCATCAAAATAACTCTCCTTCCAAAAAACTGAGATGGCCAGGGTGGCAGGTGTCTCCATGGGGCAGTGTAAATTGTTTAGGAACATAAGGCATTCTGATACCATATCAAAGCTATTGTATGGTGGACCCTCCATGACTTTAATAGGAACACCATCTTGTTGTTTATGAGTAACTCTCCCTTCCTTTCTGTCCTAGATTCCCAGGGCCCTTTCTGTTTCCCATCGTGTGTTACCAGTGAACGTGACAAACCACCTCACTCTAGTTCCATGTGTATGCCATATCCCATATTTTCAAGGTGTGGCCAATTTCACCATCTACAGCCTCCTCATTGGTCACTTAGATCAGCAGACTCATTAATATTTGGTGCATCACAACTTTTGACCAATTAGAGGACTGCATGTTTTCTTTGCAAGTTTTGGTCACTCGTTTTTTTTTTGAATTGGTGTAGCAGGCCTCAGACGACGAGCACTTGAGTCAATTTGTATATAACTTATCTCAGTAATTCTTCTTTAGCCAGCTGTTAATGGATCTGAAGTAATTCATCAATTGTGTTGAATAAGAACTGAATTTTTCTTCTCATCTATTTATTCATACCTTAACTCGTACTGCCTATACACTCGACAACATCCCCGTTTAAGCCTTCCTATCAATGATTTGCCCTTTATCTGACACTATTTTTTTTCATCCAATGAAGAATATGAAAGCTATATCTAGTACACCTTTCTAGGATAAAGATTTTAATACTCATCCATTCTGTCCAACATGAAGGGGACTTAAAAGTCTATCTCACGTATGGACTTTAAAAAATATATTTTATAAAGGTTGCAAAATGAAACTTATCCCTTCAACACCCATTGTCAGGGAATGTTTCATTGCTGAGATATAAATGATGAAATTTATTCACTTTTAAACAAAATAATCAATTCCACAATAATATTTTACCCTCTCGTTTTATAACTCACATTACCTGCTTTGTTCCCCTTAGAAACAAGTTTCCCTCAGATTGAAATTCAGTCATTTGCTGCTCAAGATTAATTTGTTCACCCAAACTTTCAATATTTCAAATGATGCAACTTCCATACTCTTCTCGTTCATAATATTTTGATGAGATGAAGCTTTTGCTGGGTTGTATGGTTGAAAATAAATGATTTGATGTCTTGAGGTATTTTCTTTGAACACTATGTTGGAACACTTTAAATGAAGTATTTCCCTTTCATAACATCACCCCATAATTGTAAGATTGCTTTCACATGTTGGCACAAGGTGCAGTTGTATTCAGAAAAGCAAAGAAATACAAAGACTGTAATGTAAATAGTACAACAATAACATAAAAAATAATTGTACAATGCACCATTTTAAATTGAGTAAAAAATCTTCAACATGCTATATCTCAGCTCAAGAAAGTCCTATGATGACGGGAGCTGGACTGTTTGAATTCATTTTTTTCATGTACTGCAATATATATTTTTGAAATAGGCTTAAGGTACACTTTAATTGTTTGACTCCTCAACTTGCAAAACATCTCTCCAGTAAAACTTACCTTGAATCCTTTGTTGACATAGGTTCTGTCCGCACACAGGATATAATTACAATGTCTTTCATGCGACCTTGCATGCCATCAATATCACCTACATACCACCTGTAGAACATAGAAAGGTCTTGCTTGAAACTTCTCACTTTGATGCCACATCAAGATTAAGTATTTACATGGTGAATTTCAGTGGGTGATGAGTTTTTTAAGAGACTTAAATTGGTGCAAGGGGTGGGGGATTGAAGGGTGGGTATTGGGCACACTAGGACGGTCCATCTGCCCACACAAATTTTATCAAACTTTAAATAAGGATAGGGAGACTTCCACTTTAAGTAATCATTTAGCCAAAATACAGAGATCAGAAATGGTTTCACACTTAAGTTAGAACAAGGTTAACAACCATCAGGATTATTTAAGTAACTACATGGTGAATTTGAGTGCATGATGAGTTCTTTAAGAGATTTAAGTTGGTGCAAGGAAGGGGGGGGGGTAGGGGGTATTGGGTGTACTAACTAGAAGGGCTCATGTGCTCACACAAATTTTATCCAACTTTAAATAAGGATAGGGAGATTTCCCCTTTAAGCAATCATTTATACTGAGATCAGAAATGGTTTCACACTTTAAGTTCTATTAGAACAAGGTTTACAACCTGCTATACTCTAGTTTTTCTTCATCTGAATATATGGTCTTGAATTTCTTTCAAAATTCTGATCTCAATGCTTTAACTACGACCAACGAAGCAAGATACATGCCTTTACATTTTCTCTCCTTTACTTTTCATTGCCAGCAATCTCGCAAAAATAAAGTTAAAATATTTTTAATGGTTAATGTGTGACACTTAATAACATTTGAAGTCAGCAATGAATTCTTCAAATCTTTCTGTTCAAAGATATTTGCTATGAATCTGAACACTTGCTACAAACTTAGGTACATGTGTAGACTTTAACAATGTTAAAAATACATTCAAATAATGCCTTTTTACCAAAAATCCTGATTTGAGTTTGGTCATTGCAGTAGTGGTTTTGGGGGTTAGAATCCCCCCCCCATGATTGAACCTGGCAATGCAAAAAACACCTAAAATAGCAGGTTTTTCTCTCTATCCTTAGACTTTTCCCTCATGTCATGCCCCCCATGACACAATCCTGGCTATGCTACTGGGTCATTGCTGGAAACAAACCTCATCTCAAAGCATGCACAAAAATGGTCTTTGTCTCAGTATTGGTTAGAGAGAAAGACATCACCATTGAAAAGGCATTTAGTCAACAAAGACTTAACAAAAGGGACAAAGAGACCTGTCAATCAAAATACTGATATATAAGGAATTACAAGAAGAATGTAAAGTCACATCAAGTATTGATGTGTTAAAGGGGTACTTATTTTAAGCATTTCTGTAAAATTTGCATGGCCATTCGATGTGTGGTTTCAAGATATGAGCAGGTAAAGTTGTTATATTTTCATAAATATGTGAACTTGGAGCAAGCACATATGACATCATATCTTCACATTAACAGTCTTTCATTTTTCTTTAAACTTTACAACCAGTTTTCTCCTCAGCAATCTCACATTATCAGAAATGTGATTGCCTAAGCATCATAAAACTAAACAAACTTTGCATTCCCCAAACGGAGGTCCTATCCTGTTTACTTCAAGGTCAACACAGCAGTCTGAAAAACAAAGGGAAGCAAAGCATTCCTAGTCAACTGGAGGAAGTGATATAACCAACCTCTGCTGCCTTCCAACTTTCCTTGGAACACAAATTTAGTGACTTCGTTCACTGATATGCAAGAAATATATGTCTGATTTGAAAGAAAGTTCCACCACAATGTGGTTCCTCTGGGTCCTCTTTCATATACGAAAATTAAAATTTTGCTTAAACTTCCCCTTTAATCTCTTTTCAGGTCTGAAAAACTTGTGGATTGAATTTCTTTTACTAGATTGTACAGGCGGAATAACTACATCCTTCTTGTGACAAACTAATTTATTCTACCCAGTAGAATATATTATGTTTTCAAGTGAACCTATCAGCGATCATTAATGCTGCCTGTCTGTCCTGCAGTTGCTGTCATCTCTTTTTTTTCTTCCTGCTAAAGAAATTCTGGTCATCTCAAGAACCAAGTGTTGTTATAGAGTATGTCAATACATAAGGCTGTTTAGGTTATATTTTGTTTCAACCAGAATTGATTAAGGGATTAAGGGTTTGTGGGGCCAAAAAGTTTAAGAGCACCTATTCTTCAGACATCCAATAAGTACTTGAAATTTTTTATGAAAATAATATCCTTACCCAGCTTGTAAATTAATCCTCTCCTTTATTTTCTTGATTTGTTCTGGATATGGTGAGATGAGAGCAAGGCCAATTCCTGGCAATTGTTGTTGATTTATAATACCCACAATGCTCTGCATCAGATCCAATTCAGCTTCATTACTCCACCCCCTTAAAAAGATGACAAAAATAAAAATAAAAATAAAATTTCATCCAATTGGATTGTTCCTTTAAAAATTTTTAATTACACCTAGCGTCTCAAATTTTTGATATACTTCTTTCTTACAAGTTATAAAAACTTAACCCCATAGCACTCACATCTAATGGGGTCACCAAATGGCAATCATTTCAGTTTCGGTAGAACTCAATTATGGGGAGATGCACTTGAAACTCATAAGTACAACATAAAAAAAAAAAATAGCTTAATAGTGAAAAAAGCCATTCAGTGCCATCACTAAAGACAAGCTACTAGTAGCTAACTGACACCCGGGATTACCGAACTGCACATACATACTGACCCCTGCGATTACCGAACTTCCAGTATATACCGACCCCTGGGATTTCCAAATTGCAAATACATTATGTGTTGAATGATGGTGAAGCTCTATGTAGGCATCACTTGAGCTGATCCCCAGCATAGAGATTCAAGATCATCTAAAAACATCCCTACACCAAGTAAAGTTAGTGCACATTTGGAATAATGGCCATTACTATTGGAACAAATTTATTGACAAATCTGAGCAGCTAGTGAAGGCAGCCATAATTTTATTGTCTGTATACAATTCTAAACCCTCATATTCAGTGAGATTGAGGGAATGAAGAAGTTTTTTTGGTGTACAACTATCCATGATCCATGATAGAGTGAAGCAAAGGTTAAAGTTGAAGGGTCTCAGTTATGCCCTACTAAACTAGACCATCACTTGACTACTCAGATTCGTCAATACCTACCCAGTCTCACTAGCTTTCTGTTCTCCGTCAGTGAGGTTAAACAACAGGTAAGGCATAAGAGGGGTGTTTATGTTTTCTTTCCTGTAAGTCATAGAAAAAATCATTTCATTTTAAATTTATTGTCCAATGCAATTTTAATTCTGAATAAAGTAAGGGGGACTCGCCAATTTTGCTGTAAAAAAGACCTGTAGTTAAAGTTACGCTTTCCTTCTGAAATAATTACAGCCATTCTTATCACTTCAATCTAGAAAATGAGCTAAGAAAGCAAATTAGGTTCACTCTTTTAGCATACATCAAGAGCAATTAAACTTCCTATTTTGAAGCACTCCCAAAGTATTCACAACCACATATGATGTATATAATTTGACCAGGGGTACAACTATCCATGACTGGTTGAAGTGAAACCCCATTTTAATGTCTTGTGCACCAATTCTCTCCTCAGAAAAGTTTCCTCCTTAACTGCCAAGCAAAGTCAGGTCATTTTGCTGACATGCCACACACTACCTTTAACAACCCAGCTTTTCTGTGCTTGTGCAGGCATGGCTTGTGCAAGCATGTGATATGCAACAGACCCTTTTGCTATAAAGTCAAGTTAATGTCACATTGACTACAAATGAAGAAAAAACTGGGAAGAAGGTATATAACTCTTGTCACTTCCACTGCAGCACTACACCCAAAGAAGGGGATGAGCAAATTTCATTTTCCACAAACCAATAATAGAATTTGGTATCTCCAAGCCCATGACTAACCCTAACCTGTCTACCATGCTCTTTTTGAAAACAGATATCCCCCCTCCCCCACCTTCCTGGATTCACCCCTGCACTGTGAGCAGGAGTTAGTCTTTGAATTTGCACTTGGACTCAGGCATACACTTCCATTGCACAAATTAGCAGTCTGCATTTGTATTGGTGCAAATGATATGATGTAACAATGTAATGATACATGTTCATTTCAGCTGAATGGGATACTTTTTCATCAGTGAAGCCATATTCATAGGATCTATACTGCAGCTGTTGGGTTATTATGGACTACTACAATGAATAATTTATAATATCATGAATTGGTAATATCACTTTTTGGTAAATTTTATTCAACACTAAAATACTAGAATGAATAGAAGTACAGAAGACCATGTCTAGACCTGTAATCTACAAGCAAAGGAAAACAAACATCCTTGCTTAAACATACATTGTTGTCACAAGTGCACAGCACACCCCAATAAATTTGCAGTTAAGATAAGACTAAAATTGAACTTCTCTCAAAAAAGTATCAACCAAATGATATATGCTATTGAGATACATTTCTTATCTTCTGTAAGAGAAAACTTTTCTGCAAATTTTGAAATCAATGATTCTGTCTTCAGAATATACCTGTAAGAGAAGGCAAGATATTCACACATTGCATACACAAATCTGGTTTAAGAATATTACCTTTTACTGGTAATTCTCTTATTGTAAAATGTTTTATTTGGAAAGCTGAAGATTTGTGGGTGGCACCCATGCTGCTCTGTAAGTGTCATGACTGGCTGACTAGTACTCTCTTGAAAGTTCATCCAAAGTCTTGTAAACAAAGACTGCGTCAGCTTGAACTTATCAGGAATCTGGAAAAGGGTCACAGAATTACAAAATATGAAAGAGAGAAAGAGGGAGGGAGGAAAACAATTTGAAAGAGAGAGAGAGGGAGAGAGAAAACAAAAAACAAAACAAAGAAAAAACAACACCAAGATCCCTGATGGTGATTTCTATTCTGCAAACATATTAATGAAACCCCAGTGCTTCCATACCTGTTGTGTAAATGCCAATTTTACACACAGGTTTAGTATATGACTACAGATATCAGTCCCGCCAGAACCGTTGAAAAATTATCATAACCCAAGATAAATTCTCCAAAATAAAGACCAAATCTTTTCATGTCATACAGTTCTAATTCTTCTAACCTACTTCAGCCTCTCCCAGCACTGACTAAAACTCATCCTCCTCCAGAGAGACACAATCTCAGTTTATTGCTTCAGGGTGAGTACATAAGCCTGCTACACACTATGCAGAAAATACTCCATTTTTATAAATATATGTAAATGAGATAGGAAATAGTAAATATCGAATTGTTTGACAACCATTGCATTTCTTACAAATATTAATACAAAGTATCTGCTGGCACTGAACATAAAAATATTGGAAATGGAAAACACATCTTACATGTTTTATAAGTGAAACCATATGGAGCAGTAAATTTAAATTGAGGGCAAGAAGTAGTGCCCTTATCTGTGTCAAACCTGTGTTAAGAGGGTTGCAAAACACATCTGCCACCTGGGAACACACTTTAACCCTTCACTGTTGCGCTCCGATCGGGGCATGTCTGCGCGCCTCGGGAGTGGGCGGTAAAGCGGACGTAGCCCCTCCCGCATCGGCTTCTGTAGGCCATTTACCCTGTGACCTTAAACTTTTGTCTCTCTCGCTGTTGTGGCCGAATTTTCGGGTAGCTACTCGCAGTTTCGAGCTCCGCGTGAAACAGTAAAAATTGGGGGACAGCATGGGTCCAAAAGGACCCAAACAACGGTAAAGGGTTAATTCTTTTGTTCTTCATGTGTGTTCAATGCATGGCGGCAGACACAGGTTGACACACACTTCTTGTCACAGTCAACAATCCTAACCAAAAATACATGGGACAAAATCCCGTTACCCCATATCACTGCTGAAGTTTCAGAATAACTTGAGTGACTGCAACATTGAATAGGGGAGTGGGGAGCAGATAGGGTGTATGATGGTCTACTCATTGCTTGTTTTACTTATTTTGTCCTATCATTTTGGTCTGTAGATAGCTAGGCCTCCATGAGTAATTCCTTTGTTGCAGAGGAGATCCTTATGACACTAAATAATTTGATAAACTTACCAGTTTGAAAGAATCTGGTTTCAATTCATGAGGATCACCGGCTAATACCAGCTTTGTGATGCCGCTATATAACGGCAGTAGGGTGTCTACCTCCAACCCCTGGCAAGCCTGTTAATAAAAAAAAAGAAGTTAATTCATAACACTGCATCCAAAGCAAATTTGTATTTGCAAATAACAAATGACCGATATCATGAACTTTGCAGAGAATCACAGAGGTAAACCCTTATGAGTAGATTTTGTCACTGGTAGAGTGATTTTGTTTTGTTGAAGATTGTAGTAATAATTGTACAGGCCAAAGGGAACCATTTTCACACCTTCCAAGCTTTTGCTAAATCAAGTGAGTGTAAGCCTGTCTAAAATGTCTCCCTAGTCAGCAATCTGCTTACTTGACCATACAAATGGGCCTTATAACAGATGCTTACTGAGCCATTATATTTCTACCGAGAAGTCTGCTTAAGCTTGACTATATTTGTTTGAAAAAGATGTGTAGAGTAGGGAAGTAAGAAATCTTATCTTTCACAGAGTATTTTTTTTTGGAAGTACAAAACTCTACTATTCAATAGATATTTAACCCTTTACCGTTGTTTGGGTCCTTTTGGACTGCGAGTAGCTACCTGAAAATTTGGCCACAACAACGAGAGAGACAACAGTTTAAGGTCACGGGGTCAATGGCCTACGGAAGCCGATGCGGGGCGGGCTACGTCCGCTTTTCCGCCCACTCCCGAGGCATGCAAATATGCCCAGATTGGAGCACAATTGTAAAGGGTTAAGGGGGTTTTAATATCAGGAAGGACAAGACATGAGCACTGTGTACTTTCATGATTGTTTTTGCATTAAACATGAAAAACTCTGCTTCTGGACAAACAAAAGTTATATAAATATCAACTTGGCAACTTATTACTGCACAAATTTCATAATTAATTGTCAACTTAAGGCTTGCTAGCCCTGGCATTCATTTTTCAAGCATGTAACACAAACCTTGAGTTTCAGAATTTCCAGATGTGCTACAAAATTGCTGTCCTCAGAAAAATAACAAGTATAGTAGCTGTGCTGTTTTATTAAACTGTAATAGGTTTATATGAGTTCCAAATCTTCATCTAGGTGTCCAAAAATTCACACTCCTCAAAGGATTTCAGGTGAGTGATGCAATCGCACTTGCACACCTCAAAATTCAAGGCCTGGTTACACTTACTTCTACATCCAAAGAGAGTACTTCATTTATTTTTGAACTGCAGGGGATCAATTGAATTCTAATGGCACCAGCTTAAAGCGGAAATGCAGTCACCACAACTTCAAGTAGTTATGGCAGGTTGCCCTGTTTCATGATTGGCTCTTGAAAGTCATATGACAACATTTTGTTTCCTCAAATGTGAGATAAACTAGGAGTAACTGCTTGGTTTACCTTAAATATGGAATACTGAAAGTCGAAAAATATTATGACAGATACTTTGAAGGCAAAAAGAAGAAAAAAATGTGAGATGGAGGAGGACTGCTCACGGCCTTTAAGCCGACTACACATGATCTGAATTTAAATGACCATGAATTGCAAGATCAAAAAGAAGAAAATTTTGTTTTCATGTATTAGACAGTTACCTCATCAATTATTGCACACGAAAATCTCAGGACACGTGGGTCTGTAGGTTGTAAACGAATTAAATTCTGCAAGTCCTGAATAGTGAAGATAAAATAGCAAAAAATAGTAGATGAACATTATAAGGAAATGCTGAAATTTTGTGGTACACTCAGATGAACATGCATGTAACAAGATTACCATTATAAATTTGTTTTGCATTCAAGGGACATCTTGAAGATCTGCTTAAAGCTAAATGAAATACATAAATTGCAATTTTAAAAGATATTTTGTTGCAAATGCTTTCAGATTTTGAAGGAAACTTTCAAATCTTAAGGTTCTGAACTTAAGAAAATTACATACAGCAATATCACTTCAGTGAAATCTGTTCTATTTGAATACTCAAGGTGGATCTACCTAAAAAAGTTGTAAAAGGAAGTGATGATAGCGAGTTAAATAAGATTAATGACACACAAACACGACTATATTATAAAGTGTAAGCTACATATAAATGTCAAGTTTGAATACTATTTCAAATACTGTTCAAGTTTGATTTCAAACACAGCTTGAATACAGTGCAAATTCTTCTGTTTTATCACCTCGTATGACAGGCACAAATACCGTCAGTATACTCTACAACCTCCAGTCCACAGAGGGCATAGAAAAAGCGGAAAAACAACCACACACTTTTTGGGCTTTAGGTATGGAGTCGAGGGACCGCACTGCAACTATGAACGATGAAAGCCCATACAAATATGAAAGCTTTAAATGTTCCATATGGTTTAATTTTTATTTCAAACTAGAAAAGATGCTAGGCAAATTGCCCAGAAAATTTTTGCTTAAAATATTGAAAAAGGCGACCTCCAAAATGGGTCACATTATGAATGTCTACATCTATTAACCTTTACAGCATTTTAATGTTCTACCTGTTCAAGCTTTAAACTTCAAATATCAATTTTGATAATCCTTTCAAAGAGAAAAAGTATAAAAGTAAAGGAGCATACACAGCCCCTTTCCCTGGCCATGATCTATGCCCACCTGCATACCTTACTTTCATCGATGAAACAACATTAATCTTTGATGTATGTAATCACTATTTTGGACCAACTTTATTAGGCCACTTTCCTATAACTGATGATGGGCCTTGCCATGCCAAACCCTTTCCCCTTACCCATCCAATTTAAGCCCACCTGTATGCTTTGCTTCCACAAATGAGTCAACAAAGGGTTTTACATAATCTTTATTAATTGTACGCTTACCGGACTACTGATGTCGGAAAGTTTACAAAGAATGACATCGGCTTTGTTCATGATGTCTTGTTTAATATGTTCAGAATCAAATGTTTCCTTCTGTTCCTGCATCAGAATTGCCTCAACCTTCTTTCGCTCTTCTCTGAATTTCATCTTTTCATTACGCAGCTTATCAACCTTTCAATAAAGAAATGCAGACAAACCTGATGGTTTATGCTTGAGTCCAATCCGACATTATATGAGCATTCCTTTAAAAGATTCTAAAACCTTCAATTCTCCTGAGCAGTTAGCAGCCATTACAATCAATTAACTTCATTCAACAGGTCAAAACATGACTTGATAGCATAGCAACTTGTGTCAAAGCATTTTTAGTGGCAGCCAGAATGTTATGTGATTTGTAAACAGTTGATCAGCTGTTCAGCTGAAGAGACAAGTTGCATAGGCTAAAGCAAAAGTTGGGTCATTCACTTATCTTTTAAAGGAATGTTTATATTATGAATGATAGCCAATAAAGACTTCCTAAAAGTTGTCGAAAGGTCACATGCAAAATGCCGTCTTCACAATTCAAGTCTGTTTTAATTTCCAAAAATGATTTTAATGCTTTCAAAACCATTTTGCAGTGCATTTCAGCAAATATGTTGTTATTGATTCAATTTAATATGGTCTTGTACAAAACTGATGTGAATATGCTTGAATCCATTGCATTCTAAAAATGCTTTAAAACCTTTATGTAACTGATCTTAGCTGCATTGTCTCATTCAGTGTGGGTAATGCATCAGAATACTTGAATTTGATCTCTTAGTGGGATCTGAAAATATTACTGACAGGGTTGTAGCTAAAAGGATCGGTTAGGGACTGTAATGACCTGCATGAGTTTTCACCGACCAAAACTTTGGTTAAAATGGAGTCACTCAGACCCTCACAATTCCAACTTTTACCATAAACAGGGTTCCCACACTTTTAAAATACTGAAATTCAAGAATTTTAACTTAAATTGGAAATATTTAATATTGGAAAATAAATTAGTTAGTTAGATGGAGTTTTACGGCTCAGTTTCCAACTAAATGGTTCAAGTCTAGCCGGCCAAGGCCTTTTTTACAGGTGTGGTACACTGGCTTGTTTTCCCTACCCCATTGCTTATGCTGAGCACCAAGCACATTGGCAAAAAGTTCCGTAGTTAAAGTCTTCGGTATTGGTAAATAAAGAATTTCTATACATTGTGATATTTGTTTATGTGTTTACCTAAGGTGGACACATAAAAGCCTATTAAAAATGAATCCTTCATGTCCATGTGGTAATTTTTCCACACCAAACACCAGAAATTAAAGGATTTTCAATACCACTAGAAAAAATCCAGACTCTTTCCAGGCTATTATAAACCAATTTTCCTTTCTGGATGGGAACCCTGCATAAACGGCTACAAATTTACCACCAAAACTCTGAACCAGTAATTCTCAGCTTGCCCAAGTCTGAATTTGTGTGTACATTCCACACCAACTGATGGTGGCGCTATGCTTTTAGAAAGTTTTGATGCCATTTGCATCCCACAATCAAATCTTTCAAGCTACAACCCTGAGCCAAATATGCCCACAAGACCACTTGACTGCAACCCTGTCCAGAATCGAATTGCAGAATCCACTGCCTAAGTTTCACAGGTTTAGACACTTATTGATTAAAAGACATGCCCTCAGACTCTTGGAGGTCCATCAATGTTGTTTAGGAACTTCAAACAATGTTTTGTGTGTAAAATGCACACCTCCGTTATGGAACTGATCCAACATTTCATAGGCTGATGCAAATTTCCTGTAACATAGAACTGAACCATAATACACCGATTAGGTTGTTTTCATGCACCACCTGTAAGACTCTGACAGACCTATACCTGTGTCACAACTTGGATGACTGTGACCCACATTTGACTGACCATGTAGTCAGTCAAATGTAGTAGTGCCAGTGTGAGAAAAAATCAAAATTAAGCATAAAAAAAGAGAAAAGGAAAAATTGGGATACCTGAGCATATTTTTTTATTAGACACCTCTTGGCTTGAATATTAGCTTCTAAAGACTGTTCTTGCATTTGAAGTTCCCCTATGCGTGTCTTTAATTCTTTAAGAACTCTGTCCTTTTTGCCTGTTAAAAAAGGAAGGGAACAAACTAATTTATATTGATGACACACCTGAAGTATGATACTAATATGTATACCTTGTAGTGTTATAAAGCTATAGGCAAGATAGTACATATAGAATAAGATAATTCAAACCTGGGTAAGCTTAGGAATGTTGAGCTGGAAACCCTTCCTTAGGTTGTGAAAGCAGAACTGAGTGTATCAGCAAGACTTAGTAGAACAAAGTTTAGCTATATCAGAGGTTCCACAAGAGTCCACAAGAAGTGTGCACAAATTAAACAGTGACCATACCATCCCAGGCCTTGAATTTTGAGACGTGGGACTGGGATGGCACATCAGTACTTCTCAGCTCACTTATAAGGGGTGTGATTTTTTTGCACACTTAAATGATGATAGCTAATATAAATATTGAATTTTAATAAAACAGTACATCTATAACACTCTTAAATTTCCCGAGGAGTGTAATTTGTAGGACACATAGAAATTCTCTAACTCTAAGCTTGTTATCCTTATGTACACCTAAAGTGCATATCATAGATAAGGTTTGTTCTACTCCTTGATCTACCCTGCGCAGATTTTCTGTCTTGCTGCAAAAAAGTGATGATGAGCCCTGCCATGCTGACCCTCCTCTCTTATCTTCTCCCTCCTCAGTTTGGTATCATGGGACTTCTGCATGACATTTCCAGCTGACTCATGATGACTACAATGAAACAAAACCCATCATCTATACAGTGCGTCCACTTTTGTTCTTGCTGGACAAAACAGCTGAGCAACTTTCAGGGCATTCAATTGAGCTTGTGAACTCATGCGGTGAGAAGCGTTCCATTGCAACTCGGGATCTAGTGAACTGGTGTGTTTTTTGTAGCAGCTCGAGTTCAAAATTGCTGTTGTAGCAATAGATGATAAGCAAGGAAGGCGCCTTCCTATATGGCCAACAAAAATGGTACCCAACCATTCTAAGTTGTAAATGAGAAGGGGCAGATCTTACTTTGCTTTATGATTTTGTTGAAGGTTATTCACAGAGACTGTTTTGCAGCAATTTTGATGGTTGATTTGCCTGTTTGTTGGACAGTCTCATTTTACGCATACCTCAAACTACAAGCTATGTATAATTGCAACTATTCCATAGTGTTTAACCATCCGTTTTTACCAATGGAATGCTTCTCACAAGTTGTGAACTGATGCAAATGTTCCACTTCACCAGTTCACAATCACAATGGAACATGGCATATGCACTGTCAGCTCACAAGCACAAACTCCAATGACCTCAATCATCCAGAGATAAAACTCCTCTATTCCTCTCTCAATTGTCACATGAATGAACACGGAAATCATTTATGTGTAGACCTATAAAAACTGACATTACCTTTGTCTGCTACTACTCTGAAATTTCCTGATCAGTTTAAATGTTAGAATACTTTCATTGCGGTAAGTAAAATAATCAAAATGTTCAAATTTTTATGGGTTTTTGGGCTCGGAAAATGAAAAGACATGCTCAAAATGGTTGGTAAGGATGCCCTCCCCTTTTCTCCTGTGCAGCACCCCCTTCAATCATGGCTACTAACAATCAAGCAAATCCATGAAGGAATTTTTCATAATTACAACGGATTTCCCACGGACTTCCTATACATGGACAGAGCATACTGCATGGTACATTGTCGCTACTGTAGTTCAAGAAAAAGCGCACCAAGATGGTTGTCTGCTATGGCTTTGTGTGAAAGCTTGGACTTGCTGAAGTATGTCACCATATTTTGCAACAAAGCTGAAATATTTTTGAAATATGACCAAGGTAATGTCAAAATCAGTTCACATATTGCAGGAATATAATATTGTTTCCCATTCAAAATTAACTTTTGTTCAAAACATTACAAAGTCATCATCAAATCAGAGGATTCATAGCTCCACGGCGGCCATCTTGGTGCGCCTTTTTTGTCCCAGCCGGTGGCGACCATCTACGGAGAGGACATACACGTTACATGCTCTGTCCATGTATACAAGTCCGTGGGATTTCCCTTAAACTTCATCATACAGTCACCTTTTGAAAAACTGATGATCTCCTCCAGCACAAACTGCCTGTACCTTTTGTTGACATTCATGGTGTCACCAATTCGGAGAATGAAATATGGTAAGTCAAGAGGGGCTGTGAAAGAAAAGGAGATAGTTACCATGTGGATAAGTTATGTCTTGGAACCATTTGACCAGAGTTAAATAAACTAAACTAAGTGCTACATATGGGATGATAACAAGGTAACCTTCATAGCGGTTGCAGGCTTCTAAGTGATTCATCAAAGAAATACGACTTCTTGTATGAAGAATGTTGATAATACATAAGTATAGGTGTATATAGTAATTTTTCAGGAAAATAGAGGAAAGTCACATGCATTAGGTTTCTCATTTTAATAATTTGCTTGGTTCTACTTCAACATGGAAATTTAAACATAGCTGTGGAAATTGCATTATTTTTCAAATATCAATTATGCCGAATTGTACCTGTTTTGAATGGGGTGTGAGATGACGTGTGTAGAATGCTGTATCCAATCTTGCAATACACAAAAGTTATTGGGACAGTGTCATGCCTACTTTAAAGCACAAATTCCTCTACACTCTACCCTGCGCTGCTAAACAGTTAAGATGAGATTTATGTGAATCTCTATGAGACTTTTTTCAAATTGACAGAAAACATGTTTGATTTGGCAGGTCTATATGTTCCTTGGGTATTTAAACTTAAGTCTGAAGTGTCTATGCAGTAGATTTTGAATATCCAGTACTTCATGTGACAGAAAATGGAAGGCAAAACAAAGTAAAAGCAACAAAATTTGCCCCTTATTCCCCCACAGATGGAAAAAGCAACCTAAGACACGGGGGGTTTTCCACTTTGTTTGATAAAGTTAAGTGGGTCTTGGGCCTGCAGTAGAATTAATTTACAGTGGGGTCCAGTTTAGAGGAAGCCTTAGAAACTTGCAAAATAAAGGACATCTATATAGGGTGTTCTTTAAATGTTTTGAAGAATGAGTCCAACTGTCAGTCAGTTTGGGAAAAGAAGAGTGTGGGTGGCCAGGAGAGTATTCTTCTGACAATTTCACAGACCAAGTAACTCACACAAATGGAAGAGAAGGGGATTATGTGGAAGATAAAATAATTACAAAAGGATCCTAGGTATATGACCCTTAATACATTCCCTTGACAAACTCACTGTAACTCAGCTCATGTTTGATAGGTAGAGATCTAGATATGTTACACACAGGATCATTAAGTGGCAACCTTTGTCACAGATATTGGAATGGGATAATGTCTATAATCCCCCATCTCAATAGTCCCCCGTCTCATTGGTCCCCAAACCCTAACCCTACACTCAAACTCTAACATGGGGGACTAATGAGATGGGGGACTAACGAGAAGGGAGACTAATGAGACAGGGGACTATTGAGACGGGGTACCAATGAGACGAAATAAAAAGGGAGGGGACCAATGAGATGAGGGACTAATGAGAAGAATTAAGCTAAATGGGGGACCAATGAGACAGGGGACCAATGAGATGGTGGGCTATAGAGTGGACCATGTTGGAATATTAACCCTTTTTAAATAGTCTATATACTCTAACCCCTGAGAACAAGTTAACTTCACTATATGCACAAGCAAATATTTAAACTGGCTCTCGACCTTTGATTGGTTTCATAAAATGAAATGAATATTCATTCCTTTCGACAAGAAGCAAGATGCCCTGTCCCACTTTGGGGCCAAGACAGAAAGTGGCCCCATGACAATGAAGTACACAGCTGATAAGGAAGGGTGACCAAGTTACAGTTCTGCCTTAACAAGGTTAACACGTGGAGAGCGAATAAAGCAAAATGGACTCGGAGAAGGGCGGGGAGAAGGGCGGTAGAGGGGGGGGGTTGATCTGCCTTCTATTTGTCAATTTTAAAGTTCATATTCTGCACAAACTCACTGTTATGTTTAATTCCTGGTTCCTTAAAGTGCCTAGCCATTTTCCATAGCCTTCCAGTCAAGATGTCCACTGCTGTATC
The DNA here is from genome assembly GCA_037179385.1 of Holothuria scabra. Taxonomy (NCBI): domain Eukaryota; kingdom Metazoa; phylum Echinodermata; class Holothuroidea; order Aspidochirotida; family Holothuriidae; genus Holothuria; species Holothuria scabra. The sequence continues at coordinate 27,848,635 of CM074197.1, forward strand.
AGAAGGTGCACACAGAAGTATCTTTGGTTTGGAAGTCTGGGAGTTGGTACTTTGAGGTACTGCTGCTTCTCTGGATGAATGCTGGTGTAAGACAAGAAACAGAAATAATAAAATACTTAAGTTAGTTAGTTAGATGGAGTTTCACGGCCCAGTTTCCAACTTAATGGTTCAAGTCGAGCCTGTAAAAACCTTTTTTCCAGTTGTGGCTCACTGGCTTCTATGGCTCCAAATATAAGTGGGCCATCCAAAAAATTTGGCAGACCCAAGAAAGGATTACACCCCTTCCCAAAACCTGGAAAAATTCCCCTGTCGTGAAATTTGGGAGATGTCAGAAAATGCAAATAAGTGAATCAGTTAATTCCTTCTATTCAGGAGTCACACTTTTCAATTCCAAATCTCATCAATGCCATAAGTGGTTCTAAGATGCATCCACATGCTCACATCCTTTATCTCATCAATCCCATGGGGCTATAAAAATGCATTCAAATACACTTTCTCTTCTAATTATTGTAACAAAAATATGAGTATATAAAGAACATCATGAATTGTCAAAAAGAATTGTTGGTTAATATTCTTCCTTGAGATATCAGTAGGGACCTCAACTATATAGACACAGAGTAGCTGAGTTTCCAACAAATTTTTTTTTTGCATGACTTCTAACTTGAGTGTGGGAATTGCACAACTACCCACTTACTGTAAACACTGGACACAAATATGGCTGGATGAAGCAACACCACCAGGGTTGTAACCAGACCAGGCAGCACCCTGTGGTGCTACCAGGCTCTCAAAATTTCCACCCAGTATGTATATCAGCATCCTTGCCCGGCACAAATTTCTTACCCTATAAACTGAATAAAATTCTTAGATGAGTGGTAACTCCTTGGTTTTTTGCAAGCACTCCCCAACCTGCCAAAATTCTTCAAAGGGGAGGTGGGACACCAACTCCCCTTAAAAAGCTCCCTCTGAGCAATGATCACAAATTACCCAGCTCTCAAAATGGTCTGGTGACATCCCTGAACACCACCACCTCAAATTGACAAATGGTCATAGTAAATGGCATTAAGTGTAATGAATACTTATCTAATGAAACACTGTCTTGAATAATTTAAACGAAAACTACTCTATATCTAACTTCATGTAATTACCCGAAGGAGACAAGTGACCAACTGGATTAAGGCAAAGGTTTTTCCTGAGCAAGGTGGTCCCTGTAACATGCACACACGAGGAATGCCATAGCTCTGCTGAAGGCAGTGGAATGCAGTCTTGATAAAATTCTCTTGTTCCTTAGTGACAGGGACTGGCTGTGGGAGGAAGAAAATCAATTATAATTGGAAAAAGAAGCCAATCTAACCATGTCTTCAAACATCAGCTGGCTGAATATCATCTTTCAAACCATATACTTTCAGGTTGTCATCTGTTTCTAGAAAATTGGCCCAGGATATTCTGGCCTGAATGATCTGCCTTGAAACAGTTTCCCTTAAATTTGATCAAGCAGACCCCCTCGCCCTCTTGGTAAATAATCATCACAATATGAATATCCTCAACCTTAACAGCTTACCCATTTCTGAATAGCTGTTAGTATGGATTATGGGACAGAAAGTTGATATGTGTTGTTTGCTACCATAGTCAAATGACACTAACAAAAACAACCTATCCCACAATCCTGTGTAACTGTTATTTGGATATTGGTCTGTTAAATATGGTCAGCTAGAAACGGGTCGACATTGGCAAAAAAAAAATGTTAAAACTATTACCAATCCCAACAGGGTCAGTATTAAACGAAGTGGATCATCAGCCTTTACCTTGTAAATCTTTTGCTAATTAACCGTAGTTCTTAAAGGCATGCTCTGGAGACAAAATTCATAACTTCAAAATATGCAGAAAAATTTTCTCTTTCAGGAGGTGAAATCTGCATCTCAACAGCATATAGCATTCAAAAGATACAGATTTTTAAAGTAATGCAATTTTTCTTGAGATTTGGTTCATCATGGGTAATCTGTGATGTAATGGTGGCACAATAATTTGACATTGCATTCAACTTATTTGTAATATTGATTCTGCTGCAGGCAATATTAAGCAACATTATTGGTTGCACACTACATATGCTGGAGGGTAGTGCTAGATCTGCAGGAAAAGATATTCAAACATTCCAACAGTATGGGGTTTCAAGGACAAACAGGAGGTTCAATTATAAAGAAAAACAAAAGGAATGTTAGGCAATGTGCCCACATAACATAACTTCCACATGGTTTGTTGAAAAGCAAAGGTAATTTTTAACAAAAATACCCAAATCTTTAAAGAGCCCATGAAATGACTCAACGACAACGACTTGGAGTCATTCTCTGACACTATCTATTACCAAAAAAGCATTTATTTTAAAAAATTCTGCCCCACAAAAGAGAAATGCTCAAGTGAAATGGTACCCCTTTCAGCACAACAGCTGAAAAATGTAAAAGATGTAAAAGTGCATTGAACCAAAAATGACATCATCACAGGAACCCAACTTCACAGTGTGTGTATTACAATGCTATGTTTAAGTAACATTTTGCTCACAGATTGGGTAGCATGAGACCAGTACTGGTCAAATAATTTCTGAATTATATCTGAAGAATGTCCCAGTATAAAGCCAAAAATATGTCAATCAAAATTTGAAATTCTCACTCCTAATTCCTCAAAAGAGGAATTTTATCATTATTCACTAAAGCTGTCCCATTCATCATGTTAGGCCTATCAGTTTGAATTCTTGGTTCCAGCAATCTAGTCGATCTATTACTAGACAGCAATTCTTCCAACCAGAAAAAGAAAATATTTCAACTCACATTCATTCAGATTGTTGAATAAGAAGACTGATATCTCACCTGGATTCCTTTGAAAGACATAACTTTCAAAATGCATGAAGTTGAAATAGTAACTTCATGCCAACTTTTGATAAAAAATATGGAATACTTCCTTAAATAACCAAAATATCAGCTAGTCTCCTTTCCCACTATAATCACTGTTCCTTTTCTTTGAACCAAGTCAAATTGCAGCATTAGCACATGCATCCAAAACAACACAGAACTTGTTGGTAGTATTTAAGCCACTGTGCAGAATGGTATACAGTATTGCATGTGGGCATGTGTAATGAGAGAATCACTGCTTCCTCCCCAATAAAAATGATAGTTGCATAACACTGGAAGACAAATGGATGCAATTACATCCCCCACGAGCCTGAGGTATTTTTCTGTGTGTGTAACCTCTTACCACGGAACTTCCAAACACTTGTACCATGTATTATATACCAAACAATTTTCCGTGCTAGTTGGCTAAAGGAATGTTGAGAAGTCACAAAACTCCATCTGTTGAATAGGGGTATTCCTAGGTGTTAAAAACCCCTTTTTCACTGGTTTTGAGAAGCAAACATAGGTTTAGGTTTTTTAATGATAATTTGTTGATTATATCAATCATTTTAGGCCATCTATACATGCAAGATTGTTTAACATCAACAGCTGTTGTGCTGGAAGGGATGCCATTTCACTTGAGCATTTCTCTTTTGTGGGGTGGGATTTTTTAAAATAAATGCTATTTTTGTTGATAGATAATGTCAGAGATGGCCCCAAATCATTGTTACTAAGTCATTTCATGGGCTCTTTAAAAGGCGATATCTTGAGTTAGGAAAATGGTATTGAGACAGGGTTTGAAGGACTTGGTGTAGAATATTTTTGCTTTTCTTACAACATCCAGGTGAAAGGTCACCAGAATATGCCTTTAAAAATATCAGCAGCTAGTTTCTGTCAACCATTGACCCTCTTTTCTCCTTTTATTTCAATTTTAAGGCAAAACCAGCTTTACCAGTATGCTTGTCATAACAATAAAATTTAAGAAGGAAATGAAGCAGGTATTGTGAGATGAACAAGAAGGTCATCACAATTTATTGCACAATGGACATTTTTAAATAAGTCAATAAATTTCGACACTTTATACCTCAGCAATAAATAAAGCTATGAAAATGATGCTTGGTGAAATGGGATTCAGTCTACAACCTTGACAATACGGGCTCTTGAAAGGGTTCACTTTAGTTACAAAATTGCAAATGTTTGACCCTTTCCAAAATGTAATTGTTAAATCATAGATGCTGAAAAAATGTGTGTACGTGGAAATATGTGCATTCTTTCACAAAAATCTTTGCTTATATTGGGGATGGCTCACAGCAGGTGTGAAAATTATCTACAGTAGATTCAAATGTTTGTTCCATTAAACTCCTCACATTTTGGTTTGTATTATACGTGTCCCATTCATGTCTCGAGACATGTTTTTCAGGTCCTGACAATCATGTCTCAAGGATAAGTCAGGGCCAGTTAAAGATGCTGCGTTTCAGAAATGGGCAGCAGAGATGAGGTTAGGTTATAGTTGAAAAGTTTCAAGACCAATTATTTTACATTGCATACTGTGAGGATTGGGTGGTTTGTCCCATGAATTGTCATGCACATTGTCAGAGTAGAACATGCTTCCTCAATAAATTTTGCTGAAGTGCCACATGTATATTTTTTGCTGATTAAATGCGCCAGTGTTCGCCGTGCTGGGGGAGGGATATCAGGCAAGGGGGTGCTTTTATTTGATCAGTTTAAGTTGTTCAACTTTTAAATATTTTTTTTTACACTTTGGGTGCCATTCCAAACAAAGACGTTCACCAGAAGTGGTGCGCGGGCTGCAAATTGAGAAAGCCTTGAGAAGAAAAACATGTTCATGGTCAAATCACAGTTCATTTCAACCAGACAACCGTTTCCAATGCACCACTCATTTTTTTTTTTAATTTCCAATAAATAATGATGAAAGTAATTTTTACCTTTAGCTGTGATGGTTTATGATTCTGTTGTTGACGTACCAAGATTTCCTATAAAAAATATGATTGAGAAGAATAAGTCGAAGATGAAATTAGCGTGAGAAGGCTAATAACTCATGTGAAGGGTTTGTACAAAGGCAGCCATTTAGGGTCTCAGAGACTGACTTTGGAGCAAGTGACCTGGGAGTTGGAAAGGGTCCGTCCCCTTCCTCTCTGCAACCTAGCCAAAAACCCTTATTGTGTAAAAAGAAAAAAATCTTGAATCAATAAAAAAAATCTTAAAACTATTTCTGGATAAGTTCTTTTTAGTTTTGGACTCTCAATATGCTAGATGAATGCAAGCTGTGTGTAATAATAATCCAGCAATATTTTAAATCTGGTTAAGATATAGACAACGTTTGGGAATAGAATAGTTTTAGATATTAAACTGGGGTAAAATTAACTTGCAAAGCATGTGTGTTTTATGTGTTCAAGATAATTTTGCAGTCTGCAAACAACAAACGATTAGGCTTAGTGTTTTCACAGCTCAATTTTAGAGACTCAGCACTAATGGAAATTTTATGGATAGACTCAACCTGAGTGCCAAATGAAAGTTAACAGAAGAAGCTAGCTCATGATGATACTATTTTCCAACAATTAACAATGGTGTCCTGGTAAGCTCAATATGAAATGGCAATGTTTAAAGTGTACCTCAAGTCAAAAAATTCAAAAATATATATTGAAGATCATGAAAAGTACATTCTAACAGTCCAACTCCCATCTTCACAGGACATTCCTGAGCTGAGATATAAAATGTTGAAGTTTATTCACCCAAACTAAAAGGGTACATTGCACAATAATTTGTGATGTCATTCTTGTACTACTCAAATTACAATCTTTGTATTTCTTTGTTTTTCTGAATGTTACTGCACCTTGTACCAAGATGTGATAGCAATCTTAATCTTATGAGGTGATGTTATAAATTAAGCCCTCCTTGTGCAACATGCTATGCAAGCAACCAGGAAGTGTCCAAGGTCATGAAAACACCTTACATTTTAAAGGAAAAACAAAGCATGTTGTGTGAGTTGTACAAGAAGAATCTCATAAATTATTATGCAATCGACCAATTTGTTTTCAGTGAATAAACTTCAACATTTTATATCTAAGCTCAGGAATGTCATACGAAGATGGGAGTTGGACTGTTCGAATTCATTTTTCATGCTCTTCAATATATATATTTTAATTTTTTGACTTGAGGTACACTTCAAGGGAAACAACAGTCTCATGTATGTACATGTCACTTGAGGGTTAAATAGATGCGGTTGTAAGGCTCAGTCTCTATCCAATTAGTTTAAGTTGGGCAAGCCACGGTCTTTTTTCAACTTGTTGCTCCATGGCTGGAAAAGTACAAAAATGACTTTTCCAAAATACTCTAGGATTGAGGGTATAAAAAATACAGAAACTAGGCATCGAAATTGGTCCACAAACATAAGGATAAACATTAATGTTAACATTGCAGGAAAGAATAGCATTGTGTAGTGTAACACTAGTACCACCATGGTAGACATCAATTTAGCCCCCAGCATGCACACACACATTTAGCTTGAAGCTGGTCAAATTATAAAGTTACAAGAAAAATGTGCCCACATGGCACACAGAAAACAGAAACTTCTGCCATTGTACTTGGTACCCAGCATAAGCAATGGAGTAGGTAAAGCAAGCCAGTAAGCCACAACTGAAAGAAGGCCATGGCCAGCTCGACTTGAACCAATCGGTTGGAAACTGGGCCGTAAAACTCAATCTAACCTAACCACATGGCACACTACCTGAGTAAAACAAAAGATATCTTTTGCAACAAATGACAAAGTAGTAGATCATGATATATCAACATGAAACAAAAACCCAATTTTTCAATAGAAATGTTGAACTTCCAATAGGCTATTCAGTGTTGATAAAAACAGTTTGAAGCCTAAATAATTCAAAACTTGGAACACTTTAGAATTTGTAAACTTACATAAACAACCATGAGAATTTTCTGTGAACATAGCTAGATATCATGAGTCATATAACTATTTCAGCAAATTTCTAAAGTATCTCTACATCAAGAAGGAATAATTTACATGGAACACTTACCTTCAAAATCTTTTCAACATTGGGCGAAGACTGCCCCTCCCCAAAGACATCTTTTCGGATGGGACTAAGAATGTTTGAAGAGAGGGCGCTCTTCTCAAGAGACATGAAAGCTGAAAACTGGTTGATGTGGGTGGCCAAGGATGTCATGATCTTGTTTCAAGAAAAAATAAGTCATGACTTTAATATTTCCATTATGATTAGATGCCGAGGAAATGGAACAAAGGATAGGTGTGGAGTTGGGGGGCAGGATTGTACAAATGGGTGGATAAATGGATGAATTTGGAAGGTATTGCTTTCTATCCTGAGAACTAATTTGATATTTTTCAGCTTGCACAAAAATTTGACACTCACACATATTATGAAAAACACTTATTACTCTAAAATAAACATAACTTGTGTATTACATAACTGGAATTATGCTCACATGAGGCCTAATTCCTTTTTGATGTTGGTTTACAATTCCATCTTGCCAACAGACTACCATTGCTAGATCTCCTCTGTTTCCAAGCAGAATTGTTTATTGAAGCATGCATAACTTTATGTGTGACTCAAACAATGGCATTACAGTGATTTTCCTGAGAGAGGATTCAGTGACTTTTAAAAATGTGCAGAAACATTTTCTCTTTGAGGAGGTGAAAACTGCATTTCAATAGCCTACAAAGTTCAGAATTTACTAATTTTTAAAGTAATGCAATATTTTATTGAGATATGGTGCATTATGGGAAATCTGTGAAGCCATCACAGCACCTTATTTTGACATTGCATCCATATACAGTATTTGTAATTAGGCAGAAAAATTATGAAGCATTGTTTGCTATGCCCTACATATGGTGTCAGGTAATGCGAAGTCTACAGAAAAAGGTACTCCAACATTCAAAGAGTATCATATTCAAGGACACACAAATAATTATATTATAAAGAAAAAGTGAAAGTCATCTGAGGTAATGTGCCTACATTTTAAAAGTGTATTTTTAACAAACATAATCAAACTTTAAAGTGAAATACCTTGAGTTAGGTTAAAGATATTGTGACAAGACCTGGACAACATGGTCCTTAATATTTCTGTCTTTCTTTCTTACAACTCCCTGGTGAAAAGCTCCCAGAACATGCCTTTATGTTCAAAGTCAAATAAACTCCTTCTGGCACTTACCATTGTGAAACAGTTTGAGAAAACTGGCAATCAGCTTTACATGAGAGCCAAATCAGCATCCAAGGACTTGCAGCAGCATGAGAATTGTTATCAATTTATCCAGACCTTACTAGTGATGCCAGTGTGAATGGAAATGTTCTATACATCCGTACAAAACAAGCAAAACTTACTTGTGAGTAAGGGTTCCTCTGAGGGCAAGGGTGGGGGTTAAAGGCAGTCTTTCGTCACCCTAAACTACAGTTTCAGTATACACATATCAAAACTCTCAATTGGTACGGCTCTTTGACTGGCATCACATTCGAAAAATGCATCATAGCTAAATTACACAACATGGGCACTGAGAGTGTCTTGATTATGCATTATGGACTTGTATGGCCACTGGAACAAGCCATGAAGCAATAAACAAGGATTGTTTCTGGATAAAGATGAGTTTTAGATAAATGTGGGAGGGCTAGAAGTAAGTAGGTTGGGAGAGTTGGAACTGTTTGGGATGATGAAAATATGCCTTTAAATATAAGGGAAGTGTGAAATGCCTTACCTTAAGTTTAACAGCATGAGCTTTGAAATCAACATCACCAAAGACCCGTATTGTAAGGACCAATTCCTTTGAGTTGTTGCTGGAGTAAAACCCTGAGAAGGTACACAAAAATATATGCAAGTCAAATTTCCTGTCAGGACTATAGATCACAACAAATCTAGCAGTGTTTACTAATGCCAACTTAAATGACAACATTGAAGGCACACAACACAATCATAATCAAACGAAAAACACAATTATAAAGAACAAATATTTGATGCCACATGTTGAAATAAAAGTCATTTTACTGTTGCAAATTGGAAAAAAAAAAAACATAAAAAAAAAAAAATCAAACAAATATTGTTGTGAAGATAACCCTACTTCAAATGCTTTATCAATCAATGCCAACCTTGTCTATGGTAAAGAGGGTTTGACAGGTTAACCAGACCTCAAATAATAAGTTGACCTAATTTTTGACACAAACTTCAGATGACTGCCATTAGCTCTGTATTGGAACACATAATATCGCACAAAAGTGACAGGGGGTATGAAAACCACACTAGTTTATTCATCTCTACTTAAAGTTTGAAAGATGCACCAAACTCAACTCCCATCAGTTAGTTAATTTGAGAGAGTTTTATGGTCTGGCAGTTTTCAACCAATTGGTTCAAGCTGAGCCGGCCACTGCCCTTTTTTCCAGTTGTGGCTCACACCCTTGTTTACCCTACTCCATTGCTTATGCTGAGCATCAAGCACAATGGCAGTAGGGTTTCATTTTAAAGTCTTCGATATGACCGGACCAGGATTTCAACTCCCATCAGCCCTTAGGAGTTGCCCCCTGCATGACTGGAGTCAATAGTACAAAAGTTCATGAATATGTAAGTGTTAAGTACCTGCCTATTGATGCATACTTATAATATCATACATTGCTGTAAGTCACTTTATGCATAAGAGTTTTTGATTTTGCTGCTCTTATGCTTGACAGAAATGTATTTCTGAATTGTGAAATGTACTGTTCAAACTTAGTACCTTCATGACTGTATCATATTTGACAGTGCTAAGCTAGGAAGAATGCATTTTATTGTACCAATTAAGTGCATTAAGTTGATTAATGCTAGGGTTCTTGTACCCATGCAGGTACTGTAAAGTAATAAATTGTACCAATTACCAAATAAAGAATTTATCAGAGAACTCAATTTAAACTGTGAGTTCAGCAAAATATTTCCAAACCTTTTGGGAATTGGTGCAAAATTGTTTTTTTCTTTTTTCCTCTGTGCATCTGACCTTTGCTATCACAATAGTTCTGATTAGGTACTTTACAAAATGTCTAGACCTGTGGGTATTGTTGCATAAAGATCCTGACAGGGGAGAGGTTGCATTGGTAAAAGGGTTACAATTTATAGTTAGATGAGGTTTAATGGCTTAGTTCGTGACCACGTTCTAATTTAGGCTGGCTACAACCTTTCTTCTGATTCATTTCACTTATTTCATTTCTGTGTCTCTTTTTAACAAACAATAATATACAGTTGTGGCTCATTGGCTTGCTTCCCTACTACATTGCTTACATGACCGCCTGTTTGGTCTAAGGGTAAGGGCATCCACCTCTCAAGCAGAGGCCGGGTTCTATTCCCATGTCGAGTCATACAAAGGCTTCAAAAATGGAACCTACTGCCCTTGAGCATGATGCTCCGCATAAGCAATGGAGTAGGGAAAACAAGCCAGTGAGCCACAACTGGAAAAAAGGCCGTGGCCAGCTCCACTTGAACCAATACGTTGGAAACTGGGCTGTAATACTCTAACTTACTAACTTACTAACTATATTGCTTACACTGAGCACCAAGTACAATGGCAGGAGGATCCATTTTTAAAAAGGGGGGAGAGGAATGGTCATAGAACACTTGATTCTTACCAGCAGACTTGAAAGACTGAGCATCATCAACAAATCCAAAGACAGGAACAAAACTGTAGGAACTCTCTGGTTCAATAATGACAAGGTCAAATCTTTGTGGGTACACCATGGGATTGGACTTGCTAGAAGTGTGAGCCAATGAAACTGGGGGAAAACCAAAAAAATAATGAGAGTGACACATACATATGTCATGCAAATGAAGAGTTGACCTGTATCACTTCTTCATCAATATTAAAAGCTGGAAATTTGCTCAAACTCATATTAACATACATTGAAGAGGTAAAGAGGGAAACCAAGTAGACTAATCTACTGTATTACAGGTACAAAAAATGTGACTGTAAATTTTAGCATGAAAAGTCAATTAGCACAGCCTACATTACCCAGAGTAATAATGATGCACACTGAACAATACATGTATCATTATCATGACACATGATACATTTATCATGATATATGTGATACATGTATCATGATACATGATCCAAGAAACATATAGAGAGTCAGGCAAGGAACCACATAGTGAGAGTTGCATGCAAGACATGATGAAAAGAACATCAGTCACTGCGCAAAACCGAGCCAAAAGTGCCAGTTTCTGAGGGTGGTGTTCAGGAAGAAAAGCACCGGAAGCTCTGAGGTTTTCGTGCACCTCTGGATTAAAAGTGATGTCTCTGGAGAGGTATATTATTTTTTGGTTAACATAACTCCTTATTGCTGACCTAAGTGGGAGGGGGAAGTGGACGGGGCAAGGCCAAAATCTGGAGGGGGGAGCAAATTCCCCCTCTTGCCCCCTCCCCAAGACTCCCTGGTGCTGCCACTGAACCTTAAAACATCTGAACTGTCTAAAGTTCAGATATCTTCCGCTTTTTTATTTTACTGTTTACAAGTGAGTTACAAAAAAAACCTTGGTAGTAAATAAATAGTTTGAGTAACTTCAATTTTGGGGTGTCATGTTATACACTCTCTGTTGCAGTATTATGTTTTTGCATGTATACGGAATATTTCACACTGATACCATACATTTTCTGCTTAATTGTTTGATACACTGTCTGAATGATTTATTAAACCTGTACATAGTCTGCAAGATTAAAACAAGCTTAAAGATTGTTTCTATAAAAGTAAGCACATGTGTTAAATTCATAACAAGTTAGGACGGATATCTGGAACATTTTGCCCACATCCTTTGGTTCCTAGAAACCATGAAATTAACTGAAAACTTACTACCTTAGTGACCATCCACTTCCTTTTAATTGTTTGCTTTTGATCCTGTATCTAAGTTTAAGTTAGTTAGTTAACCAGTTAGATGAGATTTAATGACACACCAGCACAGATGTTTAAAGCGCATGGTGTCAGTCAACTTGATAAAAAGTTCAAAGTTTAAATATGTTTTCAGGTAAGGTTCAAGTTCAAATTTGGTTTCCCTTTAGTCGCCTCTTACAACAGGCAGAAAATACTGTGGGCATATTTTACAATCCCCAGCTCCTAGGGGGATAACCATGGAGGGGCTTGCTCGGTTTGTGGCGACGACAATCCCCAGTCGCAGGATGAGTGATAACCGCCTTTGTTGTGCATTTTATGAATTTTATAGGCGGTAGTTGGGAACAAACTACTTGCCACACACGACCTCCACAGCCCACCTGGATGCAGTATAACGTCATACCCAGGACCCTTGATCCTGTATCTAAAAGGCAACTCTTTGAAAAGACAGGACTTTCTAAATTTGTAGCATACCTCCCCTTTATCTTGAGCACCTGTTTTTGAAATTGCTCACAAAAAGGAGTACAAATATGTGATTTAAGGCAGCCACTTACGCTCAGAGATGTAAGTTAAGCAGAGGTCTTTTTCCTAAAGGTTTATTACGTAGGATTGCAAAGGACAAAATAAGGTTAGTGAATTGATTAGCAAGAAAGTCACTCTACAATTCTTTAATGAATTATTATTACCAGCAAATACTGCAGCTTTTGCTAATCAAAATTAGAAGTGATTATCAACTGGCAATTCTTGGGTAGCAAATTGCTATGCAAACCCAATTATTTTGTCCCTTGGATTGTAGGTGGTTTAGAGGGATGGTTTCCCTTTAAGAAAACCTTTCAGAGAGGAGGTGTAGGGGTAACCCAACTGTTTTTTATTACTGAATTTCAAGTAGAAGTAGTTTTAATGCAGTAGAAATTACACAACAACCCCTTGGCCAAATCTTTTTGTCTAGCAAAATCGCTTTCCTGAGAATTTTGCTCAAGTCTTCCAATTTCCTGAAATCAGGAAATATCCTAACCAATACATCTTTATATGGTTAGGATCAAATCAATATTGGCGGATGTGGATGGGGCAAGGGTGCTGAAGATTTAAGGGGGGGGGGGAAGGAGATTGACATCTGCCTAAAACATACCTTTAAAATTACAAATCTTGTAAGGTTGGTCCTCATACTTGGCTTGTACTGACTTTGTAAGAACTGCAACTGAAGTTCTGTCATTGCCAATCCCAGCATAGATTATCTGAAGCTGAGAAGAAAAATATTTTCTCGTAAAAATTATGAGACACCAAAATTGTTTCTTTGTGCCTTTGTGTTGCTTGACTATATCCAGGGACATTGTATCCATAGCTGGGACACTGTCTGTTGCATCATATGCCCTGTGCTCTTTGATGAATCAGAGCAACTGTTCAAGTCGGCCATTAGGTGCTTATTAGTATTAAAATTAATTTTCTTGTCTACATGAAAATAAACGTTCATATTGAGTGACATTGAAGGGATCAAAAGTTATTTTACAGTACAACAACTCATGATAAAGGTCATGCAATGCAATTCTAAATATTCAGTGAAGTTGATGGAATCAAGAGGTATTTTAGTGTGCAGCCAGCCATGAAAAAGGTAGCAGAGAAGTTGGAAGAAGAAATCTGATGGGCTGCACTTATACCCGACCTTCGCCTAACTATTTGGATTCATCTTCATGCCAGGGGTACCCAACCATTTTTACTCAACATCTATTTTTCAAGTTGCCAACTGGCCAAGATTTACCAGTCCAGTGTCAACATGCACCATCATTGGCTAATCACCTAAGCTAGGTTTTCAACTTATTATAACAAGACTATACATATAACATACTCATAAAAAACAGGTTTTTAATTTTTTTTCCTGCACTCCTGGAAGGTCAACTTAGGATTAGCTCACAGTCTATAAGTGCATCTAGTCATTGGACACTATTCTCAATGCTGCCTCACACTATCCTGAAAGCCAGTGCATCAGCTTCAATTATGTGGAATTTGGTGAACACAAATGTTCCATCAAGGAACATGAGGATACTTTTCAGAATGCTATCATGTAAATTACCCTCATTCTCTTAAGCGCAATTCTGCACACTTAGAAGAAAAAGCCCCCTTATCCCCCGTCCAAAAAAAGAGTAAAAAGAAAACCTACCTTTTCCCAAATCTGAATCATTTTCAGAGGTATAAAAGTTTTGTAAAATTCATCTATTGAACTGAATGAATTAGGGACTTCTTTGAGTTCAGTATAGCTGTTACATCCTCTTAGGATCACTGTAACGTCATCTATAATGGTATAAAATAAAAAAGATATTAATTTTACACTTGATTTAAACAGATCAATAATACAATGTTTACTCAAGATTAACACACAATCAAAATGACAAAATTCCATGACTTTCAAGGATCTCGACTCATATCTTTAAAACTTTTAAAAAGCAGTCAGATCCCATACATCCATCTTTTTTCCACAAAATATTGTATCAGAACATAGGCAAATCTGAATGTAAGTCAGCTTCCTAAAATTCCCGGACTTTTCCAGGACCCTTTGAATGAGTTCTCATTTTTCTTTACTTTCCATGTCTGGGAAATTCACATTTCAGTTAACTTCCCGGGATTTTCAGAAGCTCTGTGAACCTGTAACTGCACACAGGTGGCCACCTGAGGTACTTTACTCAATATTATGTCTGATTAAGATCTTTGCTCAGGTACTCTCCTCTTCTAAGCTTAACCATGTTTGATAATACTGACTGTTCATGGGCTATGCAAAACATATGATGTGAAACAATGCAGAGTTCTAATGCCATTTGTTAGTCCACTAGTCAGGGGTTGAAATAACAGGGGCCAGCAGATACTTTGAGGTACTTTTCTGATAGGTTTCTAAAACCTTTTCATAAATACAGTGAACTGGAAAAACTAATAAAAAGAACTAAGACTGCTACCTGGATTGATCGGATGCTCTAATCAAGGAATTCTAAAAGAGCAAACCCTGTATTGTAGAGTACTAATACCGAAGAAACTAGAAAGTCCAACTAACGATGAAGCTCAAAATTAAAACCAAGAGCAGAAACATGTCTTTGTAAAGCTATTACAACCTTAACAGAACAACACTTTGGAGTCTCTGCAGTCTTTAATTCCACCCCACAGCAAGAAGATGATACCTATCTAATTACAAGACAGAGTGCCCATTAATAAAGCTTATATTTGAAAACTTGTAAAACCAGGGACTGAATTTGTAGTATCAGGTAATAGATTACCACTGCCTACCTATTTACATTGGGTAAAAATTACAAGGTTCTGTGGACCCAACGCCCTTAAAAATTGCTCATGTCCATGGCTTCTAAGGAAAAGGGGTATGATATGCTGACATTTCAAGTCTAGGCTAATTGCTGAGTCTTTACACAAAGTTCTCCATGTACCTCACAGATTGTGCATTAGGTGTAAAAGGAGCATCACATCAGATTAGCAAGGAAATTATTCACAAAAAAATTGCAAAGCAAACATTCTCCGTCATGAAAATGTACACTCTAAGATGATGTATAATATGCAGTTGTTTCTGGTCAACGAAGGTGTGATTAGATTTGCTTAGGTCTAAGTTCCTGTTCTATGCATTTTCTGACAGATCCATTTCTCATTTAAACCCTATAGATTTCCTGAGGAAGGGACCTGTTTGGCCCCCAAAGCTTCAAGGGTTTTTTTTGACTACTGGTTTCAATTAACATTTCAATTCAAATTCTTGCTCTCAGTGGATTGAGGGTTTGTATAATATTCCCACCATTTTTTCCGCCTGTCAAAAGAGGAGACTAAAGGGAAGAATTTCACACCATATTCGAGCTGTATTTGAAACTAAACTTGAACTTAAATCATATTGGAGGCCATATTTAAAGCTTTTTTATATACTATACACTATACAACAAATTCATGTTGGTTTGGCCTTGAATTTCATCTTACTGACTAACATATACTTCTTAGAGAGTCAACTTATCCTTACCTTCCTAACCTCCTCCTCCACCCCACCCCCCTTTTTTTAATGTCTCAAAAACAAAAGGCTTACCTATCTTGTCATCCATGTTGCCAACTTTCCAGCCAAGGACCCACCCGATGAACTGGTCTCTAGTCAGGGGTTTTGTAGGGGAGAGCCGAGGCGTTTTCCTCTCTGAGGACTCAAACAATCCTGGTCTGTTGTCACTGCTTGAAGGTGAAGGTAAATCTAAATTTGTCCTGGCTGGGGCTGACACTTGTCTAGAGAAGCCTGCAAGTCCTCCTCCAGAAGACATCCCTGCAGTTACTGTATCATACACTGAACTATATGAAATAATAGGCCTCGGAGGAACCACATGATTGCGACTACTTGTCGTAGTTTGATTTGGCAAGTTTGAAGATTGTGCAGATGAAAAGGACACGGCATCAGCAAAATGAACCTTCTTCAACTGGTTTTTACTAGAGTCTTTTTTGATGGCATTTTGTGGAGATGGATTGTTACCAGACTTAACTGAAGATACTAAAGCAGTTTTCTTTGGCTGGTGGTCTTTCTTGAAAACAGAGTCCCCTGTACTAACCTCTTGCTGCTGTTTAAGTGATGATGCGGGGGCACTTTCTTTACGAGGGCGAATAAAATTGTTTTGATTCATTTCTTGTAAAGTTCTGGTTGTCTGTTTCATTATACTTGATAATATATCTCCATTATTCTTTGTTTCGGTTTTTTCCTTCTCATTTCCTTTGTCTTTGTTATTCATACCTGCTGTAAAACTCTTACTCAGGAAAGAACTATCTTCAGAGCTTTTGGTTCCAATTCTTGACACACTGGCACCAGCTGTAAAACTGTTACTGAGGGATGAACCACCTTCGGAATTTTTGCTCGCAGTTTGTGTCATGCCAGCACCTGAGCCCTTGTGTGCAACCCGCTTTGGCTTAGAATTATTCTGAGACTCTGCTTGCTTCAAACTTTCCAACAATGATTCCGACCTTTTGGACCTGTGTGCAGATTTAATTGGTGGTGCTAGACGGATTTCTGTGTTTTCAATGGTAGGGGTAGTTGGTTCATTTGATAAACTTCGAGGATCACTTAACTCTTGGCCGCCCTTGCTACCTTTAACAGTCTGTCCCGTCACCAATGACCGATTGCCAAGGGGTACAGCGGCATCTGACAGCCGCCTCTGCGCCATCTTTTGTTTCACAGCAGCATAATTCATTTTTATCTTCAATTGATTTTTCCTTCTAGGAGGTTTTTTCATAGGCAGTCGATGCCTGTAGAAAGACTTTGAGTGGAAACCATCTTTTGTCTGCATTATATTCTTTTTGGCTTGCTTTGATGCCTCGCCCAAAGTTTTAGTTTGATTCAAATTTCTTTCTTTCCCCTCAACTCCTGTCACTGGGGATTTTGCAGATGCACCAGTTTTGATTTCAATGACTCCAGTTGAGATTCTCTGTACCAAAGATGGTCTTTCATTCACATTTGCTGTTGATATTTGAAAGCCTTGAGAGTACATTGAAGTATCATCATCATCATCATCATCATCATCATCATCATCATTCTCGTCCTCCCCCTCCTGTTCCTCCTCCTCCTCATCAACCTCCTCCCATCCTTCTTGCTCTTCTTCATCTTCACCCATCAGCCATCCATCACCTCCAACTTTCCAAGTACTACCTTCATCCACCCACCCATCATCTTCATCCCCCTCTTCTTCCTCAGTTGATCCTCCTTCTAAGAAACCTAACAGAATATTGTCCTGTTTTACACCTTTTTCAGCTCCCACTTTTGAGTTTGCTTTCACTTTCTTTGATCTGACCACCCCTGCAACCTCCGATACATTTTCACTTCCAAGGGTTTCATCTTTATCCCCACTTTTCATCTCCTTTTCCCTAGGAGGCTTCATAACCCTGGGTGACTCAGAAATGATTAAAGTTGCATCCGAGCAGCTTTCGTTCCAAAAATCAACCAAAGTTGAAGTATTTTCTTCTCTTTTCTCAGCAAGTGGTTCATCTTCAACTTCGGTAAGCTCATTTTCTGTCATACTCTCTGTGATATCAATTATTTCATCTAAGTCTAATCCATCTGAGATGTTCCCATCCTCTTCAACTTTCTCTTCCCTTTCCATTCTGTCCAGCTGAGTCATTGTCGGCTCATCATCCAGCTGATCTATTAGATCCTCTTGAAAGTCAAACACTGGAGAAGACATCCTCTCCTCTTTCTCATCAGGTGGACTACCATCATCAGTTTCTGCATCGCTATCTACACAACTCCCCTCTCCATTGAAGAGGATGGAGTACTTTGTCTGAAAACCATTCCCTTTGTCATCTACTTCATTCACTTCCCCAACCTTAACATCATCATCCAAAATAATGTTTCTACTTTCCCCAGACAATTTCTCCTTTGAGTTTTCTTCTCCACTAGAACTCTCCTCATCACTCTCGTCTGCTATGGCAGCAGGTGCCGCTGATGTGGCCAGTTTTTCATCTTCATCATCTTCCTCCCCATCTCTTCTCCTCCTACCTAAATCTTCCTTCCCAAAGTTCTGATTTATGTGCTTCCCACCCTGACCTTGACAAGCTTTGCAATTACTAGACTCACACTTCCCTTTCCTCTTAGCACCCTTAAAATCTGTCCTTTCCTCTCCATCACCTGTTTTCGTCTTAGCTTCTATCCTATCTGTCCTCTTATCTTCCACTCCCATCTTCCTTCCCTTATCATCTTCATCTGGCTTTATCTGAGATTCTTTGCTATTCATTCTCTCTACTCTCTTGGACTTCACCTTAGTTTCCTCCTGCTTGGTCCTCTCAGTTCTTTCATCATCTATCTCCATCCTTTCACTGTCCTCTTTCTTGACAACAGTTGTTTTATCTTTTGCCTCTTTCATTTCAATGTCTTTTATCCCTACTGGTGGTTCTAAATGACTCCCTTTGACACTTTTGCTAAATCCTTCCTTCCTGCTCACATTCCCATCCTCGTCTTCACTATCACTATCACTTTCACTATCACTAACTACAATCAAAGCATTCTTCTTTCTTCTCATCTTTTTCCTCCTCACCTTTATATCCTGCTGCTCATCATCACTAGATATTAAAATAACTTCTGCATCTTCCATCCTCTCGTAATCACTTCCCTTCTCTCCATCTGAAAGAGAACTCTCTTGTCCACTATGCTTTTCACCATCCCCTGTCTCCTTCAACAGCTGCAAAGCTGCATCGTCCTTGAACACATTAGGAGGTTCCCAGTCACTATCACTTTCACTTTGAGTTGAATCCTGCATATGGGTATCATTTACTTTTGGCAGTAATCTGGAGTCTTCTTCTTTCCCTACTATGTGATCTTTATGGCTTCCATTCCCAGAATTCATTGCAGCAACCAATTCATTGCAACTGTTCTCATCATCACTTGGTAGTCGTTTTGTTCTTTTCTTAAAACTGATGACATCACTGCCATCAGAGTCACTATCCGATGCAAGGGATCTCTTTGGAGTTCTTACAGGATAACATGGGTCACTTGACTGTGAAATCAAGCGAACATAGCATGGACGGATATTCAGAATCTTTAGCGTAGCTTTGGATGGTTGGCCTGTAGAAAGAAACATAAATCAAAACCAAACTCACTATAATACAAGAAAGTAAAAAAAAAAGTTCATCACTGGACTCTGAAGATGCACATGATTGATCAGTATGACTCCACTGAGTGATGTACTGTTTCTGCTGGGAAGTGAAATTAAAGTTGACCCAAGAGCTAAAAGGGAACTGCAAACGGCCTCCTAATCAGTAAGTTTTTAAGATTTTGGAATGAATGAAGAAATCCTATGTTCTCGGGTTTCATTTTCTCTTTTTAAGCGTAAAATACTGGTTCCGAGGCCTGGCGTTTGGATACCTTCACTTTGGACATTCAGTAGGCCATACAGGCTTATCATACTGGAGTCAGTGTGCTCTTAGGTTGAAGTAGACATACTTCATTATGCTAGGTGGGCTTCCTAAAATTTTGTACGACCATAGTTACTGATAAATATTGTATAATACACTCGTCTGATGAACCGTTACACTCGTCTGTTAAAATGTTTTAATCCAACTAGTCTAACATTAAGCAATGTGATTGCTACGTGCTTCGCAATTTCGCGGAATTGTTGAGTGTGCTAACCAAGTTACTGTTACTAGTTCAGCCTTCGATTGTGGCACTATTTTAGTTTGGGTAGAGTTATTCTCACTTTAAGGCCCTTCTAATTTAGACAGAAACCTTAATCAAACCTTTCGCAATAATATACACCCTAATTGAAGTCATTACAGTTTGGTAATTGTTCACAAGAGACTCTCGAAGAAATCAGTTTACCCTGTCTGCATATATACAGTATGTATGGAGAGTCCGACAAAAAGGCTCGTGTACTATCAACGTCACGTAGCTGATGAAAACCGGAATCTCAACATAAGCAGTCAATTCGCGGAGTTTCCAAACCAGGGAAAGATATAATAACTATGGTTCAATTCGAACCAGCCACAACCATTTCCCACTTGTGGCTCAATGGCTTGTTTTCCCTACTTCATTGCTTATGCTGAGCACCAAACACACTGGCAGTATGTTCTGTTTTTAATGTCTTCAGTGAAGTGAAGACTGTGCCTCCAAGAGTTACCTGTGTCACCACCAGGCATGAGAGCAGCTCTCACACAACTCTTCACTGGTGTATGATACACTGCAAGTAGATGCCAGAAATGTTAATGGAGTACAACGATGCCCAAACGAGGATGGGGGGGGGGGACATCACCACTCAGAGTGTGACCACAGTTATTGCCAATCTTGGTAAGTAACCTCTGACTATGTACTTGATTTTTTCAAAATGCCATCACTTTTCAGGCATATGATAGAATAGATTTGGACCTCAACAGGAACATACTTTAGTACAATGGGTCTCTTGCACATATTTCAGGGAATTTAACTCACACCTGAATTAGTCCTTTATGGTAGTAACAAGCTACAACAGTAGGATAAGGTACAAACCCTTATATTTTAGCGTCTTGAATCTTACTATTGTAACACCTGCAAGACAATTTCCTAGAAAAATGTCATGGTTTTAAAAAAAAATTCTGAGAATTTAACCAACACTCTACAAAATATTTTTGTCTTTAACTCACCATTTTCATCCAGTAAAATGGTTGTAGAGGACTGATGGACACCAGTTTCTACATTCAACCTTTTCCAAGGTCCTTTGCAAGTTTGTTCTGAAATTGGTACAGGACTAGATCTATTTTTCTTTTTATTTAATGAGTTGTGTGACTTCTTAATTCCATCCCGCTTTTGTGTGGTGGACACAGTTCCATTCTTGACCTTTGTCATTATTTCAAAAATATTCTGCATGTTATCCATGTTATCCTCGTCGTCCTCACTACGCTCTGGGGTTGGGGGTAAATTATTTCCGGAAACCTCTTCCAACTTTCTCGAAGGTGAAGGTGCTGATGGAGACCCTGTGACTTCTTCAGATGGTGCAATCTCTTTCAGGACTTTATCATGATGGGAATTTTTGACATGTGACAATGACCCAGAAACCTTGCTGGATGACTTTGATTTAAATTTAAAACGAGACTTGGATTTTGAAGTGTGTGAGTTGTGTGAACTGGAGCTGAATGCTTCTGTGGAATGTGGTTTGTTTAGATTTTTGATTGACTTCAGTACAACTTTAGGTTGCTTCCTATGGACAGGAGTAGCTATTTGTTCTTCAGGAATGTGAACAGAGGTCCCTTGTGCAGTTTCCAAGCTCCTTTTAACATCTTCCTCTGATTCTTGGCCCTCATCTGTGTCCGATTTCAAATTAATTCCATCTTCCTCAACTTCTTTAGCCCAAGGAGAATTGTTTTGATACAAAGTTAAAATAAGTTTCTTTATACATTTGTAATTAAGAAACCCTGCCTCTTCAGTTTGCATCCCTTTAGAAGAGAAATTTTGCGAAACATGATTTTTACAAGTAAGCAACTGCTTCATGATGTTCATGAACACCTGCTGAGTGGCCTTCTGAGACTCTGTGGGCTGAGGAAGAACACTAGCAAGGGGCTTCCTTGATTTGCTCTTTTTCATTTCATAAAACTTGCACTTTGGTTTTCCCTGGCACATTTTATAGGGTAAGGAAGTAGGCTGATTATGATAATGTCTATGTTGAATGAAGCCCTGCACATGGTATATGTACGTGATGCTGTAATCAATGTCTGTTGCACGAAGTTCCCGATGGCCACTGAGAGACTCCGCCCAAGGTAGTACCCACGTAAAACGCTGGCACAGCTCTGAGGGATTTGAAGTTGACTTCCTAATAAAGGTAGAAATGAATGAGAAATTTTGTGAGTGAATATTGACCTTTCATTCCAAAACTTTGCTTTTCCTTTAAACTGATTATAAACAAGAATCAACAAAACATTGAAGAGGTCTTTTAAGTGAGAAAAAATGTCAAATACTGTTGAATGGGAAATTTGTGAATTTGTTCAGGTAACAAATTTCAAACAGATGTAAGACTAGACAGCTTTTCTACATGAAGACCAATCCCAATCAGACCCTGATAACAGATCATTTTTCGTTAGTTTTAACTCAAAGTATGAATGTGGTTCAGAATTATAAGGTTCTGGACAACTTTTATTTCACAAACTCTGACAGCCTCTGAAATTATGTGAATGTAGATTGGATATTTTAGTAGAGTTTTTTTTATTAACGAAGATTCTGCCAGAAACTCAAGTAAGGGGGGTTGACTACCGCTGAACCCCAAATTCAAATTGGTGCTGTCATTAGCCAAAGTTAAAGGTGATTTCAGATGGAAAAGGGTTTCAAGGCCCCTACTGTATAAGATGTAAACTTGAAAGGCTATGTCATTATGTAAATTAAAACATTGCTTCTTTTTAAGTTAGAAACCCGGATGTTGACAATTTTTTAATTTTTATGGAAAATTGGAAATGAAAAAAGGGGGGGGGAATTTTACCTGCCTTCTCCTAAAAAGGGGCCCCTTATCCCTTCTGATGCAAACACTGCTAAATTAAGTGTTTTGGTGAACTTGGCCATTTTGTCCTTCTGTCTTTAAGTTCTTAAGATGTGTCAGCAGATAAAACCATTACAGTTTCAATTTACAACAACTTTGACAAAAGCACTCTGCCACCAATTCTCCTTTTTGGCTTTTTTTTTGTCTTCAAATTTAATGACTGATTTTGTCATCATTACCAACGTGCTTCCACAATGTAAACGCTTAGCTCCCAACATTTCAGAATTTCAAACAGGGATTATCAGTTTTACGGAGTGTAATGGCATGTGCTCAAAGTGCATATGGCAAGCTGATAAATGGGTAGGTGCACTTCTCAGTGACACTGGTGGGGTCCTGAGGCAAAGCTAGAATAGAGGGTTGCCACTTAGATGCACAGGTTTGGTTTCTTGGGATTTTAGATACTTCAAGAGATTATATCACGGGATACATTTCAATAGCAAAAATAGTATAATATTTGCAGTCATGCAGTCCCCAAAATGCACCAATATGACACAGCTGCCTCTAATGTTCAGTTAGGATGAGTACAGTACAGGTTTTACAGCATATAAAGTGCATGAAAGTCTAAGTTTTAAGACAAAGGGTAGCACTTTTACACGTGTTACACCTGATGGCAGGATATAAACACACCTTAAACAGTGTGCTATGTGCCACCAGCGCAGCGCTCAGATGTTTTGTTATCAATTGACCTGAGAAGAGAGGTCATGAATGCACATGAAGATATAAACTTCACACTCATCTATTCCCAGAATTTTTTAGAGACAAAGATGAAAATATTCAGTCCAGAAAACATTACAGCATTTCATGAAGTATGGCTTCCATTGTTTTGCATTTATCCAGCATCGAGTTAGTGAGTAAGATGAGATTTAACGAAACACCAACACTTATGTGTTATATAGTTAACTCGATAAAAGGTTTAAAGTTAAATTTATTTTCAAGCATGGTTCAAGTGCAAATTTGGTTTCCCCTTAGGCACCATAGATAAATTTCGCTATGCATCCAACTGCAGTCAAAAGTAACTGCAGTTTATCTGTACCGCGGCTGGACATGGATGAATAGCGCTATTGTTACAATGCTGGTGAGCTGCTCTCCCTTTGACAGAACTCGTGAACAAAGCTTTCCAACTGCAGCCGGCTGCCCGTGCTTTGATATAGTGACTTAATCCCTTTACCCCCGCGACACAATGGGGTAATGCATCTGCAGTCAACCGGCTTAAATTTCTGCAAGCTTAGCCACGAGAAGTAGGAAGACCCGTTAATCATGTGTCTGCGTAGCACCTGTGTGGCTGCCGCCGCTTAAGCTGGATTTTCGTAGCGATGAGCTGAACGAAAAGACTTCGTCTGCTCTGCGGGGTAGTTCATCATATGAGAACTATTAACTACTGTTTATTTTTTCGTGGAGTGTAGATTCCGTTTTTATAAAATGATATTCGCTTTAGGTGCCTTATCCAAATTATGCTATGCGATTTTCCCCGGGAGAACGGCAAAGACTGCCTCACAAGTTCAAATAAAACGGACAGATATATGACAGAAGAAAAAATACCTCTATCACACCTTTGTCTTTTTCATATTTCAATTTTTGAACGTTTTCTGACTCAAAAAGCAATCATGCTTACTCAATCTTGAGGCCGTTTGTGTTACTTCTTCCAAAACATAAGTTAAAAATATCAACCAATCACAACTTTTATTTACAGTATTCTCTTGCACGTCTGAAAATTACGTCACACTAGTGAAATCTGCATGCTCTAGTGTACACGCGAGTTAGCATTTTTTTCACTGACAAGCTATGTACGTTCATTTGCTAACACCCCACGCTATCGTAACCTTATTAGGAAGTCGCGTACCCAGGACTACTACGTAGGTTCATTCATGAACACCCTGCCATTGAGGTTGGGACACCCTTCAAATTCCTGTCCGAAAAAATGTCTCCATCAACGAAGGTAAACGGCACTATTTTGGTGCTGACACGATAAAGAATTTTGCTTAGATCGTTATTTTTTCCAAGCAATTTGTTGGTAGTCGCGTTTTATTATTTCATACATGACACGAGGATATTTTGCTTCGTGGTGAAGAATAAAACCAACAATCTAAGTGTCTTAAATTATTCCTCAATATTTACGAAATCATTTCAACTGGATAGATCAACACGGGCATGCCGGGTACTTAGTTGGCCATGTGCACAAATATATACATAGTAGGCTTTGCTTGCAATGAAGATCTCAAATCTGATTTTTTTTTATTATCTAACAATAACACAAGTATCTGAAGTGGTTGAGATGCAAATTAATTGTTAATATTTTTATGTCTTGTAGGGAGAACCAACATCACACTTTTACGTGCCAAAAATTGATTTGAAAAATTAGAAACCAAAAAAAAAAAGAAAAATCGGGACAGGCACGCAGAGGGAATCGATCCCGGGTCGTAGTAACAAAAGACGTAATTAATACCGTTACACTACCAGCAGAACCGGGAAAACGAAGTGTACAAAATATATGAATACTTGCAGCATTCTTGCAAGATGTCTGAAAGAATTTTCTAATTCTCGCCAATGTGTGCAACGTTTGTGCTTGTGAAATAATTTTGATTTCTCAGGACGTGTTTGGCCATCATTTTGTAAAGTTTTAGCCCCTCCCGAAATGGTCTATTTCTATAAAGAAATTGGCCCTACGGCCCTCTGTCTATCGTCAAGGCCTGGTTTTCATGGTATACACTGAAGCAATTAAGGTAGCGTGCTGTATTGAGCAGGAGACGCAACTTTGTATTTTAGTATTTAAATCGTTAGTATACGCTGGGCCGGCTTGGTTTCAGATGCTTGCTATGTTATAGCAATTAACACCCTGATGGGGATCCGGGGAGAGGGGGGAGGAGAAGCTGTGGTGTCTTACAAAATTATAGAAATTAGAATGAAGCTAGTAAAATGAGACATAAACTGTGGAAAACCCACATAGCAAGCTGCCGTCGGGCCGCCGTCGGCTAAGCAGCGGCACGGCGGCAGCGGCAAGCCGCTGGTTTACCGCCAGTGGCCCGACGACGGCGAAAAGGTGGCATGCCGCCGGCGGGCTAATGGTGGCATGCTTCCGACGGTCCAACAGCGGTGAAAAGTCGGCATGCCGCCGGCGGATATTTGGCGGCATGCCGCCGGCGGTCAGACGACGGCGAAAGTTCGGTATACCGCCGGTGGGATTGTGGCGGCAAGCCGGCGGCGGTCCAACGCCGGTGAAGCGTCGGCAAGTCACCGGCGGGTGCATGGCCGCATACCACCAGCGGTCCAACGGCGGCTGTTAGTTGGCAAAGCACCGAAAGTATTGAGACGATGTGTGCTTCCTGTAGATGGACCTCTTAACATCTTTTAGTATCTTTACTTGGGTTGTAACTCCGATGTAACTCAGCTAGATTGGGGGGGGGGGGGTGGCCCACATTAAACTGGTGCTCCTCTCTAAAATCATTCTCTCCCCTGATTGCTTTTAAAAAAGGGACAAAGGCAGCCACCTCGAACTTAGTTCAATCATTAGCTATCCAACAACCCCAGTAGTATATCCTCCACGCTATTAATTAATAATTAAAATTGCATATATCAAGAAGCTAAATTTCAAATACAAAAAATATTGTCAAATGATTCACAAGAGCCATTAATGAGACAGGATAGTCTACTGCAAAAATTCAAGTAGGGGGTGACTGCAATTTTTCTGAAAAATAATTACTTCTTCCCACTTCGATCCGTTCCTCTTCTTATAGCTGTGTGCAGGGAGGAGGGTGGGCCATTGGGCCATGTTCATTCCCCTCACAAACGCCAATTTTTTTAGATCTTAATTATACGTAATTTAGTACAAATTTTACTTCAAAAGGTAGGTAGCATATGTGGCACCAGCTGGCATATGTTAGAACATCTTATTTCTCAAAAACATTCAAAGAGGATGGATTGTCTCTTTATACCCCACCCCCCCCCCTGGACTGATGTCAATTGTATTTTCAGTCCCTAAAATATGCAAATTTTGTTACACTCGCAATTTTACTTCAAAAAGGTATCAGGCTAAGGTGGCACTCGATTGCATCTAAGGACAACTAATTTTAAAAAAGAATGTTCAAAGGGGAAGGGGATGGGCAATCAAATTCCTTTTTGTTTTAGTTCCTAAAATAGGCCTTTGCAAATTTTGTAAAAAACTTAGCACCAGATGGCATGTAAAGACACCCCAAAAATTGTTAAAGAAGAGGGAACCCCTCCCCTTAAATCCTTCCCCCACGCCGGCGATCACTCAGCATACCGCCATGTTAACCCCCCCCCCTATTAATAGAATTACAGCTCTATTGTTACTAAAGTATGGCTATGTATTTTTAGGAAAAATTGTTGGCACTATGGTGAAGGGGGGTGGCCCAATGCCCCCCCCCGTACGCCACTGGCTGAAAAGCAGGCATTGTGAAGAAAAAGTCGCCCACACTTCTCCATTAAAGATATTAGCGCGAAAAATCTGGAAGAATTGTCTGAAACAAGCGGTATAACAGGTAAACAAGAGCCCAAGGGCACTATGGTTCCTTGCATTAAAGATGATATTGTATTAAGGTAGTCCCAAGGTAAGGCATAATTTGCACCTTTAACCCCAATGACTTTTGGCCATCACCCAAAAACATAGGGGCACATTAAATTTCAAAATCATACAAGCACTTGCCGTTTGAGAGAAATGGAACACTAAACTTTTCAAACTATCACACTGCACACTGCCCACTTCCATGCGACAAATACATTCACCACCTTTCACTAAAATGTCATTTACTTGAGTTTGGGGTAGTATAGGAGGTTAGTTAATTGCCTTTTTGGTCAATCTCAACAATTCAAATCCAGACCTTAAAAAGAAGTCACAAAGGTCAAATACAGTCAAAGTAGATCAAAACTGATTTTAAATAAACACAGTCTCTTCTGCACCAAAGAAATTTAACAGTCATCTGGTCATTCCTGACCACCAAAATTTATGATGGATGACTAGAAATTATGTCATGGTTGTCCTTTAGACTACCCAATGTGTTTGCCTGAAAAGCAAAAATAAGGAAAAGCCCACAATTCTGCTACTAAAGGCAGCCCGATAGTGATTTATTACCACCAATTACTTCTTCACAATTTGGCTAGAAGACCAAGAAACAAACATAGCTCTGTAGAATCTAATAAATGACTTTCAACTTGACCTTTTAACCTAAAGAGGGTGTTAGAAACAGCATTGTAGTCCCTAGGGTAAAAGGAGAGGTAAAGAAGAGAAACTGCTTTTCATATTTATTAGCTTGCACTGTGAATAACTTTATTCAATACTGTATGTGAGGAAAAGGTTGTTTTTAATAATAATTGCATTACTGTCCTGATTGTTAACTAAACTGATTTTAGACTGAGATGGGGTAATAATTATTCTTTTGTTTTATACATTGCATTTGTCTAAAGGCATTAAACTTCAGCTGGACTTTTAAACCAATTGAACAAAGACCCAAAGAGTCTTCACGTGCACTTTACTTAGCCGAACAAAACTTTCCATTATTTCCACTATGTTACTTGGTTATTGAGTAATTGCACCACATACCTGGCATTGCAATAGGCCTACATATGACCTACATGTACACACTAGCCTGTCATTTAAATGTCAGTAACTCAAGTAACGAACATTGTAGGAGGGTAGTGTAATAGCCTTTTTGGTTCGTCTGATCAAGACAAATCTTGACGTCACAAAAAAGTCACAAAAAAGTCACAAAGGTCAAAAGGTCAAATGAGGTCAAGTGAGGTCAAGGGGGGTCATCACGTGCATTTCACTTAGACGAACACAAATCTCCATTACACCACCCCTCTAAAATGTTTCAGTGGCAAGATATCAATAAAACATTACTTTTTGACCTTTTGACCCTTTCCAATTATTTTGGTTAATGTACCAACATTTTCACCTCCTACCAATCTAACTTATCCTAAAATGATGCCACTGCTTGAACAACAGATACTGAGTTACAGCTACTAACAGAAATTCAGTTTTTGGCCTCTGGTGATCACCAGTGACCTTTGACCTCCACCAAAAACGATAGGGCACATCTACTCCACAACATCTACATACATACCAAGTTTGAAAAAAATTGATCACTCGGTTATTGAGTTATCGCACCACATACCTCGCATTCCAATCCGTCACATACACACACACACACACACACACACACACACACATACATACGCCAAGGTGACTGCATAGGTTCCTTTGTTACACAAGGAACCAAAAATACATGAATATGTATTCTACTTTATGTTCCAATTTATGTGAACATGTAGGCAACGTCAACCACCACCTGACATTCTGGATTTTTCCAGAATTTTGTTAACGTATTTTTTTGTTGTTGTTGTTAATCTTTCCTGTCTCCGTTAAGTCCACTCGACGGCATAGTGAAAGCGGGAGGAGGAGGGGGCCATGTGGTTCATTACTTCTTGAGATAGTGCCAGGGTGTATTCGTTTGTATTCGCTCGCGGTGTGAATGCACCAGCGAGCGTTCAAACGCCCGAGCATTGAACGCTCGAGTCGCCATCCCTCGAAACGCTTTTTGTGTGGAAGCGCCTGTATAATTCTCTAACTTATTTTAATTTTATTCCCGATTTTTGAGAAACCAGGCAAAACTAATCGTCTCTTCAGCACTACGGCCTCGTATCAAGTTTTATTAAAGACATATTTTTTACATTAAACACTACATCATACATGACAGTTGACGCACTAACAGACTTTACTGATAAAACTACCCTGGATATGCAAGGCTGCTAGATTTGGCTAAATGCCAACACCGTGCAGCAGGTCTGGCCTGGGCGCTCAGGCTGGGCTACCTCAATTTAACGTATACGTACAGTCTATGCGTGAGCAGACGACCGTTTTTCACTATAAAGATTGTATTGGGATAGAGGCTACACCTTTGTGCACATAACTAGCGCAGTGTGCCAGTGTACGTACGTACAATGCAAGCGCACCTACGTACGTACCTACAACGTGCGTGCGAATCTGCGCTGCACTATAAACGTAAACATACAATATATCCTGTATATAGTATGTGTATCTAGTACGCTGATAAACAAAAACATAATATCGACTCGACACAGGCCTGTTGACATTTTGGTGTCGTAAATTATTTGGATAATACTTGTCTCAATTCATCTTAGTCTGAGTACACGGCAGCCGAAAGCTTTTTGCAAGGTAATCTACGTTTTGTTTTCAAAAGGGTGTTAAAAAATTATACTTATTGTGCCTAATTTGTTATAGTTTGTTCCAGTGAAGTGATGACTTTGTTTACTCAGTATACAAGCCGTCAGCCCGAACCATCACTGAGCAGAGCCTAACATGATTAGGCTAGGCTAACGTGAAGGCCTACGTTACGTAGAGCCTAACGTTATGGGCTCAGTCAGTGCTGTTGTTCGTGTTCATGAATCATGTACAGCCTAGCCTAGGCCTAGCATGGAAAGAGTTATCCTTTCGTTAGACCTAACTTAGGCCCTAATTATTAAACGTTACTGAGTACGGCTTGCTTAGTATGACTTGAGCTAGGCTGTGAAGAAATGATTAAAGTTAGACTTAATCTGCGCAGTTTGTAAAACTGCAGCATGCATAACGTTAGGCCTAGGCCTAGGCCCTTTGATGTAGCCCACTATAAATATTGACACAAATGAAGTCCTACTCCTTGACTGTAGGGTATGTAGCTTAGAGTTAGACCTAGCCTAGTCTCAGGCCTATATTCATATGAGTGGGCTAGCCTAGGCCGAGGCCAAGCTGCAGAACAATTAAGTTTTATGCTTTGCTTTGGATAATGAGGATTTTAGGACATTTTATTGGACTTCCTGAGCCTTTGCTGTTCAAGTTAGCAGCAAAGTTTGGACTTGCAACTTGCAAAGGCCTACAGCATAACTTGAAAAGTGTAAGAAGTCAGGCAAAGGGTAGTTTTTGAAGTGTTATGCTTCCTTGGAGTTTTAAGACAAGGGTGCTGCATTATTTGGGCCTAACGTATCCTATGCCTAAGGAGTTTGACCAAACTTTTCCTTCAAG
This sequence comes from Holothuria scabra, assembly GCA_037179385.1. Classification (NCBI taxonomy): domain Eukaryota; kingdom Metazoa; phylum Echinodermata; class Holothuroidea; order Aspidochirotida; family Holothuriidae; genus Holothuria; species Holothuria scabra. The sequence goes on from CM074197.1 coordinate 27,879,416, forward strand.
TTTGTAATGTAATGGTTGTGACATTCCTTTTGTATTAACAGAGAAACTGTAATTTAATTTCAGGGATGTAAATGCATGGAATCAGCTTACCTGCCTGAACACAATGGAATATTAAAACCCGTTCAGCCTTATCAAAATGTCATACTACAGAGCAAACTGAATTAAAGGCCATCTGGGCTTCAGGACTAATGTGACTGACAGCTGCAAATTATGTATGCAGCTGGTATGGTCATAATGATTGCTTATGGATGGACCTTTGTGCAAACATCCAGCAGATTTTTTCAAGTGCAATTGAAAACACCATTATTCATGAATACTTAACTGTTGCTTTTGAAGTGGTTAGCATCATAGTTTATCCACAATCTCTCCCAATTACTTTTTGAAAATATGCACAGATCATCGGCATCACAGTCTTTAGGGTGTTTCAATTTACAGTCACTGTCAATGTGATTGTGGAATGGGTTCATATTGTTTGAGAGAACTTTGCAGCATCTGACCGTATTGTAAGTAGCTGATCTCACTATGTCAATGAATTTTCTCTCGACCTCAAAATCATACAAAGTGCACAATGTATTGCTATCTACCACAACACCATTATAATTTCAGCCTCAATCATCGTTTTTTCAACAACCCCCGCCCCATTTTTGCCCTTCCTTCCCCATTGCACTTGCCTATACGGTAGTGCGGTATTTTTGTGTACAGTACGTCAAATTTACAAGCAAAAACTCCAGCTGAATTTTATTTGACTTGATTTGCTCCCAGCCTAATCTGGCAGTTCACTTGGAATGGCAACCATTGCAGCTGGTGCATCCCTACCCTTATATATATTGTTAAATTAAAAGGGGCCTAGTAAAACAGAATGTCAATTGTTTTATTTACAAGACTTTCCTTTATGACGTATCATATGATACATAATATATGCAAACTGAAATTTGGCTGCAGCTCCACAAAACAAAGTATTTTAAACTTTTCTTTTTTATGAGACAACAGGAAACATGATTGCATCACATATGATGTTTTAGTTGTTCGCCTTAACTTTCACCTGTGGCACTGTATAATTAACCCCTTTTTCATCTTTGTCACCATTTTCGTTTCAGCGTCAGCCTCACTCAACCGGTAAAATCAGAAAGGAAAACTCTAGGACAACTTAGTAAAGTTGATGAATAATTTCAAAGTTTAAATGCACGATGCAAGGTTTAATGCACTGGTTACTTGTCTGCAATAATAAAACACAGATTCCAGAAGGATATAACAGCATCAGGCATCTCAACTTAACTGGATTTCATGGAGATTTCTTTTATTTTATCACGCTAGGCAAAGAAAATTTGTTGTACCACAATCTGAAGTTAAAGGACAACTTTTGAAATTTGAAAACAATAACTGAGCAGTGTCCATTCTTGCTTCTCTTGGTGAAATTTTAGTCAGATCAGAATTGATTTATGGAAGTTGTAAGAAATGGTGACTATTGGGATACTGCACTGAAATCGCCACCTCATCATGGATAATTGTGCCAGGGTATAGTTCTATGTCCACCACGTTTTGTTTTACATATTGTGTTGAAGAAAATGACAAATGGAAGGTGCTTTGCTTTGTACCCCTTTTTCCTCAATCATATGAGGCATGGTAAGGAGGAGCTTTTGTGTGTGTGTTTGTTTCAATATTTTGTTTTATTTTGCGCTGTGCTGCTATTTTTTTTTTAAATGCAAGGCTTTGTAGAGATATGCATGTTTGCTGGCTAAAATGAAAACTTTCATATAATGACTAATTCCATATGCCAGGGCTATAAATAAGACAAAATTACAAGGAAAAATTACTGCTAGTTAATCTTTAAGGGCACATTTCTTCTTATTTAAAGGGACCCATGACAAAGAGAAGATTTTTTGTTATGAGGGCCAATATGTTGGTATTTTTTGGAATGACACAACGACCACTGGACTTATAAATTATGTCATTTTGAAGGGTATGAAGCTTAAGTTGTTGCTAAAAATAAAACGTTCATAGCCTTTTGGCCACCAGTTCACTTCAGCCTTATGATAGCATGAAAAATCCAACCTTGAACATGTGACTTCCTTTTCTTTAAAGGGCCAAACCTCTCACCCCAAACTACAATTTTGATACCGGGGTACCTAAATTCTCAATTGGCACAGCTCTTTGATTGACAGCTAATTCAAACAATGCAGAGTGGCAAAGCTTATATTACACAGCATGAACGGTACTGAGAGTGTTTTGATTATATAAATTGAGTTTTTCTATACTCACCCTGAAGCAATAAACTGAGATTGTGTCTGGATGAGGATGAATTTCAGACAATTGTGGGAGGGGCTTCAGTAAGAAGGTTAGGAGAATTGGTACCATTTGGGGTGAGAGAACTGGGCCTATAATTGCAGAGGTTTCTGCGAAGATTAAAATGAGTTTGTTACAGTTGTCGCTCATTATTTAAATATTGATATTCTTGTAAAGTAAACAATTTGTATTGACTTGCAATGGGGCACTAAGCACTTTTCTGATTTGTTTGTTAATTTTTTGAAATAAATTATTATTCTCTACAACAACATAGGTTTCCACTGTCTTGGGCCCGGGCTTTCGTGTCACACTAAGTGGGGAATGAAAGAAGTGTGCATTTCTCAAAACAGGGAGAGATACATATGTGGTGTATCCATAAAATTCCTTTCACCCCCATTCAATGTCCTTCTCATATTTTATGCAAATGGAGAGTGGTACGTTTGAATGGAAGTTAGGTGTTGATTGATCGTGTGACAGAAAGTGGTGGGCCTACTCAAGAAAGGATCAAGTAGTAAGCTCAATCAAAGTTTGAAAATAGATGTCATTTTGCAAAGTATGATTTCTGTATCGAACTTGTATGAAATTTGAATATTAAAGGCTAACAAAGTAGTTTTGATGCGTGAAATAAACAATTTGTAACAAAAGATATTCAAGGTCAACAAATTCTAAAGGGTTATTTCCCAATCAGAATGTTAAAAACAAAATCATGTTTTTTGACAGTTGCTAGCATTTCCGCTTTAAAACTTCTGGAGGACACTTTTATCGAGCTATCAAAAGAAGAATATTATACCCAACATAATCAGCCTAGAGTTTTTATAAGCCTTTGTTGATATTTGATACAGGCTTTAAATGTGCTAATTCAAGTTAACTTACGGAAAACATTAACATAGCTTCATTTCTTCATATTTATATCTGTCATTGGAGGCAAGGGGTAGAAACACTGGCAAGGAGAATCAGACAAAATTTACGAAATAATTGTTGCTGATTTCCTAATTTAATCTTATCTTTCTGTAAGGCGTTTGGAAATGGGGTGAACTCAAATAAAGTTTCCTCTGTATGTTTGAAATATGAAGTCATATTTCGTTCTTGTTTTTAATGCTTCAAGTTGTGTTGTTGGCAAGAAATTTTTAACAAATAGTTCTATACAATCATTGTAAGTCTAAAATGACAATCTTCTAAAACTAAGTTTTCCATCCCCAAACATTAACCTTTGTACTCGAACAGAAACTCTGTGAAGGTGTAAATACTTCTGTTTTCATCGATTAGATTTCCATCTAAACATTTAAAGATGCTACCTTTTTAAACAAAGCAAAGAACAAAGTATCTCAAAGAAAGTCAGGTCGATTTATATTTAGGAATCCTTTCCCATCCTTACGTCTTTCAATTCATAGAAGAGATAATGAAAACATTTCTAAAAGACCCGCCAGAAATGTAATTTTAATTACCAGAACCGATACCCGAGGTACGCGTATAATACCTCATATAGCCGCCGTTTGACCGGCTGTAACGCCGTGGTTGGCCCACCGTCGGTCCGACTGCGGTAGATAGATGGCAACCGACGTCGGGCCGCTGTTTTACCGACCCTGTTTCCCGCGGTTGGCCCTCTGCTGGGCCGCCGGTGGGCAACAGGCAGTAACCGCCGGCAGGCCGCCGTCGGACCGATGGACAAATCTACGTCGGCCCACTGGCGGTTGCCGCCGTTTGCCCGCCGACGGTGCCACCGTCGGCCCGCCATCGTTCTGCCGTCGGCTTGCTATCAGGGAAAGAATGGTTGTCAGCATATACAGGTCTGCAAAAGTTGAGGGTCCACAACACTCTTAATTAAGCCCCCGCGCATCCGCCCCCTCCCCACACACTACACATCATTTACAGCCAGAAGGTTTAATTATGGTTGACTGCCTTGTTTGAGAGTTTGATTATAGTACAGCCGCGGATCCAGGGTTTGGAGAAAGTGGGGGGCGGAAAATTTTGGAATTGAAAAGGGCTTAGAGACCATTTTCGAGCATCTGAGGGTTACATTTCCTCAGAACATAATTCGGGTTGACCAAAGACAGCTAGGTAAAGAAAGACAGGTAAAGTATCAGTTGAGGACTATTCGCGTATTTCATCAATATTAAAGTGTAAAATAAACGGAGGATCAAGTTTTTTATTATCATGTGATTTGAGAACATCCTGTAATATTTGTCTAGGTTACTAGAAATTTCTTGGGTTTGGATAACTCTTGGAGCGAGTCGATTTGCATTGGCTGATAGCGGTGTTGCTTTGGAGAAATTTACAACACTTCGGAAATGGTCTGAACATTTTATTTTGTTCAATTTCGTCACGGGAACTCGGGAAGTGTCTCGTGAACAATTAAAACGGTTTTGTGCTTTTAACATTTTTTTTCAAGATTTTAGGAAAGGAATCGGGCTACGCGGAATGGAGGATCACGTGGGAACATCTTACGAGGGCTTGCCCCACTGTCTAATACAGTTGACGGGAACTTCAGTCGGCGGCGCGGATTCGGGAAGTCAAGTAAAGGAAGATAACCTGGCCGTTCTAGAAGGGTGTGCTATGAGACAGGAGGTTGCAGTCACGATCTGCTGATGCTTATATCAGGCCTGAAAAAAAATGTTTGGTCGCCGAAAAATAGGGGCGCGGGAGGCGGGTCCCCCCCCCCTTGGATCGGCACCTGTACATAGTACAAAGGTTTGAACCAACCCCATAAAGACATAGAGTCATGATAATATTTTGCAATGGCACCACGTAACACTAATGTATATGGGAGAATTTGGTTAGTTTTCACAGGCTGCATGCAGACCACCCTGTCAGTAAAATATGCTGCTGCATGCTTTAAAACATGTTCTAGAGCAAATAAAATATTGTTTGGAACTTGAGAATAAATAAAAGAAAGAAAACAGCTTTCAAATCGAAGATAAACGTGTAGGATAGGTTCACAATATACATAGTTGCTATACGTTAGGCAATGGCAAAAGTACCAAGACTTGCTGAAGAAAATTACATCGTCGTGAAAAACTTTACACCCAAAGCTCACAAATGTATCGCAGATTGCTGTATGAGGGTCTTTTACACATGGCTTGTGAATAGTTTTGGTGTTCTTGGCCACGTGGAGTTTTGTCGACCCTTTCAGTAGGCCTACTCGATCCTGCTTTGTGGATGGAAGCGGGCGATATTTGAGCAGATACGTGTCGACATAACAGACTTCGTACGGTACCAGATCGCGATCCAGTTGCACTCTTTACAGTTGCTCAGAATGTTTTTTTTTTCATGTTTTTGGTTGTCATTACGGGCGATTTTTCATGACAAAAAAACAAAACGTTCCATTATCTGGAATAAAACGTTAATATGTAGTTGTGTAGCAGAAGTGGAATCCAAACGTCTCAAGTACCAAATACTTTCAGTACATGTGCAACGTCTTAAGCAAACTTTGCTCCGCAAGTGTGAGCTAATACGACTGCAGTCAACTACCTGTAACTGCAGGCGGGCGTGTGCTATTGAATTGCCAGTTAACCGCGAGCAAGACGCAGTTAGCTGCATAGCAAAATTTATCTATGGTGCCTTAGTCGCCTCTAAGTCTTATGACAGGCGGGAAACAATGTAGGCACCTCCAGCCCACAGGGTATTACACAGAATGGAACCAAACTAAATATAATCACAACTTGCAAGAATGTAATTTCAAGACCATGCGGCAGTTTTCTTTTCAAACCAAACACCTAAACCTGGAGAATATTCAGAAAAATGACAAAATTCCATTTTCCTGCCTTGTTTGGTTCTCTTTTCCCTCGATCATTACTGTTGCATCAAAACTTCTTCAACCCTTTTGAAATATGATTGAAAATGAACCCAAAAGTAAAATTATCTTGAACTGATTTAAAATTCTTTACTTGCCTGCTTATTTTCTCCAGAAGAGACTTCCAAACTCTGCACTGGATGATGGAAACAAAAACGTGGTCCTGGGGTTCCTGCACTTTTAACCACAACGATTGTTTGGAAGATTTTAACAACACCACAAAACAGGATAGTTTTAGAAGGAATGACTTTTCAGAGTCTGTTTAAAAAATAGAATAGAAAAAAAGATAAAAAGGCAAAGGCTTCTAAGCTAACAACAGTCTGGTAGACAAATAGGTGGTGAATCACAAGACTTTTAATTTACTCCCCCCCCCCCCTCCCCACACGTGTATGTTACATGAGCAGGGAAACTTGCCATTCCATAGATGGTAGCAGCAAGCATCAAATGTTTCACATGACTTCACATTGTTTCTCACGCAGTATATTGTTCTATGGTTAACAAACATTTCCTGCTTCACACTAATTTTTGGAAGTTGGAAAGTGGTTGTGTTAGCTTACTCTGAATTTTTTGACCTTTCAAGACACATTAAGAGACCCAAAACAGCTGCAACATTAGTGCAACATGTTTAACAACTTAGGCAAATTACAGTAGCCTACCAGTGAGGGGGGGGGGGGGGTGGTGGGGATGTGGCGGGGGGAGGTAGCAGCAAACTAAGCGCAAAGGAAAATTATCTGGGCAAGAACTTTCTAGTGGCAAGAATTCTTTCAGTCAGGTCGAAGGGATCATGACGACTTTCTAAGCTTATTAGCTTTTCCACCCGAGTCCCGACTTTTTATCCAAAAAGTCGGGGTATCGAATTTCTACCCGACTTCCGAGTTTGGTAATAGATCGCCTTTCTTCTCTGAAAGATTATCTGGCAGGAGCTGGCACAGTGGTGTCAAATGTACACAACTAATTAATTACATTTAGCATGCTAGTATAGCTACCTACAGTGTGCATCGTGCGTACGTACGTAGGTACGGAGTTCCGATGTATTCATCCGCCGGTGAGTAGTTTTCATGGTACTCAACACAAGAGTATTCAGGCCTCGAATTTCACCGCGACCATGGCCGCGGTTGCCCCTACAATTGGTCTCGGTGCCCTGCAATTTTCAAAAGAGTTCGCGGCCAAATATGGCCGCAAGGGCCGTCTGACTATGGATCCAGTGCCTCCCGACATCACAGCCGATCGTTAGTTTCATGCCACTACAAATGATATATTCCAGCCGTAACTTTTCCAGAAAATATGCTCTTAAATTACGCAAACTTTCAGTAGTTGAGTTTCATATTTGGATTTGAAAACCACATGTTGTGAATGTGATTTAAAATCACATTCACGTCACATTCACGTAAAACTTGTGGTTTTCAAATCCAAATAGCGAGCTCGGAACACTGATCTGAAATGTGTTCGTAAGTACTTTGCAAAACAAATTGAGCTGGCAAGAATTCTGCGTAAGGCACCTGCAAAGCGGCGTCTCGGTGGCTGAGACCTCCTCCTTTGCATTAATTAGATTTGTAGTAGCAATTAAGCGGACGAAAAATATTTGTCCACTAAGCTGGTTAATCCGTAAGAACACACTACACAGGCACAAGAGGCTAGGCTCGATTATTGTTATATGGTCACTTGTTAGGCTAGCGTACAAGAGAAAAGCAAAGGGACTGAAGAAAAAAATACCACATCGTAAATTTACTCGAGCATAATGTACGAAAATGTTACAGAGGTCTTAGTTTACTTGTTTTACACATTCGTCGTTGTTATTTTTGTGAAATGAGTGTAAAGTTGACAAGTTTTGATACCCTTGAATTTATGAACGATGTCAGAAAGTGTAGCCAACACATTTGACACTACAGTTAGTGTACATAACAGAACGTCATTACTGCAAGTTACAGTACAGATAATACTGAAAGTTTTTGAGCTTTACTTCGTTAGAATTTTGAAAATGCAGTTTAGCGACTTGGAAGCCTCGGGTGGGCGTACAAATTCAAAAATTACGCACTTAAGAGTTGCTTAATTAGTTTGAACCCTGCACAATGATAGAGGGTTGGCTTTTTTGGGGGGGGGCAGATTCTTTTCAGGAGCACAGCTGTTATTTTTTCCTTGTCACATTTTTGTAACATAAATTCCTAACGCAAAAGTTTATTTTTTTGGAACAGTAATGACAATGAAAAGATATTTTGAACTTCTATCATAAGGAAAGTGAAGTACTTGTAGGGAGGGGGTGGGGGAGGAGGATAGATGAAAGGTAGGCCAGGGGAGGCCGGTGGAAGTGTATATGTTATACCCTTCCCGGGTATGAATCAGTTTATGATTGAGAGTGGTAAAAGTGGCTAGACTGGCAAACTTGGACTGGCTTGAAGATGAGTTTCTCACCCATGTGACTTTTACAGGCATGGTAAAAAAATTCGTTAATACCAGAGATTTAACATGGGAAATTAAACACCCCAACCTCTATCATGATTACGGAGAGTGTCAGTGTGGAGTCATCTGGTATCTTCTCTTTCGTATTGCTTATGCCATTGTCTTACACAAACAGGGGTCGTTTCCACAAAGAGTTACGCACAATCTTAAGTTTGATTCACCATACTTAAGCCAACAGTAAATCAAACTTACGATCGTGCGTAACTCTTTGTGGAACAGGCCCCTGGTTATTTAATTTGTACTATGACCTCCATTTCTGATTCCTGCTCTAATTGGCAGCATTACTATGAACTAGCTATATACTATAGAGATTTGTCCCTGACATATACTTCAACTGCTAGGTGAACAGTGTTTATAAACATGACCACCACCCTCCCCACAACAGTCTTAAAGGGCCAAACCTCTCACCCCAAACTACAATTCTGGTACGGTATACCAAAATTCTCAATTGGCTCAGATCTTCGATTGACAGCTAATTCAAACATTGCAGAGTTCCAAAGCTTATATTACACAGCACGAACGATACTGAGAGTGTTTCGATTACATAAAATGAGTTTTCTTTACTAAACTTGAAGCAATAAACTGAGATTGTGTCTGGATGAGCATGAATTTCAGATAATTGTGAGAGGGGCTTAAGGAAGAAGGTTCAGAGAATTGATACTGTTTGGGGTGAGAGAACAGGGCCTTTAAATTCACCCTCATGCAGACACAACCTCAGTTTATATTTCTTCAGGTTGAGTACAGGAAATCTCAAAAGTGTGTAATCAAAACACTCTCAGGACACTTCATATATAGCTCATGCTTTGGTGCTCTGTATTGTTTGAACCAGCAGTCATTCAAATAGCTGATCCAACTGAAAGCTTCTGTTTACCCCCTACAATTTGAAGTGTAGTTTGGGGTGAGAGGATTGGCCCTTTTAAAGTGATTTGATTTCCTTGAAAAACAAAATTTCTTGAAAAAGTGCTTGATTTTTATCCTCAAAAAGTGTACAAACCCTGCATAGAGATTGAAACTCTCGATTCTGTAAATGCATGTTAATGAACAACCCTTCATTGTGATTATTCTAAGAGAAACAGTTTCAGTCATCAGGTCATGAATGACTTGCAATAGGCACAGCTTAAAATATTCCCAGTCCATGGTATTATTTCCATGCATGGTCTGATAGCTGATTACTTTTCTCTGTTGTTGGTTTTTCAATCCATCGGTCCTTAGATGAATGAAATTTTCACTCCTGCAGTGGTTCATACTGCAGAGGATTTAACAAAAAATAATGTTGGTATCATAGTCATTCATAGACATCCTACTTTGACAACCACTTTGTTCCCAACCTCTGTTTTTTTTTTTTTTTTTGCAAACAGCAGCAGTTGAAGGGAGATAAGAAAATTTTGAGATTTAGCTGTTGCTATAAACAAGTTTTTTTCTTTCTTTTTCTTTTTTTTTTTGGGGGGGATGTTCTTGACCTTTCAATGCATGATGTCTACATTTTTCCTCCTTTCAAATTCTGTTTTCTGTACCCATATTTACCCTAGCTCTCCTTCCAACCCCATCCTTTGGTAATGCTCCAGTCATCAAGGATCTGCACACACTAGCTCCATATACAGTATATAAATATTTCATAAATATTTCAAACAATGTTAAAAAGAAAACGCTGGCTATTTGTTCCTTTCACTTTCCTGTGATGAATTCACTCAATTCTGCATCATATGACTAAATGCAGTACAAAGGTATTTTGAAAACCCTGTTGTACTAGAGTTACAAAAATTAGAGCAGTTAATTGGTTGCTAGCTGAGTAAAGTATGATTAGAAGTGTTTGTGTTAAAGTAACTAGTGTAAAGTAACTAGAAATGCTTTGTCAGTGAATCCCAGTCAATTCCATTCATTGTAGCTGGTCACCAAGTTTTGTATTATAGCATGAGTTAATTGCTGTCTGATGAACTCCATGGTTACTGCATTGTGTTGCTACTTTATCAGGAAGTAGTACCGGCAGTTGTTTACATCATAGTCACTGTACTGCAATTAATTAGTAGAGGATAAAGTTCCTTATTCCTGGAGAAATTCCATCACTTGTGGGGTTTTCTTATCAGGGTTTGAAGTCATTTATGCGTAGCAAATTAGACGAACTTTTCATAAGGGCCGAAATCTGTAATGTCAGGTCCCGAACCATTTATGAATTTCTTGTAACTGTGTACCTGGATGACACAAATGTCAAATACTAATTTTAAATGTCTAAATATATGATTTTGAAGAACTTAATGAAATACTCACTAATCGATCTTGAAACACACAAGTAGCAATGGAACTAAATAAGCCCCTCCTCGCCAACAAAATGGCCCCACAAAATGACCCCCATTTTCTAAATTTCTTCCAAATTTGCAACTAAATAACCCACATTCAAAATTTAAGTGTGGAAATATATATGTCCATGTTTAAACTAATGCTCTTGGCCTGCATGTATATTTTGTTTTAGAAAATTAGGCCATGGGCTACTGAAGGGGTTCTGCTCAGGATGGTTTGAGTGCTGGCAGGACTACCTATGAAGCGAAGCTCCACCATCAGTTGGCATTCAGTGTACAAGGAAATATTAGGAATTTGAAAGCCCCAAGATGGTCGGACATGGCACTTTCTGAAAGTTAAAGGCAGTGAAAAAGGCACAAACAAAGCCTAGGATTTGGGGATCTCCAGTCTGACATTTCCCAATTTATCTAAAAATAAAAATCTCTTATTGACAGTTGAATCTAGGGCAAAGCATTTTCAGACAATGTTTACTTGTCACGGCATGTAGATTACGTAGCCTATACACGAATCCAGACAGTAAGTGATGGTCTGATTTCAGTCGGCCATAACTGGGGTATGTCACCTTTAAATCTTTCGATTTCCTTGCTTACCTCTATCATAAATGGTTGTACACAAATTTGTATCTTAAATTCTCCAATTTCACTAAATATGAGGGTTTGAAATTCATGTGAACAATAAATAAAGATGATTTTAGGCTCATGGACCCACTAATGGCAGCCTACAGTCCCTAAAACCAAGCGCTAATCTGATTTGTCTATAGTTACAGCCAAATATCTGAGGCTGGATGGTAAAAATCTGCATCCTGGGCTGCAATATTAGTCGTCTAGAGGCCAAGGTGGCCTTAGGACTTTTAACATTAACATTTATTCTTTAATGGTGGAAAATTTTAACCTAAGAAAAGAAGTAAAAAACAAACCCTCTGATTTTGCTGCTTGAAGTACACTGTTTAAGATGTTTTGGGGAATTTCCTCCTTAATACTGTTGACAAGTTCTGAGTCCATGTGGTTTAACAAATTGAGTAAACCTGCAAAAATGAACAGTAGTTAGTTACTAAGTGGAATGAAAACCAATGTAGGCCTTGATTCCTAGATTCTCCATTTGTACTACAAATCACACGCTGCAGGAAATTAAAGGGGCTCATTGAGTTGATATCAGTATTTTAATGAGAGTGTTTATGGGTCAACACCACATAACAATGCATACAATTAGCATAATAACTCAAGTTTCATATCCAATTGTTACTGGAAAAGTAAAAATTTTGAATTCTGTGATCAGTCAAGCCTCCCTGTAAGCGTTAATGAGGCTTGTGACGTCATCCTCTAAAATGGAAACTCCGCCCACAAGAGAAAATCATGAGTTTCGCAGAATAGGTACCTAACATGCTGGGGGGACTTCAAGCTTCTGAATAATGCATAAAAAGGCATTCCTTGTTGCTGTATCCTTGGTCATTTGAAATCTTAAAGTCTTTTCTTTACTAAAAATATCGTGAGGTATTGTCTCTTTCGCAATTTCACAGAGAAATTTCCCATCAAAAACAGGTCAACTTTTGGTGGGGTTTTTTGACTGGCCTCAAATTTTGCGAATACCTGACCGTATTCAGGATCATTGGGGTGTAAAACTTCCAAAATCGAGTGTTTGAGACATAAAGCTAACTACTGATACCTATTACACTACGAGCAAAACAACAAAATAGTCGCAATGAACGTTTTTGCAAGTTGGAATTTTGCACTTTTTGGCCACGTAGAGCATCGCACAAGGCGGTAACGTTATGGTTAACATATGGTAACATATGGTAAGCTATTGTCATTGTCTTTTGATTCTAGGCTGCTAACTAGGATACTTTTTTAGTCCTTATGTCAAGTAATAAAGTGAATTTTAATACGACTGACAGGCCCTTTTAAGGTTTTAAACCTCTAACAAATAACATTAAAATTTTACAGACAGGCCTAGTCTATACTAGGCCTTGGCCTATGCATGCTAAGACTGCACACTGTGGTACATAGTGAATGTATGAATGTGTACTGATGATCTGTGATCATCATACAGATACTACTTTACTAGTCCTTGCTTGCTGTATGAGTGAGTTTTCATTTTAGAAAAAAGCTTGTAAAAAATTTTAAGAGGCCTGTAGCACAAAATTATTGTGTCATATGCACCTTGTGAGTTGAATCGGGAGCAATGTACAGTACCAACGATGAAGATGAAGAACCAAAATAAGCAAATTAGTGTTACACTTACAGGTATTGCAGGCTACATGAAACAATTGATATAGGCCCTATAGCCATTTATTTACACATACACTTTACCAGCCTGTCGGTTCTTTCATATGGTTTTACCAGACAAAGTCAAGAATTTTCAAAAGGGAAATGACTTGAGGAATATACTTAGAGTATACGGAATGCGCACCTATAAGAGCTCCATCAGTTTCAGGATTTTTTTGTTTTTTATTTTGCCTGGGCCATTGTTCTCAGTTTTCTTACTTACTGTATTTTTGTACTGTTGTGCTGAATCATATTTCTACACAAATGAATTAATTGTGCCTTAGTTCTCAGCCTGTTCCTGTTGAAATGTAATTGCTAGCTATAGCATACGGCCTACTAGTGCTCTAGGCCCATTTGGGGGTTATAGGTCAAGATTAGAGCTTGCATTGCTTTATACCCCTTTCTTGTATAATGGCACAAATGGGATTCTGAGTCAGTGTATCCTAGAGGACAATTTTTCTCTACACAAGCAAAATGCCAATTTACTGACTTAAAAATTTTGGTTGTGCACTTGTGTCCTGTATCATCAGCTGTTAATTCTGATGGATGAAATCTCATATGTTCTTCTGAGACTGCCTTCTCATTTGAAGTATAAACTGTTGTCATTTTACACCACTAACTGAGCAGAGGAGAGATGAATAATGTAACGATTGCCCCATCATATAGTAATGGCATATTACAGTCAAAGTTTTTGTCACTAACTTGAATTAACTTGATGGCCTGTTGTTACATTACTCTCAGTTGAAATGTCTCCAGTTGTGCATGGGGGTGGGGGTTGTGTACTGAGTACCCAGTTCCCTAAAAAAACTTAAGACCCACCCAGTTCCACATGCTGTTCACAACTTATATTACTAAACAAAGTGCTTCTGATCCGAGGCTTCAATTCTTCGACCTCACCACCTAAGGATAAGGATCGACTGACTGTATAGCATTAATTACCCCAGAGTTCACTAACAAGCCTTACAAGAGAACTATACATTCCAATATCCCTCCATTTTACCTCTTTATTGTCTAGTTTAATGCCACAATTTTTCTGTCATGTTATTGTTTGCAATAATTTATGAGTCTAGTACAATAACTGTGATTTACTGATTCTATAATGTGGTAACATGCAAAGTGTATGGCCATGTATGTCAAAAGGTTACCATGAGTCGGTCAATTAATAGGTGTTGTACATCGTGCCGTACGTTGTATAACACTGTGGTGATCGACTCAAGGTACTGATGTACTTAAGATGCAATCACTATAACCCTTGCATCGGTAGCCACTTAATCGTTACAAGGTTTCCAAAAATTGACTCACAATGTTATTTTCCTGCCATATATATGTAAATCAAACGTAAAGGAAGACTCGACGAGGTTAACATGATTAATACTTATGTGGAGGATATTTTCTCGCGCGGTGTAGTTCCATTTTCGCGCAACTAATGCAAACACCTCAGTACGGGAAATTGGGCTTTTTACATACGGTGCAAGGCAGTGTCAATACCTGCTCTAAACTTTGCGAATACCTGACCGTATTCAGAAATATTTCATGGTAATGTTAGATTTTTTAGGTGTATAAGGAAATTTCTGATGTACCCTCTTTCTGGCATACCGTGCCAAAAAACTTGTTTTCGAGAAAAAACTAAATTTTCCGAACAGAATGAAAACTGTTTTTACGAGTTCGAAAAATCGTCTCAAATTCATTGCTTTGTGCATAAAATACTTCAAAAATGTTGCAAAACTATCGGAAAATGTGTTCTCTATTAATTTTAATCATGATTTTGTAAGATTATGTGTTTTTCATGTCGAAATTTGGATTTGAAAACAGTTAGTTTTTGCTAATTATATATGCAAAGGCTGTGACGTCATGCATACTCAAATTAGAAAAGAAGCGACTTTTGGTGGCTGTGCAGACTGGCTGTGATGCCATGACTTGTAACAGTTTTGTTCACAATTTGAAAAAGTGTCTGGTCACAAATTTTTCAAAACGTAGTTGAACCGTTTAGTACTCTCTCACAAAACAGGTACTTGTGTGTACGATATAGGGATTGTCTAAGTTTGACCCTTTGTCATTGCTATGTGAAGAACACTCAACAGGTTTGGAAATATTTGTTGAATTTCATGAACCAACTCAATGAGCCTCTTTAAGGGGGGTGGTAGATGTGCTGTTTTATAAAACTTAAAGGGGAAATATTGCATTTGATTAACAAGGGAATGTCATCCTTTAAAAAACCAATATTTATTGGCAAAGAGTGATAAATAATTAAAATAAGGCAGTATAGTAGCCTTCTTTTCACAAAATAAGTTTCCCTCAGATAGAAATTCAGTTGCTTGTTGCTAGAGAATAATTTGTTCCCCCTAACTTTCAACATTTCAAAAGATGCAACTTTCATCACTCCTCTTGTGCATAATATTTTAGAGAGGTGAAGCTGTTGTTGGGGTTTATTGTTGAGACCAAATGATTGATATTGACAAGAGCTATTTTCTTTTAATGCTACGTTGGAGCATTTTAAAATACAATATTTCCCTTTAAAAAGATTGATCAGTGTTTACAATCATTATCTAGGTAAGCAAAAATCACTTTTCACATTGATTTTTAAGATGATTGATAAGATGTGATCACACTCGCACACTTCAAAATTTAAGTCCTGCAATGGAAAATAAAATCTCATTTTAGGTATGCCCCAAAATAGTTGATTTACATCCAGACGTACAACAATTTAAACATATAAATTTTCTGCATCTTCCTCAAACACTTACTTTCAAAGGGGTGATGTGGAGTTGATAATGATAACTTAACCCCTTCACTATATGGCACCCAAAAGGCTCACCAAATATGATGATGTTCTAAAAATACACGTTCATGTACTAAAATTACACGTTCATGTACCAAAAATATACGATGATGTACTAACTTCATACGATCATGATGTAAATTTACACCATCATGTACTAAAACCATGAGTTCATCATGTTAAATGTTACGGTGTACATGTAAAATCACACGTAAAAACGTAAGATCATTATTATTGTCTCTTCCGCACGCCATACAGAGTGAGCCTTTCGCCGTACCAGAAGTCCGCCAAAAGGCTCACCGACATGCGATGTAGTAAAAGTACACGTTCATGTACTAACTGCTTACGATCATGTACTGATTTCATACATTCATGTACTGTTTGCTTATGTACATGTACTGATTTCATACGATCATGTACTAAATGTATAGGTTCATCAGTACATGTACATAAGCAAACAATACATGAACGTATGAAATCAGTACATGATCGTAAGCAGTTAGTACATGAACGTGTACTTTTACTACATCCCATGTCGGTGAGCCTTTTGGTGGACTTCTGGTACGCTGAAAGGCTCACTCTGTATGGCGTGCGGAAGAGACAATAATAACATGATGATCTTACGTTTTTACGTGTGTTTTTAGATGTACAACGTGTGATTTTACATGTACATTGTAACATTTAACATGATGAACTTATGGATTTAGTACATGATGGTGTAAATTTACATCATGATCGAATGAAGTTAGTACATCATCGTGTATTTTTGGTACATGAATGTGTAATTTTTGTACATGAACGTGTATTTTTAGAACATCATCATCACATTTGGTGAGCCTTTTGGCGTGCCATATCGCTACGCATGGTTTCACTGTAAAACTATAATTTACCATGGCTATATACAAATGGTTTTGCCGCTAAACCATAGCACTACGCTGCGTTCTGGCATAACTAATCATAAATCTATGACATGCAATCGTGTTTGAGACATGGAATTGGCTTGAAGAGGAGATATTTAACATACATGCATCCACTTGGGGCATAGTGAGTGCAAATATGGCGGCATCCATACAAAAAAATGTAGCATTTCCCGGAACCAGTACATACGTACTGTGTATACCTAATATAATACATTGTCCAGTATGGCAGGATTGAACCCCTCCCGTAGCGAAAGGGTTGAAGACAGGGTATAATTGAAAATTTCCCACCCAATAGCTGCACAACTTAAAATTTTTAATTCATTTGTACCATGGCTTGTAACAATTTTGTGCATAATTAGAAAAGCACTGTATATGGACAATTTTGGAAAATTTTTCATGGACAAACTTTTCGAAAATGAAATTCAACTACTATTTGCTTCCACATGAAACATTAATGCACTTGTGGGAAATGAGGATTGAAAAAATTTGACAGTTCTCATTAATATGCATCTTCATGTTTGAAAAAAATTTGGGGAATTTCATAAATTTGGGGAATTTCACTGGCTCAAAGTAACACTTAATTTTTTTACTTTTAAGAAACATTAATAACACAAAAATTTTAACAAAAATGTTAAGGCACCATGTCACTAAAATTTGACACAAAATTTAAACCTAATCAACCCACAAAAAGACCTTTTCCTGGGTGAACCTTACAGTATCACCACATTTCTTCATCCCTTTTGTAAATAAGCTTCCCCTGTTGATGGTCACTCTATAAAGAGTTCAAGTCATGCCTTCCTTAAGAGATATTGTTATAGGTGGTAAAATTTATCAGTTAGAACTCTATCTCACTGGAATGAACAACAAATTCCTGTCATTTATTGATCCTACGATAGCTGCACAGGAAGTTTTCCAATAAATTGTGGATAAGTAGAGGGATGGGAAAACTTTGTACACTTCCCTAGTGTAGCACAAAGCAGGGTAACCTACAATGTGCCTCTATTTACATACAGTGGCTGCAGTCTGCCTACTGTAATGTGTATAGCATTATGGCCGTACAGGACAGGAGGGTCAGGGGGAGGGAAGAGAGATGCAGTCCCGAATTTGCCAAAATCTTGCTGAATTAGGCAGACTTTGGTGCTTCAGTGCGCCAGCGATTATCTCCTGGTATGGGACCTGAAATTGGGCAAAAAATAACTATCCCCCCCCTCTCCCCAGATTCTCATAAAGCCATCAATGAATGGCTGCTAGTATATAATGCAGTATAATACATGCAGTATAATACATATGGCACTAAACACATAAGTCAAGGCAGTACTGCTAACACAGCTGCAGCCTGAGGTTCTCAAAAACAAAGTCTCTTCAGTTTCTAAGTCTTTTAAAGCTGAAATATAAAAGTGATACAGAATAAATGTCCTGTAGAATTATATTCATAAATCAACATGTAAAATCGAAATTTTGAAAGTATTTCAATTGTAACTTAGTTTATCATTCCACTGAGATTAAAATTTTAGGCAAGTGATACTCCTCATCAATGCTAAAGCCATCCTGTAAAAATTTGTTCAATTGTTCTACAGAAGAAAAAAAATTCACTTTTTCTTTGCTTCATTTCCCACATTAATGTTGGTCCAGAAATGTACTACTGCTGTTTCCACTTTTGACCTCCTGTGAAAACTGCCCCCTGTTCAGAATGTCATACTGGAAAAGTGAGAAGTGTCCTGGCTAAATCACCTCTTCTAATCCTTTCTCTTTAGGGTTGAATGGCCATCAGACTTGGCAAAATAAGATCCCACAATCACCCGCCTTATAAAACCGTAAACCCCCAATCATGTCTCACCCAATTTTAAATACTGAAATTTGCTTAAGAATAGGAATGTCAAATCTGCACCAAGAAATATGGAAACTTGACCAAAACAGGAGCACACCTCATAGCTACAAGAACCAAGATAATTTACATATTGCAGCACTCAAAATACCAGGTCTGAATTTTGAAATGAATTTGGCACAATGCAAGATGGGATTTTACCTTCCCAATAAACCTCCATGTTGAATTGGTACGATGATATAATAACACGACGTGATGGCTCATCTGTAGTAACATCATCACAAACACTGGGGTCATCCTGAATACCAAACTTTAGGACTGAGAAAACAATGTTCACAATCTGAAGTAAGTCGCCAGAGTCTGCCAGCTGAATTGGGTCAAAGTTCACCACCTTTTCCTCTGCCCAGTTTCGAACCTAGTGGGTAAAAGGGAATTGAACCTCATAATAAGTACTGTAGCTAAAGGCAAAAAGAGTATAAAATTTCATACACAGCAAACAAAACATTGCTACAGGTTTTAAAGATGTCAGAATTGCCAAACTTTTAAAATACTGTAAACTGACAGTGTTATAGCCCAGTATTCTTGCAAGACAGCATTCTAAATGGACAGCATGGGGAGAGATTCACAGGAGACAGAAGTGAGGGTGTCTCAGTCCACTTTTGAAACCTTTTTCAATTGAATCAATACAGAGTGATGCAATATTTGACCCATATTGACTTTTCCAATGAGGTGAGGAAAACAGCTTGTAATGACTTTTTCTTGCTTTGTCTGTTTCATGTTTGGCGTCCCTTCTCCTTGCAAACACAAAACAATAACTAACCAATAAAAAAAAAAAAAAATAAAATACAGATCATCTTAAACACAAAACTGAATACTAACTCCCGTTTCTTTCATCATTTATCTTGTATTTAGTTTCCAGGAACCCTGGTCAAACCACCACCATTACTAATGACTCTCCAAGGTAGACAATTCACAAAGGAGGCTAAATCATAGACACTTCTTGGGTAGTCTGGGGGGTGTGACCAAGTCCTAAAATGCACTGACTGCATCTGATTACAATTGGGAACAATGCTTACAACCCTGACAGAATTTGAAGAAATTGTAGTTGTGGAAGTGTTCACAATGCCTACACCAGATCCAATGTGGTGGATGGCTGCATTGTGTCGTGTGAAGTTGTCAGACCCAGGCCTGGAGAAAACAAATACTTCCTCAGGGACAACAGGTTAATAACATTTTATAATCAGTGTGATCAAATACTTCTGTACAAAATGTCTTTGTCTGACTTGAAATGTAACATGCAAAACAACTAACCTGGTCATCTGGATGTACAAGGAGTAGGTAAATTCCAGGAAATTGTGGAACATTCTGCTTTTTGCCATAGGAGTTAAATACATCTCTGAGGACTTCAATTAAAAGGTCATCTGTATGTGAAGGAAACCGAAAAGATCGTCAGAACTCAGTTCCTTCAAGCTTGAAGGCAAAAACTGTAAGTCTACCCTTTCACAAATTGAACAAAAAAATTTCAACATTTTGTCACTAATTTCGAAAGTATACTATGATTTGAATATGAGAGTCAATTCTTGGGATTGCATTCAAGTGTGAACAACAATTTAAAGCTAGTTTTTAATTTTTACCAACAAATTTGAAAAAGCTACAGTACAGTAGGTACAACGAGTGAACAAGTATTCAAACATTGGCAAGACAATGCTCATCTAGATAAAAATTGATGTGTAGATTTGTCGCAATGACGTGTACTTTGAGTTCAATGTGCATACTTGGCACATAAAGCCTTATCACAAAAAGAAAAGTAAATATACACTTTCATTCTAAAATGTACACAGCACACTGTACATGTCATGTTCACATACAATGACCACACACAAGGGCACATCTGGCAGGTGCTGAACTCACAATTAGGCCATAATCAGAAATAACTTTTTACCTGAATGGAATCAGAAGTTGATATGTACATGAAAATTCAATTTGTTGAATGCACATTGCTGTATACACTTCTGTTGTTTGAAATGCAGTTTTGGCTAAACACATTCAAATTGGCAACCAACTGCCTAAATTGGTGGAAATGGTACCTGTGCTTATGCATGATCTTCACCTACCCCCAGATAGCGAATTTTGCTTTTGAAAAGCATCCTGACAATTGGTAGAGCCTCAATTACTATCCATTATGTTTGGAGACATTGCATAGGAATCAATTTCAATGTCTTTTTTCAGAGAGGCCACCTTCAGAACTTTCCACTCTGATTCAAAAATATGCACTGCTTAATATGACTGCCTCGAGTAGGCAACCATTTTGTTTGCTCTGTAAATCATTTACTAGCTAGTTCAAGGTATGAAAAAATTTCAATAGCGCCACCTTTTCAAATCAAGTGTAGAAGCTATTAAGCTAGTCGTATCAACTTCTGGGGGCACGTTCATAGCTAGTTTGGTCATTTTAGGCGGGATAGGTTGGATACGTAATAGTTAACACATGGCTGTGAATGGTACATTAACATGATAAGTAATAGTACATATCTAGCTGTGAAAGGATGACATTGATGCAGGGGTGCGTAAAATTTTTCCAATGTGGCATCACAGCATCCTTATTGATGCGGTATAGGTGCATCCACGGACTTCCTATACATACACAGAGCATACAGCATGGTAGATTGTGGCTACCATACGTGTGAGAAAAAGTGCACCGAGATGGGCGTCTGTGACGACTTTGAGTGAAAGTTTGGACTTTTTCAAGTATATCACCATATTTTGCAAGAAAGTTGAAATATTTTTGAAATATGGCAAGGTAAGGTCAAAATCACTTCACGTATTGCAGGAATGATATTATTTCACTTTTGTTTAAAATGTTATAGATTTGTCGTCAAATCAGACGATTTATAGCTTCACGGTGGCCACCTTGGTGCGCCTTTTTTGTCCCAGTCAGTAGCCACCATCTACAGATAGGATGTACACGTTACATGCTCTGTCCATGGGTGCATCACATTCTTCAGGAAATGCCAGTCAAAGTTTATGAAATGTAATGTAAATTTATATGAATGAGGGTTGCATCAATGCACAAAATGTTTGATGCTTCTAACGAACATTGAAAGAACTTGTCCCTGGGTAAGAGGATAAGCCTTTCAATTGCTAGGTGCATAAACTTTCGTTACAAACCTCCTTAGGGGAATACTTACGAATCTCTTTCATGAAAAAGAAAAAAGGATATTTCAAGATTTCCTGAAGAATTATAGGGAGATGCCTTGTGAGATCCACACAGTTTTTACTCGTAGATTTCTTGGCATTCTTGTTTTTAATTCCTCCTGCCATTCTCTTGGCAAGTTCTCGTTTTACATCTTCCAAGGAGTCTCTCAGTACCGTACATTCAAATGAAAACAGAATCTGGGAGGAGATGAAAGAGAGATCAAAAGCAGTGGAATGAAAATTTCAGATTATTGGGCTGTTAGCACAGCATAGTTTCTCAGGACTAAAGCTTTCCTGGTTTGGAAAGGAGCCTTGCATACCTCACCTCTAACTAATACTGGACATTTTGGATCTTTTCTTGACCTGTATTAGGCTTTCAGAGTTCATTTTTGTACCGGTTTAGACTTCCCTCATTCCAGCTGGTCAAGACTGGACGCTTCGTTAGCTTAGGCTATGGTGTACTCATACTTCACAGGGTTGTGTTCTACCTGGGTTCCAGTGTGTCCAATAGTAGTTATAGCGGAGGTACCAGGGAGCGAAATAGATTGCCATGTTTCACAATGCCGCATTAGTTTGATTGGTACAGTACTACAGTATACCCTATAAAATGGTTATAACAGCCTGACCTTGACCCTAATTGGTGCATACTGAAATTTAAACTGGCAGCACACATATTACATCTACAGTACTGTGTACATACGCTACTTTATTTGCATGGATACTGTAAATTGATACTGTACCTACTATACAGGTTGTATTACGGCATTGAGTTAAGCTACCTAAAGTACTGTAGATTTCCCAGGTGTGCTTCAAATAAAATCACACTCCTCAGAATGTGATACTGAAGATGTGAGCAATGTTTTGTTAAACATTAATGGATTTATATTAGGTCCATTATTAGGACCATTTTGAGAGCCAGGTGATTTGTGGTCACTGTTCTGAGTGAGTGGTCTAAGGGGAGACGTCCAAAATACCTACGTTCGTTTGAGTGCAGCTTCGTTCAAATGCATCTATTTGCATGCCCAAACACTTCCAGGAACGAACATGCCCCTGTTTGAACGAACCGCCGTGAAGAGCAACGTTCAAATGCGTTCAGTGAATGAGGGAAGATTTTTAATCCTCTGAGCAACACAATGGACTTGCATAACAATGGGAACAAAAGAATATCGATCTGGCGGAGCACTCAGTTTATCTTTAGCTGAGTGATGTTATTTTCGTTCAGCTTCGTTTGTTTGCATTCATTTGAGTTCTTTTACGATTGGTATAGTATATCTTTTAGAAGCACATGCAATACCCGTTTGCGGGCCGCGGTAGTTTTTGTCACGCTGCATGCTGTTGAGTTCAGTTCCGTCTGGCATGGTTCTGTTTCGTTCGCATGAGCGCAACTTCGTTCTGCCACGTTCGCACATTCTAACATTGTTCTTTGACTTGCATGACTTAATTTTATTTAATTACTAATACTTCATTACTTTCGTATACTAGTTTAAACTTTTGTTCATTTATTTGTGATGTCGATTTATTGGTTATTTTGTTTTTCAAAGCAATTACGATCGTGCAGCTCTGTTGTCTTGACGATTAATATACCACTGATTGAGAAACATGTTAAAAAACGGGAAGGAAACCAGACCTCCTAAAGAGACCCCCATTTCATGGTTCATGGGTTTGACAGACATGAGCACGCGTATCTGTTGGTCTCCGCAAACCTTTCTTACTTTCCGTTGAGTGCTTTAGCCAACGATCCCTTCGATATGTTTTTAATTTCAATTCAAATAGGCTACCAAAGGGGCCTACAAATTGTCATGCATCTTCGGCGTTCTCAGACTTTCTCCCCATGGACTATATTTGGATTTAATGTTTCCTCCCAAGACTTGGACTTTATAAGTTATAGTTTAAAGTCTCATACTGATATCTGGAGGTAAGAATAATTAATTTAAACCTCATAAAAATAACTTAATTCTTGTCATTGACTTTCAGGGCTCCATTTAATACATGAAGCATACATCGATCGCCTGGCCTACTGTCAGTCGGTCTGAACGTTTGATAAGTGTGGGATATTTGGAGTGATTTAGAGCAAAATTCTCCATAAACGATACCAGAAATCAAACCTTTCAAAGGAGAACTCAGTGGTAGCGTGATCTATTCTCAATACTGATGGGGAGGGGTTGGGCATTTTAACCATTTTTTTTTTTCAAAAAATTACTGAGTGAAAAAAATCAGTCAATAGGGGATTTTTCAAAGAAAGAGACATGATCCCCGGGGATCGCCGCCCGTGAGACTACTGTACGTACGACCGTCATCACTTAAGTGTTTTGTAAATATTATCGTGAACCGGCATTGTGCAAGCTGCCTTATACTTAGTCTTTAATGTAGACAGGTATACGAAAGAAAGCAGATTTTACCTGCCGGGGGATACAGACTAATTAGCCGGTAAAACTTTTCTTTAAAGTTTGAAGGGAAGCTGTGCGTAATTCGGAAAGTGCTCGGCAATGCCTTGGAGGGTCAGAGAGATAATGAGTGTAGCTTCAATGAACACACAAATCTACCCGGACCCTCATTTCAATTTTCAAATATTTCTGCATGAGGGGGGGGGGGGAGGTGAAACCACGCCCCTCTGTCGCAAATCTGGAGAATGATGAGACCAAGGCGTGGGTCACCCGACAGCAATTTCGGATAGGATTACAATCCGACTTTTTGCGTTTTAATGAAAATCTTCAGCCATCCCTGGTCAGAAAGAGCAAAAACTGATTTCCCTGTCTTTGTAAAATGTATGATATTCATTAAAGAATTATGAAAATAAAACGTAAACAAAATTATTTTGAGATATCACACCAACAAACGTCTTGTAGGCTATCATACCAGCGTCCAAAGATTGGATCAGTTTTGGAACAAACGTTGCCCTGTTGAGCGATATAAGTTACATGCAATGTAAAATAATTATTTCGGAAAAATTTAGGCTACAGCATGCATGTCTATATCTATAATTTTAAACCTGTAAACAAATAGGCCTATCACAAAACTGTAGGCTACCACATTTGGTTCCAACATCAACGTAACGGGGAAAACACAAAACAATTTGTATTGAGTACTATTTTATTTCATTTAAAAAGAAAGGAAAGCCTTTTTCACGTTATTGCACTAAAAAAATTCCGTCATTGCGTTTGTCATTTTTGCCGGTTTGTGGTCGATGACCGAGTCCTGGCACGGCATGTATAAACCAAAAAACCCGAAATGTGATCTTTATCACTATACAGTATGTACACCTTGTGATTTCATCGTGTTGTAGTACAGGTAGGCTTTCTATGGAGCTAAACATCGATCTTTTTGTGTTGTAGTACAGGGTAGGCTTTCTATGGAGCAAAATATCGATCTTTTAGAGCACCGTAACACACATCCTGCAGGCTTTTGTGTTACAAATCGGATTAAATCAAGGCCAAGAACAACCTTTGCATGAATTCGGAAACGATCGTGAACTTGAGCATCCTCAAGTCCTCTCTGGACAGTTTGGTCCCAGTGAGAAAGGCAGTGACCCCATACGTGCACTTCGGCCGTACATCGAACACACTGAGAGGCCCGATTGATAATATGTATTACACGTGCTATGTAGGTTGTTTGGCGCGTGGTTTATCCGGATAATATTTTTTTGAATCTCTTTTCAATCCATGGTTTTAGAAATAGCCGTACATGAAACAAAGGCATAAAAAATTGGTAAGCTTTAACTTGTTTTCTCCTGAAAAATGTTGACTAGGAGTACGATATAGTGTCCAGAGTGCATTTATCATGATTCTCAAATCATCACAAAATCTTCATAGGTTGAAATTTGGGAAGACCGGGAACAGTGAAGTGAGCGGTGTGCAGTATTGGAAGCGAACAACAGAATAGTACCAGTAGGGAGGCCGCGCGGGAGCTGCTATTAAAAACGCCACAGCAGACAAGTGCAAACTAGCAAATAAACACGGTTTATGTGTGGGATCTAATGCGGGGAAACAATCTTCTCCAGTCCCAGAAAGCGAATAGGACCAATCGAAATTACGAGAATTTCAGCTGATTTTGTGTGTTTCACAATCAAGAAAATTGAACACTTTTATTGCCCGGGAAATATGTATTCAGACGGGCGAAACATCGCATAAACGTCACAACGGTCACATCGTTGCCCGTCTGAGATAACTGTTTCAAATTGCTCCCACGGCGGACGTTTAGGCAGGCGCAAGCGATCACCCAGGTTAAAACGTCAGTCTTCATATAGCCTACAGCCGAGAAGCATGTTGATTTTTAGACCGACTATTAAGTGCATGCAGAACCCATTGGTTTTCCCACACACTACCTCCCTTAGTTATTGCACGGAAGCACACAGTAGTGCTTCAGTGATTATTGATTTGTGTTTCTTGACTTCCTTTTTTCACACCTCAAAACACACAAAGCAGAACAATACAATTTCTTGCTTTGATACCTTTCCGTTACTTCCAAATCTGCAAAACCTAAGCGGATTAGTGAACAATAGTCCAAAGTTAATGAGCATGTATTTGAACGTGTTTTAACGAAGATGAACGGTAGAACGATCATGAACGCATGGGTTGCATCTGAATGAAAGGGAACTAGTTCGAACGATTATTTTGGACGTGATCCCTAAGGGGAGATGATGTCCCACCTCCCCTTTGAAAAAATTTTGTGGATTGGAGAGTGCTTACAAAAAACAAGGAGTAATCACTCAATTCTAAAGAAATCTAAGAATTTTATCCAGTTAGAATAAGACCTTTGTGGCAAGCGGTGAGGCTGATATTGAAGGCAAGTACCAGGTGGAGATTTGGAGAGCTGGGTAGCACCGCCCGGTGCCACCCAGCGTGGTGACAACCCTGACTGTCACACACCCCTTCACCAATTTTGGGACTGTGGTGTGAGCCTGCATGATCTGGACAATCAGCAGACTGTCCCAGCATATGGTGCCACATGTTCTATACTTACCCATTCTGTTTGGTCTTGGTTTAACTCCACAAAAATCTGCCTCTCTTTATGGTATTCATGTACACAATCCCAGCAATGGCGAAGGCAAATCAGCTCATCAGGATAAGGTTCCTTCAGAAGTCCTTGAGAGTATTTCCTGAAGAATATCTGCGGATCCCATCTGGTGTCTGATGAGGGGTTGCACCAATGAAAGATGTCACCTGCCGGGTCATTTGTCACATGACAGGTGCTCTGACTCCCCCTGTCAGCCATGGTGACTGAAACATACAGCTGTGAGTCACATTCAGCTGATCAGTCAATGCTGAAAGCAAAATAATATTGAAAACCTTTTAAAAGCACAATATAATGACATGTCATTACTGAACTTGAGTGTAAATTAGTTTTTGATATCCAAGTAGATGATGAGCAGCCTCCACATCTGAATGGGGGGCACAGTTGAAATCACATATTGGTATACTGTATGAACACAAGGACTAATGTCTATGAAGTGTTATTTTGCAATGGAGGCAAAGTGAGACCTGTTACTGGTGGGGTACACACTGTACACATACTGTACTGCAGTCGTACCCATATCCTCCATTGGATATATCTGTACAAGGTAGCAATGCTTTTCAAGATGACACAGCAATGGGGTCCATACTTTACAATTCTTACAATACAGTACAGTACCAGGCAGTCCACTAAAACCATACAAGCAGGGTCTAGGGTGCAATTAAGTTACAATGTTACAGTAGAGAGGTACTTATTTTGAGCATTCTGGTGAAATTTGTATTAAAATCTAATGTGTAGTGTTCAAGATACTGTACTGCACTATTAAACATGGGGGAGGGCGTTAATCCCGTAGATCTGAGGGGTTTATGAGACAAAAAATTGTCTGTGACACATTATATATCCTCAGCATCTGAAGTAGCTTAGATTGCCCTCTTTTTTGAAGGATATGCCCCCTTACAGTGTCTGGCCTCGATCCCCGGGGATAGCCTAGACAGGAGTACACATTACTTTCCACTGAGATTTCAAGGGGTTAAAAAGTAGAGGACAAGACTTTATTCTTACTGTAGGTAAGGGAGCATAGCTTTCTCTAGTCCCCAGCAGTCAGCAGATTTCTACTCTACCCATTGTGCCCCTACTGGATATTCAATCTTAACACCCCAGTAACTAGAAGCAGTCCATTGGGCAAGTTAATGAGACAGCTATGGGGACAAACTCACTAACTTGCCCAGTGAAATGCTTGTGGTTATTGGGCTGTTCAGGATATTCAGTCAGGAGCACACTGGCTAAAGTAGTAATCTGCTGCTTTCCGGGGACTAAGAAAGCTACTATAGGCTACCTAAAGTTCTGCTACACAAAAAACTTCTGTCAACCCGCATGCTGTACAGTTTTCATGCCTACAGCATACATACTCCATTTTTCCTTAGAATTAGTGGTATCACTTGTCCATAGGGACTGTGAGAACACCCAGTAGGCCTAGAAAAACTACTTTTTAAGCACTGTCCCCTCACCCTGAATTTTGTAGTAGTCCACAGAAATTCTCAATTGGCACAGTTCTTTTTTTGAAAGCAAGTTAAAAATATGCACAGATTGTGTCTGGATGAGGATAAATTTAAGGCAGTTGTGGGAGGGGCTTAAGTAAGTTAGGAGAATTGGAACTGTTTGGGTGAAAGGATTAGGCCCATTTAAAAACAAATTTATTTTGATTGGTACACTCCCTGGGCACCTCTAGCTCATAAAGTATGATCTTTTGTAAATTTATTGAGCCCTGCTTGGATTTGAGGAGAATTTGTAACCAGCTTTCCAAGAAACCAAAGCATCAACCTACTGTAGGTCAGGTGTTTTAAGCGATAGCTTAATATACAGTACTATAGGCTACTATAGGGCCGTGCTAACACAGTACAGTGTTGTAGGTCACTCTACAAACAAACCCTAACAACTTGCCTATTATTTGACAAACTTTCTCATATTGCAAAAAAAAAAAAAGACAAAGACTTTGTCAGTTGCTGCAACTCTTTCAAAAAGAGCATGGATCCAAGGACATTCAACACTTCAATACTCAGAAGTAGCTTTTATATGGTATTAAACGTCATAGGGGCCATTCCACACTAGGAGTGCTCAGCAATTCCACCAGAAACACAAAAAGGGGAGGAGAGGATTTTATTACTGCTACTGTAAATTCCACGTCCATATTCATGATATCCTAGGACCTACTGTAGGTTCGCAACCATTTCTCATCCTTCGACCCCTTAGGATATGCCATATTTTTTGAGGGGCCCTTTATCCAGGCAAAGAAAATGTCTTGAGTTTGAAAGACATTGGCATTGTGGGAAATGGATGGTCCTACTCAAATTGTTAGAAATATAAATTTAAAATTGAATTGGAAATACAAATTGTGAAAAATTAGGTCTATATTACCAACTATACTCCTTTTGGTGAAAACACTGTACACTGGGATGTAAAAATGGTTTTTTTTATCCTTGACTGGCATGAAATT
Organism: Holothuria scabra; assembly: GCA_037179385.1. Taxonomy (NCBI): domain Eukaryota; kingdom Metazoa; phylum Echinodermata; class Holothuroidea; order Aspidochirotida; family Holothuriidae; genus Holothuria; species Holothuria scabra. The sequence goes on from CM074197.1 coordinate 27,908,662, forward strand.
TTCACGGGGATGATCGACCATATTGTACTGTTTACGCTGTGACTGTGCTGTCACTGTCAAAAGCAGGTCACATCACAATGAAATCAGATCTGATTATACTCCTCTTTTAATGCTCAAGTTTCATTTTTAATTTCCTTCACCTTTGGTCAGAAAGAAACAAAAACTTGCCAACCTGTAAAAATACATGGTTTGTATGCATGGCAGGACTACAGAAATTGAAATTATACTGATTATTCTGTGACGTCACATCCGAAAACAGGTTTCATCAAATTTTTGAAAATTCACTCATGAAACAGTTATATTTACAGTATGTAAGATAGGGATTTGTCTAAGCTTGACCATTAGTATGTCACTGGTACAGCATGTGAAGAAAACAGGTTTGAAACTACAGTACACTAGAGCAACGATGCTGCGGAAACTTCGTGAATGTTAAGAAGACAAAGTTTCCATATTGCTGCTGATGATGTTTGATGCAAATTAAGTCCTTTCTTAGTGCAGTAGGATAATTGTTGTGGTGTGATTGTTCAAATAATATCTGCATTAACCCTTTACAATTGTGCTTCAATCGGGGCATATTTGCGCCCCTCGAGAGTGGGTGGAAAAGCGGACGTATAATGCCCCCCATCAGCTTCCGTAGGCTATTGACCCCGTGACCTTAAACTATTGTCTCTCTCGTTGTTGTGGCCAAATTTTTGGGTAGCTACAGTACTCGCATTTTCGAGCTCCACGTGAAACAGTAAAAATGGGTGACAACCACGCTCTCCGTATGGGTCCAAAAGGACCCACACAATGGTAAAGGGTTAAAAGATTTAATATGCATCTACAGTTAAGTATATCCTGATGCATTTTATGCTCAGACTATCAAATACACAATTTTTATGATGATACTGACTGTTACATTAAGTGATGTAAGTAATCATTGTGTACCTCACTCAAACTTAGTAAAGCAGAAATAATTAATAAGCTAGATGGAGTTAGTTGGTTAGATAGGATTTTACAGCCCAGTTTCCAACCTACTGTATTGATTCAAGTCGAGCTGGCCACAGCCTTTTTTCCAGTTGTGGCTCACTAGCCTGTTTTCCCTTCTCCATTGCTTATGCAGAGCATCACCCACAACGGCAGTAGGTTCCGTTTTTAGAGTCTTTGGTAGGACTTGACCCCAGCCCTTCCATGTGAGGGGCAGATGCTCTACAGTTAGACCAAACACGAGATCAGCGACATCTTCTTATGTATTTAAAAATAAGTCCGATAGTCCAATGAAAGCAGTTTTCCTTTTGCATTTCACACTACTGTATTTTCTTTAAAATCAATCTCCCAAATTTATGCTATTTTCACAGTCTCATTCAAATATTTTGGTAAAAGCAACTTCTGAAGGTGAGAGCTAGTCTACAGTATCTACAGTATATCTGCTGATATCTCGACTATTTGGCAATTTGCATTGTCACACTTTGAATAACAAGTGGGAAGAACCAACACCCATGCAATATGTTTATACAGATCCTCAAATACACTTCAACAAACTCTGAGGGGTACAGTAGATTCTTTTCATCACAACATAGAGACACTTTGATCACTTGTCCTGGACACATTTTGTGTGCACTACAGTACAGTAACTCAATGAATTGTAAACAAGCTTATTGGGAGCAAGATATTTACTGGGCGAATGTTTGCTTACAGAGCCTTTAAATTTATGGTCACACTAAGCAAGATTATCTTACAGTTACTGTACTTCATGCTTGATTTAGCAGAGGTGTGACACCAATCCTCTGGGGTCTGAAAGTTTAGCAAAGTACAGTAGTCCTTGAACCTCCTTGGATTAACAATGCATGTAAACCTTCTCATTCAGTAGGTACAGTATTGCTCCTCATTACCTTTGTTCCCTGGTCAGTCATACACCTCCTTTCATAACATCCCATGTTGCCATCCGTACCCGACAGAGAGATTAGACAACTAGTGGAGGTTTGATTGGAACCTGGAAGTTTTTATTCAACAAACTTTTGGTGCAAGGGCCTTCTCATACTTTGCTCCCAATCTCTGGAATTCTTTGCCCAACTTCATCAGAAATGCACCTACTTTTACTACTTTTAAATCACTTCTTAAGACTTACCCTTTTCGAAAAATTTTGTTCTCAGTTTGATCATCATTGTTTCTAAGTTGTTATGTTTTGCATTGTTTGAATTAACTGTTTAATTCTGTTTATGTCACATTTGGTGCATTGCATTTTTATTCTGCTCTGTTTTACCTTTTTCTTTTTTTTTTTACAACTGTACAACAAACTTGGTGATGAGCCAAATAGCAACTACAGTGACCCCACAGTATGGAAGTGTCCTCACACAGCAAGGAGAGATCTGTGTAATGGCAGCTCCCTGGTAATAAATACTAAAATTACTGAAGGATAAGTAATTAGCTGACAAGAACTCATGGTATGTACTGTACGTACACAGTGAACACAGGGAGTAACTGTACAAGAATAGGCTAAAAATGCCTCCACTGGGATTGTGTTTCATGAAATTTTGCTTTATGGCAAAAAGTGATCAAAATGGCCAAAAATTCCCACTTTTCTTTGATTTACAGTGTATAACGTTGCTACTGTAGGAAGAAAACTAAAGCCCCCTAAAATGACACCTGTACAGCAAATTTCAGAAAAATCCACTGGCAATTACAGAGGTTGAAACCAATTTGTGGGTTGAGCTAATAAAAATGTGTATGTTTTACTTTGAGTTTATGAGAGTATTTTGGCAGTGTTGAAACTGAAAGCACAGTGAGTCTTAATAGTACTGCTTTAAGGTCATTTCTATGTGAACTCATTATGTTCATTGTCATAGTGTAGTTAAGGTAGTGCAGGGAGCTTCAGGAAAGAGCTTCCAGCTACCTGGGATTGTACAGGTTGCTGCATGATTTGAAATTTCATATTACGCCTCAATTTCTGAATTTTTCAAACCAGTTTAGCTTTTAAAGACTACTAACTTTCCTACGTACCCCTATTTTGTCCAGACCCCACAGACTCCCTTGCCCTTCCCAGACCCCCAAACAAGCTTTGCAGACCTGTCCTAGGCTTAAGTTATGAGTGGGCCCAGGGGGACAAAACTTACTTCATGGCTCCTGTGAATTGTAATTTAAGGAGTTTTATATGCCATTTATTTGCGTTCAAACATTGCTGCAAAGTGTCTTCTTTTCCAGTAAGAAATTACAGTAAGATTGTGTTTTCTGATTCCTATGGAAATGGAAGGGGGGGGGGGGGATTTACCCACCTTAATATGGGTAGCGGGAGGGGGACTACGGTAAGATATTGAGTTTTTCTGTTTCTTATGGAAATGAAAGGGGGAGGGGATTTACCCACCTTCATCTGGGAAGGAGTGGGTACTACATTCTGATATTGAGTTTTTCTGATTCTAATGGAAATGAAAGGGGAGCGGGGATTTACCCACCTCCATCTGGGAAGGAGGGAGGGGGAAACTACAGTAAGATATTGAGTTTTCTGATTCTAATGGATGAAAGGCGGGTTGGGATTTACCCACCTTCATCTGGGAAGGGGACGGGGAACTAGCGTAAGATATTGAGTTTCTTGTTTCTTATGAAACTGAAAGGGGGGCATGCATATATCCACCTTCATCTGGGAAGGGAGGGGGACTACAAAAAGAAATTGAGTTTTTATGTTTCTTATGGAAATAAAAGGGGGGTTGGGATTTACCCACCTTCATCTGGGAAGGGAGGGGGACTACAATAAGATATTGAGTTTTCTGATTCTAAAGGAGGGAGGGGGGTTTACCCACCTTCATCTGGGAAGGGGTGAGAACTACAGTAAGATACAGAGTTTTCTGATTCTTATGGAAATGAAAGGGTGATTTACCCACCTCCATCTGGGAAGGGGGAACTACAGTAAGATATTGAGTTTTTCTGTTTCTTATGGAAATGAAAGGTCAGGATTTACCCACCATCTGGGATGGGGGGGGGGGACTATGTACAGTAAGATATGAGTTTTCTGATTCTTATGGAAATGAAAGGGGGGATTTACCCACCTTCATCTGGGAAGGGAGAGGGCACAAATCCTTCCTTTTCCCTCCCCCTTACAGCATGTTATTTGTTTAGACAAATCCAATCAGCACGTGTTTAAAGTGACTGTACTGTACGTAGGCAGCCATTAGTTGGGTCAATCAGCTTTAAATGGTCTTGGCTTATTGTCTACATGAATTTCAAACCCTCATATTCAGTGAAATTGAGGGAATCAAGACACAATTCAGTGTACAGTACAACCACCAATGAGCACAAGTAAGCAAGGAAATTGAAAGATTAAAAGGTGAGAGACCCCAGTTATGGCAGACTTAAATCAGACCATCAATTGACTGTCTAGATTCGTTTATATCTGCTATGTTACCATTTCCCAGAATGTTGGTGCTGTACGTACATATACCCCACACTACAATACCACTGTATGTACAGTACCTTTGTCCCAACAGGATCTACAGTAACACTACCCGAATGAACATGTTATGAGAATCAAATCAGACAGAGAGATCATGACTTTTATAGCAATAATATGACTCACAGTACCAGTACATTTGTTACCTATAATCTTTACAGATTTCAACACTGACAAAATACAAAAGCAAAGTGTAAAAGTAACCAGAATGCAAAAATGCATTGAGGTTTCGATGATACATACATGCTCTTTTCAATGAAATGCTACATTTCTTGTAACAACTGGTGACCCAAAGTGACCTTTGACTCCACCTGTTAGTAACTGGTTTTTCTCTTAACCAAAACATTTCTATATTCAAAAAGCCAAATTTCATACTGTGCCTTACTAAAGATATTCTGCAAACAAGCTGCTTACATCATAACGCATCATCATATCAAGTTTGAAATTAATCCAAGTTTCCTACCTTGAGATACAGTGTAAACATGGTTTTCTGAGTCTGACCCCCTATGACCCCCAAATGACCTTTGACCTCTACCAAAATCAAAAGGTTTCTTCCTTACATCATAGCACATCAACATATCAAGTTTGAAATCAATCCAAGCTTCCTACCTTGCGATATTGTGTGAAAAATTTTTTCAGGATTTGTCCCCTTCTGACCCCAAATGATCTTTGACCTCCACCAAAATGAATAGGATTCTTCTTTACATCATAATGCATCAACATATCAAGTCTGAAATGAATCCAACTTTCCTACCATGATGTATCATGTAAACAAGGATTTCAGAGTTGGACCTCATGTGACCCCAAATGACCTTTGACCTCCACCAAAATAAATTGGGTTTTTCCTTACTGTACATCATAACGCATCAACATATCAAGTTTGAAATGAATCAAATTAGTTTCTTACCTTGAGATATTGTGTAAACCAGGATTTGGGGGTTTGACCCCATGTGACCCCAAATGACCTTTGACCTCCACGAAAATTAATTGGGTTCTTTCTTACATCATAATGCATCAACCTATCAAGATTGAAATGAATCTAACTTTCCTACCATGATGTATCATGTAGACAAGGATTTCGGGGTTTGACCCCATGTGACCCCAAATGACCTTTGACCTCCACCAAAATTGATTGGGTTCTTTCTTACATCATAACGCATCAACATATCAAGTTTGGAATTGATCAAAGTTTCCTAACCATGAGATATCGTGTAAAGAAGGATTTTGGGGTTTGACCCCACATGACCCCAAATGAAACTTGACCTCCACCAAAATAAATAGCATCCTTCTTTACATCATAATGCATCAACATATCAAGGTTGAAATGAATCCAAGTTTCCTACCATGGTGTATCATATAAACAAGGATTTCAGGGTTGGACCCCATGTTACCCCAAATGACCTTTGACCTCCACTAAAATCAGTAGGGTTCTTCCTTGCATCATAACACATCGACATATCAAGTTTGAAATGAATCCAAGTTTCCTACCCTAAGATATCGTGTAAACAAGGATTTGGGGGTTTGACCCCATGTGACCCCAAATAACCTTTGACCTCCATCAAAATCAATAGGGTTCTTCCTTACATCATAACGCATTAACACATCAAGTTTGAAATTAATCCCAGTTTCCAATCTTGAGATATTGTGTAAACAAGGATTTTGGTTTTTGACCCCCTGTGACCCCAGATGACCTTTGACCTCAACCAAAATAAATAGGGTTCTTCCTCTCGGTATGGGGTATCTGTGTACCAAGTTTGAGAATTGTCAGATTTTCCCTTCTCAAGATATCGTGTAAACAAGCAAAGTGTCACAAACACACACACATACACACCCACACATACATACACACACACGCCATCATGAATGCATAGGTTTCTCTTTTCATAGAAACCAAAAACCATGCTTACACACTTTTCCTTTCATTTTGTTTATTTTTGTTCAGTGCTTCTGTTTAATTCTACTGTATGTCAGACAAGGACAAAAATCCTTTTTTGGTACCAAAAAATAACTTGCTGATACCAAATTTAATTCCTGATGTATTGCACATCTTGATGAGATTATATTTTCACCATTAGGCATACAGTGAGCAGGGTTGGGTTTTAACAAGAAAATACCTGTTTTTACCCAGACAGTGGTAAAAGACTAGTACAGTAAAAACAGGTAATTACTGGTAAAAACTGGTAAAGAGGAAAAACCTCCATGCAAGTGCCAAGAAATATGCAATATATAGGTGTATAAATTTATAAATAAACACACTACAAATAAAACATTGATACCAGTAAACATTTAATGGGTTTAGATATCGATTTTAACTATTTTCAAAGTTCTGCTTTTAATTTGAAAACTAGAGCAGCGACGCTGCAGAATCTCAATACTTTGTGGATGTTAAGCAGACAAAGTTTCCATAGTGTTGCTGATGATGTTTGACCTAAATGAAGTCCTCCTTTGGCGCTTTGCATAAAAAGATTGTTCATCTATTGTTAATATCCTGATGCATTTCATGCTAAAAAATGATCAAATTCATAGAGAACAATTTTTACAAATAATAATGAAACAGTAAGTGTGGTACACAATATTGCGCACAATATTGAAACTTAGTAAAGCAGAAATAATTAACCAGGTATGCACAAAAGTGACATCTTCTAATTAATTCAACAGTCCAATGACAGCTGTTTTCCTTCTGCATTCCTCACTATTTTCTATCAAATCACTCTCCCTAATGCTACAGTATTTTCACAGTCTCATTCAAATATTTTGATATTTCACAACTTCTGAAGGAGTGAGAGCTATTTCTCTGCTGATATCTTGAGTGTTTTCATTGTTACACTGTATGACAACAAGTGTGTAGAAAAAACATCCATTTAATACAGTATGTTACAGATCCTCAAATACACTTCAATCAACTCTTGAGGGGTTAATTTTTCCATCACAACTTAGAGACACTTTGATCCAGCCTCCTAGAAACATTTTGTGCACTAGAATGTAACTTCATAAATTTTAAATAAGCTTGCAGAGCCAAGACACAAAACAAAGACTACCAAACTTTTCTGTTGCTTGTTACCAACTCTACGAGCTTATTCCTCTCAAGATAACTTCTTGGGAAATATCTGCTTAAAGATCCTTTGTTTATGGTCGGACTAAGCAAGATTATCTTACAGTTACTCCATGCTTCATTTAGCAGAGGTGTGACACCAAGCCTCTCACATCTGAAAGTTTAACTACAAAATGTATCTCAGTAGGTATCTGTGCCTAGCAACCAAAGTGCTGTGTGCAAAGAAAACTGAAGTTTCAATGACAACTGAAGAGTTTAACCATAAAATTTGCAAAAATAACTTAGCAACCATCACTTTTTTAACCTGGAAAATGCAATGTCTTCTGCCTCCCGGTCAAAGAGCATGCTCTCAAATTCTCAAAGACATTGACCACTAATCAAGTCACAATACCTTGCTCTAAAGAAATTTCATCCACTGTCGAGTGTGACAATATCTCAATACATGTTACCAGGGTTGTCACCAGACCCTTTTTGAGACCCGGGTAATTTGGGGTCACCGTCCTGAGGGAGTGGTTTTAAGGTGGAGTCACTGTCCCACCTCCCTTTTGAAATTTTTTTGCAGGTTGGAGAGTGCTTAAAAAAAACGAGGAATTATCACTAAATTCTAAGGAAATCTAAGAATTTTCTTCAGTTGGGGTAACTAATTCATGCCGGGCGGTGACACTGATATTGATGGCGAGTACCGGGTGGAGATTTTGAGAGCTGGGTAGCACCGCCCTGTGCAGTGACAACCCTGCATGTTACGTATTGAGATAACAAAATTACGTGCAAATTGGGGGAGCATTGTCCATATTGTTGCATGGTGTGATTATATTATTACATGAATATTGCACTGGACTGTTTCAGATGTACTGTCCTATCCTCACCCCTTGTGTCTCTCATGATAAGGCATTAGTTCAGCTTGAGGGAGGGAGAATTTATCACCTACAACATAACAAAAAAGTTTTCATTGATCGAGATTCTTTTTCCTTTTTTTGACTGTCGGAACTATTTCGAAACCTTCATTAATCTTGTGAAAAGTAACCTTAGAACTTTTAGAGCTCTTTATCCTTTTTTCTTCATGTCGGAACCCGGAAACATTTTGCGAGAGCTGGAGAACTTTAAGAGCCTCTTAACTTTTGAAAATCTCTGTTATGAAAAAGAGAAATTGAAAAAATTATATATCATTTGGAGGATTTGAGCTTGATTGGGGTTTTATCCTTCATGTAAGAAGCTTTTAGCGCTTTGGAAAACTCTACGCACCTAGCATTTGAAAAATCTCTGTTTTCAAAAAGAGAAACCACACCTTTAATGAACTTGCATAGGAATACCGTTGGACAACATTTTTGTGGAAAATTTGTTGAAGGCGTTTGTGTAGGCACTGCTGAGTTTTAAATGCCCATTACACATTAAAAAGCTGCACACGTAAATTACGGTACATTACGTGTGTGGTTGACTCGAGTAGAAATTTGGTTCTGATTTTCCCGTAAGGGTACAGTAACATTTTCCATTTTAGTCAAGATCTGGTATCTGCTAAAGTTAGGACCTAGTCAACTTTCCATGGTACAGTATTAAAAGCCTACTGCTCACTTATTAATGTGTTTTGCAAGCTCTTTTGTCACGATATTACTTCTGAGTAGAGGCTGTTTAGTGGTCCATTCATGCACGCCATTGTGTCAAAGATTACAGAGAACTATTTTGGTGGTATTGAGAGGATTATAAAACAGGCACAATAGATCGTCAAACCGTCGAGAATATGACCATCTTTTTCATTGTTTGACTAAAGAGCGGTCGATCTAATCTTCTCATCAATGGATATTCTCCAGGTAAGGATTAGTAGAGTTAACCTGACAATCTTTGATGATTAGTAAATAGAGTAAAACTGCTGGTCGTCAAAGTTAGTTGCTGATAGTAATTCATTGGCTAACCATGACGAATCAGTACTGTAGGTAGTTTAATACTTTTCAGGGCTGGTCATGAAAAATTTTCAGGAGGGCAAGCAACTGCCCACCCAAATTAAAGTTTCATGCTTCAAGGCAGGCAATTAGTTGCCCACCCAAGATTTTAGGCGGGCAGTTGTGTTAATAGAAGTGTTGAGCACATAACCGGTAAGTACTATCAGTATCGGCCGATAATGGGGTTATCGGTAAGATATTGGTATCGGCACAAATGAAGGCCGTCTCCGATAATGGAAACCGATAACAAGCATTTCATCATTTTAATAGTAAAGAGCTAAAAGCACTTACTACGCACTTAAATAAAATACAGAGCACTGTGTTGAACATAAAACATTCAAGAAATTCATTGCAGTCAGTAATGTACACAAACTAGCTCTGCTACTGTATGCCGCAAGCCCGCAGTTCGTAGTCTATTTAAACAATTGCACAAGGTAGTCATGGTCAACAGTACTACTGTAGCAATGCTTGCTGTGAAAATATTTGCTGCAATTCCGATGTTTTTCTGTTTGGAAGTTCCCAGCAAACAAGTGTAGCATGGTTATATGAAAGTTTCGCGCATTCCAGAACATTTTTGTAAACATCATAGTCAACTTACCCTTTATAATCAGGCAAAACTTGTTGTTTTATGTCCCTAAGTTTTGCACACCATAAATTTTAGTGACGGCGTCCTTTATGGAAGTAAAATCAGATACTACGGTTGTCAGATGTTGCAAAAAATGGTGTTTTGGCAATTCCTCGGTCTTTAAATGAGTTAAAACTGACAAAACCAAGATTTTTGTTGATGAAGTTGATGACTGCTCAATGACATTTTCCATTCATATTAAATTATAGGCCTGGTGAAATTTGTCTTGGTTTAACCCCCCAAAATAGCACTAACAAAAGTGAAAAGAGTGTAAACATCATTTATGCCCAAGAAATAATATATCAACATCAGCATTATTATAGATGTCCTAAGGACGGGATAACTGATTGGAATATGTACAGCATGTCGACTGCACACTGCAACACTACCTCAAATTATAAGACAAATATTTTTGACCCGTTGCCATCATTTTACATCACTTTGCTTGGCAAAACTGATACATGTAAACACGCACAACATGTAAACAGGCCATCAAAGTTTCCAGTCGCGATAACATCGTGTGACCAAGACCAGAAAGCCAAAGGCTTAGTGATTCCTTGCCGCTGAAATGTAAGGCCTTTTTTCACACTGACATTGCTTTGCAATGTTTTTCAATTAACCCTTTACCGTTGTGCTCCGATCAGGGCATATTTGCGCACCTCGGGAGTGGGCGGAAAAGCAGATGTAGCCCGCCCCGCATCGGCTTCCGTAGGCCTTTGACCCCGTGACCTTAAACTATTGTCTCTCCCGCTGTTGTGGCCAAATTTTCGGGTAGCTACTCGCAGTTTCGAGCTCTGCGTGAAGCAGTAAAGATGTGTGACAGCCGAGCTCTCCGCGTGGGTCCAAAAGGACCCAAACAACGGTAAAGGGTTAATAGGGTTCCATAATGTGCCCACAAAGTACACATGCAAGGCATCCAGTCTTCCTACATTGAGATCCCCCTTGCCCGTTGTGAACCCAAATGACCTTTCTTGAAAGACTGTGCAGGAAAGCTTGTCAGGCTTTGAACATGCTGACCCCAAATGAACCTCGACCTTGGGAAAATCAATAGGGATCATCTACTCAATATGACCAATCCACACATCAAATATGAGCACAGTCACATGTACCGTTCTTGAGATATCGTGTTTACGAAGTTTTGACCTTTTGACCTCTCGTGACCCCAAATGACCTTTGACCACCACCAAAAACAATAGGGATCATCTACTCAATATGGCCAATGCACACGACGAATATGAGATTAGTCACACTTACTCTTCTTGAGATACCTTGTTTACAAGCAATTTCTAAGGAATTTAACTATCGACCTCTCGTGACCCAAAATGACCTTTGACCTGCACGAAAATCAATAGGGGTTATCTACTCAATATGACCAACCCACACACCAAATATGAGCACAGTCACATGTACCGTTCTTGAGATATCGTGTTTATGAAGTTTTGACCTTTTGACCTCTCATGACCCCAAATGACCTTTGACCTCCTCCAAAATCGATAGGAATCATCTACTCAATATGACCAACCCACACACTAAATATGAGAATAGTCACATGTACCATTCTTGAGATATCGTTTCTACGAAGTTCTGACCTTTTGACCTCTTGTGACCCCAAATGACCTTTGACCTCCACCAAAAACAATAGGGATCATCTACTCAATATGGCCAATGCACACACCAAATATACGATTAGTCACACTTACTCTTGTTGAGATACCATGTTTACAAGCAATTTCTAAGGAATTTACCTATTGACCTCTCGTGACCCCAAATGACCTTTGACCTCCACGGAAATCGATAACTTTCATCTACTCAATATGACCAACCCACACACCAAGTATGAGCATAGTCACATGTACCATTCTTGAGATATCGTGTTTACAAAGTTTTGACTTTTTGACCTCTCGTGACCCCATACAGGGGTATGACCTTTGACCTTCACGAAAATCAATAGGGGTCATCTACTCAACATGAACAACCCACAAACCAAATATGAGCATAGTCACATGTACCATTCTTGAGATATCGTTTTTACGAAGTTCTAACCTTTTGACCTCTCATGACCCCAAATGACCTTTGACCTCCACGAAAATCGATAGGCATCATCTTCTCAATATGACCAACGAACAAACCAAATATGAGCATAGTCACATGTACCGTTTGAGATATTGTGTTTACAAGGTTTTTACCTTTTTACCTCTCGTGACCCCAAATGACCTTTGATCTCCACCAAAAACAATAGGGATCATCTACTTTATATGACCAACCTACACACCAAATATGAGATTAGTCACACTTACCCTTCTTGATATATCGTGTTTACAAGCCAAAGTGTCACATACACACACACACACACACTCCCATACACACGACATCACCATCGCATAGATTCCTTGCCTGCCTTCGGCAAGGAATAAACCAGAATGCAAAAATGCATTGAGGTTTCGATGATGCATACAGAACATGTTCTTTTCAAAAAATGCTGCAGTTATTGTAACACATGGTGACCCAAAGTGACCTTTGACTCCACCAGTAAGTAACTGGTTTTTCTTTTAACCAAAACACTTCTACAATGAAAACCCAAATTTCATGCTGTGCCTTAAGATAATGTATCCAATTAACAAAGTTTTCATAGTTTGATCTCTGGTGACCCCAATTGACCTTCAACCTCCATCAAGGACCAACCATCACACATCCACATTCTAACTTTGAACCCTCTCTCATTTTCTCACCTTGAAATACAAAGTAGGAGTTTTCAAGGTTTGACCTTGGATAACCCCAGGTGAACTTTGACCTTTACCAAAATTAATAGGGTCCACCCTCTCGTCATAATTCATTAACAAACCAAGTTTGAAAAAATCTAAGCTTCCTACCACTAGATATCATGCAAACAAGGTTTTTGGGGTTTGAGCCTCCTGTGACCTTGGATGACCTTTGATCTCTAACAAAATCAATAGGGTTCTCCCTCACATTATGATGCATCAACATACCAAGTTTGAGATTAATCCAAGTTTCCTACCTTGAGATATCATGCAAACAAGGTTTTCGGAGTTTGACCCCCTGCAACCCCAGATGACCTTTGACCCCTACCAAAATCAGTAGGATTTTTCCATACATCAAAACGCATCAACATATCAAGTTTGAAATCAATCTAAGCTTCCTTGCTTGAGATATCATGTAAACAAGGTTTTCAGGGTTTGGCCCCCTGTGACCCCACATGACCTTTGACCTCTACCAAAATCAATAGGGGTCTTCCTTACATTATGATGCATCAACATCTCAAGGTTGAAATCAATCCAAGCTTCCTTCCTTGACATAACGTGTAAACAAGGTTTTCAGGGTTCGGCCCCCCTTTAACCCGAAATGACCTTTGACCTGCACCAAAATCAATAGGATTCTTCCTTACATCATAATGCATCAACATAACACGTTTGAGATTAATCCAAGTTTCCTACCTTGAGATATCCTGTAAACAAGGTTTTCCAGGTTTGACCCCCTGTGACCCCAGATGACCTTTGACCCCTACCAAAATCAGTAGGGTTTTTACATACATCACAACGCATCACCATATCAAGTTTGAAATTAATCCAAGTTTCCTACCTTGAGATATCATGTAAACAAGGTTTTTGGGGATTGACCCCCTGTGACCCCAAATAACCTTTGACCTCTACCCAAAATCAATAAGGTTATTCTTCCCATCATATTGCATCAACAAATCAAGATTCAAATCAATCCAAGCTTCCTACCTTCAGATATCGTGTAAACAAGATTTTCTGGGTTTGACCCTCTGTGACCCCAAATGACCTTTGACCTCTACCAAAATCTCAAGGGTTCTTGCTTACATCATAACGCATCAACATCTTGAGTTTGAATTTAATCCAAGTTTCCCAACTTGAGATATGTAAAAAACGTTTTGGGGGTTTGACCCCTGTGACCCCAAATGACCTTTGACCTCTACCAAAATTTGTAGGGTTCATCTACCCATCATACTGCATCAACATATAAAGTTTGAAATCAATCCAAGCTTCCTACCTTAAGATATTGTGTAAACATGGTTTTCCGGGTTGGACCCCCTGTGACCCCAAATGACCTTTGAACTTGACCATAACCCATACCATTCTTCCTCTTGATATGGGACATCTATGTACCTAAGTTTGAAAACTTCCTGACATTTCTACCTTCAGATACTGTGCTAATGAGTGAAATGTAAAGTGTTTTAAGTCCTATGAACATTTCTACATTGAGATACTTTGTTAGTTAGTTAAATGTAAAGTGTTTCGAGTCCTTTGACACCTGTCACACCAAATAACCTTTAAACTCGTTGAAAACTGATATTGTTCTTTTTCTTGATATAGGACATCTATGAACCAAGTTTGAATACTTTCAAACATTCATACCTTCAGATACTGTGTTAATGAGTTAAATGTAAAGTGTTTCAAGTCCTATGGCATTTCTACATTGAAATACTGTGTTAATGAGTTAAATGTAAAGTATTTCGAGTCCTTTGACACCTGTGACCCCAAATAACCTTTAAACTCAATGAAAACTTATGCTGTTCTTTTTCTTGATATGGGACATCTGTGTACCAAATTTGAATACTTTCAAACATTCCTACTGTGCCATATCGTATTGTAAAGTGTTTCGAGTCCTTTGACCCCTGTGACCCCAGATGACCTTTGAACTCCACCAAAAACGATAGGGTTCTTCCTCTTCATATGGGGCATCTAAGTACCAAGTCTGAAAACTGTCAGATATTCCTATCTTGAGATATCGTGTTAACGAGTTAGTTGTGTTAAATGTAAAGTGTTTCGAGTTTTTGACCCCTGTGACCTCAAATGACCTTCAAACTCGACCAAAATCGATAGGGTTCTTCCTCTTAATATAGGGCATCTATGTACTAAGTTTGAAAACTCAGCGACATTCCTATCTTGAGATATCGTGTTAACAAGCAAAGTGTCACAAACACACACACACATACACGCACACACACACACACATACATACACACATACACACGCACGCCATCATAATTGCATTGGTTTCTCTTACCATCGAAACCAAAAACGACAGATTTGTGACACTGCCTCCACAGCTTTTCAAAAAAATATCGTAGTGGAAATTGAGGTACAGTAATATACAAAAAATGCATTACTGTTGAGATCTCACCAAAATAACTGCAAAATGGATTATTTGGAACAATTAGATATAGAGCAAAATTTAGCATTTCTTAGTGTCGTGGTCTGCACTCTGCCATTTTCTGGGGCATTCCGCAGTAAATTGGACATGGAATTCAAAATTTAAAATGCTTAGTACCTAAATATTTTGGGGGGAGTTGCTTACTATACTAATCAAATTTCTTACATGTAACTTTTTTATACATAGGTTCTGTAATTTAGGGTGCCTAATTAGTGCTTAAAGGGAGATTCCACGGAAATGTCAACCTAGGGGTGAAGTTTTATTTGTGCCCAATGGTTAAAAACTTATTTGCATATTCAACATAGATGTTTCAAATTTAATAAACAGGCATTTTTGATGAAAAAATCATGATGTAACCTGGAAAAAAGGTCAAATTATATGACGGGAGGCTAAATCAACTGTTTTTTTAAAAAAATACCGTTAAATTTCTTTCTTGTTGTAAATGTTACAGTTTATTAACATAATGGGTTTAGTTATCATTCATACACGTAAAATACTGTTGTTTAGTGTACTTGATTGGTAAAATGTGAATAGATGCTATCTTTTGGCTAGAAAAGGGAAACTCACATGTGGTTATTATGGTTATGTCAGTCTGTTACCGAAATAATCAAAAAAGTTTTCTGTTAGCCCTGCAAGATATCATAGGAACACTCTCTCTGGTATTCTCTGTATTTATCATGAGATGTAACTTACTGTCATAAAAAGATTTAAATTAACTCCTTCTTTCCCACAGAAATCTATACCTGAAATGGTAACAGACTGACGGTAACAGACTGACAGCTAGAAATGTTTAGTTGCACACCAGTACATATCCATAACCTGAGATAGAACCATTTACCTATCATACTCATAATAAGAAAACACTAATACTTGTTATGTAAGGGAGATATTTTGTTTGGGAGAAAATGGAAGGTTGAAGTGGTTGTTGTGGTTATACTATACAGTATGTCAGTCTGTTACCAAAATAAAAGTTTTCTGCATATGTCCTGCAAGATATCACAGGAACACTGCAGTTTCTCTGGTATTCCCAGTCTTTACAGTATTTATCATGAGATGTAACCTACTGTCATAAAGATTTGAATTAACTCCTTCTTTCCCCACAGAAATCTGAGGTTGAATTGACAACAGACTGACAGCTTAGAAATGTTTAGATGCAAACGAATACAAATTGATTAACTGGGTTAACATCCTATCATGCTCACTGTAAGAAAACTATAATACTTCTTTTCTTTTTCTTTTTTGTGATATTATTTAAGGGAACTATTTAAAGGGCAAACATGATTTAAAAAAGTAATAGCAACAATATTGGTAATATAGGATCATGCCATCTCCTACGTACTGTACATACTAACCCTCTCAGGTTTTATTTACAATCCTTAACTACTGCATGTATCTTTATGGTGAAAGTGAACCCCCAGCCTCCAATTAAAAAAAAATTCTGCTCAAATAAGGCATGTTTTCTTGCCCCGAGAAAATGAATTGACTGACCATCACATTGTTGTAACATGTACAGTAGCTTGTGCAATATTTTCAGTTTTGAGAGATTCAAAGATTTTGTTTTAAACTGAAATTTGTAATTTTAATTCGTACAGTAAGTCTTCAGAACAAAGTTACTGCACAGTTCATTTGATAACCTCTTTTTCTGGCCAAAAGACATTGCTAGCTATTGTAGATTCTGTGAAGAGGGTTCATTACTTTTAGACCAGCCTCTGTTTGAAAGAATTATGGGCCAGTTTTGCCAAACAGCAGAACAGTGAAGACTGGACAACAAAATTTCATTCAAAGCCAAGCAGAAATTTAAAGTGTCAAGCACCTGCTGTATAGTTTCATTTGATACAGTACTGTACAGTATGTTCACAGTTTTCTTGATGTTTTCTCTTTGTTAGTAACAGGATGCAAGAGCTTTTTGGTAGAGTGTAAAGGGGTTAGCTCAACTTAGCTGCAGTGTTGTACATGTGTCATTCAGATTGTTGAAACAGTGAAGATGGCATGGCAGTGTGGTAGTTGCAAGATACGTAATGTACAGTTATGTCACCAAAGTTTCTCCCATTTTGCTCCTCATTGCAAACAAGTTAACAAGTAAACAAGTTAATGCCTAAGATCCTGGGATTAGTTTGACTCAATAAAATTTCATATGTTGGCATGGTATATTAAACAAGGATGCCACTGTATGTGACAAATTTCAGGTTTTGTAAGACCAGATTGCACAGATGAATGTCACATGTACAGTAACATCCTTGCTCCAGAATGTTAAGTGACACAGATGTCTTTTTTTTAACTTTGCTAAATTATTTGAAAAATTTGTGCTATTGTAACCAATATTGAATGAAAATTTCCTTCTTCATTCACTGATTTTTGATATATTGTCCTAAAATTCAGAGCATGTCAGTCTGTTACCGAGGGTGTCAGTCTGTTACTGAGCACATTATGCATGACAGTACAGTAATCATGCATGGCAGTCTCAAACTTTTGTATTTTATTTGTTGTATGTTCCCTTGCATACAGTAAGTAAAAGTGATAACACTTATTCAGTGGAATGTTCACTTTCAGAGCATTTTAAGGGAGAACGTGACAATGCAGAATGTCAGGTTGCATAAATGTCAGTCTGTTACCGTGTCATTAGGTGATCATTTCTTGTGTACGTAATGCAGCTGATCAGTTAACATTGGGTCACTGTGTAGATTTACTGGTCACATTAGTAAATATAAATAATCATCATTTACTTCTGTTCAGTATATGAGAAAGAGCACAAAATCTTTCAAAAATGTCTTCCAAATGTCAGTCTGTTACAGGTGGAATCGCCCTAAAGCTAGCAAAGCTGGGAATAGTGTCACGGACGGGACATCACATGTTTCACAACCATGAGGCAGTTCTTCAATGGAATGACATAAAAGAAGTTGGGACTTGTTATGGGTGCTGTTAGACACATTTGAGTGATATACTGCAATTGTGAAATTTTTCTTAATTATATTAGTTAACCGGACAATATCGTAATGTCCCGTCCGTGACAATTTCAGACATTTTTTTAGCCTCAATTAACACTTAATAAATCAATCATGTCCATTTCAAGAATTCTCTTACTTATCACATTGATACATCTGTCAAAATTACCTGGTTTTTAAAAATCAGCTTATCAGCCCCCCTAATTAACCAACAAAAAAGTGTCACGGACAGGACAGGTATGCACTATTTAACATTGTACACTGAGTATGCTAACCCCAACTGTGACCTGGTTTGGTACTGTACATTAATGAACTATTTGTAGTAGAGTTGGGCTTCAATCAGGTTATTTATTGATATGAAGGATTATACTGTACCCTGGGCCCCTGGACCATGGAGGTATAGAGATAATAGGCTAGCCAAGTATGGTCTAAATTTATGCCTGTGCTAACCTGCACTGCTCTATTAAATAGAGTCGATGACCTACTGTATTGAATTAAAATAGTTGTTGTCCATGACCTAATTTTAGTGAACCAACTGCATATAGAGTTACAGTAATACAGTATGTGCTTGTGAACATTGTCTCTGCAGTTCAAAAGTACAGTTTCAACACATGGCCAAGTGTACAGAATTACTACACTGTAGTACGAGAGAAAAAAGTATGGGGCAAAGTAAAAGACCAAATTAAAATAATGAGAAGCAGCACTCCCTTTTGATCTCAAAGGATAGAAAAGGGAAGACAGAGCAAAGAAAAGCTGCCTTAAGGAGAACAGTTCTGAATCAGGTCTGTAAGTTTTCAGAAGCAGAGAAAATTTGATCTAGGGAGAGGAAGAGGTAGGATAGAGGAGAGTTT
This sequence comes from Holothuria scabra, assembly GCA_037179385.1. Classification (NCBI taxonomy): domain Eukaryota; kingdom Metazoa; phylum Echinodermata; class Holothuroidea; order Aspidochirotida; family Holothuriidae; genus Holothuria; species Holothuria scabra. The sequence goes on from CM074197.1 coordinate 27,927,679, forward strand.
AGAGTCATACTGTATCAGCACTAACACCGACACCAACTTGGACCAACATCAATACACAGGTGCCTCCTAGGATGTCGTATATAAAGTACACCATGTAACGCAGGAAGGTATTAGTCACAAATCTAGCTCAGACACTGAAGTTTCTGGCAGTGGAGAATCATTCCTGGCAGCAACTGTTGTACATGAATACCAACACCCAACTGTTACTAAACTGAAACTTCGTTTTGACAAGGATAATGTAGAGTATGTGAAAAGAAAAAATTGAAAAGGAGGACTGCCTTGATATACTGGACCTGATGAGGGAATGACTCAAAACAGACAAATTTGGTCAGAAAAGGGATGGTTAATACTGTTTGCCAGAAACTCTAGTTAAAATTGTCCGAGCTAGTAGATGTGTGACTGACCTTTCAGTGTTATACGTACAGTATAGTGTTTCATCGTAAGAGGCTCCTGTGAATCAACCATTGACCTTTAGGCCAAACAGTGTATAGTTTTGAGAATAGTTGTTTGAAGTCTTAAGTAAACTGCATGAACTTTGCCATAGACAATCTACTGTAGACCTGCCAGACCTTGGAATCTGGAGTTATCCAGAGATATCTAAGAGACTACGTATGTACATTTGATATGCATGTTGTTCATATTGCCCTGATGGGGATTTGGGGGCTTATAATTAGGTAATTAATACTGACATATGAAACATGATACATTTTCTAGGTAACTCAGGCAGGCTAATTCGATATTTAATAAAAAGTTAGAGATTACTTTCTACTTGTTGAGGTAATTCTATTTTTATTGCTGCAAAATGTCCCGTCTGTGACAGACAATTACTGCGGAATGCCTCTTCTATTGGTTTATGACGAGAAGGGAACTCAGAACTTTGCTACTGTAGGTGACAGCACTTAACTGTCTATGCTGCATTCCAAATACAGTATACACTTCTTATTGATACTGAATCAAAGATGGTATATTATCATGATGTTAGAAGCAAATAGCAAGGCTTAGCCATCTCAAGCTGGCAACTATTAATCCAGAATCTATCAGAGAACTTCCTGTTCAGGTATCTTGAGATCAATAAAGTTATAGGCATTTGCTCCCTTCAAAGACTTTTTGCTCAATAGAGCAGCAAAGGCTGGTTTAAACGGGGTTAACTGCCGCAATTACAGAGACAAGCTTCACCCGAGAAAACGCCTTTTTCTCGGGTAACATTGGCTAAAACGTCAATTCTAGCAGCATGATGAAGATAGCTACACAGGTGATGTATCAAGTTTGACAAGTTTTCCTCTTGTGACCTTTGCTACTGAGAACAGTTGTTGACAACTATGACGCATTGACTTACAGTACTGTTACAGTCAAAATTGGCAGTGAAAATTCAGTCTTGTGGAACTTTGTGAAAATCTTTTGCAGAAAGGTAAATGCAAGGCTAGAGATCATCTGTGTGATGTTTGGTGACAATATTTTGATATTTGGGGATGCAAGAGATGACGGTCTGCGGGGGTCCTGGCTAGGCCTAGTGGGTAAATTTGTGAATGTAACGTAGCTGTGCAAGAGCTGTGTTGTGATGTGAGAGGAATGAGCCTAGGCCTAGGCCATGTAACCAGCACACTGACACAGCCCTGTTTGAGGGCTAGCCTAAAAAATATTGTACTCTGAAGAGAAACAGCCTAAGATGAAAATTATGAGATTTAGGCCTAGGCTACTAGCCTAGGGCCTAGGCCTAGCTGTTAAACTTCAGCCAAAAGTTTGGGGACCACTGTGCTTGCCCTTTAATTTATGTGGTTCTCTGATACTTTGGAGATTTGAAATGCGGGGTTTTTAAAAGGGCTGGGAGGAGGGTCAGCTGCTTTGGGTGTTCAAATGAGGGTAGCCAGGCCCGTCACTGCATACAAAACGTGGCACGTACACGATGTAGCCTTGGCCCTATTTAAAAGGCTTAGGCCTAGGCCTAGGCCTATACTTCTTGATTGATTCGACAAATGGTAACACAGATACAGTACCTGTACGTACTCATACACAGTCAGCCTAGAAAGTACACTGTAGCACAGAATGATATTTGCGGTGCGCCTGGCATGAACAAGTTCTTCAAAAAAGCATGTTATTACAAGGCAGGGTGACCCTGACTATTGTAATGTTCTGTCCGACGTTAGCTGATTAAATTAGTCAATTACTTCACTTCTTCTCGGGTAATCATTATGAAAAAAGTTCAAAATACTGCTATATTTACTTCGCTGCGTCGTAGCATAAACACTGGCAATTCAAGGCTTGAGGAATAGAAGAGAAAGTCACATATCTCTCCAGGATCGTGAGCTTCTGTATTACAACACCTAACGTTAGAGTTAGACTTGGCCTGTGATTATTACGCGCGCACATGCATATAGGCCTATGTTGAGCCTAGCCTGCGTAAGTGTACGGCATGGGCACTATGGAACGCCATTCAAACAATATTACCATTAAGAAAAAACAAGAAGTTTTGTTAATTGAATTCGGTGCGATTACCAAGGTTTACATGATTGGACGGTTGGAATGACCTGCAGTGGCGTAGCTAGGGGAGGGGGGCAGGGGAGCTGCCCCTGGCCACATCTTTAGGGGGCGCAGAATTGAGATCACTTAACTGAAAATGTTCATGGACCAACCATTTGCCAGGAGCCAAGGGTGGAGTCAGCGGGGTGTCGGCGTGGCCCCCTGTGGGGACTGGCTGCCCCTCGTCGGGGAGAGGATCCAATATTGTCGGAGAGCCTTCATCCATACGATGAAAGAAGAAAGCCTGATAAACATCAGCTACCCTGGCCAATCTTCTTGATTTTGCTAACTCGAAAAAATATCTCTTCAAGGAAACTGAAAATAATTTCCCAACTCTCCTAATAGAAATCAAAAACCTTTTCTATTTAAGCTCCAGATTTTCAAACATTCTGAACACAAAGTAAAAAAAAACGATATTCACCATACGACGAAATATGAAACTTGGCAAGCAAGCCTTGATTTTGCCCATATGAACTTGGGCAGATTGATCTTCAATTCTCCTCTACAAATTAAACCATTTTTTAAATATTCTGCCATAAAATTCTTATTAGTTCCAGATTCTCATGTTAAGATTGAAGCCAACCCTTTTCGGAAAATTTTCCAATAGCTTCCAAAAGGCTTTAATATGCATGATGATATTAAGTAACCCCAACAAACTACAAGTCGACCAGACGACCTCTTATGATTTCCTCACAAGAGGGTCAGATTAAAATTTACAGCTTTTCCAATATACTGTAAGCTTCAAAATTACAAATATCTGTTAAACAAGGGAAAAGATTTAGTCAATTTTCCAATTTCTGTAGTGTCATGTAGTATGGTGCACTCTCCATGACCTTTACCAGACGCCATCTTGTTGTTTACGAGCAACTCGCCCTTCCTTTGTTCTAGATTCCCAGGGCCCTCCCTGTTTCCCGTCACGTGTTACCAGTGGACGTGACATTTCACATTGCCGTAGCTCCACGTGCACGCTGTAACCCATATTTTTGAGGTGTGGCCAATTTCCCCCTTTGCACCCTCCTCATTGGTCATTTATATCATTATACTTATTTACATGGGTGCGTCATAACTTTTGACCAATCAGGGGACTGCAGGTGTTCAGAGCTCGCACGATTCACAAGACCGAGCCTGCGAGCTGGACACTCGTGCAACAGACCTCGAAGCAGACACATGTAGCCTAGTCAACTTTGTAATGTAAATATTTCAGTGATTATTATTAGGCCGGCCGAATTAATTCAACTTGATCATCTTTTATTTTGGAACCAAATCACCAAATAAATAATTTAAAATCAACTGGAACTCTAATCTGTTTTTTCGTCTGGAACTACAACTATCAAGATCCCGTACCACTCAATATCTAACAGTAGATTGTCCGTCACGGTACCGTAAACCAACCACCCCGACCGTCACATTCTACTTAAAATTTACTCTTGAAAGGCAGATCAAATAATAAAACCCTCAAATTTTTCATTTTCACCCTACCAAAAGCCAAATTTGTTTCATTAAATTCCAACATTTCTCAGGGTTTAATTTTCAAATTTTTGTCCAAAAAGGCTAGAAGATTTTGGGCAACTGAAATTTCCACTTTCTTCTGAGCGCCTTAGTTGGTAGGCGTACAATAAAATGTCTAAGCCCAAATGAATTTCAGTTACCCATGTAGCTTTTTCGATTTTGCTCCGGGCAGATCCTTCATATTTATTATGGTCCTCACAAACTTGAAAAGCCAAATTTCTTTCAAATTTGCTTCAAAAACAAGCTCCAGATTTTTAATTATTTCCAGTATATAGCTTAAAAAAAGGCAACCATTTTGGCGCGCCTCGACGTCCACCCACCGGGAACTCATCGCTTATGTCGGGGTTTCGAAGTGCTCTCCCCGCTGTCGATGAGCTTGTCACCGCTGTCGGGCAAATCCTGGCGTCACCCCTAGGTCTGTCACGAGCATCATATTGAAATAGGAATTTTAGCTAGTTGTGTATGGCCTCACGCATAAGAATTTACCGTGCACGTGTGTAGCAACTAGTTTTGTCACAAATACCACTTTTGTCTCACCAACCACTTTTGTCAAAATTTTTGCCCACTTTTGTCACAAATACCACTTTTGTCACAATTAGCCCACTTTTGTCACAATGAAGGTCAAGACTTTTGTCACGACAATCGCCCATATTTGTCAGAATCTGACAGGACACGACTTTTGTCACGCACATTTTGCCCACTTTTCTCGCACACATTGAGAAAATTTGGTAAGCCTTGAAGTCATACTCAGTACGTTTTAAGTAGTTGAAGCACGATTATATATTAAGTTTCGAGCAAATCACCTCTGTAGGCTGTAATACTTACAGGGAGAGGGAAAGGAGCCCCTCCTCCCCAATAACTTTACCAAGGTGGTTTCGTGCACCAAGCTGTGCACGAAATTCATATAAGGTTTTGATCTTGCACCTCACTCCAGTTTTGAAGAGCTCTAGGACTTCTTCCATTAGGGCTGGAAATGAGAATCTTGCTGTCATTTTAAATAAAATTGTAAGACATTACCAAGAAACAGTTTTTAATAAGAATTTGAGGCCAACAATCTATGACCATGCTTGAAGAGGCTGCTTCGAAAATAAATTGTTGACTCAAGTTAGTGAATATCCCACATGGTTGGTGACGAAAGGGACGGAGTGTCCCTTGAAAATTTCTCGGGTGGGGCGACTTCATACACCGAGCTCAGAAAGGGGCGAAAGGAAGAATACGGAAAGGGGAAAGAAAGAGACGACGTAGTTTAGAGAAAGAGTCTGGTAAAATGAGAGAGAGGAGGACACGTACATACCACACAGAAATGATTCAGACAGGTATGTTTATCTAACTCTTCATTTTGTAGATCCTATGCATATAAGAGATCAAGGGTGACGAGGTAAAGGGGAATTTAAAAAAATACGGACGAGCCCTAACATCTTTTACTAATATGTTAATTTCTTTGGCAAACGTTGGTCGTGGACACTTTTCAGTCATCTCGTGGCAGTCCTGCCGCTACATGTTCCTCGAATGTAATCCTTTCTGAACTCTTGGCATTACAAAATCTCAGGAATGTGTCATGTCCTATCTATACGAAGGAGGTAACCAAACATTTCGACCAAACATTCTTTGCAGTGCCGGGATCACCCACAAAATTGACTTATTTATACCCAAAATGGTAAAATTAGATCCCGGACAGTGACACCCCGAATGGCTGTCCATACGCCAGTAACTATGGTTAATGCAGCACACATATGTGAACATTTACACAAGCATCACACAATTGCAGCACTGGGTAAATGTTCGCCACATGTGGATAATATTACTATATGTTTGTGATAGTAGTAGTCCAAAATGTCTTCACTTGACTCGAGTCACTTCACAAAAAAAGCATGAAATCTTCAGGTGTTAAATGCCAAGGCGCAACCAAAATCTCAGGAATGTGTCATGTCCCATCTATACGAGGGAGGTAACCAAACATTTCGACCAAACATTCTTTGCAGTGCCGGGATCACCCACAAAATTGACTTATTTATACCCAAAATGGTAAAATTAGATCCCGCACAGTGACACTCCAAATGGGTTTTCATACGCCAGTAAATATGGTTAATGTAACACAAATGTGTGAACATTTACAAAAGTATCACACATTTGTGACACTGGGCCTGTACGCCACACATGGATAATATTACTATATGTTTGTGATACTTTGTGAAAAGGCACAGTTGGCGTTGTTTCAATTGACACTTTTTGCTGAAGTATAAATACCCACTTGGGGTGTCGCTGTGCAGGATTTACATTCGTCATTTTGAGGGTAGATAAACCTTTTTGATTCCTTGCCGAAGGCAGGCAAGGAATCTATGCGATGGTGATGTCGTGTGTGTGTATGTGTGTGTGTGTGTGTGTATTTGTGTGTATGTGTGTGTGTGACGCCTGCTTGTAAACACGATATCTCAAGAACGGTAACCCCCAGGGATCTCAAACTTGGCATGTAGATTGTCCACATTGAGTAGATGGTCCCTATTTTTTTTTGGTAGAGGTCAAATGTCATTTGGGGTCACCATAGGTCAAAATGTAAATACCTTGGAAATTGCTTGTAAACACGATATCTCCAGAAGGAAAAATGTGAGCAATCTCATACTTACCTTGCTGATTGTCCATATTGAGTAGATGGTCCCTATTGTTTTTGATGGAGGTCAAAGGTCATTTGGGGTCACCAGAGGGAAAAAGGTCGAAACCTTGTAAACACTGTATCTCAAGAAGGGTAAATGTGAGGGATCTCATACATAGCAGGTGGATTGCCCATATTAAGTAGATGATCACAATCATTTTTGGTGGAGGTCAAAGGTCATTTGGGGTCATCAGAGATGAAAAGCTCAAAAACTTATAAACACCATATGTCAAGAAAGGTAATTGCCAGGAATCTCATATTTACTAAGTGGATTGTCCATACTGAGTAGATGACCCATATTGTTTTTATTGGATGTCAAAGGTCATTTGGGGTCATCAGAGTTCAAAACATCTAAACCTTGCAAACACTATATCTCAAAAAAGTATATAACTGTTGAAGTTAATATCCATGAGCGGTTAGGGTGAAAGGGTAAGAATAATTTGGCATGTGTAATGTAATAGGCATAGGGTATATAATTTTTTTGGAACAGTTTATTAACTTCACTATGTAAATTCTTTAGTGAGGTAATTTTGAAAATGCATTTGTAAAGTACAGTACTGAAGCAAACTCATAGGAAGAAGGTCTAAGGTGCACAGAAAGGCACATCACATTGTAGTTACTGTACAGTATGTTGATTCTGGCATGAAATTGTACCCTATTATTACATTAAGTTCCAAGTATTAATACATAAAAAAGAGGGCAGAGCAAAATATAAAATCTTAAAAGGCAAAATCTGCTCATCAGGCTGGCATACATGCTTCAATGCTCATGGGTATGCTGATTTTGCAGCCACAAGTAAATAGATTTTCATGAAACTGATGTGGAGCATGTGAGTTTAAACAGTCTGTATATAAAGAACATTTAGGGACAGAGTCTGAAAATATTAGAAGATGCTTCTGTGCACACTAAGAAGATGACTGATATGGAACTTCAAAAGTATAAACTTTGAACAGAGAGTACTCTGTGTGATGCACAAGAATCTCTTTTATAACATACCTACATTGCTTTTTCAATAACCTTAAAGAAAACCTGAAGAAAACATTAAATTTAGTGGCAAAAAATGCTAATATTTGACAAACCTTGTGCCTACTGTCCTCATGAGGACATGTGCATGCAAGCATGCATTAATTGGAAGTGGGAATTGATTAATTAGATATACCACAGTTAGTTAGTTTTACAAAAAAGAACCTAATTTACACTGATCATTTGGTATCAAATACCCTTCAGCGCACATGAACTGTCATTGCCTAATAGAGTGAATCAAATTGTGACTGACCCATTCTTTGCCATTTGGTCACAGTTATCTTGCCCAATTTTTCACAGTTGACTGCCAGTTATCCCCACAGTGTCCTGAAGGATTACCTCATACACATACAAACATACAGCTCAATTGGCTTAAGCTTTTTACTGTATAAGTGGTGTTAATTGACTCTTATAAACCCTGTGAAGAAAGCTTATTTTTATCTCAGTACATAACCATGACAGCCCATTGTTTGTATATACTCCTATTTCCTGCCATTCCCTGCAGGCATTCAGTACTCTTTTTGTGGTCAAAATGTCAGACTTCCATGAAAGTCACACCTCTGCTAAATCCAGCACAAAACAACTGTCCACATTATCTTGTCTCATCTGACCACAAATAAAAGTTGTTTGCCTAGCCATTGTCTGGAGATGGAGAAGTTCATGTACACTGATCAAGTTTCTAAACTGAAAGTCATCTTAGTAATACTGTAGATTGACACCCTTCAGAAATTAGTGTCCTTTACATAGAAGCTGGTGGAATTGAACAAAAAGTGTGTTTGTATAAGGAATTTTGTTGAACAAACTTTAAACATTGGTGTCTGTCTAGATTGGTGTTTCTGCTTTACAGTTTCAATATGCTCTACAGTGATTATTTGTCACTTAGTTTCATTCTAGAATTTGTTTTAAATTTTTGATAGCATAAAATGTATCAGCATACTACTTGTCTCATCTCTGCTTATATCTGGATAACTGCACCAAAAAAGTAACCCCTGTGCAAAGAATTATGTAGCTATGTCAAATATCATCATCAAGTGGGAATTCTTGTCTCACATTTCATTTTTATCCATGTCACTATCCCCCCCCCCCCCAAAAAAAAAAAAAAAAGTGTACCATAAAGCTTAATGCATAGAACCATTGCTTCAAGATTACCCTTTATGACACTTTTCAAAAGTATTAAGATTTTATTTTGCATTGCTGCTGTCATTTAAAAGTAGTTCAGGTAATAAGAGCAAGCATAATGATGTATACTGTGTATCAAACAAGGAAAACTTGTACTGTATGTTATGCTGTACCTACAGTATAAGTAGGCAAAAGGCGAATTAAAAGTCTTGTTAAATTATGGATTAATAGGGATATCTGCTTTTGTTCATTTGCAAAGGATACCATAGACAATGGGTGGGGCATTTCCCCCATAAAGCACTAAGCTTAATTTTGAATTACTCATGTTGATGGACGTGTTGGTAAGGTGATCACTATTGTTTTTAAGGGGTCAAAAGGTCATTTTGGGTCACATGAGGTCAAAAAGTTTGGACCCTACTAGTATTATATCTCAATTAAGTAGGATAATTGTATGGGATCTCATGCATGTCATGTTTGTTTCCATGTTTGCTATGATATATCATACGGCAAGGAATCACTAAGCCTATTGGCTTTCTAGTTTAGAGTATAAGCTACGGCTACACTCCAACTTACTGCTGCTCCTCTCACCGTTAACCCCTGCCCCAATATATAAGATGGCACTCTTGCGTGGGTAAAAGCCGAAAGGAAGGATCCACACAGAGTGCGGTTATCTATGGTAACGCCACTAGGTTCTCCGTTTGAAGGGCGGACTGCCCCCTTAGGATTTCGCCCAGACAAAGTCCTTGATCCCTTGGTGTATTCATAGGTTATTTTTGTCGTTTCCTCATTCTCTTAATTCGAATTTTCAAGCCGGTTTCTTATTTCACTGTTCCCAGCCACAAAAGTTTACTCTGATCCACCCCCTCTCGAGCTCCGAACCGCCAGACATGATTATGAGTTGTGACAAAAGTCGTGACCTTCGTTGTGACAAAAGTGGTATTTGTGACAAAAGTGGGCAAAAATTTTGACAAAAGTGGTTGGTGAGACAAAAGTGGTGTTTGTGACAAAACTAGTTGCTACACACGTGTAGCACGTGTATTCTACTGGTTGATAAATCAGCTGTCTGCATTTTCCAGTGTTGATTTCATTTGCCTCCAAAGGAGAGCGTACTTTTTGCTCGTTGACATCATATGCATAAGGGCTATAGAGGTAGTCGATCACCCTTTATTGCCTAGCAATCGAAACAAAACCGGTTTTTCTATTTTTGTCAACAGGGGCGTCACCAGTGAGGTGACCAGGGGGAAGCTTCCCTTCCCCCGCCAACGCTCAAAAAAGGGTAGGGGATTAAAAATCGTGAAGAGGACAAAAAATCGGGAAGGGGGATTTTTAAGGGCAGAAAAGAGAGGAAAGAAGAGGAAACTGGTACAATATCGGGGACCTTCTGAGTCTTGCCGCCTGGATGGTCAGGATTAGAAGGGTTATAATTAGGTGCAAGACCTCCCGGGGATGAAGTATAGACCCACAGATGAAGTATATACTTTCTCCAAAGTGATTTTGGTTAATGCGATTATAATTGCATGTCCACTCAATCCAAGTTTGTTATCTCATTCTGCCAAAGCTTATCTCGAGTACTCATTATAACGGTAGTATAAATAAACATTCTCAAGGCTAAAAATTGATTTTTCACAAATACAGTAACTTATAATACACGAGTATGAATTGTTCGTAATTCTCATTTGATTTAAATGTGGGAACTGCCCCTCATTCTTCAATTTCTTACTATATATAGCCTAATAAAGGTTAGAGATTCACTTGTAATGAAAAGAGAAGAGCATTCCATCCAAAGCAGCTAACCCATCGTCTTTAAATGCAGTATTTTAATTTGAATGTGTTACTCTTTTCGTTCTCCTGATATCTCTCTGTATAGCAGTGGCGTAGGAAGTAATAGGAAAGTGTGTGTGTAGGGGGTGGACTATGCACCTCACCCTATCCCAATTTGACCAAAAGGTACATTGCTCTCACGCTAAATATTTCTAACAGGAAGAACGATATTTTAAAAGAAAGAAAAATTTTATGCAATAAATCCCCTTTTCCCGTGGCGTAGCCATGGGGGGCCTGGGGGCCTTGGGCCCCCAGATTTTCTTCAGGTACCCCCAGATTTTTTGCGTCCTGATAAAGTAATTGGGAAAAAACTGTGAAGTATTTCCTTCAAACACAGTAAACTAAATAAAATGTGCAACAATTAAGAACACATGCATGAATGTGTGTTAAATACATTGTGTGCGCACGTATGGATTACCGTTTTAACATTTATTCAGGAATTTCAGATATCTCTAATTAATTTCAGATATCTAAAATTATGCACTATTTTAGATATCTGAAACTGAATTAAAGATATCTAAAATTAAATCAGAGATATCTGAAATAGAATTAGAGATATCTGAAATAGAATTAGAGATATCTGAAATAGAATTAGAGACATCTGAAATTGAATTAGAGATATCTGCAATTATTTAGAGATATCTAAAACTGAATTAGAGATATCTGAAGTTAATTAGAGATATCTGAAATTCCCGAATAAATGTTAAAACGGTATTCCATACATACACACATATGAAAGCAAGTAATACCTTCAAAATGCCTACTTTCACGAAATTAGATACCTTATATAATCTGCACTGTCGTTTATTGCATTTCACTTCGAAGACGAAACGAACGTCTCGACGACAAACTCGAATGTGACTTTGTTAGGATAAGACCCTTTCTGCCTTTCGGATGACTGTTTGATTCACTGAAAAAAAGGCAACCATACACTGAACACCATTCTTTCATGACCATTCCTGTACATCATCATACACAAAATATGCCGTAAGGGTACGGTAATGCCTTCGAAAAATTCTTCCCTTCCATCCTTAACAAGTAGGCCTTTGTCGTGCCTCACTCCTGCCCATGACAAGTGCCACTGTAGAACGATTTTTTCGACAAGTCTTCTCTTTACTAGTTGACACTGGCATCCAGGCGGATTTGTAAAAATGTCCACAAGGTCCGGATTTCATGTGTTACCCACATGATCTATACTTCTGCTTTGCGGATTAAATATTTTGAGAGATTTACTCGTGGTATTTTAATTTTGACTACGTAATGTACCGATGACTGAACAAATACTGGACCATTTTGCATCTAGACACCACTGAAAATCGGAAAACATTGTTTCTTTGGTAGTAAGTATGTCACTTGTGAAATCTCTACAAAGACTACAAATGAGTATTTTGAATTTTTTCATGCTCCCCAAAAAGGGAAATCCTAAAACGTAGGCCTATAATCAGTCCAAAGTTTTGCCAAACATAGCATCATTTTGCATGTAGGAAATCTAACTCAAAAAAGTTTCTCAGAGGGGAACACAACTAATTTTGGTTTTCCTATTAAAGCTGAAATCCATTCAAATATTGTCGCATTGGCGATCTACGTCCTCCTGAAGTTTACAATTTTTCCCAAGGGAAAGGGAGATACTGGTTCCCTTTAGTCTCATCCCCCTGGCCACAGATCAGAAATGTCCAGTTTTGGGGTTCCTTAAAAGTGTATGTATTACCATTTTTCATAGATTGGTTTTTTTATTCTCATTATTTGAGAAGTGGCAGACATGAGGTTCGTATTTCAAGGCTGGATACATCCAGCTTAAAACACGTGGGAAGTGCCGTTTCCTGCCATCTGGAGGGTTTGTAAAGCCCAAAATTTTATTGTACGCTACGCGTCAACCGATAGTGGCGCTCCGCTTAGATAGTCTTGTCGCGCCTGACCCTAGGAAATACCAGGCCCCACCCCCCACTTGTTACCTAGGCCCCCTAAAAAACTCCATCCTGGTTACGCCACTGCCTTTTTCATATGAAAACTGGGCACTAAAAAAGGTAGAACTCTTCGTTTGTTTCCATCCATGCATGCTACAGTAGAAAACAATTCCAGTAGATCTATGCCCTATGCAAACTGATGAGCATTGATAAAATTAAAATACTTAAATAACCAAAGAATCTCAAAGACTACTCAACTGGCAGTTCAGTTCAGTTCAGTTCAGTTTATTTCTCCCATCTTGCGTAGTATACATAACATCATCATGTATATACATATACAAATATTTATAATTATTGTAACAATGTTTGTAATGAAAACAGGGGTAACAAGACAGCAAGCAGGAAGTGGAACCAGAAATAAGTTTTGAAAAACTTTTCTGGACTGGTCCAACAATAATTAAATATAATAATATCTTATAAAATTACCAATATTCAAAGGAAAAAACAAAAGGAAAAAGGAAGAGAAAGAAAAAGGCAAAGTTACAGCTAATTGTAAGCTGTGAAGAGTGCGGATTTCAGAAGATGCTTAAAGATATTTAGAGTGGGGGAATCTTTAATTACATTGCTAAGGGAATTCCAAAAAATACACCACAACTTCTGATTTGAGAATGAGCAAGCATTGTCCTACAGTAGTATAGAGTTGAGTAAGATTATCCTTTGTTCTAGTGGGATATGAATGAAAGTTACTGTTAGGTATAAAAAAGAGTTAAAAACCTCTGGAAGACAATTTTTCTTGTGTTGGCAGAGGAAAATTCCAATCTAGTAATTAAATAAATCACTTAATTAAAGGAGTTTACAACGACAGTGTTGAAAGGTATCTGATGAAAAGCAAAAATGAGAGCATTTGAGTATCATAGGAAGGCAAAATATTCCCTGCATAGCAAACCACACTGCCCCTCTTAATCATGTGAAATTTTAGTATAAACTCTGTGGTATGCAGCCAAAAGACATGTTATGCAGTGGTGGCTCGACAGGGGAGTGTGTGTGGGGGGGGGGGGGGTACAGGGACACGTACACCTTTCCCCCCAACATCCCATCTTTCCCGGAGGCCTAGATGCTTTTAGGTCCCTTTCAGATCCTATACGGCGTAATGATACGAGTGACCCTGGAGAAAATTTGTGTTGATACCTATTGCAATTCAACACTCAACTGGTATCAACAGCCAATGTTTTCCAATACATTTGGAGTAAGAAAGTCAACAGGTGGCCATAAGTAAGACATAAGAAGCTTTACTTGGTTCCTCAGTGTTGGTACATGGTTTGGCTTAAAACCCATCGATTTTAAAAGCAAATTACCGTTTGTACCCGTTCAAACCTCAATTTGCATCTGGAATGTTATCCTGGAGGACTGGCAATATTGCGAACACCATACAAAATTACGAATCCAGTACCAGAGAACATTAAACAGTTTTCTTCTTCAGTTGCTTCTCTTCATTGTATCTTTCATAACATTTCATCTCTCAACAGCCAATCACCGAACAGGACAGTCTACTAACACTATTTTAAGTTAGTACTACCCAATGGCGTAGCCACGGTGGTGGTTGTGGGGGTTAAAAACCCCAACCCCTATGATCGAACCTTGCAATGCAAAAAACACCTAAAAAACTGAGCGGTTTTTCGCTCTATTCTTAGACTTTTCCTTCATGTCGTGCCCCCCCCCCCCTTAATGACACCAAAACACTCCACATAACACAATCCTGGCTACGCCACTGGTACGACGGCATTTCCTTTTTAAAATTAGGCCACGTTTCTGTAGGATCGATATGTCATCTTCACGTGCTGTCAGTACAAACGCTACTGGACCTAATCAATGTAATTAATCAACTGAAACCCGCTATCTACTACTTAAAAGCAGTGCGGTCAGTAAAGGTACACACCCCCGGTTACACAAACATCTAGACGGAAAAACCCTAAATTTGTTTACGGAAACCGTAACTACTGTTTATGGAAGCGATTTGTGCTTATACTGGCTTTAGATGACCGTGACGGTAGTATAGCGATGCTGAACTAAATGTACGCATATAGTTGACCATAAAAAATATACGCTAGGTTGCAGCATGGAGCTCACACGGTTGCAGATTCAGCTCCCAATATATCTAAAAGGGTAAAAGTAGGGACGGTCAGTCTAATTAAACACAGGATATATTCACTCTAAACTCTGAGTGAGAACCTCTCTTTGTTTAAAAGTTTCATTCCAAATTTAAACTGGTCCATTTCATCCGTCGATCAAAAAGTGTATTTTTTTTATTCAAATTGAGTGATAATAAGTGCAATGTAAACACAAAATAGTCAATTAAAACAGTGCCTGAAGTGACTGTTAGTCAATTTGAGTAATACTTTTGACTAATATTTGTCCCAGTTCAATTGGTTTCTTGACCAAGTTTCGAATGATGTTCATTAGTCCATTACTACAAATTTAGTCAGATATCATAACAAATTAGTCAAATATGAATGACAAAGGTGATTATTCAATTCAGGCACCACTTTGACTATTTTGTGTTTACAGTGTGATGACACTTAAGTATCTGTTCATCCTGGGCAAATGACCGTCTGAGAAAAATCACCTAGCAGTGTCCATTACCTGGCATGGAACAGTGGCCTTCAAATGTCGCCCTAGGTTTCGGTTCTGTACTCGTCCATCACCCCTGGACCACAAATTGTTGGGTGAACTTTGATCCGTCTGGCACATTGAAGGGCATAAGCTTCCAAACTGCTTCTGAAACTGGAATTAAATGGCATAGGCTTAGCCCTTCTCTTTTATTCCCTTCTTGATTTCCAGATCGACCTGCAGAAAGTAGAATTGAAGCTTTCTAATTGCAGCATAATAATAAAATTGTGAATTTTGTTCATTGACAGAAAATGACTAATAATTTGCCGATACAGTTAGTTAAGTAGATAGAATTTTACGGCCCAGTTTCTAACCTATTGGTTCAAGTCGAGCCGGCCAAGGCTTTTTTCAGTTGCGGCTCACTGGTTTGTTTTCCCTACTTCACTGCCGATGAAAATAGCCCTCATCACCAGCATCAAACTCTTAATTCAACCAACTCAGACGTCGACGGGGTCTGACAATTTTGGGTTCGGAACATTCAGGGAACGTAAGCTCACCACGTTCGCCTGTGCCAATGCTACTGTTTGTAACTTCCACTTGGTGACATTAGCAGTAAAGAGAGAGCACCGACACCCCCGGAACGGCCAGTCCCCATATTTTTAGACGTCCTTCGGGGCAGCCTTCGAGACAACCCGAAAGAAGGGCGACATTGGGGATCTATACGCTACGTGTTGTTATGCATGTATAATGCGTAATGGTAAGATTTTTTCATTATTTATTTTTAGGTATAAACAAGCTGATCTTAACAATCATGTTGGCTAAGATCATGTATAGTATCTGTTCTTTTCATTCAGTCTAGAATGGAGCCATGCATGACAGACCAATAATGTAAATGGTCTGAAGGCCTTGTGGTTGGTCAAGTGTTGTCCTTAAGTGGAGGTAATAGCTTCTTCGGGAAGCAGTTTCAAGTTTGGTTTCGCCGAACGGCCCTTTTCCAGAGGGTCGGGAGGACTTTGGAAAAAGTATGTTGTAATCGCTTCTCGGCCTTTTGGCTAAGATCATGTGGAGTATCTGTTTTTTTTCTTCCAGTCTAGAGTGGAGCCATACATGACGGACCTACGATATGAGGGCCGTGAGGTTGTTCAAGTGTTGTCCTTCGGTGGACATAATAGCTACTTCGGGAAACATTTTAAAGTTTGGTTTCGCCGAACGGCCGTTTGCTAGAGGGTCGGGAGAAATTAAGAAAAAGTAATGCCATACATAACCGCAGACCAATGATGTAAAATGGTCTGAGGGCCGTGTGGGTGGTCAAGTGTTTTCCTTCAGTGGACATAATAGCTTCTTCGGGAAGCAGTTTAAGGTTTGGATCCGCCGAACGGCTCTTTGCCAGAGAGTCGGCAGGACCTTAAAAAGTGTTGTAATGTCGTCATCGCTTTACATACTTGTAAGGACGTGTCATTAGGTCTGTTGTACAATCATTGTCTAAGTTAGATATAATGGTTGGAATAGGTAAAATCGCACGGGAACTCGGAAGAGAATTATTTAAATAACAAAATAAGCCGCCTCACCCGTCCCCTTACACGAAAACCCAGTTTACCGTGAAGGGGATGAAATTGAGGATAAATTGGAATCGGAACTCCATGAAATGACAAAGCAGTAAGACAAGGGTACTATTGTAACGAAAATACATAAACTTGTCTCGTTCAGTTTCTGGTAAAGCGGCATCTGTTCCAAAAGAGTTTAGGAATGTCCTTTGCCTTGACACCACTGTACACGTGGTGCCCCCTGGAGGTCCTCAGGTGTTTACTGCATGATCTATTTCATTTGTTTTAAGGTTTATAACTGCAGCTTGGGTCAGGACGGGCTTATGGTCAGTGACCAGGTGTCATGTGTCCAGAGCCCTGGGAGTGACGGAAGCATGCATGTAAACAGCTAGTAAAAGTTAAACCTTTGACCAAGGTTATAACCCCTCCGACCAATCAGGGATAGGGAGAATTCCGTTACTGGGGGGTATTTGACATAAAAGCCAATGTTTTTAGAAACCGGGCGGAGTTTTTCGACCGTCATCGTTGCGCCAATAGACCTTGTTCTGAAACCGTTATTTTGGAGAGTTAGTTTTATAAGTTGTGATTTCTGTGGTATCTGAGTAGAAAGTTGCTCCTTCGAGAAACCAAAAATTAAGTAGCACCTTTTTCGCTTGGATCTCAAGTTAAACTTTTGGTGAGGAGCCCCGAGAGATAACATGGAGCAGTCGAACCTTTCCGTAAGTCACAACAATTTTGATATCGTAATGTTTAGTTGAGAGAACCAAGGGAGTATGTTGCTGCTCGTGCATATCGTTTTAATATAAGTTAACATTTCCTGAGCTATAATGTAACCACCTAGATGAGAGAAGAGGCCTACGAGAGAGAGGCTGACTTAATAGATTTATTTTAACTTTTAAATCGATGTGTTGCGTTGTTTTTGCCATGTGTTTTGTCTCGTAATTGTTAAGTCGGAAAAGCTTGGACAGCCGTAACGGCCGACGTTACACTATCAATGCTACATTGGACGGCGCAATGCTGGAAGGCGGAGTATACAGTTGGGTTAGAACCGTGATGACCGGTGTACGCATTTGTCAGAAAATGCTCACAGCAATGTCACGAACAAGGAAAAGGGGTTTGGGGGAGCATGCTATTGAAAAACGCACACAGTTTGTTGGAGCCTGACACGTTGACGACCGTTACGCTTACCCTGGTAGCATTCCCATATGGGCCCCATGTGGGCCCCATATCGACAAATATATGGGGCCC
The DNA here is from genome assembly GCA_037179385.1 of Holothuria scabra. Lineage (NCBI taxonomy): Eukaryota > Metazoa > Echinodermata > Holothuroidea > Aspidochirotida > Holothuriidae > Holothuria > Holothuria scabra. The sequence continues at coordinate 27,945,621 of CM074197.1, forward strand.
ATATACCTTTTGCACCCAAGATCCATATGGGACCCATATGGGCCAGCCCAAGAAACCCATATGATGCATATGGGATAGTGCTGGGACCCATTTCGGCAATTGCCCCATATGGGCCCCAGTACTATCCCATATGGGCATAAGGGCATACCGGGCTGGCCCATATGGGCCCCGTATATTGGGTCTTGGGCGCAAAATAATATGGGACCCATATGGTTTGACGTATATGGGACCCACATGGGAATGCTACCTGGGTAGTGGATAGAACAACGAGGGGGTTTGGTAAGTATTTTACAATATATTCGTCCGATCTAGAAGGTCAAATTGATTTTTGTTTTGGTTTTACATGATGACTTTGGTCACACATTCACAATCAATTACACTACATCAGACTGTCAGAACAATAGCCGCAAATCTAATGTTAATAGCCGTCGGTGCCTAATTGTTGCATACAAAGTATGGTTACACTTGCCGTAGGACGAACAAGCAGGCGCGTAGCTAGGATTGTATCATGGGGGGTGGTGTTATGGGGGATTACGGCACGACATGTGGGAAAAGTCTGAGAATTGAGAGAAAAAACCGCTATTTTTATGTGCTTTTTGCATTGCAAGGTTGGGTCATGCCCCCCCCCCCCCCCCCCGTGGCTACGCCACTGCGAATAAGCATAGATGGGTGAGTGAGGGTGACCAGATATGAGGATGATCCCTAAAATAGACATAAAAACCTACCTCGCATAAGCTGTAAAAAATGGATATTATGTCGACAGGGAAAAACAACACGCCCTGAAGGGAAAGAAGAGAATGTCAGTTACACAAAGATATACACAGAAGACATGTACGCTAACACAACGGTTAATTAAAAAAGTTTTACAAAGAACTTCAAGTTGACTACGCTTTGGTTTACACGGTTGAATACTTCATTTTAAGCATAAAAACCCGCAATCTGACTGCACTGAAAAGATTGGTATGTATTAGGTCATTAGTCCTTTCAAGCGGCTCTTTGAGTTAATTGGTATACTGACATTGAACACATTTTTCAAAGAATGTTATTAAGTTTCCTTCACTGCATACCAATGCCAAATAGTCGAACTTAGACAACCCCCATGTCCGTATACATACCGGGTTTCATGAGTGACTTAACGGTTCAATAGTTTTCAAAAATTCGTGATTGGTCACTTTTTCAAATTATGCACAAAACCTTCACAAGTCAGAACACCACAAAATTCAAAATTTTAACTTTTTCCGTAACCAGTTAACTATTGGATATGAAACTTGACTCATAATGCCAACTACAAGCATGGTCGTGTAATCGAACAAATAGAATTCTTTATAAGGAGATTTGACTTCAAGTAAAACTGAAATTATCAATAATTAAGAAATAAACGGGAAGTAAAAGTGATCAACAGGGCCATAGGTTTCAGAAATGTATCGCCTCTTGAGTAGTAGAAAGGACTTAAAGTAAAAAAAATGATACTTTTGAAGTAAACGGGCAGTAAAACTGCTCTTCTGCTTTTAAAGTTGTAGCTCACTGGCTTGTTTTCCTTACTACATTGCCTATGCCAGCTATGCTGAGCATCAAGCACAATTGCAGTATAGGTTCTGTTTTTAGAGTCTTCGGTTATATGGCCCGGCCAGGACTCAACTCCCGATCTCCCGACTGCATGTCTGATGCTCAGGCTAACCACTTGACCAAGAAGTCGGTCCCGATTCCGGTCCCGGTTCCGGTTCCGGTTCCGGTTCTTAATCAGAAGAAACAAAGACCACGAAGAGAGTGGGTCTCACAAAGAAAATGAAACACCTCAAACAGGTTAAATACGAATTTACACGCATGTAAAATAAGCCTACCAGGACTCCGATAAATGTTGCAGTTAGTTTAACCCACAGAAAAGCAAAACATTTGAAGTCGTCATACACTTGTCAATTTTTGCACCAACCCCTGTGAATATTTCCATCTTCAGTACTTTGTTTGGCTACATGCCCGTCAGGGGCTCTTGGTTATGAACAAAACTGGGTAGACCTGAGGACGTAGTATTTACAGGGCAAGAGCAACAGCTTAATCTCACAGATTTCTTCTTATTTCTCTTCAAATTATCTTGTATACTTTTTAATTCCTTAAATATTGCACATATTCAAAGTTAACCGAGTATTTACTCTATGTGAATATCACACTTGAGAAGAAAATATAGTCACATGATTCTCAACAGCCAATCATGAGACAGAACAGTTTACAGTACTGATTCGAGTTGGGGACTCTTCTCCCTTTTAGCTACACATGTAAACCGCATGCGGAAATGTCAGCATGCGCAGAACATAACTAACACCTTAAGGTATTATTTCATGTGGATTCTGTTTTTCAGAAGTCCCTGTTAAATCGCGGTCGATTATTCTTCCAATTAACATATTATTATATTACCTGCGGCCCCACGGCATTTTCATTGGGGCAAATTAAAAACAGCGAGAGGCCTATCATGGACAAACAAAAAAGGTAGATGACTCCCACATTTTGACGGTGAACTCTTTCAAGACAAAAGAATATTTTTAGTTACTAAGTTCAATAAGTGCATGCCCATCTTTTGTGTGTTAACCTCTTTACAATACTTAAGACATACAGACAATTATTACCCCTACCCACAGTGCTGCATGCTTAAAGAATACCTAACCCATTCCGAAAACCCTACTTTTTCCAAAGTCCTCCCGACCCTCTGGCAAAGGGCCGTTCGGCGAAATCAAACTTGAAACTGCTTCCCGAGGAAGCTATACGTCCACTTAAGGACAACACTTGACCAACCGCAAGGCCTTCAGACCATTTACATTATTGGTCTCTCATACATGGCTCCATTCTAGACTGGATGAAAAGAACAGATACTACACATGATCTTAGCCAAAAGGCCGAGAAGCGATAGTCATAAGTTCCGTGAGCGAAACCAAAACTTAACGTCTTCGTGATATCTGTAATCACTTCCATTCCGAAAACATACCCCAAACCCTATTTGTATGGGTGGAGCTTCTCTTTGCATTATAGATCTGTCCTCCAACATTGACGTATATTTGTAAGTCTCGTGGTAATGAATATCAATTGAAACGCACACTCTCTAACCCCGGACAAGGTCGGGCAATATTCGCTTGGAGTGTCAAATTAAGAAGTGCATTGACGCACACCTCCGTAATTATAACCGATATAACTTAGTATTTTGGGGTACCTTTCCTGTGGAACTTTGACCTTTCATTTGGAGAACAATCACACTCACGCGTCACAACTCGGACAATCATGACGCGCAATTGACTGTCACGTGCACTGCCAGGGGGAGAGAGGGTGACCTAACAGTTGATCATTGAACAACATACTGCACTGTAAAATAAATCTGTAAAATTTTCAGCATAATTTGTGTATTTCTGTTTACCACAAAAATTGTTTTTCAATTATGCAAATTAGAAGGATACCTAACTTGTTAAAAGTTTACACTGTATACACTCTGCAGGGTATAGGTTATTAGTGACATCACAATAAAGCACCGTGTAACCTTCAGATTAGTTCAAACTGACCTTAACTCCCTTTAGCTACTTAAGTGGGCGTGACCAAAGTTTTGACATAAAAATTGTAAATTTATGCTTAGGTCAGGCTTAAACTAATTGGATCTGTAGAAAAAAAAAACAGTTTTGGGGAAAAAGAATAAGAAGTTAATCAATACAGGTAAAGAAAATTAAGATGTATGAACTGTATTTCTTTGCAAACTGTGTAGTAAAGTTATTCACTATAACCAACGTGTGATAGTCGTGGTACATATAACAAAGCGTAACTTTTTTACAGTTAACACAGTGCCTTCAATTGAAACCTACTTTGAACGCCGCCCTGTTATGGTATGCCGAAAATGTAATAGCATTTTCGGGAAAGGATGGTAGCTGGCGGAGGCCGTTCATTCAGCCAGTCTAGAACGAGACTCTACACGTCAGGTCGTTCAGTTGGTCATGTTGAGTTGAGTTGTCCATGGGGACGTAGCTCCTTTTGGGAGCAGAACTCCTTCGGGAGTATTGTTTGGTTTTCGCCCCCGGCTTTTTGCCAGAGAGTCGGGGACTTTTGAAAAAAGGCCTGTTATGGTTTTTGTGTTGTTCATTTTAATGTAAAAGTTTGAATAAAATTGAAAGAATCGGAAGCTTCTCGCGCTTTGGCCTGTTATGGTTTCGTCGAAAGTCGTTCGGCTTTTGGCTGTCGGCCTTTTGGCTAAGATCATGTGTAGTATCTGTTCTATTCATCCAGTCTAGAATGGAGCCATGCATGACAGACCAATAATGTAAATGGTCTGAAGGCCTTGAGGTTGGTCAAGTGTTTTCCATAAGTGGACGTATAGCTTCTTCAGGAAGCAGTTTAAAGTTTGGTTTCGCCGAACGGCCCTTTGTCAAAGGGTCGGGAGGACTTTGGAAAAAGTTTTCAATTCAGACAGACAGACCAATAATGTAAATTGTCTGATGGCCTTGAGGTTGGCCAAGTGTTGTCCTTAAGTGGACGTATAGTTTCTTCGAAAAGCAGTTTTAAAGTTTGGTTTTGCCGAACGGCCCTTTGCCATGCCAGAGGGTCGGGAGGACTTTAGAAAAAGCTGACTTTAATTCTAACCTTTTTCTGTTCGGTCTTCCTGACGGTAATTTCCCGGTGACTACCTTTTCGCGATTGTGGTTTGTTTCCTGTGTCGCAATATTTTTCATTGGGAAAGCCCGCTGTAAATATGTTCCTGACTAAAGGTACATTCCCGATAAGGAAGTGATCCACTTAATCAAGCATGATATTAGGGCACGGGTCGAAGCGGATTTTTAAAGAATGTCTCTCAAAAAGTTTAAAAGAATTTGGGTCAAGGGGAGATCTTTTGTTTTTCTTGATAAAGACAAATGCTTAAATTTTAATATGTCATTCACATGATTATTATGAATATCGTGAGTTAATGCATTTGTGTTGATTTTTGCTGTTTATTTTCCTTTGGTTTACTTAGATATTGAATGTTACAGTGTATTGAATTGTTCTGCTTTCGTTTATGCTTTGGTAACTTTGCCTTACTTTCAACCTTTAACTGTGTTATCGATGCACAAAGATTGAACAAATTTGAAACTCATGTAAATAGCAATGAAAAAGGCGGTGTTATCGTTTAATATGCACAAACATGGAATAAATTGGAAAGAAACCTTGGACTCTGGTCCTGGGTAGGACGTTAAACTGCATCCGGTTGTGGAGTTTGTTTGAACATGGAAATAATGAGGTTACCCTTTGCCACAACTGCCGATCCGACGCACCTTTGGGCACGGTGTTTCTGTATATTTGCCTAGTGCTTTTTAAGTGTTGTTGCCTTCGGGCGTATCGTTGCCTTCGGGCGCGTTGTTGCCTTTAGGGCGTGTTGATGCCTTCGGGTGTGGTGTTGTCTTCGGGCATGGTGTTGCCTTTGGGGAGGTGTTGCCTCCGGGCAAGGGATGACTTAAGCGTGGTGTGGGATTTTCTTGGTTTTTGTTTTCTTGGGGCGGTGGTTGGTGTTGAAGGCGGTTGTGGGTGAGTTGGCGGGTTGTTTGGGTGTTTGGTTGGGGTTGGTGAGTCTTTTCTGCTTGTGACAAACCTTTTTGTTCCATGTTTTGTGTGTAGATGATTGATGGTTAGCGTTTGTGTTCTTGTCCGGCCGGTTTGCTTTTTCTATTTGTTACAACGTGCCCGTTTCTATGCACGTTTTAAGAACTCTGGTTCTCATGCCCCAGACACGAGGGGACAGTAAAAAAAAGGTTAATGTTCTTTTGAGTGCGACCTAACAAAATGTAAAACAGTTTTATTGTCTTTCTGTATTTCTACATTGTACAGCTGACAAAATTTTTGCTGCAAAATTTACAACTGCTTCACTGTAAATTCTACAGGATTTGCGTTATTTCCTTTACAATTGACTGTAAAAATAACGCGTTTTTGTTGGCAATATTGCTGACGGCGATTTCCAACATGTTGGTTCTTCCCGACTGAAGTCGGCGCGACTTAAAACTGGTCTTGCAAATGCAAATTGCAGTCGTAAACTCACGCACATTACACGACTGTTGGAGATCCGACGATTGGGTTAAATTGCGGTGTGCAAATTCGTGTAAGTGTGCGACTAGCTTAATAGTCACGACGACTACTGAGCGTTGAAGTTATAAAACGATAACACGTTATTCACGAAGATAAAGTTTTTTGTTGCATAACGGTTGCAATTGATGTTCCTTGCACGTTTAATGGAATTAAACGATTTATGTCTGCCGTCCTACATTGTCTATTCGATAATTCCTTTTGTAAGTATAACGTTACACATGTAGGCGGCAGGTATAGGTGGTCTTTAAAACCAGAGGAGTCGCCGTGACTACCTCCTGAATGGTGAATGTTCAGGCCAAGATCGAGTGCCCGACTCCTTAATATCGGAGTCACCACAGCTTATTTTATAAAAAGCCAGTTTATAAGGCAGAAATATTTTCATCGCTGATTTGTTTTACAGTTTCATTTGCATCTAGCTCTTTCACATCGCTGTTCCATATGACTTCTTCTCCTGATGTGACGTCATGATTCTTAGGACAACAAGAATTGATAAAGGTAGGCTAGTATTGTAAAAACATGTAACTTTGCAATTTCCCCTTGGGAACATTGCCACGAAAGGTTTAAAGTGTGCAAGTAAGGTTTGTATGGACGCCTGGTGTACAATTTGCAGGTGTAGTCAAGTTCCTCCTTCAAGAACGGGCTTTGTTCTTTGTAAATTGAGCAGTTCGGCTGGACTTTCTGCTTCCAGTATCTGTAATTATCTTATCCACTGTCCCCACCAAGGAAGGGCGTACGTGAGCCCTCACCTAGAACCCGTGGTAATGGGGTGGACAGAGTGGATAATGTTTGCAGTGGCCACAACAACCCGGGACTGGCCCATGTAAGGGGTCACTTTTACCTCGTACCTCATTGTAGGGATTAGCCAAAATGGTTTGGGATACCCCGACGTCTCTTATCCAGGGGGCACTGGGGGCTTGAGACCCCGCTGCCTATCCATTAATGTCTTGTGTTGCCAAGTTGTCCACACTCCATTCCTATAAACTTACCGACCACGGACTTCCTATACACATGGACAGGGCATGTAACGTGTACGTCCTATTGGTAGATTGTCGCCACCGACTGGGGCAAAAAAGCGCCGAAGATGACCGCCGTCAAGCTATAATTTGTATAAGTTGACGACGACTCTGTAATATTTAAAACAAAAGTTTAATTTGAATGAGAAACAATATCATATTCCTGCAATACGTGTAGTGATTTTGACCTTACCTTGAATTATTTCGAAAATATTTCAAGTCTCTTGCACAATCTGTTGTTTCGAACAGCTTAGGCAAGTCCAAACTTTCACAAAAAAAAAAAAAAAAAAAGTAAACAAGTATGCTGTAGCGACAATCTAACGTGCAGCATGCTCTGTCCATGCGTAGGAAGTCCGTGTTACCGGTATATCCAGTTTACATGAACATGTGCACTCATTTCCTACCCTTGTCCGTTTCTGCTCACCCTACCCCTCATTTTAAAATCCTTGCTGGTCCGCTGATCTTAGATTACAAAACTTGCCAGCAACGCAGGATGTACTTCAGTCTTTAACATTCTCTTCTGAATCAAGGTATCGAAAGAATTTACTGAAAGACGTGATCACACTACAACGAATTCGGATCGGATTCCGATCCGATTTTTGTGTTCTTTTATTTTTTTTTGTTAAAATCCTCTCCATCCCTGGTTGGAAAGAGCCAAAAACAATTTTTCCTGCAGTGTTAATATATGATTTGCATCTGAAGTCTCAAGAAGTTAAAATGCTTCACTGTTTTTTTTTTCTTTTTTTTGGTGACATACATTTTTTATTGGACAACGTAGACCGATAAAAATTGTTTGTATGTGTGAAGTCACGAAATAATCAGTGTAAATTTGATTTTCATAGTCCTGTTGTACAACTCATATATTTACACAGGTTGACAACTTTGAGTTCTTTACGACCAGAGATGGAGTCTCAGAAGATTTTAATCAAAACTCACACGAATCGGATCGGAATCCAATCCGACTTCGTTGTAGTGTGACCGGCGTGTTAAGAGTGTATTTAGTGACGTCATTACAGAATACCACTGAAATGGGAGCTGTAAGTGTAGAGAGAAGGGAAATTTTGCGACACGCAAATATTTTCCCAAGAACGTTATACCACGAAGCTCAGTGAGGGGTTCTTACAGCTTACTGAAAAAAAATTAAAGGCACAATGGCGTCATCAAGTGTGGACCTTTGCGGGGGCCGCGTAAAGTAAGGTTCTCACCTTAACAAGCTAATCAATTTTGAAGCCCGCCTTTGAACTTTTCCAAGCAATTCAAAATCGTTCTGTAAGTATAGGGGTATAACATACAACATATTCGACAAAAGGTCTTACTGATTTGTTGCACAGTTTAAGAAGTTTTGTCTAGTTTTCATCCAATGGATCAAAGTGAGTTACTTACCCTGTTAAAAGTCAGAGTGCTCGACCATGGGCTCCATGACGTTGTGGGAGTGCTTCTAGTATCGGTATTTTCCAGAATTTACCTCTTGAGGGCATCCCGTGACAAAACCTCGACTATTTATCTGACCTCTTGGGCAAGACGTTTTTTTGTAAGAGCATGATGGGACCAACTTATGATGACGCTATCTTTTGATTGCCATGAGGATGTTTATTGACCACAAATTGAGGTAACCAACAAATATTCAAAGGGCGACCTTCTTAACTTCCGGCCGAGACTTCCGACCACAAAATGAAGAATATACTTATTAAAAAAGAGCTACTTTCTTACTATCTTACATTATTTTCTTCTCTTTTTTTTATTATCTTGTATTAGCGTCAATATACACATACTTTTTCTAAAGTCCTCCCGTCCCTCTGGCAAAGGGTCTTTCGGAGAAACCAAAACTTCAATGCTTCCCGAAGAAGCTATTACGTCCACTGAAGGACAGTACGTGACCAACCACACGGCCCTCAGACCATTTACGTAATTGGTCCGTCATGTATGTCTCCATTCCAGACTGGATGGAAAGAACAGATACTACTACACATGATCTTAGCGTAAGTACACATAGCATTCGAATACGTGGTATGGCGCTATACCACTTTTTTTTTTTTTTTTTTTTTATAAAAGATGAAAGCCGATCTCCAGTTTCATAAAGGACACAACCGAAATTCGCAGTAAGTGATACAGGTATAGCCTGAACAACACATCCGTTAATCATTGTAATTATTTACTTTAAATACAAGCCATATTACAAATCCTTCTGACGCGTTCTTCCTTTTCATAAAACTACCACGATATTTCTCTAAAGTTAAATAAGATAACACTCCCTAGCTTGAAAGTAAGAGAATTTCTACCACATTGAGTACTTCGAATTTGTGCAGTATCTCGCACTGTTAGCCTTACTCCAGTTGTTCTTTTCAGTTGTAATATATAAACTCACCTATGATATGTTGCAGCTTGAAGCCTTGAGGCATATTATGTAACGGGTTATAAGAGACTGCAAATGTGTGAGCGGGGGGGGGGGGGCAGGGGGGTCGAGGAGGTGAAGAGTCGGGGTTATTTCACTTGCTGTGCACTCAAGTTTTTCACATGATGTGCTTGGGTTCAAGTCCTCTTGATGTACTTGGTCTTTTGTCCAGTTGCATGCCGACGAGCTCAGCTGCATACCGGGCGGTGTCCCTTAACTACCAGTTAACTAGCCGACTTCCTTTTGTTTATGAAGGACTGGTGTCCCCCTGCAAATAGGAAATTCACAAAGTCAATGAACGTATCACAATATCATGTAAGACGCCGTACTCTTACTTTGGGTAGTCTTGTTATTCTAACTTTTTTATACTGGGTGGGGCACTGACATTATACATAGCCTGGTGCAGGCACGCTTTTGACGGACTCGGAAAATTTAGTAATTATAGACTCTGTACATATGACGTCACAGAGCGGAGAGTACATCCTTCTTTTGGGGGCAAAAAAAAAAAAAAAAAAAACCAGCACAGAAAAATGTGGACAGCTGCCATTTTTCAAAGAGTTGAATACGCGCATAGTATGCTACAGGTGCAGTGCGAATTCTTATTGTGTGGCCATGTGTGCCATTGTTTTGCTCAAAGGATGACGTCAGTATGTCGCCAATGCGCAAGGTCTATACATCAAAATGATGAAACATATTTATAGCGCTCAGGCCCAGCGCACTACCATAAAAAAAAATCTCGGTTTCGCTTTTTAATATGAGAATAAAAAAGAAAAACTGAACAAAACACGTATTCAAATTCTTTACCTTAAGAGATGCTAATTCTTTAAGAATAATACAAGAACGGCACACAATGACCAAACACCATCCCCAGATTTACTCGAGTGGCAAAACCTTACACTCTCTGAAGCAGTCGAATTTGTTTATAAGGTTGAAAATATTGCAACTTGGCTCTCCAGTTCTCGAAAAGAGCAAAACGTTATGAGCTTGTTAGAAAATAATGTATGTTGTACTTTTCAAAGGTATTGTGACATGTCAACAAAATGAAAATTTACTTCACTGGGCAGTTACGGAGTGTATTTTTCCGTTGGAATTATTTCAGTATCTTTTAAGGTACTCAAGATATACCTCTGCAAAGTTTGAACGATTCAAAAATAATGATGTGGAGTGTTGCACAGGGTCGATATTTCTTTTGTTAACCCTATATTATTGGTCCTTTAATTACTCAGCAGATAGTTAATGGTTTCATAATTGGCACTGGTGATTTTCAAGGACACAATTTAAACTTCCAAAATAAAGCCCTCAGGACAAACTAATATTCCAATTGTCCTTGAAAAGAAGATTGTAAAAACAAAGGATAACATAAGCCACATGTGACATGTCCCTCTCATTACATCACCGTGATTTGCGTGATTCAGCTCATATTTACCAATGATTAAGTGCAAATCAGAATTGCCCTGTAAAACAGTCAATTTCTATGGATTTTGATGAGGATCGCGGCTATTTTCTTGGTTTTTTATGCTTTTAACATCAAACACCCAGTTTCGTCAATTTCATGTTACACGACCTTTAAAGAGAGATTAATACATAACCTGTGCAACACCCTCCTGATTCAGAAAACCTTAATCTGTTAATTTCCTTTTTGTCTTCTGACTGTCCTTCTTCAATTCAAGCAAACGCCGCCGTCTATTTCAATTAAAACTTTAATATTTTTTGAACACCGCGGTTTGATATTGGCTGGACAAACAAGTCACAATTTCAAGAAAAACATAATTCAGCTCCATCAACTGCAGAACTACCTCAACATAAGTTTCATCAGTCTTGAGCAGAAAACTGGGACAATTTTCAGTTGCACGACCCTTGTATAGGTCTGTTTCAAGGTATTAACTTAGCTCTGTTTTACCATCAATGGCTTCATTGGTTTCCTTTACCAATTTTGACAGGCTTTATTTCGAAAATGAAATTATACACGTGTGCATTTACTATTCATCATAATACAGAGAATACAGTGCTATTTTCATTCGTCTCAAAACATAGCGCCAAGCAAAGATGGGAACTATGAAAATAAACCAGGGCTATGGGTAAGCAGTGGTGTAACCAGACCAGACTGTCGGGGGGGGGGGGGGGGCAGTAGCAAAGAGGTTTCCCGATTTCGTGCTAGTTGAGCTGTTGAGCTGATGTAAACTGTGTTAGTTTGTGGGTGTCTTAGGGCCTTAAGGGAAGTGTTGTGTTCAGTGGCGTAGGAAGCAATATTAAAGTGGGGGAGGGGGGCTGAACAATTTTTGACCATGCAACTCACCCTACCCCATTGACCAAAAGGATTAAGGCTTCTCGGCGATATTAAAAAACTCTCGAAACTTTGTTGCCTTCTTTAGACAATAATGAAAGCCTCTATTGAAGAAAGTTTTAGGGAAACGGCACCGTAGCGGGTCGGAAAAGTTTTCCACTGACCGCTTATGAGCAATCACTTACTGCTTTAAGGGTTGCAATTTAAGGCGCGCGAAGCGCTCGGAAAATTTGCCTTTTTTAAAACCAATAATTTCAAATATGTAACTTTTATTAGGAAGAATTCGGAATTTTATGAAGGAAAACTTGGGAAAATCGCACTGTATTTGACTGATGTCTCAAATGGCCAATTTTCGAATTTTTCACTTTTTCGATCAAGGGCGCAATCGCCCCTGCCTCCTGTAGCTACGCCACAGCTCTGCAACATTGAACGTTGATAAAATTTTAACACTTCAATAACTAAATAATCCATTTACACAGACTACACAACTGACAGGGTTGAAAGATACCTGACGACAGGTGTATATGAGAGCATTTGAGTATGTTAGGCCAATGGTTCCCCTCCCTAGAATATGAAGTCTTGCTAGAAAGACTATCTTCAGTTGGCGCGGAGCGTATAGGAAATTTTTTTTAAAATCGCGACCCCTCAGACAGCGGGAAATGGCATGTCTCGGGCTTGTAAGTAGTAGCTAAGTTTTCCGATTTTTCTTGCAAATTTGAAGTTACACCACTGTATTAGGGATGTATTGCGGCGCCCGAAGCGTGCAGGAATTTTTGCCCTTTTGAAACAATAATGTGTTGATATGGCGCTTGTATTGCAGAAAGCTTTGGATTCTGGGTTTTCTGTGTGGAAGTTTAAAGAGTTGGGGATAATTGAAGAATCTGCACTTCCTTCAAATATTGGTGGCAAATCTGAGAATGATTGCTTTTCTAAAGTCCTCCCGACTGTCTGGCAAAGAGCCGTTCGGGGAAACCAAACTATAAACTGCTTCCCGAAGAAGCTAGATTGCACGACGGCTCAATCGCTGATGCTACACAATGTTATTTAAGGCCTACGAACTGACACTTTACGGTGACATTTCAAAGTTTCCCAAACTATTCCAAAATCAAGAGCTCTCACTGAAGAAAATTTGGAATTCTATGAAAGACAGTATACAAGAAAGGCAATATAGCTGCCGGTGTCTCTTGATGATGTGTTGTCACACATGGTAAATATCCGATTTTGTCATTTCCAGAGCTCGGAAAAGTTTGCAAACTGATTTATGTGCGAGAACAAATGCACCTCACATTGCGTTTTTGCTTCTTTTGAGATTTTGAACAATGAAAAAGCAGTTTTTTGACCCGGGAGGGGGCGGAAGCGCCCCTTCCTCCTCTCATGTTTAACGGGAAGGGGCCTGTCGCCGCCCCAGCCCCTCCGCTTCCTACGACTATGGTTGTGTAGTGGACCGCTCTCCTCCTCAAACACCACCATCTGAATATAATTTTGATTACTTTTCACCTCCCGGCCCTTTTGCTAGAAAGTCGGGAGGACTTTAGAAAAAGATTACTTTTCACATCCCTCATGCGAGCAAATTTAATGCAATATGGTCAACACTTACATGACTTTGTGTCTTCAGGTAAAATGAAAATTTTACACGAACTCGAGTTTAACGATTTTTTTATGTCAACATGAAAATATATCTGATATATAATATCCAAATAAACATTTTTTAAACGTTAAAGGAAAAGATACACGCTTGATTTCTTGGTCTCCTTGCATGAACGGTCTTTAAATTGGGGCTGTGTTGTCCTATAATTAAGTTCCATTCGTCAGATGGTCATTTTACTGAATGTGTTGATAACTGGGTCAAAGTCAATACTCGCAGATATGTCGCTTCTATAAAGAGGAGAGCAAGAGAGGAAAGTCTCTTCCGATGAAGTGGACCTCAGATATTATTTTGTTAACTTTAGACGACTAAATGAATGTTCATATATTTTTCTAAATGAATGTTCATATATTGACCAAAACAGTGTTCCATGAATGCAGATCAATCTTGCTTTTGATATTATAGTTGGCCCACTTTCTTTCATTTCTAATTTTTCTTTTTTTTCCTTTCCCCTTCTTTTTGCGTTTTCGTTTTTTCTTCTGCCTTTCTTTCCTTTCCTTCCCCTCCTTTTTCTCTTTTTCCTTTTCTCTTCTTCCCTCTGTTTTACTCTTTTTCCTCCCTTTCTTTCCCTTCCTTCCTTTCCCGTTTTTTCTTCGGGGGGGGGGGGGACAGTTTGCCCCCCTGCCCGCCGCTGGTTACGCCATTGTGGGTAAGTGGATAAAGGAGGTGACTTTAGAACCGTTGAAGTCGAGCAATCTGCAGTTTCGAGGAACGATTAATTTTGCCAGGTCAAAATTAAGTGAAGTGACAATTCCAGAGCAGTCTGCGGTTTTTCGATTTAAACTGTCATTTCAATAAAAACCACTTTGATCTTAAAATTGTAGTTGGTTCGTGATTCCATGTAAAGTTTTAATTGCACTGTTTACCTATTCGATTTCGTTTGATGTTTTATTTCGTAATTGGTACTCCAATATACTTACATGCATAAATTATAAGGATAGAACGGTAACTATAGAAACAAGACTGTATATCTTAGAGTTTAGCTGACTAAATGTGGCAGGAAATTTAAACTTGAATAAAACATAATATCAATATAAAAACTTTCGAAGAAATGATAAAATAGCATTTACATCAGTCTCGACTCTCATTTTAATTTTGTTTTTACTCCAGTTACGACAATTTAAAAAACGATCGATCTGTGTGATCACATTTTTACTTTCTAAACTTAAACTTTAATATCTTCCTTTGTTGATACTACCGGACGGTCTGATTGTTTTGTTTCTTTTAGTGGAGTTTACTTCCATTTTTTTCAGTTTTTTTTTGTTGAATTATACTTTTGTTGTGTACAATAATCACGTGTGTCATCAAACTTGTGGATTCTATACCAGGTACTGGTATAACTTGCTACCATGGCGGTCTCGATGTTGGTAACGGGTTTGCTTGGTACTTTGGCAATGGTATCTTTTGTGAATTCTTCACAGGGTGAGTTTCAATAGGTCAGTCTCGAAATATATGAATTTGTCTACTTAAGTTTACCATTAACGTCATTTTCGGGGTTAGGGAGCTTCTCTCTAGGCTCGCGATAGCGTCGTATCCGGAACGGGAGGTGCCCCTATGGGCTGAGGGTTTAAGCATATGCCAAAGGCTTTCCCTCCTGTCGTACGTAAGAGGGAAAAAACTTGTACTTGAACTGTACTTGAAAATAAATTTAACTTTGAACCTTTAATCGAGTTGACTGACACTATATAACACATTCGTGTTGGTGTGTCGGTAAATCTCATCTCACTTACTAACGGAAGGGGAGGGGGCGAGGATTGGGCCATGCCCCGACTCACTGATGCCACTTCTGTACCTGAAATATACAATATTTTATCAATTTAACTATAGGCTAACTGAGTAGGCCTAACCAATTCTTTAGACTGAGTTGTGATAAATGCAGACGTTCACTTTGTCTAGCGATCGGAATTATCTATCAAGAAGTTGTAGCCTACATATTGTTCCAAATCCTGCTGCCGCTACAACCATTCATCATCCCGATCCAAACGACGAGTCTGAGTGGGCCCTGGCTTGAACCATGGTCAGCAACTTAATTGAGCGAAATTAGATACCCTCCCGAGATAGAAATTTACTTGATTCAGACAGCCAGATACACGTCAGCCCGAGTTTTATAATGAACCTCTGTATTACGTCAAACTGCAACGCTGAGCAAATTTCAGTTGGTTAACAAAATAATCCCACCTTCATTTGATCAATTCAACTCTACTATGGAGGCAAGCACATTGAAGCAATCAAAATAACTTCAATCTACCGTATGGCACTAAGACAATGACAGGTTAAATAGTTTTAACTTTCAGGCGAGTACATTTCAAAGCCTTTTTTGAATACGCAGTTACAAGAAAAACTTTTAAAATCAATTCACTACAGTCCAGATAAACGACATGTTTTGGGATCAGTAAGATTGGAACATGTTTTAATGTATTTATCAATTGTAACACGCATCCTCTGACTCACGGGCATGGGTTAGTCAAATGTGTGTCATGTTCGTCCAAGTTGTGACGAAAAAGTGTGTCAACGGTCTCCAAATGGTGCGTTGAAGCATCCTGTGCGGCATAAGTGCGTCATACTCTATCATAAACGTGCGTCAAACTCCATGAAACGTTGGTTCCATTGTGCGCCGGAAGGGTGTGCCAGTGTATTAAAAATTACCTTTCCCGGGGATGCGTCTTTCAATTGATAAGCGCACTTTTGAAATTATTACAATTATGCAGTACTTAGTCAGCCTTAAAGTACACAAATTTTAATATTTTATCAAATGAGATGGTTACAGTATGGGGCACTTTGAGGGGACTAGTGTACATTATACATGTATCTAATGGACGAAATCAAGGGTATGTATGGATATTGAATATTGTCAAGATAGTTAATCTATTGTTGATACGACAGTGAGTGTACAACTGGAAAAAAGTGATACCGATCCGATTTAAGTTAATTGGTTAGAAACTGAGCCGTAAAAGCTCGTCTATCAATGATAAAACGGAAAAATTTGGAAATAAAGACAAAACTTGTAAATTCGAGATTATCAATTACGTTGATTTTTTATACTGTTAATGTTGGGCCCACCCAAAGAGGATTTCTTTTTAGCGCACTTCAATGAGGCTTTTTTCCTTCAAGACCCAGAAAAAAGTGTCATTTATTCCATTAAAAAAAAGGTAATAGAAAGGTAAAAATTGAAAACTTCGAGCAAAAATTGGAGGAAGAGCAGAAGAAGTTAGTTGAGATCTATTATAATGATTGACCCATCACTCAGTTTGATACATATGCATAGATAAAAGGAAGTTAATTTTCAATTCAAACACCTCTACCATTTGTTGTTGAGAATCCTGCATTCTGATTGGTTGAACACTGACCTGTTATTTCACTACACACAGTCAATAAACGTAAAAACAGTGATAAATATGAAGTTTTTCCCACACTTTCGATGGTAGAATAGGAATAAACCACATTTGTTCGACCACTACTGTCTCATAAACCGTCTCGACTCCAAATCAGAGCCAATTTGGAGTCTCGACGGTTTATTCACCATAATAGTCAGCCAAATGCAGTTTATTCCCTAAATATTGGTACCATCATTTCATAAGCTTGAAGAGCCTTTGACTCGGCAAATTTTGGTGGGATAAATACCTCTTCATAGTAGGCCTACTATCCGACAACTTATTACTGACATATAGCACCGTTGAGTCAAAGGGGGATATTAAACACAGACAAGCATAGACCTTTGGTATGCATTCAGTGAGCTAGGAGTCGAAATCTAGATGGTGCATTCTACTTTACAGGTTTTTCTGTCTGTTGTAACGTTAAAACCCTCAGAACAGTCGACTACTACAACATATCATCATCTTTGGAACTATTTTTCATTGAGATTTTAAGTCAATTCCGTTTTAATATTAAGGTATAGCCTGTACTGGCATGAAGCCGTTTACCCACCAAAATGAACAGAATTCAAGAGACGAACATATCGTTCTTATATAGTTTCAATAAAAATGATTGTTCCGTTAAAAAAATATCATTTAAAGGTATTTCATGAACATCAAAAGTCGAAGAAGGATTTGTTCTGCCATTGGAAAATGTAAATTTCTTTTAATACGTTGAATGCCTAATCTCGCTGCATTTAGTACAGATCGAGTCCATCAACTTACTATTTCACCCCTTACTTTTTGTAAAATACAGTCCGCTAGCAAGTCCTTCTGTCTACATGTAGCTGCACCTTTCCATAGTATTATATGATTATAATACTATGGAAAGATGCAGCTACATGTAGACAGAAGGACTTGCTAGCGGACTGTATTTTACAAAAAGTAAGGGGTGAAATAGTAAGTTGATGGACTCGATCTGTACTAAATGCAGCGAGATTAGGCATTCAACGTATTAAAAGAAATTTACATTTTCCAATGGCAGAACAAATCCTTCTTCGACTTTTTTTTCTTTTTTTTTGAAGTGAAAACTTCAATTTTATTTACATTCAGACATCAGAATATGTACAATATTTACAATATTTACATTAAATTAATGGACATGGGAAGAATGAAAATAAATACCTTCCTGGAAGGAAAATAATGTTGAAAAAGTTTTCACAAGATGAACTTAAGACCACGATTTGTCATTTTTACAAACGATTTGTTTTTAACCCACATTTCTTTAAACTTATCAAATTTTAACCTACTGTGATCCGCTTTTACCCTGTCTGTTATAATTTTGATGATTGACGAAACAATAGTTTTACTTGGATGATCTTCAGATTGGAAAATACGAACACATCTAGATTTCCAAACGATGAACTTTGTGACACAAAACATATACCAAATTCTCATAAAAACTACCTTAGGTGCTTTCAACTCAGGAAAACCGTAAGTGAAAAGGGTGTACTGAAACTGTTCAGAAGCATTGTCAGCCAGCATTTGCTTTAATATTTTTTGTAACCAGTCACGAATAGGTTTAACTTTTGGACATTCCCACATTATGTGTTTGGTTGTTTCAATTTCACTGCAAGTGTCTCTTGGGCACAAGCCGTCGCCCATCCTTCTTCGAATTTTGGCACATCCTTTAAACGTTTCTGTAAAAAAAAAAAAATCAAAGGGGGTGGTTCGCACCCCGACTCCACCCTTCTTGACGCCCATGCTAGTTCTCGATTTAAACATTTTGATTATCGTATAAGCTGGTTTGAACTACAAAACTGAATCTAAGAGTGTGTGTGATAAAGATAATTTCTCTAAGTCCTCTTTTAAATTTGGTTTATTCTGTTGAAGGCATGCATATAAAATGTCAATATTTAATACTTTGTGTTGAACTATTTCAGGAAGGTACAAATATATCTAAATATCAATGAGAAGCCGCACCCCTTGTTTGAAATTCGTTAACTTTTCAGTGCAAGCCGTGTGTGATAATAGAAGGGGAAATAATCCTTTGCAAATACAAATGTCTTAGTTTTATTTTATATCTGGTCGTATGTTGTGCCAAATAATTAAAATTTGTGACAAGTTTGTTGGCATTTATGTCAATAAAGCGGACAAAGCAAAAGGGCTGCTATAGCGGAAAATGGTATATATTATAACAGTAAGGAAAATAATCATAACAAAATAGCTTTGACTCAATGGTAACTCGTTTGTACGGCTAAAGCAACAGTTTATACACAGAAATGAACCAGGATAACGGTGTTTTCCCAAATGTTTTCCCTTAGGTAAGACTGTAACTGTGTACCAGATTTCAAGCTTGTACTATGAAAATCAAATTCTCCAAAAACAGTGCCCTCGACTGCCGTAACCTACTTTAATTACAAAAGTGGATGACCCCCGATTACTTAGGTGGTTGAAAGAGATTTTTCTCACACAAGTGGTTAGGTGAATATGAATTTATTACAAAAGTGGTCGAATTTGTTACAAAATTGGTGACCGATTACAAAAGTGGTAGCTATTACCAAAATGGTTTTTACAGCCGTTCTTCACAATGGTCTTTGTCAAAGGGTTACCGCGCTTTGAAAATGGGGAGATCTTAATTATGAAGGCAACCGAAGCTTAACATTAAGAACGAAGTGATTTTTTTCAAGGTTCAGTATCTGAAGAGGATTTATTTATTTTGAAGTTCAATGCTCAAAGGCTGCAGTTTGAATTTCATTTGAATTATAGTTTTTCATAATCAGAGAGGAAAAGATCCCTTACGTAATTAATTTAGCCCTCAGTTTATTGAACGGTAAAGTGTTGTAATAACTCTGAGCAGTTTGCGTGGAACCGCCTGCCATTGTACTTGGATCTAAGCATCATGTAGGGAAATAAGCCACTGTGAGCTATAACTGGAAAACCCGAATTAAACCAATTGGTTATAAACGGAGCTCTAAAAGGTTATCTAACCAACTAAGAAGGTTGTACGTATTTTGTGAGTGTTTGTCCATGCTGTAGAAGGTGTTTGATTATTTTGGACACAACGTGATATAGCGAATGATTTGATTGTTGGATATTAGAACATGGAGTGAGATGAGAAGGCGTGGCATTGCATGCACAAGTGTTTGAGTGATCGTATTTGTTGGTTGTTAAGAAAAAAATATTTTCTGTGTTAAAATGTGCTAACCATCCAAGCGTATGCAAAGGAGCCCAAATATATTTAATAAAAAGTCTGACAAAGGCAATATTTTTCTTTAATATTGACATTTTTCTTAGGAGACTGAGACACCCCTAAGTATAATCTTCTCAAAACATTTATTAACTTCACTGCTTCGTATTCAATAGAACGGAGTCCCGGTGATTGTGCCTAATTGGTACTGCTGAATATATCCTCATATCTTTAAGTGTTTGGGGAGTTTTACTGACCACTAGGGTATTTTGGACTCTGATACCCTTATGAACTGTTCGCTGTTGGTAGGTCAAAAAGTAAAAAAAAAACATCAGATTTTAAGCTGTTTGGTTTGTGAAAAGGCTTTTAAAGGACATCGGAGGGTAATGTTTAAATTTGGCGGAAAACTATACACTGTAAAAAATGACTGTAATTTCACATACAATTTCATGTACTTTTTCTACAGAAAGTATCTGTAATTGATTATTTCACAGTCGTTTGTACTGGAATCACATAACCACATAAACTTTCTACCAGAAAAAGTATGTTTAATTAAATCAACAAAACAGTCTTTAATGGAATTATAAGCAATTACGTATATTTACAATTTTTATCTGTAATAATACAAGAAATATAGCTGTAATAAATTTGCGCATGCGTATATGCATGAGCTTCCAGCCATATACCAAGCCAGCGATGCAATTGGTCACTAATGGTAAGATGTGACCAGTTCGGGAGATAACCGCTTTCGGGAGAAATTGAGTATTACCCCGATTGGGGGAAAATTTGCATGTCTCAACGGTATGAATATTTATGAGCACTTAGTGTCTACCTCTTCACAGTCGTCGAATTGTTTAATAAATTGTGTGTATATTCAATTGTGAGGTAATAGTTTAGACATAAAAACGAAATTACCATGGACCTTCAACTACGTATTTACAAACATATGTGTTTGCACGACCCCTTGCCCACTTTGAAGTGAAAAATGGTGTACAAAACTTGCGGCTGCGTGGAGTCTATAAATTAAGCTTAGGACAAAGAACGTAGCAAAATTGCTCGATTTCTCAAAATCGGCGTGGTGAACAACCAAACAAGACGAAGCTTTTTTATTCCCATATCAACAGAGTTTTTTAAAATGCCGGAATTTCTCTTTCCTAAAATCGATAAAAATTGCAAGGCTGTTTTGAACGTTATCTCCGTTGAATTTGTGCGGTAGGATCGCAATGCATCGTGGGAGATATTTGAAAATGGCGCCACCCATGGCAAAATAATCCCCTGATCGGGTGAAAATTGATTTCCCCCGAAAGAGGTTATCTCCCAAATGATGACGTTTTTGTTATCCTTTCAAACGATATCTGGCACATAAGCCTCAAGAACGTGTTGTTTCGTCACAAAAGCATATTCGTAGTCAATCAATTCAAGCACAAAGGCCCAAAGCCTAATATTTTTGAGCGCGAAGAAATTGATTGGTAAGGCTACATAGCGAGTCGATAGCCCCAACGTCAACGGCATACTGTGTAATGTAACCATGAACGTTAGGCCTAACGTTAATATTAATGTTAGGCTTTGGTGATGCTTGTTCGCGTTCATGCCGTTACACTGGTCAACATCCCTGTACATATTATTAGTATGGAATTGTTTTCGAGTTCAGTGCTGTGTTGCGTGTTTCCGTTTGCTGTTTCATTTTTTTTTTTTGGTTTTTGCAATAAATGCCACTGACAACAAATAAACAGCCTAATATCATGTTATTTTGTTGGCCTGTAAAACTACAGTCAGTTTGTAAATTTACCATAAAAAGTACTGGCAAGCAGCTTCACAGAAATGTTGTGTAAAATAAAACCGATCTGTAAAATTCAAGAAACGTGTGTAATTTTACAGGACGGTTCAGAATTACAGGAAACCTCTGTGAAACTGGTTGCCAGTACTTTTTATGGTTTTTTTTACAGTGTATCTCAATAGGTTTAGCATATTGTTTCACTTGCCTCAAAGTACAAAAATGGGCAGGTAAAATATATAATGGGTTCCAAATCCATAGTTAAAATTGAATTACAGAACCGTATAAAGGAATGTTTGTTCGACTTGAAAGTATATCTTTTTTGTACCAATTATCATTTTTCGGACTGTTTAACGGTTCCCTTCATTGTTGATATCGACGTCCTAAAATATTTTGAAATCATTTTGAAAAGTACTGTCAGCAGTTTGTCGTCGTTCACTGAAATTAAGCCTCCTTGTACTTTCCATTTTCGCTATCACTCGACTGAAACAAATTTTTTGTGCAAATAGTTCACACACACGCACGCACACACACACACACACAAACTAAGGAACAAACAAAACAAAACAAACAAAGAAAACACAAAAAAAAAAAATAAATAAGACTCAACTCCAGGTTGTTAGAAATTGGAAACAAACCCAAGTTTAAAGATTTTAAACAGTTTGTACAACACATTTTCGTTTTAAATTTAATGTCAACATTTCTTATTCACTCCTTGTCAACGAAGTGAATTATTCATTAAGGACCTGTGAGTCAAAGTAAATTGTGTTTATCCTTTTTAAGTATATCACGGACCTATGAATATTTAATAAAATCCATTCTACTTTCAGTGGTTTAGCACGAATACCTCTAATCAACTGGCGCCTGGATCCCGCCTAACAAATTATTGTCTGAAAGATTTCTTGAAAGATACGGAATTGGTTACAAACTAAAAAGAGTGGACTTCTGAACACGATAGATACAGTATAACCGAAATTTCAGCATAGAACTCCGTAAAGTATGAACTTACCCAAGTGATTCCCTCAATATATGCATCGCGTCCTACAAAATAATGTCAAGTTGGATTTGATACACTATACATGTTGTACAAGTTGTATCAGCTTAATACCAACTTCTGCTTCAGTCAATCCCTATGAAGGTACAAACTCCAATCAACCGTATGTATTTTTGTGTTGGTGAAAGTATTACTAATATTTAGCTCTTAATTTCTGTAATTTATGGTGAATTGAAACATTTTTTTACGAAGAAGATATGATTTTTCGAATTAAGAGAACAGTTTATGGTTTTTCCTGGAGATATAGCCTGATGTCATTTGAGGTCATTGAATGTGTTAAATTTAGAATATTGCATAAGAAACACTGAAAATCTTCTATGGTTGATAAATTAGTCTTTAGTGCTAAATTTTGTTAACTGGGCGAGGAAGTAATATTGTACTTGTGGAGTTGTGACGACGAGTAGGGTAATTTGTACTTAAAAACCGAATGCATATGTTCGCTGTCGGTGGGTCCGAAAGTCATAGAACTCAGTGTTTAAACTTGGTGGTTTAATATATCTCACGGAACATACAGTATATAATGCACAATAATGGACAGATTAAAATTATAAACACTTTCCAAATTAAAAGGAACCATGTAACCGGATTTGGAAATATTCATATCGAAGTCAAATTATATTCCGATATCACTTTGAGATCATGGAAGTAGTCGTTCACTGAAATTTCGTCATTTTAACTCTCAAACTTTGCTCTCAATCCACTGAACCAATTTTTGTGCAAGCAGTTTTAAAACAAGGAACAAACAAAAAAGCATACTCGACCCCACCCTACGAAAAGTTGCAAACAGACCGAGGATGAAAAACTTCCAACGCGCATATAACACATTTTCTTTTAAATTTAACATTGAGTTTTCTTCCAATATACACTTCTTGTCAACAACTCAATTATTCATTCAGAAACTGTTGTGTTAGAAGCGTCAAGTCAATTTTTTTTTTCAAACTGGACCGTGCCATGGAGAGCAAGTATGTCACGGACTTATGAATATTAAATCAGACTGATGCGAATTTCTGTGATTTAACACGACCACCCTTGAATAAACCGTTGCCTGGGTCCCGCTAAACAAAAGTATTGCCTAGAAGAACTCATGAAACATAATCAATTGTACCAACTTCTGCTTTAGTCGATCATTATGGAGGTATGCCCTCTATTCAACCATGAAAAGTTTTGGCCATCACAGAGTGTGCTGTTCTCTATTTCAGCAGGTCTAATCATTTGCAACCTCTAACAGGGCCTCTGTGGGGACCTTGATCCCACAAGTGGGCACATTTTGGGAATTCAAATTAGTGACTGTTGCGGAGGAAAGTACACTGAGAATGTATGATTTGGATTACTAAATTTGTAAACAAGTGGATAGTGTCCTTCTATTATGCTACTGCACAACTCTGCGGTTCTAGGAGGATTTAATTAAACTTTGAATGGTCCAAATTAAGGAATTAAGGAAAAAATGAGCAAAATTACAATCAACTTTCCACGGCCACCTGTTGTTTTAAAGGGCCAAACCTCTCACCCCAAACTGCAATTTTGGTACCCGGGTACCGAAATTCTCAATTGGCTCAGCTCTTTGATTGACAGCTAATTCAAACAATGCAGAGTACCAAAGCTTATATTACACAGCATGAACGGTACTGAGAGTGTTTTGATTATATAAATTGAGTTTTTCTATACTCACCTAGAAGCAATAAACTGAGATTGTATCTGCATGGATGAGGATGAATTTCAGACAATTGTGGGAGGGGCTTAAGTAAGAAGGTTAGGAGAAGTGGTACTGTTTGGGGTGAGAGAACTGGGCCTTTAACCATCTACCACCTCCACCGTGGATGAACTATATTGTAACCTTTCACTCTCAATTGTCCCGTAGGGGAAGTCAGTAGGAATTCTATAGGCACATTCTGTTGTACACTCTTTTCACAATCTTTTAATATTGTTTGGAGTGAAATTGTTAACATGTTACGGTAAGAAGTGTATACATGAGTACCGCGTAGTTCAGTTGTAAAATACAATGAAAAGGGAGTGGGCAATTATACTAATGACACAGTGGTACACGCTAAGTGTGTGCTGGTTTTAAAAGACAATGCCTTGTCTGAAGTTTCAATCTACTTGTTAGACTTGTCAGTTCAAGGAAACATCCCCAGGTATGTACTGCTGACCGCCTAATATTGAATGCAAATGTATCCTGATAATGGAGGTTGAATGAAACCCAATAAAACTGTAAATGTAGGAATATAATTCTTCCCTACTAGTGGGGCTATGTTTATGTTGCTATTCATTGGCAAGTTACCATCCAGTCTGCCAGTAGAACATATTTTATGCTCGAGAAATAAGGGGTATATGACACTCTTTTTGAACTCTGAAACAGGCCAAGGTGCACCATATGAAAGCTTTGGCAGCACCAGCAGATTGTATTTCGTGAAATCAGGGGTGACGGAATGGAGAAACACATCAGGAAGGGGTGTAAACGTAACTCCATTCATTTATATCTTTTGAAAACAGTTACATAATTTTCATATTGAATTGCCATGTGAAGGGTTTTAAATGCACTTTTAGACACAATTTAATGAAAAACCTTATAGCGGCAGATATAGTAGATAAAGTTCTAGTTATGACTTCTCATTTGGACCTTTGTTAAGCCAACACTGACACTGGGGAAACAACAAAATGGCGCTAAGGTAGCAATTAAAATATAGGAAGAAGTAGAAGAAGAAGAAGAAGAAGAAGAAGAAGAAGAAGAAGAAGAAGAAGAAGAAGAAGAAGAAGAAGAAGAAGAAGAAGAAGAAGAAGAAGAAGAAGAAGAAGAAGAAGAAGAAGAAGAAGAAGAAGAAGAAGAAGAAGAAGAAGAAGAAGAAGAAGAAGAAGAAGAAGAAGAAGAAGAAGAAGAAGAAGAAGAAGAAGAAGAAGAAGAAGAAGAAGAAGAAGAAGAAGAAGAAGAAGAAGAAGAAGAAGAAGAAGAAGAAGAAGAAGAAGAAGAAGAAGAAGAAGAAGAAGAAGAAGAAGAAGAAGAAGAAGAAGAAGAAGAAGAAGAAGAAGAAGAAGAAGAAGAAGAAGAAGAAGAAGAAGAAGAAGAAGAAGAAGAAGAAGAAGAAGAAGAAGAAGAAGAAGAAGAAGAAGAAGAAGAAGAAGAAGAAGAAGAAGAAGAAGAAGAAGAAGAAGAAGAAGAAGAAGAAGAAGAAGAAGAAGAAGAAGAAGAAGAAGAAGAAGAAGAAGAAGAAGAAGAAGAAGAAGAAGAAGAAGAAGAAGAAGAAGAAGAAGAAGAAGAAGAAGAAGAAGAAGAAGAAGAAGAAGAAGAAGAAGAAGAAGAAGAAGAAGAAGAAGAAGAAGAAGAAGAAGAAGAAGAAGAAGAAGAAGAAGAAGAAGAAGAAGAAGAAGAAGAAGAAGAAGAAGAAGAAGAAGAAGAAGAAGAAGAAGAAGAAGAAGAAGAAGAAGAAGAAGAAGAAGAAGAAGAAGAAGAAGAAGAAGAAGAAGAAGAAGAAGAAGAAGAAGAAGAAGAAGAAGAAGAAGAAGAAGAAGAAGAAGAATCATATTCGATATCTTCATTTTGAGAACAAGGAATAAGTTGTTCACTCAAATTATGCCCATTTGTGAACTGTAAAAAGTGGTACCCTCCATTTTCGCTATCACTCCACTGAACCAAACTTTTTTGTGCAAATTGTTCACAAACAACAAAACTAAACATTACGCTCTTACTAGTTGCGAACAGGTATAAGTTGAAAAACTTTGTAAAGCTAATGTAACACAATACTGTTTTAAATTTAAGATTGAGCCTTATTTGAATGTACACTCCTTGTTAACAAGCGTAATTATTTATTATTAGAGAAAATCAGTGGTGATATGCGCGTCAGAGTAAAACGTGTTTATTACAGTCTCTCCTTTTCAAATTAAACCAAATCAGAGCAAGTGACTTGTCTCGAGCTTATGAATAATTCATCGAATCCAAGCTACTTTCTGTGGTTTAGCACGAACACCTTGAATAAACTGGCCTCTGGTTATCGCCTTAAAAAAATTGCTGTCTAATGATTTTCTCAAACCTACAGACGATTATCACCTCTAAAACGGACGGAACCTTAAAATAAGTACGAGCAGGATATACAAATCTAGATCTTCAGCATTGAACCGTGTTAATTTTGAAATAACCAAAGTGATTTGCTCAATATTTTACACCCCAAAATAGTCCCACGTTAACTTTGACTCAGAGTCGGATAACAATAAATCCCCTAAACACAACCTTGAAAATGTCATTCCCTTCATTCAACCCCCCTAAAAAAGGGTCTGCATATGGCACATGTATATACAAATAGTACGGCTTACGTTTTCTTCTTAAACGTGAAAGGAAATGCTTGCAGAGATTTAATTCAATGCAGTGTACAGTGAACCCTTACTGGTTTGTTGCCATAAGATACCGGATGCTTGTTAAACCAGAAAGCCAAAAGGCTTAGTGATTCCTTGCCGCTGAAATTTAAGCCGACCTTTTTTTTTTCAAATGCTTCGTAATGTTTTTCAAATTGGCAGTGCTCTGTAATGTACCCACAAAGTATACACGCAAGGCATCAAAGCTTTCTACAAGAACTAGGGTTCTGCTCATGATATCACATCCACATACTTTGTGTGAAATTTTGCAGTATCCAAGACACCAACCATGGGAAATTTGTGTGGATACGATATTGAGGCTTTGACGCCTTGTGAACCAAAGTGAGATTTCATCTCCACCACAAACTATAGGAATCATTTTTTTCACCATGCATCATCTACATGTCAAGTATGAGGACCCTACAAGTTACATTTCTTGTACAGTAATACTATGCGAGCAAGTTTGTAAGACTTTGACACTGCTTATCACAAATGACCTTTGACCTTCACGAAAATCAACTGGGATCACCATCTCAATATGGCCAACCCACACACTAAACATGAGCTTAGTCACATGCATTTTTTTGAGATACCATGTTCACTAGGTTTTGACCTTTTCACCTCTCATGACCCCAAATGACCTTTGACCTCCACGAAAATCGATAGCGATTATCTACTTAATACAACCAACCCACACGCTCAAAGATGACATAATCACTTGCACCTTTCTTGAGGTATCATATTTACAAGGTTTTGACCTTTTGACCTCTCCTGACCCCAGATGACCCTTGACCTCTACAAAAATCAAAAGGGATCATGTATCTAATATGTCCAAGTTACACACGCATATGAACATAGTCACATGTACGGTTCTTGAGATATCGTGTTTACAATGTTTTGACCTTTTGACCTCTCCTGACCCCAAATGACCCTTGACCTCCACAAAAATCAAAAGGGATCATGTATCTAATATGTCCAAGTTACACACGAAATATGAACATAGTCACATGTACGGTTCTTGAGATATCGTGTTTACAATGTTTTGACCTTTTGACCTCTCGTGACCTTGAATGACCTTTGACCTCCACCAAAAACAATAGGGATCATTTACTGAATATGGTCAACCTACACACCAAATATGAGATTAGTCACATTTACCTTTCTTGAGACATCGTGTTTACAAGCCAAAGCGTCACATACACACAAACATACACACGCATACACACATACACACGACATCACCGTTGCATAGATTCCTTGCCTGCCTTCTGCAAGGAATCCAAAACCAATAAACTGTATCTGTACTATGTGGTTTCTCGGTAACACAAAGTTAAAGACCAAAGAGGAGACGATTTCAAACCAAAACATCGCCATCTCATCAAAGTGCATGCCGTACGCTCACGGAGATGCCATTAAACACAACCTAGGGTATGACATGTATATAATTGACCGACTCTTCACTGAAATACTGCGGCAGCTCTCGAGATTTACCAGACCAGACACTATGAATCTGAGCGACTGTCTTCAATTCTGGGTGTGCGTTTGTAGATATTCAAAAGGGCACAGCAGAGCACTTTTGTAAAAACAAAAGATCAAAAAGGGCATGGACGTCGATATTGAGGAAAGCAGGAGGACATGCCCCCCACTTTTTGAAAAATCATCCATTGACTGTAGATTTTTACAGGGTAAATTTTTAGTGACGGAAGTGGCTATGGCCCCCCACATTCGATAAAGATCGACGCCTATGGTAGAATATACGGAATGGGGGCTTCTTTGTAAAATGCGGGCGATGTGAAGAGATATTTTTAACGGCACTGGTTTGATGGGAAATAAAAACTATCAATGCAGTTTCTGAATGCAAGTTTTTTCATGGAAACGATATGTGATGCAAATATCAGCGCGTTTCCATCTTCTGACAATTGTTGATTTTTGTTTCCTTTTCTACATACAGCACCTGGAAGCTAAAGGTATGTAGAAGAGGCAGTTTAAAGAGAGGAGGCAGTTTAGTCAAGCACGGTATCTGCCTTCTTTCCCTGTCGCAGCTATAAATGTTGCTCTTGTGTACGTGCTTGATGCACGTCGAAAGCGGTATGAAGGTTAGGTAAGGTTAGATGGAATTTTACGGTCCAGTATCTAACCAATGGGGAAAGCGATTTGAAAGAAATGACATAACAACGTGTTTTTGCCTGCCGTGTGTTGTAAGTAGTGACCGTTACTTACACACGCCCATAGAATGTTTTAGACATTGACTCTTCGATATTTGTTTTCGCCAAGCGCACGACAAGCCTTTACAACCACTCACTGACTAGGTGAAAGTTGGTTTCCTACGCCTATTCTTGCAACTAGAAAATGTGGTTACGAAAATCGTAACCACTTACTGTCCATGATTGTTTCTGTGCCAAAGTACTTTGGTACGAACTAAAGCTTAGAATATCATCCTTTCACGTTTTTGGCCGATGTTAGTATACCTGAATATAATCAATGCAGTACTGGGTTGGTTGCTTGTTGTAGATATCAATTCTTCGATACTTTCGACTCGCAATCTCGTGATACACATGAATGATGCAGGACTGCACTATTTCTCATAATGCCACCTATAATTACCACCTATAGGCTATTCATGCGATGCCGGTGTAACGGCAGCGATCAACCGGAAGTCGCAAAGTATGCCTACAGTGCTCACAGTGGCACTGCAAGCAGGGTTACCAGACGTTCCCTTTTACCAGGACACGTCCTCTTTTTATTGTTTCGTGCTGGTGTCCGGGCAGTTTTGTAAAATTACCGCCACTATGTCCGGATTTCATTTTCATGTATATCTCACATGAACTGTCAGGTTTTCCCTAATTTTGCTTCAATCAAGTTAGAAGAAACTCTAGTAAAATCAACAAATATTACACCATTTTGTATCTGGACACCATTGAAAACCAACAAAATTCCCAAACTCCCCATCCCTTCCCTCTAGCTCTTAGACCTCTTCAACAGGGTGGCGATTCACATGTCCTCCTTGCAAGAAAATAAATAGGCCTATGGTTACTCTAAGTGCAGACAAAAAGAACAGTATAGACCCCTATTTGCTAATTCTGAGAATGACAATCATTCAGAGAATGATAATACACAAGCAGCAGTGGGCCTTTGGGCGTATGTTATGCCCATGAACTTCCTATATATACATGGACAGAGAATCATGGGAAAATTGGTCGCCACCGTTCGAACCAAAACGGCGTTGTGGCAAGATGGCACGGCCGCCGAGAAGCGTGATTTGACGACGGACCTGCAATATTTCAGACAAACTTTGGACGTGAATGGGAAACAATATCATATCAAATTACAGTTGAATCCCATTTTTACTTAGAAACAGTTTATCATAATCAGATATGGAACGACCCTCAGCATAGTTACTTTAGTTCAATCAGCTTGGCAAACAGCAGTCCTCGTCTTAGTACACTTATTACACGTACGTGTGGTAATTTTGACCTAACCTTATATTATTATGCTATGCTAGCTCTTGATTTCATCACTTTTTGGATGGTTTAACTGTACCTAGATTGGAAAAATGTATCTAAAACTTCGTAAGATAAAAATTTGCTGAAAATGAGAAAAATATAGACCGTGAACAATGTTGCCAGCAGACGGCGTGTTTCAATCGCGAGGCACAATTAAGTACTGTGCATCTTTTTGTTACATTTTACTAGCCTGGATAGATATAGCTTCCATTATTTCAGGAACAACCCCGAATTGTTCTACTCATCAACATCAAAATTAAGACTACCATTAGTTTTTAAACAGTGTTTTTTTTCTTTTTCAATGAAGGCATTAAATTTGGGGTGGATGAATAATCGTTTTGGTAAAGCACAATGTAAACGTTTTACGTTAATGTATTGACCGTGCTTAGGTGACCAAAGGAAAACTGCTCTTAAAAAAAGGGAAATCACAATAAAGAAGGAAAGTCAACAGAAGGTTGACTACAAGAACAAAGGGACCTGTCAATCAAATTTTGGTCGCTGAAGAGGATTTATTTATTCTTAAGAACATTTTGTCTGGCAGGTTTGCTTAATTCTTCCCCATCCGTCACAACCCCTGTTGTAACACTTACAGTTTGTACATCCTGCTGTTTAGAAAGCAAGGTAGTATGTACAAGATCAAAAATTACAGTTGAATCTTATTTTTACTTAGAAAAAGTTTATCATAATCAGATATGGAACGACCCTCAGCGTAGTTACTTTAGTTCAATCAGCTTGTCAAACAGCAGTCCTCGTCTTAGTACATGTATAGTGTTGTATTCGCATAATTCTTATAGTTGGGAAGCTGACCTCGAGGTCACCGAAATATATTAAGCTGGCTAGTTAGTTAGTTAGTTAGTTAAAGGCCCCCAAATCATCCGGAGACTTTAGGTCACATTTTTGAACGTTTGGCCTATGGTTACAAATTCGTTCCAAAAATCATTACCAAAGTTGCAAAACCGCGAAACAACAAATGCCCAAATTTAGTCACGAAAGATATTTTCGAACATGGGTGCGTTGATCAATTGTTCCAATTTTCCTGAAGACGGTCAATCACGCTTTGTTTATGCTACGAATCAGTCTGCACTAAGACTACGTGCAGTTGTAGTCAGGTAGCCATCTTGAAAACGTAATGAAGATATCATTACTCCGAGACAACATCCAAGACAATGCAATTGTGCGTACATACAAGTGATGCAAAAGTGTGTACAGTATAATGCATAGAAAAGCAGAACAAACACTCTATGATGTGCAGCGTTTTTTGTGAAAATAGACTGACAAGAAAAGTACCACTGTCTTTTTGGAAAAAAAAAAAAATTGTTCTCTCACTTTCAAATGACATGAACATCATATTCTCACCTTGAAGACTTCTCAAGTGAGTTCCCACTCCCTAGTTTTTCTCAAAAAGCTTATCAGGGAGGCTCTAGCCAAATTTAACTCCGTGACGACGGTAGGTTCTTTTGAACATTAAGCTATCTATATTTCTTAAATTGCCAAGGATATGAAAGTAAGAATATTGACGCATTTAACGGGTGCATGTATTCGCTTTGCGTAGGCTAGTTCGAGTAGGGTCTCCAAGGATGCATTTCACCGAGAGTGTATAGGAAGTAAAGATTGCGCATTCATAAATACTTTTTGAGAATGCTCGCTTCTGATGGGTCAGTTAGCCATGTTTCTATCCAGTGCAGAGACATAGGGTGTGTGGAGAGCAACTTTTTGATCAACATCACGACTATATAAACACAGCTGCCTTGCTGATACGGTGTGAAGGCTAGGCTACATAGTTTTACGTGACATACAGTTACCAACAGTTTAATTAGAAAACTGGCCCAACTGCTTTCAAATAGTACCTTACATTTTAAGCAACTCAAGGCATACGACTGTAATTTTCCCCGAAACTGTCTAAATTAAAATGTAAATATTTTGTGTTCACTGCAATGCTGCGTGTAAATTGAAACAATAAGCATATAGGCCTAGTCCTAATCAGATTTCAGACCTTTCACAGAATATTGAGTTAGAGACCTAAACGTTTTGTTATGTGTTTCAAAGTTCACATAGCCTAATCGTGTAATTTAATTGGTACACTGTTGATAAAAAAAATAATTATAAATAGGACTACATGACTTTTTACCTCGGTTACTCGAAACATTTATCTGGCACGATGAAAAATGCATGAGTGCTCAAGTAACGCTACTCTCTCACCTTAAAAGTTCATCTTGCATATTCCATAAAGAAGGAATTGGCCAAGTATTCTTTGCACCATTAGCTATTTAAGGAAATTTAGCAACAGAATCGCCAAGGGAATTGCAGTTGTGATATAACGTCTGTAGCCTACGCCGACCCAAGTTGCCTACTATGCCTAGGCTAGTACTTAATCGACAAACGTCATGCACATTGTGATGCATTGTCTCTGCAGGGAAAACTTTAGAAATTGCGACATCCAACGGCTAGTTTAGGAAAATATGTCTGGTTCCATAAAGTTCCACTCAAAAAGATCAAGCTAATTTACTGACTCAGCCACATTTCGAAAACAACGTAAGGCTTATTTGAAAGGCTAGGCCAAACTTAAAGTATGAGTCTAACGTTCTGTCTTTTTAGTCTGTTTTCAACAACGTATACGGGACGTTAGTGTGTCAAACGTCACGGTAAGCAATATCGCCCAAACCACAGATCCTTCAGCTAGTATATAATTTAAGTGGAACTATTCACGAATTTATTTTCAAATCCAACAGAAAAATCGTTCCAACTATGACCCCGTTCAAGACATTCCAAAATATAAGCCATTCGAAAATAGAAGGCACAAAGTAGGATTCACGACTGCGTTACAATTACTAGGCCTACATAAAAGCGACGAAGGTATTCTGCATTATATACCTACATATAAACACAGCAGGACAGTTACGCTATTCAAAGTCATAAAGAAGAAAACTTTTCCCCTTTTAAACTTTTCAAAAGTAAAGTATTTATGAACGGGAATAAAGTCATGGTGCCCATGTCTCTAAGTCAAATTCGAACAGGCTATCATGTCAGGCATGTAGGCAGAAACACACGGGTTTCACACTACGAGGTGTCGCGGAATTAGGTAACTATACGAAACTAATGGGGTCAGTGTCTGGGTTTGGTTTATGGATTAAAGTTCTGGTTAGGGTTAGATTAGGGCTAGGGATTAGGTTTAGGTATTAGGTTTAGGGTAAAGTTAGTGTTCCTAACATTCTGCGGTACCTTCACTTTCTTCAAGCCCAGTGTGAGTTTTAAAATGTAGATGTTCAGCAGTCATTTATAAACAGTAGCCGGTCATATCGAAACGTTTGTACACAAAACGATCTTTTGCTCATTTCATACCAAAATTTCTGAATTGTTCTAATTAAAGTAAACTTAAATCGGTAATACTTCGAAATGATGTGTTAAGATGAAAGCAACTCATGAAATGCCGATTTGCATTCAAAATACATGAATTTTGACGATTTCAAAATTTTGTGACGTCATAACTTGGGGAATTTCCCTAAAATAATGCACCATTTCTTGCCACACCCACGCCGTTTACGACAAAACTATAGCTCCAAATAAAACCAATTCTTCTCTTCCTGCTTCCTATGCCATGTAGCTCTCAGAAACGCGTTTAGCCATGTTAATGTATTTGTATCTACAAGTATTAATCCCCTAAATTATGTAAACTTTGGATGAAAAAAGCCTTTCTTCCCATTAACATCAAATCCGATAAATTAATGATTTACGATGAAAGTAAGGGGTGTATCCAATCAAAAAAGTATTCCCTGAGTGGATAATAGTATGATCATCACAAATTCAGTTTAGCCAAACCTTGAAACACAACCCCGAGCACTACATAAAGTGAAAAACCCCAAAATACTCCATGCGCCCACACACTGTAACGCGTATATGATCGAAACTTTTCGATATGCATTTCAACCCACATTTCTACAAACAAAAATAAAAATTGGTCAAAAGGTCGTTGCAATTTACCTCCAGCTTGCAACTGTAATTCTTCATGGATTTAGCGTATGCAGTTGTCACAAAACAGTTATTAGGCTGTGCCAAAGTAAAGGCCAACATACCCAATGTCACCACACGCTTGTAAAAAACAGCGCTTAGTACAGTTGCGTTCGATTCGGGTGCATAAAAATACTATGAATCCCACAAAATTACTTTCCCGCGGCACGTGACCCTACGGTCCATTTTGACTCCTGAGTTTCCGTTGGCGTCCTCTTTCCAGCTAAAGCTTAGGATTTCTATGCAGCCCATACGCGTAACGTCATAGCCTGTTTGAATCTGATGTAGAGGCATGGGCACCATTGACTTTATTCTCTAAAGAACGGTCGCATAGCGAGGTCTGTTTCCCAACTGCTTATTGGTTTGCTTGGAATGTACTGCCATTGTGCCTGATTCTCAGCATATGTTATTGCGTGGGTAAAACAAACTAGTCAGCCAAAATTGGAAAACCCGACTTAAACAAGTTGAATCATAGAAACCGAATCTTTTAACCTCACCCAACCAGCCAACTCATAAGTTTGTTTGTATTTTGCGAACTGTTTGTTCATGCTGTAAAAGACGCTTGCTATTTTTTGACACAACGTGATTCAAATGATTTGATTGGCGGATATTAAATCATGGAGTTCGTCGGTTGTTCAAGAAAAAATAATTTCTGTGCTATAAGGTACTCACCATCTAACCGTATGTAATAGAGGATATACACAATATTTTTTCCTTCATTCTCTTTCTTTCTTACCCGTATTCAATTAATATGGATATAACACAGGATTTCTCTATCTCACACCATTAGAAAAACTAGTCTTTTTGTGAGAAAAAGATAAATTGAAAGTACCAAATTTGTCTACTGAAACAGAAAGCAAGGGGAGGGGCGGGTACGTACAATGAATGTGGGTTAAGTCACCGTCAAAAGAGGCCCCCCATATTTGGGTCACCGTTGCCTTCTCAGTTTAAGTTAATAGCTTAAGTTAATAAATACATATTGTAAACAAAATGTGAAGACCTGCGTGCCTCCAAATTATTAGCAAACAACACGTAATAAGTATTCTTATTACCATAATTACTGACCACCGGATTTTGCCAAATGGGATGTATACTTCGTATTAAACCCAAGTACAGCGTAAATGGTAAAGTCGTTACCATTAGTAGGCCTATATCATTCTTTAAATGTTTCCAGGGGTACACGATTTCCTTGTCTATTAAAAATTCGCTAACGTACAAATTTAAGTCCTTGTCAAACAGGAATTAATAAAATACAATTTCACTACAAATCTTAATTTCTGAGTTATTCCAAACAATTTGAATGCCACAAATTTCTTTAGGGTAACGTAGGAGATCTCACACCACGATTGAACAACTTGTCTGTAACAGAAATATAACGAATGGATTAACACCATCTGGTTTAAAGCAACAGTTCTGATGAATAAAAATGTACCCTTAAATATTTAGGAAAAAGTTTTTCCAAGGTCCATACAAGTCATTGCATTGACGTTTAATCCAGGTGCATTTTAAACTTCTGAAAAATTTAACGATATGGGTAACTTTTAAGTCTCCCGAATTGGCGGGATTGATAATCGTGGACCGTTTAATCATATTGGGACTACCAGAGTTCCTTTATTAAATTTCTAGGGGACTAGGTAATACGAGAAAAAAACAGACTAATTGAGAGAGCTCGAAACTTTTAGGGATGATATTAAGACTAAAACAGGTTAAATCTCGAGTAGCCCTGCTGACTCGGAGGCAAATTTTGAGTCATTTTAGTATTGAGATTTCTTTGCACATCGACTCCTTGTTAACAAACTAAATCAGTCATTAAGAAACTGTGCTGATAATGGCGTCATAGTTAATTGTGTTTACTTTTTTGAATCTGGACCATCCCACGGAGAGCAAGTATATCACGGACTTGTGAATATTTAATCAGATCTATGCTGGTTGCTGTGGTTTAGCACGAATACCTTGAATCAATTGGCTCTGGGGTACTGCTTAACAAATTATTTTCTAGAAATGTTTCTTGGCACAAACGGACGATTACAAGCTGTACAACAGACTGGACCTCAAGTCTGAACAGGATAGATATAACCAAAATTTTAGCAAAGGACTCCGCATAGTATGAACGTACCCAAGTGGTTCCCTAAATATATTACACCGTCCTACAAAGAAGTATTACGTTGAATTTGATACACTACACATGTTTTGGTAACAATAGATTGTATTAGCTTAGCAGGGGAGTCGACATGATTTTCAAAGTTGAGGGGGGGGGGCGTGACATCTGGCCTAAATTTTTCCTTGTCCTGGTAAGGTGTCTACAGCCGCGTCGCTAGGCATTTTTGCGGAAAGGGGGGGGGGGGGTGTTGGGTAAGAATCCAAATTTTACGATTTTTTAAGGGTGAACACCACTGAACTAGGGACGTAATTTGCGGCGCCCTTTTTTAAATATTTGAAAATATGGAGCTTGTTGTTCAAAAAATTTGGATTCTGGGTTTCCTGTAAGGAGATTTGAAATGTTAGGATTACTGAAGAATTTGCATTTCCAATTGGCAAATCTGGGATTGAGCGGCGACCAAATATCGTTGTTGCAACATGTTTTTCAACGCCTACGAAACGAGGCTCTCCGACGAAATTTTTGAGTCAGGAACTTGTATTGGAGAAAATTTGGAATTTTATGAAATAAAATTTATGAACATAGCACTGTAGTTACCGGTGTCACTTAATGATCTGGTGTCACATATAGCAAATTGCCAAATTTGTCACTTCCAGAGCTCAGAAAAGTTTACCAAACTGAAAGTATGAGCGAGCACTCCTGCTTAGGAATTGTAATTTGCGGCGCACGAAGCGCGGGAAAGTTTAGCCTTTTTTTAAAAAAAAAAATACTGCCGAATATGGAGCTTTGATTGGAGAGAATTCGTAATTTCGTTATTTCATGAGTTATCAAAAACACACGGTAGACTGGCTTCACAAATGGCAAATTTACGAATTCTTCATTTTTCTGAGCCGCCTGCTCCCAGTAGCTACGCCAGTAGGTGTCTAAGAGAAGGCCCAGATGCAAAATGGTGCTAAATGTTTCATTATTTTGAGTTACTAGGAGATTTCAAAGTTTTCAAAACATGGTCTTGAAAGTGTGAGTAATTATATCAACGGACTATACGGCCAATGTGAGTTTAAATACCGCTTGTACTCTATAGATTAGTGGAATTATAACGAAAATTGTGATAGTTTGCGATGGACATGTGCAAAAATTCTAATAGTAATGAATCATTTGTAATAAAAGAAGGTAAAATAAATCCATGAACTGATCAAAAGTACACTTCAATCTACTGTGGCAAAATCACAGACGGGGGGGGGGGGGAGGGGGCACCCACATGTGCTACTGAGACACCGATGCATAGTTCTATTGATGTAAGATTGTTAATACAAAAAGCAATAAAATATCCTTTCGAACGACACCTCATTATATACTATCTTCAGACATAGGATGGGGTGTAGCTCTAATTCCAGAGTGAGGCCTCTTTTCTAGCACACGTCAATGTGATTTTACTTCTCTGATTATGGTATAAACACGAATTGGTCGAATCGCTATACGAATGTGTGATGTGTGCGTGTCGAAATTTTGCATTAGAAATCATTTATATTTCTAGAAAATTTGCATGCAGACTGTGCAACGAGACGTTTTCAGTTTCCTTATTCGTGTTTGCCAATTTCAGCCTGCCGGGCTGGTCTTTCACTAAAGATTGTAGATTTCATTAAAACATAGTAGGGGACGATTCCTCTTCATATTCCTTAATGTTGTTCTCCATCATAACCACACATGCTGCCCTATGCACACGAACAATCGACAAAAACGTAGAGACCGATGAATAATGTGAGTATTTTTGATATGCAAGTGATAAAAGAACATTTATGAGACTGCAAGCGCGAAGAGCGCAAAACTTTTAGGGATTTGCAAAGTAAACATGTGGAATTATTGATACACAAAATCGATCGTAATAGGTGGAGGATACCTTTCATAACCTACATGTATAGTCTTTTTGGTACTACTAACTTTTAAGTTTCAGGTCACAAAAATAGGATGGACTTTTACGTTACTGTCCCATCCACACAAAAAAGTGGGTGACTGCCCCCCCCCCCCCCATTGACGCCCATGTAGCTTAGCACCAACTTCTTCAGTCGATCTTATGAGAATTGTGCAAACTCTATTCAACCATGCCTTTATGTGTTGGTGCGTGTATGTGCTAATGTAGCTCTAAAAGGTCGAGAGCAGTCCCCCAAACTTATTTTGAAGCAGCACCCAAATATCACCATTTTCCTCTTATTCCTCTCAAGGTTTCTTTCATGATCACATCTTACAACTTCAATATTGCATATTCAAAAAAAAAAAAGGTCCGCAGTTTAAAACATGACGACTACGGGAAAATACTGAAATTGAAAAAAAAAGAGAAAAGATTACAGTCATTTGAAATTGATCACACTGATTAAACCAGATATTTGACAACATTTAAGGGTGTCTGACTAGATTCTGGCTTAACCCATTTATCACAACTGTTTATCAGTCAAGTTTCAGTAATGTCACATACTTTCCATTGCTGGAAAAACTGTCACTCAACTGTGCTTTCATTTTTCCTCTTTTTTGAGTAGCAAGGATCGTTTAAAGCTTGGATATTTTGAGGGGACGGAGAGTAACAGATGTGGTTGAAACAGACATAGGATGGGGTGTAGCTCTAATTCCAGAGTGAGGCCTCTTTTCTAGCACACGTCAATGTGATTTTACTTCTCTGATTATGGTATAAACACGAATTGGTCGAATCGCTATACGAATGTGTGATGTGTGCGTGTCGAAATTTTGCATTAGAAATCATTTATATTTCTAGAAAATTTGCATGCAGACTGTGCAACGAGACGTTTTCAGTTTCCTTATTCGTGTTTGCCAATTTCAGCCTGCCGGGCTGGTCTTTCACTAAAGATTGTAGATTTCATTAAAACATAGTAGGGGACGATTCCTCTTCATATTCCTTAATGTTGTTCTCCATCATAACCACACATGCTGCCCTATGCACACGAACAATCGACAAAAACGTAGAGACCGATGAATAATGTGAGTATTTTTGATATGCAAGTGATAAAAGAACATTTATGAGACTGCAAGCGCGAAGAGCGCAAAACTTTTAGGGATTTGCAAAGTAAACATGTGGAATTATTGATACACAAAATCGATCGTAATAGGTGGAGGATACCTTTCATAACCTACATGTATAGTCTTTTTGGTACTACTAACTTTTAAGTTTCAGGTCACAAAAATAGGATGGACTTTTACGTTACTGTCCCATCCACACAAAAAAGTGGGTGACTGCCCCCCCCCCCCCATTGACGCCCATGTAGCTTAGCACCAACTTCTTCAGTCGATCTTATGAGAATTGTGCAAACTCTATTCAACCATGCCTTTATGTGTTGGTGCGTGTATGTGCTAATGTAGCTCTAAAAGGTCGAGAGCAGTCCCCCAAACTTATTTTGAAGCAGCACCCAAATATCACCATTTTCCTCTTATTCCTCTCAAGGTTTCTTTCATGATCACATCTTACAACTTCAATATTGCATATTCAAAAAAAAAAAAGGTCCGCAGTTTAAAACATGACGACTACGGGAAAATACTGAAATTGAAAAAAAAAGAGAAAAGATTACAGTCATTTGAAATTGATCACACTGATTAAACCAGATATTTGACAACATTTAAGGGTGTCTGACTAGATTCTGGCTTAACCCATTTATCACAACTGTTTATCAGTCAAGTTTCAGTAATGTCACATACTTTCCATTGCTGGAAAAACTGTCACTCAACTGTGCTTTCATTTTTCCTCTTTTTTGAGTAGCAAGGATCGTTTAAAGCTTGGATATTTTGAGGGGACGGAGAGTAACAGATGTGGTTGAAACTCTGTCTTGACTCAGCTAAGACCATCTGTAAAACATTTTTTATTTGCAAGCTTAATGTGAAACGTGTTGATATTACTTTAAATAAGTGGAATGCCTCTCAATAGATGAGACACATAAAAAGATAACAATTAATGCCTTCAACTGCATCTTTTGCCATTTCCATGTTTGCAGCTGCTGTACGTATTAGGGAGGCAGTTGACATTTATTTGATTGTTTGAAATCTGTTATAGTAATCAGGTAGCACGATATAAATTATATATTTTCGTGGTTTTTAAAGTACTTGGTGGTTGGAAAGACTATTGTCAGTAAGGGATTTATTCTCGTTGTTTTAAAAATCACGGACGTGCATAAGACGCTTAGTGATATTTTGAACTGGGGTGCTGACAACAAAGTACTCTCCTCCATAAGAACAAAATTTACCCTAGTATTAACTTTTTGCCAGAAAAATTTTGGAATTAACTCTAAAACGCGTATCTTTTAGTCCCCTCACAGTTTTGAAGCATCTTAAGAAAGTTAAAAAAATGATGGGATATGTACTAGGCCCACAGATTATTCTCGCATAGCGAGATGAGTCCTGTAGCAGGGGAATTATGTGTTTGTTGGGAAAATTGGTAACTTTTCACTTTTTACCCTAAATCTGTCTGGAAAGAGAAGTTAACCTTGCTTTCTAGTCGGTGCGTTCCAGCTGATGGGTGTGATAATATGACCGTGATAGTGTGGCCAAATTTACAATGGGATTAGTACTGTAGTTGATGGTGATGTTTGGCCGTTCAGCACACAAAAGCTCGTGGTATACCATGTATAGACCTTATGCATATGATGTCACAGTGCAGAAAGTACGCCCTCCTTTGGGGGCTAAACAAAATAACACTGACAAATGCAGACAGCTGATTTCGTTAACCAGTCGAATACGCGTAGAGTCTGTTACGCGTGCAGGGCGAATTTCTATGCATACGGCCACGTGTTCCATTGCTCTGCCCAAAAGATGAAGTGAGTGTGCTGTCAATGCAAAAGGTCTATTACCACTTGTCATCACATTCGGCAGGGCACATGGAAATGAATGAGGATGGAATTGTGCCCTTGAGTGAAGACATGTGTGATGTTGAAACAAATCTAACTCACCTTTTTTCCTTGCATGACTTTCGCCATTTTAAGTTCATAATTGAGTCATATTAGTAACAGATTTGTCAAGTTAACAAACGTGTTCAAAAGGGACAATGTGTGACAAAGAGAGTGGAGATATGACTACTAGTTGTACTAAGCTTCGTGAATGCTCCTCCACATAGTTCTATGAAATGCATATATCGCTTTTTTATGCAGGTTTCCACAAATTGCTTCATGTACAACCTTTCTTCAGACATGTCAATAGTTTTTATTTTTTGAAATATGAGTTAGCTATTCGAATAGGGCTATACATATCGTCATTCAAAAATCAACACAAGTTTTACAAGTCTTCCAACCATACCTCACCACATGCATGACACACCTCAATTTTTTATAGTATGAGACATTGTCTGCCCTCCTAGGAACCTTATTAGGAATGATCGCGTTTCCAAGAAACAGCAAATGAGCAGTGTCGACCCAAGCTATAATAAAGTTTTTCTCTTCTAAGTTGAGACAGGAAACGTTATCCAAAACGTACGTCTATCGGGTGGACCGTTTAGTCCATCGGGTAGACTTGAAGTGCTCTTTAACGGAGAATGGAGAACGGTGTGTAGGGATGGATGGAATGCAACCAATTCCAACGTTGTTTGCAGACAGCTGGGATATCGATCTGCTGTAGTGGACTACAAAAGAGAGTTTTCCCATGCGGTACCTACCTTCATTCGTTGGAACGAATGGCAGTGCAGTGGTGACGAATTGGCCCTTTCGGAGTGCAAACAAGAGAAAGTTAGTCTGAACTGTAGTCTTCGAGAAGATGTCGGGGTTCTCTGTGAAAGTAAGAACGTTTGATAATAAGGTATTATTAAATAAACAATATTCGAATCAAAAGGGAAGATAAAATTATATAACAACGCATGGTGATGGTAGGCCTGTGATTTTCAAACTGTGTAAAGTTATCAACAATTTGTTAAGTTCGTTTTTATCATTACAATATCAGCTAAAACGTAGACTTTTAACTTGGGATTTTTCATTAAATGGTAAAGATGGTCTAAATATTACTGCAAAAAGTCGGAGAAAGCAAAGATACATTCATTTATAATTTTATTGCCCATTTAGCTCATTGATATGTTCACTTGAAAGCCAAATTATGAATACTAAATACAAAGTACTAATGTAAAAACAAAAAAGGCTTAGTTAGAACAGTTAACCACTAAATGATACTTTACATCGTTCGCACATCATCCTTATAAAGCTTTTTTGTCCTTTTCATACTGGAACCGTTTCTTCCACCACCAGTGCCATTTTTTCTATAACAAGCATCATGCGAAATTAGAGACACTCTAAAACATACAAACGCATGTTCCATAGATTAACAGCCTAGATGCCATACCGTTTTCGACTTCTGTTCTTCCTATGGGCAAAATCACGCAAGTCGTTGCGATAATCGAAGTTTGTTGAGGTAACATACGTTATCGTATGATAAAGCCTTTCAAAAGAAATTCCTAAGATGTTTGGCTTTTCTTCCCTTTAATTTTAAAGACTGAAGCATATAGTCAAGAAATATAAAATAGTTCGGAATAACGAAACGAAAACTGGAAATTCTGAGGCTTTTTAAATGAAAAATATGCCTTTCCTTTAAGCAAGCTCAAGAATGTGGTGCGGGCACCAGCCAACTAAAAGTAATAAGGGCTCTCCCTGCTTTCGTTCGCATTAAAAGCTCCTTATTTCGCGAGGGTGGGAAAGAGGGCAGATACCTCCCGCGGCCGTATTCTTTCTTCCCTCCATCCCTCGGCGCCATTCTGTTTTCTCGGCTACGTCTAAGCAATAAACAGGCGCATATATTACCAATCGAGAACCCGAATCAATATTAATTCCACACCCCCGTGGACATCTTGTGTCAATTGTTCGGTAATCTTATTCGCCTTAGTTTCACTAACATGAAGATATATCACCCTTGTTAAAGTGTACCTCAAGTAAAAAATTCAAAAATATATACTTAAGAGCATGAAAAATGAATTACAACAGTCCAACTCCCATCTTCATAAGACATTCCTGAGCTGAGATATAAAATGTTGAAGTTTATTTACTTAAAACGAATTGATCCATTGAGCAATAATTTGTGACTTGCTTGTTGTACAACTCACATAACCTGCTTTGTTTCCCTGTAAAATTAAAAAAAAGAAGGTTTTTATGACCGTGAGCGCTTTCTGTTAGCTTACATAGCATGTTGCACAGAGAGGGCTTAATTAACATTAATGACATCACCAATTATTGCGCAATATACCATTTTAAGTTGAGTGAATCAACTTCAACGTTTTACATCTCAGCTAAGGGATGTCCTATGAAGATGGGAGTTGGACTGCTGGAATCCATTTTGCATGCTCTTTAATATACATTTTTGAATTTTTTGACTTGACGTACACTTTAAGCTAATATTTCCCAATTCCACTTCCCACGAACAATTCTTCAAGTCCCAAAAACGTCCCATCTCTCAGTTATCTCCCCTTTTTTATTTTTTGTTCTTGACTTTTTCAACATCGCAAATCGCATC
The DNA here is from genome assembly GCA_037179385.1 of Holothuria scabra. Taxonomy (NCBI): domain Eukaryota; kingdom Metazoa; phylum Echinodermata; class Holothuroidea; order Aspidochirotida; family Holothuriidae; genus Holothuria; species Holothuria scabra. The sequence goes on from CM074197.1 coordinate 27,989,824, forward strand.
CCTAACCTTTCTTTGGAATGGATTCTACACCACTGACCCCATCTAACCACCAAACTGCTGAACGAGTTATTGGTTGTTAAATTGGCTAAAGGAGCATGAAAAGTGAAGACGGTCAATGTTGTGCCCAATTCCCCACATTTCATAATAAGTACTTATCTCACCATCTAACTAAATAACTCACCGGCACAATGCCATCTCTGTCTAATAAAGATCATCTTGTTCCTATTAGTTGATACAGGGGACACCACTCAAAACGTACGTCTGGCGGGTGGACCTAATAATTCATCGGGCAGAATTGAAGTGTTGTTTAATGGAGAATGGCGAACAGTGTGTAAGGATGGATGGAGCCCATCTTATACCAATGTCGTGTGCAGACAGCTTGGATTTCCGTCCGCGGTAGTGAATTTCAATAGACAGTTTTTAAGTGAAGGATCTGCATACATTCGGTTAAACGAATTACATTGTAGTGGTAACGAATCAACACTTTCGAGCTGCAAACAAGAAAGCGTCGGTCTGGATTGTAATATTCGAGAAGATGTTGGAGTTCTCTGTGGAAGTAAGAACGTTTTTTCCTAGAACATGACTAGATAACAAAACCTTTGGTCAAGATTTAAAGGTGCTCATTGAGTTGAACATTGAATTCAAGAATTTTTTCCAAACCTGTTAAATTTTCTGCACATACTAATGACAAATGGCCCAACTAATTTGACCTGACACTTTTTCAAATTATACACAAAACCGTTACAAGTCAGGAAACCACAAATTTCAAAATTTTAACTTTTTCAGTAATAATTGGATATAAAACTTGACTCTTTATGGTAATTGTAAGCATTGTCATGTGGTAGAGACCTTTTGCCACTATTATTAAGTTATTGATATCAACTCAATGAGCCGCCTTAATAACGGATGATGCAGTAAAACATGGTTAGAGTACAGATAATTTTGTGGTAAACTGTTTTTGCAAAGTATTGTTTAGTTTGTACGTTATTTGTTGATGGACATCCCAATATAGGCTTTTACTACTTGTGTTATAACCCAAGGGTTTAAAAAAATAGTTAATCTAGAAATACTTTAAATAAAAAATTCATGGAAAATAAATACTTTTTACCATTATTGAAGATACATGAAGATATATTACTCTTGATAAGGTGTACCTCAAGTCAAAAAATTCAAAAATATATACTTAAGAGCATGAAAAATGAATTACAACAGTCTAACTTCTATCTTCATAGGACATTCCTGAGCTGAGATATAAAATGTTGAAGTTTATTTACTTAAAACGAATTGATACATTGCGCAATAATTTGTGACTTGCTTGTTGTACAACTCACATAACCTGCTTTGTTTCCCTTTAAAATAAAAAAAAAAGGTTTTAATGACCTTGAACGCTTTCTGTTAGCTTAAATAGCGTTTGCACAGAGAGGGCTTAATTAACATTAATGACATCACCAATTATTGCGCAATATACCATTTTAAGTTGAGTGAATCAACTTCAACGTTTTACATCTCAGCTAAGGGATGTCCTATGAAGATGGGAGTTGGACTGCTGGAATCCATTTTGCATGCTCTTTAATATACATTTTTGAATTTTTTGACTTGACGTACACTTTAAGCTAATATTTCCCAATTCCACTTCCCACGAACAATTCTTCAAGTCCCAAAAACGTCCCATCTCTCAGTTATCTCCCCTTTTTTATTTTTTGTTCTTGACTTTTTCAACATCGCAAATCGCATCCCTAACCTTTCTTTGGAATGGATTCTACACCACTGACCCCATCTAACCACCAAACTGCTGAACGAGTTATTGGTTGTTAAATTGGCTAAAGGAGCATGAAAAATGAAGACGGTCAATGTTGTGCCCAATTCCCCACATTTCATAATAAGTACTTATCTCACCATCTAACTAAATAACTCACCGGCACAATGCCATCTCTATCTAATAAAGATCATCTTGTTCCTATTAGTTGATACAGGGGACACCACTCAAAACGTACGTCTGGCGGGTGGACCTAATAATTCATCGGGCAGAATTGAAGTGTTGTTTAATGGAGAATGGCGAACAGTGTGTAAGGATGGATGGAGCCCATCTTATACCAATGTCGTGTGCAGACAGCTTGGATTTCCGTCCGCGGTAGTGAATTTCAATAGACAGTTTTTAAGTGAAGGATCTGCATACATTCGGTTAAACGAATTACATTGTAGTGGTAACGAATCAACACTTTCGAGCTGCAAACAAGAAAGCGTCGGTCTGGATTGTAATATTCGAGAAGATGTTGGAGTTCTCTGTGGAAGTAAGAACGTTTTTTCCTAGAACATGACTAGATAACAAAACCTTTGGTCAAGATTTAAAGGTGCTCATTGAGTTGAACATTGAATTCAAGAATTTTTTCCAAACCTGTTAAATTTTCTGCACATACTAATGACAAATGGCCCAACTAATTTGACCTGACACTTTTTCAAATTATACACAAAACCGTTACAAGTCAGGAAACCACAAATTTCAAAATTTTAACTTTTTCAGTAATAATTGGATATAAAACTTGACTCTTTATGGTAATTGTAAGCATTGTCATGTGGTAGAGACCTTTTGCCACTATTATTAAGTTATTGATATCAACTCAATGAGCCGCCTTAATAACGGATGATGCAGTAAAACATGGTTAGAGTACAGATAATTTTGTGGTAAACTGTTTTTGCAAAGTATTGTTTAGTTTGTACGTTATTTGTTGATGGACATCCCAATATAGGCTTTTACTACTTGTGTTATAACCCAAGGGTTTAAAAAAATAGTTAATCTAGAAATACTTTAAATAAAAAATTCATGGAAAATAAATACTTTTTACCATTATTGAAGATACATGAAGATATATTACTCTTGATAAGGTGTACCTCAAGTCAAAAAATTCAAAAATATATACTTAAGAGCATGAAAAATGAATTACAACAGTCTAACTTCTATCTTCATAGGACATTCCTGAGCTGAGATATAAAATGTTGAAGTTTATTTACTTAAAACGAATTGATACATTGCGCAATAATTTGTGACTTGCTTGTTGTACAACTCACATAACCTGCTTTGTTTCCCTTTAAAATAAAAAAAAAGGTTTTAATGACCTTGAACGCTTTCTGTTAGCTTAAATAGCGTTTGCACAGAGAGGGCTTAATTAACATTAATGACATCACCAATTATTGCGCAATATACCATTTTAAGTTGAGTGAATCAACTTCAACGTTTTACATCTCAGCTAAGGGATGTCCTATGAAGATGGGAGTTGGACTGCTGGAATCCATTTTGCATGCTCTTTAATATACATTTTTGAATTTTTTGACTTGACGTACACTTTAAGCTAATATTTCCCAATTCCACTTCCCACGAACAATTCTTCAAGTCCCAAAAACGTCCCATCTCTCAGTTATCTCCCCTTTTTTATTTTTTGTTCTTGACTTTTTCAACATCGCAAATCGCATCCCTAACCTTTCTTTGGAATGGATTCTACACCACTGACCCCATCTAACCACCAAACTGCTGAACGAGTTATTGGTTGTTAAATTGGCTAAAGGAGCATGAAAAATGAAGACGGTCAATGTTGTGCCCAATTCCCCACATTTCATAATAAGTACTTATCTCACCATCTAACTAAATAACTCACCGGCACAATGCCATCTCTATCTAATAAAGATCATCTTGTTCCTATTAGTTGATACAGGGGACACCACTCAAAACGTACGTCTGGCGGGTGGACCTAATAATTCATCGGGCAGAATTGAAGTGTTGTTTAATGGAGAATGGCGAACAGTGTGTAAGGATGGATGGAGCCCATCTTATACCAATGTCGTGTGCAGACAGCTTGGATTTCCGTCCGCGGTAGTGAATTTCAATAGACAGTTTTTAAGTGAAGGATCTGCATACATTCGGTTAAACGAATTACATTGTAGTGGTAACGAATCAACACTTTCGAGCTGCAAACAAGAAAGCGTCGGTCTGGATTGTAATATTCGAGAAGATGTTGGAGTTCTCTGTGGAAGTAAGAACGTTTTTTCCTAGAACATGACTAGATAACAAAACCTTTGGTCAAGATTTAAAGGTGCTCATTGAGTTGAACATTGAATTCAAGAATTTTTTCCAAACCTGTTAAATTTTCTGCACATACTAATGACAAATGGCCCAACTAATTTGACCTGACACTTTTTCAAATTATACACAAAACCGTTACAAGTCAGGAAACCACAAATTTCAAAATTTTAACTTTTTCAGTAATAATTGGATATAAAACTTGACTCTTTATGGTAATTGTAAGCATTGTCATGTGGTAGAGACCTTTTGCCACTATTATTAAGTTATTGATATCAACTCAATGAGCCGCCTTAATAACGGATGATGCAGTAAAACATGGTTAGAGTACAGATAATTTTGTGGTAAACTGTTTTTGCAAAGTATTGTTTAGTTTGTACGTTATTTGTTGATGGACATCCCAATATAGGCTTTTACTACTTGTGTTATAACCCAAGGGTTTAAAAAATAGTTAATCTAGAAATACTTTAAATAAAAAATTCATGGAAAATAAATACTTTTTACCATTATTGAAGATACATGAAGATATATTACTCTTGATAAGGTGTACCTCAAGTCAAAAAATTCAAAAATATATACTTAAGAGCATGAAAAATGAATTACAACAGTCTAACTTCTATCTTCATAGGACATTCCTGAGCTGAGATATAAAATGTTGAAGTTTATTTACTTAAAACGAATTGATACATTGCGCAATAATTTGTGACTTGCTTGTTGTACAACTCACATAACCTGCTTTGTTTCCCTTTAAAATAAAAAAGGTCTTAATGACCTTGAACGCTTTCTGTTAGCTTAAATAGCGTTTGCACAGAGAGGGCTTAATTAACATTAATGACATCACCAATTATTGCGCAATATACCATTTTAAGTTGAGTGAATCAACTTCAACGTTTTACATCTCAGCTAAGGGATGTCCTATGAAGATGGGAGTTGGACTGCTGGAATCCATTTTGCATGCTCTTTAATATACATTTTTGAATTTTTTGACTTGACGTACACTTTAAGCTAATATTTCCCAATTCCACTTCCCACGAACAATTCTTCAAGTCCCAAAAACGTCCCATCTCTCAGTTATCTCCCTTTTTTATTTTTTGTTCTTGACTTTTTCAACATCGCAAATCGCATCCCTAACCTTTCTTTGGAATGGATTCTACACCACTGACCCCATCTAACCACCAAACTGCTGAACGAGTTATTGGTTGTTAAATTGGCTAAAGGAGCATGAAAAATGAAGACGGTCAATGTTGTGCCCAATTCCCCACATTTCATAATAAGTACTTATCTCACCATCTAACTAAATAACTCACCGGCACAATGCCATCCCTGTCTAATAAAGATCATCTTGTTCCTATTAGTTGATACAGGGGACACCACTCAAAACGTACGTCTGGCGGGTGGACCTAATAATTCATCGGGCAGAATTGAAGTGTTGTTTAATGGAGAATGGCGAACAGTGTGTAAGGATGGATGGAGCCCATCTTATACCAATGTCGTGTGCAGACAGCTTGGATTTCCGTCCGCGGTAGTGAATTTCAATAGACAGTTTTTAAGTGAAGGATCTGCATACATTCGGTTAAACGAATTACATTGTAGTGGTAACGAATCAACACTTTCGAGCTGCAAACAAGAAAGCGTCGGTCTGGATTGTAATATTCGAGAAGATGTTGGAGTTCTCTGTGGAAGTAAGAACGTTTTTTCCTAGAACATGACAAGATAACTAAACCTTTGGTCAAGATTTAAAGGGGCTCATTGAGTTGAACATTGAATTCAAGAATTTTTTCCAAACCTGTTATATTTTCTGCACATACTAATGACAAATGGCCCAACTAATTTGACCTGACACTTTTTCAAATTATACACAAAACCGTTACAAGTCAGGAAACCACAAATTTCAAAATTTTAACTTTTTCAGTAATAATTGGATATAAAACTTGACTCTTTATGGTAATTGTAAGCATTGTCATGTGGTAGAGACCTTTTGCCACTATTATTAAGTTATTGATATCAACTCAATGAGCCGCCTTAATAACGGATGATGCAGTAAAACATGGTTAGAGTACAGATAATTTTGTGGTAAACTGTTTTTGCAAAGTATTGTTTAGTTTGTACGTTATTTGTTGATGGACATCCCAATATAGGCTTTTACTACTTGTGTTATAACCCAAGGGTTTAAAAAAATAGTTAATCTAGAAATACTTTAAATAAAAAATTCATGGAAAATAAATACTTTTTACCATTATTGAAGATACATGAAGATATATTACTCTTGATAAGGTGTACCTCAAGTCAAAAAATTCAAAAATATATACTTAAGAGCATGAAAAATGAATTACAACAGTCTAACTTCTATCTTCATAGGACATTCCTGAGCTGAGATATAAAATGTTGAAGTTTATTTACTTAAAACGAATTGATACATTGCGCAATAATTTGTGACTTGCTTGTTGTACAACTCACATAACCTGCTTTGTTTCCCTTTAAAATAAAAAAAAAAAGGTTTTAATGACCTTGAACGCTTTCTGTTAGCTTAAATAGCGTTTGCACAGAGAGGGCTTAATTAACATTAATGACATCACCAATTATTGCGCAATATACCATTTTAAGTTGAGTGAATCAACTTCAACGTTTTACATCTCAGCTAAGGGATGTCCTATGAAGATGGGAGTTGGACTGCTGGAATCCATTTTGCATGCTCTTTAATATACATTTTTGAATTTTTTGACTTGACGTACACTTTAAGCTAATATTTCCCAATTCCACTTCCCACGAACAATTCTTCAAGTCCCAAAAACGTCCCATCTCTCAGTTATCTCCCCTTTTTTATTTTTTGTTCTTGACTTTTTCAACATCGCAAATCGCATCCCTAACCTTTCTTTGGAATGGATTCTACACCACTGACCCCATCTAACCACCAAACTGCTGAACGAGTTATTGGTTGTTAAATTGGCTAAAGGAGCATGAAAAATGAAGACGGTCAATGTTGTGCCCAATTCCCCACATTTCATAATAAGTACTTATCTCACCATCTAACTAAATAACTCACCGGCACAATGCCATCCCTGTCTAATAAAGATCATCTTGTTCCTATTAGTTGATACAGGGGACACCACTCAAAACGTACGTCTGGCGGGTGGACCTAATAATTCATCGGGCAGAATTGAAGTGTTGTTTAATGGAGAATGGCGAACAGTGTGTAAGGATGGATGGAGCCCATCTTATACCAATGTCGTGTGCAGACAGCTTGGATTTCCGTCCGCGGTAGTGAATTTCAATAGACAGTTTTTAAGTGAAGGATCTGCATACATTCGGTTAAACGAATTACATTGTAGTGGTAACGAATCAACACTTTCGAGCTGCAAACAAGAAAGCGTCGGTCTGGATTGTAATATTCGAGAAGATGTTGGAGTTCTCTGTGGAAGTAAGAACGTTTTTTCCTAGAACATGACAAGATAACTAAACCTTTGGTCAAGATTTAAAGGGGCTCATTGAGTTGAACATTGAATTCAAGAATTTTTTCCAAACCTGTTATATTTTCTGCACATACTAATGACAAATGGCCCAACTAATTTGACCTGACACTTTTTCAAATTATACACAAAACCGTTACAAGTCAGGAAACCACAAATTTCAAAATTTTAACTTTTTCAGTAATAATTGGATATAAAACTTGACTCTTTATGGTAATTGTAAGCATTGTCATGTGGTAGAGACCTTTTGCCACTATTATTAAGTTATTGATATCAACTCAATGAGCCGCCTTAATAACGGATGATGCAGTAAAACATGGTTAGAGTACAGATAATTTTGTGGTAAACTGTTTTTGCAAAGTATTGTTTAGTTTGTACGTTATTTGTTGATGGACATCCCAATATAGGCTTTTACTACTTGTGTTATAACCCAAGGGTTTAAAAAAATAGTTAATCTAGAAATACTTTAAATAAAAAATTCATGGAAAATAAATACTTTTTACCATTATTGAAGATACATGAAGATATATTACTCTTGATAAGGTGTACCTCAAGTCAAAAAATTCAAAAATATATACTTAAGAGCATGAAAAATGAATTACAACAGTCTAACTTCTATCTTCATAGGACATTCCTGAGCTGAGATATAAAATGTTGAAGTTTATTTACTTAAAACGAATTGATACATTGCGCAATAATTTGTGACTTGCTTGTTGTACAACTCACATAACCTGCTTTGTTTCCCTTTAAAATAAAAAAAAAGGTTTTAATGACCTTGAACGCTTTCTGTTAGCTTAAATAGCGTTTGCACAGAGAGGGCTTAATTAACATTAATGACATCACCAATTATTGCGCAATATACCATTTTAAGTTGAGTGAATCAACTTCAACGTTTTACATCTCAGCTAAGGGATGTCCTATGAAGATGGGAGTTGGACTGCTGGAATCCATTTTGCATGCTCTTTAATATACATTTTTGAATTTTTTGACTTGACGTACACTTTAAGCTAATATTTCCCAATTCCACTTCCCACGAACAATTCTTCAAGTCCCAAAAACGTCCCATCTCTCAGTTATCTCCCCTTTTTTATTTTTTGTTCTTGACTTTTTCAACATCGCAAATCGCATCCCTAACCTTTCTTTGGAATGGATTCTACACCACTGACCCCATCTAACCACCAAACTGCTGAACGAGTTATTGGTTGTTAAATTGGCTAAAGGAGCATGAAAAATGAAGACGGTCAATGTTGTGCCCAATTCCCCACATTTCATAATAAGTACTTATCTCACCATCTAACTAAATAACTCACCGGCACAATGCCATCTCTGTCTAATAAAGATCATCTTGTTCCTATTAGTTGATACAGGGGACACCACTCAAAACGTACGTCTGGCGGGTGGACCTAATAATTCATCGGGCAGAATTGAAGTGTTGTTTAATGGAGAATGGCGAACAGTGTGTAAGGATGGATGGAGCCCATCTTATACCAATGTCGTGTGCAGACAGCTTGGATTTCCGTCCGCGGTAGTGAATTTCAATAGACAGTTTTTAAGTGAAGGATCTGCATACATTCGGTTAAACGAATTACATTGTAGTGGTAACGAATCAACACTTTCGAGCTGCAAACAAGAAAGCGTCGGTCTGGATTGTAATATTCGAGAAGATGTTGGAGTTCTCTGTGGAAGTAAGAACGTTTTTTCCTAGAACATGACTAGATAACAAAACCTTTGGTCAAGATTTAAAGGTGCTCATTGAGTTGAACATTGAATTCAAGAATTTTTTCCAAACCTGTTAAATTTTCTGCACATACTAATGACAAATGGCCCAACTAATTTGACCTGACACTTTTTCAAATTATACACAAAACCGTTACAAGTCAGGAAACCACAAATTTCAAAATTTTAACTTTTTCAGTAATAATTGGATATAAAACTTGACTCTTTATGGTAATTGTAAGCATTGTCATGTGGTAGAGACCTTTTGCCACTATTATTAAGTTATTGATATCAACTCAATGAGCCGCCTTAATAACGGATGATGCAGTAAAACATGGTTAGAGTACAGATAATTTTGTGGTAAACTGTTTTTGCAAAGTATTGTTTAGTTTGTACGTTATTTGTTGATGGACATCCCAATATAGGCTTTTACTACTTGTGTTATAACCCAAGGGTTTAAAAAAATAGTTAATCTAGAAATACTTTAAATAAAAAATTCATGGAAAATAAATACTTTTTACCATTATTGAAGATACATGAAGATATATTACTCTTGATAAGGTGTACCTCAAGTCAAAAAATTCAAAAATATATACTTAAGAGCATGAAAAATGAATTACAACAGTCTAACTTCTATCTTCATAGGACATTCCTGAGCTGAGATATAAAATGTTGAAGTTTATTTACTTAAAACGAATTGATACATTGCGCAATAATTTGTGACTTGCTTGTTGTACAACTCACATAACCTGCTTTGTTTCCCTTTAAAATAAAAAAAAGGTTTTAATGACCTTGAACGCTTTCTGTTAGCTTAAATAGCGTTTGCACAGAGAGGGCTTAATTAACATTAATGACATCACCAATTATTGCGCAATATACCATTTTAAGTTGAGTGAATCAACTTCAACGTTTTACATCTCAGCTAAGGGATGTCCTATGAAGATGGGAGTTGGACTGCTGGAATCCATTTTGCATGCTCTTTAAATACATTTTTGAATTTTTGACTTGACGAACACTTCAAGCTAATATTTCCCAATTCCACTTCCCACGAACAATTCTTCAAGTCCCAAAAACGTCCCATCTCTCAGTTATCTCCCCTTTTTTATTTTTTGTTCTTGACTTTTTCAACATCGCAAATCGCATCCCTAACCTTTCTTTGGAATGGATTCTACACCACTGACCCCATCTAACCACCAAACTGCTGAACGAGTTATTGGTTGTTAAATTGGCTAAAGGAGCATGAAAAATGAAGACGGTCAATGTTGTGCCCAATTCCCCACATTTCATAATAAGTACTTATCTCACCATCTAACTAAATAACTCACCGGCACAATGCCATCTCTATCTAATAAAGATCATCTTGTTCCTATTAGTTGATACAGGGGACACCACTCAAAACGTACGTCTGGCGGGTGGACCTAATAATTCATCGGGCAGAATTGAAGTGTTGTTTAATGGAGAATGGCGAACAGTGTGTAAGGATGGATGGAGCCCATCTTATACCAATGTCGTGTGCAGACAGCTTGGATTTCCGTCCGCGGTAGTGAATTTCAATAGACAGTTTTTAAGTGAAGGATCTGCATACATTCGGTTAAACGAATTACATTGTAGTGGTAACGAATCAACACTTTCGAGCTGCAAACAAGAAAGCGTCGGTCTGGATTGTAATATTCGAGAAGATGTTGGAGTTCTCTGTGGAAGTAAGAACGTTTTTTCCTAGAACATGACAAGATAACTAAACCTTTGGTCAAGATTTAAAGGGGCTCATTGAGTTGAATCATGAATTCAAGAATTTTTTCCAAACCTGTTATATTTTCTGCACATACTAATGACAAATGGCCCAACTAATTTGACCTGACACTTTTTCAAATTATACACAAAACCGTTACAAGTCAGGAAACCACAAATTTCAAAATTTTAACTTTTTCAGTAATAATTGGATATAAAACTTGACTCTTTATGGTAATTGTAAGCATTGTCATGTGGTAGAGACCTTTTGCCACTATTATTAAGTTATTGATATCAACTCAATGAGCCGCCTTAATAACGGATGATGCAGTAAAACATGGTTAGAGTACAGATAATTTTGTGGTAAACTGTTTTTGCAAAGTATTGTTTAGTTTGTACGTTATTTGTTGATGGACATCCCAATATAGGCTTTTACTACTTGTGTTATAACCCAAGGGTTTAAAAAAATAGTTAATCTAGAAATACTTTAAATAAAAAATTCATGGAAAATAAATACTTTTTACCATTATTGAAGATACATGAAGATATATTACTCTTGATAAGGTGTACCTCAAGTCAAAAAATTCAAAAATATATACTTAAGAGCATGAAAAATGAATTACAACAGTCTAACTTCTATCTTCATAGGACATTCCTGAGCTGAGATATAAAATGTTGAAGTTTATTTACTTAAAACGAATTGATACATTGCGCAATAATTTGTGACTTGCTTGTTGTACAACTCACATAACCTGCTTTGTTTCCCTTTAAAATAAAAAAAAAGGTTTTAATGACCTTGAACGCTTTCTGTTAGCTTAAATAGCGTTTGCACAGAGAGGGCTTAATTAACATTAATGACATCACCAATTATTGCGCAATATACCATTTTAAGTTGAGTGAATCAACTTCAACGTTTTACATCTCAGCTAAGGGATGTCCTATGAAGATGGGAGTTGGACTGCTGGAATCCATTTTGCATGCTCTTTAATATACATTTTTGAATTTTTTGACTTGACGTACACTTTAAGCTAATATTTCCCAATTCCACTTCCCACGAACAATTCTTCAAGTCCCAAAAACGTCCCATCTCTCAGTTATCTCCCTTTTTATTTTTTGTTCTTGACTTTTTCAACATCGCAAATCGCATCCCTAACCTTTCTTTGGAATGGATTCTACACCACTGACCCCATCTAACCACCAAACTGCTGAACGAGTTATTGGTTGTTAAATTGGCTAAAGGAGCATGAAAAATGAAGACGGTCAATGTTGTGCCCAATTCCCCACATTTCATAATAAGTACTTATCTCACCATCTAACTAAATAACTCACCGGCACAATGCCATCTCTGTCTAATAAAGATCATCTTGTTCCTATTAGTTGATACAGGGGACACCACTCAAAACGTACGTCTGGCGGGTGGACCTAATAATTCATCGGGCAGAATTGAAGTGTTGTTTAATGGAGAATGGCGAACAGTGTGTAAGGATGGATGGAGCCCATCTTATACCAATGTCGTGTGCAGACAGCTTGGATTTCCGTCCGCGGTAGTGAATTTCAATAGACAGTTTTTAAGTGAAGGATCTGCATACATTCGGTTAAACGAATTACATTGTAGTGGTAACGAATCAACACTTTCGAGCTGCAAACAAGAAAGCGTCGGTCTGGATTGTAATATTCGAGAAGATGTTGGAGTTCTCTGTGGAAGTAAGAACGTTTTTTCCTAGAACATGACTAGATAACAAAACCTTTGGTCAAGATTTAAAGGTGCTCATTGAGTTGAACATTGAATTCAAGAATTTTTTCCAAACCTGTTAAATTTTCTGCACATACTAATGACAAATGGCCCAACTAATTTGACCTGACACTTTTTCAAATTATACACAAAACCGTTACAAGTCAGGAAACCACAAATTTCAAAATTTTAACTTTTTCAGTAATAATTGGATATAAAACTTGACTCTTTATGGTAATTGTAAGCATTGTCATGTGGTAGAGACCTTTTGCCACTATTATTAAGTTATTGATATCAACTCAATGAGCCGCCTTAATAACGGATGATGCAGTAAAACATGGTTAGAGTACAGATAATTTTGTGGTAAACTGTTTTTGCAAAGTATTGTTTAGTTTGTACGTTATTTGTTGATGGACATCCCAATATAGGCTTTTACTACTTGTGTTATAACCCAAGGGTTTAAAAAAATAGTTAATCTAGAAATACTTTAAATAAAAAATTCATGGAAAATAAATACTTTTTACCATTATTGAAGATACATGAAGATATATTACTCTTGATAAGGTGTACCTCAAGTCAAAAAATTCAAAAATATATACTTAAGAGCATGAAAAATGAATTACAACAGTCTAACTTCTATCTTCATAGGACATTCCTGAGCTGAGATATAAAATGTTGAAGTTTATTTACTTAAAACGAATTGATACATTGCGCAATAATTTGTGACTTGCTTGTTGTACAACTCACATAACCTGCTTTGTTTCCCTTTAAAATAAAAAAAAAAGGTTTTAATGACCTTGAACGCTTTCTGTTAGCTTAAATAGCGTTTGCACAGAGAGGGCTTAATTAACATTAATGACATCACCAATTATTGCGCAATATACCATTTTAAGTTGAGTGAATCAACTTCAACGTTTTACATCTCAGCTAAGGGATGTCCTATGAAGATGGGAGTTGGACTGCTGGAATCCATTTTGCATGCTCTTTAATATACATTTTTGAATTTTTTGACTTGACGTACACTTTAAGCTAATATTTCCCAATTCCACTTCCCACGAACAATTCTTCAAGTCCCAAAAACGTCCCATCTCTCAGTTATCTCCCCTTTTTTATTTTTTGTTCTTGACTTTTTCAACATCGCAAATCGCATCTCTAACTTTACCCTGGAATGGATTCTACCCCACTGACCCCATCTAACCACCAAACTGCTGAACGAGTTATTGGTTGTTAAATTGGCTAAAGGAGCATGAAAAATGAAGACGGTCAATGTTGTGCCCAATTCCCCACATTTCATAATAAGTACTTATCTCACCATCTAACTAAATAACTCACCGGCACAATGCCATCTCTGTCTAATAAAGATCATCTTGTTCCTATTAGTTGATACAGGGGACACCACTCAAAACGTACGTCTGGCGGGTGGACCTAATAATTCATCGGGCAGAATTGAAGTGTTGTTTAATGGAGAATGGCGAACAGTGTGTAAGGATGGATGGAGCCCATCTTATACCAATGTCGTGTGCAGACAGCTTGGATTTCCGTCCGCGGTAGTGAATTTCAATAGACAGTTTTTAAGTGAAGGATCTGCATACATTCGGTTAAACGAATTACATTGTAGTGGTAACGAATCAACACTTTCGAGCTGCAAACAAGAAAGCGTCGGTCTGGATTGTAATATTCGAGAAGATGTTGGAGTTCTCTGTGGAAGTAAGAACGTTTTTTCCTAGAACATGACTAGATAACAAAACCTTTGGTCAAGATTTAAAGGGGCTCATTGAGTTGAATCATGAATTCAAGAATTTTTTCCAAACCTGTTATATTTTCTGCACATACTAATGACAAATGGCCCAACTAATTTGACCTGACACTTTTTCAAATTATACACAAAACCGTTACAAGTCAGGAAACCACAAATTTCAAAATTTTAACTTTTTCAGTAATAATTGGATATAAAACTTGACTCTTTATGGTAATTGTAAGCATTGTCATGTGGTAGAGACCTTTTGCCACTATTATTAAGTTATTGATATCAACTCAATGAGCCGCCTTAATAACGGATGATGCAGTAAAACATGGTTAGAGTACAGATAATTTTGTGGTAAACTGTTTTTGCAAAGTATTGTTTAGTTTGTACGTTATTTGTTGATGGACATCCCAATATAGGCTTTTACTACTTGTGTTATAACCCAAGGGTTTAAAAAAATAGTTAATCTAGAAATACTTTAAATAAAAAATTCATGGAAAATAAATACTTTTTACCATTATTGAAGATACATGAAGATATATTACTCTTGATAAGGTGTACCTCAAGTCAAAAAATTCAAAAATATATACTTAAGAGCATGAAAAATGAATTACAACAGTCTAACTCCTATCTTCATAGGACATTCCTGAGCTGAGATATAAAATGTTGAAGTTTATTTACTTAAAACGAATTGATACATTGCGCAATAATTTGTGACTTGCTTGTTGTACAACTCACATAACCTGCTTTGTTTCCCTTTAAAAAAAAAAAAAAAGGTTTTAATGACCTTGAACGCTTTCTGTTAGCTTACATAGCGTTTGCACAGAGAGGGCTTAATTAACATTAATGACATCACCAATTATTGCGCAATATACCATTTTAAGTTGAGTGAATCAACTTCAACGTTTTACATCTCAGCTAGGGGATGTCCTATGAAGATGGGAGTTGGACTGCTGGAATCCATTTTGCATGCTCTTTAATATACATTTTTGAATTTTTTGACTTGACGTACACTTTAAGCTAATATTTCCCAATTCCACTTCCCACGAACAATTCTTCAAGTCCCAAAAACGTCCCATCTCTCAGTAATCTCCCCTTTTTTATTTTTTGTTCTTGACTTTTTCAACATCGCAAATCGCATCTCTAACTTTTCCTTGGAATGGATTCTACCCCACTGACCCCATCTAACCACCAAACTGCTGAACGAGTTATTGGTTGTTAAATTGGCTAAAGGAGCATGAAAAATGAAGACGGTCAATGTTGTGCCCAATTCCCCACATTTCATAATAAGTACTTATCTCACCATCTAACTAAATAACTCACCGGCACAATGCCATCTCTGTCTAATAAAGATCATCTTGTTCCTATTAGTTGATACAGGGGACACCACTCAAAACGTACGTCTGGCGGGTGGACCTAATAATTCATCGGGCAGAATTGAAGTGTTGTTTAATGGAGAATGGCGAACAGTGTGTAAGGATGGATGGAGCCCATCTTATACCAATGTCGTGTGCAGACAGCTTGGATTTCCGTCCGCGGTAGTGAATTTCAATAGACAGTTTTTAAGTGAAGGATCTGCATACATTCGGTTAAACGAATTACATTGTAGTGGTAACGAATCAACACTTTCGAGCTGCAAACAAGAAAGCGTCGGTCTGGATTGTAATGTTCGAGAAGATGTTGGAGTTCTCTGTGGAAGTAAGAACGTTTTTTCCTAGAACATGACTAGATAACAAAACCTTTGGTCAAGATTTAAAGGTGCTCATTGAGTTGAACATTGAATTCAAGAATTTTTTCCAAACCTGTTAAATTTTCTGCACATACTAATGACAAATGGCCCAACTAATTTGACCTGACACTTTTTCAAATTATACACAAAACCGTTACAAGTCAGGAAACCACAAATTTCAAAATTTTAACTTTTTCAGTAATAATTGGATATAAAACTTGACTCTTTATGGTAATTGTAAGCATTGTCATGTGGTAGAGACCTTTTGCCACTATTATTAAGTTATTGATATCAACTCAATGAGCCGCTTTAATAACGGATGATGCAGTAAAACATGGTTAGAGTACAGATAATTTTGTGGTAAACTGTTTTTGCAAAGTATTGTTTAGTTTGTACGTTATTTGTTGATGGACATCCCAAAATAGGCTTTTACTACTTGTGTTATAACCCAAGGGTTTAAAAAAATAGATAATCTAGAAATACTTTAAATAAAAAATTCATGGAAAATAAATACTTTTTACCATTATTGAAGATACATGAAGATATATTACTCTTGATAAGGTGTACCTCAAGTCAAAAAATTCAAAAATATATACTTAAGAGCATGAAAAATGAATTACAACAGTCTAACTCCTATCTTCATAGGACATTCCTGAGCTGAGATGTAAAATGTTGAAGTTTATTTACTTAAAACGAATTGATACATTGCGCAATAATTTGTGACTTGCTTGTTGTACAACTCACATAACCTGCTTTGTTTCCCTTTAAAAAAAAAAAAAAAGGTTTTAATGACCTTGAACGCTTTCTGTTAGCTTACATAGCGTTTGCACAGAGAGGGCTTAATTAACATTAATGACATCACCAATTATTGCGCAATATACCATTTTAAGTTGAGTGAATCAACTTCAACGTTTTACATCTCAGCTAGGGGATGTCCTATGAAGATGGGAGTTGGACTGCTGGAATCCATTTTGCATGCTCTTTAATATACATTTTTGAATTTTTTGACTTGACGTACACTTTAAGCTAATATTTCCCAATTCCACTTCCCACGAACAATTCTTCAAGTCCCAAAAACGTCCCATCTCTCAGTAATCTCCCCTTTTTTATTTTTTGTTCTTGACTTTTTCAACATCGCAAATCGCATCTCTAACTTTTCCTTGGAATGGATTCTACCCCACTGACCCCATCTAACCACCAAACTGCTGAGCGAGTTATTGGTTGTTAAATTGGCTAAAGGAGCATGAAAAATGAAGACGGTCAATGTTGTGCCCAATTCCCCACATTTCATAATAAGTACTTATCTCACCATCTAACTAAATAACTCACCGGCACAATGCCATCTCTGTCTAATAAAGATCATCTTGTTCCTATTAGTTGATACAGGGGACACCACTCAAAACGTACGTCTGGCGGGTGGACCTAATAATTCATCGGGCAGAATTGAAGTGTTGTTTAATGGAGAATGGCGAACAGTGTGTAAGGATGGATGGAGCCCATCTTATACCAATGTCGTGTGCAGACAGCTTGGATTTCCGTCCGCGGTAGTGAATTTCAATAGACAGTTTTTAAGTGAAGGATCTGCATACATTCGGTTAAACGAATTACATTGTAGTGGTAACGAATCAACACTTTCGAGCTGCAAACAAGAAAGCGTCGGTCTGGATTGTAATGTTCGAGAAGATGTTGGAGTTCTCTGTGGAAGTAAGAACGTTTTTTCCTAGCACATGACTAGATAACAAAACCTTTGGTCAAGATTTAAAGGTGCTCATTGAGTTGAACATTGAATTCAAGAATTTTTTCCAAACCTGTTAAATTTTCTGCACATACTAATGACAAATGGCCCAACTAATTTGACCTGACACTTTTTCAAATTATACACAAAACCGTTACAAGTCAGGAAACCACAAATTTCAAAATTTTAACTTTTTCAGTAATAATTGGATATAAAACTTGACTCTTTATGGTAATTGTAAGCATTGTCATGTGGTAGAGACCTTTTGCCACTATTATTAAGTTATTGATATCAACTCAATGAGCCGCTTTAATAACGGATGATGCAGTAAAACATGGTTAGAGTACAGATAACTTTGTGGTAAACTGTTTTTGCAAAGTATTGTTTAGTTTGTACGTTATTTGTTGATGGACATCCCAAAATAGGCTTTTACTACTTGTGTTATAACCCAAGGGTTTAAAAAAATAGATAATCTAGAAATACTTTAAATAAAAAATTCATGGAAAATAAATACTTTTTACCATTATTGAAGATACATGAAGATATATTACTCTTGATAAGGTGTACCTCAAGTCAAAAAATTCAAAAATATATACTTAAGAGCATGAAAAATGAATTACAACAGTCTAACTCCTATCTTCATAGGACATTCCTGAGCTGAGATATAAAATGTTGAAGTTTATTTACTTAAAACGAATTGATACATTGCGCAATAATTTGTGACTTGCTTGTTGTACAACTCACATAACCTGCTTTGTTTCCCTTTAAAATAAAAAAAAAAAAGGTTTTAATGACCTTGAACGCTTTCTGTTAACTTACATAGCGTTTGCACAGAGAGGGCTTAATTAACATTAATGACATCACCAATTATTGCGCAATATACCATTTTAAGTTGAGTGAATCAACTTCAACGTTTTACATCTCAGCTAGGGGATGTCCTATGAAGATGGGAGTTGGACTGCTGGAATCCATTTTGCATGCTCTTTAATATACATTTTTGAATTTTTTGACTTGACGTACACTTTAAGCTAATATTTCCCAATTCCACTTCCCACGAACAATTCTTCAAGTCCCAAAAACGTCCCATCTCTCAGTAATCTCCCCTTTTTTATTTTTTGTTCTTGACTTTTTCAACATCGCAAATCGCATCTCTAACTTTTCCTTGGAATGGATTCTACACCACTGACCCCATCTAACCACCAAACTGCTGAACGAGTTATTGGTTGTTAAATTGGCTAAAGGAGCATGAAAAATGAAGACGGTCAATGTTGTGCCCAATTCCCCACATTTCATAATAAGTACTTATCTCACCATCTAACTAAATAACTCACCGGCACAATGCCATCTCTGTCTAATAAAGATCATCTTGTTCCTATTAGTTGATACAGGGGACACCACTCAAAACGTACGTCTGGCGGGTGGACCTAATAATTCATCGGGCAGAATTGAAGTGTTGTTTAATGGAGAATGGCGAACAGTGTGTAAGGATGGATGGAGCCCATCTTATACCAATGTCGTGTGCAGACAGCTTGGATTTCCGTCCGCGGTAGTGAATTTCAATAGACAGTTTTTAAGTGAAGGATCTGCATACATTCGGTTAAACGAATTACATTGTAGTGGTAACGAATCAACACTTTCGAGCTGCAAACAAGAAAGCGTCGGTCTGGATTGTAATATTCGAGAAGATGTTGGAGTTCTCTGTGGAAGTAAGAACGTTTTTTCCTAGAACATGACTAGATAACTAAACCTTTGGTCAAGATTTAAAGGTGCTCATTGAGTTGAATCATGAATTCAAGAATTTTTTCCAAACCTGTTAAATTTTCTGCACATACTAATGACAAATGGCCCAACTAATTTGACCTGACACTTTTTCAAATTATACACAAAACCGTTACAAGTCAGGAAACCACAAATTTCAAAATTTTAACTTTTTCAGTAATAATTGGATATAAAACTTGACTCTTTATGGTAATTGTAAGCATTGTCATGTGGTAGAGACCTTTTGCCACTATTATTAAGTTATTGATATCAACTCAATGAGCCGCCTTAATAACGGATGATGCAGTAAAACATGGTTAGAGTACAGATAATTTTGTGGTAAACTGTTTTTGCAAAGTATTGTTTAGTTTGTACGTTATTTGTTGATGGACATCCCAAAATAGGCTTTTACTACTTGTGTTATAACCCAAGGGTTTAAAAAAATAGTTAATCTAGAAATACTTTAAATAAAAAATTCATGGAAAATAAATACTTTTACCATTATTATAAAGTTTCAGTTACTAGAGCCGTTCTCTTGCTAATGGTCTCAGCTCATTTATTCAGGTAACTGCATGGTTTTTCTCTCTTGACCACTTTCAAAAAAATTAGAAAACTTCCTGGAGAAGAATATGTGGAACAAAAACTTCGCTGTTAAAACGTTTGTCTGCCATCGTATCCAAAATTTCCCAAGATATAAACCCTTTTCTTGATATCCAACCCCAATGTCTTTCTCTAAGTCAAGTAAAATTGCAACTTGCTAATGAGTTAATGCGTTAAATCTTTCTACAACTCACTGGACAATTTGTTTGTAACCTGTGATAGGTTTCTCCATTTCACTTTTAGCCGACGATTCTGAACATTTACGACGTAGGTGATGCGACATTCCTCTCATTATTTTCGTCTTGTATACATGCATACGGAAACTAATAAAACTATTTCTACTAAGTTCGTTGCAGTAGAATAAAAATAATTCAGTGTTGTCAAACAAGATACTACCGGAACTTTTCATAATTAAATACTTAAACTAAATTTCACAGTGACAGCTCACGCTATGATGATAATTTCATTCCTTTTAGTTACAGGGAACGCCATCAAGAATGTCCGTCTGGTTGGTGGGCCTTCCAACGCATCAGGTAGAATTGAAGTACTCTTTAATGAAGAATGGAGAACCGTTTGTAAGGATGGATGGAATGCATTTTATTCTTACATCGTGTGCAGACAGCTTGGATTTGAGTCCGTATTAGTAAGCTACAGAAGCGGATTTTTTGGCGAAGGATCTGCCTTCATTCTGTTGAACGAATTGCAATGCCGTGGTGAAGAATCAGCCCTATCGGATTGCGATAAAGGAACGATCGGTCTTGACTGTAATCTTCTACAAGACGTTGCAGTTCTATGTGGAGGTAAGATATATCGTTTTGCGCTAAAACATCCCTGGAAAAAATAACCTTTTATTGAGAATGAAAAAAATAATAATAATGAAACACATTTACTCTATAGAGTAAAAAAAAAAAACAACAAACGGGATGCTGAAATAGGGTTGCAAATGAGTTTTTCTGCTTGTTCGAATAAAAGTAAAAATAAAGCAGTTACCCATTCATATGTTCTCTAGCAAGGGTGGCTCCATGAAGTTGCCCAATAAGATGACCAAACTCCCCAACGGGGGGGGGGGGGGGGGGTTGGGGCAGCATTTCGTATCCCCGACAAGCGATAAGTTAGTTGAGTTCGGAAGTCACTTGGCAGAGTTTGAGGCGCCCGTAGCAAGCCAAAATTCTTGACTTTCTTTTAACAAGTATTTGAAACCCGGAGACTATCTTGAAGTAAATTTGTTCTTTTTAAAAAATCTCGGATTTTGTAAGGAAAGTATCATTATGCAGATTAAGCCCCTTGGACAATATTGGAAATTTCCTTAAAAAATGTTTGCCTACCTCTTAACATATATTTGGAGTCTCATATTGCCCAGCGTTAGTTAGACAGAATGTAACGTCCCAGTTTCCAACCAAGGTTCAAATCGAGCCGGCCACGGACTTTTTTCAGTTGTGGCTCACTGACCTGTTTTCCCTTCTCCATTGCTAATGCTGAGCACCAAGCATGGCAGTAGGTTCTGATTTTAAAGTCTTCGGTTTGGCCCGCCAAGACTCGAACTCCCAACCTCCCGAGTGCAAGTCGGGTGCTCTAACCACTTGACCATGCAGTCGGTCCTATTGAGCTGTTATTCCAAATAATAGCTTCCTATATTGGCAGAGATGCACAGGAGCGCTTCATTATTTTAGGGGACAGGAGAATTCCTGCCCCTAATGTAAATGCAATCCTGCCCGAAATATATCTGAGCAGGAGCGTCAACATCATTTGGCGTACAGAAAATTTTGAAAAATCTACTCCCCAGACAGCCAGGAATGACATTTCCCAGGCTTGTAATTAGAAACAAAGCAGTCGCTATTGTTTGCTTTCGTTCGAAAGAAATCACTTCAATAGAAAACTAAGCAACTTGCTTAGTGATAGAAAATTATCAGATAAAATGCACTGCTCTTATTAGATTTTGAAGCTATCAATGAATAAAAATTAATAATATAACCCGAAAGGAATAATGATTCGTAAGCATGCTTTTTTATGTGAAGTGATTTGTTCGACCAATACACTATCTAAGCGGGGCGCCCCATAAGCTGGCGTGCAAAACTTAAAAACAAAACAAAAATCGAACAATTAGAACAGACGGAAATGACATTTCCGGATCAAGATTTGTAACCAAAAATGAAGCAGACATTAGTTTGAGATTTCTTCTGCGATGAAAATTTTCCCTTTAATTAAAAACAAAACAACTTGCAAAGTGACCAGAAAATAATAAGATAAAAAGCACCACTACCAATAGATGAAATAGTAATGTCTCTTCTCCGAGGGGGGGGGGGGGGTATACTTAGGAATTAAAAACATGCTGTGTTTTATTATTTTTTACTCTGTTGCAACCCTTCCTTGTGTTAAATTGAAAAGCCCACTGAACTTGTTTAAATTTTCTTTGTCACTGCCCGAACTCCGGACTACAAATGCTTTTAGCAATCTAACGTCTTTGAGAATAATGTCACGCTGTGGCCAATGGGTTTAAGTAAATTTTCACCTATAGAGTCACGCTAGAGTATTTTAATAGAGGAAATCATGAGTAGAGTGCTGCTTTTTGTTCTTTTTCCCCCTTCTTTTACTCCTCTTGTTACATTTTCTTGAGAATACTGAAATAAGTTGGTGTGATTATCGTGAGCTTTGTGCTGCTATTATTTGTCAAAGTGTCCAATCCAGGTGCAAACACAGCTCACTGGAGCTGTAATAGTTTCAAATTCCCACCTATATATCTGGCATATTTTGGCAAGCCAAACATACTTATG
Source organism: Holothuria scabra (assembly GCA_037179385.1). Lineage (NCBI taxonomy): Eukaryota > Metazoa > Echinodermata > Holothuroidea > Aspidochirotida > Holothuriidae > Holothuria > Holothuria scabra. The sequence continues at coordinate 28,012,876 of CM074197.1, forward strand.
GCAATTTTTTAACAGGTATTAAAACTGGGGGTCAATATATACGAATTCAGAGATGATGTTAGAATGAGTGTACCTGCTGTTATACAAATGGTATTTATCATTTCAATGGTAATCAAGAACCCTTGTGATAATTCTTAACAATATAATTCCAATGCCTGTCTGCGTTGGTAAAATTTTGTAAAGAAACGTACCAGATAGCAGTTACTCTAAATGCAAAATCTACGTTTAAGAAAGGGGGATAAATGCGCTGCAAATTCAACTGAAATTTGAAAAAGCAGATGTATTTACCAAATTCTGTTTTTCTTTTACAGATGTAAGAGAATGGAGTAAGTTTTCTTTCTTTTTGTTTTCTTGGTTAGACCCTTTTGTCTCTTCAAGTAATCAGGCTTATCGATTTCCGTAATTGGGGAGAAAACTGCATCCGTAGGTCAGGGCAGGGAGCTGCTATTAGAAGCTCCCTGGTCAGGGTTGAATCGTCTTATCTATTGTCAACGTGGGCTTAAAACCCTCATATTCAGTGAAATTGAAGAAATCAAGATATTATTCAGTGAACATCCATCCATGACACAGGTGTGCAAGGAAATTGAGAGATTAAAAGGAGATAGACCTCATTTATGGCCGACTGAAATCATCCAATCACTTGCTGTCCAGATTCGTCTATAAAGCCCCATCCACGCTTTGCGACTGTGTGCGACGCAACTCATTGCAACGAGATTCTTCAGTGTGGAATGCTTTGCAACTATAGCAGACGCGCAACCCGGTTTTATGCGACTGAACATGTTCTGTCGCATGAATGATGAAACTGAAACGTGCAACTGACAACAATACCGAATTTCCGGAGTGAAGCCCGCGAAGATCAGTTAATCGAAATGGATGGAACACATCCTTGTCTCGTCAACGTAACAAATAAAGAGTATGTTTATCGTTAGAATTTTGCCCGAATCGCTACTTTATGCACTTTATTATGCACCTGCTACTTGTTGCAAAATGTGGACACTATACTCTTTAAACCAGTTGCTCACCACAACAAGACAGTCTTGTTGCAATGAGTCGCGTCGCATCGTGTGGACGGAGCTTATTGTTGAAATAAATCTTTGAAGGAACTTCCTGCGTTACGGGCTATTTTTGATTCCGTGCCGAAGGCAGACAACTAATCTATGCGATGGTGATGTCGTACGTGTGTGTGGGTAAATGGGTGTGTGTGACGCCCTCTTGTAAACACGATATCTCAAGAAGGGTAGCCGTGAGGGGTCTCATACATAGCATGTGGATTGACCATATTAAGAAGATGATCCCTATTGTTTTTGGTGGAGGTCAAAGGTCATTTGTGCTCACCAGAGGTCAAATGGTAAATACCTTGGAAAATGCTTGTAAACACGATATATCCAGAAGAAGAAATGTGAGTGATCTCATACTTACCATGCGGATTGTTCATATCAAGTAAAAGATTCCTATTATTTTTGGTGGAGGTCAAAGGTCATTTGGAGTCACCAGAGGTAAAAAGGTCAAAACCTTGTAAACACTGTGTCTCAAGAAGGGTAACCGTGAGGGGTCTCATACATAGCATGTGGATTGAACATATTAAGAAGATAATCCCTATTGTTTTTGGTGGAGGTCAAAGATCATTCGGGGTCACCAGAGGTCAAAAGATCAAAACCTTGTAAACACTGCATCTCACGAAGGGTAACTGTGATGGATCTTATACTTACCACGTGGATTGCCCGTATTGAGTAGATGATCCCCATTGTTTTGGTAGAGGTCAAAGGTCATTTAGGGTCACTAGAGGTCAAGACAATAAAAGCTTTTAAACAAGTTACAACTCAAGAAGGGTAAGTTTGAGGGATATTTGGCATGGATATGCTGGTTTTGCCACAAGTTTTAAAAGATTTTCATGAAACTTATTCCCTACTAGCTGTGTAATGGAAGTTCCTGCAGTATCTGTGTCTGGAACATGTGAGTTCAAACTAAGGCTTTATGAGGGTCATTTGGAGCAATGGTTTGAAAATACTGGGGAATGTTTCTGTGCACACAAAGCAGAGGACTGTTCTGACTTCATAAGTGTAAAATGTGAACAGATCGACTGCTTTGTGTGCTGCACAAGAATTTCTTTTAAGACGTACCAACATTGTCTCTTTGATAACCTAAAAGAAAACTTGAAGACAACATCAAATTTAGTATCAAAGATTATTATTAGGCAAACCTGCTAGCTGTCCTCATAAGGACATGTGATCATGCATGAATTTGAAATTGGAATTGATTAATTAAATATACCAGGGGTTATTAGTTTTATACAAAAAACTAAATTACTGGTCACTGGATCAAATACCCCTGAGCGTGCGTCAACGGTGATTGCTTTATTGGATAAATCAAATTGTAACTGGCCCTGCATCTCTATTCAATTTGGTCACTGTTATCTGACATAATTTATCACAGTTGACTGCCAGTACAAACCACATTGTCTGGACAGAATAAATCATACAGCCTGTTGAGCCAGGTGTTCCATGAACTTAAACATTTACTGAATAAATAGTGTCTGCCTCTGTTTAGCCCTCTGAGCAAGGCTTACATCAAAGTAGTTCGGGTAGTCAAAGTAAGCTTATGCTAATGCCTACTGTGTATCAAACCAGGGAAACTTGTGTGTTGTGTCTATAAGTAGAGAAAAAGCAGTTACAAGTTACAAGTCTTGTTAGATTCTGGGTAAATAGGGTTATCAGATTTTGTTAATTTTCAAGGACATAATAGCCATTGGGAAGGTCATTCGTCAAAAAATAAAAAACAAAAGAGCTGCCACTAATAGCTAAAACTAGACAAAATAAAGTGCTATAATTTTTATTAAAATAAACATGATGTTTATTTCGTTATCAAGTTATTAGACGCGACAAAATACCATTCGTTACCTGCAGCATCATATCCGTTTGGGAGTTTTCTCTTGTTTGTGAAAGTTAAAGTTTATTTGGGGTCACAAAAGGTTAAAACCTTGTAGCCATAATATTTAAAGGAGGATAACTGTGAGGGATCTCATACTTAGCTTGTTAATTGTTCATATTTAGCATGTTGATGGTCATATGCAGTAGGGTAGGTGATCCCTATTGTGCTAAATGGAGTTGAAAGTTCATTTGGGTTCCAAGAATTCAAAAAGGCTTTGACCTTGCTAACATGGATCTCAAGTGCGATCTCATGCTTGTCATGTGGGCGATTCATGTTTGTTTCAATATATCATATGGCAAGGAATCACGAAGCCTTTTGGCTTTCTAGTTAGGATAAATATGATATTCACGAAGTGAAGTTTAATGGAATAGGAATATGAAAGGTCAAAGTCATACGCCGTTCACACTTTCATAAATAACACACCTTCCACATTTGTCTCTTCTTCACAAACTTGTTACCAGGTTGTTAAACTTTAAATTCAATAATGCTCGCTGAAGTTCAAAGTAAAGTTCAGTTCTTTCTTTAAAGGTTGTTTTTTACTTATGTTTTCATTTACCCTTAATTAACATCATTGCTCTACTTTTTTTACCTTTTAATAATAAATGCGTATTTTTTAATGGAAATGAATAGTTGAAAATAAATTATTTATTCTATCAATCATATAATTTGTTTCCGAAATGTTCTCGTTAGACCATGTATTAGTGCATTTAGATCCGAAGTGTCTCGAACTTTTTTATTTTACAGGAAATTGTTAATGACTATGATACTTTTTATTTTTCGGTCAAGTGTTTAAAAGATTTTGGACATTAGACGATTTTGGGCATTGTATTTCGCAAGGTAATTAAGATAGGCTTACACGAATAATAACTTTTCAGAGCTGCCCGATTATATCGAGAATATTTGTAGTCTTTGTGATATTTAGTTGAAAGTTTTTCGTGATGTTGTCCCTTTTCGGACATTTTCTGGGTTATAAAATAAAGCTCTCAGATTATACTAATGTTACAAATTTCCTTAAAAGGAAGACTGAAAGAAAATAAATTATCCATATATGGTTTGAAATCACAACAATTGTATATTAAGCTCATGTTTATGCATGATAAAATGAAAATCAGAAATTACTCTTTAACATGGTTAATTTTTGATGAGTTTTGATGGGAATTGTTGCAATTTTTCTTTCTTTTTTAATGCTTTTTACATCTGTCAAAATACTCAACTTTTGCCATTTCGTCTCACCAGCCCTTTAGACCCCAATCGCTGCCCGAACTTTTAGATCTTGCAGAAATGGAGGGGCAGCATGTCCTTTACCACCCTGCCGCCTCGAGTAGGTACCCACTCAGGTCAGACATAGTCTCCGGCTAAAATTAAACAAACCGCAAGGAACGATCTGATCAGAATTCGACAAGGGTGTAACTACGAGAATCACAGTTGACTGATTGTGAGATGAGTCAACCGTCAGTTTATTGGTAATCAAGAAGTCTTGTGGTGCTTCGTAACAATGTTATCCGAAAAATGTTTCCCATGATTACTGTTATTAAATATATAAGAGAAGTGAATAATTTACAAACTTTACGTTAAGGAAAAGAGTGTTACTATGCTCTACCATTGTGAACAGAATTTGAAAAAGCAACACATATTTACCAAGAACTCTCTGGCAAACTTTAAACTGCCTAATACGGAAGCGTAGAAGGGATATGCAAAAGAAAAAAGAACCATGTCGGCAAAATGACAATTTTTGTAAAATTAATATTTTTACGACTAAGTAAGCTCTTCAAAGTGACAAAAATCTGAAATTTGTCATGTTGACGTTAATCAGCGTCTTTGTAAAAAGGACAAAATTTAGGAAAATTGACATTTTGATGAGATCTATGAACTTGTCAAAATGTCAAAATTCAGAAAATTGCCATTTTGCCCAGTTAGAACATCTCTTCAAAATGGCAAAATTATGAAAATTGTCACTTAGCCGAGATTGTATATCTCGTCAAAATGGCAAAATTCTGAAAAAAATGAAATTTTGCTTAGATAAAACAACTAGTCAAAATGGCAAAATTCGTAAAATTGCCATTTTGCCTAGTTAGAACATCTCGTCAAAATGGCAAAATTCGGAAAATTGACATTTTACCTGGATAAAACACTTGTCAAAACGGCAAAACTTTGGAAAGTTGCCATTTTACCTAGTTGAAACATCCATTTCAAAATTCTATGGAAACGTTAAGATACCATCAAATTACGAACTTATCGCATTATCTTAACATTTTGCGACAAAATGATGAAATAAGTCTTATTACCTGAAAATTTTGCAGAAAATGATAAAATGCTACCTACAATATTTCAACAATTCAACATTTTTGCACAAAATTACTCACTTATTGCAAGTGATAAATTTAGCATATTGTCAATTTGCAGAAAAATGACGGATTACAAATCTGCTTAAGATTCCTATTCCCACATTTCAAAGAGGTAGAATAACGTGCGATGTCATTACAACTAATAAACATGTTTTCATACCGAAACATTTCTGTATATCTGTGCATTTGGGGCATCTGACCTCTTGAGGCAGGATGCGGGGGTAAAGCTTTCAGACTTCAGAGAGCCACTCAAATTCGAATTTGGGGTTGGGGCCATCTCTGTCTTTCATTTTCCTGTGTCAACGATTTTACCTTCGACTTTTTTCGGGGGGCACTTTGCCCCTTCCCCTCTTGCCATGCTACTTGTTTGATATGTGTACAAGGTGTAGCAACGTATCCGACTCTACAATTAAATCACTTTCTTTCTATGCTCTGCTACCTTCTCAAAAGGACGCCTATAATTTCTTGTTTTCGTTGTTATTGGGACGTTAATGTCAGCAAGGTCGAAACCCCCTTAATATTGAACACAACAGCTATAATAGCTTTTAATTGAATGCTATAAAAATACGGGCTTGGTTTAAGACAACAACAACAACAAATGGGGTTTAATTATCCTTTTAAGAAACAGGGTATCTCAACCAGTGTTGTAGTAGAGACCAGCATTTCCAAGACCGAGACCAGAAAGTGTCGAGACCAAGACCGAGACCGAGACCAGGGCAGGTTTAGAGACCAAGACCGACAAGGTCCGAGACCGAGACCGAATGTACATATTGCATAGAAAAATTTGTTACCTTATCCTCCAAAAATCACATGTAGCACCAAAAGTACTTCTCAATTGATTTGTTCATATTTTTTTATCCTATGCATGACCGTATTGGATCGGGGCAGGTGGCTGCAGCCCCCTAAATTGGCCAAAACCTTGCTGAATCGGGCAGACTTTGGTTCCTCAGTAGGGCAGAGATTAAACCGTGGTTGGAGATTTGGAATAGGGTAAAAAGGCACCCCCTGAGAAAAGAGTCCCATACGGCCATCATCATATGCCAAACATAGAATTAATAACCTAACTTAATCCAAGTATTTTTCTCATGTGGCTCACATGACCGTACCCGAATCTTTATCTTCGGGAGCGGTGCTTTTTCCCGACTCCAGATGCCCAACCAGAGCATAATCTGCCTGACTGAGGCACCAAAGTCTGCCCGATTCAGCAAGGTAAGGGCCTTTTGCGGGTGGCATCCCCCTACCCTCCCCCGTCCCGACGGCCCAGGTGGCCCTCCTCATTAAATTGGAGTCAGTCAGTGCTACAGGTGTTTAGTGTTGTGAATTTGATTGATGCATGAAGTGAGTTTTTCCAACCCATAGAAATATAAGTGGCAGAACTCTATATTAGTTAGGGACCTAGCCCCCTAATCACTAACACTATCGGGAACGAAAGGTTTAAAGGTCCCATTCGATTGAGGATACCATGACAAAGAAAGAAACCCATTTCTTAAGTTTCGCATTCGGGCCCACAAGAACAGGTGAGACCCTAAAAGGCCCCCAAAATGACAATCAATTACACTTTTGAGAACATCAATAAAATTAAAAAACACTGCAAGTACCAAAACCAGTTAATTGAAATACAAAACTTAAGAAAACGAAAGCCGGGTTATTCACCACTTAAGAAGGGCTCAAAATAGGCCCAAGTAGGGTCTCAACCACACTTTTGAGAACAAAGTTGAAACTGATACCGTTTAGTCTCCACCCATCACTGATAATAAAAATATACCTTAAGAAAATATTTTCCGGGGCATTATCGTTTAAGAAGGGCCCAAATGGACAACAAAGGGCCCAAATGTGCCCATTTTAACGTGCCAGAACAAAGTCAATATTGATAACAATCGATCCAATTACTTTGCAGGTTACCAAAAATGAAACTTAAGATAGAAATGATTGGGAAGATGGTCCTATACGAGGGTCCCAACCAGGGGCCCAAAAAAGGGTCTCAATTATACTTTTGAGAACAAAGCTGAAACTGATACCGTTTAGTCCCCGCTCATCACTGATCATAAAAATGTAATTTAAGAAACGATTTTCCCGGGCATTATCGCTTAAGAAGGGCCCAAGTGGACCACAAGGGACCCAAATGGACCCATTTTAACTTGTCACAATAAAGTCAATATTAATTACTCTAGAAGCGATCCACTTACATTGAAGGTTTCCAAAAATGATACTTAAGATCGAAATGACTGGGGAGATGGTCCTATAAGGAGGGCCCAACGAGGGGCCAAAATAGGTTCTCAATTACACTTTTGAGAACAAAACCGATATTGATTTTTTATTATACCCACACATCACTTGACACAAAAACATTACTTAAGAAGGGATGGTCCTCGGCACTCTAGCTTAAGATGGGCTCAAGTGGACCACATGGCCCTACGCAGTACGCTTGCCAAGAAAACGCCGATATTTAACACACTTCACACTTACATCTCAAGTTTCAAAAGAACTTGATCAATAGGTGCTCGCGACAGGTATTCGGGTAACACTCAGCTACGAACTGCATCAAGTACGGTGCACTATAGGGGCTGGGCATAGCTACAATGGGTTTTTCATATATCCAATGTCACAAGAGTTCAAGTGTAACTTTTGGTTCCATTTGGCAAGCATGTTTATCATACCAAATACGGTTTTATCATTCGGTTCAGTACAAGAAAGAGCAAGCGAAGCCAACCAACTCTTCGTGTAATGAACTTCATTATCCAAGCTCTGCAACTGCCCAAATCTACGAAATTTTGTACAAATAGGCCTATGGTAAGGTATCCATCGTCATTATAGGTCCATGAAACTTGCAACCCAAGTTGCATTTGCTGCTCTGATAGCAATGTACATCAAAGTTACACTCTTTCTACAGTTTGACATCGAAAATTAAGTCTCTTGAAAGAGCAACATTAACAGGAAAAGGTCTTTAAGCTGCGAAGTTCCTAAGCTAAAGGTATCTATGTTAAAAATACACCCGGCGCCTCTTCAGATTTGTTTTTGAAATTAAAAAGTGCTTAAACAGCAGCGGCAGCTGTGTCTTTACAAGAATGTGCTAGAGAATGAAAAGAAGTCAGACACGTTCTTTTGTAACCAAGTGTATCGTAAAACGGCTGTGAAATGGAACGGATCTTAAATGTTAAGGACAGTTTGCAAACCCAGTGAAAGGAAATAAGTTATTTCAGATTACAGTTTCTATCAACAGAAAACGATATCTTTATGGTATAACGTATTTTTATTTAATATTGAGTGCATCTTGCGAACACCACGAGCGGAAAAATATTCCAGATTACAGTTTTTTCTTCAAACAAACAGAAACAGTATTTTTACTCATCGTGTAATGTATTCTTTAAATGTTTGGTGCATCTTGAAACACAATGAGCGGAAATACATTATATCTCATTACAGTGTTTTGTTTTTTTTTTCAAATAAACAGAGAACAAAATGTTTACTATCGTATAAAGCAATTTCACTTACGCGCGAAATAAAATAGTACCGTATTCTTGCAAAGAATCGGTTATCGGTTATGTAGAACCGATGCTGATTATTTTAGGCTATGATACAATCAGTGGCGTAGCTAGGCATTTCTCCGAGGAAAACACCCAAATTTTCTCAATTTTTTCTTTAAATGTGAAAATTATTTCTCTGGATACGTAATTTGCGGCGTCCGGAGGTAGCCGAAATTTTTGCCCTTTCAACAAATAGTTAAAAATATGGAGCTTGTAGTGGACAAACATGTTGGATTCCGGGTTTCCTACGTATGGAAATATGAAAAGTTCAGGTATAATCTGTATTTCTTACTGGCAAGTCTGTGATTATACGGCGACCAAAGACCGTTTTTGCTACACAATGTTATCTATGTCCTACAAATTTAGGCTCTCCAATGACATTTTAAAAGCCAATAGCTTGCATTGGAGAAAATTTTATGATAGAAAATTTCATGAAATTTGCACTGTAAGTACCAATGTAACTTGATAATCTAGTGATTTTGTCATTCCCGAAGTTCGGAAAAGCTCACCCAATTGATTTATGAGAAATCACGACTGCATTAGGAACTGCAAATTGCGCCCATGCCGCCCTCCCTGTAGCTACGCCACTGACCACTGGTTACAAAGCATCTCAGTCGTCCTCCTCATCAAATGTGCATGCTGTGTCACTATCGTCGGTGTCACAGTACCTTATACTGAATCGTCCTCGTTTTCGTTTGTGAGATCATCGCTGGTGGGATGGGTTGACTCGGGCATCTGGGGCCCAATGAACCACACAGAATGATAGTATTTATCCACAAGTTCCCATCCTACATGAGGTACTATTGACATGATGTTCTTTTATGCTGCGTGCCATGTCCTTGCAAAAAAGTTGCTGCTTTGGATTTTTGATGGAGTTCATTCTCGCATGGTGGATGACACAAACGTCTGCAACTTTGAGTTTTGCTAAAGGATGCTTCACACGTTTTGGTCCATATGACTTCCCAAATCTTTCAGCTAAGACAACAAAGCATTCCTATTAACTCCTCTTGAAAGAGAAGTCCAATGTATTTTGCTATTGAGAGGGTATTACAGTTTTATGTTCACCTTTTGTCTTCTGTCTGCATAGGTACGTGCCGATTATACCTTACGATATTAATCGGACCAGTTATGAAGTCTCGGTTATTGCAGGACTTAATTAAAAAATACGATTGCGTGCTGTTTAGAGTGTACCTCTACTTAGGAGGAAAGGCGTGATTTTGCGGGAACGATCAATGGCGATCTGTGAAAAGTAAGAGACCATCCTTTCTAAAGTGAGTTTTGCGTACAAGTAGAGTGCTGGAAGATATATTTCAGCTTTGTTCTAAAAAACGTAATCCTCTTGTTGGTATAGGACATGTCTTGATGGCCCATCGACCTACTTCTTAAAATGAACTTTCAATTTTGATAATTGAGTTGTTAAAAATGAATAATATTAAATATCGGCGTTTTCCTGGAAAGGGTAATCGCATCCTGTGTGGGGCCATGTGGTCCATTTAATCCCATCTTAAGCTAGAATGTCCATGACCATCCTTTCTTAAGTAAATGTTGCTGTTTTAAGTGTTGTGTGAGTATAATAAAAATCAATTTCGGTTTTGTTCTCAAAAGTGTAATTGAGACCATATTTGGGCCCCTAGTTGGGCCCTCCTTATAGGACCATCTCCCCAGTCATTTCGATCTTAAGCATCATTTTTGGAAATCTTCAATGTAAGTGGATCGATTCTAGAGTAATTAATATTGACTTTATTGGGACAAGTTAAAATGGGTCCATTTGGGTCCTTCTTAAGCGGTAATGCCCGGGAAAATCGTTTCTTAAATTACATTTTTATGAACAGTGACGAGCTGAGACAAAACGGTATCAGTTTCAGCTTTGTTCTCAAAAGTGTAATTGAGATCGTTTTTGGGCCCCTTGTTGGGACCCTCTTATAGGACCATCTTCCCAATCATTTCGATCTTAGGTATCATTTTTGGAAACCTGCAATGTAATTGGATCGATTGTTAGTAATATTGGCTTTGTTCTGACAAGTTAAAATGGGCACATTTGGGCCCTTTGTTGTCCATTTGGGCCCTTCTTAAACGTCAATGCCCCGGAAAATCTTTTCTTAAGGTATATTTTTATTATCAGTGACGGGTGGAGACTAAACGTTATCAGTTTCAACTTTGTTCTCAAAAGTGTAGTTGGGACCCTACTTGGGCTCTAATTTGAGCCCTTCTTAAGTGGTGAATAACCCGGCTTTCGTTTTCTTAAGTTTTATATTTCAATTAACTGGTTTTGGTACTTGCAGTGTTTTTTAATTTAATTGATGTTCTCAAAAGTGTAATTGATTGTCATTTTGGGGGCCTTTTAGGGTCTCACCTGTTCTTGTGGGCCCGAATGCGAAACTTAAGAAATGGGTTTCTTTCTTTGTCGCGGTATCCTCAATAGAATGGGACCTTCAAACATTTCGTTCCCGATAATGTAAATGATTAGGGGGCTAGCTCCCTAACTATATAGTTAATTTCAAGTTTTCCGTTGGGCCAAACATGAACATGGACTATTTGCACCCTCACAGAATGCCTTCGTTGCAGTTGAAGAACATGAGTGTTGAAAGAATGCCTGCAGAGAGGCGTGGTCAATGTGGGACAACTTGAGAAATTTTGATATAGAACCTGTGGCGTCGCCACTTTTCATTCTAGAGGGGCACTTCGGGCATTGCTAGGGTCCACTCAAGGCGTCGGAGGCGCCATCGAGCGCAAAGCGCGAGGCTCTTCGGGTGGAGTCAAGGGGCCCTCATGAGGGCCCTGGAACCTTGGAGCCCGTGGTTGGGTCCAGCCGATCCAGGAGGCAAAGCTCCCTGACGCTCCTGGGTTTTAGGGTGTTTGTGAGGTAGTAAAGTCGTTATGTAAGGAAATTCTATTGGCCTAACACTGATCTAAAAATAACCTCCAGGGCAACTTCAAGTAACACGGGTAAAAAGAAAACTAGTGAAACTACTACCAAGAGGGAATCTGGCTGACATTTTGAAAAAGGGGAGACGAACTGTACAGAAAGAAATTAATGGGCAGCTCAATGTGAGTCCCGGTGGAATCCAGGGGCGAAGCTCCGGAAGCTCATGAGTTTAAGGATGTTTGTGAGGTATTAAAGTCGTAATTTATCATTAATTCTTTTGTCTTTACACTGGTGTAAAATTACTCTCAGGGCAACTCCAAGTAAAATGTTATTGTTAACAAATCTAGTGAAACTACCACCAAGAGCAGATCCGGCTCAACGTTTAAAAGAAGTGCAGCTGAAACTAGAAAGAGATAGTAGTTGATGGGCTAGTAAATGTGATTCTCTTAAGGAGAGATGTAGGCCTACTGTAATTTTACCTAAACGGTTACCTGAACAGTGTGCGCCACCTTCAATTGGCGTAGTCGTAAGTGTGCAAAAAAGTTTGAAAAAACGCAACTCCTCAGAAAGAGGGAAATAACAGTTGCAGATGCTTTTGCGATAACTTCATTTGATGAAGATGAAAATTACTGCCTTTTCTCGTCAAAAGAAGAGTCAAATCTTAAAAAAATCGCAGTCACACTCTGACTACAGAAAACATATTGCTTTTGAAAATCTCAAATCTCAGTTGGGAGGCACACGGGGTCACAAGATTTTCCAGGGGGTAGGTCCCCCTTGCCCCCAGCCCCTGGTAACGCCAATGTATAGATAGTTCTCGGTGACGTCACAACTAGGCGTTAGCAACCGCACGTCTGGGGGCAAGCCTGTACTTACATGTAGGGATTGCCCTCAAACATTGCTGAAATATGTCATATGAAAAGCTCTTATGACGTCATATGAGAACTATCTATGAACTGGTTTAAGTGTTCTGTTTTTCATTTTCGCCAATTAAAAGTGTACCTCAAGTCAAAAATTCAAAAATATGTATTAAAGACCATGAAAATGAGTTCTTACAGTCCAACTCCCATATTCATAGGACATTCCTGAGCTGAGATATAAAATGTTAAAGTCTCTTCAATCAACATTAAATGGTACATTGCGCAATAATTTGTGAGGGCATTGTTGTACTACTCAAATTACAATCTTTTTATTTCTTTGTTTTTTTTCTGAAAGTTACTGCACCATGTTGTAGCACTCTTAATTATGGGGTAATTAAATTAATAAAGCCCGTCTCTGTGCACCATGCTTCGCAAGCAACCAGGGAGTATTTAAGGTCATGAAAACGTTTTTCATTTTAAAGAGAAACAAAGCAGGTATTGTGAGTTGTACAACAAGAAAGTCACAAATTATTGCGCAAGGACCAATTTGTTATAAGTGAATAAACTTCAAAATTTTATATCTTAGAAAAGGAATGTTCTATGAAGATGGGAGTTGAACTGTTAAAATTCGTCTTTCATGCTGTTTAATGTATATTTTTAAATATAGTGATTTGAGGTACACTTTAAGCGTTAGTAGTAGCCAGATTGAGTAAAATCCATAAAAACCAGAAACGGATAACACTGAAGAATTTATGGGAATTAAATACACACAGTGAACACGCAATGCAGCTGTGCAGTACCGGACTCGCACTACCGGTTACACTGAGTAACCTAACCTGTGTGATTGTACAGTGCAGTACTGTGTCACATTTACATCATTTACCAAGTTAAAGACCCACTCACCACCTCGCAGACGAAAGTTTAGCCCTAGATTGAGTTTTGCCGGTCTCAAAGCGAGACCAGGACAATTTCCGAGACGGCAAGGGTCTTAGACCAAGAACAAGACCACAGGGTGTCGAGACCAAGACCGAGACCGGGAAATACCACGTGGTCATGTATCTCTACTAGCACTGCCTAAAAGACCATGTTATTGATTTTGAAAAGTATTTATACCTATAACGAAATTTTTATGGTCCGAGTTAAAAGCGAGAGTCGACAGCCGAAGGTCTGCAGGGATCGACAAAATTTATCTTTAATTTGATAGCTTTTGCGACCACTCTTGACATTTGTGAAGAAAATGTCGCTTCCAGAAATGTAATTTAACATGCTAGTGAAAAAAAACTTCTCTTATGATGATTGCAAAAGGAATCTTTGCCACGATGCTGAGAATTACGGCACGCATGCTCTTATTTGATGTGCACGGTGTTGGAGAAACAAGGATTGATATAGACTTAGGTCGTTTGGTAGAAAACCATTTTCGAGCTTGTTTTGATGATATAATTAAAATGCATACTACTATTACCTTGCGCAGGAAACGCGCGAAAATTGATTAGGTTTTAATTGAAAGGGCAAATAAGTCTCATTTAACTCCCCAATCAGGTAAATTCGGGCTTTTAAATCTCGGAGTCTAAGTTAATTAAGCAGGCCGCTGATGTTATAGCCGATTGATGTAACAATTAACTGAAAATGTAAAACCAACTGATAGTGTACAAAAATACCGAAAATGCAAAAACAAGCGATAACGTCACAAAGAGTAGTCCTACTGATAATGTAAAAACTCCTTTGAACTGGTAATGTAGAGACGTTAGGGCTCTGAATGTATGTATGTAAGTAGCCATGTACGTGCAAGGTAGGTTAGTAGTCGGACAGGCCGGCGTGCTGGACAGGGGTCAAGACGTTATTCTCCACGGAATTCAATATAGAGGGTGGGCTTTCAACTTGACCATTTTACAGGGAGATTTGCTTCAGGAATAACAACGTCTTGGAGATTTTGGCAAGTAAAGGGCGTTTCCATTTGTTAATGAGAACCTTGACCAAGATGACGAAGCAGAGCTGAGAACTCTAAAGATAATAGAGTGCGTACTCAAAAGAAAATATAAAATGTTGTTCAACTAGTATTAGGGTCTCCAACAAAACTGCCGGGTAGGGGAAGCAGGTAGGTAGGTTCGTTTGTGCATGCATGCGTATGTATATGAGTTTATGAGTGTGGGTGTACAAACGTAGCTGTGTATTTGTGAATGTATTTGAGACAATCCGATGAAACGATTACATTTCCCTCAACGGGGCAACCCAAAGAAGGGCAAAAATATTTCTTCAATAAGGCCTTATATTAAGATACAACAGGAGAATGAAAGACACGCTAAGTCAATTATCTAGGTCAAAGCATAGTTATTATACCTTTCCCTGGTTTGGAAACTCCTTACGTACACTGCGTATGCACAGACGAAGAAGCTGTATGTACGTTCATAGTTTTTGTAAGGTGCGTCCGTAACTGTCCGTAAACAGGTAAAAGCATGTTGAGCTCTTAAAACAAGTTCATCAATGGACTCTGAAGATGCACACGATCGATCGGTAGCGATATGGCTCCATTGAGTTATGTACTGTTTCTGCTGGGAAGTGAAATTAAAGTTGACCCGAGGGCTAAAAGGGAACTGCAAACGGCCTCCTAATCAGTAAGTTTTTAAGATTTTAGAATAAATGAAAAAATCCTATGTTTTTGGATTTCATTTTCTCTTTTTAAGCGTAAAATACTGGTTCCGAGGCCTGGCGTTTGGAGACCTCACTGAGGACATTCACTAGGCCCTACAGGCTTATCATACCGCAGTCAGTGTGCGGTAAGGGTGAAGTAGACCAACTTCATTACGCCAGGTGGGCTTCCTAAAATGTTGTACGAACATAGTTACTGATAAATATTGAATAATACACTCGTCTGATGAACCGTTACACTCGTTTGTTAAAATGGTTTAATGCAACTAGTCTTGACGTTAAACAGTGCGATTGCTACGTGCTTCGCAATTTCGCGGAATTGTTGAGTGTGCTAACCAAGTTACTGTAGCTCAGCCTTCGATTGTCCCGCTATTTTAGTTTGGGTAGAGTTATTTTCGCTTTACGGCCGTTGTAATTTAAGACAGAAATCTTAATCAAACCTTTCGCAATAATATACGCCCTAATTGAAGTCATTACAGTTTGATAGTTGTTCACAAGAGACTCTCGAAGAAATCAGTTTACCCTGTCTGCATATATAAAGTACGTATGGACAGTCCGACAACAAAGCTCTTGTGTACTATCAACGTCACGTACAGTGGCGTCGCCAAGGGGGGGGGGGGGGGGCAGGGGGGCACGTGCCCCCCTGAAAAATCGTGTGCCCCCCGTGTGCCCCCCCAACTGAGATTTGACATTTTAAAAAAAATATGTCTTCTGAAGTCAGAGAGTGACTATGAATTTTTAAGGATTCGATTCCTTTGTTGAAAAGAAAAGGCAGTAAATTTTCATGTTTTTCAAATGAAAATATCGCAAATAACTTTGGAAATGCCATTTTAAGGCTGTTTAAGGGGTTGCGTTTTTTCAAAATTTTCTTAACACTTCCGACTACATCAATTGAAAGTGGCGCACAGCTCAGGTAACCCTTCAAGCAAGATTAGGCCTACATTTTTCCTTCAGAGGATCACATCTAATTGCCCATCAACTGCCTTTTCTTTCTCTTTCTAGTGCAGCTCACCTTCCTTAAAAGGTCAGCCGGATCCGCTCTTGAGAGTAGTTTAACTAACGTTAGTGTTGTTACAAAAATAAAATCTTACTCGAAATTGTCCTGTAAATAATTTTTAGACCAGTGTAAAGACAACCCTTATAAAACAACTTTAAATCCTTACAAACACGCTAAAAAAACCACCACCAAGACTCACTTTAAAGTGCTCATCAACTTTTTTCTCTATAGATCATCTACCCCTTTTTAAAAATGTCAGACGGATAAGCTCTTGGTAGTTGAATCAGTGGTTGTTTACCGGAAGGCTTACTTGAAGTTACCCTGGAGGTAATTTTTAGACCAGTGTTAATTCAATTAAATTACCCTTAAATAACGTCTTTAATACCTCACAAACACGCTAAAACCCAGGAGCTTCCGGGGGCTTCGCCCACTGGACCCCACCGGGACTTTGCCCCTGGACCCCACCAGGGGCCCTAAGGCGGGCCGCTGGACCCCACCGGTTGAGCCTCGCGCTTCGCGCTCGGCGGCGCCTCCGGCGACATGAGTGGAGTCTAGAAATGCTCCCCATAAAATCGTTGTGCCCCCAAGTGTCCCCCAGAATAAAATGTCCGGGGACGCCACTGGTCACATAGCTGATGAAAACCGGAATCTCAACATAAGCGGTGCGCGGTGTTTCCAAACCAGGGAAAGGTATAATAACTATGGTCAAATACATAAACGTAGGCAGATGCGAATTTAGGTGGCGGGGTCTGGCCCCTTTCCAAAAAGTTGAAGTTTCTTTACTTCATAAAACAAAAAAGGCCACATTCCAGTTTAAATAGGCCTATGTGATGTGTCATATTTGCTTAATGAAACCCCTCCACTTATATCCCGCGATTTTCACCTTCCTTACACCAAATAACCCCTGCAGTTTGTAAGGAAAATTTATTATCATTTTGCAAAATTTAATTCTTTTTGTTGAATGTAGAAGTTTCATTGCAAAAAAGAAGCTAAAAGAAAAAAGTACTGCTCAAAATCTTTTTACAAGTTCTGTGGAATGCCATTTCAGACTGTCTGAGAGACTGCAACTTCCAAAACTTTCTGAACGCTCGGCGCCGACTGGTAGTGGCGCTCCGCACAGATAGTCTTTCAGGCAAGGGGTGACGTGGCGGGGAGGCAGGGGGCAGAACCCCCTTCCCCAAAATTTCAGCAAAATCTAGAATTCAGGCAGGAATTTGGAAAAAAATCAGACAGCCACTTGAGTTTAAAAAAAAAAATCGTTTTTTTAAGAAAAATTCCTAAGCGTGCCCGAAATATTAACTAGAAAACCAAAAGGCTTAGTGAGGGATTCCTTGCCTCAGAAACAAAGGTCTGTTCTTGTTTTTAACAAAGTGATAATGCTCCATTAGGCATCCACATGTATGTAATGAATCCAAGCTTCCCCACATGTATGTATCAAAGCTTCCTACATTGAGATACTGTGTCAAACAGATTCAGACCCTGCAAGATCCCAGATGACCTTTGACCTCCAAAGAGTAGGGTACTCACTATATTGCATCCACAAACATATGAAATTTACAGTATCCAACACTCCACTCCACCCTGGAGATATTTTGTGAACATTGTGTTGAAATTCTGACCCCTAATGAAACCACATGACCCTCGTGGGCATGTTAGTGGCAAGTAAAAGTTGAGGAAAAAATTAGGAGACAATCAATGGTGCGTACGAAGCACTGCGCACCTACGGCCGGGGATCCAGGGCCCTTTACCATTTGACCTCTGGTGATCCCCAATGACCTTTGAACTCCACCAAAATAATAGGGGTCATCTACTCAATGCGGCCAACCTGCACACCAAATATGAAATAAGTCACACTTACTTTTCTTATGATACCGTGTTTACAAGCAATGTCTAAGGAATTTACCATTTGACCTCTTGTGACTCCAAATGACCTTTGACCTCCACCGATCATCTACTCAAACGGCCAACTCACACTTGCCGTGTGGGTTGGCCATATTAAGTAGATGATCCCTATTGTTTTGGGGTGGATGTCAAAGGTCATTTGGGGTCACGAGAGGTCAAAATCCCCAAACCTTGTAAACACGATATCTCAAGTAAGGCACATGTGACTAGGCTCATATTTGGTGTGTGGGTTGGCCGCATTGAGTAGATGATCCCTACTGATTTTCGTGAAGGTCAAATGTCGTTTGGGGTCAGCAGTGTCAAAGTCTGACAAGCATGTTTGCACAGTATTACAGGGAAAGTAACTTGTAGGATTCTCATACTTGGCATGTAGATGGTGCGTAGTGAATAAATGATCCCTATACTTTAATGTGGGTATCAAATCTTATTTGGGTTCACAAGGAGTCAAAGTCTCAATATCTTGTTTACACAATTCTTGGAGTCTTGGATACTGCAAAATTTCAGACATAGCATGTGGATGTGATACAGTGAGCAGAACCCTAATTCCATTTGGTCAAATGTCATCCAGGATGTCAGTGTAGGAAGCTTGGATGCGTTGCATGAATACTTTGTTTGAAAATTACTGCCAATTTGAAAAACATTAGGGAGCACTGTCTGTTACATTTCGGCGACAATGAATCATTTAGCCTTTTGACTTTCTGGTCCATATTATTTTCCTTCTGGAAGTGCCGTTTCCGGCAATCTGAAGGGTTTGGATAGTCAAAAATTTTCTTGTACCCTCCGCGCCAACCAATCGTGGTGCTCTGCTTAGATAGTCATGTTGGCGTTCATCCCTTCCATATTTATCCTTTCCTCCACAACTGCCCCCCCCCCCTTCAGGTAAATCCTGGATCCGCCACTGATAGGGGTCAGATTACACTGTTTACATATTTCTTCTTCTTGTTCGTAAAGCGTCCGTACTCCTGATTGTACCATAAATTCACCAAGTTGCAAAAAGAACATAACTATGATACAAAAGAATTGATATACAAGAGTAATTCATTAATTTTCTGCAAAACGAGGAATTAATAACATTCGTTAAATGCGTAATTCATCAATTTTCTGTGAAATGTTGAATTGTTGAAATATTTTAAGTATGCATTTCATAATTTTCTGCAAAATGTTAAGATAATAAGTAAACATTTCATCATTTTGTAACAAATTTAAAGATAATGCGGTGAATAAGTTTTTCACTTGATGGCACCTTAACGTTTACATAGAATTTCCCCATCTAAACAAGATCATCTAACTCGACAAGATGACATTTTTCTGAATTTTGCCATTTTTACCAGATGGTCTAACTCAGCAAGATGACAATTTTTTCGAAATTTGCAATTTTGACGAGAAGTTATAATTCGCCAATATGACATTTTTCTGAATTTTGCCATTTTGTCTGGAAGGTATAATGAACCAAAAAGACAATTTTCTGAATTTTGCCATTTTGACGAGATGATCTTATTCGGCAAAATGACAATTTTCCGAATTTTGCTATTTTGACGAGATTTTCTAACTCGGCAAAGTGACAATTTCGGAATTTTAACGTTTTGACAAGTTAATTAAAACGCAAAATTTCCGATTTTTGTCATTTGAAAGACTTAATTTAAGTCATCAAAATGTCAATTCTACGAAGATTGTTATTTTGCCGAGAGAGTTCTTTTTTCCTTTTGCATGTCCCTTCTACACTTCCGTAGCTTAATCCCTGAGAAACTATACGTGAACTGAAGGACAATACTCTATCAACCGCACGGCCTTTAGACCATTTACATCATTGGTCTGACATGGGTGGCTGCATTCTTGACTGGATTAAAAGAGCAGATACTTCTTTCAAAGTTCCACCTACTCTCTGGCAAAGAGTCGATCAGTACAGATACTTTTCTTTCAGGTTTATTTGAACTTACATTCCTTGGAAATATATAAATGCCTACAAATATAAAGTAAACATAAACATCCCTTACTCTAAATCCAGATATAAATTGATGAAATGCCTTCCCAGATATGCAAATAAAGTATTATATGTCCATATCAAGCAAGATATAATTTAATGAAATGCCTTCCCAGATACGCAAATAAAGTTTGGTAAGGCCATATTAAGCCAGATATACAACCAGATTTAGATGCCTTAGATAAACAAATAAAGTTTTATATGGCCATATCGAACCAGATATAAATTGATGAAATGCAATTCCCAGATGTGCAAATAACGTTTTATATGGCCATATCAAGCCAGATATAACTTAATGAAATGCCTTCCCAGATATGCAAATAAAGTTTTATATGGCCATATCAAGCCGATATAAATTGATGAAATGCCTTCCCAGATATGAAAATTAAGTTATTATATGTCCATATCAAGCCAAATATAACTTAATGAAAAGCCTTCCCAGATATGCAAATAAAGTTTGATATGGCCATATTAAATCAGATATAAACTAATAAAATACCTTCCCAGATATGCAAATAAAGTTTTATATGTCCATATCAAGCCAGATATAATTTAATGAAATGCCTTCCCAGATATGCAAATAAAGTTTTATATGGCCATATCAAGCCGATATAAATTGATGAAATGCCTTCCCAGATATGAAAATTAAGTTATTATATGTCCATATCAAGCCAAATATAACTTAATGAAAAGCCTTCCCAGATATGCAAATAAAGTTTGATATGGCCATATTAAATCAGATATAAACTAATAAAATACCTTCCCAGATATGCAAATAAAGTTTTATATGTCCATATCAAGCCAGATATAATTTAATGAAATGCCTTCCCAGATACGCAAATAAAGTTTTATATGGCCATATCAAGCCAGATATGAATTGATGAAATGCCTTCCCAGATATACAAATAAAGTTTTATATGTCCATATTAAGCCAGATATAAAATGATGGAATGCAATTCCTTATATGCAAATAACGTTTCATATGGCCATATCAAGCTAGATATAAATTGATTAAATGCCTTCCGAGATATGCAAATAAAGTTTGATACGGCCATATCAAGCCAGATATAAATTGATTAAATGCCTTCCGAGATATGCAAATAAAGTTTGATATGGCCATATCAAGCCAGATATAAATTGATAAAATACCTTCCCAGCTATACAAATAAAGTTTTATATGGCCATATCAAGCCAGATCTAACTTAATGAAATGCCTTCCCAGATATGCAGATAAAGTTTTATACCACCATATCAAGCCAGATCTAACTTAATGAAATGCCTTCCCAGATATGCAAATAAAGTTTTATATCACCATATCAAGCCAGATATAAATTGATGAAATGCCTTCCTAGATATGCAAATAAAGTATTATATGTCCATATCAAGCAAGATATAATTTAATGAAATGCCTTCCAAAATACGCAAATAAAGTTTGGTATGGCCATTTTAAGCCAGATATACAGCCGGATTTAGATCCCTTGATATAATATATCAAGTTTTATATGGCCATATCAAGCCAGACATAAATTGATGAAAAGCAATTCGAGATATGCAAATAAAGTTTTACATGGCCATATCAAGCCAGATATAAATTGATGAAATGCCTTTCGAGATATGCAAATAAAGTTTTACATGTCCATATCAAGCCATATATAACTTAATGAAATGCATTCCAAGATATGTAAATAAAGTTTTATATTGCCATATAAAGCCAGATATAAATTGATGAAATGCAATTCCAGATATGCAAATAAAGTTTTATACGGCCATATCAAGCCAGATGTAAATTGATGAAATGCTACTCCAGATATGCAAATAAAGTTTTGTATGGCCATATCAAGCTAGATATAATTTAATGAAATGCCTTCCCAAATACGCAAATAAAGATTGGTATGGCCATTTTAAGCCAGATATACAACCGGATTTAGATGCCTTGATATAATATATCAAGTTTTACATGTCCATATCAAGCCATATATAACTTAATGAAATGCCTTCCAAGATATGTAAATAAAGTTTTATATTGCCATATAAAGCCAGATATAAATTGATGAAATGTAATTCCAGATATGCAAATAAAGTTTTATATGGCCATATCAAGCTAGATATAAATTGATGAAATGCCTTCCAGATATGCAAATAAAGTTTTATATGTCCATATCAAGCAAGATATAATTTAATGAAATGCCTTCCCAAATACGCAAATAAAGTTTGGTATGGCCATATTAAGCCAGATAAACAGCCAGATTTAGATGCCTTGATGTAATATATCAAGTTTTATATGGCCATATCAAGCCAGATATAAATTGATGAAAAGCAATTCGAGATATACAAATAAAGTTTTATATGGCCATATCAAGCCAGATATAACTTAATGAAATGCCTTCCCAGATATGCAAATAAAGTTTTATATGGCCATATCAAGCTAGATATAAATTGATTAAATACCTTCCCAGATATACAAATAAAGTTTGATATGGCCATATCAAGCTAGATATAAATTGATTAAATACCTTCCCAGATATGCAAATAAAGTTTTATATGGCCATATCAAGCTAGATATAAATTGATTAAATGCCTTCCCAGATATACAAATAAAGTTTTATATGGCCATATCAAGCCAGATATAAATTGATGAAATGCCTTCCCAAATACGCAAATAAAGTTTGGTATGGCCATATTAAGCCAGATATACAGCCAGATGTAGATGCCTTGATGTAATATATCAAGTTTTATATGGCCATATGAAGCCAGATATAAATTGATGAAATTCCTTCCGAGATATGCAAATAAAGTTTTATATGTCCATATCAAGCCAGATATAACTTAATGAAATGCCTTTCCATATATGTAAATAAAGTTTTATATGGCCATATCAAGCCAGATATAAATTGATGTAATGCATTCCAAGATATGCAAATAAAGTTTTATATCGCCATATCAAGCCAGACATAACTTTATTCAATCCCTGTCCAGATATGCAAATAAAGTTTTATATGGCCATATCAAGGCAGAAATAAATTGATGAAATGCCTTCCCAGATATGGAAATAAAGTATTATATGTCCATATCAAGCAAGATATAATTTATTGAAATGCCTTCCCAGATACGCAAATAAAGTTTGGTATGGCCATATTAAGCCAGATATACAGCCAGATTTAGATGCCTTGATATAATATATCAAGTTTTACATGTCCATATCAAGCCATATATAACTTAATGAAATGCCTTCCAAGATATGTAAATAAAGTTTTATATTGCCATATAAAGCCAGATATAAATTGATAAAATGTAATTCCAGATATGCAAATAAAGTTTTATATGGCCATATCAAGCTAGATATAAATTGATGAAATGCCTTCCAGATATGCAAATAAAGTTTTATATGTCCATATCAAGCAAGATATAATTTA
The DNA here is from genome assembly GCA_037179385.1 of Holothuria scabra. Taxonomy (NCBI): domain Eukaryota; kingdom Metazoa; phylum Echinodermata; class Holothuroidea; order Aspidochirotida; family Holothuriidae; genus Holothuria; species Holothuria scabra. Next base: position 28,036,335 of record CM074197.1, read on the forward strand.
ATGAAATGCCTTCCCAAATACGCAAATAAAGTTTGGTATGGCCATATTAAGCCAGATATACAGCCAGATTTAGATGCCTTGATATAATATATCAAGTTTTACATGTCCATATCAAGCCATATATAACTTAATGAAATGCCTTCCAAGATATGTAAATAAAGTTTTATATTGCCATATAAAGCCAGATATAAATTGATAAAATGTAATTCCAGATATGCAAATAAAGTTTTATATGGCCATATCAAGCTAGATATAAATTGATGAAATGCCTTCCAGATATGCAAATAAAGTTTTATATGTCCATATCAAGCAAGATATAATTTAATGAAATGCCTTCCCAAATACGCAAATAAAGTTTGGTATGGCCATATTAAGCCAGATAAACAGCCAGATTTAGATGCCTTGATGTAATATATCAAGTTTTATATGGCCATATCAAGCCAGATATAAATTGATGAAAAGCAATTCGAGATATACAAATAAAGTTTTATATGGCCATATCAAGCCAGATATAACTTAATGAAATGCCTTCCCAGATATGCAAATAAAGTTTTATATGGCCATATCAAGCTAGATATAAATTGATTAAATACCTTCCCAGATATGCAAATAAAGTTTTATATGGCCATATCAAGCTAGATATAAATTGATTAAATGCCTTCCCAGATATACAAATAAAGTTTTATATGGCCATATCAAGCCAGATATAAATTGATGAAATGCCTTCCCAAATACGCAAATAAAGTTTGGTATGGCCATATTAAGCCAGATATACAGCCAGATGTAGATGCCTTGATGTAATATATCAAGTTTTATATGGCCATATGAAGCCAGATATAAATTGATGAAATTCCTTCCGAGATATGCAAATAAAGTTTTATATGTCCATATCAAGCCAGATATAACTTAATGAAATGCCTTCCCAGATATGTAAATAAAGTTTTATATGGCCATATCAAGCCAGATATAAATTGATGTAATGCATTCCAAGATATGCAAATAAAGTTCTATATCGCCATATCAAGCCAGACATAACTTTATTCAATCCCTGTCCAGATATGCAAATAAAGTTTTATATGGCCATATCAAGGCAGAAATAAATTGATGAAATGCCTTCCCAGATATGGAAGTAAAGTATTATATGTCCATATCAAGCTAGATATAATTTATTGAAATGCCTTCCCAAATACGCAAATAAAGTTTGGTATGGCCATATTAAGCCAGATATACAGCCAGATTTAGATGCCTTGATATAATATATCAAGTTTTACATGTCCATATCAAGCCATATATAACTTAATGAAATGCCTTCCAAGATATGTAAATAAAGTTTTATATTGCCATATAAAGCCAGATATAAATTGATTAAATGTAATTCCAGATATGCAAATAAAGTTTTATATGGCCATATCAAGCTAGATATAAATTGATGAAATGCCTTCCAGATATGCAAATAAAGTTTTATATGTCCATATCAAGCAAGATATAATTTAATGAAATGCCTTCCCAAATACGCAAATAAAGTTTGGTATGGCCATATTAAGCCAGATAAACAGCCAGATTTAGATACCTTGATGTAATATATCAAGTTTTATATGGCCATATCAAGCCAGATATAAATTGATGAAAAGCAATTCGAGATATACAAATAAAGTTTTATATGGCCATATCAAGCCAGATATAACTTAATGAAATGCCTTCCCAGATATGCAAATAAAGTTTTATATGGCCATATCAAGCTAGATATAAATTGATTAAATACCTTCCCAGATATACAAATAAAGTTTGATATGGCCATATCAAGCTAGATATAAATTGATTAAATACCTTCCCAGATATGCAAATAAAGTTTTATATGGCCATATCAAGCTAGATATAAATTGATTAAATGCCTTCCCAGATATACAAATAAAGTTTTATATGGCCATATCAAGCCAGATATAAATTGATGAAATGCCTTCCCAAATACGCAAGTAAAGTTTTGTATGTCCATATCAAGCCAGATATAACTTAATGAAATGCCTTCCCAGATATGTAAATAAAGTTTTATATGGCCATATCAAGCCAGATATAAATTGATGTAATGCATTCCAAGATATGCAAATAAAGTTTTATATCGCCATATCAAGCCAGACATAACTTTATTCAATCCCTGTCCAGATATGCAAATAAAGTTTTATATGGCCATATCAAGGCAGAAATAAATTGATGAAATGCCTTCCCAGATATGGAAATAAAGTATTATATGTCCATATCAAGCAAGATATAATTTATTGAAATGCCTTCCCAGATACGCAAATAAAGTTTGGTATGGCCATATTAAGCCAGATATACAGCCAGATTTAGATGCCGTGATATAATATATCAAGTTTTATATGGCCATATCAAGCCAGATATAAATTGATGAAATTCCTTCCGAGATATGTAAATAAAGTTTTATATGGCCATATCAAGCCAGAAGTAACTTGATTCAAGAAAAGCCCAGATTTGAGCATAAAGTTTTATATGGCCATATAAAGCCAGATATAAAATGATGAAATGCAATTCCTTATATGCAAATAAAGTTTTATATGGCCATATAAAGCTTGATATGAATTGATTAAATGCATTCCCAGATATACAAATAAAGTTTTATATGGCCATATCAAGCCAGATATAAATTGATGAAATGCCTTCCCAAATACGCAAATAAAGTTTGGTATGGCCATATCAAGCCAGATATACAGCCAGATTTAGATGCCTTGATGTAATATATCAAGTTTTATATGGCCATATGAAGCCAGATATAAATTGATGAAATTCCTTCCGAGATATGCAAATAAAGTTTTATATGTCCATATCAAGCCAGATATAACTTAATGAAATGCCTTCCCAGATATGTAAATAAAGTTTTATATGGCCATATGAAGCCAGATATAAATTGATGTAATGCATTCCAAGATATGCAAATAAAGTTTTACATCGCCATATCAAGCCAGACATAACTTTATTCAATCCCTGTCCAGATATGCAAATAAAGTTTTATATGGCCATATCAAGGCAGAAATAAATTGATGAAATGCCTTCCCAGATATGGAAATAAAGTATTATATGTCCATATCAAGCAAGATATAATTTAATGAAATGCCTTCCCAGATACGCAAATAAAGTTTGGTATGGCCATATGAAGCCAGATATACAGCCAGATTTAGATGCCTTGATATAATATATCAAGTTTTATATGGCCATATCAAGCTAGATATAAATTGATGAAATGCCTTCCGAGATATGCAAATAAAGTTTTATATGTCCATATCAAGCCAGATATAACTTAATGAAATGCCTTCCGAGATATGTAAATAAAGTTTTATATGGCCATATCAAGCCAGAAGTAACTTGATTCAAGAAAAGCCCAGATTTGAGCATAAAGTTTTATATGGCCATATAAAGCCAGATATAAAATGATGAAATGCAATTCCTTATATGCAAATAAAGTTTTATATGGCCATATGAAGCTTGATATAAATTGATTAAATGCATTCCCAGATATACAAATAAAGTTTTGTATGGCCATATCAAGCCAGATATAACTTAATGAAATGCCTTCCCAGATATGCAAATAAAGTTTTATATGGCCATATCAAGCTAGATATAAATTGATGAAATGCCTTCCCAGATATGCAAATAAAGTTTTATATGTCCATATCAAGCTAGATATAATTTAATGAAATGCCTTCCCAGATACACAAATAAAGTTTTATATGGCCATATGAAGCCAGATATAAATTGATGAAATGCCTTCCGAGATATGCAAATAAAGTTTTATATGTCCATATCAAGCCAGATATAACTTAATGAAATGCCTTCCCAGATATGTAAATAAAGTTTTATATGGCTATATCAAGCCAGATATAAATTGATGTAATGCGTTCCCAGATATGCAAATAAAGTTTTATATCCCCATATCAAGCCAGACATAACTTTATTCAATCCCTGTCCAGATATGCAAATAAAGATTTATATGGCCATATCAAGCCTATATGGCCATATGAAGCCAGATATAAATTGATGAAATACCTTCCCAGATATGCAAATAAAGTTTTATATGGCCATATCAAGCCAGATTTAACTGATTAAAATACCATAACAGAATTACATATAAACTTTTACATAGCCATATTAACACTTTTTGGTTTAATTTGTGTACCTGTCCTACATAAAGACCTTCTCTGGAAGCTGAACAAGTATCAGCAAACCAAAATCAGAACAGTCAAACCACATTCAGCCATATTATACTAACATATGCAAATGACTCTCCAATGTGGGCGTGGTCAGGAATTTAGGGCCCTGATTTTCTTTTTATTGTGATTAAGGAAGTAATATGTGAAAAATCATGAAACCTTCAACAAAATTTATGTTGGGATATTGCCCCATATGATAATTTAAACCAACAATGCAGTGTAAACATTTAAAAGTAGGAATTTCAAAGCAGTTTTTTTCACTATTAAGTAATTTAACAGCTTCAAATACTTAAGTCAATGTTATACAATGGGCATTTAACTTTGTTATAGATGTTCGGATAGCCCTTAACATTATGCTGGCTCAGAAGGCCTTCTGAGCCAGCATACTTTTTTTAGAAAAAAGTATGCTGGCCCAGAAGGCTTCTGATATGCTTTACACAAAGGAAGTGCACTAATAAATTTTGGTCCAGTTATATATGGTCCAGATATGGGACATATATACACCATACTTGTCTCCCTAATATGGGATAAATACAGTAAATTTTTATTTCAACCAGATATGACACTGCTTTATATGGGATCAATACAACACACCTTTATATAAACCAGATATGGCACTGCTTTATGTGGGATCAGTATTGGATAGCTTTATATAAACCATATATGGTATTGCATTATATGGTTCATATCTGTTCCAGATAAAGACCTGATCCAGATAAAATTTTATCTGGCCCATATATGGATTAGATCTGGTTCTGACACAGATCAAGGTTATATCTGCCCAATTTTTTATCTGGCCAAGATATAAATCCCATATCTGCCGCAGATATGGGCCAGATATGAAATACATATCTGGCCCATATATGGAATTTCATATCTGGACCATATCTAGATTTGGAGTAAGGGATGCTACAGACACTTTTTTCTAACGTCATTCCAACTCTCTTGCAAAGAGCCGATCGGCGAAACCAAACTTTAAACTGATTCCCGAAGAAGCTATACGTCCACTGAAGGACAACACTACCCATGCATGCATGTAGGACAGAACAGTACTTCTTAAGTGTGTGGAAACGGACACTGTCAAAACAGAAAAATCATTAAATAGAACCTGACAGAACACCTGACAGAGTCCTCCGACCCTCTGGCTAAGTGCCATTCAGCGAAACCAAACCGTAAACTGCTTCCCGGACTTCGCGAACTACAGACCATTTACATCATTTGGTCATGTCATGAATGGCTCCATGCTAGACTGGATGAAAATTAAAACGATTTACAGACCTTTTTGACGAGACAATTTTCATGTAATGGATGTTGAGTGTTCTACATGCATGAAACTAGATTCCTTACACATGCTCTGAACAACTGACTGAAGAATATTCGGCGTCGATCGTAACAGCAATTTAACATTTACTCAATTTTACTTTTATGTCGATTGCAATATTATTTGCTTTCTACAACTAATTAGGCACCACCCATTTATGTAGACTAATCCATTGTGTTATAGGGATATTTTATGCTAGTTTCAGTAACGCTTTATGTAATTGTTTCTTGAAATAAAGTTCATAGAAGACTGGTCCACCTGAATATCGGAAATGTTTTCGTAGGATATTCATACATAAGTGCACTCATATTAATTGGCTGAGACAATCAGGGATGGGATGGAATTGAATGGAATAAAGTTTGTAACCCATTTTTTGAGTTTAATATTTTCGTCGTTACTTTTACTGAAATTGAACAAAATTTGGCAGAGTTGTCGCCTTGAGGATTGTTTATTCGTCTTGGTTGTTCGAAGGGACTGTTGAAGTTTTCTGTGTAAAGTTTGGGAAGAAACTTTGATGTACTTCCTTGTGTCAAACACAGTAGGGAAACCAGAATTGTTACATGGAGGGGGGGGGGGGGTTGGAGCAAATGAGGGAAAGGACTAAGGGGAGTGGAAAAACGGCTATTTTAGGGGCTTTTTGCAATTATTTTTTCGCAAGCTTCCGTCAAGGGGGGTTCCATCCCCCCCCCCCGTTGCTACGCCACTGGTCAAATACATAGACTCACTTTAATCTACGATTAAACGTCAAGAGAAAACTATGGCTTTTGATGACATGGTCCGTGAAGGTCGTTTTATGTCACAAGCTCATGTCTCAAAAAAAAAAACGAAAACAAAAAAAAAAAAAAAAAAACACCCAAGGCCTTGATTTTAGCAACGCACTATTGGTACGAGCTTGATATATCATCTTGGATCCTTCGACAAAGGCCTTAGAGAGAACGCTAGCGTCGGTTTGGTTTTCCACAGCATATTCGAGAAATTTCACTTGTTTACATTGTTTACACCTCGAGAATATTCGACATTCTTCTGTCTGACTCATGATACTGAAAACAACTGCGAACAGTACGCACTTGTAGTCGTGGCTGGCACTTTCTAACACCTGTTTTTCGATAGCATTCTTGAAAGTAGATGTTCAATGTATAAGCTGATAAAATCTGAAAGGAATTTCGAGATCCTGATACAGCAAAACGAGAGAGATAAAATAGACACTACAGATACATCCAGCCTTACACAGCCAAAAGTTAATCTTGAGAGGGAGTTTACCACATTCACAACGATTCGTCCCTTGGCTCTTCGCCAGAGAGTCGTGGGGACATTCACAACGATTCACCAGACCGCTCGAGCATGTTATGGTGTTACTCTGCACGTGCATTTCGCATCACAGTAAACTGTGTTGTATTGTTTACATTCGTCGAGAGCTTAGCCAGCCATTAGACTGTAGGTCGACGATTATCATTGGGAATTTCTTCGACTTCGACCCGCAGGAACCAAGCCTAACCACTACAGCCTACCACGATAGACGAGATCTCAACACAAGCGTCAAGACTAGAGTTACATATAGTGAACACTTTAAATTAAGGCATAAAAAGATTAAATATTTAATCATTGTACGAATTAAGGAGGAAGGAGAGATTTGATTCAAATAAAAATTAACATTTGGTAAAATTTGGTTGTAAATTTACATTTTTAACAGTGCAGCTTTCTAAAGAAGACTACTGACAGTAGCCACTAGCGGTTGGGAAACTGCTGCTAATGGGATGCACAACCTCAGAAAACTACGGAAATATCTGGATCTGTCTTCTGCCCTTAAAATAAGAAACAGCCTTATACTTTTCCACATGGATTATGCAAATTCGCTTTTTGTTAACTTACCGAAGTCATCTTTATAGCCATTACAGCGTATACATAATCAAACTGCAAAAATCATTTTAGGGAGATCAAAGTTTTCTAGCTTCACAGATGCTCTCAAACAACTTCACATTCTTCCCATACATGTCCGTGCCGAGTTCAAACTTTTAGTTCTCATTTTCTAATGTCTCCATAACCTAGCACCTGATTATCTGTCGAATTTAAATCAGCGACGCAAATGCCATTATTCTACACGTGGCTTCTATTGGCTTCTAGTGGCTGTCTATTTCATGTGCCCTTCACGAAAGCTTCAACTTTTCGTGACGGATCTTTCTGTGTCTCGGGTCCAATTTATGGAACAGCCTCCCAGAGAATGTGAGGGGTTGTTCATCTATCGACTCTTTCAAGTTTAAACTTAAAAGCATCTGTTTACTACTGTTTACATCTGTTTCAATTGACTGAACTTTCATTTGTTAGTTTGTTGTTAGTTTGTGGTTTTGTTCTTTACTTGTGGTTGTTCTGGTTGTGGAGCGCCAGTGAATGCTTTATTAAGTAGTACTGAGCGCTATATCAAATTAAATTAACTTGTGGCGACTCCGGGATTTCTTGGGAATGGCATGGCTGCAATTGAAAATTTAAATCTTAATTAGATCTCGAAAAGACTGGACTCTATCCCAGTGAAGACTCGATTGAGTGGACTCTATTAAAGGTTCTAAAGATATGCAACCCCTATGTTGCCAAGTGGTGAAACTGGTGTGTACCTAGATTTGAGACGCAATTGAATCCAAAATACAGAGCATGAAAGAGTAATACGTGTACTTAAATATATGACAACAGGAATATTTTGATACATTGAAATGTAAATCAGTTAGTCTCAACAATGCGTACTTTTTCTTTTAGGCTCCCCAGAAATAGAGTGTCGAACGTCAACATGCAGTTCTTATTCCGGCTTTTACGCTACGGGATCTTGTCTTGATTGCTTGTATTCCAGTCTTTGGAATTTTGAAGACTTATCAAAAGTGATACAAAATGGTGGACGCTTGGAAGGAATGTAAGTACTCTGAAAATAAATACAACTCTTCACATTACGTAATGGACGTGTACTTAGGCCGTTTGTCTGTAACCTGCTCCATGCGGAATTTCATTCATTTATGTTGTACTTGGGGTGCTGGCAGTTCCATACACTCACGCAACGACTGATTCAAAAAACTACGTCATAGGTCCGTGTCTCTTCAATCTGGGGAGAATACAATGTCAATAAGGGCAGATTTCTAAGCCTCTACTGCCAGTGCAGGTGAGATGAATCATTACTTTGAAGTGCAATCGTGCTTGAAATAGCGATTCGACTCGTGCTTGTCGTTCAACTTTACATGCTCACCGGAATATAAGTCCATTTAAGTTGGTGAATCCCTCTAACGTTTGTCAACTAGTAGATGTACTCACTGGATTATGATGGCTGGAAGTCCTGGTCTACATATATATATATATAAATATATATATATATATATATATATATATATATATATATATATATATATATATATATATATATATATATATATATATATATATATATATATATATATAAATATTCGTTCATCCTTTCTTCAAAGAGAAATCGGATTATAAACACCTACAAACATTAAAAAAGAACAGACATCTGCAGTACGATACCAAGTCTTTCTCTCTTTGACATCTAACCAATCAGCGTTAGAATCAGGGTATTCTCTTTTACGTCCGAATAGATGCATATAATTAAGGTAAACTTGTCGTGAGGTCGACGTGTGTCTTTCTCATAGTCATTGTCATACTTGTTAAGTTACTAGCTTGGTATCGGGAGGACTTTAGAAAAAGTAGCTACTAGCGCGGTTTCGTAGCTCACAGCACACAGATACCAGCAATTATCTTAAAGCCACGACCTTTGTCGAGACTTTGAAGTTCCAACTTTGAGATTCTTCGAGCAGGAAGCAGTTTAATACTGTCTCAGTGACCTCATAATTTGACCTTACGAAGAAATCACGTGATGCAATCGTTTCCGAATCGGGCAAAATATTTAGAACATGATTAAAAGTGGAAAACACCATTTATCGCAGCTCTGCTTTTCCTGTAGAAAAAATAATATATTCAGTTTAATTGAAGTTATGCTTTTGAGTCAATTCCAAGAACCTTCTGCCTCTTAATACGACCTTTAAGGGTTGTTTGTTGAAATTCCTAAGAAAAATTAAGACTAAATTGTTGCCACTACTTTATTCCATTGTGTGCATGAGAGACCCTGCAGAAGAACAAAATTCCCAAGAAATTGTGCAAATTTCGAAGAGAAAACGCTTGGCCGTATGAACTCGCAGAAATGGGAATGCACCTTTATGGAAAATGGCCACGGTTTACGGAAAGTCTCTAATTTACTTCATGGGTTACAACAAAAAGATTTTCAAGAAGTCCTACAGAGGGAAGTTTCCTATTCCATGCGATGTGTGGTAGGGTACACAACATAGATATATACAGAGAGGGCATAAAGATTAAATGATTTTAGTGCAAGAAAACAATGTAACTACGTTTTTAATATTTGAGAGCATTTGCGTAAGTCACTCTTCATCTAATTTCAAACTTTATTCAACTATTGAAATTACAGAACATTATTTTCAATGTAATTATTTTTGAAACAAACTCGAACTGTGTGGTAAATGCGGGTATCGATACTTGTTTTTCAACAGTGTCTTGCTTGGACAGTTCCAATCAAGAAGGAGGAACTTGACATTTACTGAGTCTATCGGAAAATGGACGTGGAAATTTGCACAGACCCTCAAATATGGGTAAGGCGTTGTATATACTTTATTTTTTGCAGTCAGTTTTCACAACTTAATGCTGTTGCTCCAAAAATATTCTCATTGGACCGGTGAAAGGATCGGTGCTATTGCCGAGTGGATAGAGCCGGTGGTATTTGAAGCAATAAAGTCAGCAACCGGGAGATGTACAGTTCGATTCCTGGTCTGGTCAAAGTGAGAAGAGTTTCTTTTATCGAAGAGCAGTCAACGGTTTTCCCATCTGAACTGGTCTTTCAAAAAAAAAAAAAAAAAATGATCCAAATTGATCTAATATGGGACCTAATTCCCATGTGTGTACCCCACTTTAATCAAAGCTTTTGACGTAATCAAGACGCTTTTCACCTTGACCAGCAATTTCGCTAATAACCTTAGGGTGAAAGACATTACTAGGAGGTTACAGCCTTCCAAAGTTCAAATTGTTGCAACGAGGGACATCCATCCTATCCGTGGAATCAGATCTGGCAATTGTCTTTTCATGATATACTTGATAACAAGTTAATGATTTTCAATGGCGTTTGGCCCATAGGGTTTTGTACACGGGGCAACGGATTAATAAATGGGGCTTGAGTGACGGTGGTTGCCTTTTTGAGGCTTGCACCGAAATTCCCATTTGCTTTGGGAATGTCCAAAGATCCAGCCCGTTTTGAAGTGGGTGAAGAGAGTTTATGATGTGTCCAACGGGCTCTCTCGCACTCAACTTGTAGAAAGTTTGTTTTTATATTTCTTCCCCCGAAATAGTATTGAAAGTTTTGCTTTTTGCTATGTTTGATACGTGTTTTGCATTAACAAGTTTGTGGAAACCTAGGTGTCTTCAGATATTTGAATCTAAGTATCAACCTACTTCGATTATTCTTTCCATAATTATCACAGAGATTAAAGCAAGGGTTGCTGCTGACTACCAGCGGTTTAGTAAAACCAGGTTCGAGGAGGTTTGGGTGGGTGAACACTCTTTTGTTATCATCAGAGAGGGGAAGTTAATATAACGGTTATAATATACCTCCATTGTAGATTGTGATTACTTGTAATATGATCGCTTTGTGAGATTGATTGTTGTAAGCATTAAGCCTACAGGAACTGGTACTGAAACTGTAAATACGTGTAAATATATTTATTCTTCTACCTCTGTATGTTTTTATAAGCTCAGGATGAATAAAGTTCTTCTTTAAAAAAAAAAAATGATCCAATTGTTGACTGGTTACCAACCGAGTTGAGGTTGTAATTCATAACTTCGCCCACATTCATTAGCGTCGTTAAGAACTGCCTTTCAATGCCTCATATTTATTGTTATTATTATTATTGCTTACTTTCAATTGATCTACGACTGCTGTACTTTAAATAAGTCTTCCGTTCCTTCATGCATTGTAGAAGATATCTATGCACTTCTTTTAGACATATTAATTCTGAAAAGGATAGGACGCAAAGCAAATCGTCAGCTTGTGTTTTATTTCAGCAAATAATAAGTTGATGAAATATGTTGGTCTTTGATTAAAAAATTACATTAGAAACCATTCACTTGATGAATAATCATTCATCTAACTTCTTAACTGTTGCCTCTACCAGATAGAAGTGTTCCTCAGATTACTCCTTTTCTTTAAACTTCCCCAATTGACATACTGTAGGAGTGCAAGTGTGGAAAAAGACATGGCTGCGATTGGTTCGGTGCATTGTTTTTTTTCTTTTTTCTTTTGTATGAAGTGAATGTAGCACATTTATGCTGGATTGATGCTGTTATCAATAAAAAGCAAAACAAAAATTGCAATATTTGCCTGATATATACTTAAAAGCAACTTACTAGTAACAGGGCAAACACGCTAATTGCAACAGGGGATAGGCGGCTGTTGCTGTTTTTTAAGGGGGGGGGGGCACAAGTTTTCGGCAGTCGACACAAAGGTGACACCCTAAGGCAAGGGTGGGCAACCTTTTTGATTGAACGGGCCAGATTTGAGGAATGAAAAATTGATCGGGCCGCACTTAACCAACAAACCTTTAATTCTGAGGACTTTGAAGCAATGTAAATCTTTAGTCACCAAAAATAAAATTTCAATACAGTAATGTTGTTTAGTAATGTTGATCTTGGATTAAGATGTTGTCATTTCAAGATCAACAAGGAGTGTTTACTTAAATTGTTGTGTTCAATGTACACACTTCAGTAACAAAGCAACATTTAACAGCAGCTGCTATAGTAGGCCTACAAATTAGGAATGTCAATCATAGGCATGAAGAACTCTTCCAGTTTGGATACAGAACATTTTCGCCCTAACTTCGTTGCATTTCAGGTGCATAAAATAGACTACCAAACTACTGATGCGCGCGAAGCGCGCGAAAGGTTTTGCACATTATTCGAGAATTTGATAAAAAAAATCCGGAACTCGGTAGAAAATAGAGGCAATGTTTTCACTTATATTTCATTTCTGCCGGGAAAACACCTTTCCTGTGCCCGATTTTTCTCCGTTTCCTACCCGAATTTTAGACCTCAGAAATTTTGGGGGTAGTCTTCCCCTGCCCCGCCTCGTACGCCTATGATTCCAGTTTGCGACTAGGCGCTACTGCTAAATTCAAGTAAATTCACTGGAAAATTCGGAATTTCACAGTCAAATTTGTGTTTAAGTTAATACGAGACCCATCAAAAACCCAAATCATGTCGATTCATTTCACGGCAACCCTGGTACCATGGTAATAATTTCTATCACCACTACGAGTTTTGCAAAGTAAGTGGGTATCATCACCCCATGAAAATAGTGTCAGACGTAAAGCTTGTCACTATGCGTATTGCAGAGGGGGGAATTAGACCGCTCGTTCCATGGTTACACTAAAAGACGAAGTGTACTAGCTATACTTACCGTGTTTAGGCCTAAATATCGACGTCAAATCAAAATCGAAGTTGTGCAGTTACGTTGCGTCAAAGAAGGTCACACCAATCATGGCGGTAACTCCAAGCACCAATGTGCAAAATTGGTTTGTAAGTAGCTGATCATAAGCATGGAGTTTACCACTCCGTGGCGGTTACTCCATGTCACCAGTGGATAGTGATGATACGCACAATGGGGAACGTCGTTGGTGAAATTGACAGCAAATCTGTAGCTCGTTTGTTTTGATGTAAAATAGACTGGTATTTTTCATTTCCTTGAGTAATCTCGCGGGCCGCAAAAAAATCACTGGCGGGTCGCATGCGGCCCGCGGGCCGTAGGTTGCCCACCCCTGCCCTAAGATGTTCGATTTTGCGCAAAGCGCAAAACCCCATCGGCGCGGGGTCCAGGGCTCGCTTAAGGCCCCTGGTGGGGACATCGGGCTAAGCCCCGGGAAGCTTAGCGATTTTAGTGATTTGAGAGGCTCCAAAATGGTCGAAAACCATATTCAAACATTCAAACATATTCTGAAATTTTAGACTTTAATGGACTTAATGGAAGCAAAAAAGTGTCTTCGTATAGGTATTACTAATAATTCTAAAAGGAACATTATTACTGGGGCTTATGTGTGTCATTGGGGCCAATAAGGGAACTGGGGACATGCCCCTCGCTCAAAATGTTTACAAGGCCCTGATCTGAGAAGAAGAAAGATAATTTGAAAAAGAAAAACAGCTTGCAAAAAGTTCTGTTTTAGCCGTATGAAGGGCGAAAGTAAACTCACCTATAGGTCATCGTTAATGTTGGGGTCCAAGGGCTTTGCCCCCGGAAGCTTTGCAACTTTTGCACTCTAAAAAGTAATAATTGAGACAAAGAATAGCCAAAATGTAATAAAAGCAACTGAAATTTTTTACTTTTGAAAAAAAAAAAAAAAAACAACATTTTTGCCACATTCAGTTATGGGGGGGGGGGGGGCATTCCTCCTAAAATCTCATAAAAGAAATATTTTTTTTTGGGGGGGGGGGCAGGCCCCCTTGCCCCCGCTAAGGAATTCGATAGCCATGATAATTCTTCTAATGAGAAGATGATTCAAAGGACACTGTATATCTCACTAGCCGCACGTGATAATTGTTTCAAAGGATTTTCTTTCATTTGCCTGTGTTTTTAAAAGTATGGTAAATTAAACTAGCTAAACCTACACAAATGTGGCCTAAAGTGTTTTAAACTATGGGTTTAAGAGCTAGAATGCTAGGATACATCTCGTTGAAAAAGTTTAGAGTCAAACCATGGCATAAAATATGATAAAGGGTAATTACTTGAGATGTTATTAAAAAAACAACAATAGAACAAAACTTACAACCTTAAAACTTCATGAATGCCTTTTTACAACTAGAGAGAAATAGTCTAAAATGAAAAAAAGTTTTGGTACTTGCATGAAACACTTGCATTGATTTGAAGTATGGTTTCAAAAGATTGTATTTTAACACTGCTAGTCTCAGAGTTACGGAGAACACCCAAAGGCAATAGTATGTCACGAGTACAGTATGGGTATGAGCCAGTGGCGTAGCGAGGATATTTTCCAGGGGGGCAAAGCTCGAAAATTTCCCCAAAACTTTTCAGTTTCAGTATATTTTCAGTTTCAGTATATTTTCAAGCTCAAGGTGCATGTATTACATACAAAATACGTAAATTTATGACGTCATGTAATCTAACCTAAGTTAATACATGGCCTACAAGATCCTGAAGCTGCCTACTATATACATAGGATTAAGACAATGTCATCATGGGCCCGTTGTCACCCCTATCCCCAGTGATTAACTAGATTAATTTTCCGAACAGATTAAATAGATTAATTTTCCGAACCAGTCCTTTACAAATAAGGTAAACATCGTACGTTTTTCGAGGTTTGCAGGGTTATTATGTCTAGACAACGGTAAGCTATTGTTTTTAGCTCCATCCATGGTTAAACACAGAGTAAGATCAGTCTATAACCTGCCCGGTTCTAGCTTGTAGGATGAGAGACCATTAATGCTTAAACTTAACCCAGGGCGCTGTCAACCAATAGGTTTGAAACTGGGCTGTTAAACCTCGACTAACCTAACCCAGGGCGTGGTCAAATTATGTGACGGGTGAGAGTGATACGCGGAGCGCGACCATCGGTTCGCGCGGAGCGCCCCGCCAGGGGAAATTTCGCTAAAAACACCCCTAGATTGCAGGAAATGACACTCCCTGTGCCTAATTACTGCATGCTTAGAATGTCATATTTTTCTTGTCCTGAAAACTTTTAAGGAGACAATTTGTTCACAATATATATAAAAAGGAAAAATTGGAAACTCTAAAGCCTAAGGGGATGTATTGCTGACAGCCTTAAATGGAATATAAATATACTGGTTGTGGAACGAAAACAAACGGAAATTGTGATAATTAAATGAGGGAATATTTCGTTCACGAGGCTATGATTATGTTACTATTTATTAGCAACGTATCATCCAATAGTGCATCAAGTTGATGAACATAACATATGCTCAACAATACGTAGGGTACCAGCTCGATGATGGTATCCTATGCTCCGGTCTTATAGCCTGTCAGTATTGCGCAGTATACGCTGAACTGATCAAAATACCCTGCATGTGTTCCAGAGAACATTCAAGCTGCTGCAGAGAGGGCATTTCTGCGGAATGCGAGTCAAGCGCGCTTCATGCTGCAGTGACACAGATGAGATCTGGGGAAATACGTTGAAATGGAAATTCGAGTTATGCATGAGAAATGTTTCACGATTACTTATAGTGAGAAAAAATTTAAAGAAATAGGAAAAGGAAGAATTATTTCGTCAACTTGAAATTTTCCCAAATTCCACAAATTTCCCCAAAATATTTGCCGGGGGGGGGGACTTGTCCCCCTGCCCCCCCCCCCAGTAGCTACGCCACTGGTATGAGCAAGGCAAGAGTACAGAGAAATGCGTACGAGTACGAGTGCAAAGCCACGAATACGAGTGCAAAGTCACGAATATGAGCACGAGTACTCCCTTTTAAATTTGATGAGTACTGGTGCAAGTACAATGATCCTACGAGGACAGGAGAATGCACTCGACTTTGTGTACGAGTAGGCACTCGAATACTACAAGTCAGCAATTTGGAACAACCGTTTTCATACAAATTATGTTACCAGTGGGCACCTCTCGAGGAAATATGAGTCAGGTTACTTTAAAGCGAGATAAATAGACACGACATTCCAAACTAATAAGGTTCCACTTGATCCCACGGTTAGCGCTGTATTTTCAATATATTCTCAGTGTGTAGAAGGTGATATTTCCACTCAAGTATTAAACCAGCTTAAAAATTACCAACGAAAAAATATTACAATGAAGTGAACATTAACCTTCGAGATCATTTTGATTATTTAGAACAGCATTCGTTTTAATATAAAAAAAATGATTCGAAATCCGCATTTGCGTATCAGAAGTTCGGGCCAGGGAAACATTGAAAGTGCAGACAGGTTAAAAAAATGCATGCATGCTTCCTGAATTGTTCAAAATTAAAAAAGGATTTTGAACTTGATAATTTAAATAAATATCTATAGATGTCGTTGAAATGTTTACAGAAATGAACTTGTTTACAGGTGGTTGTCCCGTAAAATGGTGAATCTTGATTGGCAATTTGGCTAAATGAAAATTTAAATATTTATATCAAGAGGGAAGGTATGACACTTGCAATTGTATAATCGCCATCGATAAGCAATGGAACCTCCTATTGTAGCCAGATATTCAGATGTATGCCTTTGCAAACAGTTGGGGAGCTAGGGTAAATACTCAGAGGTATTTTGTCTGCGTGGAGCAGAAAGGTGCGGCTGGGATTACGTTTTTGGCCATGTAAAGTTTGTCGCTGTTTGACATGTCAACTCCCTGCAGAGATTAAAACAAATGACGTCAGTTCAATTTTGCAAATCGTCGTGAAAAGATACTAAGCCCCGGTAACACTGGATACATTTCAGGACACATGCATAGACGCAAGTTGCCGAAACAAATGGAAACATAACTTTTCAACTTGCCCCCGTGTGCATTAAACACGTGTCGAGAACGCCTGTTGCGACACATTGTAACATGTTGCCAAAATGATCGGAGAAGCAGGGTTTTGGAAGAAGCATTGATGCCAAGATATGTCTCTACGTTAGCGGCGACGGCGTTGTTGCTGAAAGGATAAGGAAACGACAAAAAAGTAGTTATGGAAATATTGCTGATTTTCATTGAATTAAAGTTATTATGTTAATTCGGCTGCCAATGGGTGGTAAAACATTGTTACTAGCGGTAAACTAGCTTAGAATTCCACAAACAGGTGTCCACCATCCTCGCTTGGGGTCTAGTAGTCTCACTCCTAGACCAATCTCAACACCCCTTACATTTTTTAAGCTGGTAAGAATAGAAGGTGTCGAG
Organism: Holothuria scabra; assembly: GCA_037179385.1. NCBI lineage: Eukaryota > Metazoa > Echinodermata > Holothuroidea > Aspidochirotida > Holothuriidae > Holothuria > Holothuria scabra. The sequence goes on from CM074197.1 coordinate 28,053,815, forward strand.
ATGGGAGCCATAAAACGAACTAGAAAGACAAACAGTGATGAAATTTCGACAATTTTTTTAGACTCTACCCATGCATAATGTGTTCAAGATTTTCTTTTTTAAATTTTTGGTAGAAGACTATTCCGACGAAGGAGACACACTTCCATGAGCTCTCGCGGGTTTACGGGTCCGGGTACGGGTTCTAGTTAACTGTATATGGGAATTCAGTTTATTTTTCTAACCCCAAACTCAACTGTTTTACTTCAATCACTGTATATGTCTAGCCGAAACTCAAAAGTTTTGCGGTATGTCCTTCACTGATTTGTCCTGCCTTTTATCAATGACGGTGGGGATAGAACAGAAAGTCCCGCTGATTGATTCCTATAATCACGTAAATGTCCCTCGGTTTATGACCTTTTTTGTTGGGGCTGGTTCTCGCCTTTACATTTTTCTTCCTGTTGATCTTAGACTGTGTTCTGCGTTTGTTAAATCTAAATCTACAGAAACTTTTATCTTGAACTTTTCAAATTTGTTCGTATTCCATTGTACTTTTTTTCATTGTACTGTCAACCGACCATATTTTGTGTTGTCTTGGCTTAGTGTAACTTTTATACACTGTTAAGAAAACCCCGCTTAAAATTACAGTAAAGAAAAAGTGGAATAAAATTTATAGAAAGATGTTTCATTCTCTCTAGGTCTTTCACGGATTTGAACATAGGAAAATTACAAGCTAGTGACTTCCAAGGGTTTCGTCTGAAAGTGTTGTAAGTTATAATGCATTAACGTTTTGTCAGTTAACATACCGCTATCAATTGTATATGTGAAGCTTTTTCCTATAATCATTGTTCTGATTCGTAATTTTTAACTGTAAGTTAGTAAGATGGAGTTTTACGGCCCAGTTTCCAACCTATTGGTTCATGTCGAGCCGGTGACGGCCTTTTTCCAGTTGTGGCTCACTCAGGCTGACTTGTTTTCCCCTACTCCATTGCTTATGCGGAGCATCGCACACAACGGCTTTGTTATGACGCGACCTGGGAATAGAACCCGGGCCTTCCGCGTGAGTTACCGTGAGATCCTGGATTTTTTATTTTTTTAACGAGCAGCTGGGATGGAACTCGTATAAATCAGAAAAACAGAAAATGGAATGACAACCTTGAAGTGATTATATCTAGTATGTAAATCTGAGAGGGCGTCCTTGTAAGTTTACGTATTCCTATAAAAAGTGTGTGGAAACGTTAAGGCGAAAACTAATATTTCGGCCCAAAAGTTTTTTCCCCTTAAGGGCGACTTTTCAACAACAACTTTCCCCCTGAGTTTCGAATGAAACACACACCCCCCCACACACATATATTTATATATGGATATATGTATAAATTGCGAGTTGCTTCATCTGTTATTTGAACAAAGGCCAAACCAACTTGGCTTCATGGCTCAGTGGTTAGAGCGTCCGCACTAGAGAGCGGGAGGTCCCGAGTTCGAATCCCGGTGGAGTCAACATTTGTTTTTTCACCTCAGCCAGATTTTCCAGCTTTACCAATTTGATATATATATATATATATATATATATATATATATATATATATATATATATATATATGTATGTATATATATATATATATTTATATATATATATATATATATATATATATATATATATATATATATCTATCAATTTTGAGTAACTACTCCTGGGTACAACAAACGTAATCTTCTTAATCTCTTTAGGCCCATTATGTCTAATTGTTATCTAATTGTAAATCTTTTGTGTTATGCTGTATTCCCTGTATTACTAAGTGCTGGGCTTGCTCGTAGTTCAGCTTGTTGACTTCCATTTTGTCGTTAACAACTGAGGAAGAGCGAGGTACCTTGAAATATATTGTTTTCTATGATTTACTGGATATGATGAAGGCGTTACCCTCTCTTTTTTTCATTATATTGGAAATCCAGTACGCGTACTTCAACATGTATATATATATATATATATATATATATATATATAAAAATATATATATATATATATATATATATATATATATATATATATTTATATATATATATATATATATATATATATATATATATATTATAAGTAAATAAGCAAATATCACTTGCCCGCATATCATGGGTGAGAGTGCCTCCAATACCAACATAATACAAATAAAGCAAATTAAGTACACTCTACTACATAAACTCGTTTAAAATGCCCAAATGTTTGTTCAGATCCCTGGTATGTGTTTTTAAGGATAAAATTAGTTTAATCTCCTCAGCTTTTCGTTGATCGTCGTCCCTAAAGTTGCCATTCCAGATGATTAGCTTTAGATTGTCTATTGTGTGTTCGGGAGAGGAAAAATGCTCTGCAACAAAAAATCCAGTTAGCCGCTGTAAGATGGTGTGTTTATGATTGTTGAAACGAAGACGGAATTTTGTCTTCGTTTCTCCTACATAGTTGCCTTCAGTGCATTTATTGCAAAAGAGTACATAGATAAAATTGACAGAATCACAGTTAAAGTTACCTGGATAAAGTTTGTATGAGGTGCCGGGGGGGGGGGGGGAGGGGGGTTATGAGGGATGGAGTACAGACATGCTTACATATTTGGCATCTTGGTTTGTTACATGGAGAGTTCCCTGTAGGGGTAAAAGGCCGAGGAATTTTGCTACTTACAAGAATCTTTCTAAGGTTAGGGGGCTGTCTGAAAGACAGGAGAGGTGCATTATTGAAAGCGCCCTCTAATTCGACGTAATTTTGGAGAATTCTCCACAGGGATCTAAAGTTCTGAAAAAGATCCCTCACAGTAGGATGGAAATTGGTAGTGAAGGGAATCCGTTCAAGAGGGGTGGCCGTTTTGTATTTCAAAAGTTCTTGCCTTGATACTTTGTTGGCTCTCTCCATATTCTTTCTAATGAATTTAAGAGGGTATCCCCTTAGCATGAGTTGCTTTGTTAGATCATTAAGTTTAATAATCAAATCATTACTGTCAGAACAAATTCTTTTGTAATTCTTTTGTTTTTCATTTACTGCCAGACTCTTCGTTACAAAAGAATTTGTTCTGAAAGAGGTTTGTGGGTGGGAAGCCCGAACTAAATGGTTGGCTAAATTTTTCTCAACTCCCACCCACAAACCTCTTTCAACGACACTGCTGGTACCTTTCCATGTAACCGTCCGAGGTGTAATACATGCCCAGTTGTTGGCAAACACGACCTCGTCAAAAGTTCAGGCCCCAACGGCAATAGCTTCATTGTTCATAAAAGATTCTCCTGTATTTCCTCTAATGTAGTTTATATTTTAGCTTGTGGGAGATGTAACTCGTTGTATGTGGGAGAGACCAAGCGACGCCTCGCGGATCGAGTCACCGAGCACCTTAGGTCCATCAAACAGAATCTCCATGGATACCCGGTGACTGCACATTTTAATCCCCCTTCACCTTGTTCAATACAGCATTTAACCGTTACGGCAGCTGTAATGTGCTGAAAACCGACTTATCATGAGGCTAGGTACTCTCGCTCCACACGGCCGTAACGTTAGAATTGACCTTTTGTAATATTCACCCCTTTTTGAGCTAGCTTTTACTCCTTTTACACTTACCCGTTCGTGCTCGTTTTTTACTGTGTAGGCCTAATGATTTTTTTTCCGGACCTAGTTTTTGTCTACTTTTTTCCTTTTTTTTCCGACCATGTTCGATTTTTACGTGCACTTTTTCATCCAGGACGCCCCCCTTTTTATTTTGATTTGTGTTTCATCCTTATATATATATATATATTTATATACATATACATAAAAACTTGCCCGAAGGTCTACTTGAGATGCATTTTTTTAATATTTGCCATTGCTCTTTTAGAACACTCAACAACAATATCATCTCGCAGATTGGGCCGAATGCATTCCCACCAACGCTTGAAAGACTGTGAGTAGTCCAATAAAAAGAGATTTTTGAAATCTCTTTCGAAAGCAACACTTTCCAAAATAAATATTGTAATCAACCCATTTTTTAAATGTCCGTTAATTGTAAACTTCTCTTGAGGCCTACTATAAGAACAAGAGCACTTTCTTTGTTATTACTTATTTTCTTCTAGGTTTCTAAGCAACAATATGATCTCTCAGATTAAACCGAAGACATTCCCGAAAACGCTGAATTGGTTGTGAGTAGTCTAATAAGATTAAAGAATGTCGTTTCCCAGTGAAAATTGTTACACGAATTTGAAAAGGGATATTACTTTCAAAAGAAGCAATCAATAATCTAAGGACACTGAGACAAACTTCTGTTTGTACTGAAAACCGATTACTATTACAGTAGGTCCCATCCTTTAAAGTCTGCGATATGACCTGGACTGATCCTCTTATCACTCTATAACGCGGTCTTAAGAATTCACATCACGTGTGACAAAATTTTCATCATTATTTATTACATGAAAGAAAAGTTAAGGTTAATGAAATCATATTTTGCGTCACAGACCCCTCTTGGACTGTATTAGAATAAAGTAATCACTATGTTAGTGTAAGTGCAGAATGTGATATCCTAAGGTAATTTCCAAATTCAGACAGTTATCTGTACTTCTGTACTGTACAATACTTAGGAATAATAAGAGTTTGACGAGAAACAAGATTGCAAAGCAAATGACAAAAACCTGAACAATCAATTATTGCGGAACAGGATACTGATACGATTGAAACTGTAATTGACTCTTTATATTGATACTTAACAAGGTATAAAAATTCTTTTTCCAGTATCTGCCTCAATCTGAAGTATTGAAATATTTGAAAAGTGAATGTTTAATAAGCAGCTTCAGCTACCAAAAAACAATCCAAACGTTGTTGCTTTGACTAAATCAGGTCATACAATCGGCGACAATAAAAGTATAATTGTAATGGTTGGTCTCAGTTAATAAGTGCAATATAATCATTAAAAGATAATTACTTCCAAAGGATGGGGCGGTATTTGATGGTTCGTAGGAGACAAGATATGTTATGAACTGCGTCATTGATCAGGCTTATGACGTATGGGTGTTGATGAAAAGATAACAATTACAATGTAGACTCAAGGTAAGTGTGGATAAGGGTTCACGTCGGTAAAAAACAGGTAAAAGCCTTTCTTTAAAAAAAATAATAGTATTGAATCACATCGGGTCATTTTCAAGCACAATAAATCATGTAATCGCATAAATATTGCATAATAGCTTCCTAATAGATTACTATCGGAACATCACGTCAATTGAAAATCATACCTTTGGTCTTCAAATGAACCATGGTTCATTGATCATTGAATGTAAAAATCTTTTGAGACCTACTTGAAGAGCATTCTGTTAATATTTGAAATAATGATTCCTCTTTTAGAACACTCAACAACAATATGATCTCGCAGATTTGGCCGAATGCATTCCCACCAACGCTTGAAAGACTGTGAGTAATCCAATAAAAACAGGTTTTTGAAATCTTTTAAGAAAGCAACACTTATCAATATAAATATCGTAATCAACCCCCATTTTTTAAATGTCCGTTAATTGTAAACTTATCTTGAGGCCTACTTTAAGAGCACTTTCTTTGTTATTACTTATTTTCTTTTAGGTTTCTAAGCAACAATATGATCGCTCAGATAAAACCGAAGACATTCCCGACAACGCTGAATTGGTTGTGAGTAGTCTAATAAAATAAAAGAATGTCGTTTCCCAGTGAAAAATGTTATAAGAATGTGAAAAGGGTTATTACTTTCAAACTTAACAACCAATAATCTAAGGATATTGAGACAAATTTCTGTTGACGGGTTTTGTCTCAATTTCGAATTTCCTGATTATAAGTAGCTTTTTAAAATCCAGGTTTAACAAATGAGAGACCAATGAAATATATCAAGATCAGACGATGAATAAGGTCTCTTTTAGTTCCCGTTAATCTGTAACCCTTCTGTCCTGTATCACTCTTAGTGGTAACAAATATCTATGAGAACAAGGCGTCAGCCTATTATAAACACAAAACGTCAAAATGCAAGTAGGCGTAGAAAGTGTTCTCTTAACAAGTGTTTCAGGCAATTTTAGGAATCACAGTAGGCAAAAATAAATATTTCAACAAGCTGCTAAAAATGAATGGGACATTTTAGCTAATTGTACCTAAGGTATAGGCGCTTTCAAGGGTGAAGTTGGTCAGTCTCTGAAATTGCGACCTTCAAGCCATTTTACAACCCACCTTGCTCAGTCTATTGAGCAAACAGTTTTTAAGGCGTCAAAACCGTTTTTACTTTATTGATCTCAAGACACCTGAACAGGAAGTTCTCTGATAGATTATGGATTAAGAGTGGCCAACTTGAGATGGCTAAAACTTGCCTTTCGTTTCCAGCGTCTTGACCAACCCAAAGTTTCTCACATTGAGTATAGTGTCGCTTAGTGGGATTTTTTTCAAAAGTTGAAAAGAATACTCAGTTGTACTAATCTGCTGGCGTTAATCACTTAGTTTGTTTGGGAGAGTATCGATATAACATAAATAATATGTTCATATCATGATTAAACATTCATTCCTACATATGAAGCATACTCTAAGTTCTCTGCCTGATTACATTTTCTTGCTTAAAGCGGCTCCTTAAGTTGGCTCATGAAATTCCACAAGTTTTTCCAAACCTACATAGTTTTCTTCACATGACAAATGGCAAAGTTTATACATTCTTCAATTGCTACATACAAATTATGTTTTATGAGCCTGTACTTAACTTTTTAATTCCGTTTCTAATACTTCGTGACCACAACCATTTTCAAATTATGCACAAAACCTTTATAAATCAGGACAGCACAAAATTGGAAATTTTATATTTTCCGTATCTATTGGATATGAAACTTTACCCATAATGCTAACTATAAGCATGTTCATGTAGCCGCGACCCTTTAACGCTTTCAAGTTATCGATATCATCTTAATGAGTCCGGGGGGGGGGGGGTGAATAATTATAGCTTGATACAGTTAAATCTCATATATGACTAATGGATTGACAGTATCAGATATATCAAGTACTCAAAAATACATAACGGTTAGGGTTGGCTGGCAGATCCATCAGGTATGTGTCAATTAGCGGTAATATTTCTTCAAGCGGTGCAGTGGACACAATGCAAGCTTGTATCTTTCGAGGGTACATGCTGTCACTTTTCTTCTTGGGGATACAACATAGATATCCCCAGTAGATCAAAGGCGGTGTGGGGTGTAACTGGCATCTTAGTTTGTTACATGATCTGTGCCCTCAAATGGTCTATGCTTTCATTGTGTTCACACCGCGTGAGGAGCAATTAACACATGCTTGACTGGCCTGTTAGCTAACCTCAAATTTTACGCAACTTTGTGTGTATTTTAATATATTTGTTACCGGCAATCAGTTAACAAGATGTGAAACCTGACTATATCAAGTGTATATGTAGTGTGCTTAATTTCCTCCCTGAGGTGATAAGATGTAATCAGGCAGAGAAGCTCGATGTGGGAAAAAGAAAGATCATGTTGCAAGGTTGGATTCCAGTAACGCCTCACAGGACATTTCTCTTATGGTATGCCTATGTTTACTTCTGAAGTTAGTTAGGTGGAGTTTTACCGCTCAGTTTGTAACCAATTGGTTTAAGTCGGGCCGGCTACTTCGTTTTCCTGGTTTGGCTGACTGGACTGTTTTCCTACCCAAGTGCTTATACTGAGAACCGATTACTATGACAGTAGGTCCCATCCCTTAAAGTCTGCGATATGACCTGGACTGATCTTCTTATCACTCGATAACGCAGTCTTAAGAAGCATATTCACATCACGTCCGACAAAATTTTCATCATTATTTATAACATTAAAGAAAAGTTAAGGTTAAACAGAAATCATATCTTGCGTCACAGACCCCTCTTGGACTGTACTAAAATGAAGTAATCACTATGTTAGTGGAAGTGCAGAATATGATATCCTATGGTAATTTCGAAATTCAGACAGTTATCTGTACCACCCATCTTTTACTTACAATACTTAGGAAAAATAAGAGTTTGACGAGAAACAAGTTAATACTTTGAAGTTGTATTAACTTCTTGTATTACCTTTCTGTTTCTTCCTTAGCATATGAAAAGTGAATGTTTCATATGCAGCTAACAAAAAACAATTCAAACGTTGTTACTTTGACTAAATCAGTTCATACAGTCGGCGACAATAAAAATATAATTGTAATGGTTGGTCTCAGTTAATAAGTGCAATATAATCATTTAAAGATAATTACTTCAAAGTATGGGGCGGTATTTGATAGTTCGTAGGAGACAAGATATGTTCTGAACTGCGTCATTGATCAGGCTTATGACGTATGGGTGTTGATGAAAAGACAACAATTACAATGTAATTAAGGTAAGTGTGGATAAGGGTTCGCGTCGGCAAAAAAAGGTAAAAACCTTTCTTTAAAAAATATATCATATTATTGAATCACATCGGGTCATTTTCAAGCAAAATAAATCATGTAATCGCATGAATTAGTATCCCTAAAGTAGGTTAAATCTGTGATAAAAATTAAAATAAGCTGATTTCACTTGAGTCTGATGGGTGTGGGGGTCAATATTTACCAAACAAAAGTGAGCTTGGGTGGGTAGTGGGGTAAGTTCATTTTGGGGGTCAAAGGTTATTGACCTCAAATATTTTAAATAGGGTATTTCGTGTTTGGTCTCAAATGAAAGGAAAGTTAATTTTATACTTCATTTGTGACCGTATTTTACAATGTTATGCTCACACAGAAAGTTACACATTGATTATGATGTAGCCCTAATATGACACTTTAAAGGCGACCAATGAGGAAGGAGCAGAGTTACACAGGGCGAAAGTTTAGTTTTGGAGCCTGGTCGGAAATTAGTGCACAAGAGATTCCAAAGACAGGGTTAGCAGAGCTACCATACACTTTTAGTGTAGCCAGTGAACATTATTAGCGGATATTCACTAACACATTACGAGGTACACTGTAATAAAGGTTTGCAGAATTAAAGAGGGAAAGAGAACCATAAGGTAAAAATACACATTAAATTGGATGTAAAATAAAAATAGCAAAGTAAAATAAAGGGAAAAAGGTGATAAAAAAACTTAACAATAAAAATGATATACATAGACCTAAGAAAAAAAAAACAGGAAAAAAATTAAAAACAAAACTAAACAGTAAGAAAAAACCCAATCTGCAGTTAGCTGCAACAAATTTTAAGAGGGCAAACTGCTGGAACCATGCCTATGTGCCGCTAAGTTGTTCCTTAAATTTTTTGCTTTGGTAAGAGAAGGGACGTTTTAGGTAAGGGCCGGTGTCGTGAGAAAAAAATAGGTCAAGTATCTTAATACTTTTGGGAATACGAAAAGACCGCACTACGTTTTTGTGTATTGCTAAGTAAGGTGTTTTTAGAGAAATCTAACAAGTAAAGGGTCTTCTGAAAGACCTCATCTTTCAATGATGGTGGTATCCTTAATGATCTCAGTTTTGTGTGAACGAGATATATAATCATAATGAAGCCTCAGAACTCCGTCAGAAGGAAAAGGTGATTATTGAAGCCATTTGCAACCTTTTGAGGTTAAAGAAAAAGAAGAAGAAGAATCGGCGTGCAGGGTTTACTTATTTCCAAGCTTCATTTGTACCCTGTTGGAGGAGTGTGTAAGGCAGCAATGTTAGGTTGCAAGGCGGCAATGTTATGAGGCGACCAAGATGGATGGCGCTGTTGTAAGACCAGAAAGTTTAACTTACAAGCTCTGCCTTGAGAAACCTGCTCATAAATCGCGGGCTTTGCGCCCCCGCTACAAATAGTTCATCCGTGATTTTTCTACTTTTCCTATTTTTAAAATAGTTCATTTTTAATGATAGGTATCAACTTGCAATTGGATGTTTCTGATATGTGATCAGAAATCCCTTTCCTGGGGTGTAGCGTAGATACCTTGTGGTGTAGGGGAGTATTTACTCCGTAGTAGGTCGGGAGGGCTAAAGATTCACATTCTGCTTTTTGAAACTAGTTACTTGCAATGTGCCATTTATTCATTGAATATTTTATATAATTTTACAGTATACTCAAAATGATACAATGTGCCTATATCAGTAACGTACTAATGATACTACAGTTGAATGGCTTGAAGTTACATGCTAAACAGTGCTAATGTCTTTCATTTAAACCTGACATTTTACAAAAGCATCAAATGACAAAATAAATGCCACTTACTGGATTTAAAATTAAATTTCCTTTCAGTTAACACCAAACACAATATACTTAAATTAATATTTGAGGTCAATGACCTTTGACCCCCCAAATGCACTTTCCCCATCCGCCACCTAAGCTCACTTTCGTTTTGGTAAATTTTGACCCCTAAACCTACTTAAATCAGATGAAATCAGCTTCTTTTAAATTTTTTAACAGATTGGCTTAAAATTGGTCTAACTTAGGATTAGTAAATATTGCGTAATAGCACCAACCCTGACAACTATCGGAACATCACGTCAATTGAAAATCATACCTTTGGTCTTCAAATGAACCATGATGCACTGATCATTGAATGTAAAAATCTTTTTAGACCTCCTTGAAGAGCATTCTGTTAATATTTGATTCCCCTTTTAGAACATTGAACAACAATAAGATCTCGCAGATTGGGCCGAATGCATTCCCACCAACGCTTGAAAGACTGTGAGTAGTCCAATAAAAACATATTTTTAAAACCAGTTAAGAAAGCAACACTTATCAATATAAATATCTTAGACCAACCCAAAACGTGTAAAATATCTTTGGGTGAGTTCATTTTGACGATTGAAGAGAAAACTCAATCACTGGTTGCTTTCATCACTTAGTTTGTGTGTAAGATGGCCGATATGTAAACGTTATGCAATGTAACACATCGCAACATAAAACCCCACGGAACCGTGTAAAGGACTAAAGTCGCCGACTGAAAATTCAAGGCCGTTCACACCGGTATCTAACCTAACATGATTTCACCTGTAAATTTGGTTGGAATAGTTGACTGAAGTTTTAAGACTTATATATTGCCAATGGTCCATTGATAAATAAACTTCGATTGTAAAAACTGAAACAGCCGCGAATGTTTGAAATAATATAATTAACCATGGTTATACCTGTGTGTAGACTTATCAAGGGGTGGATTTACAGGATATTTCTAAAAGGGAACTGCAACCCCAAATCCCCTTCACCTTCGACGCGTTACCCAAAGAATGACAATCTTAAAGCGGCTCATTGAGTTGGTTCATGAAATTCAACAAATTTTTTCAAACATGTTAAGTTTACTCCACATACCAATGACAAATGTTCAATCTTAGACAATCCCCACATCCTCCATGCAAATAACTTTTATGAGTGAGTATTTAACGCGGTTCAAGTCGGTTTTCAAAAATTCGTGACCAGACACTTTTTCAAATTATGTACAAAACCGTTACAAGTCAGGACACTAGAAATTCCAAACTTTTAACCTTTTCTGTGACTTTTGCACTTGAAACTTGACTTGTTATGCTAACTATAAGCATTGTCATCTGGTAGTGACCCTTTAAGACTCTCTTTAAGTTACCGATATCAACTGAATGAGCCCCTTTAAAGTCCAAATATTTAGTTGACTCTGGAAGAAAAATAATGGATTTTGGTTGGAGAGAAATTGAAAATAATTGGTTGCTATCCTATTAAGGAGTCAAATAGTAAGGGTTGGTATGGAATAATCTTCTCCCCTCTATGTCCACGTCAGTTTCAATAATACAACTAAATTACTCATAGCAAATCCTAAGTCAGGGAGGCGTTACTTTGTCAAGGTAATACCTCCCTGTAAAAAAATGTGATGGGCCCCTTCCTTGTGCAGACAAAAACCTAGGTTATTGTTAAAGATAAGGCTTGTTTCCAGGTGGTGGGCATATAAGGCCGCAATACAAGTTGCCATAATGTGTAATCAGAACACGATGTGTATGTTTTATTATGTGAGTTGCACCTCATTTTATCAGTTAAGTTCCAAGACTGGAAAACATAGTGTGTTTAACCTTTCCTATATAGCATGTCTGAAACAGCTGTAACAGAAATGAAAATGAAGGCGAGTGTCCAGTGCCCATAGCGCGTGAAAAGTGTTTTTCACTTTATAAAATAAGTGGAAAAACAACATCAAATACTCTTGGGAATCATGACATTGCCTTGTTTGATCGATTTTTCATTAAAGCTGATAAGGTGGGCAGTAGCTGGAACTAGGGCATAGGTTCACGTTCCCTCGCCTCTCCCTCTCGGCTAAGCAGAAGACTGCTAAGGGCCTTTTGTCAGTTTAACTGAAGGTATGAGAGGAATTACTTTGACAAGAATTTGGCAGGGACTTAAGGGAAAAAATAACTTTGTAACATGTATTCCAACGTGGCCGCTTGGAAGTATTATTACGTTACATGAAAAGCCTCTATATACGATTAACTCATCTCTACCAAAATCATTCGATGGAAATGGGATAAACAAGGGCATATTTTTAACAAGGAATTAGAAAATGGTTGTATCAATGAAACAGTCTACTTACATATGATAGTAAGGAAAGAAGGTTGTGGTGTTTGGTGGCTTGTGCAAAGCCAATCATGTTCTGAAGGGCGTTAGAAATCAGGCTTACGGAAACGGGAATTAGGTAATAAAGATGGCAAATAGGAAAGGGACTCAAGGAATGTATGCATAGAGAACACTCACTTCGGCAAAGGTACTTGTCAAGGCCTTTCGTTTTTTGGAAACGTTGTCTAAAAGAAAAGACATTTTTTTTTAGTGAACCACAATGGGCCATTTTCAAACAAAGAAAACCATGCACCAGCACAAAAGCACCCATCGACGACTTTCAGACATGTTGTCAACTAAAATTCACACTATTGATCTTTAAATGAATAATGATGCATTGACCGTTAAATGTTAACTTCTCTGGGAGCCTTCCTGAACAGCATTTTCTTAATGTTTGTTTCATTTTCTGTTAGATTTTTAAGCAATAATATGATCTCCCACATCGAGCCGAATACATTCCCGCAAACGCTTAATCGACTGTGAGTAATACAATAAAAACAATGCACGTCGTTTTTAAATCAAAATTGCAAGAAATGTTTAAAATGTACCTTAAGTCAAAAAATTCAAAAATACATATTAAACAACATGAAAAATGAATTTAAACAATTTAAACAGTCAGACGCCCGTCTTCGTAGGACATTCTTGAGCCGAGATAAAAAAATATTGATTAAACAAATTAGTCCAGTTCGCAAAATTTTGTGACTTTCTTGTTGTACAACTCGCATTAACTGGTTCGTTTCCCTTTAAAAATAAAAATGTTTTTATGACCTTGAACATTTCCTGTTTGCTTGCATAGCATGTTGAACAGAGAGGGCTTCATTAATTACATTAGAGTAAGAGTGATATCACAACTTGGTACAAGGTGTAGTAATATTTCTGTAAAACAAAGAAATATAAACATTGTAATTTGAGTAGTACAACAATGACATCACAAATTATTGCGCAATGTTCCATTTTTTGAGTGACTAACTTCAAAATTTTTTTTTATCTGGATTCAATAATGTCCTACGAAGATGAGATTTGGGCTGTAAGAATTCATCTTTCACACTGTTTAATTTAAACTTATCATTTTTTTTTTTTGACTTAAGGTTCACTTTAAAAGAAGTACTTACAAAGTGACCAATCGATTATCTAAGGACATTGAGGCAAACTATTGTTGACTGTTTTTGTTCAAACAGGATTCCTGAATATTAAGTGTACAATAAAATTTAATTTGAAGGATTTGCAATGAAAGCTTAACTTGAACATTTATTAGTTACAAATGACGATCAGTGAAACATATCAAATTAGAGGATGACTAGTCATTCTTTTTTGTTCCCGTGACAAAGTCCCCCTCCGTCCTGTATCACTCTAAAAATTGTAGAAAATATCTATATGAAGATATATATCAGCTTTTAAAGCCATCTTGTGTCAGGGGTGGCGGCAGCGGGGGGGGGGGCATGCCCTCCCCCGTCGGGAAACACTGGCCTCCCCGTCGGGGAAGGTCGGTGGTTTCGTCGGGGAGGCCTAAAAATTAAAAAAAATATAAAAAAATCGCAAGGACTGAAATTACTGGATGGGTGACCTTGAACTTTTTTTTTCTGTTATAACACTGTTTTAATACATATCGGAATCGATTTTCAATTACTTCTCATAGCTCATAGTTCATAGCTCTGTTAAAACTCATTACATGTACCTTGTCCCATCTTAAATCTGTGCGCGCACGGTCACCCATAACCAAGACTTGTGTTAGGGACCTGAAAACTCCACGTGCAGAGGTAACCAAGGGCGGCACCAGCGGGGAACCAGAGATCATGCCCCGTCGGGGAAGGCTGCCCTTCCCGTCGTTGAGAAGATCCAGTTTCGTCGGGGAGCCTTCATCTATAGGCCCACGATAAAAGATGTAAACCCGATAAACGTTAGTCCCAGGACGATCTTGATTTTGCTTTACTAGTTTTTTCTTACAAACCGGACGAGAAGTTGTTCAGGTGCATGCAGTGCCCAATGGTTTGTCATCTGTCCTGCCCCGACAGCCGAATTCGAGCAGCGGTAATGACAATCGGCCAGGCCGTTTTTAGTTATACATAATGATGAACAGAAGTGTGAAAATGTCTCCTGATAAGTCTGACTGAAAATTCATTTGAAGCCACCTTGTTGTTACGTGACATATTTTCAAAGACGTCGGACGTAAAATCATTTATTGTCGGGAGTTCGGATAGTCACATAGAAAATTACATAAATTTAGTGGACCTTGCAATTGAATAGGAGTATCAATAGAGTCAAAAAATTGGTGGGGTTTTTAATTCAGTTGCATAGTTTTCCCCCGAGAAAGACCATTTCATTTAATTGAAGTGGTACCTTTTATCTGGTTATTTTCTGATTACATAGAAAGCTGGGTTTTTTCCAATTAAAGTGAAACTTTTATAAAAAACGACTGCTTCATTTCTAGTTGCAAGTGGAAAATGCCATTTCCGGCTGTCTGGGGTTTTCAATTTTTCAAAAGTTTCTGTCCACTTCTAGTTAGTTTTTCGGACAGGATTTGTCAGACAAAATAGTCTTTTCTCCCTCCTACCAAATTGAAACACTCCCGTACGAATATGTCAATATTCAAAAGATAAAACTTGAAAAGCCAAACTTTTTCCGCGAGGAAAATTCTGAGGGTCTTACTCTCAATGATGTTATTCAGAAACCCCAACAAAACTACAAATCACCCTACTTGATTTTTCTCATAAGAGGGTCAGATTCTTCCATAAACCACCAAAATCCGTCATAAAATTATAGTTCCACCAATGTTACCTTCAGATTCTCTAATATTTGTTAAAAATGACAAACTTTTTCATTTTCGATGGATACTCCGTACAATAAAACACCCAAGCCAACGCTCTTCATCACTCCGACAATTGCCCTTGACAGGCATTTCACTGAATAGAAAGCTCAAAATTTTCATTGTTACCTCGCCCAAAAAACAAATTGTTTCATAACATTCTAAAATTTCTCCAATATGATAAGCTGTTAATTTTCAAATCTTCGTTCAAAAAAGCGAAAAATTTTTCGGGCACATCTCCAGTTTCGTCTGAAAGCCTTAGTACCTAGGCCTAGTACGATAAAATGCGTAACCCCCAAAAATTCCAGCTTTCCCTTATGTAACGTTTTTTATTTTGCCCATATGAAGAACAGATTCTTCAATAAACACCCCAACTTTTTAATGGTCCTTACAAAAGCAAAATTTTGTTTAAAAACTTCTTCTTCTAAACAAACTCCAGATTCTTAAATATTTGTTGAAAAAAGCCAAAAATTTCGGCGCGCTACGCGCGCTTCAGATTCTACCAAGTCACGTCCCACTGGGTCTACCTCATCGCCTTTGTCGGGGACTCGAAGTGCTGGCCCCCCGTCGGGGAGCTTGGCCCCCCTGTCGGGCAAATCCTGACGCCACCCCTGCCTTGTGTGTTCGTCCAAAGAAATACATTAAAATGACATGACCAAAAATTAGCTTTATTGTTTAGTCACGCCATCTGAACACTGAAGGTATTCAAGAACATCGCATAAATATCGTTCCGACATTGACCCGCCTTTTTTTTTACTATAATAATGCAAAGGATGAAATGAAGTTGTTCACTCTGCTGTTTTCATTCACGTTAACTTGACCCTTAGCTGAACAAGTCAATTGAAGGAAAAACAAATGAATATTCAGTACAAGAGTCAAAAATATTGTTTAGGTTTACAACGCTGACTCATCATGCGGATGTGTGCACATGCTTGTTCAGGTTGCTGTATCAACGTCACGTTTCAGCTTACTAAGTGTATCATGCGTCCAGGACATGCATATTGCAATGTGCAACGTACTGATTCCGACTGGTCGGCCAATTTCTGGAAATATGGAAGCAACTACCTCGCGAAAACAGTCTGATAAAAGAACGAAGAGGCTAAACACTTCACAAGGAAAAGGAAAAAATGTCACTAGCAGAGGAAGTACAATAAAAAATTGCTTATGATAGGCTAAGAACAACCACGAGTGATGGCAAAGTACCCCTGACCATGCCTAGGCTATCGCTACCTTATGCCCAACTTCGGCTGACTGTTCAAGGGTAGGACGAAAGACGTAACATTTAGACATAGCTAACACGCGCTATTCAGTAGTCTAATTGCAGTATTTTAGTGAATACCTGATCGAAGTAAGTGCTAAATATTTATTTAATTAACAATAATTGCTTTTCACGCAATGTGGACACAATGTAAGCATGTATTGCTCGAGGACACATATATTATAAGTTTGGTTACCAATAACACTCTAAGGGTATTTGATCTCGTTGGGTGCCTATGTTTGCTTCTTAATTTAGTTAGGTGGAGTTTTGCTGCTCACTTTCTTACCAATTGGTGTAAGTCTGGCCGGCTACGACCTTTTACCTTACTGGTCGGCATTTCTGCGATTGCTTATGCTGAGTACCAAATAGGCTCCATTTTTACTCTTCGATATGACATGACTAGGAGTCGAATACCACACCTCCCGACTGCAAACCAGACGTATTAACCACTTGACCATGCAGTCTTTAAAAACAAATTCACGGCAAGTGTGACCAAATTTTCATCATTATATACAACACTGAAGAGAAGTGAAGGCTTACAGAAATCATACCTTGCGTTACACACACCTCTTGGAATTAACTACAATACTGAAATCATTGTGTTAGTGGAAGCGCATAACACGATATTCCAAGTAAGGTTTTAAACAGGACTTAAGCCACATGTCTTCATCACCCATCTTTTACCTACGAACTGTTGAAGGGGCAAAGTAAGTTTATAAGAAACAGCCCTAACGGTGGAAACTCCATTTCAGAAGATCGCAAAGCAAATGGCAAACAAGTAAACAATTTTTCATAATTTCGGAACAGAATAATACTACAATTGCAGATTATCATTGCCTTTTTAAGCCCAAACTGAACAAAGTGTAGAAGTTCACTCTACAGAACAACAGAGAATGTCTATTTGCCCAAAGCTGAAGTACATTCTTCCATCCTTCCTCTTTCTTCTTTTGCATTTTAAAAGCATATGTTTAACAGAGCTGCAAGATGAACTTCCAAAACGTTGATATTGCCTTCTTTCTTTTGTAGTTAGGGCCTAAGTATCTTCATACAAAACAAACGCCTATCCCCAAAAGAAAAGAATCTTCAGAAAAGGGAGAGTTTTTCATTAAATCGGTTTGGGACTTTTCTGAAAAATATCTATAAAAAAAACTATTACCTGGTGTCTATGTGACCAAGACATAGTTATCCCTACCCTCAATCTATCGGCTGGAAAGGGATAAATCGGGACATATATTTGGCAACGACAAAAAATAAAAATTGTTTGTCTCAATAAATTATTTAAATATACGTTCAAGTAATAAATAGAAAAGGAGAGACCGGATTCAATCGATGGTTCTCACGAAAGTAGCCTTGTTTTGAACGGCGTTGGAGGGGGGTTTTTGTTCCGGCGTGCGGAAGCGGGAATTTGAGGGAAAAGATGACAATTAGGAAAAAAACTCAAGGGAACCCTGGATAAAGGCTTCCTCCTTCAAAAGTGCAGGTCAAAACCTAAAGTTTCTTGGAAAATTCTGTTGAAAAACGTATTATATTTTGAACCAAATGCCGCCATTTTCAAGCCAAATAGATCATGCAACACAATAAACATTGCCTAAGAGCCCCAAGTGACAACTGTCGGAACATCACCTCAATTGAAAACCATACATTTGGCCTTCCAGTGAACCATGGTTGATTGACAGTTGATCGTAAAAGTCTTTAGAGACCCACTTGAAGAGCATTTTGTCATTAACTATCGTTCCTCTTTTAGAACATTAAACAACAACACCATCTCGCAGACTGCCGAATGCATTCCAACGGCCGCTTGAAAGACTGTGAATACAAAAATATTACGACCATTTCAGAAAGCACCAGAATATAAATATCTTAAACAACTAAAAAGCGTGTGAAATATCGTTGGGTGACACTATTTAAAAGGTTGAAACGAAAACTCATTGGCACTTGTATCTTTCATTACTATGTGTGAAGGACATCGATGTGGCATAAAGTGAGCTCTTGTGAAAAAGTTTCCATCACCTTTTTATAACATTCGAAGAAAAGTGATGGTGTTGGACAAATCACATCTTGGGTCAATAACTTCTGTGTGAATGTACAAGAACACCTGATTCATTGTGTTAGTTGAATCGCAGAATACTACGGAAGCGTAGAAGGGCCACTCAAAAGAAAAAAGAACTGTCTCGGCAAAGTGACAATTTTCGTAAAATTGACATTTTGACGACTTAATGGACTCCTTAAAAAGGCAAAATTCGGAAAATTGTCATTTTGGCAAGATAAAATATCTCGTCAAAATGGCAAAATTAGGAAAATTTATATTTTGCCGACCAAACAACATCTCGTCAAAATGACAAAGTTCCCCAAATTTTTATTTTGCCGAGTAAGAACATGTTGTCAAAATGGCGAAATTCCGAAATTGTCCTTTTGCCGAAATAGAACATCTCGTCAGAATGGCAAAATTCATTAAAACTGTCATTTTGCCGAGTCACAACATATTGTCAAAATGGCAAAATTCCGAAAATTGTCATTTTTCCGAGTTACTACATCTCGTCAACATGGCAAAATTTGGAATTTTGTCAATTTGCCGAGTTAGAACATCTCGTCGAAATGGCAAAATTCGGAAAATATGACATTTTGCCCAGAAAAAACATCTAGTCAAAACGGCAAAATTTGGAAGATTGCCATTTCGCCTAATTAGAACCTTCAGGGCTCAATTGTATGGAAACGTTAAGGTGCCATCAAATTACGAACTTAGTCATCGCATTATCTTAACATTTTGCAACAAAATAATGAAATGAGTCTTATTATCTTAACATTTTGCATATAAATGATAAAATGCAAACGTACAATATTTCAACAGTTCAACATTTTTGCACTGAATTACTCACATATTGCAAGTAATAAATTTAGCATATTGTCAATTGGCAGAAAAATGACGAATTACGAATCTTCTTTTAATTCCTATTGCCACATTTTAAAGGCATATTCTGGAGACAAAATTCGTGAAATTCAAAATAAGGAGAAAAATTTTCACTTTCAGAAGGTAAAAATGGCATCTCCATAGCTTATACCGTTTGGATGATACAAATTTTTTAAAGTATTGCCAATTTTTCTTGGGATTTGATGCATCATGGGAAATCTGTGATGTCATCGTGGCACATTAATTTTACATTGCATTCAATTTATTTATAATTATGATACCGCTGCAGGCAATATTATGCAATATTGTTGGTTGTACTCAATTTATGGTGAAGGGTAATGCTAGATCTACAGGAAAAGATATTCAAATATTCCAGCAGTATCAAATTTCAAGGACAAACAGGATGTTCAATTACAAAGAAAAACAAAAGGAATTTGAAGCAATGTGCCCACATTACATAACTTTTTGTGGCTTTGTTGAAAAGCAGAGGTTTTTCAGCAAAAATAACCAATCTTTAAAGTGAGATATCTTGAGTTAGGGAAAAAGTATTATGGTAGGGTTTGAGGGCATGGTGTGGAATATTTTTGTTTTCCTTACAAAACAGAGGAAAAATCCACAAGAACATGCCTTTAAAGGGGTAGAATAAAGCGCGCCGTCATTAAAACTAATACACATGTTTTCATAACGAAACATTTCTGTTTATCTGTTTGAGGCAATCGGACCTCTTGAGGCAGGAAGCGGGGATAAAACTTTCAAACTTCAGAGAGCCCCTGAAATTCGAATTTGGGGTGGGGGCAATCTCTTTCTTTCATTTTACTGTCCGAACAATTTTACCTTTTACTTTTTCCGGGGGCACTTTGCCCCTTCCCCTCTTGCAATGCTTCTAGTGTGATATGTGTACAAGGTGTAGCAACATATGAGACCCTACAATTAAATCACTTCCTTTCTGTTCACTGCTACGTTCTCAAAAGGACCCATATAATAGCTTTTTTTTCGTTGTTATTGGTACGTTAATATCAGGAAAGTCTAAACGCCCTTAAAAATGGACACAACAGCTAAGTTTGTCATAATTTCTACCTGAATGCTATACAAGTCCGGGCTTGGTTTAAGACAAAAGCAACAACTGGGATTTAATTACCCTTATAGAAGCAGGGTATCTGAACCAGTGTTTAAGTCGAGACCAGCATATCCAAGACCGAGCCCAAATCGTGTCGAGACCGAGACCAGGGCAGAATTCGAGACCGAGACCGACAAAGTCCAAGACCGAGACTGAGACCGAATGTACATATTGCATTGAAAAATGAACTGTCCAAAATTTTGAATACTTTTTAGCATAATTTTATTACCTAATGATTCCACGGTTTACATATTTCTTCTTCTTGTTCGTAAAGCGCCTTCACTCATGATTGTACTATAAACTCACCAAATTGGGGAAAGAACATAACTATGATAAAAAAAATTGGTATACATGAGTAATTCATTATTTTTCTGCAAAACGAGGAATAGGTAACATTCGTTGAATGTGTAATTCATCAATTTTCTGTGAAATTTTGAAACGTTGATATATTGTAAATTTGCATTTCATCATTTTCTGCAAAATGCTAGGAAAATAAGTAAACACTTCATCATTTTGTGACTAAGTTCTTAACTTGATGGCACCTTAATGCTTCCATAGAATTTCGCCGTTTAAACATGATGATCTAACTCGGCAAGATGGCAATTTTCTAAATTTTGCCATTTTGACGAAAAGTTCTAACCCGGCAAAATGACATTTCCCTGAATATTGCCGTTTTGACGAGATGATCTAACTCGGCAAGATGACAATTTTTCGAATTTTGCCATTTTGACGAGAAGTTTTAATTCGCCAATATGACATTTTTTCTGAATTTTACGATTTTGACGAAATGTTTAAACTCGTTAAAATGTCATTTTTCTGAATTTTGCCATTTTGACGAGATGTTCAAACTCGCCAAAATGACATTCTTCTTAATTTTGGCGTTTAGACGAGATGATCTATTTCGACAAAATGACAATTTCCTGAATTTTGCTATTTTGACGAGATGTTGTAACTCAACAAAGTGACAACTTTCTGAATTTTGTCATTTTGTACAGATTTTTAAGTCGGCAAAATGACAACTTTCGGAATTTTAACGTTTTGAAAAGTTAATCAAAACGCCAAATTACGGATTTTTGTCATTTTGAAGACATAATTTTAGTCCTCAAAATGTTAATTTTACGAAAATTGTCACTTTGCCGAGACAGTTCCTTTTTTCTTTTGAGTGGCCCTTCTACGCTTCCGTAGAATACAATATCTGAAATAAGTTTCTAGACCCGACTAAAGCTTGTTGTATCCATTGCCATCTTTACTTAGATACTGCTGAAAGGGAAAACATAGTGTTTGACAAAAAAGTATTTTCAAGATGAATTAAAAACGGGGGGGGGTAGCAAACGGCGCAAAACCAAAAAAAACATTAAATATAACGGAATGGTGCAAGAGGCATCTTCTAAAATAAATTTCCAATTCCTGCTGTTTTGCCTGCCTTTTCTTGCATTTGAAGAGTACAGGACATATCAATACTTACAAGACATATCCGTAACCTCAGAAAATATTTGTTCCAGGCAAAAGCCGATCTTTCGCTTAGACTGCTGGAGGCGTTTATGAAACAAATCCTTAATAGAGTATTTATCTAACCATGATAAATTCATCTCTACCCTAAATCTTTCGATTGGAATGGGACAACGAAGGGTATATACATAACAAGAAGTAAAGAAATTGGTTATCTCAATAGAGCATTGCAACAAACTTGCGGAAAATAATCAAGAAGGAAGGCGAACGTTATGGCCAAAAACTTACGTTTCTCGGAAAAGTAGCTGAAAAAAGTCATGCAGTAGCATAAATATTGTGTAACAGAACCAAATGACAACTATAGATCTATTAAGTCAATGGGAAGTCATACCTTTGGTTTTCAAATGATCTATGATGCATTGGCTGTTGAATGTAAATTGAACATTATTCTTTTCAAACCTTCTTGAAGAGCATTTTGTTGATATTTACTTTTTCTCGTTTAGAACAATAAACAATAATATGGTCTCGCAGATTGAGCCAAATGCGTTCCCACTAACGCTTGAAAGACTGTGAGTAGTCCATTTCGAACATTTTTTTAAACACTTCGAAAGAACCAGTAGACAATATAAATATCTTATACCACCTCAAAAAGCATGTACAGTATCGTAGAAAAAGTTTATTCTAACAGTTGACAGGACAACTTAGTATTCATTACTAACGTTGGGGGGGGGGGGGGGGGAATAGATACATCATTATGAAAACTCTTGTGAACAAACTTCTATCATTATTTAAAACATTCCCAGAAGATAATGGTTTAATGGAAATCATATCTTTCGCGGTAAACCGTTCTTGGAATGTACCAGAACAATAGCTTAATTGTGTGAGTTGAATTGAAGAAAACGATATCTGAAGTTTGCTTTTTTTATGCCCGACCTAAAGGAAGGTTTGAATGTCACATCAAGTTGTGATATGTTCGAGGAACACGTATGCTTAGCATTTAGGTGATAATTGTCTTGAAATCCGACGTATTGTTATAAATGCATGAGCAGCTTAAGTTGTCACATTTTCAGCAAAAAGTGAACTTGAAGCAATCACACATAATATCATATCCTCACATGAATGGGCATTTCAACTTTTTTCTTTAAACTTTTCAGCTTATTCTCTCCTCAACAATCCCATATTATCGGAATGTAATTGCATAAGTGACATGTGAACACAAACTTTGCATATTCTATAGGAAGGTCCAGCCCTATTATCTTCAAGGTCAAAACAACAATCTGAAAAATCAAATGAAAGGTAACAATCCTTGTAAATGTGAGGAAGTGATTTAACCCCTCAAGACCACGGTGGAACACAAATCTAGTGATCTCATTTAATTATATCTCGAGAAACAGATGTCCGATTTGAATGGACGTTCCATTACACTGAGTAGATTTGGTTCTTCCTTCACATATGAAAATCAAATTTTCGCCTAAGATTACCCTTTAGCCATCTTTTCCTGACAAAGTGTTGAAAAGGCAAAGTAATTGTTTGACAAGAAAGGTTTTCCAAGGTGAAAACACCATTTTCCAGGTTTGCAAAACAAACAACACAAAACTAAAAAATGACAACCTCCATTAAAGGTCAACTTTAACTCTTTATTCCCAAACTAAACAATTCGTAAACGTTTATTCCCCGGAACCTCAATGTTTATCTGCCTCACGTTGAAGCATTTACTTATATTGTTCCCGTTTTACAACTCGCATTTGAATAGTATATGTTAAAGTTGTACTTCCAAAATACCTTTTCACCTCATGCCATGGGCTTGTTCTTCTCTTGTATTTAGGGCCTAAGAGTCGACATACGAAAGAAACTACCACACCCCCGAAATGTTTTGTTTCAGACATAAACCCATTTTCCATTAAATCTTTTGAAGACTTTTCTGAAACAAAACCTTAAGAGGGCTGTCTTACGGTTTTAATATAACAACTATTCACTCATCGTTACCCTAAATCGATTGGAAGGGGATAAACAAAGAGAAATTTATTGCAAGAATTGAAAGGAAGAAATAAACTGGTTGTTTCAATAAAGCAGTGCAATATACTAACGGAAAATAATTGGGAAGGAAGATGGTGGTATTTGATGGTTCTGACAAAGCCAGTGTTTTTTCTAGACGGCGTAATCCATCAGACGAACGGAAAGAAAAGATTGTGGAAAAATTATGACAATTTCTACAAGGAATCAATTTAGGAATATGTGAATAAAGAATACCTGCGTGAGCTAAAGTTCCAGTCAAAACCATTCGTTTCTTCATAGAAACGTTTGAACAATTGTGTAATTTTGTGAACCACACCTGGCCATTTTCAAACAAAGTAAATCTTGCACCAGCACAAGAGCACCAAGCGACTATTATAACATCACCACTCTCCAAAGCAACACTTGTGATATTCAAATGAACCATGATGCTTTGACTGTTAAACGTTAACTTCTCTGGAAGTCAACCTTGAACAGCATGTTGTAAAAAAATGTTATTTTTCTTTAAGGAATTTGGACAACAATTTGATTACGAAGATTGGGCCAAATAATTTCCCGCAAAACCTTAATTGGCTGTGAGTATTCCAATAAAATAAAAAATAACCCTTTCCAATTGTTATAGTAATAAGTATGTAAAAAGCTCTTATACAAAATTAAAAATCAATAATCTAAGGATATTGAAACAAACATCTCTTAAATGGTTTTGTTTGCATTTGAATTTTCTCAATATCAAGTGCTGTTTAAAATCGCGGATCTCTGAACTGTAAAAAAGCATAAATTGAACATTAAAAAGTAACAAATGACGACAAACGATGTATAACAACTCCTTGGGTTCCCGTAAAATTAAAATCATGCAGCTTTTTTCACTCTTATAGCAAATATAGTAAATATGGATGGAATATGGATGGTCCATCCATTCATCCATCCATCCCATCCATCCCATCCATCCCATCCATCCCATCCATCCCATCCCATCCCATCCCATCCCATCCCATCCCCTCCGTCCCCTCCGTCCCCTCCGTCCCCTCCGTCCCCTCCGTCCCCTCCGTCCCCTCCGTCCCCTCCGTCCCCTCCGTCCCCTCCGTCCCATCCGTCCCATCCATCCATCCATCCATCCATCCATCCATCCATCCATCCATCCATCCATCCATCCATCCATCCATCCATCCATCCATCCATCCATCCATCCATCCATCCATCCATCCATCCATCCATCCATCCATCCATCCATCCATCCATCCATCCATCCATCCATCCATCCATCCATCCATCCATCCATTCATCCATCCATCCATCCATCCATCCATCCATCCATCCATCCATCCATCCATCCATCCATCCATCCATCCATCCATCCATCCATCCATCCATCCATCCATCCATCTATCCATCCATCCATCAAATCCGTCTGAACCATCCGAACCATCCGATACATCGTGAACAAATCTCTATCATTGTATAAAACATTGAGAGAAAAATCATGGTATAATCGAAATCATATCTTTCGCGGCAGACCGTTCTTGGAATGTACTCGAACAATAACATAATTGTGTAAGTTGAATTGAAGAATACCTGAATATCTGACGTTTGTTTTTTGAGACCCGACCTAAAGGAAGGTTTGGATGTCACATAAAGTTTTAATATGTTCGAGGGATACTTTGCTTAGCATTTAGGTGAAATTTGCCTTGAAATCCGACGTATTGTTATAAATTGCATGAGCAGGTAAAGTTGTCACATTTTCAACAAAAAGTGAACTCGATCACACATGATATCATATCCTCACATGAATGGGCACTCTTTCTTTTCTTTAAACTTTACAGCTTATTCTCTCCTCAACAATTCCATATTATCAGGATGTGATTGCATATGTGACATGAGAACACAAACTTTGCATTTTCTACAGGGAGGTCCAACCCGTATTATCTTCAAGGTCAAAACAACAGTCTGAAAAATCAAATGAAAAGGTAGCAATCCTTGTGAATGTGAGGAAGTGATTTAACCCCTCAAGCTCACTGTGGAACACAAATCTAGTGACTTCATTCAATCACATCTCGAGAAACAGATGTCCGATTTGAATGGACGTTTCACTACACCGAGAGATTTGGTTCTTCTTTCACATATGGAAATTGAATTTTGCCTAAGATTACCCTTCAGGTCAATTGTCTTCTTTAGCCATCTTTCCCTGACAAAGTGTTGAAAAGGCAAAGTAATTGTTTGACAAGAAAGTTTTTCCAAGGTGAAAACACCATTTCCCCGGTTTGGAAAACAAAAAACAAAAAACTAAACAAACAATAATAGCAACTACCATTAAAGGTCAACTTTGACTCTTTATTCCCAAACTAAAGAATTCGTAAACGTTTATTCCCCGGAACCTCAATATTTATCTGCCTCACGTTGAAGCATTTACTTATATTCTTGCCGTTTTACAACTCGCATAGGAATAGTATATGTTAAAGTTGCATCTTCCAAAATACCTTTTCACCTTATGCCATTGGACTTGTTCTTCCCTTGTATTTAGGGCCTAAGAGTCTACATACAAAATAAACTACCACCAAGAAGTGTTTTGTTTCAGGAATAGACCCATCTTCCATTAAATCTTGTGAGACGTTTCTGAAACGAAACCTTAAAAGGGCTGTCTTACGGTATTAATATAACAACCATACACTCATCTTGACCCTAAATCCATCGATTGGAAGGGGGGATGGGCAAAGAGAAATTCATAGCAAGAACTGAAAGGAAGAAATAAACTGGTTGTTTCAATAAAGCAGTGCAATATACTCACGGAAAATAATTAGGAAGGAAGATGGTGGTATTTGATGGTTCCAACAAGCCCAGTTTTCTAGATGGCGTCATTCATCAGACGAACGGAAAGAAAAGATTGTGGAAAAGTTATAACAATTTCTATAAGAAATCAACTTAGGAAAATGTGAATAAAGAATACCTGCGTGGGCTAAAGTTCCAGTCAAAATCGACTATTTTAACATCACCGCTCTCCAAAGCAACACTTGTGATATTCAAATGAACCATGATGCTTTGACTGTTCAATGTTAACTTCTCTGGAAGCCAACTTGAACAGCATGTTGTAAAAAATTATTATTTTTTTTTAGGAATTTGGACAACAATATGATTACGATGATTGGGCCGAATACTTTCCCGCAAAACCTTAATTGGCTGTGAGTATTCCAATAAAATCAAAGAATAACCTCCTTCAATTGTTATCGTAATAAGTATGTAAAAAGTTTTTATACTTATACAAAATTAAAAATCAATTATCTAAGGATATTGAAACAAACCTCTCTTCATCCTGTCCATCCCGTGCACCCCGTCCTCCCCGTCCATCCCGTGCACCCCGTCCATCAAGTCCATTCCGTCCATCCCATCCATCTCGTCCAACCCGTCCATCCCGATCCAAGTGACAAATGTCGGGACATCACCTCAATTGAGAACCATACCTTTGGCCTTCCAATGAATCGTGGTTGATTGACAGTTGATCTTAAAAGTCTTTTGAGATCTACTTGAAGATCATTTTATCATCAATTAATGTCCCTCTTTTAGAACATTATACAACAATTCCATCTCGCAGATTGGGCCGAATGCACTCCAACGAGCGCTTGAAAGACTGTGAATAGTCCCATACAAAATTGTACGACCATTTCAGAAAGCACCACAATATAAATATCTTAAACAACTAAAAAGCGTGTGAAATATCGTTGGGTGAGACTATTTTAAAGGTTGAAACGAAAACGCATTCCCACTGGTATCTTTCATTACTCTATGTACAGGACGGTCGATGTCGCATAAAGAGAGCTCTTGTGAACAAGTTTCCATCACCTTTTATACCATTCGAAGAAAAGTGATGGTTTTAAAGAAATCATATCTTGGGTCACTAACTCCTGTGTGAATGTACAAGAATACCGGAGTCATTGTGTTAACTGAATCGCAGAATACAATATCTGGAATACGTTTTTAGACCCGACTTAAGCTTGTCCTATTCATAGGCAATCTTTTACTTACATACTGCTGAAAGGGAAAAATAAGTGTTTGACAAAAAGTCTTTTCAAGATGAAAAAACGCAAACGGGGAGCAAATGGCGCAAATTCAAACAAACATTAAATATAACGGAATAGTGTAAGAGCTATCTTCTAAAAGAAATTTCCAAGTCCCGCTGTTTTGCCTTCCTTCCCTTGCATTTGGGGAGTACAGGACATTAAAAGACTTACAGGACATATCCTAGACCCAAAAATATATCTATTTCAGGCAAAAGCCTATCTTTCGCTTCGACTGTTGGAGGCTTTGATGAAACAAATCCTTAATAGAGTATTTATCTAACCATGATAAATTCATCTCTACCCTAAATCTTTCGATTGGAATGGGATAACCAAGGGTTTATACATAACAAGAAGTAAAGAAATTGGTTATCTAAATGGAGCATTGCAACAAACTTGCGGAAAATAATCAAGAAGGAAGTCGGTGGTGTTTGTGAATTAGGTTCACTTCGGCGAACGTTATGGCCAAAAACTTACCTTTATCGGAACATTAGTTGAAAAAAGTCATGCAGCAGCATAAATATTGCGTACCAGAACCAAATGACAACTATAGATACATTAATATATCCCGTCAATCCCGTCAATCCCGTCCATCCCGTCCATCCCGTCCATGCCGACATCCCAACATCCCGACATCTATATCATTGTAAAGTAGTAGAAAACAAAAAATCACACAACACAAATAACGTTTCTTTCGCTCTGCAATCTTCCTCAGAAGTGAGCGGGTCAGTTAAACTTGACGGACGCACTGAAACGGCCAAACACTAAGACATTTATTTTTTTTGGCTTTTAGAACCTGATGAAGGCCATATGGCCGAAAGCTTGTAAATAAAAGTTACAGACTGGAAACGACGTCCTATCTCCCATCTTTGAACTT
The DNA here is from genome assembly GCA_037179385.1 of Holothuria scabra. Lineage (NCBI taxonomy): Eukaryota > Metazoa > Echinodermata > Holothuroidea > Aspidochirotida > Holothuriidae > Holothuria > Holothuria scabra. The sequence continues at coordinate 28,082,759 of CM074197.1, forward strand.
ACTTCTTCCGCACATATATATATCTATAAATATCTATATACGCGAACCAGCATCACGTCATATTCAAGATGTAACTTCGACCTTCATGTAAACCATGATTGATTGACCATTGAGCGTGAAAGTTTTCTAAAACCTACTTGAAGATCACTTTGTTGGTTTATACTATTTCTCTTTAAGAAAATTAAGCAACAATATGATCTCGCAGATTGAACCGGATGCATTTCCTCCAGAGATTGATATTCTGTGAGTAGTCAAGTACAAAAATACTTTTAGGAACCTTCAATACGGCACTAATATACAATATCTATATCTTTAACAACCTAAAAGCATGTGCAATATCGTTTAGTGAGTTCATTTTAACAGATGAAACGACATCTTAGTGGCACTTATAGCTTTCATCGCTAGGTTTGGGTAGTGGTTGATCGATATATCATCAATAAAGCTCTTTCAACAAACTTCCACCATTATTTATAACATTCAAAGAAAAGTGGTTATTTTATAGAGATAATATGTTGGTCACAGAACTCTCTTGAAATAGCATAATGGAATCATATGGAATGAGTGTCACAGTTAAATTGCAGAATACGATTTCGATGAAAGCATCATTTCAAGAGTTTGTATTCCCAAATGAAACGAGGAGTATATATAGGTTTACTACCAAGAACCTCAAACAATGTCGATTTGCTTTACTGTAAAATATGTACGTCCGTTCTTTCCGACCATCTTTTGTATTTGAATAGTATATGTTTAAAAGTCACCTTCGAAGATAAAATTGAAAGTGTTGCGATTTCCTTCATTCTCAAACATAACCATACTCGCAGAAAATATTCGTTTTCAGAAGAAGCATGTCTTTCATCAGCTCTTTTGGAGACTCTGCTGTAGCAATATCGTTAAGAAGACTGTCTACCCAGGGAGCTGTCATTTGGATGGAGACAAAACGCTTTGACATGAGGTTTCGCCGTCAATGCCACTCAGTGATCTGTTTTTTGTAAGGATCTTGGCATTTCTATTATGCTTTTACGGGATAAGTAACAAGAAGAAAATATCAATTCGGTTGTATGTCGAAATCTGAGCAAGAATTTATATCTGGCTATTTCTGGAAACTTGAGGAAACGTCTAATTTTGTTGTAAAAAAAAAAATGAATTAAATTTATGTATTTCAGTAAAACAGCCGTTTCGAGTTTTATTCCATGTGCTCTTAAACTGTTCGTGGTGCAGACCTTCTTATCAAAGTATTGTTCTGCATGAGCCATTTGTCCAAGGATTAGTTGACTTGAATGAAATGGTGTTCCAGGAATGATATTGAAGCAGGACCGCAAGTAAAGAAATAAATACCTTTGAGTCAATTATGCAGCTTATCTTCATTCAATTTAGTAGGTCTTAAACTACTTGCATACATTGAAACTTCCGTTCTGTCACAATCCAAATAACAGCTCCCTGGTCTAACGGAAGTCAAATAGAAACCATTAACTCATCATAAATTGGTTGCCCCAGTGAAGTATAGTACACTGTAAAATCACAGATTACAAAGGGAGGCAACCGTGTTTGATGGTTTGTAATGGCCAGTTACATTCTGGAGGGATTCATTAATGCGACGAGAGGAAGTGTGTATTTGTGGAAGAAGGTGACCATAAAGATAAATGTCAAGGAAGGTGTGAATAACGACCTGCTTCTGCAAAAGTACAGGTTAAAACCATTCGCCTCTCGGACTTAAAGCTAGGAACATGTGTAGTATCTGTCCATTTCATCCAGTCTTGAATGGAGTCATACATCACAGACCAATGATGCAAATGGTCTGAGGGCCGTGAGGTTGGTCATGTGTAATGTTTAAGTGGACGTACAGCTTCTTCGGGAAGCAGTTTATAGTTTTGTTTCGCCGAACGGCTTTTTGCCAGAGAGTCGCGAGGGGGGGGGGGGCTTACAAAGAGCAGGTTAAAACCTTTCGTTCCTTGCGAATTGCGTTTGAAAACTGGATAAAATTTGTGAATCAAACCGGACCATTCTTAAGCTAAGCAAATCATGCACCAGCATCAATGAACCATGATGAATTATAAATTTAGATGTTAACTTCTCTAGAGACCTACTAGAGGAGCGCGTTGTCAATAATAACTACTCTTCTTCTACATATTGACCATTAAAAATGAACTGTTTTGGATTCCTACCTGAACGGCTTTTTTCTAAAAATGACATTTCTTTCAGATATTTAGACAACAATATGATTTCGCAGATTGGACCGAACACATTCCCTCAAACGCTTAATAGGCTGTGAGTATTCCCAAAATATTAAGGTATATCCTTTTACAATATAAATTTTAATAAGTTTGTTAAAAGAGGTCTTTTTCTTTTAAACGAATAAATCATCATCTAAGGATATTGAAACATGTGAAACTTCGGTGAACTGCTTTTGTTTCTACTTGAATTGCTGCACACAAAGAATGCTACCAAATCTAGATTAACTGATTTTTAATGGAAGCGTAAATTGAACAGTTGTTAGTAACGAATGACCAACAATGAAATGATGGCTGAAACCACTCTCTCCTGGTTTACTCACTTGCTAATCACAGATATCTATGAGAAAAAACAACACCATTTGTGTAGCAGGAAACTACGTCAAATTATATGCAAGCACTAGAAAGCGCTCGTTTAACACTTGTTTGAGACACTTTTAGTAGCAAACGCATCGTAGACAAATATAGAAACTTCAATCAACTTAAGGTTTTTCTAAGTGTGTAATGCATCTTTGAGTAGGTTTAGTTTAAAAGTAAAAAAAAAACCATGATGCACTTGCCATTAGGCGATAGCATCTCTAAAGGTCTACTTAAATGATTTTATTAATAATTATTTGTTTCTTTTAGATATTTAGACAACAATATGATCTCCCAGATTGGTCCGAAAACATTCCCACCATCGCTTGAAAAACTGTGAGTAGTCCACATCTTTACGACACTTTTGGATAGCTCCAGGAGACGATATAAATATCTAAAACAACCGAAACGCGTGTAAGGTGTCATTGACTGAATTTACTTTAACCCTTTACCGTTGTGCTTCGATCGGGGCATATTTGCGCGCCCCGGGAGTGGGCGGAAAAGCGGACGTAGCCCGCCCCGCATCGGCTTCCGTAGGCCAATGACCCCGTGACCTTAAACTATTGTCTCTCTCGCTGTTGTGGCCGAATTTTCGGGTAGCTACTCTCAGTTTCGAGCTCCGCGTGAAACAGTGAAGATGGGTGACAGCCGAGCTCTCCGCATGGGTCCAAAAGGACCCAAACAACGTAAAGGGTTAACAGTTAGGGACAATGAGTGGTGCTGTGTCCTTCATCACTTATTTTGTGTAAAGGAGGATCAGTTTACTGATTCCTTGCCGAAGGCAGGCAAGGAATCTATGCGATAGTGATGTCGTGTGTATGCGTGTGTGTGTGTATGTGACGCTTTGGCTTGTAAACACCATTTCTCAAAAAGGGTAAGTGTGACTAATCTCATATTTGGTGTGTGGATTGCCCATATTAAGTAGATGTAGTAGTTTTTTGGAGGTCAAGGGTCATTTGGGGGTCAAGAGAGGTCAATTGGTATATTCCTTAGAAATTGCTTGTAAACACGGTATCTCAAGAAGAGTAATTGTGACTAATCTCATATTTGGTGTGTGTGTAGGTCGTATTAATTAGATAATTCCTATGGAATGTTGTGTAGGTCAACGGTTGCGGAGCTACCATATAGTCAGAGGGGGCGGTCTCCCCTCTTGACGGACTCAAATTGCCTGTCAGCGCCCTTTTGTCTCTTACCGTATTAAGGCATATGTATCTACCTACATGAAAGCGCCCCTACAGCCTATATTTTGCCCCTTCTAACAAAATATTCCTGCCCTTCAAACTTTGAAGCGCCACTACCGGCCATTCGTGCCCCCTCTGACTGAATTCCATTCCTCCGCCACTGGAGGTCAATGGTCATTTGGGGTCACGAGAGGTCAAAAGGTCAAAACCTTGTTAACCTGATATTCCAAGAACGGCACATGTCACTATGCTCGTGGTGCGTGGGTTGGCAGTATTGAGGTGGTGATCCCAATTGGTTTTTGTGAAGGTCAGAGGTCATTTGGAGTCAGCAGTGTCAAAGTCTGATAAACTTGCTAGCTTAGTATTACAAGAAAGGTAACTTGTGGGGTCCTCATACTTGGCAAGTAGATGATGTATAGTGAATAAATGATCCTTATAGTTATTGGTGGAGGTCAAATGTCATTTTGGTTCACAGGGGTTCAAAGTCTCAGTATCATATTTACACAAGTTTCCCATGGTTGGAGTCTTTGATACTGCAAAATTTCACACATAGTATGTGGATGTGATACTGTGAGCGGAACCCTGGTTCTAGGTGGTCAAAGGTCATCCGGGATCTCAATGTAGGAAGCTTTGATGCCTCACATGTATACTTTGTGGGTACATTATGGAGCACTGTCAATTTGAAAAAAAAAAAGAGTAGGCTTAAATTTTTTATGGTAAGAAATCACAAAGCCTTTTGGCTTTCTGGTAATAAAGAAATATCTTTTGAAAAATTTTCATCATCATATCAAAGAAAAGTGGTAGTTTTATAAAAATCATATCTTGCGTCACATACCATTCTTGGAATATGCTAGAATGATCGAATTATTGTGTTAGTTGAATTGCAGAATACCTTATCTGAACTTAGTTTCTAGACCCGACTTAAGGCATATAACTGTATTACACATGTTTTACTGTTGAAAAAGCAAGTGAGTGTTTGACAAGAAATATCTCCCAAGATAAAAACACACCAGGAAAATAAATTGGTTGCTTCATTGAAGCAGTGCAATATACTTACCGAAAATTTAGGAAGGAGGGCGACCGTGTTTGATGGTTTTTACGAAGCCAATTATGCCCTAGACGGTGTCATTAATCAAGCACACTGAAGCAGGTTTTTGTAAAAAGAAGGCAATTTGGAAAAAGACACATGGAGGATGGAAGAGATAAAGAGCACCTGCGGAAGCCAAAGTTCCGGGCGAAACCTCACGTTTGTTGATAAATTTGTTTGAACAATTGTGTAATTTTTGTAAACTACATCGGACCATTTTCAAACAAAGTAAATCATGCGGCAACACAAGATCGTCATGCGACTAGCATAATTTAACGACACTTTCAAGCCTTCTGATTAACAAATGACACATGACGTCTAAACGTTAACTTTTATGGAAGTCTGTTTAAACAGTATTTTGCTAATCATCATTATTGTTATTTCAGGTATTTAGACAACAATATGATCTCGAGGATTGGGCCAGATACACTCCCGCAAACGCTTAATTGGCTGTGAGCACTCCAATCAAATCAGTAGTTATATATTTTCAATAAAAACTTTAATAAGTATTTTATAGAAGGTGTATAAATTTTTGACTTGTTCAGTTTTGAATTTGAACTTTCTAAATATTAGCACACTTTAAAATTTAAGTTTCAGTTATCATACATACGACTTACACATGAAAAGGTAAATTTAAAATAACTGCACAGCCTACGCTGACCAGTTACATGTAAAAATATAAGAATTGGACAATAATCAATCGAATGAGGTACCATTCTTGTCTACACAATTTCGTACTCCGTATGTTAGTTTAGACTTTCTTTTGCATTGTCACGGTTCTGAGCTACTATGTGTTGAAACACTCAATCAACGAATTTAAAAGTAGAAAACCAACACGAAGCGTGAATTGCCCAGCAATAGATCAGCTGAAAACTAAACATAAAATCCTCAGAATTCAGAATAAACAAACTAGGGACCCAAGAGGTCCAAGGGGGAACTTAAATCTTAGGGAAGAAAAGATTATACCTGAAGAAGACCTAACCTCCAGCGACAATAAAAGAAAACGAAGGAAGACCGCAATAATAATTGGAGGGAATCAAGAGATACACACAAAAATGAGAAATTCAAAACATAAAAGCAAGTAAAACAGAGAGAAAACGAAAGATTTAAAAAGAAAAGTTAAATGTAAGAAAAACATAAATATAACATGAAAGAAATTAAATTATAAAAATTCAGAGAAGTTTTTTAAAGCGCTGATTTTGAAAATAAAAGCTATCGTCCATGTTAAGTCCTTTTGGGGTAACCGTGTTCAGTTTCAAGATCCATTGCCTCTTATTGGAGATAAGTTTATTTCTAAGGCCTCCCTTTCAAGATCAGGTTTATAAATGTTGTCAACAATTTGAACGTTAAAACATCACAGCTGTGTTAAACAAGGTGATCATGAAGAACTTATAATGAGATTTTTTTTTTATAAGAACCAGTTTTAAATAGTCTAAAATCATTCTTATGTCTATTAATTCTGAAAGGTAAGTTGTTAGACCTTCCCAAGTATTGATAATTGCATACAGAACAAGAAACAACGTAATTACCCAGTTAGAGTCACAAGAAGTAAAGTAGTTTTACATTTAAAACGTTTTCCAGTTGAGCAAACCAGTAAGCCACAAATTTGGCACATTTCCTTAGCACACGGCCGACAGGACCAAGTAAGAATTAACCTTGCTATGGTCCAACAGATCTGCCCATCAAAGGGACCTCTCATTATGGCAAAATATAACCAACATGTACACATCCTTACCCTAAATTAATGTATCGAACAGGGCTTAATTCCGACAACAATACAGTTTAATATACTTACAACTAATAATTAAAAAGAGGGCACTAGAGAGGACGGAAGAGACCGGACATGTTCTTGATGGCGTCATTGGTCAGATGTGCGCAGCGAAGATGTGAGGAAAGGTTTACAATTAGGATAAAGACTCAAGGAAGGTGTTGATAAAAGCCCTCTTTGAAAAAGGTTCAGGCCAAAATCTTACATTTGTTGGAAAAGTCTTTTGGCAAAAATTGAATAATGTTTTTTAACCACATCGGGGCATTTTCAAGCAAAAATAATCATGCACCAGGATAATTATTTAGTTACAGCAACAAGTGATCACTATCGGAACATCAGATTAATTGATGGACATACTTTTGCCCTTCAGATGTTTTGAAACCTACTTGAAGAGCATTTTGACAATAAATGCTATTTCTTTTTTAGAAAATTAAACAACAATACGATCTCGCAGATACGGCCAAATATATTCCCACCAACGCTTAAAATTCTGTGAGTAGTCTATTACAAAAGTCAGTAAACTTCAAAAAAGCACCAATAGACGATATTGATATCTTAATCAACCTAAATATCATGTAAAATATTATTGACAGAGTTTATTTTAAAAGTTGAAAAGACAACTCAAAGGCACTGGTAGTTTTCATCCCTTAGTTTGTGTAGTGGAGGATCGATATATCATAGGTTAAGATCTTGCAAACAAATTTCCAACATTATTTATAACATTCAAACAAGATAATGGTTTTACAGAAATCATATCTTGGTTACATACACCGACTGGAATTCACTAGAATAATGGAATCATAAGGAATTATTGCGTTAGTTTGATTACAGAATACGATGTCAATGAAAAAGCAACATATCACAAGTGTGAATTCAAAAAACTTAACAATGTGTATATATAAGTTTTCTCCCATGAATCTTAAACAATGTCGATCTGCCTCACCACAAAGCATTTACGTCAGTCCTTTCAGTCCCTGCTTTTGTATTGGAAAAGTGTATGTTTAATGTTCACATTGCGAGATAAAGTTCGAAGTGTTGGTACTTTTCTTTTCTTTTTAAACATACCCGCACCAGTAGAAAAGATTCCTTTTAGACAAAAACGCGTCTTTCATTGGATCTTTTAGAGACTCTGCTGGAATTTCTTCAGGCGAACCATTTAACTGTAGCTACATGGATTTTTCAAAGGAAAAATGGAGAAATATTTGATTGTTTCAATGAAGTATAGTGCACTATAATCACAGATAATCATTAGAAATGAAGCAGCAGTGTTTTGTTGTTCGTACAAAGCACGTCTTATTCTAGAGAACGTCATTGATTCCACATTAGGAAGCCTGGATTTGTGGGAGAAGGTAAACATTAAGAAAAAGTCTTTAGGGAGGTGTAAGTAAAGACCACCAGCTTTTGCAAAAGTAAAGCCACACTTTTGATTTTCAAATGGACCTTTAAATTAAACCTCTTTGGCGACTTACTTTAATAGCATCTTGTTTATAATAATTAATTTTTCTAGACATTTAGACAACGATATAATCTCGCAGTTTGGACCGAACACATTCCCGCAAACGCTTAATAGGCTCTGAGTAGTCCCAATCTAAACTGTAATAAGTTTGTAAAAAGAAGTCCTTTTCTTTTAAACGAATGAATCATGCATTTCATATGAATATTGAAACATGTCAAACTTCTTTTAACTGGTTTGTTTCTATTTGAATCTTTGTATATAACAAACACTTTCAAATCGAAATTTAATGATTTCTAATGAAATCGTAAATGAAACATTTATTAGTAACAAAGGACGACCAATGAAATATATCAATATTAGAGAATGACTAATAGCTCATTCAGTTACAATGCTATAGTTGTCCCTCTTCCCTGTTTCGTTCACTAGCAAATATTTCTGATAGCAAATATCTATGGGTGAAAAAACATCAGTTTTGTATCAAGACACAACGTTAAATTATGTGCGAGTACGAAGAAGAGCTCTTGTAACATTTGTTTGAGACACTTTTCAAAAGCCCATTAGACAAATAATATCTTTATCAACTCAAGGTTTTTTCAAGTGTGTAAAGTATCCTTGAATATGTTTGTTTTTAAAAGTTGAAAATAAACCATGATGAAACGACCGTTAAACGAAAACATCTTCAAAGGTCTACTTGAAACATTTTATTATATTTTCAGTAAATATTGTTTGATTTTAGATATTTAGACAACAATATGATCTCCCATATTGCGTCGAATGCGCTGCCACCAACGCTTGAGAGACTGTAAGTAGTCCAATACAAATATATTTTTCGACACTTTTGAAAAGCACTAGTAGACAGTGTAAATGTCATTATCAAGTAACAAGTAATTCATGCGCAAACACAAGTTCACCAAGCGACTATCTTTCCATCACGACAACTGAAAGCTACACTTGAAATGCAAATGATCCATGATGCGTTGACGGATATGGTAAACTTCTGTGGAAGCCTCTAAAAAGGGAAAATTAAGTTGACAGAAAACTTTTGCCAAAAACCTTGAATAAACTGAACATTATTGAAAGCTTATTCATAGGTCCAAATCTTACCTTGATATTTTTGTATGAAATTTCCAATGATCCCACGCAGAGTTTTATTCGAATGTTTGGTTGCCGACCTGATGTAGCTTTTAAGAGCACGTTCGCCTAAGGTGCAATTCAGTGTTATAACTTAGTATATAAATAAATAACTATTTATATATATATGTATATATATATATGTATATATATATGTATATATATATGTATATATATATATACATATATATATATATATATACATATATATATATATATATATATATATATATATATATATATATATATATATATATATATATATATATATATATATATATATATATATATATATATATATATATATATATATATATGGTCGAAATGCTGCGGAGCACTGTGAAATGTGTAGGTCGAAAAGTGGTAAAGTGGTAGTAAAAAGTGCTTTAAAGTTTGCGGAAAACTCCACGACGTTTCCGGTCTAAGCCCTTCATCAGGTGGCAAAAACCAAACTGAACAACCAACAGTAACAATTGGACACGACAAACCTCAAATCCGAAGCGATCGCTGCAAAAACAGAACCGGACGAAAGTGATTGTCAAAAAACATCCCTTAAAAGTAACAGGGATATCAATTTTAAACCAGCTGACAAGGGTGGTGCTGTTGTGGTTTGGCGGAAGGACCTGTATATTGCTGAGGCCAACAAACAGTTATCCTACCAAAGTGCTCATTTAGAAATTCCCGCTGACCCCACTCCTGAGTGCCAAAAGTTAGTTGAAAACACTTTAACCCAACTCATGGACAATAACCAACTACAAAACGCTTCTTCTCTACTTCACCCTTGCCCACATATTTCTAACTTCTACCTGCTTCCCAAAATCCACGAAGCCAACAACCCTGGCAGACCTATCGTCTCTTCACACAGCTGCCCCACCGTACTTATTTCTGAGTATGTGGATTCCGTACCCTCCCCTTTAGTTTCAGCTTTGCCGTCGTTTGTTCAAGAAACACCACATTTCTTGAGACTTATTCGTGACTTTGAGTTTCCTGAAAATTGCGGAGAACGTCTTTTAATCACCACGGATGTGTCCAGCCTGTACACGTCCGTTCCTCATAATGCTGCCTTAAAAGCTATACGTTACTACCTAGACAAACGGCGTGATCTCCTATTACCCACTGACACCTTCCTACGTTGAACGGAACTTGTTCTCACGAAAAAATTGTTTTCAGTTTAATGGGCGTTTTTTCCGTCAAGTTAAAGGAGTGGCCATGGGAACCAAAATGGGTCCTTCTGTTGTGTTTTTGACCATGGGTCACTTTGAAGAACAACTTTTTTCTCAGTATACCGGGCCCCGACCTATACTTTACAAAAGGTTTATTGATGATATGGTAGGAGTTGCCACTGGATTCTGTCGTGATTTAGAAACTTTTATCGACTTTGTTAATTCCTTTTGCCCCTTTTTGAAATTTACCCATTGTATCTCGGTCTCATGTTGTATTTCTCGACCATAAACTGTCCATTAACAACCGTACAATTACCTCTAACCTACACTTTAAGCCAACCGACTCGCATAACTACCTTTTGTACCCTTCCAACCACCCCAAATCTTGCACCAAATCTATCCCTTATTCTTGCAAGCCAGGCGATTTTGTTCGGAGGATTCTGACCTCTCCACTGCCTCTGAAGAAATTTTATCCTTTTTGAAAATCGCCAGTACCCTGCCAAAATCCTCTCTAATGCCCTACGCAGAATTCAAGGAACCAACAGAGAGGGAGCCTTGGAGAAAAAGAACAAATCTGGTACCAATCTACGTATTAATTTGGTTATGTCATATCACCCTTCGGTCCGTCCTATTTTACACGCTATCTGCAAAAATGTAGAGTTGCTCCGAAAAGACCCCTCAACCCGTGATGTTTTCCCGGAACCCCCCATCACTGCTTTTAGGGTTGAGAAAAATTTAGCCAACCATTTAGTTCGGGCTTCCCGCCAACAAACTTCTTTCAACGATACTGCTGGTACCTTTCCATGTAACCGTCCATGTGTAATACATGCCCAGTTGTTGGCAAACATGACCTCGTCAACAAATCAGGCCCCAACGGCAAAAGCTTCATTGTCAAACAAAGATTCTCCTGCATTTCCTCTAATGTAGTTTATATTTTAGCTTGTGGGAGATGCAACTCGTTGCATGTGGGAGAGACCAAGCGCCGCCTCGCGGATCGAGTCACCGAGCACCTTAGGTCCATCAAACAGAATCTCCATGGATACCCGGTGGCTGCACATTTTAATTCCCCTTCACCTTGTTCTATAGAGCATTTAACCGTTACGGCAGCTGTAATGTGCCGAGGCTCCGATCGTAACCGCCTTAGTGCTGAAAACCGGCTGATCATGAGGCTAGGTACTCTCACTCCACACGGCCTTAACGTTAGAATTGACCTTTTGTAATAGTCACCACTTTTTTGAGCCAGTTTTTACACTTACCCGTTCGTGCTCGTTTTTTACTGTGTAGGCTTTTTTTTCCGGGCCTGGTTTTTGTCTACTTTTTTCGACCATGTTCGATTTTTACGTGCACTTTTTCATCCAGGACGCTCTTTTTCTTTTTTTGATTTGTGTTTCATCCTTCGCACTCATGTTTCCTGACAGTCACTTTCGTCCGGTTTTGTTTTTACAGCGATCGCTTCGGATTTGATGTTTGTCGTGTCCAATTGTTACTGTTGGTTGTTCAGTTTGGTTTTTGCCACCTGATGAAGGGTTTATACCCGAAACGTCGTGGAGTTTTCCGCAAACTTTTAAGCGCTTTTTACTACCTCTTCTCGACCTATATATATGTATTTATATATATGTATATATATATATATATATATATATATATATATATACACATATATATATGTATTTATATATATGTATATATATATATATATATATATATATATATATATACACATATACACACACACACACACACACATATATATATATATATATATATATACCACTAGATTGAACACTAGGGGGAAATTTGTATACCTTGATACGTTTAGGCGAAATAAAAAACAATGAAATACATAACTGTATATTTCCCCTTTAAGGAAAAACATATACATGTACGTAAATTCAGTAGTCCATTAGTTGTACGTGTTAATAGATAGGCGTCCGTTATTTGGTCTACATTGAATTAATCAGGTATATTACGTACCGCCATATGTATTTAATTATACACTAACGTATTCCCATTAAAACAGTGTGTGAAAACGTAAAGGGGAAAGTAAATTCCCTCCCTAACGGTAATTTCCCCCTAACGTTGATATTTGCCCAAAAATTTCCCCTTATTCCACAATTAGGTATATATATATATATATATATATATATATATATATATATATATATATATATATATATATATATATATATATATATATATATATATATATATATATATATATATATATATATATATATATATATATATATGTATATATATATATATATATAGTAGGTCGAAGTATGGTAAACAAGGGAAATGAGAAATAAATTCAGAGAGAAAATTAAGTCACGACCAGGACTTGAACCCGGGTCTGTCGCGTACATGGCGACCGCCTTAACCACTCGGCCCTCGTGACACTTGTGATTTTAGACGTAGACTAGGGTTCTACTGAATATTCAGTTACCCCGCTTGGGGACTTACCATGGTAACAGGAGAGAAAATTGAGGGCGGCAGGTATAAGAACCCTATATTACTATGAATTGGGAACCCTATATTACTATAAATTGGGATTTTGGCGAAATATAATATGAAAAGAACGCGACTGTTGGGAGAACTCGACCCTTGGGCGAAACAACCGTTTCGCTTTAACGTTTTACGCACTGTTTTATGTGGGAATGCATAACTCTATACGCAAGTCCGGTTTACCACATAATGTCTATGCAATTACTTCCATTTCGCCTAACAGGTAGATCCAGCGTTATATATATATATATGTAAATATATAACTTTCAAATTACTTCGACGCCTGTGCGAAAAACGTGTCAGGTATCGACATCACCTTTCCAACTATTAAACATACCGAGCAAACAATACGGTACCGAAAGGGCTTCAAATTAAAGCCCCTACCGGCTTGCCACTCTCCGACAGTGGAAGCTACGCCAACTTTAAAGGTAAACTCAGAAAAAACGTCCCTCAGACTGATGGAAGTACAAATTGGAAATTGTCGGAAAACCATCATTGAACTCAATCACCAAATTGATGCCAAAACCAGGAAGCTAAAAAGAGAGCTTCCCAAATCCGAGCTTCAAAACAAGCTTCGGTTTATCTCTCAGGACTGTCTCCGCCTCTCTCGTACTCTAAATTCTAGGCAACAACGCAAGTTTTAAAGAGATCATGTCACTTCAAACCAAGTTACTGTCACTTCCAATCAAGTAATTTCAAATTTTCAGAAAAGCAGGTCTCGCAGATTCATTCGTAAACCGGTTACCGAGCCTTCCACCGCCACCACCGCGGTTGTAACCATATCGTGTCAGCTTTCTGAAGGAGAAATAAAATTCTCTCGAAGGGATTCAATTTCTGCCCCAAACCAAGGCAGACTGACACGCAGAAATTATCGCTAGACATGAAAGCGTTTTTCCGACGCTTGCGCCTTCGGGAGTATTTTGCTGACGAAGACGGCCTAAATTCTTCACCGGACAACGATATATCGTATCAATTTAAACCACAAAGCACCTGGAACCCACCAAAGGGGCGTTTTCCGCAACTAGAATCATTTATTTCGGCCATTGAAGAGGATGTGAAAAACCACACCCCTTCCCCAGATTTCCGCGACAATCTCACAAAAAGTGAACGTCAGGTCACTCGAAGTCTACGGCATCGTGACGATATTGTTATCAAGCCGGCGGACAAAGACTCTGCGATTGTTGCAATGGGGACTCAATTTTACAGGGAGGAAGCCCTCAGATTACTTGGCAATCCCGACCACTACAGACGTCTAGACTCAGATCCCACTTCGGAAATTGCGAAAAAAGTGGAGGCGGCCATCAAAAAGATGGTTCGCAACGGCTCTATTGACTCTGAAACCGGCCCGAATCTCCTCCAGGTAGATCCTAAACCAGGCCGTTTCTATTTTCTGCCCAAAATTCACAAAACGGGTAGTCCGGGCAGACCTATTATTTCCGGAAACGGGACTGCCACGGAAAAAAATTTAAAATTTGTTGACCTGCTTATCCAACTCCTGGTTCCAACCCTCCCCTCCTACGTTCAGGACACTACGGACTTAATCCGCAAAATTGGGAAGATCAAAAAACTCCCGCGAGACACAATTCTGGCCACTCTTGACGTGTCCTCGTTGTGCACAAACATACCAAATGAAGAAGGCATCTCCGCTTGCACCAACGCCTTCAATCCGATTCGGGGCAAAACTCCCACCAAGAAAGACCTAGGCGAACTCATGCATCTGATTCTGACCAACAACAATCTCATCTTTGGTGATGACCACTACCTCCAAATTCATGGTACAGTCATGGGGACCAAAATGGCTCCCTCGTTTGCTGACTTGTTTATGGGCAACTTCGAGCAAAAATTTCTGTCTTGACAAAATTTGAAACCACAAATTTGGTTACGTTTCATAGACGACATCTTCATGATCTGGCCCCACGGTGAAGACGGTCTAAAAATTATTATTGAGAACATCAATTCTTTCCATCCCACCATCAAATTTACGGCCGACCATTCCAGGTCCAGTGTCCACTTCCTGGACACCACTGTAACCATAGAAAATGGTTCACTCAAAACAGACTTGTTCAACAAACCAACGGACAAGCACAACTACCTTCTACCCAGCAGTTGCCATCCTCTGCACTGCACCAAAAACATTCCGTACAGTCAAGCACTCGGCATAAAACGCATCTGTTCCTCTGAAACAGATTTTGACACTAGGGCAATTGAACTATCTGGTTACCTCCGTAACCGGCAGTATTTTCGGGGTTCAATTGAGAATGCCATCAAAAAGGCAAAAGAAACCCCTCGCTCGCAAACTCTGACGTACAAAACTCGTCAGCGCAATTCCGACAGAGTGCCATTGGTAACTGAGTACCATCCCGGTCTACCACCACTAGCCAAATTCATCAAAAAGCATATGCCCACACTTCAGAGTAGCGATCGCCTAAGGTCTATCTTTCCCCAACCCCCCGTTGTTGCCTTCAAGCGGCCCTCCAATTTAGGGGACATTTTGGTTCGGGCAAAATTCCAGGACAAAGCCTCAGTCGAGGTAAACAACGAATATTTTGCTTGTTCACCTTGCCCTTCCAACTGCAAAACGTGCGCCCTGGTTGATTCCACAAAAGGCTTTCAGAGCAATCAAAATGCACGCATCTTCCAAATTAGACAAGAATTTAGTTGTCTTTCAAAAAATGTCATTTATCTCATATACTGCAATTTATGTGGTGTTTAGTATGTCGGAGAATCTCAAAATACTCTTCGAATGAGAATGACACAGCAAAGATCAGCAATTAAAACCAAAAAGGTTGAAAAACCTGTTGCTAACCATTTCAATTTGTCTCATGGTTCTATCAAAAATTTACGGGTCATTGATATCGACCAAAACGATACATGGACCGACAAAGTTAGAAAAGCTAAAGAAAATTTCTGGGAACTCAATCTCAAAACCACATCGCCTTTCGGCTTGAACATCAGAAGCGACTAACCAGCTTGCTGATGATACAAACCCAAATAATCCGATTAGGCCTCTCCGATCTAACAATTTCTCCAATTGCCTTGAAGAGGATTTTCCTAGTGTTGATGGGTTACTCCCGAGTAATCCGATCAGACCCTCCCGGTCAAAAGAGGTGAGACCATTGTCTACACCTTTAAAAGTTTCCAAAATTTCTCACTCCTTGTCATTCTTTGACCTAGTATTGATAAAGAGGTAGTATTCCTCGAAAGCTCTACTTCAAACCATTTGGCTGTTTAATTTATCTAAATTCTAGCCTTCCGCTATTTGTATATATATATATATAGTAAGTCGAGTGACGTAGCGACTCTATATGAATAAGTGAACCAGTGCGGTAATGAATAGTCGCATGAAGACCTTAGGTCATTTTTCCTCAAACAAAGGCATTGCCTTATACTGAAAGAGGATTTATTTTTTTGAAATGGAAAACTTAGCCTCAAGCAGGATTCGAACCTCCCGCTTACAAGGCGGATGCTCTGACCACTGAGCCAATGAGGCTAAGTTTTCCATTTCAAAAAAATAAATCCTCTTTCAGTATAAGGCAATACCTATGTTTGAGGAAAAATGACCTAAGGTCCTCATTCGACTATTCATTACCGCACTGGTTCACTTATATATACATATATATATATATGTATATATATATTTATATATATATATATATATAAATATATAAATAAATAAGCAAATATCACTTGCCCCCATTTCATGGGTGAGAGTGCCTCAATACCAACATGTCAATGTTGGTATTGGAGGCACTCTCACCCACGAAATGGGGGCAAGTGATATTTGCTTATTTATTTATATTAATATACCAACCCACGGAACTTACTGTCATATATAAATATATATATATATATATATATATATATATATATATATATATATATATATATATATATATATTTCAACATACCCAAACAATAAGCTCTCCGCAAAAGGATCCAAAAATTAGGATGCAATGGTGTTTCTCTCATAATGTAAAGAAAGTATAAACAAAAAACACACCTTAAAAAACCTTACCGAGAGATGTAAAGAGTATAAACATTACCTCTTATGTCAAAATCATAACCCTAAACTTATCGACAAACAATTTCGTCGTGCTTCTAATCTAACTCAAGACGATCTACTCAAACCCAAACCCAAAACCACCAGAAAGGTATATCCCCTCGTGCTCGATTTTAACCCCATCCTCCCTAATATTTCCAAAATACTTCGGAGACACAGAAATTTACTTTCTACCCATCCTACCCTTAGAGAAATTTTCCCAGATGATTCCATTCTACCAGCGTATAGAAGAACTAAAAACTTAAAAGAACTAGTGGCGCCTTCCAAATTCAAGACTGGTGGTTCTTTGACTGATCTTCCCTCCCCTGGCTTTTGCACATGCAGAAAGAAGTGTGACCTTTGTCAAAACTATTCTTCAAGTTCTCGCACTTTTTTCTGCACCGCCACCGGGCTTACTTATTCAATTAAGCAGAACATGTCTTGTATTACTAAGAATGTTATTTATTTGTTAACTTGTACGAGATGTAATGTTCAATATGTTGGTTCTACCACTACCCAATTTAAGGTAAGATTCCGTAACCATAAATCTCACATGCTAACTAATGGGCAAACTTGCGTTGTAGCTACCCATTACAATCAAAGTCCCCATCAATTGACCGATTTTGCCTTCCTTCCCATTGGAAGCATCACTGATACCATGGTAACCAACAAAAAACTCCTCATCCGTGAAATCTACTGGACTGCTCAATTACGCACAATATACCCTTACGGCCTTAACAAAAGAAATGAGCTTGCTTCCAAAAAGCGTATAAATTTTGCCCCTTTGACGGTTAGGTATGGTACAAGTAGTTTTATGTGTTTATTGTTGTAGCTGTTAGATTCAACTTAGGAAGGTCGAAGACCGAAACGTTTTGAAATATTATCAAGCGGAGCTGAAAAAGTTGTGTTTCTTGCTATTTGTGTTTTTTGTTTATACTTTCTCTCTCTCTCTCTATATATATATATATGTATATATATGTAAATATATATATATATATATATATATATATATATATATACACACGGTTGGACATAGTACAGGCATTTATCGCATTTATCAGAGAATAGGGCCGCATACAGTTACACCCCGCAGAACACCTGAATTCCTAGGCTGTCTTTGTTCATTTTTTCAGAAGGAAAGTCACGACGTGTGTGATCAAATTTCCATCACTTTCTATGACATTGCGAGAGAAATGATGTCCTACAGAAACCGCATGTTGTGCCACAGATCTTTCTTGGAATTTGCAGATTACTGGAATCATTATGTTATTGAAATTGTAGAATTGCTTAAGATCTGTAACGGCCAGTTTCCTTCATCACCCATTTTGTACTTTAAAACTGTTGATAAAGGACAGTAAGAGTTTAAAAAAACTGCCTCACATTGAAAACACTGTTTCACAAGATTACAAAGCAAGGAACAAAAACGAAATAATTGTCAAGTGTTATGAAATTATTTGTTGGAATCATTTTTATGTAATGCTTACAAAGACATGAGTGCTATTTGATCGGACGAATGAAAACTGACATGTTCTTGACGGCGTCATTTATCGGGTGTACGGAGCGGGGATTTGTGTGAAAGGGTGACAATTAGGATAAAGTCTCAAGGGATGTGTGTAGAAGGATTCACTTCGATTAAAGTACAATCCAAAATCTTTGGTTACTTAGAAAAGACGTTGAGAAAAATGAAAATGTTTCTGAACCATACTGCGGCATTTTCGAGCAAAAAGAAAAAAAAAAAAGAGCATGCTCCGGCATAAAAATTTACAAAACAGCACCAAGTGTAAACTATTGGACAATCAATTGAAAGACATACCTTTGATCTTCAAATGACAATGATTGATTGACCGTTGAATGTAAAATCTTTTGAAACCTACTTAGAAAGCAATTTGTTGACAATTACTATTTCTCTTTTAGAAAATTAAGCAACAATACTATTTCGCAGATTGGCCCGAATACATTCCCACCAACGCTTGTAATTCTGTGAGTAGTCCAGTACTTACAAAACTTTACTACTTCAGTTAAGCACCACTAGACAAAATTTACATCGTAATCATTCTAAGATGCATATAAAATATCTCTCGCAGATTTTATTTTAAGTTGAAAAGACAATTCAGTGGCACTTGTAACTTTCATTCCTTAGTTTGTGTGGTGCGGGATAGATATTATAAAGAAAGCTCCTGTTAGCAAATCGCTTACATTATTTAAAACATCCAAAGAAAAGTGATTGTTTTACACAAATCATATCTTGGTTACATAGTCCCCCCCTTTTGGAACCCAATAGAATAATTGAATCATATTGAATCATTGAGTAAGTTTCCTTGAAGAATAGATTTCGATGAGAAGCACCATTTCACACGTTTGCATCCCTAAACTAAGCAATGTGTATTTAGGTTAACTCGAACGAACCTCAAACTGAGTCGATCTGCGTCACCATGAATTTGTACGTCCGTCCTTTCCTTTCTGTCTTTGTGTCATATAGTAGCTATTTAAGAACCATCTTCTAAGAAAAATGTCCAAGGGTTGCGATTTTTCTTGTCTTCCCAAACATACCCGCAGGCACAGAAAAAAAAAATCGTTTCAGACAAAATCGTGTCTCCCATTTGATCTTTTGGAGACTTGATGAAATAATATCTTTAAGAGAGCTCTCTAATGGTAGCTACATCATTAACTCACTACTATTCTTAATCATTCGATTGAAATGGGACAAACCAGAGCATATTTTAACAAGATTGAAAACCAGAAAATAAAATCAATGTGCCTCAAGGAAGTAAAGTACACTATTCTCACAGATAAAAAGTTAGGAAGGAAGTCAGCCGCATTTGTTGGCCGTTAAAAGCAACTTATATCGTGGAGGGCGTCATGAATCTGACCTGAGGAAGCCGGGATTTGGGGGAAATGTAGTATTACGTTAAAGTATCAAGGGAGTTGTAAATAAAGACCGCCAGCTCCTGCAAAAGTACAGGTGGAAATTTTACGTTTTTTGTAAAATTCGTTTAAAAAATAAACTTGCATAAATTTTGTGAATCGCACCAGGCTAATCTCCATCGAATTAAATCATACACCAGCACACGAGCACCAAGTGACGACTATTAGAAAATCAAGACAGCTGAAAGCCACACCATTATGCATTGACCCTTTAACGTAAACATCTTTGGAGATTTACTTAAAACAGCATCTTGTTAATAATTATTTTTCTCTTAGATATTCAGACAACAATATGATCTCACATGAACTTCTTTCGATTCCTACTTGAACATCCTTTTCCTAATAATTATTTTACTCTTAGATATTTAGTCAACAATACGATCTCACAGATTGGGCCGAATACATTCCCTCAAGCGCTTTATCGGTTGTGAGTAGTCCAATCAAATGAACGAATATTCGTTTGCAATCAAATGGAAATAAGTTTGTGAAGAGAGGTCTTTTATTTTAAACTAAGCAATCATTATCTAAGGATATTGAAACATGTCAAACCTCTAGTAACTGGTTTTGTTTAACTTGAATTTTTGAATATAGAGGGCATTTGCAAAACCTAAATTAAATATTTATTAGGAATAAATGACGACCAATGAAACACATCAAGATAAGATGATTATAAATAACTCCTTCATTAAGTTCTTG
Source organism: Holothuria scabra (assembly GCA_037179385.1). NCBI lineage: Eukaryota > Metazoa > Echinodermata > Holothuroidea > Aspidochirotida > Holothuriidae > Holothuria > Holothuria scabra. The sequence continues at coordinate 28,103,295 of CM074197.1, forward strand.
TGATATATAGGCACTCCTCTTTTTTGTTTCTTTCATTCCTTGAAAGCAAATATCTGTGAGAACAAACATCAGTTATGTAGCAAGACACATCTTCAGATTATGTGCAGGCACTAGAAAGCGATCGTTTTACACTTCTTTGAGACCCTTTTAGAAGCCCCTTAGAGAAATGTAAATATCTTAATCAAGGTTTTTCAAAGTGTGTAAAGTATCACTGAATAGGTTTATTTATAAAGTTGAAAATAAGCCATGATGCATTGACCCTTTAACGAAAACATCTCTGAAGGTCTACTTTAAGACATGTAATTAATGATTATTGTTTTCGTTTAGATATTTAGACAACAATATGATCTCCAAGATTGAGCCGAATACATTTCCACCAACCCTTAATTTGCTGTGAGTAGTCAAATAAAATCAATGAATATTCATTTCAATTCAAATTTGAGAATAAGTATGTAAAAAGAGGTTTGTTTCAGTCTGAACTTAGCAATCAATAATCTTGCTAAATTGACCTCTGTTAACTGGTATTGTTACAATATGAGTCCATGAAAGTCAAGAGCACTTTAAAATGTAGAATTCGTTGAACATTCATTTGAAACAAATGACTACCAATGAAATATATTAACTTGGGACGATGAATTATACCCTCTTGGGTTTCCTTGGAATTGTTACCATGGCTTCTGACTTGCTCCACTCTTACTCCTAATAAATGTCGTCACATTTCTAACTTCTTGACTGAGACACCTGATGTTAAGTAGAACCCTTACTGAGCAGTGATTTGGAATTATACAATAGTCTGAAATAACATTTGAATATGGTTTTCGTTATAACTGGCATAATAAATGTCTGCGAGAAAATATACTACCAACTTCTGAACAACATTTAACATTAATGCCTAGGTACTAGAGCGTTACTTTAACAACAGTCTAAGATACTTTTCAGGAAAAACAGCAGAAAATATATAAATAACTTAGCAAACGACAAGTGTTCGAGAATATTGTGTAGAAAATAGTTTAGTGAGTTTGTTTCAATATTTGTAAAGATAACGCAGTGTGAATGTTAGCTTACATCACTAAGTTTGTGTGGAGTAGGAACGATTGTCAAGAAGAAAGCTCGTGTGACCAAATTTTCATTCATTACAAGCAAAATAAGAAAAAGTCAAGCGTTTTCAGAAATTATTTTTTCCGTCGCAGACACCTTTAAGAATGTGCGAGAATTATAGAATCATTTTGTCAGTTTGATTGCAGAAACGAAATCCGTATAGTTATTTTATAGACGGGACTGGGGCGAGTTGTTTGCATCACCCTTCTTTGACTTACACACTGTTGAAAGAAGCAAAATTAGAATATAATACATCAAAGTTTAGGACGAAACTCAAGAGTTTTTCATTGAACAGCTAAGAGGAGAACTAACGGCCACTGGCCCTTTTCCCCTATTTAACAAAGCTTTTAATCTCCAGAACCTCAAATATTGTTTATCTGTCCCACGTTGAAGTCTTTACTTTTATCCCGTTTGGTATTTTGCATTTGAAAAGACATATCCACAAACAAAATTATAAATGCTGTTATTTTTCCTTTTCCCCCTGTATGAACCGGGGTTTGAGTGTCTACTGCCCTGAGAAAAGGGTAGTTTCAGACAAGAGCAATAGCGAAACTGCGGGGGACTTGTGTCGTTTGAACCTTCATGAAATCGGCCTTCCCGCCACCACCAGCAATTCCCCTGGAGATGGATGATGAACAATTATGACATTGAAAATGCAAATTTAAAGGAAATATGAAAAATGGAATAAAAATTTGACATCATTGACTTAATTTGCAATCCTGTTCTTTTGCTGTAGACATATTTTTGATTTCTCTAGCCTAGACTTGAAACAAATGAAGAAGGAATTCTCCGTAATTCAGATCCGGACTTCGCGACATTGACATGATTTTTCGACTTTTTCTGTCAATTAGTAAGGCTGATGGTCAAATACAGAACATTATCGTGTGCACTCGAAAGAGATCATTTTAATTTGAAATACGGACAGTGTCATATTTAAGCAGGGTATTAAACGCGGCTTCCAAATGTCGAGTTGCGCATGCACTGAATAGTATTAAGCACATATATATTAAAGGTCAAAGGCGAAATTAGAAGTACCAATCTCTGTAATTCGTAGGGAGATAGGCAAAGGTCCATGAATGGAAATTTCGATAAACCTGATTTTCCTGCTTTAGAAATTACAGTCGTTTTGAGTGGTTTGAATTTTGACGAATTTGTCAGTATCAACGTTAATTCGATATATATGAAGGTTAACTTTTAGAAATCATGTCGACTTAATTGCTTAAGGTGCTACTATTTTGCAAATAGACATTTCTATCATTCAAAAGATTCCGGGGATGACATCAGCACAATGTGAAGAGCAAACATGTTTAATTGTTTTTCAAAAGACACATTCGCGCAGCTTTGGTAACGCTTTGTCCGAAATGGTAGAGTACTCAGTTCAAATAGAACATGCAAAAACTTCAGGGATGGTCTCAATTGCCAGAAAACACAGGAAGACAGGAGGATGTAAAAGGATATAAAATGCCTAAACCTCTGTTCGGAAATGGTAATGGTTTATATAATCTGTTCCTTTTTATCAGTTCAATAGCAAATTGCACTTTGTCTCTTTGAAGTGAATATTTTTATTGCAGCGAAAGCTCAAAATAACGACAGCTTAGAATCTACTCATATGCATTGGAAATGCCATTTCCGGCTGTATCAGGGGTAGCGATTGGAGATTGGAGCGTTTTCTAGACGCCAGCCGATGGTGGATTTTCGCTTAGATAGTGGACCGATTGTGTCAGAAATCCAGCAACCTAACGCAGTCCTTCCTAAGTCCTTCCATCAATTAAATGATGATTACGCTACTGCAAAGGAGGATTTATTCTACCACTTTTTTCAGATTTCGAAGAAATCGTATTTTTGGGAGAGCTGCCTCACGATGTCTAAGTAGCTACAGTTATATACAGTCATGTCTAATCTGCGATAAATGAGGGCACAATAAAGGCAAAAATGAAGAAAAGATACTTAAATTAGTAATCTCAATTAAGCCGTACAATACCGGTATATTTACAAAAGAAATATTTAAGAAGGAGGGACGGTGTTCGGTTGTTCGTGAGAAGCCAGTAATGTTCCTGGACGGTGTTTTTAACAATTTTAACAAAGCGTACGGAAAAGGGGATTTGTGGGGAAAGAATACAATGCCTGAGGATATGGGCCCACGGGAGGTGTAGATAAACCACCCGAATAGGTAAAGTAACAGGTAAATACCTAACGTTTTCTTCTTTGAAGTAAAGCAAGTCATGTCCCACCAAAAATAAAGCGTAAGAGCACTAAATGGCTACTATTGGAATATCACGTCAATTGAAGGTCATTCTTTGATCTTTGAATAGACCCGTGATGCATGGAACGTTAGACGTAAACCTTTCTGGATGCCTGCTTGAACAGAGTTTTATGAACTGTTTCCATTTTGCTTCCTTTTAGGCATTTAAGCAACAATATGATCTCCCAGATTGGGCCGTTTACAGTCCCTAGGAATGTTAGACACCTGTGAGTAGTCCCACATGGAGAATAATTCTTTCAAATTATAATTATATTAGGTATCTAGAAAAACACATTTTAATTTAAAACCACATATTAACATAAGGACAATTACACAGACTAGTTTCGTCTAAACTTATATTTTTTTTAAAAAATAAGAGTATTAAAAAATTAAGGTTTAAGAAAAAAACTGTAATGAATACGTAATAATCGTACACTTATAATAAAAACTGAAGACCGATCATGAAATACATCTAAATTGAATGATTAGGAATAACTCCTCGAGTTTCCGATAGACATTCCCCATTCTGACTTTATTCACTCTTACTTACAAGAGATATCTGTGAGAACAAACACTAGTGGCGGCTTCTTTGAAAGAACCATAATTTACAAGTGCAAGGTAGCGTTAATTTAACTTAAACAACTGTTAGAGACACTTCAAAGAAAAACCCGGGGCAAGTTTGTTTTAACACTTGAAAAGATAACGGGAATGATAACTTTCATCATTTAGTGTGAAGAAGGATCCATAATTCTGAAGAAGGCCAATCACACCAAATTCCATGATCATTCATGACATTCAAAAGAACAAACGTCAACGATTTACATTAATTATATCTTGCGCCACAGACACCTCTTTCTGGAAAAGTCGTTTGAAAAATTGTACAAAATTCTTAAACCCCTCGGGTCTTTCTCATGTAAAGCAAATCGTGTTCAAGTGCAAACAATGAATAAGGGCACCAAGTCACTACTACCGAAATAAACGTCAATTAAAAGTGACACTTTGATTTTCATGTGAACTGGTGATGCATTACCAAAACCGCAGAACGCTTGGTAGAATTCTCTGGAGGCAACAGTTTGTTAATAATGACCACTTTGTTTTCCTTTTAGGGTTTTAAGCAACAATATGATCTCCTACATTGAGCCGCATACATTCCCGACAACGCTTGATGCCCTGTGAGTAATCCAACAAAATCAAAGAATATTCATTTCCAATCAAAATGATTATGAGTATATTAAAAGAGGCATTTAGCTTTCAAACTTAACACTCAATAGTCTAAGGATATTGAGACACTCTTTGTTAACTCGGGTTACGTTTCAATTTGAATTTGTGAACTAATGAAAGAACCATAAAACCTACGTCGAAAACATTGTTTAGTAAGAGTATTTTGATCAATGGAATATATCAAAGTAAGATGATGACTAACAACTTTTAGTGTGCTTGAAATAGTTGCACTTCTCCTTTGTTTCACTCTTACTTTTAGCAATATCTATAAGAATAAACGCCACCAGATTTTAAACAACACAAACCTTCTATGTGCATGTACTAGAAAGATTCTGTTTAACAATTCTAGACACTGAGGAAGAACCAGCGGACAATTCCAATGTTTATCCATCCATCCATCCATCCATCCATCCATCCATCCATCCATCCATCCATCCATCCATCCATCCATCCATCCATCCATATAAATATATATATATAGATATATATATATATATATATATATATATATATATATCCATATATATATATATATATATATATATATATATATATATATATATATATATATATGGAGTAGAAAATATCATACTCAACTACGTACCCAAAAAAATGCACAAGATTCACGGTGTTGTTGGAAGCTTTCGACTATTTAATCAGTCTTCCTCAGCCAACTGTATGACCAATAAATTACAATGATTTACACTTATATACAAGGCTAAATGCACAAGAAGGGAGTAAAAAGTAAAAACTTAAAGGTCCTAGTAGAAAAAGCAAAAGGATAAAAGGGGAGTCAAAATACAAAAAGATGAAATACAAAAGAAAAACAAAATAAGGGCCATGTACAGGGCATCAGTCCAAGAAAAAAGGGGGAAATAATAAGATAAAAATTTAAACAATAAAAGATTTAAAAAATATTGAAAGGGAGTTAAACCAAGTGAGAAAAGCTTAAACAAAAGGAAACACAGGGCTAAAAAGTCTGAATAGGGCTAAAAATCAAAATAAAAGGCGGATAAGATAGTAGCTACAATAAGACACAAGGAAGAAGAGAAGGTAAAATACTCAGGTGGAAATACAAAGGGGTAACTACAAAAAACAGGTTCTTTTGCGAGAATTAATTTCCTTTCTTTTATTAAGGCCTGAGGGTTGAAGTGTTTTTAATTGAGCCATCCAATAACCTTCCCGTTTGCTCAAAACGGCTTCCAAATTAATAGAAGAGTGAATCTTTTCAATGATAATGAATTTAATGTCATTTAGTGAATGTAAGGTACCTGAGAAATGTAAAGCTAGTTCGCAACGATTTTTTCCGTTCACCATATCAGACTTATGGTTTCTAAACCGAACCTTAAATTCAGTAGAAGAAGAACCAACATATTGCACATTGCATTTAACACAGGTGGCAAGATAAACAACATTACGACTATCACAAGAAACAGAGTCAACAATAGGATAAAATTTACCAGTACTAGAACTATGGAACTTAGTGGAGGACAATAAAAAATTAGCACAAAGGTCACAGCGTTTTCTAGTACACTTATGACAGCCTAGGGAAGGACCGGTGGTTTGACCGATTGAGGTCGGGCGGTTTTTATTTTTGGAATTACGTAAATGGTCCTTCAGCGATTTACATTTGCGAAAGGCTCCAAAAATGGCATGCTCTGGGAAAAGTTTCTGAAGTGAAGGGGAGGAGTGGAGTAAGGGGAGATGTTTTGAAATAATCTTACCTATATTTGGCAGGGCAGGGTTAAAGTCCACAATTAGGGGGAAACTCCTGTTGCTAAGCCTCCTTTTAGTAGGTTTAAGCAAATTCTCCCGAGGGATGTCATTAACTTAACTAACTGGGCCTTAACAAAATCTGGGTGATATCCTCTACTGATGAGGTAGCCACTATACTCTTCAATTCTCCGATTCAGATATTCAGGTTTAGAACAAATACGCTTAAGGCGTAAAGCAATACTATAAGGAATACTCTTCTTAGTATTAATAGGGTGGGCACTAGTGGTGAGAAGGTAGAGGTGGCCGTCTGTAGGTTTGGAAAAAACATCGGTGGAAATATCCCCGTTATCAAGATGGACCAAAACATCCAAAAATTCTAATTGGGATTTAGAAGAGCGAATGACAAAATTAATAGAGGGGTAAATAGAATTGATAAAATCCGTGAAAATTTTCAAGGCGGCTTCACCATGGGTCCAAATTTCAAAAATATCATCCCTGTAACGCCACCAGTTATTAGGGATAAACGGGCCTTGCGAATTAGCAATTTCATCGACGTATGTCATGGCTATATCCGCATAACTACAAGCATTTTTTGGCCCCATGGCAGTGCCATTAGTTTGAAGAAAGTGGTTACCATTGAACATAGAATTATTGAGAAGGAGGCATAATTGAACGGCTTCAAGTAAACATTTAGTACTGGGTGTACTGTGATACCTAGAGGCTAGCACTTTCTCCACCATGGAGAGGCCTAATTTGTTGTCGATATTAGGAAACGTGGCTTTAACATCCCAAGAAACCAGAATGGCATCATCAGGGATTCTAGTTGAAATGCAAAATGATTTTAACTTACATAAAAAATCGGTAGTATCTAAAAAAAAAAAAAAAAAAAAAATATATATATATATATATTCTCTTGCTTAGAGTTGCTAAGGAAGGTTTGAGTATGATGAAGAACTTTTCTTCTAGGCAGAGATTACAATTTTAGATGATGTGGTGTATGCTCGAGCTTTGTTCATGAGTGTCCATTTCACAGAGTATTCTACACTTAAATCCTGTAGTTTCCAGATGTATTCACTGAGTGCAGTTGCGTTTCTCTTGTCTTTGTGTTTGAAGCTAGACTTGTGGGCGGTGTATCTGGTTTTGAATGTGTTCTTTGTTAAACCAATGTATGTTTCTTCGTTTTCGCTGTCGTGGCGTGATACAGTTGCTTGGTACACAACAGTCGCAAGCCCTTCAAGGTTCTATTAAAAACCGACACGACCAAAATCAAAGAGGAGACGAAAGTATATGTTACCGCTGACAAAACCAACAACTTTTTCAAATTAGAACCTGAACAGTAGAACAAGCTGGTACAACAAAACGTAAACAAAGCATACAAAAAAGCACCGCCCAACACACACAATCATATCACTGCAGCTGACAAAACTATAGCCTCCACACTTGAAATCAGTGACGAAGTCGATATCACAGGTAAAAAACAAGCATTTATTACGCTAAAAGACCACAGGCAGACTAATCAAACCATCAAAATCAAGACAAGGGAAGATTAGCAAGCAAATACTACAAAGAATAAACTCAAAAATCAAACAATCTACAGGTTACAACCAATGGAAGATCACAATGAAGTAAAAAACTGGTTTATTGAAACACACGAAAAACACTAAAAATCGTTTATTACTTTTGATATCTGTGAGTTTTACCCCTCAATCACTGCCTACCTTCTCAACGAGGCTTTAGACTTTGCATCAAACTACACAGACATACCAGCATTCGAAAGGCATGGACACATCCATGGTGAATAAAAGACGTTTACCACAATCTTCAGGAAACTCAAAGTCACGAATAAGTCTCAAGAAATGTGGTGTGTCTTGAACAAACGACGGCAGGGCTGAAACCAAAGGGGAGAGCACGGAATCTTTTAGAGTTGAGAAAAATTTAGCCAACCATTTAGTTCGGGCTTCCCACCCACTCAATTCTTTGTACGACACCCCTGGTACCTTTCCCTGTAATCGTCCGAGGTGTAAGACATTCCCAGTTGTTGGCAAACACGACCTCGTCAACATTTCAGGCCCCAACGGCAATAGCTTCCTTGTCAAACAAAGATTCTCCTGCATTTCCTCTAATGTAGTTTATATTTTAGCTTGTGGGAGATGTAACTCGTTGTATGTGGGAGAGACCAAGCGCCGCCTCGCGGATCGAGTCACCGAGCACCTTAGGTTCATCAAACAGAATCTCCATGGATACCCGGTGGCTGCACATTTCAATCCCCCTTCACCTTGTTCAATACAGCATTTTACCGTAACGGCAGCTGTAATGTGCCGAGGCTCCGATCGTGACCGCCTTAGTGCTGAAAACCGACTGATCATGTGGCTAGGTACTCTCGCTCCACACGGCCTTAACGTTAGAATTGACCTTTTGTAATATTTACCGCTTTTTTGAACCAGTTTTTACTCCTTTTACACTTACCCGTTCGTGCTCGTTTTTTACTGTGCAGGCCCCCCCTTTTTTTTGCCGATCCTAGTTTTTGTCTACTTCTTTCCCCCTTTTTTCCGACCATGTTCGATTTTTACGTGCACTTTTTCCTCCAGGACGCTCTTTTTCTTTTTTGATTTGTGTTTTATCATTCGCACTCATGTTTTCTGACTATCACTTTCGTCCGGTTCTGTTTTTACAGCGATCGCTTCGGATTTGATGTTTGTCGTGTCCAGTTGTTACTGTTAGTTGTTCAGTTTGATTTTTGCCACCTGATGAAGGGTTTATACCCGAAACGTCGTGGAGTTTTCCGCAAACTTTTAAGCACTTTTTACTACCTCTTTTCGACCTACACACACCACAGTGCTCCGCAGCATTTCGACCTTATATATATATATATATATATACACGCTAATTTCCACTTTAGGGGGAAATTGTTATATCTGCTTGTACATAGGGCGAAAAAATAACAATAAAATACATAAGAAAAAGAATTCGCCGTAACGTCTAAACATATGAACAACGTTATTTCAATGGCCAGCCGTTAGGTAGTGTTAACACCTAGGTGTCCGTAAATTTGACAACATTGAAGTAATTGTATCTACGTTGTAAATCTAGGAGGTTGCCTTCGTCCGTTTACGTATTCCTATAGAAAAAGTGTGTAGAAACGTTAAGGCGAAACTTATATTTCGCCTCAAAAATGTTTTCCCCATAAGGTCGACTTTTCAACAACAAGTTTCCCCCTAAGTGCCGAATTAGTGAAATATATATATATATATATATATATATATATATATATATATATATATATATATATATATATATATATATATATATATATATATATATTTATATATATATAAATAGTAGAACAAATTGAAAACACTTACTAAATACTTCCAACAGAAAACGTAAATCAACGGAGAATACTATACAACGTTTCGAACAAGTCCACTGTCCTTCGTCAAGTAAACTGAATTACCAACCCATGTAAAAATACAAATACAAAAAAACGGCTATGAACTGTGGCTTTTTCGAATGTTAATCCCTTTTGGTGCAAACGTGTTGAGTTGGTGTATCCAAAAAAGTTTTTTTTGTTCCCTCTGTATATATATATATATATATATATATATATATATATATATATATATATATATATATATATATATATATATATATATATATATATATATACAAATACAAATAATTGCCCAAAAAACAAGACTGGACAGAGTGCTCAATTCTGCAAGCAGAAGAGCGGATATATATATATATATATATATATATATATATATATATATATACGCAGTTGTCGTCAGCGTTTATTTTCACTTCATCTCTGCTTTCACAGGTTTCTGTATCTCTTCGGAGATCCGCTGGCGAATAAACAATTGTGTTCAGCTGGATGGCATCAACTTTGATCTCTGGTCGGGCTTGCGTCAAACGAGAACTAGTGCTGTTCCAAAATTAGGCGCCTGCTCAGGAGGTGAATTGCGAGTTGCTTCATCTGCCATTTGAACAAAGGCCAAACCAACTTGGCTTCATGGCTCAGTGGTTAGAGCGTCCGCACTAGAAAGCGGGAGGTCCCGAGTTCGAATCCCGGTGGAGTCAACATCGTTTTTTCACCTCAGCCAGATTTTCCAGCTTTACCAATTTGATTTATATATATATATATATATATATATATATATATTTATATATATATATATCAAATATATATATATATATATTTATATATATATATATATATATATATATATATATATATATATATATATATATATATATATATATGTATGTAGTAGAAAGTGCTGAAAAGTTTGTGGAAAACGAACAAGGTCGGAAAAGTGAAAAAGAAAAGAAAAAGCGGGACCAGCAAAAAGGTACACACTAAAAAACGAGCATGAACGGATACGGGTGAAAAGAGTTGGTGGATAGAAAGGGTGTATATTACAAGAGGACAATTCAAACATTACGGCCGTGTGGAGCGAGAGAAGCAAGCCTCTTGATATGTCGGTTTTCAGCACTTAGGCGGTCACGGTCAGAGCCTCCCTTACAAAAAATAAGGAATTTTCCATAAAAAATCCCATGGGGAATACGGGATCTTGGCACACGGAAAATTGTTCCCATGGTAAAAAATTCCAACGGGAAATGCTTCTCACGGGAATATCATTCAGCCGTGGAGTAATTCCCACGGGGAATGATCCCAGAGGTTCCAGTAGCCCATAGCTAAGAGCTGAAGGAAATGCATGGCTATATTCCAAATTTCTCGTTTCATTATGTTTAAAATAATGGCTGCAAACCTGAAAATATCTAGCACTTGTAATCATGTACTCTGTGGTCTTGTGTGGCACAATATATATCTCCACATTCAATTTGTAAGAATGCAAGTTTGTTCTTTTATTTCCACATGCAAATTGGTTTATCAGTCCTTTTTCAGACGAGGCTGTAAAGTTCATTATATTCCATGCATTTTCCAACATAGATTCCAACAGCTTTTAAAAACACAAATAGTCCATTCAAGTTGATATGGCCATGGACATATTTTCTTCAGTCCATGTAGAGTATATGATGTTGTTGCACATTGGTAGCACTCCCTTTAAGATATTTGCAACCAAAATGTTACATATAAATCAACATTTCACACTTGCAACTTCTTTCCTGGCTGAATGCTGTTTTATTCTGACTGCAGAGCTTGCAGCCTCTATGCATTCTGTTTACATCTGTATATGTAAGCCTTTACAGTATTACAGTAAAGCCCTCTCTTTATCTGGAGCTCAACAGCCATTCACAACGTCTAATTCCCACGCTCTATAACTATGCGAGAACAGTTTTTACTGTGTGCTGTATATGGCTTCTGTGTGCTACTGTATACTGTGAATTGTTGGTTTATTGTGACATAGAACCTGGAAGACTGAAAAGTAGGCCTAGTGTCAAATGAAAGATGCCATGTCCATTCATATAAACAGTATGTCTTCACTACTGTATCATTGTTCACAACAGCTATCAAAAACAATTCCAATTAGTTACTTTAGAGTACAAAATGCCTTAGAAAGGCATGATTAGTAATATGAGTAGGCCTATATAAATCTAACTATTGCGAATTTTTACAGCTCATACTGTAGAACTGAGTGTAGAGATACTCAGAACAAACAGGTGGTCATAGCTGTAGGCCTACTGTATTCAGTGAAGTGGAGGATATGATTGATACATATGCCAACCTCTTCAATTTTCAACGTAACAGCTGTATATACCTTTCCGGGGAGGATCCAAGGAAAGGGACACAGATGTAAACAACTTTGCCAACACTGCCATATACGCCCATGCAGTTCTACTAGCATTAGTTGTGTGGCTCCATTAAAGGAGTGATAGTGAGAATCTGTGATCAACAGCGCTCATCTGAAAACAATGCACACTCAATGTATATTAATCCTGTAGGTTTACCCACAGTTGGGAATGGAGCTGGAACCTGTTACACCGAAATCCCATAAAAATTTCATGCACGGGCCCTAGCATTGACCATGTATAAAGTTCTCTCCAGCCTTAAAAATTAATTACAGTAGGCTAATGCAAGTATTTTCTTTCAGGAAGGATTTATAGGTGACCTTAATATTGTAGAAAATGCCAATTATGCCATCTATATTCAAGGCGCCCTATTAACACCAGTCAACTGAAAATTTAAGTTATTGCACCTCATGATTACTAGAGTAAAATTTATATAGAGCCTTCTGGTAATTGTACAATCATATTTGATCTCCAAAATTTAGCCTAAAAAATATTGCTCTTCAGTAGGCCTATGATATTTACAGTGAAATCACAAATATGCACTGCATGCCATCGGTAATTGCATGATATTCCCCATTAAAAATCAGAAATTCACATGTGAACTTGTTACTTTCCAACGAGAATTGTCAAATCCCGTGGGGAATTATGGCTTCCCCGTGAGAAATTGAAATAGTATGCATCTCATGGGGAATAAGCATTCCCCATGAGATGCATACTATTTCCGGGGTAAGATTGCAACTTCCCATGTGATGCAAATGAAATCCAATGGGGATTTGTAGTTTCTCATGGGGAATTTTCATTTCCCATGGGAAGTATGCGGGAAGTGATGAATTTCCCATGGTGATTTTCGGACTTTCCATGGGGAATCTTAAATTCCCGTGGGATTCCCATGGGAAGTGCTGTAGTTCCCATCGGAATCTCATGGGTTTTTTTTTGTAAGGGTCGTAACATTAAGACTGCCGTTACGGTTAAGTGCTGTATTGAACAAGGTGGAGGAGGGTTGAAATATGCGGCCACCGGATATCCTTGGAGATTTGGCAGTGAAGCTATTGGCGTTTGGGCCTGAACTGTCGACGAGATTGTATTTGCCAACCACTGGGCATGCATTGCACCTCAGACGGTTACAGGAAAAGGTACCAGGGGTGTCGTTGTAGGAAGTTTGTGGGTGGGAAGCCCGAACCAAATGGTTTGCGAAATTTTTCTCACCTCTGAAAGCAGTAATGGGGGGTTCAGTGAAAACATCACGGGTTGAAGGATCCTGTCGTAGTAACTCTACAGTTTTGTGAGTAGCGCGTATAATAGGACTGACCGAAGGGTGAAATGAAATAACCAAAAAAATACGTAGATTGGTACCAGATTTGGTCTTTTTCTCCGAGGCTACCTCTCTGCTAGTTCCTTGAAATCTGCTTAGGGCATTAGAGAGGATTTTGGCAGAGTACTGGCGATGTTCAAAAAAGGATAAAATTTCTTCAGAGGCAGTGGAAAGTCAGAATCATTCGAACATATTCGTCTGGCTCGCAAGAGCTGGGGATAAGGGATAGATTTAGTGCAAGATTTGGGATGGTTGGAAGGGTACAGTAGGTAGTTATGTGAGTCGGTGGGTTTAAAGTGCAGGTCAGAGGTAATTTTGCGGTTGGTAATGGACAGTTTCAGGTCGAGAAATAAAACAGATGAGTCCGAGATACAATGGGTAAATTTCAAAAAGGGGCAGAAGGAATTAATAAAGGCGATAAAAGTTTCCAAATCATGGCGGGATCCAGTGGAAACTCCTTCAATATCATCAAAATACCATTTGCTAAAGTAAGGGGCGAGGCCCGGTATATTGAGAAAATATTTGTTCTTCAAGGTGACCCATGGTTGGACAGGAAACAGAAGGACCGAATAAAGTTCCCATAGCCGCTCCTTTAACTTGGCGGGAAAAGCGCCCATGAAACTGAAAACAATATTGCATGAGAAAAAGTTCCGTTAAACATAGGAAGGTATCGATCGGTATTAGGGGATCACGCCGTTTTTCTAGATATTAACGAATAGCTGTCACAGCAGTACCATGAGGAATGGACGTGTAGAGGCTGGACATATTCGTGGTGAATAAAAGACGTTCGCCGCAATTTTTAGGAAGTCACGAAGTCACGAATAAGTCTGAAGAAATGTGATGTGTCTTGATTCATTCCTGTCAAGAACAGGGGCATGACTGAATGAGGCTGGGCAACTGGAACCCCCATGGAATCGACCCCCTATTCCCATAAACCCCTCAATGACAATCAAAGATGAATATATGACAATAAAAGTAAAAATATAGATATTTTTAGCAGAGTTAACATGCGTTTGAAAAAGCGTATTTTATTTAATAGACGAAATGTGGGCAGTGTCGTGTTTATGCGGGATAATGAACCCAGTAGCCAGCCCCCACTGCAGATCGAAAATACAAAATGACATCGAGTTGCTACACATACGCACAGAAGATGTGCATATGAATGAACGTAAACATCGAGACCCGAAGTCCCCTTTCTCTGTGTTTCGTAAGCAGATGGGCGACGAAGAATGAATATACTCGATGCATATGGTTTTTTCAAGATCAAAAATTACTCTAACTTCAAACACGTCAAATTTTGCAAGTTTGTTTGAATAAGTGTTAAAAATGTGTGGTTGACTCACGAAATTTGTCTATCAAATTTACTAAAAAGTGCGGCCACTTTGGTTTTAGACACCTATTCTATTAAACAAACAACACAAAAAATTGAAAAGAGGAATGTCTCCAGTCCAATTCGAAGAGACAGTTATAAGTAATTGTTTAAAGGTCTCGTATAGTAGTATGACGAGCCAGTGACGTAGATACAAGACGAAGCAGAAGGGGGATAACCATTTCGGAAAAATACCCTTTGCACGATCTCGTCAAGAACTGTTCTCTGTATCAATTATATGCTCATTTAAGCATTTGAAAATTATCGTAAAGGTTGACATTTGATAGCAGTTTATCTCAGAATAAACTGAAAGGGTATGTAGCCCTTCAATGCACTCTAAGTTATTTGATCCCTTTTTTGAAAACACTTATTTCAGGATTTGTTGTAAGTTGTTATTTGAACCTCGACATTGTCGCAGATTCTATTGTACCAGAATGGTTATAAAATCCGCTGCTCATGAAGCAGCTAATTGAAGTAATGAACCAGTGGTAAGGTACTATAATTGGGAACCCTAGGTTCTGCTAAAAACTGCGGTAGCCATGACGAATCTCCTTAAAGGGAAATATTCCGTAATGCATTTTCCTTGAAAAAATCGAAAGTCATATCAGATGACAAGTTACCACCGGTCAATAACAACTATATTCTCCCAACTTTTTTTTCATAGAATTCCTATTTTATAAATGTTTCCTTATCGAAAACAAAAATTTCAGGGAGCTTCAAACCCCACAAATTACAATCCTTGGGGAGTAACGCAAGGACTTCACAAAAGTAAATGTTTGGAAACTCTCCATGTCCATGGAAAAAGAAATATAGGAAATTTGACCTATCTGACAAAAGATCATCAAATGACAAAGGTCAAGTACAGGATTTCTTAACTAAATTGTCTTTAGTTTATAAAATACCAAATTTCTCAAATAAAAAAATATATATGTTTGTCTAAAAAGAGCCCCAAAGTTTTTCAATCGCTTTTAATGCTGTTGAAAGCCTTTAACTTCATGTCTAAGGAAACATAATGAAACAACACTGATCTTCGGTCACCGTGTAATCTCGAATTTCCTAATAGGTGGATGATGTAAAAAAGTATAAAGTGCCCAGCATTTGCTTGGAAAATTGTACATTTTGATCATTTTTCGAAGTGAACATTTTGTTGCAACGAAAGCTCAAAATAAGGGCTGTTCTGCTCAGGTTCTACTTTCGCTCTCGGAAAATGCCATTCTCTGCTTTCTGAAAAGTAGCGATTTCCCAACGTTTTCTGTAAGCCTGTTCAATTAAAATTGCCGAACCCCCAAATAAATGCAACCTTACATAGGTTCATGTTTCAATGAGACCCTAGTTACGTTACTGGAAAAAGGGGTTTCTTTTCTATTCCTTTTTTGAGGCTATGCTAAATATCTTTGAGAAAACTGTCTTACAGTGTCTATATCACAAAGATAAAGTTATCTCTACCCTGAAACAATCAATTAGAATGGTATACATCAGGACCTAATTTAAGCAAACTTGAAGAAAAAAAAATGGTTGTCTCAATTAATAAACACGAGTAATTACTGTAAACGGTGAGATACCATTCACATTATTTACTGTACAAGCCGGAAGGATGGAGTAAATACACATTAGAACAAGAGCATTAATTAAGAATGAGTGACTGAAGCTGATGGCTCATACGGAACCAGTTTTGTTTCTGACTGCGCCATTAGCCAGGCGCACGGAAACTGGGATTTGTTGGGAAAGAGAGCAAGGAGTCTATAGACTCAAGGGGAGTGGATAAGGGTTAACCGTAAGAAAAAAATAAAACACAGACCAATAAATGACGTTTCCTAATTGGTTGTTTCAAAGAATTAAAATCAATAAAGAAAGAAGAAAGAAACTCGGACATTTTTCAAGTGACGAAAATCATTCCCCAGCATAGATAATGCGTAGGAGAGCGAAGTGACTATCGGAATATCAGGTAAATTAAAAGCCAAACTATGCTCTTCGAATGGACTTCTGATACATTGACCGGTAAACGTAAACATGACATGGAGGCCTACTTGGACAACATTTTTTTTAATAAGTACCATTTTGCTTCCCTTTCAGACATTTAGGCAACAACATGATCTCGCAGATTGGACCAAATACATTCCCGAGAGAACTTAGATATCTGTGAGTAGTTATGTACGAACACGGAATAATTCATTTCTAATCAAAATAGCAATAAGTATTGAAGAGAGAGAGGCATTTTACTTTGAAACAATAAATAAATTAAGGGACAATAAGCTACGCTGATTTCGTTTCAACGTGAAATGCTGAGCAATTAAAAGCCTTAAAAATCTATGTCTAGGTCAATTGTAGTGAACTCGTAAATCGTTGACTAACAACAACAAGTGATGACGGATGAAATATATCAACATTAGATCATGACTAACTAATACCACAATTTATGTTAGAAAATGACCCTTCTGAATTGGTTCGTCTTTAGGTAAAAAGTTTAATAGAAATATACTCGATCACGAAATTTGAACCGAACCTTCTTATTCATTTTGTTGTTTTTTCATTTCGCCGTAACGTATTATGATATACAAATACTTTCGTCCATCTGACACTGTCCGTAATTTAGGGGTGGTGTTTGACAAACACATGTCTATGGATGCCTATATTAAACCTCTTTGTTCTAGTCTTACCATGCAACTTCGAAATATTACGCGGATTCGCAGATTCTTAAACTTTGACACCTGTCATCTTGTTATCCGCTCCCTTATCCTTTCTAGACTGGTTTATGGCAATGCATTGCTACTTGGTTGTAGTAAGAGTAACATCCATAGACTACAGCGTATTCAAAACTGGTCTGCTAAACTTTTTTTTAAAGCTTTGAAGTACGATCATGCTGCCCCTTATCTTATTAAGCTACACTGGCTCCCTGTTGACAATAGAATTGTCTTTAAAACTATGGTAATGGTTTATAAATGTCTCATTCCTACAGGGAGGTGTTAGGAAGGAGACACAACGTTCTGTTGACTCTCTGAGGCAATGTTTGTTTCCGACAATAATCTTCCTTTTGTTCCCAAATATTTTATCTCAATATCTAGACCAACTACGATCAGTGATACATTGTCCAAATTCCAGTGAGAGGGCACGCCCTTACGTTGTATCTCGTTAACTTTTCGTGGCCAACCGTCATGAAAACATATCACATTTTATACTTTCGTCTGTATATGTCCTAATAAATGTAAATTCTGTTTATTTCTTTGGAGAATTTTAACGCTATATATATTTCGAGTGTGTTGAGGAGTTATGCGGAAAGTTGCGAAAATTGGGTAAAATGATTTAGCCTTTAACAATGCCTATAGCAGACGACTCATCGAATTCGTTGCAAAACAAAGAAAGTAATAAAACTATTTTAACTTTCATAAACAGTCGTTCAGCTAAAACGTTTGATTAGAGTTTGAAACCTGTCGGAAACAAATTTCATTTCAAAGCATCTTTTAACAAAGACAATTGTTTCAGGATTACTTGGGTAAGAAAGAAGCAAATCCTCTTAAGCATGGGACAGGTCAACAAGGCTTAACAATAGGAACAAAGAGAACTGTCAATAAAAGTTTGATGCTTGAATGGGAATTACTATTTTTGAAGTACCTATTGTGTGACAGATAGGGCTGTTGTGTCTCCTTCCTAACACATCCCTGGTCATACCTCTCCCACTTATTTATCAGATTGCATCTCTCTTTATCGTCCTGTCAGACAAAATTTACGTTCTGCATCTGTTGTTACACGCTTAAATAAACATAGTATTATCGGGATTCTTAAGTCGATGGAAGGCAAATCATTCTTCTGTGCTGTCCCATGCATCTGGAATAGTTTTCCAGTAAGCATTAGAAATTCTAGTTCATTGTCAATTTTTAAGAAAAATCTTAAGACACGTTTGTATTGTATGTAAATGTTTGTTAAGCGCTACTATCTTGATGGAGCAGCGCTTTATAAGTACCTGTATGTATGTGTGTATGTAAATTTTCCCCCAATGTTTATCCTATAAACATATATATATATATATATATATACATTTATATATATATATATATATATAAATGTATATATATATATGTATATATATATAAATGTATATATATATATATTTATATATATATATATAAATGTATATATATATATATATATATATGTATATATATATAAATGTATATATATATATTTATATATATATATAAATGTATATATATATATTTATATATATATATATATATATATCTTTATAGGATAAACATTGTTCTAGCGTAGTGGTCATAGACTCTGACCGGAAAGCGGAGGATGGTGGGTTCGGTCCCCCGTGCGGCTCAATTTTTCTCTCTGGTGTTTTTCTTCAACCGTTCCTTCTTTGATAAGAGTTTATACTCTATCTTGGATCGGTATAAAATTCATGATCGAATTTATTACTACAACACTTTCGACCTACACATTCTAACTTCGATCTACCAACTTCGACCTACTGATTATTCATCCCGCTTGGGAGTACCATGGTAACAAAGAGAGAAAATTGATTTGGGTATTTATAGCCTGTTGTCGCTTCTGTGAATCACGAGCTGTTCTAGCGTAGTGGTCATAGACTCTGACCGGAAAGCGGAGGATGGTGGGTTCGGTCCCCCGTGCGGCTCAATTTTTCTCTCTGGTGTTTTTCTTCAACCGTTCCTTCTTTGATAAGAGTTTATACTCTATCTTGGATCGGTATAAAATTCATGATCGAATTTATTACTACAACACTTTCGACCTACACATTCTAACTTCGATCTACCAACTTCGACCTACTGATTATTCATCCCGCTTGGGAGTACCATGGTAACAAAGAGAGAAAATTGATTTGGGTATTTATAGCCTGTTGTCGCTTCTGTGAATCACGAGCTGTTCTAGCGTAGTGGTCATAGACTCTGACCGGAAAGCGGAGGATGGTGGGTTCGGTCCCCCGTGCGGCTCAATTTTTCTCTCTGGTGTTTTTCTTCAACCGTTCCTTCTTTGATAAGAGTTTATACTCTATCTTGGATCGGTATAAAATTCATGATCGAATTTATTACTACAACACTTTCGACCTACACATTCTTACTTCGACCTACTATATATATATATATATATATATAGTTATATATATATGTATTACATATATGTATATATATATATATATATATATATATATATATATATATATATATATGAACACTAGATCTCTCTCTGAACAGCACTTTGCTAATGGTTACAATTTCGTGTTTTTTTAGGCAATTAAGCAACAATATGATCTCTCAGATTGGGTCGAATACATTCCCGACGGAAGTAAGATACCTGTAAGTAGTTATAATGAATAATTCATTTCTACCAACCAATCTGAAGACTGTTTCGATCCTGTAAGATCTCATCAATGCAGACTTAATGACAATAACACAAGGTAACTTGCGTCAGACACGCCCTTTCGCGGTGCGCTGGCTATAAACACCAAAATGCACAGACTGGTACGTGAGTAATGTGCATTGAGCAGATCGTATCGTTCACTTCAATTTGTGTGTGTCATATAGCTCTGTTTTTAACATTGAGCATCCTTCTCGGACAGTTTACTATTATCTCAATGTATATATATATATATTTATATATATATATATATATATCTATATATATATATTTATTATATATATTTATATTTATGTATTATATATTATTTATATAACTAACGTACTAACTAACTAACTAACTAACTAACCAACTTACTAACTTCTCTGCCTTCTTGAACAACATTTTGTCAATGATTCATTTCGTCAATGATTACTATTTTGCTTTCCTTTTAGACATTTAAGCAACAATATGATCTCGCACATTGGGCCTAATTCTTTTCCGCCAAGACTTGAATATCTGTGAGTAATCGTACAAAAACAAAGCATTATTTCTAATAATAATTGTAACAAGTATCTAGGAGAAATCTTTTTACTTTCAAACTTACTACTCATTGATTCAAAGACAATTACACACACTATTTCGTCTCACCTTGAATTTCTGAACAATGGAGAACACTTTTTGTTTAAGGAAATGGTAGTGAAAGCATATATCGCACATTTATAAAAACAATTGACGACCGGTGAAATTATCAAGGTAAGATGATGACTTATAAATAACTCATCTGATTTCCGTAAAATAGTTGGTAACCTTTTTACTTGTTTTACCCTTACCCATAACAAATATCAGAACAAATACAATCGGGGTCGAAACAAAATGCCACATCACTGTGCAAGTTCTACGTAGCGTTCACTCAACAACAATTTAAGAAACTTTTCAGAAACACTAGTTATATAGAAATCTTTGCTATGAGACTCCTTGTGTAAGGCACTTCATAAAAAATGCTTTTCCCGAAGTTTTTCAAAGAATGTAAAATATCGTTGAGTGGGTGTAGGAATAGCATTCGGTAAATCATTTAGACAGCTCTTGTGACGAAGCTGCCATCATCATTCATTACGAGCCAATTAATCAATTGCATTTTGCGTCACATGCAGAGACCTTCAATAAGGCACTGGAATCATGCAATCATTGCATCAGTTAAATTGGACAATACGATAACTGAAGTTAGTTTATAGATCCGAGAGGTTCGATTTGTCTGCATCACCCATCACCTATCACCCTGCATCATCCAACAAAATAAACATAGGACACGAAACTGCTGTCAAGATGAAAAGGTCATTTTAAAAATTTGCAAAGTAATTTTCAAAAACTAAACAATTATTAATCATTGTGAAATAGAGGTGTACAGCTTGGGGATAGCTAATTATTTACAATTTACTCCGCCTTTTTAACAAGGTGTTGGTTGTTAATCTCCAGAAAATGTTATGTGTGTTATTTATAAGTTTTCAAATGCTGCTATTTGTTTTCTCTCTCTCATATTTACTTTGCACGTTAGTGTCTATATGCAAAACATACCAACGTCTTGCCCCACAAAAGATTCATTTCAGACAAGAGCAGTGAGGTTGAACGTCAGCTTGTGGCTAGAACCACTCTGACGAAAACCAGCCAACTCATTCCCCCAACAGCTTTTCTCACTGTAGAAGGAAGATAAAAAGTATGGAATTTAATATAAAATAAATTCTCCGAAATGTAGATTCGTATTTCGCGGCCTTGACATGATCTTGCGACTTTTTCTGTCAATTGGTGTAGCTTATGATTAACTTTAGCAGAATTGACATGTTTGTGTATTCGAGAAAAGCTTACTTAAATTTAACACACGATATGTGGGTAGTGGCATATATACGCGATAATAAACCCCCACGCTCCACTTTTCCAATGTCGAATTGCTACACATGCAATGAATATGTAGTTGTGTGGAACGTCAAAACCATTAATTCGTAAGCAGAAGGTCTATGAAAATGCACTTTGTAGACACTTGTATTTTTCCAAAAAAGGAAAGAAAATCAGAAAGAAAAAATGACCTCATTCCAGTTTGAACGGGGCAATCAGGTGTAATGGTGTAAAAGTGTCATATGAGGAGGCAGTGGCGTAGCTACAAGAGGAAGCAAACTGACTCCACTGCCTCTGAAAATTCCACTCTGGTGTCAGTCCAAATGATCAAATAACACCGATTAACTACAGTGAGGTTTTCCCGTTTACAAAATCCCGATTTCTCTCTAATACAAGCTTTTTATTAAAATATTTCGTTGAAGAAAGGCAGCACTCTAGAGCGCTTTGCTGAAACCCTGGTAAAGTTATATTGACAAGTACTAAAGAAATGGAGGCTTTGAAAACTTTCTCTGTCTCTGGAAATAAGAAAATGTAGTGAATTTTACGCATCTGAAGACAGGTCACCACGTGACTCCTACCAACAAAAAATATAAACATTTGATTTTTAAATGTTTGTCTTAAAATTGCAATAAAAATTCTGAAACTTATTTAAATGTTTTCGAAAGTCTTAATCAGTGTGCCTAAGATAACAGTATGTAACAACAACAACAACAACGACAACAACAACAAAAATAATCTTCAGGCAATCCGTGTGCCTAAGATAACACTATGTAACAACAACAAAAACAATCTTCAGGTCCATCAATCTCGGATTTGTTAAAAGGTCGAAGGACGGATTCTGAAATATTCCTCAAACGTTTAGTTTCCGTAAAGAAAATCCAACATCCAACCTTTTGTGAAATACATGATCCATATCATTTTAAAAACTTGTTTGAGAAGGCAAACATTTCCACCGCCCGTTTTTGCTTGCAAAACCAATTGTTTTCACGCTCAGATAAGTCCCAAAATTGGATGTTAGCCATCCAAAAAGAGCCCATCTACGTCACTTTGACGAGGAAGGTACCATGCTTCATCGGTGAAAGACAGGTTCCACCAGAGAAATTTTTTTTGAGGGTAATTTTACTCTTGAAAGGGAAATCCTTTTCAAATAGAAATTTCTTATATCATAAGTTTGTAGGCCTGAATGCAGATTTCAAGATCTGAGAGCTGTCATTCCCTATAATCTACAAGACGGTTTATCGCTGCACAAAGTTCTCAGTCTGGAAAGCCTTTAATGACGAAACAAAAAGTTACAAAAATGAGCAAAGCATTTCGGACAGCTTGCACACAATTTGCCCAAAATGGTAGAACTTTCAGTTCGGACAAAAGTTGCAAATATTTCTGCGATAATTCTAATAGCCATATGACACTGGACGACAAACGGATGTACAGGAGTGTAAAGTGCCCAGGATTATACTCGGGAAATGGTAGTAGTATATGCAATCTGTTTCTTATCATTTTGAAATTTGCTCATTTTTTCACAGCATGAATTTTACCCACAGGCCTGGTTGTAATTTTCGGCTCTCTGAGGGGTATCGATTTTTTAAAATTTTCTGCATGATCCGCACCTCTCAATCAATGGTCGCTCTCTGTTCAGATAGAGGACCGGTTGCTTCAGAAGTTCAGCACTCCAAAAAATATCTATGCCCTATCATCGGTCCCGCAATAAAAAAAAAAAGAAAAAGAAAAAAAATCCGGCTACGCTTCCGGAAAAGATGCCATGGTTTCTTCAGTCTACGACTTTGTTGGGACTTGGATGGAACAATATCGTTGAGAGAGCTGTCGAACGGTGTCCATATACCCAAGATGTCCAACCTAAGGTCAACTCTACCCTAAAACAATCAATTCAAATGGAATAACTCAGGCTATTATCAGCCCCAAAATAACAAAAGGAAATTTATTTTTGTTGCCTCATTTAAGCAGTACGTCAATATACGTACAAAGAATAATTAGAATAAAGGGACTGTATTGGTGTCAGTCATGTTTCTGGACGGAGTCATTGATGAAGTGTGCGGAAACGTGGATTTGTGGGAACAGATTTAAACATGAATACAGACTCACGGGAGGTGTAGATAAAGTTTTTCTGAATCCGCAAAATTACAGTAACATATTTTAATCTTCCCTATAAAGTCATTTGAAAACTGAATAAAATTCTCAAACCACTCGAACCTATTTGAAGTAAAGCAAATTATGCCCGAGAACAAATAATGCACAAGAAAACCAAGTAACTACTATCTGAATACCAAGCCACTTTAAAGTCACAATTTGATCTTCAAATGGACCCATGATGCGTTGGCCGTTGAACGTAAACGTCTCTAAAGGTCTACTTGAAAAGCATTTCATTAATAATTCCCATTTTTCTTTTTTAGAGTTTTAAGCAACAATACGATTTCGCACATTGGGCCGAATACATTCCCACCAAACCTTAATTGGCTGTGAGTAGTCCAACAGAGTTAAAGAATATTCATTTCCAATCAAAATTGTTATAAATATGTTTAAAGACGCCTATAATTTCAAATTTAATACTCAGTAATCTAAGGACACCGAGAAACACTTTTGTTAAATCAGGTTTTGTTTCAATTTCAATTTCTGAACTATGAAGAACACTTTTTACTGTAGGTGTAAGGACATTGTAATGAAAGCGTATATAAATATTGAACCTTTCATCAGTAACAAATGACGACCAATGAAATATATCAAGATAAAGCTATAAATAGTTTCCGGGAAATAGCTACCCTTTTGTTTTGTGTAACCCTTACTTTTACTCAGCAAATATCTATGAGAACATAACGTTGCTGGATTCATGGTGACCCCTTCCAACGCTTAAGAGGACTTACTTGGCCATAGTAAGGCAATTTACTATGTCAATCACCTTCATCTATTAGAAAAAATAATATATTTTAACAAGACACCACTTAAGTGTGCAAGTTCTAGAAACCATTCGTTTAACAACAGTCTAAGATACTTTTAGCATGGATCAACTTTCCTCCATGATTTTAGAAAGCAGCAGTTGACAATATTAACATCATAACCATTTCAAAGTTTAGTTTCAAAGTGAGTACGATATCGTTGAGTAAGTTTATTTAAACGGTGAAAGGTCTACTCAATGGACCTGCTAGCTTTCGTCACGTCGTTCATATGGGGGACAATCGATATATCACGAGGAAAGCTTTCGACCAAATTTTCGTCATTATTAATTACCTGGAAAATAGACGTCAGGGGTTTTCACAATTATTATTTTTTGCGTGGCAGAAATCTTCAAAATCAAAGAATCATTGTGTAGTTTAATAACAGAATACGACAACTGAAGTTAGTTAGTTAACCCGACTGCCACGATTTGTCTACATCACCCATCTTTTACTCACACACTGTTAAGAAAAGGCAAGATAAGTTAGCATATGACATGAGGCTGCTCCAAAGAGTAAAGGATCTGAAAATTTCAAAATTTTGCAAGCCAAATGGCAAAAACCAGTTAAATTAACTATTAATTATTGTGGAACAAAGCATTCAGTTAGAGGGAAAGCTAACAATTTGGCTACTTATTCCCCGAAGTATCAGCCAGTTCGGAGTTGTCACTGCGCATGTACTATGATTGCGCATTTTACCCCTATGACCTGAGGAGACTATCCACGTGCTATGCATAAGGTTGTGAACTGAGTACTGTGCAATGCTACAGAGGAGTTGGCTCATAGGAGGTGCGCATACGCTTTTAACCTTTGACCTTTGGAACAAAGGGAAATTCTTAACTGGCTTAAACACGACTCTAAAACAAGACTTTAGTTTTTAATCCCCCAAACCTCAAATATTGTGGAACATTGTCTTACGTTGAAGTATTTGCTTGCCTCCATTTTCATCTTTTGCATTTGAAAAGGATATGTTCAAGAGGTCTCTCGAATGAGAGAGGTTCCAAATGTCGTCCTTTGTTTTCTTGTTTATAATTGGGGCCTAAGTGTCTTCAGACAAAACAAACCCCTATGCAGCCCACCCCCACGAAAAATTCATTTCGGATAAGATCAGTGTCGCAACAAAGAGGGAGGGGCTTCTAAGCTGGAAAACTCAGTTGCGCTTGAAGATAAAAAATATGCTATTGAAAATAAAAAGGTTATTAATATGAAATACAAAAGAAAAAAAAAATGCATCTTGGCAACTTGTTGTCCTGTTGCTGACACTTTTTCTTATTACTGTAGAATAGACTTGAACTAGAAAATGTGGTTACGAAAATCGTAACCACTTACTGTCCGTGATTGTTTCTGTGCCAACGTTCTTTGGTACGTACTAGAGCTTAGAATACCGTCCATTCGCGTTTGTTGGCCGATGTGACATACCTGAATATAATCAATGCAGTACTGTGTTGGTTGCTTGTTGTATAGATATCAATCCTTCGTTACTTTCGACTCGCAATCTCGTGATACACACGAATGATGCAGGAGTGCCCTATTTCTCATAATGTTTATCAGGCTAATTGAAGAATCACCATCTATAGGCTATTCATGCAATGCCGATGTAACGGGAGTGATCAACCGGAAGTCGCAAAGTATGCCTACAGTGCTCACAGTGGCACCGCAGGTAGGGTAACTATGGACGTTCGGTTTTACCAGGACAGGTCCTCTTCTTATTGTTACGTGTTGGTGTCAGGGCGGTTTTGTAAAATTACTGCCACTATGTCCAGATTTCATGTATTTCTCACATGATCTGACAGGTTTTCCCTAATTTTTCGTCAATCAAGTTACAAGAAACTCTAGTAAAAGCAACAAATATTGCACCGTTTTGTATCTAGACACCATTGAAAACCAACAAAATTTCCAAACTCCCCAGCCCTCCCCTCCTCTTAGACCCTTTACAATGGTGGCGATACATGTCCTCCTTGCGAGAAAATAAATAGGCCCATGTTAACCCTAAGTGCAGACAAAAAACAGTATAGACCCCTACGCTAATTCTGAGAATGACCATCATTCTGAGAATGATAATATACACAAGCAGCGGTGGGCCTTTGGGCCTATGTTATGCCCACGGACTTCGTATGTTAACATGGACAGAGGATCATGGGAAAATTGGTCGCCAACGTTCGAAACAAAAAGACGTAGCAAGATGTCACCGACTGCTAGACCCAATGAAAGCTATGTATAACTCAGACTTCCTATATACATTGACAGAGCAGACTGCACTAACGTCCTATGCGTAGATTGTCGCTACCGTACCTGTGATTATAGCAAGATGGCTAAGTGCTTTGATTTTGTGCGTAAAGAAGGATAAGTTCTTATCACTTCTCAAGATACACCCGTTTGGCGAGCCTAAGTTAAGCCTTTCGTAACTGCTTCCAAGAGAGAAATATAACAAGAGAGCTAACGTCAAATTCTAACATTAAAGGCCTGATTCTCTCACCCCAAACAGAACCAATTCTCCTATCCTTTTTACTTAAGTCCCTCCCACAATTGTCTGAAATTCATCCTCATCCACACACAATCTTAGTTTTTTTTTTATTCAGGGTGAGTATAGAAAATCTCAATGTGAATAATCAAAACACTCTCAGTACAGTTAATGAGGTGTAATATAAGCTTTGGTATTCTGCATTGTTTGAATTAGCTGAGCCAATTGAGAGTTTCGGTACCCCCCTAAAAGAACTGCAGTTTGGGGTGAGATGAATAAACCTTTAAACTAGGCCTAGATGCGTACATAAATGTCATGGCTGTTCTCCGACGGCGAACTACAAGCACTTGCGAGATACGACAGTACAGTGTGTGTGTGCCCCAATACTACAATGCTCTTTAGCTTGTTAGCGTTTAGGGACACTGTACGTGTAAGCGATATATTACAGGTACAATGCGGCCGTTGTGTGATGAGCAAGTATACTGAATACATATTTGACTTACTCAAGTATTCTTTTACAAAACAATAAAATACTTAATGCCAAAATAAAACCCCCTCATTTAGGCCATATCATAGCCAAAAGTGGCCATGAAGTCTCGTTCCTGTCTACATGACTCACTCTACATAATGAGATCGATTGTAGAGCAAACCATTCACTGAGAATCAAGAAACATTGAACGAAAGAACTGTCCCTCCAAAATGAGAAGCGTGCCTAAGGTACTGTCCATGACGTCAGGTACTGTCCATGACGTCATGGACAGTACAATAAAACGAAGAGTTTCTCCGTACTTCAGATTCGCAGATTCGTATTTCCTGACCATAACATGGTGTTTCGACTTTTTCTGGAGTATCAACTGCTATGGCTGATGTTTAATCTTAGCAAAATTGACACGCCCGGGTGCTACAAATAGCCAAATAGCTTCCTAAAAAAATAGGCCCAAGCAATTTGGCAGGGGGACAGCATGTTTGAAAGAACTCAGACGTTAAGCTAAGCTCCAATTTTTTTCTGAATTAAAATCTGCCTATCAGATTTAAAAAAGGCGAAAAACATGCGCCGATTTTGTACTTCAAAACGAACCAGTCTTCTGCGCCATTAATATTTATGAGGCTTTTCTCTGACGTCATGGATTCACTTTGGTTTGTTAACTATGTTCACAGACTTTTGTAGTCCGTGTGTGTGCTGCATTAGCACTGGAAACATGCCTACGTGCCACATGGGGATAAGGAAGGACGTCACTTTACGTCATATTCTAATTTGAGTTCAGCTGCGCAATTGTAGATTCATTGATTGGGAATCACTACCTTACGTCTTTTAGTTTATTATTTCTCAAAGCTTTACGATACACAATGTGCCAAAAATAGTAAATGAAGTAAGGTGACGTCCTCTCCCTAGCTGCAAGTCGCATCTCCCAAGCTTACGAACATCTGAGTTACGGCTGTTCAAACAATCCTTCAAAATCGCCTGAAAGGAGTTCTTTACAGTGCCACATTCTCATAAGGAACCAGCAAGATATAGGACATGGATTCATTTTTTTCGGCACAGACAAATTACAGCAATATTCGTGTTGTTTGCGGGGATCACTTTGGTGAGTTGCTTCGAACGTGACTGTATGTGGGGGTACAGTAGGCCTAAGTTAGGCCTACTGTATACACTAGTAAGAAGGTACTAAAAACTTAAAGTATAGGCTGTTCCAACTATCTTCGTTTGCGAAAATGCACCGCTATCACAATCTAAGCTGTGCTGTGAGGTATTCGGCTCATGAAAGTGCAAAAGAAATATAAAAAATATGCTACATCCACGGACTTCCTATACATTCACAGAGCATACTGCACTTAAGATTGTCGCTACCGTACGTATGTGAAAAAGCGCACCAAGATTGCCGTCTGCTATAATTTTGTGTGAAAGTTTGGACTTGCTCAAGTATATCACCATATTTTGCAAGAAAGTTGAAATATTTTTGAAATATGGCAAGGTGAGGTCAAAGTCAGTATACGCATTGCAGGAAAATATTTTTCCCATTCAAGTTTAAAATTTGTTTAAAATATTACAGCGTCGTCGTTAAATCATGCAAATTGTAACTTCACGGCGGCCATCTTGATGCGCCTTTTTTGTCCCAGTCGGTGGCGACAATCTACGGACAGGACGTATACGCACATGCTCTTTCCATGTATATAAGTCTGTGGCTACATCACACTTCATTTGTAAAGACGTCAACACCGCACAAAGGTTAACGTTATTGTTTAGCTAAGGCCTAGCCTAACGTCTCGTACGCACAGTCGCACTCTGCGGCATGAGTAATTGCCAATCTGGATAGAACGGATCACTCAGAAAAAGTGAATCCATGACGCAATGGCATCATCGACCAAACTCAAAAAAAAAAAAAAAAAAAAAATCAGAGTTTTCTTTTAGTTTTCTCCGAGGTCAAAACGTTTTGAACCTAATGCTGCTGGAGGACGTTGTTTCACAATATTTTTAACATCCTGAAATGGTTTTCATAAGCTTTTGGACTATTCTCTTAAACGTAACTTACGGAATGTGGGCAGTTGCATAATTATGCAGGATAACAGACCCACGGTTTCCAAATGTCGAGTTGCTACACATGCGTGGAATACCTTTTTGAAACGCACGTCCAAATCGAAACTGGAAGCCCTCAACTCTCTGTAACCCGTGAGCAGGTGTTCCATTGTCCATAAATAACCACTTTTCTTCATGCACCTCATTATTTTGTACTGCATCAGGAATTACTATCATTTGGAGCTGTTAACAGTTTTCGAGTTTGATAGAATCAGTGTTTTTTTTTTGAGGTTACTTTTAAAATTTATGTTGACTTATTTCCTCAAAGGTGCTACCATTTTGCGTGTAGACAAATCCATCGTTCTAAACAATTCGAAACGGAGGATGACCTCAGCCCAATGTAAAGAAGCAACTCTTGGCCAATCGTGTAGGAGTTTCACAATCGAGCCGCTGGCGTAGCTACAAGAGGGAGCAGAGGGTGAAAGCTTCCCTGACTCCGGAAAATGAAAAATTAAAAAAAAAAAAAAAAAACATTGGAGTAACAACGATCAACCACACTGAAGTTTCTCGATATTTCTTTCATAAGATTCCAATTTCTCTCCAATAAAAAGCTCCATATTTTTAAATATTTTTTAAGAAAAGCCGAATGCAAGCACTTAAAAAATATAGTTACTTTTGGATACTTTCCATGCTTGTGCAAATGAAAACTTTTTTTACCTATGCGACACAATTGAAAAAAAAATCGGAGGCTCTTAAAATTTAAAAAAAAATCGGAAACGTTTTAGTGTCGTTTGAAGCCTCACCCCGCATGCCTAAAGTAACATTATGTAACAACAGCGCTCTTCAGTCGCCTTGCAGTCTCGGATTTTCTAGTAGGGTGGAAACCCCAAACTTTTCAACTTTATCAAAGTAAATCCAGCATCCAGAATCCAAAATTTTGTGTTCCATAATTTTAAAAACCTGTTGAAAAAGTCAACCCCGGTCAACTTCATTGCCGTTTTCCCAACTTTTCTTTCACAAAATTCCGAATTATCTCGAATATGCAAGCACACTTTTAAATATTTCTCTAAAGGTAGCGGAATTTTCGGGGCGCTTTGAGCGCCGCATATTGCAACGTATAATATAGAAATATTCACTTTAAAAAAAAAATCAAAATTTGGGAAACTATTTACACGTATAATAGAAATGAAAAAAAAAAAAAAAAACTGATTATCAAAGACACTGATCAACTACAGTGCTGGTTCTTTAAAGGGCAAGAGCAGTCATCCCAAATTGAAGAAGTGTAGTAGACTGTCCAGTTTCTTGATTGGCTGTTGAGAGTCATGTGACAACGTTTTTTCTCTTCAAATGTGAAATTTAATTGTAATAACTTCTTGGTTTACCTTTAATATGCAATAGTAAAGTCATGAAATGTAATGGAAGGTACTTTAAAGAGAAATAAGACAAAAAATTGTGTTATTTAGGTTTTTCTTCAAAACAAGTTTGGGGGCTGCTTCTTACGTTTAAAGTTTCTACTATAAATTCCAAATTTTCTCTCATATGAGCTCTTGATTTCCAAATATCTGTCTACAGAACAACAAAGATTCGTGAGCATTTAAAATGCAGCCAGAAACCTTAATCCGTATTACTTTGGTAACATAAATAAGCAACAACGATCAATAGCAGACGTGAAATCCGTAGAATCCTAGATTTGCGAGTAAGGAGCTCGAAATCTCCAATAACACCCAAGTATTTTAATATTTCTCACTGGAAATTCAAAATTCAAACGTTTCTGTAATGCAATTTCCATATTTTTAAATATTTCTTTAAACAAAGCAAAATTGTGGTGCGCTCTGGGCGCCGCCCATAACGGCCATATTCGCTCTTGTAACGCCTTAATACCATCTGAACTGTAAACTGTTAATACTGTTAAGACGGAGCATGATGTGCACTCGCTGTTGTGCAAGAAAATCAGAACACAACATTTTCTGCCATGCAACTGCATGATTTGAGACAAAAAATGTTTCCGAAAGGTAAAAATTTCGGGGTGCGAGTTACTTTCCTAGTAATTGCAGAAATGTGTATCGGTTAAAAACAAAATAGGAAGGTATGGTTGCTTACTCCCGCTGAAAAAAAGTCTAGGAACTCTACTGCACAATATTTATAAAATTTTCCCCTCGAACGCAGTGGCCTTCTTCTGTTGAATGAAATTCTCGCCTCGCACACAGTGGCTTTCGTTTGTTGAATGAAACCGTCGTGTAAGTCTCCATATCACATAGGTTAATTGTGTCATTGTGAAACGTCAAGTTTGGGACAGATGCCGTAAGCGACATCCATGGCAACGTTAATGAAACCGAATTGACGGATAAATCTTCTATTGGAACTGAATCTAAACACCAGCCGTTTTTACTGACCGTCCCTTCGTCGGTCAGATTTGCATCAGTGTCTGCGTTTCTCCTATGACTCTCGGTGAACAGGGCCGGTTGCTCATATTCTCTCAGTAACGTTAAATTTATTAAGTTATAAGAATGGCAGTCATCAGGCGCGGATCCAAGGGGGAAAGGGGCTTTTACGGCTTCAACTTCTTTTTTCGTCACACCAATAATAACAAATATACTAAAATATCCATGATGTTCATCTACTAGAATATTCAAGGGGGCTATTTCAGGCTCATCTTTTCCTCACAACACAAATCCAAATACTCGAACCTCGTATGATATTCAGTCCCGGTGTTTAGGCTATCTATTTCCTGCCGCCTTGCCTTCGTCACAACAGGGAGCTGCAACTCCCTGACCACAACAACAAGATCTGAATAATGTGAATAGCTGCCGGCCAATATTTCACCAGGTTATGAGCGTTACGGTACCTACTGAACTATAGGTGCGTTCGATTTAGCGGCTACAGCCAACTCAACTGGCTCAGCCAGTTTCTTGTCTGGACGACATGTGACGTAAAATACGTCAAACGGCTCAACTAGGCCACCCCGGAAGGCCGGTCATTTTGTTTTGCTCAAGTTGTCACGCTTTGATGACGTTAAGATCACTTTTCCGAAAGATCGAACACTGGCTGAACCAGTTGAGCTGGCTCGAGCCGTTAAATCGAACGCATCTAATGTTCACACATTCGCACGTCAGCCCACGTGTGCAATGTAGTGGCTGTGAACGGTCGGCACGTTAGTCTTGTCTCAATTTCCCAACGCTGTTTCATTATGGTATAGAGCAGGTGTGCAAACTTTTGGTCCAAATCATGTTGCTCTTTCCATCTGGGTGACCTCAGTGGGGCAGATATAGGTGTTTACTACTGTATAATTATGTAAATGCAGGCTTCTACCTTGCGCGGTTAATGCGCGAATATTAGGTCGGTTTTGCAAGAGCCAATTATTCTCAAGCAATTTTCCACTCCGGTAAACTTCGGGTATGTAAGTTTCTGAGCCTGGGCTCATCAGGCTGCTAAAACACATGGGATCCTTGTAAAGTTCGATGAGATTGGTAAAGGCTATAGCTAGCCGGCATGCGAGGCATTGCCACCGTCCCTTGAAGTTGAGAAAGGATTTTCGCCGGTCAATGAAGTTGGTTGAATTTTAAATGTTATATTCATCATGATCTTATGTAGCAAGGTAGTCCAATAGTTTATAGAATGCCCATACAAGCTCATTTTCCAAAAGATTAATTTCTTTACATTACCATTTCATTCAATGGTAGAGGTACATTTTACCTGGTAATTTTCTGATCATTTTACAATTTAATCATTTTCTATTATATTTTATTGCAAACGAAAACTCAAAATAATGGTTGCTTAGATTCTACTTACAAGTCGGTTGTAAAATGGCATTTCCAGCAGCTGTCTAAAGGGTCGTGATTTTTCAAAATTTTCTGTACGCTCCGCCCCAACAGATGGTGGCGCTCCGCTTAGTCTTTTG
Organism: Holothuria scabra; assembly: GCA_037179385.1. NCBI lineage: Eukaryota > Metazoa > Echinodermata > Holothuroidea > Aspidochirotida > Holothuriidae > Holothuria > Holothuria scabra. Next base: position 28,137,077 of record CM074197.1, read on the forward strand.
GGCAGAATAAGGTATTTCAGGCAGAGAATCACGACTAACGTCCCCATTACCCGCTTTCACTAAGTTCAGCCCCCTCTTTTTGAAATGTCTGGATCCGCTCCTGGTCATGATTATAGGCCTATAAATTGAATGTCTTTATAATGTATGGTGTGATACTGACTGTACTGTATTTACCATCATGGTCTTCAGCCTGTCAGTGCCGATTCTCATTTTTGGAGAAAATATATTCAGCCGTTTCAAACCCCTCCATTCCCAAATAACAAACTCTAGAAGGGCCCATGCGCTCCGCGCAAACAAATGGTGGTTCTCTGTTAAAGAGAGAGTTTCTTCTATCACATTTTGAGGCTTTGCTGAAAGATAACGTCATCTCTACCCTTGAAAAACCAGTTGAAATCGGATAAATCAATGCTTAATTTGGACGAAAATAAAAAAGAAAAGTGAAATGGTCGTCTCAATTTAGCAGTGCAGTAAACCTAAAAAAAAAATAAGGAGTGGGGACGGTATTTTGAAGTTCCTGCGAAGCCAGTCGTGTTTTGGACAGCTTCATTGACCAGGGGTAAAAAATTGTGAGAAAAGATGGCAGTCAGGAAAAGTGTGAGAAAAGATTTCTTTGAAAACTCAATTAGAAAATTATTTATTACCATTTTGATACCACACCGGGCTATTTAGATCCAATTAAGTCACGCCCCAGCACAGTATTCCGCAAGAGCAGCAGGTGACATCCTGCGGGGCATAAGTCAGCTTCAAGCTATACTTGTGATCATCAGATAAACTGACGGTGCATTTACAGTTGAAAGTAATATTTTTAGGCTTCTTGGACACCTTTTGTTAATAATATCCATTTTTCTTTTAGAATATTAAACAGCAATACGATATCGCAGATTGGGCCGAATACTTTTCCACCATCTCTTTTTCAGCTGTGAGTAGTCCATTAGCAACTAAGCTTCTTTAATTTTCTAAATGGAAATCGTAATAAGCATCTATTAAAAAGAGGTCTGTTACTTTCGAACTGAGTCTCATTAATGTATTAGACATTAACACATACTTCTCTTCAATTGTTTCGTTTCAATTTGGATTCCTTAACTATAAAGAACACTTTAAAATCTAAGTTTAAGGAAACTACAGTGGAAGTGTAAACCGGACATTCATAATAACGGGTGATAATGAAATATATTAAGATTATATGTTGACTTACAGTTCCTTGATTGTTCATGGAATAGTTCACCTTCTGCCTTGTTTTAATCTTTCCAATAACAAATGTCTATGAGAATAATCCTGTCTACTACTAGAAAGCGTTCGTTAAACAGCATTTTGAGACACATTTAGGAAGCACCTCTTTCAACATACTAGAACCAAAGAAGCATTGTGGTAGTTGAATAAAAGAATACGATATCTAAAGCCTATTTCTAGACCCGACGTAGTACTAACTCACTTTAGTTTGAAGTATTTCTCCCTTTCTTTTTCATCTTATGAATTTGAAAAATATAGATGAAGATGCATCTCCCCAAATAAGTTCCCAAATACTTGGTATTTTGCATTTTTTCTCTTGTATTTGAGGCCTCAGTGTCTGCACAATACATAGAGGCACCTTCAAAAGAAAAATCATTTCAGGAAAAAGTGCCTTGCGTTCCATCGTTTGGAGACTTTGCTGAAACTACGTCTTTAAGAGAGTTGCCTTAAGGTGTCGATATAACTAAGATAAACTCACCTTTACCCAAATAATTTGGGCAAAAATAGAAAGAAAAAAGAAATGAAATAAGTCGTCTCAATATATTAATATAACATACTTACAGATAATAATTTGATAGGAAGGGGCTACTGGCATTGGCAAAAATAAAAGCCAAAACTTGACATTTCGTGTAAAATCGTTTGAAAACCTGTGTAATATTCAGGAACCACCCAGGCCAATATCAAGAAAAACAAATCATTGCACAGAAGAAAAATTGAGTAAGAGCACCAAGTGACGAATATTGTAGCATCACGTCAACTAAAAGCGGTAATTTTGATCTTCAATGAATCATGATACATTAACCTTGATTGAGCGTAATCTTCTTCCGTTCCTACTCAGGCAACATTTTGTAAATTATGAGTTTATCCATACTCAGTTTATCCATACACACCAATACTTCCTTACATTTCCACGCTTGGCGGGGCATACTTGTGACGCAATGATGGATAAACTGTCTACTTGAATTAATTCGACCGGTTCTTCCGACAGCTGCTCACACAGCTCGATCGGCAAGTCAATTCCCGGCTAAAGGGTCCTGAGGTTGCGTGGGTACGAGTCCTGGGTGGAGCACAGTTTTTCCATCATCTTTCGGTAGTAACGTCTTTCATAAGGTTGCCAATGTTAGATGTAAAAGTTCTACAAAAATTTAAAAATGCGACTGTTTCCGCTACTTATCATCTTCCTTCAATATATATATATGTATATATATATATATATATATATATATATATATATATATATATATATATATATATATATATATATATATATATATATATATATATATATATATATATATATATATATATATATATATATATATATATATATATATATATATATATACAGAGAAGGATATAGGCTCACGGGAGGTTTAGACAAAGGTTACTAGAAACGAGAAAAAAAATCAAACTGACCTTTCCTTGAAAACTCGTTTGGAAAAATTGTATACGATTCCCAAACAACTAAGGCCTTTTGGAAGTAGTAAAATCCTGTCCCATTACAAGTTATGTGTACGAGCGCAATGCCAGCAGTGTCGGGATATCACATCAACCGAAAGTCACACTTTGATCTGCGAATGGGCTCATGATGCATTGACCGATAAACATAAACTTTACATGAAAGCCTACTTGAACAGTATTTGATAAAATTACTCCCTTTCTTTCACAGGCATTTAAGCAACAATTTGATCTCACAGATTGGGCCAAACACATTCCCGAGAGAAGTTAGATATCTGTGAGTAGTTAAATAAAAACAAAGGAGAATTCATTTCCAGTCATTATTCCGCACGTATCTATTGGGAGGCCTTTTAGCTTCAAACGTCATACTTGTATGGGCAACAAACACACTAGTTTCGTTTCAACCTGAATTACTAAACTATTTAGAGCACGTTGAATTTAAGCTTTGTTAGCTGCTAAATAAAGCAGTGGTACACTATACTTTCAAACAAAGATTGGGAAGGAGGGACCGTATTGATGGTTCGTGCGATGGAAGTCATGTTTCTGGATGGCACCGATATATATGTACGGAAAATTGGATTTGTGTAGAAAAATTACAATGAAGAAATAGGCGGGAGGTTGGGATAAAACTTACCCGAAACGGAAAAAAACAAAAGCCAATGACTGGCGTTTCCTGGAAATATCGTTTTAATTGATAAATTGTTTAAAATTCTGAAACCACGAGGGCTTTTTCACGCCAGGTTCCACACAATCAAAGCGTAAGGGCACCATATGAGTATATTACTATCGTATCGGAATATCACGTAAATTGAGAGTCACGCATTCATCTTCGAATGGACCCGTGATGCATTGGCCGTTGAATGTAAACTTCTCTGAATGAGTACTTTATCAGCATTTTATTACATTACCCTTCAATTTTCTTTCATAGGCATTTAAGCAACAATATGATCTCGCAGATTGGGCCGAACACATTTCCGAGAGAAATTAAATATCTGTAAGTAGTTACACACAAAGAACAAATTATTTGCAATCACAATCGTAATAAATATGTATTGAGACGCCTTTTACTCTTAAACTAGACATATATAACGGCAACATAACGGCTATCACAGGGGCAGGGGAACATGTCCCCCAATATTTTTTGAGCGCGACATCACATCAAATGCCCTCCACTCATATTTGAGGCATTAACTTCAAGATAAAAAATTTGTAGCCGATTAAATTTTGTTGTAATCAGAACGCTAGTCAATATACTTTGCGATTCGTGTGGCATGTTGTCTTAATTTCTGGAACATACGTTTTGTTAATTTACAAGATTTTTTAAGAGCTATACGTGCGCAATTCTCTACAGTTGGGCTTGATTTTAACTGTTTAACGCGAGTTTCAGAAATTTTGATTGAGTAAAAGTACATAATTTTCGCAAACAGCCTATAAGTAGTCCGTGTGGGCGTTATTCCACGGAAACACCATATTAAATTCTATAAAAGCTCTTTTTTCTCTTTGGAAGAGACATCATTCAGACGCAACATCATATTTCGTTGAAAATATTAGGTGTCTCAATGGTAAGATCAAGGTAGTGGAAGGGGGTTATTCCCCTGAAATTTGTGAAATTTGGCCACTTGCTTTTTCACCCCAATTACAATTTTAACGAGAAAACTTCTTAATTGTTAACATTGTTAAATGACCTCATCGAAGTCAAAATGTAAAGGATACCTGATTTACCTTAACATGCACACAGAGTTCAATGATTACATGTTCTGGACTAGCATGTCCCTAAGGATAATTTTGTAAACAATGCAAATAGGGTTTGCATCTGCACAAGTAAGAGCAAGTCCAAGACTGATTTGGGAGGGGCTAAGAAAAAAGGTTAGTTGCGGACATTGGAATTTGCCTGGTGTGAGAACTTGGAACTTGTTATATTTGGTTAACACGAGCTGAATATTTTCAGTAAGTCTCGAGAAAGTACAAAATTTCCAACTTGTCCAAACTGTTTCGTCCCGGACGGAAAACCGACAATTCTGTCTTCATGTTACTGGATCTTTCACGTGATAAAGCAGCCTTCTTGTTATGTGTATCCTTTCATGACCGATTTTATTGTATGACAGAAAAATGTGAAGTGGGGGGTAGGCGGTTCACTATATGACGTTACCAAGTCGGTGAAATGCTTTATTTTTCGGGAATAGCACCCATCATGTCAATATATGCATGATTTAAACAGAAGCTTTTAATTCCACTCTTTTGGAAGAATGTGAGTCGTTCTCAAATTGACATTTAATCGGTTCTTATAAACCAACTGTTCGTTCATTCAATACGTGTAGGACTCTAGTAGAGGTTGAAGCAACAAAATAATTTCTTTACCTTTCATTACCTTTTAGCAGTAACCCTTAAAAAAAAAACCTAGGGGTATGCCCAAGGTTAGTTCCCCTTCATTATTCTACGAGCTTCATGTAGCAGTGTCATTGAGTACTAGACTACCATGATTCTTAATGTAATGACTGGAATGCTTGATTTTAAAATCGTAGTCGTACCGCAAATTTATTTAAATATTTACATTGAGTTTCTCCTTGTTAAGAAGAATTGTTCAAAGTAAAACACTATAATAACCATGCAAACATTCGCCGGTGCCTTCCCCATTTCAGAGCTCTGGTTAGTCCCCTTTCTTTCGTGAAAATCCCCCTCCAATATCTGCAACAGATCGCCCCCCTTGAAGGACAATATCAAACAACAGTTTTGATTCAACATGAATTGAAGAGGGCTGTAAAATTTGGGTTAGAGAAAATTGCAATTATGTTGCAAACTTTGCATTTACAATAACAAATGAAAACTTTTGAAATACATCAACCAATGGGGTTGATGGCTGTCATAGTCTCCTTACTTTCCATGAAGTAGCTGTCCTTCGGACTTTTTTCACTCTTACTCATATCAAGTGTCTGTGAGAACAACAGTCATCGGGTATAAAACAAGAGTCAACATCAATGAGCAATTGCTAGAGGGCGTTCGCTTATCAGCCGCGAATCCCCAGGGCTATAAGGAAGCCGAGAACGGCGCGGTAGAGAGAAAATGCAAATCGATGTCTCTGTACCATGAATTCCAACAAAATAGAAGAGGGCGTACTTCAAGATCGTTTTGTTATAGCATGTGAAGTATTGAGTTTCCTAAAAGTGAATGGACGAGTCTCAATGCTACTAGAAAACAGAGCCTTTCAGACAAGAATAATGTTATTGGTTCCGTTTATTTCTACCGTTTATAGAACAAACAAGGATATCTGGAGAAATACAGGAAAAAACGTTTTTATGTATTTAGTGCAAAGAGCACGGCCGGGACTCGAAGGTTTATAAAAACTACTCCAGGTAACGAAAACGAGCAATGTATTCGACAAAAGGTTCAAGCTAGCTTTTTGCTCGAGTACGGTACTCATATAAGAGCCATCATGCTAATGACAGTCTGTTCCTTGCAAAAGGAGTTAAAGTTCAATCAGTTTAGAAGAGCCCTAGCGAGACTATCTGCTTACCCTATAGACTTGGCTCCCCTATGGGCTTGGGGTTGTAGAATATGACCACGGTTTTCCCGCCTGTCGTAAGAGGAGGCTAAATTTTGTGAGCACTAAGGTTGCAGCTCTAAACGTGTATGGATATTTCATTTGCACTTGGGTTTTCTTCCTACCCCACCGTTCTCGGCTTCCGTAGGGCTAGGTAAGATTCAGTGGAGTATAACGCTCAGTTCGTTAGGGGCGAGAATACGCATTGTAATTTAATTTCTGGTAGCGTCATGACTCTTAGTTTATTTCGCACAGTTGCGTTGTTTTACTGTGTTGCGTAGCTGCGTAGCGAAGTAGGCACAAACACATTTCCAAAGCGGTTCTGTACTATACGCGCGCCAGTTGAGTTGTATATGGGCACGCGTTTGCTGTTACAATTGAACAGTAGGGGAAAATCTGTATATCATAATACGTATTGGCGAAATGAAGAACAACAAAAAAGATAAGTGTATATTTCGCCTTTGAGCAGAAAAAATAGATGTACGTGAATTCAATGGTCCACATTTGTCTATATAATGAAGATAAAGCCATCTCTGTCCCACAGAACTCGTTGGTGCGGGGATAAATGAGGGCATTGTCTGGGAAAAATTAAATAAGGAATTACAACTGGTTGTCTTAAATAAGCAGTTCAATAAAACTACAAGCAAGATAAGAAAGTTGATGCTTTTGGTGATTCTTACGACCCCATGATGTTCCTTGGCAGCGTAATTGATCCGAGGATTTTAAGGGGAAGATTACAATGACGATATGGGTTCATGTAGCTGTAGATAACCGGTACCCACCATAGTCAACTTATAGACCAATACCCGACGTTTCTTCTAAAAGTCGAGGTTTTGAAATACTGTACAGTTTTTTTCAAACGCACCGATCCCTTTTTAAGCAAAACAAGTCACACCCAGTTCAAAAGCGCGTAAGAATACTAGGTGATGAATATCGAAATACAACGCCCTCTGAAATCCAAGCTTCTCATCTTCGAGTGATCCCATCATGCATTGCCCCTGAAGGGAATCCTCCCTAGCTACAATCCTCGACAAAAATGATGGGACAAAACAAGCAAAACAAGCCATGAACGGATCACCATCCCCCCACCCCAATTCAATGTTGCAGCAGGGCAAGGCGTCCTGAAACTTAAACATTGATACAGGGAGCGGGGTTTGTCATTTGAATTCTCAACATGGGATATTCAGTGTGAGAATAATCGATTTCGTCTATGTATAACTTATCGTCCACCCTATTTCGCCCAGCACTCTGTTCCTTGCAGTGTATTTTTTGCTGAATTTGGAAATATGCTTGAGGATCTTATTGTAACGAGAGACCCAATATTAACAACTGGTGACTTCAATATCCATATAGATGTTACGTCAAGTCCAACCAGAACTAAGTTTTGTGACTTATTGGACAGCATGGGACTAATTCAGCATGTTTGCACTCCTACTCATATTAGCGGACATACTCTAGACCTTTTCATCACTCGTTGCAAGGATAGGATCATACCATCAATTCCTATCTCTGAGTCTTATGTATTGGATCATTGTTTCGTTACCACATGTTTAAATTTTCTTAAACCAAAACTTGAAGAGAAATGCATCACTTCAGAAATTATGGACATTAATCAATTGGATTCGTTGACTCGTTCATATGATCGGAACGTCCCACGGGTTATTGACATGCATGCACCTGAACGTACAAAAACTGTATTAATGAAACCTCTTGCGCCGTGGTACAATGATAAAATAAAAGATCTAAAACGTGAAAAACGCAAAGAAGAGAGAATATGGAGACGCATGAAAACTGACACTGATTTTCAGACGTACAAGTCTAAACTCAATGATTATACTAACAAACTAAATCAAGCCAGACGTGATTTCTACTCTAATGCCATATCTGATACTCAGGGAAATTCGTAGAAATTATTTCAAATTATGGATAAATTACTCGATCGTAAACCAGCTTCCCCTCTCCCACCCCACAAGGACGCAGAAATTCTTGCATGTAATTTTGGAGAATTTTTCACTGACAAAATCAACAAAACCAGACAGGAGTTAGATACTCAAGCTGTTATCGATCCTCCTGATTTCGCAAGAGATGTACCTGTTTGGCGTACTTTCAAGACCCTCTCTGAGGAAGATATTCGCAGACTCGTTATTAGGGCAAATTTCACACAGTGCAAGCTTGATCCTCTACCCACGTGGTTATTAAAAGAAAATATCGATATCTTCCTGTCAGCTCTCACAAAAATTGTAAATATGTCTCTTCAAAATGGTCAGTTCCCGACGGACTGGAAGCAAGCTATGGTCAAACCACTTCTAAAAAAAACTGGACTTGATTTAACTTATTCGAACTATCGTCCAGTGAGTAACTTGTCTTTTATTTCAAAGTTGATTGAACGAGCTGTTGTTGACCAGATGATTGAGCACAGTAATAAATATAACCTTCTACCAACATGCCAGTCAGGCTTCCGCCCCTTCCACATTACGGAAACTGCCATCTTGAAAATTCATTCTGATATGTTACTTCAATTGGATAACAGAAAGTTTGTCGTGCTTGTGCTTCAAGATCTATGTGCGGCTTTTGACACAATAGATCACAAACTCCTTCTTGATTCTCTTACCCGACGTTTTGGGGTTGAAGGCACAGTGCTCGACTGGTTCAAATGTTAGTTACTACATCGTCAACAATATGTCATGATAAACAATGTGCGGTCAAAACCATTCCCAGTAAGTTTTGGTGTGCCACAAGGATCTTGCTGTGGATCTCAAATGTGCACATGGTATGCCAGTTCTCTCTTTCACATTGTTGCTGCTCATTCACCAAGTATACATGGATATGTAGATGATCATAGCATATACCTTAGTATGAATGCAGGTGACCCCACTGACGTAAGTGATTCCATCGCAAAGCTTGAAATGTGTCTGAAAGATGTCAAGAACCGAATGACTCTCAAACTTTGAATAAATGACAGTAAAGCGGAAGTAATTATATTTGGTTCCAACCAACAGTTGTCCAAACTTAACATTGAAAATATCATTGTTGGTAACACCCCTGTTAAAGTCTCGTCGTCTGTGAAGTACTTAGGGGGTTAGATCAGGGTCTTTCTATGTCTGATCATGTCAATAGTAAGTGTAAAACTGCTTTTTACCATATTTATAACATTAGACAGGGTGCTAAATTCCTAAGCAAGACCGCTATCATTGCTATTGTGAATGCACTGATTCATAGCTGTATCGACTATTGCAATATTTTGCTAACTGGTATTCCGAAATGTATGCTGTGCAAGATACACCGTGTGCAAAATTACGCTGCCAGACTAGTTGCTAACAAGAACAGCTTATTCCTATCCTTAGCCTTGCTGAAGGAGTTGCATTGGCTCTTAGTGTTTTACAGGAATCGATTCCAGATGTTGCTTCTTGTTTATAAATCCCTACACAATATGGCACCACTCTACCTTTCCAACATGTTCTCCTTTAAGAAAACAAAATATGAACCCAGATCTGAGACCACTCTCAGTCTGGTTGTTCCTAGATATAGATCCATATTTGGTGAGGGCGCACTAGCTGTACAAGGCCCTAAGTTATGGAATGATCTGCCCCCTTCAGTTAAGACAGCACGCTCTCTGGAACATTTTCAGTCATTATTGAAAACCCACCTATTTAGCTGTGCCTTTGATAATATCTGATAGTCCAACTTAGTATTTTGTTTTCCACTGTGTCTTGTAAGGTGCATTAGAATAATTATTTTAAATAATGCGCCATATAAATTTCTCGAACTTGAACTTGTATTTTTGTCAAGGATTGTCGGAAGCCTGAACAAAGGTATAGGAATTTCCAAATTTTCACTTTAAATGCTTTGAAACGAGCAGGTTGCCACTTTATTTTTAAGCTTCCGGAAAGTAGTAACAGTTGAAATTGTCCGACCAGTATTCTGGCATGTCAGAATAGCGGTGGGCGCTCGAAAAAAGATTTGTCTTCCTAGAGTAGCTCATGCGAGGGAGGGGAAAGGGGTAAATAGTACTCTGGGTGGTGAGAGATTAAATTTACTTTAAAATTTAATGTGCTGTTATGGGGAGAAAACAAAGAATTTTTTCCATCTTATTTTTCGTGTTAGGGGATGGGGCTAACATATTTCAAGATATAACCAACGGTTAACCGCAAAATTCTCCCCCTTTTCGCATAAATAAACATTGAATGATGATTCAAACTACAATCTGGTTAAAGACGTACTTATATGTTAGCATAAGGGGTAGTGAACATGACAATTTACGTAAAGATTTCTCGAATTGAAACTGTTAACCATTTTTTCACTATGAAAGTTTTCTGTAAATAGAGAGATCTTCTAGTTGCACGATTAACCCTCGACATATATTGAAATAGTGTGGAGGTCAATGGTTAATCGTGGTGAGGTCAAGGGTAAACCGTGGTGCCAGTTAAATATTCTTAGTAATAGGGAGCAGTGACGAGTTCTACATTGGGATAATAAATAAATTCAGTTTCAGTTTCACAAAACTTTATTTCAGACTCATTCACATTTATAGACAGACAAATGTAAAGAAATACAAAAAAAAAAAAAAAATAAAAATAAAAGAATAGGAAGAGCCTATAAACATACAAAGATTAACGAAAATACAGCAAGCAGGAGAAAAGAAAATGTATCTTAAAAGTTATTGCTATATATATGAAGGAGATGATCTTTAAGCGTCCTTTTGAAAGTGTTAACATGAATACAATTTCTTATATTGTTGGGGAGGGAGTTCCATAATTTAACACCTACGTATCAAATGCTGAGCTGAGAGGATTTAAGTCTAAACAATGGGACAGAAATATTACTTGAAGAGCGTGTATGGTAGGCATGAGCCATGCCGCAAAAGTTATAATACTTATTAAATATTACTGGGCAAGTACCATGAATCCAAGTGCACATGAACATACCATTTCAGTAACGAAATAATGCGCACACATCTTTTCTGAAGTATAAAGAGTGGCTGGATTCTAGTTGGTAAAGCACCGCCCCAAACAACGTTGCAATAGGATAAGTAAAGAAGGATCAGTGTATTATACAGCGTGAGGAAAATATGTCTAGGTAGAAGATGACGCAGACGGCTTAGAATACCAACCCCCTTAGATACTTTATTACTTATATAAAGAATATGATCATTCCACGTAACTTGGATTTACTTGAAACCATAATTTTTAAGCCACAGAGTTCAATATGTTTGATACTAGTATGAAGAGGCTTAGAGGGGGATCGAGAAATTACAAAGGTGGTCTTCTTGACATTAAGCGATAGTTTGTTTACACAAAACCAATCGCGAACTTTTTCAAATTCTTTTTGAACGGTTTCTAACAATTTAAATTGGTCAGGACTTGAAAAGAAGAGATTAGTTTCATCAGCATAAGAAATAATGTGTGACTTTTTACTAGCTTTATACAGGACATCGACATAGATAATGAAGAGGAGCGGACCTAAAATCGAACCTTGTGGGACACCACAAGTAATAGGCGTAAGGTCAGAATTTGCATTACCAATTATAACATACTGTTGTCTATCGGAAAGTTAACTTCTAAACCAGCTGAGGGACAAGGCTCTAACTCCATAATACTCAAGCTTACTTATTAAAATTTTATGATCAAGGGTGTCAAAAGCCTTTGAGAGATATAGAAAAGTACCAGATACGCAATTATTATCCTCAAAGGCATTCATGACAGTATCACAAAAATGAATAAGAGCATGAGAAGTTGAGCGACCCGGAAGAAAACCAAACTGGTAGTCATAAATAGTATTGTTGCTCACCAGAAATTTATATAATCTGGAAAAAATAAGTTTTTCAAGTATCTTAGAGAAGCAGGGTAAAACGAAAATAGGTCTATAATTACTAACATCTTTCTCATCACCACTTTTAAACACTGGGACTACACGAGAAGTTTTAAGCGTCTCAGGAACAACACCTTGTGTAAGAGACAAATTAAACACGAAAATAAAGGGATTGCATACACAAAGAGCAACATGTTTCACCACTCTAGGGGAGATGCCATCAGACCCAGTTTCAGAAAGTTTGAGGGACGAGATCAAATTGAAGATTTCGTCATTCGTTGTGGAAGTAATATACAATGAGTTAGGAACAGGAGCCCCAAGATAAGACTCAAAAGGAGAAGAGCGCACGGTGGGGATTTTCTGCTGGGTAGTAGGGCCAACACTAGTAAAATATTCATTGAAGGTATCACTGATTTCATTAGGATCAGAAATTACATTAACAAGATGAGTGAGTTCATCAATGGACTTATCGTTACTATGACCACGGAAAAGGTAATTAATAGAACGCCAGGTACTTTTAACATCGTTCTTACAACTAGAAAACAAAGTCTTATAAATTTCATAGTTAGCGCTACGAATAACAGAAGTGAGACGATTACGAAAACGCTTGTATTCATTAAAATTATGATCAGTACGTCTCTTTAAATATTTCCTGTACAACCTTTGTTTAGTTTTACATGAATTTAAAATACTTGGATACATCCAATCATTACCATTACCCTTTGATCTTATGTTATGAGGAACAACAGGAAAACAGTTATTAAATGGTGAAGGAGAATATCATTGAACTTATTGAAAGCTGGGTTTGTATCACTACACTGGTAAACATCAGCCCAAGTTTCACCTTGTAAAACACTTTTAAAACGGTCAAGTGTTGCTCGAGTGACCTTCCTGTTATACGTACTGTGGGTCTTGGGATTCAAGTTATCACTTTCTGCATTCAGATCACAAAGGGTAAAAATTGGAAAATGGTCAGAAATGTCATCCAGAATTACACCAGAGAGACAAGACTCCTGGAGAGTGTTTGTAAGAATCATATCTAAGAGAGTTGCTGACAGAGGTAGAAGTGACCCTAGTAGGTAAAGTTTGAAAGGAGCGAAAAGCATGGGATTGGACCAGATTTAAAAACTGATTACATATGCGATCAGTGTGATTTAACATATTGCAATTTAAATCACCCATTAAGAAGCAGTCTACGTTCTGCCTGCTTAGCAACAAGAAAACAGTTGACAAGGTCTCAAAAGCATAATCAGAAACTCCTTTGGGACATTGTATGATTCGAGATAAATTAAACATCATAGAGCCCACTCTCGGGGCTTTGTGTAGCAGTTCGGTTTCAAAAATTTAAAAAGCCTCTTTTGGCCTGTAATTTAGTAGTATATCTAGTATATCTGTTCCCCCCTCCATTGAAGGTTGTTTTGGTTTGCCCCGCTCGTCAAGAAATATTTCTCGCTTGACAGCTACCCCTCCCCCACTTCGGTACCCTGCGGCAACGGGTGTTCTGAATAGATTAATGGCAAAATTAAGGACGTTAACCACCCATGGGTACCTTATTTTGATCCCTTCCCTGTCCTAATTAGAAAGACCAAATATGGACAGAAGTCCGTTATGCTTAATAAGTTTTATTTCTTCCCCGTGAAAATTTTAAAATCCCCTTTTATTGTGTTGTCATGCAGCAATTGTTCTTCATAATGCTTACACCGTAACATTTGTCATCGAATCACTCCCTTCAATATACACAATTTATATTTACCAACTGTGTCATTACGTTGTCCATGACCGAAAACTTCTTCATATACATTTGCATGGGCTTCCGACAATCCTCGACAAACATGATGGAACAAAACATGCAAAACAAGCAATGAACGGATAACCACCCCCCCCCCACTTCCCCATTCAATGTTGCAGCAGCCCAAGGCGTCCTGAAACTTCAACATGGATACGGGGAGCAGGGTTTGTCCCATGTATTTTTGTCGAGGATTGTTGAGCCTTACGTGAGGAGCATTTTGTTTATAATTATCATTTTTCTTTTAGGGTATTAAGCAACAATACGATTTCGCAGATTGGGCCTAATACATTCCCGCCAGCACTTGGATATCTGTGAGTGGTCCATTGAAGCAAAGAATAAATTCATTACCAATCAAAATTGAAATAAGTAGGTCTATGTACGAAGAGCTCTTTTACTTTGAAACTAAACCCTTATTAATTTTAGAGCATTCATACCTACTGAATAAGTTTGGTTTCAGTTTGATTTTTTTACTTTATTAACAATATCACATTGGCCTGTAGACTTTCAGCTACGTACTCTCCTTGTTGAGTTAGTTAGTTAGATGTAGTTTTACCGCCCAGTTTCCAACCTATTGGTTCAAGTCGAGCCGGCCACATCCTTTTTTCCAGTTGTGGCTCACTGGCTTCTTTTCCCTACTCCGTTGCTTATGCGGAGCATCACGCACAACGGCAGTTGGTTCCTTTTTTTGTCCCACATGATGCAAGAGCACAACTGAGAGTCGGCTAGTACTGAAACACCCGAAGGTGCTTCAGTCCAGTGCGCAACCGATTTCGTCGGCTTAGCAACCGATTTTAATGGCCTTAAACCGGTGCCAAGTAAGAGGAAAGTCGGAGTACCCGGAGTGAAACCCACATGCATCGAGCGAGATTTGAACCCATGCACATGCGAAACACACTATTGGTACACAGCACCTGGAACAGACCACTTTGCCACTCAGTCCAAGACCCAACATGATTCATCACCTGCCCTGATTATAAGCCGTCATCAACGCATTATGGTAAACAATATTTTGCATGCACATGACTTACATATTGTAAGTACTACAAACTTCTCATGCAGATTCAGCAGGAGCCATTGGCGGTTGACTTATATCTTACAGTATCTGGATTAAAATAAATAACAAAAGCAATAATTCTCTTTGTAGCACTTAGATAAGCTACAGCATTCTCAGTGTAATCTATGGAGAGTTTTTTTGTGAAATTTGTACAAAGAAACCAAAAACAGGACGCAGAAGGTACCCCCCATCTTTAGAGTCCGTAATTACAAATATGAGGATAGAAGAGATCCACTGACAATGCTGCAAGACAAGACACAGACCACGTTCATTGTTACAAATTAAACAGGCTGTGTAAAAATCAGTTTAGGCTTATATTGTTCATGCAGTGAGAATAAGTTGAAGTCTCAAGGTATTATGTAGGTACCACACAAAAGGATGTATAATACACCAGCTTGGGGCCTGTACTGTTTGTTTTCCTTGAATCATTCAGTGCCTGGACCCATAAAATCGAACTGCTGTTGTTGTAAAAACTGTTAATTGGCTTTAAATAACGCAGGAAAATAGACAAGTACAGGTTACTCCGACACAGCACTGGAGTTAATACAAACATCCCTTGCTTCAAGTTGATTGCAAGATTTTACATTGAGAATGAACCTCTAGGATGGATGTCAAGTCCAATCACAGGAAACAGCTTCGAGAATTGGCTACATTTATGGACATCAGAAAGTATTCAATGTACTAATTTGCCAAACTATCTAAGTAAGATATGGATATAACGTACTTGAAATTAAGCGTAAGAAAACTGCAAAAGGATAAAGTATATGGCATGTAGGAACACTTTTTCGAGTGGGGGCTATAATGTGTAGTTACAATCGGGAAGGTTAAACAACTAAACTTGAGGGGGTTCATATATGCCTTCACTAACATTTTGTATGACATTTTTCTAATTTTTCAGGGGCTAGGAAAATTTAAGGGTTTTCCAGTAAAGAAGGTTAGGTTAGATGGAGTTTTAGGGTCCAGTATCCAACCAATTGGTTCACGTCGAGCCGGCCACGGACCCCTTTTCACTTGTGGCCCACTGGCTTATTTTCCCTACTCCATTGCTTATGCTGAGAACCAAGAACTGAAAGGCACTGTGATTCCAAACTCATGACTAAGAAAATGACCTTTTTTGTACTCATACTAGTGTGTGTGGTTCCTAACTATTTAGCTTTAAAGGTTGAATTCACTAAGCTCAGTATACTACTACAAATTGACCAAACAAATCACATGCAAACCGCATGAAATTATAGTAATAAATCTAATGTTAATGTGTTTTCTGCATATCCTTAAAACTTGCACGTAACCCAATTTCTGTGCATCCTTTTCCTACATCCTTAGCTTTGGTTGATCACATTTTCGTATCATGCCTAAATCTGCAAAAACTGAGTTAGTCTGTCAACATCTGGCGCACTTGGAAATGGTCAATTTTAGATTTGCAGGTCTAATATAGTACAGAAATTTATCCTATGTAAGGAAAATAAAGTCCAAGTATATGTTGAACGCTGGGATTATGAAATTAAAAAAGAAGGTGACGAAGAAAAATCCTGATGGACTTGAATTCGAGTCCAAGCAAAAGTCCAAGTAAACAGCCCCCGAGTCCAAGTCCGGAAAACCTTTGTTTTACCTAGAGAGGAGGGTGGTTTACTCCTAGACAACCTCAAGGAATAAATGGATGTCCTCCCAGTTAAATCAATGTTCCCTTAATAAGATAAAGACTGCCTACACCCTGAACATCTTTCTCTGTCCAGATATTCCACTGCGAAATCACTGTGTTTATGTTTTCGCACATTTGGACTAATTCTAAGCCCGACTCTGATATTTGTACGGACAAGCTAAGCTATGTTTGTCAGATAGCCTTATTGAAAAACTACGCACGCTTGGTTATTCTTCCACTCTTTCTTCTATCCTAGCAAAGGTTAAGCTTTTACTGGCAGCTGAAGTTAGTATTAGGTATAATCCAACTCGCCCATGGTTAAGAATTTGGAACTTAGTGTCTTCTTACTATAACAACAGTTTACTTCCAGTACATACATATGCAATACATCAGAGAGGCTTCATCAAAACAAAATGAGAACCACAAAGGGTAGAAAGGAAGTAAAACCTTACAAGCGTTTTCATCCGGGTAGTACTAGACAACAAGTTAAGAGATTTTCAGTGGCGTTCATGCCAAGCGAGTCTACATCGAGACTTGAACGTTACATTCTCGGACAGCGTTACATTCTTGGACTGAAGTAAACAAAAACTGACCGGATGGCTTCGAATTACAGAACCGGTCTCCCAAGAAATAGGCTGTTTGGATGTAACTTACTCCCCGCGGGAATGCTCGCCAACGGCCACAATGCTTGCGTGCGTACATGGATTCCATGCATGTACTCACGCAATGCATGCATTTATGCAGGCACAACATTCAAAATGTTGTGCCTCACGAGTCTCTAAGACTCTTTGCCGATGACACGAATGCATTTGTCCATGACAGTAATTGTATTACCCTTGTTGATAAAGCTCATTCCGTACTCAATCAACTTAAGACTTGGTTTGATGCTAATAGACTTACTTTACATCTTGGGAAAACCAACTCTTCGATTTTCCATGCTAATTTCCATATACCCCATTCTTGTCCAGACCAGTTTGTCATGAACGATGTAAATATCCTCAAAACAAACTGTGTTAAATACCTAGGTCTATTGATCGATGATCAGCCATGCCTTACGCAACATATTGACGATCTTTGTAACAACCTCTTAAAATATAATGGAGTTTTTTATCGCCTTAGGGCATCACTTACCCCTGCTCTAGCAACCCAGTTATATTACTCACTCGTTTTCTCTAAATTGTCGTATGGTATTGAAATATACGGCATGTCTAAGTCTTCCCAGCTCAAACACCTGCAACTTCTTCAGAATAGGATTTTAAAAACTTTTACTTTCAAAGACCGGCGCCACTCCACGAATACCCTGCATAGAGACCTTAGCATCCTTAAGATCAGCGATATTCATACTTTCAAAATGTGTCCTTTTATCTATAAGTATATTAATAATCGTCTTCCTTTTGTATTTAGTAAAATCCTTAACCCTAGCTTTTCTACCAATGCTCGACCTAGCACTAGAACTAATGCCCTCTTTACGGTTAGTAGGCACCATACTAGGCATGGTAAATTATTGTTAAATAACTATTGTTACAAACTTTGGAATTCTCTCCCCAACGAAATAAGAAATGTTAGAACACATGCTACTTTTAAGAGTAAGGTAAAAAATTACCTAATCGCCCAGTACACTTGTTAAGTATCCCTTTCTTTTTTGCTTTCTTAGTTGACTTTGTTGTTTCTTTGTTCTCCTTTTTCCTCTTATTTTCTTTCGTTGTTATTATCTTTGTTGTATTGTCTCTTTATGGGCACTAGCTCGTTAAACTATTGTTTTTCTAGTGTCCTGTCCGGTTCTGTATTTCAGTTTATATTAGTACGGACGAAATTAATAAATGAAATGAAATGTAAGACTAGTAATCTCTAGCAGGGCTGCGCTAATACTAATGCTCGACTAACTCAACCTATACGTACGTACGTACGTACCGCGGCCGTGATTCGAAGTGGTTAATTTATCCGTCTCTCCTCAACCTTTGGGGAGTGCAAGATGTCAAAGGTAATAGCCAGTTTCAACTTTCCCTCCCTGCAGATGAGGTGAGTCATCACTAGCAAGTGCAATCGTGCGTAAAAATAACGGGTAGCACACGGGTAGCACACAAAGCTATAATTCGTGAGCTTTACTTCAAAGATTTTCACAACACAATGCCCGAAATGGTCTAATATCCAAATTATTCCAAGAATTTGCCCGAAAATAGAAAAGTGTCATAGTCAGCGTAACATATTTACGAAATTAAATGGATAAAAAATTGCGACACATTTGGGAAGAATCATTGGGAAATAATCATTATTTAGCATGCTTTTTAAATCTTGTGTAACAGTAACACAAAAGAAATGGCTGACTTTCAAATCTTTGCCCGTAAAACAGACTAACGCTTTATTCATGGAAAATAATAAAGATCTGCGACACTTTTGGATAGCATGTGAAAAAATGGTTTTCCTCCATCCCACTTCATACTGTGTTCTTGCAAAATAATGCCCGAAATGGTAAAATATTCGGGCGAAGGTTGAATAAATTCTGTGACATTTTCAATTGCCAAATTAATTCAAAGGACGGACAGGAGGGTGTTCAGATGCAGTGCTAAAAATTTGCCATCTATCCTGCCCGTAGAGCCAAACACGGGCAATGGTTACAAAAACCGAGTAATTTGCTTTTCAATGCAGTGTGAGAATGTCTTCCCACAAGTCTGCCTGAAATTTCATTTAAACACACGTTGTAATGTGACATTATTTCAAAAGTTAAATCATATATAGTCGGAAGTTGGAACAGTTACACAATTTCATCAATATAAAATTGAGTTTAGCTAACAGTCGCAATAGAGTGAAGTACATAAACATTTTTCAGTTCTGTTTTACAGTTTCCCCCGGAAAATATGCATGTCACCTTACATGGTACATTTTATTTGGTAATTTTCTGATCAAAATAGTGACTGCTTAGATCCCCCTTTAAGCCTGAGAAATGCCATTTTCGGCTGTCTGAGTTGTCCGATTTTTCAAAATTTTCAGTTTGCGCTCCGCGCCATACAATGGTGGCTCGCCGCTAGGATAGTCTCCTTAGCAAAATTTAAGTTTGAAGTGGACTTTGTTCGAAAAGTGAAACTTGAAAGAACCACTGCTAAAATCTCCCCATTAGCCTGAGAATTGCCATTTTTGACTTTTTGAGGAGTCTGATTTTTCAAAATTTTCTATACTCTCCGCGGACACGGTCTTCCGAGCAGCCCTAGCCCTGATTTAATTGAAATGAATTATAACTAGTATATGCTTGTTAAATAGATTTGTCTTCCTTGATGCTCGATTTGTTGAGCCTGTACAGATAGCTATTGAGTGGTATACCAGAGTATAATCAACGTCGACCGGTAGCTTTTCCTTTTTCTTTTTCTACTACCCTTGTATATATCCCATTTATTTGTAGACTCTGTAAATATCTGTTTGGTTGTAAATATGAACTTACAGGCGGAAATAAAGTTCTCGTTGAAAAAGTTTCCAAGCGTTGAAAAGCGGTTATTGTCCCAAATAGCCTAGCAAACATGCACGTTGCAACTTGCTGTTGAAAAGTGGACAATAGGGGTAAAATGAGTGAGGAGAAAATCCCGTCTTGCCTAAACGTTTCCGAATCAATGTTTTTATCCGACGAATACGACGTAATTGATGCATAAGAGCACTTTGTTTTATTTTTTACTTACTTCCAACATAAAGGGATCTCAGACAAAACCAAATCTTTGAAGTAGACCCAAGAGCTTTCAAGGGTCTTCAGAACCTAGATACAATGTAAGTATGACATATCTCTTTACACTATCAGTAAATGTAGCACGTGATTATGCCTAGTTGAAAGCAAACTGAAACCTTTAGTTTATTACTGGGATATACTTGAATGTTCAAGTTGTTTTCGGTATACAGTTTTTTTTATGTCGTTTTCTTACCGCAAGAAGACAGAATAAGGCAGGAAATGAAACAAAAATTAAACATTTCAGACGCAAACAAAAACGAAGAGTAGTAAAATATAATGGCAATTTTAATGAACGTTCCAAGATTCAACTTGCCTTCTGCTTTGGGGTGAGGAATATAAAAATTTTTTAAGAGGTATGGAAAAGTTATACAAAATTATTTCATGATTAAAAAGAGTGTTAAAGTTGCAAACAATTTAACGGGGATAAAGCTTTCATTTGGTAATAACTATGCCTCCTCTTTATAAATCTCAATGCACACGACATGATGAGACCATCATGTGGAACTATGCCATGCGATAGCATCTAACAGAAATTTCAAGTTTGAGTCACCCAGCTTTACCCAAGATACACGTTTCAAATGATTATCTAATCAACGCATTTAGGCGAGGTAATGAACGGTTTAATTTTGATTTAACTTTATGCGTATTTGTTTCGCAAGAATTTGAGTCCACTTTTGTTGTTGATACTGAGCATAAGGGCTTATCATGTATCGTAGAATAAAACTACTGCTTAAGTATTACCCTTCTTGCTAGGTGGTCAATCTACTCAAATCCGTCGGTAAAAAGGCAATGACTCATAGCTTTGAAAAACGAATATTCAAATAGTTACGTTTCAAAGTAAATTTTAAAACAGAAGTTAAGTAATGTAATCAAGTGACTGCCCTAGATTCTGTGCTTTCAAAAGAAGAAGAAAAACAAGAAAAAGAAAATATAAAAAGACAGAAATGAACACGAAACGCGTATTCATCATGGTCTCTACCCGTAATCGAAGTAATACAGTTAAAACTTTTTCAAAGAATGGCATCATTTCGGATCTTTAGGACATTTTAATTTTACATAATCTTCGCGAAGGGAGAGCAGGTTTGTCAAAAACAATGTCTGCGCCCTCACCACCCTTTCCTTTCGAACACAATACCTTGTGCCCGTGTGTAAGTCGTCTTTCGCAGAAATGTATCAAATATGGAAGGAATAACACTGTGGGAATGTAAACTTTGCATTTAAAAATATTGCTTACCTAGACCGACCATCAGTTCCCTCAGTTGGACATCCGTAGTAAATAATTCTGGCTCATCTACTATGTTGTTATAGGCCTAATTGCGTCAAAACTCGGGGCGATGGGCACTGTTTAACAAGAAATTCCCTAACTGGCTAACGATAGCCCTAATCCCTAACCCTAGCAAAGGAACAATCGATATAATACAATGACAACAACCAATCAAGAAATACCTTGTTAAACAGTGCGCATCTTCCGCAAAACTTACCCCCATTTTAGATTTCTTGTCACCTGATTTGGTAAAGTATCCGAAACTGGTTTGAATGGATTACATAGAAACATAAAAACAGACATCAAAATTACCATTCATGGTTAAAATGAACCTTAATTATGGGGAAAATATTTAGTAACCGTCACGTTCAAGATAAGAATATGATCTTTGACTGGAGCAGAAATATCCTTAAATTTATCTTTCAGTGGTTCTTTCTTCTTTTCCTAGACTAACGGACAACTACGGAATCTGTTGTCTTTTTGGAAACAAAACAAATTGCCAAGCACCTTCCTCCCCATTTAACACTTGCAACTCAATAGTCCCGGATAACGTTCTTCGAGTTACTTTGTGGGTTATCGCTTCATTTTCTTTCATAACAAATGTAATAGTGATAGCTGCTAGAGTAAAATCAAAAATACCCGCCTTGCGCAACAGGTTTACCACATCTGTCAGTGAAAGTCAAAATACTTTTCTTATTAACTTGGCTATTGCTGACTGCTTAATGGGAGTATATCTTTTTGCAATCGGGATAGCTGATGTAGCGTTTGGTAAAGACTACTATCTCTCTGCGTTGAGTTGGAGGTTGGGTAAGGCTTGTAAAGGAATTGGATTTGTTGCATTCATAGCAAACGTTGCATCACTTTTGATTTTGACTCTTGTGAGCATTGAGAGGTTCTGTGCCATTGTGTTTCCTTTCGGCAAAGACATGTTTCGATCAAAGTTTACAGTAATGCTTTGCGTAGCCACATGGGGTACAGGTGGTGCGATGGCACTTACGCCTATTACTTTATCGGAATTTGTTACAGAATTTTTTGGCTTTTCGGATGTATGCTTAGGCTTACCAATAAACTCTGCTCCCGAGGAGTCAATTTTTCAGTCACAAAAAATGCAATTTGACCTATGTCAATTTTCCTCCGAAAATGTGACAACTACAAGGACCTATACAAGAAGTTTGCAGTGGGTGTATTCACAAATTGTATACATCTACTTCAGTGCCACCTGTGTGTCAATAATCACACTCTGTTATGTAGGCATATTCATATCAGCCATTCGTACTAAATTTCAATCGGGACGTCGAGGGGGCAACTCGAATGAGATCAAAATGGCACTAAGGATTTCCATAATCGTTGGAACGGATTTATTTTGCTGGTTGCCAGTCATAGTAACAGGGATTTTGGCAAACAGAGGCCATAAAATACCAACCGAGGCGTATGTTTGGTTTGCTATATTTGTAATGCCAATAAACAGCGCCCTCAATCCTTTCATATACACTCTTCCTGCAATGAAGAGGAGAAAGAGGAATGAACCCTCATTCAAAGCGAGTACGAATGAGCAATAAGTATGTATAAAGAGTATGAATATATTCGTTTCGTTTCGTTTATTTGTTTTCTCACTTCAAGCATAAATAGAAAATAATTACAAACATTAGATGAAACTTAAAAGGGGCATATATGCATGAGGTGAAGGGAAGTACACGAAAAACCCTGTTGGGCTCGAAATATGGACTCTCTAGCATATAATGGAATAGATATGGAATAAATATAAATAGAGACACATTAGTTGATCTGAATGAATATGCCGACATGCATGGAACCACTTGGAATGAGAACTAAAAGTGATAAGTACGTTCCATTTTCTGAGGGAATAAATAAAAAAAAAAAAATGCAAACATTTTCGTTCCTTTCAATTGGAAAACTAAGTAAATATCGATTTAGTTCCCAGTATTAACGTTAAAAAAGTGTCCTCATCAAAAATCTTTGTTATTTAAAAGCTAGTGATCTCACATTGCAATACCTTGGTGAATTTTTGCTCTTGTGATCTATGATATTTACAAAATGTGTTTTGGTGCCACGGTTAAAATCTCCACCCTTACAAAAAAGTTGGTTCAACCTGTGTCTGCAACCATATGTGATCACGTGTGGAAAACGAAAGAAATCACGCGTGTTCTTGGGTGGCAAACCTGCGTTTTGGAAACTTCTACACACAGCTTTGACGCAGGGTAGTCACACCTTTCCTTGCCTTCAACATCTTGCCACAGGTTTTGTTGAAAAATTCTTTGCTAACACTAATTCTAATCACCATACGTTTTGCATATAAAACCTGTGTCAAAACTGTGACAAACCTGTGTAGAACCTGTGGCAAATGATCAACCTGCGTCATTTTCAAGGGAAAATAACCCTGGAAAAACATGTGAAAACCTGCGGATTTGGAACAAATTGCCTTTTTTGTAAGGGCATTTTTCGTTAATGGGCAGTAGAATTACTTGTCACCTAATCAAATACTTCCATCTAAAAATTTTGTAATAACCCTAAACGATGTTTAAGCAACACATTTCTGTGACAGTGGCTGATTGTATTTTAATCAATTGGTGAACCTATTTGAAAAATAATCGATTCAAAGAAAAACCTACCGATTTCTTATTTTCCAAAAGGCATTTATTCTATCAATAACTTCAGGGGTAAGGTGAAGTCTGCACTCTCAGCGTGTACTTTATCAAGTCATGAATCTATTTAATGCTCCAGCTATGACAATTTAAACAATTCCTTCAGATGCTACCGAAATTGATCTCAAATGATTCTTTTCTATAGACGAATCCGGACAGATTGTGGTGGTCTGATTTTAGTCGGCAATTGCTGGGGTCCATCACCTTTAATCTTTTAATTTCCTTCCTTACCTGTTCCATGGGATGATTGTACACTAAAGTGTATCTTGATTTTCTCAACTTCACTGAATATGAGGATTTGAAATTCACGTAGACAATAAATGAAGACGATTAAAGGTTGATGGACCCCACTAATGGCGGCCTACAGTCACAAAAACCAAGCGCTAATCGGATTCGTCTATACTACAAACAATTCTCCGCCAATTGTATATGAGGTGTGTAACGGCTAGCAGACTAATTCATTATATATCAAAAGTTAAAACCTTGCTGCCCTTATTGCCGATACCCTTTGTCGCAACTCTTAAACAAGCATACCCGTAAAGGCCAAACGTTTTAATCAATCAAGGTTTGTAGGTGCATGATCTGCATCCTTGTTGTCAGGTTCTTTTGTGGGGAGTGTAGCTGCCTCGATGGAGAGCTTGAATAAAACTCATATCATTGAAATGTAACCGTTTTCTATGTAAAATTTCAGCACTCCGCAGAGTACATTCCTCACTGCTTTTATTCTTGACCATGGTTTAATTAGTCTTCTATTTAAAATTTCTTCTCCCAATAACCTCATTTTGCACCAATCCCACCTTTACCGAAAGGGTAATAGCGAAAAAAGACTGATTTCGAAACGGCAACAAAATTTCCTTAATTTATTCTTACCACTCTTCCCTGGACGCAACGGCTAACCAAGTTCAGCACTTTTACAGAGTCTACGTAGCAATATAGTTCGTAACATTGTCAGGAAACTGTTTACGAAGCATTTGGATTAAATAATCAGGAAACGCAACTAGAAACAACAACTTCCAGGAAAATATATCTAGATTATAGTTCTGCCATTAAAAGTTCCTGAATGGGTAGCCTACCAATAATTCAACTCCGAAGGTAAAGACAGGTGAAGACAGGCCACGTGACGACAGGCCAGCACCTTGGAAAAGGAGGACGTGAAGAGACGTGGAGCAGGAGGTTGGAAAATCAGGACTGGGACTGTTATTGAAGAAAAAATGAGGCTTAATTTAGATTTTTTCTGCGGAAAGGTTTCATAGTTTTTTATTTATTTCTTGCCATTAGTCAGTGTCTCTTAGGATAGTTCAGTATTTGTACATTCAATTTACACTCTAAAAACACCGGGATTCATTTTTACCAGGATAGGTGGTGTATTAACTCCAACATAATCCCAGTTATATAACTCGAAACCGAGTTTGTGTGTTACTTTAACCAGGGTTTGCTTTAAAATTTAACCAAGAATGTGTTGGGGTAAATAGGACACCGATCCTGGTTAAATTTAAACCCGGTATTTTTAGATTGCAGTATAATAACATGCATAGCTGTCTTTATTTCTGCCAATGTGAACTCAATTTAACAAAGATGCGATGAGTTGTGTCAATTGTCAATTTGTCTATTTTGTAAACAATACACATGGTTCCCTTTAATCGCGATGTGTTAAGTTTATTCACTTGCATGATAAACACTGTGCTCAACCGGTTAGTTCCTATTTACAATGATATTTTAGAGAACGATACCGAATGTTTTGATGAAAAAGGGGAAAGTTATCTAGATATTTAAGAATTTACCATATTCCATTTACAATAGACCTGTGGCACACTTTATTTCATGGACATAAAACAATAATAAACTAGATAACATCGCAATACATAATTCTTTTCTAATTTATAAGAGAAAACGTAAAAATGAGAGATCTGTTGGTCCTTTCTCTATATTTAGGATTTTAGAGACGTCGCATTATTGTACGTAATTGAGCTACACAATCGACTCTAGGGTAGAATACTGACATGTTCGTTCGTTCTAGTTGTGAACACACAGTTGGTGTCATAATTCGCGATTGTTGCTAAACATGATCAAAAAGCCTACATCTTTCAGGTGAAAATTTAAACGTTTATATGAGTTTGTATGTGTATTCATTACGTATGAAAAATAGTTCATGTTGTAAGCTGTTTATAATAATTTGGGTCTGAATAAAGTCCGTAAAGACTTCAAAAAGCTATTTACAGATCTCTATTAATATTGGTAGTTTGAAAGCATTAGCTGCAATTGGCAATAACTGTTAGACAAAATGGTTCTTGTAAGGCCCATTTAATAAATTAAGGCTTTTACAACATTTAGCAAAGTTGGTTAAATAAAGATAAACGTATATATCACATAACATAGGCCACGCAAACACCTGAAATATGTTGGTTCGTTTTTCCATCATAACATATATGTTACTGAAACGTACGTGGCTGATAAATATTTAGATTTTTCGTTCCAATTGATTAAATATGATTTTATACCCGTTTTACCTCCTTTAAATGTTACAAGTCCAGTTATTATGAAGTCCTTTAGTATGATTAAGTATTTGTTATTAAGCTGTGTATAACATAAATTGTGTTGGAAGTAACAAAAGCTTTGTTATATAAACATGTGTAACATACATCAGAAAACACAAACATTTGTTTTTTTATGTTAAAGAGGCCTTGCAGCAGAAGTGGCTAATAAAAACATATTTCATAGGTGTTTGGGTTCTGATTATTAAATAATATTGTCATCAAATTTGTTCCCTGCGGTCAAATACGTGCTATTAGTTTTTGTGTATTGAGTTTGTATCTAGTCATTAGGAATGAAAAAAAAATGTGCTTTAAGCTGTATATAGCAAATATGAGTCTGTTTTTAGCTTTTAAAGATTTGTAGCAGATGCAGCTAGCAAAAGAGCATTGTCGTTTCAATCAAACGACAATGGTACATTGAGCAATATTTTGTGATCTCATCATTGCACAACTCAGATTACACCTTTGTATTTCTTTGTTGTTGTACCAAGGTGTGATAGCACCCTTACTCTTATAAGGTGATATAATTAATTAAGCCCTCCTTGTGCAACATGCTATACAAGCATACAGGAAGTGTTCAAGGTCATTAAAACATTTTTAATTTTAAAGGGAAACAAAGTGTGTTATGTGAGTTGTACACAAGAAAGTCACAAATTATTGCGTAATCGACCAATTGGTTTTAAGTGAATAAACTTAAATTTCAAATGAAGATGGGCGTTGGACTGTTAGAATTCATTTTTTATGCTTTTAAATATATATTTTTGAATTTTTGGACTTGAGGTACACTTAAATATCTGTTTAACAAGACTACATTGCGTGTGAAAGGTTATGGAAAGCCTTTCCGGTATATTTTTTCTTGTCTATTGATTTTGCTTACTATTTTACATATAACGGTTGGAATCAAATCACTTTAAGTTTGATACTTTTTTTTTTGATTTGCATGGTGCATGTTGAAGATAAAAAAAAATTAATAAATGTAAAGCAGAGAAACATTAAAAATTGTGACTGTGGACCTAAGGTGTTATTTTAGACGATGACGACCTAAGGTAGAATCCATTGTGCATTACATATATTGTTGCAGGTGATGTGTAAGTTTGTCTTGATACTGTATTTTTGTATGAAGTGTGCAGGGACCATATGTCATGTAAACTAATAAACAAATACTCTTGAAGAAGTACTTGAAAATAAAGAAAAAATGTAACATGAACGCAAGTGAACGCATGTTGAGTGCTGAGCCTCAAAACTGACAAAGATTTATTTAATTAGTTAGCTAGTTAGATGGAGTTTTACGGCCCAGTTTCCAACCTATTGGTTCAAGTCGAACCTGCTAAGGCCTTTTTCCAGTTGTGGCGCACTGGCTTGTTTTCCATACTCCATTCCTCATGGGGATCATCACGTACAACGGCAGTAGATTCCATTTTTAGAGTCTTTGGTATGACTGGACCTGCGAATAGAACCCGGGCCTTCCGCGTGAGAGGCGGATGCTCTACCGTTAGACCAAACACGCGGTCTAAAGTGGCAAAGAGCGCAGACAAGTACAAATCAATATGTAATTTACCTGAAAATATCTCCTTTGTTTAATAAGTTTATCTAACAGGAAATAAAATCAGAACAAAGTTGAAAGCATGTCCATGTTTTGCTCGAACCCTGCAGCACTCATATCCTCAGTCTCCGTTGCAATTGTGCAGAATTCAAGCCAACAACGATTTTAGAGGTGATCATAAATTTAAACAGCACGTTCAAGAGGTAAAGTGTTCTAACCACCTGATGTGACATCTTTTTCGCAAATAAAGTTATTCCTTTTGGAGCAGTTTCTGTCGTTCCAGAAAGCAGTGTAATTTTTCCATTCTCGAAATTCCCCGCAGTTCTCTCTCCTTCCACCATTTGGTTCATTACCCTGATACCAATTCGTGTAATTCGCCGGCAGGTCGTTCCATTTCCAAGCGTCTGGACATGTAAAAAATTAAGTATCACGTTTATTAAAGTTTATATACCACTGTTAGCCCAAATTAGTCAAAGTAGTGTCTGGATTGACTAACCACGAGAGTCATTCATTGACCAATTTCGCAGTAATGAACTGAAGAACATTCGTCAAAACTTAGTCAAGGAGTCTTAATATCTGTGTCAAATATAAGTCAATATTGTTGACCAGGGTAATCAGTCAGTACAGGCACTATGTTGATGAATTTATGTTTGGTGTCATCATTTAAGTGAACAATACCAAACATTATATAGTTAATACGATTTTTACGGTTAAGAGTTTGTCGGCCCAGTTACCAGCCATTTGGTTCAAGCGGGAAGTCTCTACCAACCCCCGGTTCAAGTCGAACTGGCCACGGCCTTTTTCTCAGTTGATGTTCACTGGCTTGTTTTACGTAATCTATTGCTTATGCTGAGCACCAATCACAATGGCAGTGGGTTCCGTTTTTGACAAGATTAGCGAGTTATTAGATTACAGGTTTTGTAATGAGCTTTGTCTTACAGTGCCAGTTTCTTCTTGTGCAGAAGTTCCCTAACCAAAGGCACTATACTATGAGTGGGCATAAATGTAAGTGACACCACGGCCAAGTAGATTTGCCCTATTGTAGGTCTATCCAGAGGGTTGACCTTGAAAATCTCAACACATAATAAGATTAAAGCTCCTTCAAATAAGATAAAAGTATTTTAAAAGGATCAAATATTTCACTAGATTTGGTTCATTTTGAGCCAAAATGGTTCATATTCAACCCGAAACTAGTCGAATACTATAACTGTAGGTTCAGTGTCCATTTCATCCTTTTTCGGTTCAATTTGAGCCGGACGTTCTAAGAGCGTAGCGAAAAGAGAACCCTCACAGAAACATTACGAGGACACTTGCCTCAGAACTTTAAACCCCATACCCGGTGAATCAAGCATTTGGACGGGGACTCTGGATTGGTATCAATTACCAAATGCAGTAGGAAGTTACCCACGCATTAGCAGAGGCAAGGAAATCAATTGTTTTACTTTTTAGAGCAAACAATCTTCCTGTTTGCTGATGGGAGAAAGCAGATGGTTACAGGGAAATATATTAGATAAATCACGCTTTGCATATATCGAAGCACTTGTCCACCTAATGAACAGGAAAAATTTATTGTTAAGAGACTTTTAATTTCATCTATTCAAGGTTAATTGTAGTGATATCATCTAGACTCTAGACAAACTAATATGAACATCTTTTCCATAAGAAAAGTTAATTCTTCACCCCTATGGACATAGAGGGTCGCTCTTTTGTGGTGAAAAGGGGACATGGAAGATCGCATATATTTACATATATATATATATATATATATATATATATATATATATATATATATTTCACTAATTCCGCACTTAGGGGGAAAGTTGTTGTTGAAAAGTCGACCTTAAGGGGAAAAATTTTTTGAGGCGAAATATAAGTTTCTCCTTAACGTTTCTACACACTTTTTCTATAGGAATACGTAAACGGACAAGGACGCCCTCCTAGATTTACAAAGTAAATGCAATTACTTCAAAGTTGTCAAATTTACGGACACCTAGCTGTTAACACGAACGGATGGCTGGCCATTGAAATAACGTTGTTCATATTTTTAGACGTTAGGGCGAAGTCCTTTCCTTATGTATTTTATTGTTATTTTTTCGCCCTATGTACGCGCAGATATAACAATTTCCCCCTAAGGTGGGAATTAGTGTTATATATATATATATATATATACATATATATTTATATAAATATTTATATATACAAACACATATATATATATATACAAACACACACATATATATATATATATATATATATATATATATATATATATATATATATATATATATATATATATATATATATATATATATATATATATATATATATATATATATATAGATGCAAACAAAATACAGCAAAAACTACTTCGCCAAGCTTTCTTTTATCTATATTAGATAAATCACGCTTTGCATATATCGAAGCACTTGTCCACCTAATGAACAGGAAAAATTTATTGTTAAGAGACTTTTAATTTGATCTATTCAAGGTTAATTGTAGTGATATCATCTAGACACTAGACAAACTAATATGAACATCTTTTCCATAAGAAAAGTTAATTCTTCACACCTATGGACATAGAGGGTCGCTCTTTTGTGGTGAAAAGGGGACATGGAAGATCGCATATATTTACATATATATATATATATATATATATATATATATATATATATATATATATATATATATATATATATAAATATATATATACACACACATATATATATATACACACACACACACACACACATATATATATATATATATATATATATATATATATATATATATATATATATATATATATATATATATATATATATATATATATATATATATATATATATATATATATATATATATATATATATAGATGCAAACAAAATACAGCAAAAACTACTTCGCCAAGCTTTCGAACTCTACACGAGTCCTTTTTTAAGGCAATACAGTAAGCAAATAATAACAGAAAGATCCAAAATAAGAGAGGGCAACATAGCAAAAGGGGACAATCCCTAATTGAGAAGGATATTAAGGACTAGAGGGCGATCAGACTGGAGGGTCTTTATTCAATTTTGGATCAAGACCCTCCAGACTAACCGCGAGAAATTGTTAGGCCGGAATGACCTGATCGGTTGGTATCATCAGTATTTTGGTTGGTTTCATTAGCTTTTCTTGCTTTGTCGGTCCATGTATCGTTTTGGCCGATAGCAATGACCCGTAAGTTTTTGATAGAATGATGAGGCAAATTGAAATGGTTTGCAACAGGTTGTTCAACCTTTTTGGTTTTAATTGCTGACCTGTGCTGTGTCATTCTCATTCGAAGAGTATTTTTAGATTCTCCGACATACTGCACACCACATAAATTGCAGTATATGAGATAAATGACATTTTTGGAAAGACAATTAATTTCTTGTCTAATTTGGAAGGTGCGTGCATTTTGATTGCTCTGGAAGCCTTTTGTAGAATCAACCAGGGCGCACGTCTTGCAGTTGGAAGGGCAAGGTGAACAACCAAAATTTTCGTTGTTTTCCTCGACTGAGGCTTTGTCCTGGAATTTTGCCCGAACCAAAATGTCCCGTAAATTTGAGGGCCGCTTGAAGGCAACAACGGGGGTTGGGGAAAGATAGACCTTAGGCGATCGGTGCTCTGAAGTGTGCGCATATGCTTTTTGATGAATTTGGCTAGTGGTGGTAGTCCGGGGTGGTACTCAGTTACCAACGGCACTCTGTCGGAATTGCGCTGACGAGTTTTGTACGTCAGAGTTTGCGAGCGAGGGGTTTCTTTTGTCTTTTTGATGGCATTTTCAATTCAACCCCAAAATACTGCCGGTTACGGAGGTAACCTGATAGTTCCTTTGCCCGAGTGTCAAAATCTGTTTCAGAGGAACGGATGCGTTTTATGCGGAGTGCTTGACTGTACGGAATGTTTTTGGTGCAGTGCGGAGGATGGCAACTGCTGGGTAGAAGGTAGTTGTGCTTGTCCGTTGGTTTGTTGAACAAGTCTGTTTTGAGTGAACCATTTTCTATGGTTACAGTGGTGTCCAGGAAGTGAACACTGGACCTGGAATGGTCGGCCGTAAATTTGATGGTGGAATGGAACGAATTGATGTTTTCAATAAAAATTTTAAGACAGTCTTCACCGTGGGGCCAGATCATGAAGATGTCGTCTATGAAGCGTAACCAAATTTGTGGTTTCAAATTTTGTCGAGACAGAAATTTTTGCTCGAAGTTGCCCATAAACAAGTTAGCAAATGAGGGAGCCATTTTGGTTCCCATGGCTGTACCAAGAATTTGGAGGTAGTGGTGGTCACCAAAAATGAGATTGTTGTTGGTCAAAATCAGATGCATGAGTTCGCCTAGGTCTTTCTTGGTGGGAGTTTTGCCCCGAATCGGATTGAAGGCGTTGTGCAAGCGGAGATGCCTTCCTCATTTGGTATGTTTGTGTACAACGAGGACACGTCAAGAGTGGCGAGAATTGTGTCCGACGGGAGATTTTTGATCTTCCCAATTTTGCGGATGAAGTCCGTAGTGTCCTGAACGTAGGAGGGAAGGGTTGGAACCAGGGGTTGGATAAGCAGGTCAACAAATTTCGAAATTTTTTCCGTGGCAGTCCCGTTGCCGGAAAAAATGGGTCTGCCCGGGCTACCCGTTTTGTGAATTTTGGGCAGAAAATAGAAACGGCCTGGTTTAGGATCTACCTGGAGGAGATTCGGGCCGGTTTCAGAGTCAATGGAGCCGTTGCGAACCATCTTTTTGATGGCCGCCTCCACTTTTTTTCGCAATTTCCGAAGTGGGATCTGAGTCTAGACGTCTGGAGTGGTCGGGATTGCCAAGTAATCTGAGGGCTTCCTCCCTGTAAAATTGAGTCCCCATTGCAACAATCGCAGAGACTTTGTCCACCGGCTTGATAACAATATCATCACGATGCCGTAGACTTCGAATGGCCTGACGTTCACTTTTTGTGAGATTGTCGCGGAAATCTGGGGAAGGAATGTGGTTTTTCACATTCTCTTCAATGGCCGAAATAAATGATTCCAGTTGCGGACAACGCCCCTTTGGTGGGTTCCATGTGCTTTTTGGTTTAAATTGATACGATATATCGTTGTCCGGTGGAGAATTTAGGCCGTCTTCGTCAGCAAAATACTCCCGAAGGCGCAAGCGTCGGAAAAACGCTTTCATGTCTAGCGATAATTTCTGCGTGTCAGTCTGCCTTGGTTTGGGGCAGAAATTGAGTCCCTTTGAGAGAATTTTAGTTTCTCCTACAGAAAGCTGACACGATATGCTTACAACCGCGGTGGTGGCGGTGGAAGGCTCGGTAACCGGTTTACGAATAAATCTGCGAGACCTGCTTTTCTGAAAATTTGAAATCACTTGATTTGAAGTGACAGTCACTTGGTTTGAAGTGACATGATCTCTTTGGAACTTGCGCTGTTGCCTAGAATTTAGAGTACGAGAGAGTCGGAGACAGTCCTGAGAGATAAACCGAAGCTTGTTTTGAAGCTCGGATTTGGGAAACTCTCTTTTTAGCTTCCTGGTTTTGAAACCAATTTGGTGATTGAGTTCATTGATGGTTTTCCGACAATTTCCAATTTGTACTTCCATCAGTCTGAGAGTGGTTAAGGCGGTCGCCATGTACGCGACAGACCCGGGTTCAAGTCCTGGTCGTGACTTAATTTTCTCTCTGAATTTATTTCTTATTTCCCTTGTTCATTAGGGCTAATGCCAATGCTTGGGAATAATTTCAATTTCAAAATCGAACTTTAACACTCCTTTCGACCTATATATATATATATATATATATATATATATATATATATATATATATATATATATATATATATATATATATATATATATATATATATATATATATATATTTGTATATCTTGATACGTTTAGGCGAAATGAAAAACAATAAAATACAAAACTGTATATTTCGCCTTTAAGGAAAAACATATACATGTACGTAAATTCAAGACTCCATTAGTTGTACGTGTTAACAGATAGGCGTCCGTAATTTGGTCAACATTGAAGTAATTAGGTATATTACGTACCCCCATATGTATTTTACTATAAACTAACGTATTTCCATTGAAACAGTGTGTGAAAACGTTAAGGAGAACGTAAATTTTCCCCCTAACGGTAATTTACCCCTAACGTTGATATTTTGCCCCAAAATTTCCCCTTATTCCACAATTAGGTGTATATATATATATATATATATATATATATATATATATATATATATATATATATATATATATATATATATATATATATATATATATATATATATATATATATATATATATATATATATATATATATATATATATATATATATATATATATTTATACGCACGCTTTTAAAACTGTGCGATGAATGCCAATAGTTTCATCATTGTATATTTTGACGCAGTAGAAGTAACTTCAATTAATATAAATATCCCACATCACAACTTTAACGGTTCTCAGTTACCAACATAGTACAGTCCTTGAAAAAGAACTGTACTATGAAATTGGAATTTACAAACACAAATCAAAGGGATCCTTTACTATAATAATAGCCATCAACGACACGTACGGAACGGGGGTCTTTGAGACTGCAGCCCGCAAAGAGTGGTGAAAAGGTAAATTTGTAGGGACTGTCACTAGTACTTTCCGGGCAAGGGGAGTGGGCAGACTTTTCAGGGCAAACACCCCCGTGTGAAATGTCTTTCCCTAAGCCTTTGACTTCGAAGAACTTTTTGCTTCCAATCAGGTCAATTTGTTATTTACCTTCCAGTTACTTAGTTATATGGGATTTTAAGACACACCAACGAAAATTGTGTTACATGGTGTTACCTAGAAAAGTAGAAGGGACAACTCTGGGGTGAACAAAGAGAAAAGTGTGGTTTATTTCCACTAAAATATTCAGGAAAATGCGAGAGGTATGTCAAAAGTTTCTGTTAAGCTCACTTTTTTAAGACGGCCCAGAATAAGTGAAGAATCTGTTTATTAAAACAAAGGTCGGACACGGCGTAGTATACCTGGCGAATATGGGAGTATTCATAACAGTTAATGATAATGTAATTGGCGATGGCAGCACTGAAACAGTGTACAAATATGGTCCTTCATCCCTGTGAATCATATATGCAAGGGTAAGGAAAGTACAGCCAATGCTGGTCCTGCACATGACTAAATCGTCCCTCCGTTTACTGGGGACTCCATTAACCCTAGTGCCGACCGTTAACTCGGTGACATTTGGGGGGGGGGGGGGGAGAAGGATGCAACCTTCCTTGACATTTGGATTTTTCAAAGTATTTGTTTTTCGGACGTTTTCAGTGTGAGGCAAGTGAATTTTCAGTCATCAGAGATTTTTTGTAAAGTATTGTCAATAAATTGAGAGATTCCGGTAGCCAGTTGGGAGATTTGCCTTTCGTGCTACTTTAATATATGGGCTTCTAAACATTCACTTGTACTAGCCTTATAAAGGAGTTTAATAAAAATACGAATTTTGAAATCATTTCATTGAACAAGTTAAATTTTTATGATTTTTTTTCACCACATTTTCAGGCCCAAGTTATTAATAGAAAGAGATTATTGAAAAAGAGACTATGTTTAATCCTGTTGGACTAAAGTTATGACCAGATTCTAGGCTTAATGACTTTTATTGAAGAAGAAGACCGTGGCCTTTTTCTGGAATCACCTTTCTACGTGTGAGACTGTCTTATATTGACGAATCCGACTAGTGCTTCTCTTAGTGATTGTAGGCAGCCATTGGTGAGGTCCATCAACCTGAATTAGTCTCCATTTATCGTCTGCGTGAAATTCAAACCCTCATATCCAGTAAAATTGAGAGCGAAATCAATATACAATTTAGTGTATAACCATGATCCATGATACAGGTAACCGAGGTAATAGAAGATTCAAAGGTGATAGACCCTAGTTATGGCCGACTACAATCAGACCGTCACTTACTGTATTCGTCTAAACTTAATTTCTTTTACACGTTGTTGTTACCTTCGTCATAAATGTCATTCAGTCCTATCCACCAGTGTCTCATCGGCTCTCCACTCACAGTTGCAGTCATACTAGAAACTTGTCTGTTTTCACACTCATTTTCAATGAAAACGAGATGAGCGCCCTCCCAAGAAGAATTACATTTTTGTTTTGCCATTTCCCAACACAACTTTGGCTTGGTAAAGAACGCGTAGTAGCTATTATTCCATTTGTACCACTGTGTACCTCCAGATGCTGCGGGAAGATTAAAAACGAACAATTGTTGGCGTTCTTTGATGACAATTGGTAACGCTGCAACCGTCGAAAGAATAATTGCATAGCAAATAAACAATCTGAAAACTACCAAAACAAGTCGATATAGGGAATTTTACATGCACTCATGTTACCACCTCGGGCTCCTCTAATGTCGATCTGGGAATTGCGTTTTCCATCAAATAGTTTGTTTTTCGGTTTAATCAAATACTCTACCCATTGCATGTTCAAGTTATAGGAGCATCCGACTTGTAGCCGGAAGGTCGCACACGTAGTTCTGGAAATCGACTCGTGGCCGGGTCATACCGAAGACTTAAAAAATGGAACCTCCAGCCATTGTGGTTGGTGATCAGCATAACTAATGGAAGAGGGAAAGCAAGAGAGTGTAAAATCAGGGAGTTGTAACCAACTGTTACAACTCCCTGGTAAAACACAATTGGTAAAATATGACCCAACTTTTTAAATCGGTTAGAAACTAAGCCCTATTAACTAAGCTGGCTCCCGCTAACGGCTAATACGTGTACCGTTCGTTTGTAATAAAACCATTTTTCGGCTTCCTTACATTCTTAATCTCTCTTCAAACTAGTTACTCGTTAGATACCTATTACGTCACCACGAGCTCGATAAAGGTTTCACATCACAACTGCCCACATTAAAACTTATCTCGCCTGGTTTAAGTCATCAAAACTAGTCTCAATGAAACAAGGTGTTAGCTTCACTCTGTGATCAATGGTTCTGTGTAGCTCTTCTAAATTGCCAGTGGAATTATCATAGCATCCTACCTGGGTACAAATGTTAACGCTATGGAAGTCACCGAACTATGGTATACGCGTTTACGCCATCACTAAAATGTAACATCATCATTTTTGCAAAGGTCATCTGACCGACTACATTGGTATTCCCCGTCGGCAAACCAATCAGATGTAAGGACACAAAATACCATTCATTTCCCTAGAATATGTACTTTTCACAATGAGACATTTGCAAATGATTTAACTTAAAATAACCGGTAATAGTTTTTCTGTTTAATTTGTTCTCATTAAAATAATGTCCTCAGTTTTATAGTACATTTCTAATATGACGGCTACAAGGTTATGTTTGGTCTAACACTAAAGAGCATCTGCCTTTCACGCGGAAGGCCTGGTTTCGCTTCCCATGTCGAGTTATACCAAAGACTCTAAATAAGGAACCCACCACTGCCGTTGTGCGTGAAGCTCCGCATAAGCAATTGAGTAGGGAAAACAAACCAGTGAGCCACAACTGGAAAAAGGCCGTTGCCGGCTTGACTTGAACCTGGTCAGCAAATCCTATCTAACTAACTTCAAGGTTATGTAATATAAAGAAGGTTATGTAATATTTAGTTATGGTGACTTACAAGATCCATGCGGTGATACTTGCAAAGATACCGTGCATGTAATGCTTTTAGCATTATAACTTGCAGTAGCGGTTGCTGCAGGAGACGTTACATCTTTTTCAGACGTCGCCATTCTTTCGGTATTTTGATTGCCTGTTGAATAGATTGGAATTCATAAACAAATCAAAATAGCACTTTTACACACGTATTTTTTCTTTTCAGGATGTTTGATTACATAATTTAAAATGATTAAGACTTTGTTCCTATCAACAGGCATGAGAAGTTTATGCCACAGAAAACACCTCACAGTCCAATCAAACTCAATCTGCCCAGTCATAAATCTATACACTCTGAAAATATTGTAGTCAAATTTGATTAGAATCTAATCAATTGAGGCACGAACCGGAATCTTGTCAAATCTATGACTACATTAGACCCATAAATGAAACGAATGATTTTTACTTTTGCACCATTTCTAGTTAATTTTGAAATGAACTTTTTCAAATATTCGACAAGATTCCGGTTTGTGCCACATTTGACTAGATGTTTTTGGGGGTGTAGGGGAAAGCCGTGTAATTTGGACCCTCTAATTACAAATCCCCTCAAAATCTGAGATGATGGCAACCAGCTGCTCTAAGGGGCACTATTGGGAGACCAATAGAACATTTTCTTTGTAGGAAAGTAGAAACTCTCCTTACATTTTCCTGGGGAAGTTA
Source organism: Holothuria scabra (assembly GCA_037179385.1). Taxonomy (NCBI): domain Eukaryota; kingdom Metazoa; phylum Echinodermata; class Holothuroidea; order Aspidochirotida; family Holothuriidae; genus Holothuria; species Holothuria scabra. The sequence continues at coordinate 28,175,625 of CM074197.1, forward strand.
TAGCCAAAAATAGAATATTGTGGAAGTTGTCCAATTTACACCACCCATGTGTAATTTGAACCAAGGCAGTGTGTAAAATGAACCAGCTGCCGTGTAAAAGGATTGGGCAAAATATTGCTGAAAAATTTCTCAAATCAAGTCAAATGTGTAAAGCAGAAACCCCACTACCTACACCCTTACAGCCTTTTAGTGTTTTACTCTTGGCCAAAATGTGTTATTTCCACGGACTTCCTATACATGAACAGAGCATACTGTACGTTGGATTGTCGCTACCGTACGTGTGAATAAAGGCGTAGCGAGATTGTTGTCTGCTATAATTTTGTGTGTGAAAGTTTCTACTTGCTCACGTAGTTCTAAACAACAGAATTTGAAAGAAACTTGAAATATTTTCGAAATAATTCTAGGTAAGCCAGAATCACTACATGCATCGCAGGAATATGATATTTTTTCTCATTCAATTAAACACTTGTTTTACCCTTTACCGTTGTGCTTCAATCGGGGCAAATTTGCGCGCCTCGGGAGTGGGCGGAAAAGCGGACGTAGCACGCCCCGCATCAGCTTCCGTAGGCTATTGACCCCAACACCTTAAACCATTGTCTCTCTCGTTGTTGTGGCCGAATTCTCGGGTAGCTACACGCAGTTTCGAGCTCCGAGTGAAACAGTAACGATGGGTGACAGCCGCGCTCTCCGCCTGGGTCCAAAAGGACCCAAACAACGGTAAAGGGTTAAAATAATACAGAGTCGTCGTGAGATCATACAAATTATAGCTTGACGGCGACCATCTTGGTGCGCCTTTTTTTATTCCCAGTCGGTAGCGACAATCTACGGATAGTAGATAGTAGTACGCGTTACATGCTCATTCCACTTATATAGGAAGTTCTTGGTAATTCCCCTTAAAATCCGCTTGCGCTTTAGTTGCCTTCCCAACCCAATTCCAAAGTCTGGCGCCGCCCCTTACCAATCAAGCACAGACCAAGGATGATCATAGGCTCACGGAATGGGAATTACCCATACGCATATGCCCAAGCTTAATAGTAATTAAACAAACTGCGAAGAGGAGTGAAAGGGTGGACAAAGTTCGGTCTAGGGGTACTCCTATGGTACATTCATTTCCATGTGACTGTGTAATTTGGACCGGCTCATTTTACACATCACATGGTTTAATGTATATGGACGAGCGGTCCATATTACACGCCAAATGGTAGTTCAAATTACATGATGTTACCGGAAAGTAAGACAGTTCACCACTTTTTAATGAAATTCACCCAGATTTCTGGAAATCAGATTGATCCATCATTCATTATGGCGGAGACTGGGAGTAGCGAATAAAGTATCAATGCCACATACAAGTAGGACACTCTGTTCTCTAATGGTGCAATAATGCCAGTGATTCAATTTAAAAAGCCGTCCAAGTTACACAGCTTTCCCCTGGTTCAAAGGGTACAAGGTTATTGCGATCTCATGCGAAGTCATGATAATTATTGACGCAGTGAAGGAGAAATCGCCCAGTTCATTGCAGACTTTCCCCAAGTTCATTGCCAATTTTTAATGAAATTCACCCAGATTTCTGGAAATCAGATTGATCCATCATTCATTATGGCGGAGACTGGGAGTAGCGAATAAAGTATCAATGCCACATACAAGTAGGACACTCTGTTCTCTAATGGTGCAATAATGCCAGTGATTCAATTTAAAAAACCGTCCAAATTACACGGCTTTCCCCTGGTTCAAAGGGTGCAAGGTTATTGCGATCTCATGCGAAGTCATGATAATTATTGACGCAGTGACGGAGAAATCGCCCAGTTCATTGCAGACTTTCCAAAGTTCATTGCCAATTCTTGACAGCCACCAGTTCTGTGGTGTCGTCTCGGTTTGGAAGAAAACTTTAAAGGTAAAGAGCAGTCCCCCAAACTTATTTTGAAGAAAAGCTAAATAACACAATTTTCATCTTATTTCTCCTCAAAGTATCTTTCATTACATTTTATGACTTTACTATTGCATGTTCAAGGTAAACCAAGCAGTTATTTCTGGTAAATTTCACATTTGAAGAGAAAAAACATTGTCACATGACTCCCAACAGCCAATCATGAAACTGGACGTATAAGTCACCTTGAAAACTGGTACCGTTAAATGCCATATAATAAACTAGACGGTTTGTACTTGCAGGCAAGTACTGATCGAAGCAACTGAAAATGGTATGAAACGAAACGAAAAAGCCTAATATTGCACCACTTGATTCCAAGCTTCGATGGAATAAATATTATAAGTGCTGTACAAAAATGAGCAAACGGCCTACCATGCTCACCATCTCAGAGAAAAATGTTCTGCCGCCAACACAACTTTAAGCGCTGTGTTATAGGAACGTACCTTTCACGCAGGCAACAGATGGCTGTAGAATGTTCATACCTCAGATTCGGGCATCTGCACATGCGCAGATTAAGCTGAGACTTGCCAACGGACTTTTAGCGGTTGACAAGCGTGTTAAACAAGCGGGGATTTTCGATGGTGTGGTCGTGAAGTACTAGTGTTAGTCTGCGTAGCGGCGTTCAAGTCTGGGACTATTTTATGAGTGATCAAATCAAGCCTAAAGAAAGTCAATAGAACTGCGTAACGACTTATCGTCCTTCGAAAAGAAGACTTCCTACTTGTTTCAAACAGGCTGATTATTCTATTGGAACACCGTCAAGTCGGTGAAATCGGGGAAGTAGTCGAAATTTCCACTTCATGAAAAAGTCAAAATAACTGCGTGGCAGATAAAATGCTGTATAACGTTAATATTGTTCGTGTGTAAATAGAGAGGCATCACACTGAAGATATTCATATGCAGGGCCAAGAAAGAAGGCACGAATTCATTTAACAAACTGAGCAAATCCAATAATCGAAGCTGTAGGCTTCGATTAATAAAACGCCGCCGTTCTTGTTGTTTTAAGTTGCAAATCAATTTCAGGTTGAGAATGTCGCTAGACATTGGATTTATAGTAAAATATTACCCGTCGAAACGGTCTCCATAGGAATATCAGGGGTTGAGACCTTACTGTCTATTTCCTCAAAACTGAGACTTGTTGATGGTTTCACAGTTGATAGAGATAGTGCTGACTTTTTGGATGTCGTATTTGAATGATCATGCATAACCCTTGGTAATGGAGTAATACCTTCAAATTAATGTAGATCGGACTTAATACCCTGAAATTTTCCGAAATTACCACCTATCAAGAAGGCACATTAAGTCCAATTTGAGTACAGGTAATTACTAAGCTGGGTACCGCCGAGATTCATTGAGTATGCTACAGTCGACCTTTAGTCAAGTAATATGAGTAGGAGCATGGTGCACGGCCTCAAACGTGGTGCAGTGTTCTTTCCTAAGTTTTCATCAGGTTCGAGATATAATGGATGTCCAATTTTGTTTGCTTGGTACATTTATTGGATGTCGTTTGTACATCTTTTAGAGCTAGGTTTGAATGATACAAACAGAAAACACATATCCCAGTCAACATGCCCATTTTGGCCCCGACTGGCCTTCAGCTGGGTTACATGCATGGCCCCTGTTGGGAACCATTGGTGTTTGTCAGGTGTTCCCACTTGGGGTTGCGACTGGGCTAGCCTATTTCCAGCTAAAGCCCCACTGGAGCCCAGCTGGGCCCGGTCTAAGCTATCTGCGCTAAAGCTGAACTTCAGCTGGTAAAATCTAGCCCAGCTGGGCCGCATGTGTTGGCACCCGACAAACACTTCGTTTCCTTGAATACGCAGTACGTGCATAAGACACTACGGTGCGCACAAATCATGAATAGCCTACCCGAACGAGGAGAGGGACTTGATCCTATTTTACAGTAGATTACAATAACATTTGTACACCAAAGAGGCGATTTTAACAAACTCCACTGCACAGTCCCACTCTTTTGATTACCACTGTAGGCTGGGGGTTGTAGAATACGCCCATGGTATTTCCCGACTTTCGTAAGAGGTGACTGAAGGGAAACCGAGCTTGAACCGTAGTTGAAATTAATTAAAATTTTGAAACTTTTTATCGAGTTGTCTGACACTATATAACTTATTCGTGTTGGCGCGTCATTAAAATTCATCTTTCAACTCCTCGTTATGTTATGGCTATGGGTTATGTTAAGTGATTGAGAAAGATTGATGTCACCAAATTTTTATGCAAACTCAAATTTTAGGACATGTTTTGTAAGTGCGGAATTGGTTTGTGTATCCCGATGATTTGGAGGATGTGAGCAAGTGCAGAGCCACCAAAATGAATTGCCTAACTCGTTTATTCGATGTCAAGGTTCAGTTTTTAATTTCTGTTTAGTCCTTGAGATTTAAACTCACTAATTGGAAAACTGACCACAAGTAGCAGGGGTTCCCCCCTCTACTTATTTTTTAGTCGTCCAACGGACTAGTAAGGCAGACCCTTGTGTACTCTTCAAAAAATCATTGCAATCAATGAATTATTAAGCAGATTTTCGTGATGGTGAAATGGCAGTCTTAATTTTTTACTCGCTTACCAGACTACGGACCGAAGGTTCTGTCGTCACCCACAGAAAGGGAGCTACGGGGGAAATGGGTATTTTCCCCCTGTCGAAACCTTTTCCCCAGTTGCCCCTACTCAGCTCGCAAAGAAAAGTGGCCTGAGTGATACACAAATAACATGCAGGATGAATCGTTTACAAACTTTTCAGATGTGTTAAGTCCCCAAACTGCTTGTTTCAATCAGTGTCACTTTCCATACTTTCACATCGTCAACTTACAGGAAACACTAAAACATTAAAATCATTTGAAGCCATTGCATTGGATGATGGAGGATGAACCAGAATATCCTTGAGCTTATTTTTTTGACCCACTAGAAATAATGCTATCTAACCTTAGAGCTTCCATTGTCTTCCCCTGCACCCCGGTGGGGGTTTGCCACTGACATGCTCCAGTGGTTCTTGGAAACCCCAGCACCTCACCCGCAAAAACTCACGATTTGCGATCGATTTCGCGCAAAATTGTTTCTCCGCAACAGTTTCTCGTGTTCTCTTTTTGCCTTACTTTTCAAATCCTGGTGCCTGCACAAAAGCATTACAATATGGCTGAAATGCATCAACCATTTCGATACGAGGGTAAAATAAATCATATTCAGATTGATTGATTGTCTCTGTTTCCTTGAACGAGAGATCAGAAACTTCCGATTTGTTTTGCAAAGTAAATTAATTAAGGGTCTAGCTCTCTCTCGCCAAACAGTTTCAATTCTCCTAACCAACTTACTAAAGCCCTTCCCACAACTGTCTCATATTCATCCTGATCGAAACACACTCACCTGTTTATTTCTTCAGGGTGAGGATGCAAGAGCCCGATGTTTAATCAAAACACTCTCAGTACAGTGCATGTTGTGTAATATGTGCTTGGGGACTCGCATTCAAAGATCGTGGCGCAATTTTGAAATGCGCGGGCTAACTCTAGAAGCGGCTAAATATTTTCAAAAAAAAAAAATCAATTTAAGGCGGCCAAAAGTTCCCGAGGCAGGAAAGTGCGGGGGCTGCAGCCCCTAGACCCCCACCCCCGCGGTCCCTGGCATTTTGGTACTTGCTGTCAGTCAAAGACCTGTATCAACTGATAATTTCTGTGGAATACTACAAAAAATTATTTATTGGGTGGGAGGGTTAGCTCTTTAAGCAGCTTGGTTCTACAGTGCAATGTGAAATGAATAATCGCACCTGTGATGGTTTCAGAAGAGATCCCTGTACTAAATACTCCAGCAGTGCTTTCTCCTATATCAGGAGTTGTTGTGGGTTCAACAGGTAAAACATACATTGTCGAATCTTGAAATTTCGTTCTCGTCTTGTCTGCATCAACCTCTACTGATTGGAATAGATACAAAAAGAAGAATTAAAAATGAACGTTAAAAAATTTTTCATCAAGCGTGCATTAAGCGTAAGCAAATGCACAATTACGGGTTGATCCAACAAAAACATTTATCTAGAGAGTATATCATCGCAGGGGCCCGGAATCAAATTCTGAAGTGGGCGCTATTCAGATAAGTGGTCCAATCTGTTAACAACATAATAATACCAATGTTAAGCGGCCCAGTATTCCTATGGCAGAATGAAGTGCCTTTGCCAGCGCCCTCTCTCTGCGGGCCCTGTATCGTGCAATTAATGCAAAAGTCCAGCGTTTTTTAAACTTGTTTGTTCATACACGACAATATTTTGATAAGAGACGTAAAGGAATTAAAACCAAGTTTGTTAATAACCACAATATAGCGAGAAACAGAGGAAAAAGAAAGTTACATGGGTCAAATAAAGTTGAAGCCTTTGATAAACTGCAGATGAGCACAGTTTAAAGAGGAATTTCTTGATTGGCTGCTGCCATTGTACTGTATCGAAAGGTATTCTTTGTTAGTGTTAAGGATTAGCGCTATCGTTAGCCAGTTAGAAAAATTCTTCTTACACAGCCCTCATCGGTCCTAGGTAACTGATTTTACTATCCAACTTGAGTTTACATCGAGATCACACTTTAAGTAATGTTAATCTGACCACAATGGGCCAAGGAAACTTAAAGAATATTTAAATGAATAAACATACTTTTTGTATAAATAAACCAATAACAAATGTTTTCCAGCTTCATTTTTGTCAAGTTACTGTGCTTTACCAGCTATGTATTTCGAATAACCACCATGTTTAAAGGGGTTAACTGCGCTAGATTAGACTCTCAAGAGAGTAATCATTAACTTTTAATTTGAATTTAATTAGGCCAAAGATGTCGTCGACTACGAACATATCGTCTGGGGAACCTCGTTGGAGCTTTACCGCTGTTACAAGGGTTTACAGAAACGTCGACTTTTTAACCAACTATGGATTATGCTGATTGTACAAGGCTGAGTCACTCTGCAAATAGTTGTGAGGCAAATTTTACAAGAAGACACAAAAATGTTATACTGAGTAGCGCATCGCGGGCCGAGCGTTTTTAAAATTATTTTTTCCAAGCCTCAAAGGTGTCCCGGCCCTGTTTTTCCATAATACCGAGCTTTCGATTTAGTGAACGTGGACTTCGCTCTAGTAGACCAGATTGCCTGCTTGAACGTGTCCACTGGCATGGAACGTTTACTGTTAAAGCTCGTTTCAATTTCCCAGTGCACTGGTCGACGTGGACGATGTCGTATTAAAATGGCGAATTTACAGCCTTGTGATTTTTTTTTTTCAAATTTCTTCAACAATGTAAATGCATGTCTACAACATGAACGCCAGTTAAAGTAGTTGGTATGTTTTCATGGAGAAGTAAACAGCATATTTCAACTTCGAGTCTTCGCCTGTTGAATTTGCAAGAAAACGTCCAAAATAAAACACATTCCCCAATGAAACATCAATCTCATAAACATTTTAGGTAAAAGTAACAAAATTGCACAAAGTACGATCACGCGAGGCGGGAAACTTGCATGTATATGTGCCTCTTTATCCATTTTCAGCAATTCTGTGACGTCACACATGTGAACGTTCGTTGCAGTTTGGGACGAACGGAAAAACTCGCGGTGGGCACGTTCTAGATTTAGCTAGTGGACGAGGGAGACGACGGGACGCATGCGCAGTGGCTAAAATTGACGTAATCTCGTAGCAGTCGACTAGGTGAACGTACAAATCGAAAGCTCCCTACTATTTATGATAGAAACCGATTACTTCATAGCCACCTTGGCATATAATATTTTAGTAACTGGTTTTTTTAGTGTACCGTCGAGTGCGCACCTAATAACTTTATCCTTCCAAGCTTTTTGTACTTACAGATACAGACGAATCCGGACAGCAAGTGATGGTCTGATTGTAGTTGGTCACAACTGGGGTCTATCAGCTTTTAATCTTTTATCTTTTTTGCTTACCGGTACCATGGATTATTGCACACTGTAATGTCTCTTGGTTCCCTAAGTTTTACTGTAACTGAGGGTTACGTTACATGTAGACAACAAATGAAGACGATTTAAGGCTGATGAACCCCACTAATGGCTGCCTACAGTCACTAAACACAAGCGCTGGTCGGATTCGTCTTTTGATGCAGATGCGCACTCGACGATTACGCTCAGTTTACGGTCACCCCATTACACTGAAATGGATGTGAAAATTAATGATATATCCAATTATTCCGAAACTACCATGACATAATAGTCAAAATAATAATAAGATTTTTATTAAAGGGTAATATCCGAGAAGGGAAGCTTATGTTTCAGTTTGGGCGATCGATAATGATCTGCACATTGGATTCTACTGCCATTGTGCTTGGTGCTCTATATAAGAAATGGGGTAGGGAAAACAAGCCTAGCTGTGATCCAAAAATGGAAAAAATCAATAACTGGAAAAGGGCTCCTGACCGTTACCAGTGGTAGAGCTGCCATATGGTCGGGGGGAGTCCCCCCCCGACGGACCAAAATCGTCTGTCGGCGTCCTCTTTATGTTTTTAACATACTTTACTCTTGCACCATTTTTGGCAAAAGACATAATTTAAAAGCGTTGTTGAACGCCCGGATGACAAAATGTTTAAACAGCCAGCAGTAACTGTACTATCTGCAATTTATTCTGATGAAAAGGGTCATCTTATGTAATACAGGGATAGGTATTGCCGTAAGGTATCTTCATGCTTTATATACGCACTAATGAATGTTGTCGCTGTGCTAAGTTCATTGCTTTCACACCAAGCGTGAATATAAGCTAACAAAATACACAGACATTAATTAAACCCTCACGGCCAATAAAAGATGTTGCAAGGGGCGCAACACTAATTGAAGCGCAAATAGCCCTCTTCTGGTCGGGGATAATTGTCAACACAGACAAAAAAAAAAGAGTTAATAAAGATACCGAAATAGCTTCCACAACATTTTTCAAAATCATTTGAAGAGAACATTCAGGTTAAAATGAAATAAAACTGTTATCATAGTGGTAATGGTTTAAGAGTTTTAATGAGCAGTTTCCATTTTGCTTTTCTTCAAGTGACCATTCTCATGATGAGTTGCTACATCTGAAACTGCACGATAGTCCCATGAAAATGCTCATTTCTGTTCTTCCGTGGTCTCAAAAGCCAGAAAATTGCATCAAATAAGCTTAAGTTTAGGCTACTTTTATTTATTATGAATTCGATATCTAGAGAGCCAAGAAAACCTCTTGTCTTGGCTATTTCTTTAATGTACTTAATTAATGGCTAATACAGAGTGGTCACATGATGTACATTACGTCAATTAAAGTTTTGTGTACTTATCTTGATTTCCAGATGCCAAAAATGTACATCTAACGGTGATTAATTTCCATAACTGTTTCCCTCTGTAAGATTGCTTGCTATTTAGCTCTAGCAGGTTTAATTTTTTCTTCACAAAGTAGCCCATTATGACATTAAAATCTTAAATCAAGATCTGAAAATAACCCACAAAATATAATGCCTGCCTTTATACTAGAATGTGAAAGAGAGGGATAAAAACATGAACAACCGCAGGTGGGGGCTAGGGGCAACTTGCCTTCCCCTGGAAAATGAAAAACCTGAAAACACGAAGGAAACATAAAATAAAAGACGAAGAAAAATTAACATCAATATTTCTTAGCAGGTCACTCAGTGTTTTTATTATTTATATGCGGTAAATAGGCTTTAGAAATGTCATTTCCAGCAATCTGAGAGGCATTTTGGGCCAAAATTCTCTTGCGCTCCACGCCAACTCTTGGAGGCGCGGAGCTCTTCATCTTAAAAGAATTTTGTCCCCCCCCCCCCGATTTTTGTTCCGTGGAGGCCTATGGATAGACTGATTTAAACATGTTTTAATAGAAAAACTTGCTGAGGAGAAATGCCAAAGTAGTCTTCTACCAGGTGCGGAAAATCAAATGGAAAGTCTGAAAAGCCGTTGCTTTGATCGTGCTGAGGCTCAGGGTATTTACTCCTTCGAAGCGCCCCTACAGACCATTTTCGCCCCTCTGACCGAAATCCCTATCCCCGCCACTGACCGTCACGGTCTTGGCTCGAACAATTGGTGGAAAACTGGGCCGTAAACTCCATCTTCCTAACTAACTCCATACATTGGTACTTTGTATCGTCGGTAAAATGGAAACCAAATAATCGGAATCTCTAACAACGTTTTAAATTAGATTACGATAAAGAGGTTAGTCCGTGTTCGTACTTATGTGCTCCTAAAAGAACCCAAAAAATTGTATCTGTAGGAAATTGTGCGTCAGAGATCAGAAGAAATATCAACTTCGATTAGAGGTAAATTTCATAAGTGGTTGTGATAGATATCAAAAACAAATTTTTTTTAAATCGGTGTTTCGCCAAACTAAAGTTAATCTTAGAGCGAGGTCTTCATTTTGTGTTGGGTTTAGCAAACCTCGAGTATTTCATGACGTTTCCCTATCTTGGATATGCCGGGTTCCCTTAAAAAGGAAGATAGCCTGGGGTTAAAATATTTCTCCTACTTACTAATCAGCACATTGCTTGAAAGAAATCTCTTTACGTTGTCAGCACTGAAGGAGAAAAATGCTTTCGGAAAAATGACGTACTCTTGTTCATCTTCCTTTACTTCCTCACACCGCCCTAAAAAAAGCAAAAATATTATTTCCTAATATGTGCTTATAAAATTAAAGATTTCCTTTCCTGTAGTTTCACTGGTGCTTATAAAAATCCTCTCGAACTATTCACCGTTGCACGCTCCTTATCTAAAGTGTTAAAGAGAACATTGTTAAGTTATACCATTTGTACGTTTTTACCCTGGGCCTGATTGACAGTAAAAAGGAATGAATTATTTATTTTGGCTTAAAAAATAGAACTTTCTGACTGTTCATTAACTGGAATTGTTGAAGTCTGTAAAATTGCCAGCGATTGAAGAATTTTATCTGAAATTTCAACACAAACTTTAACTTGCTGACATCTAGTTACAGAGAATCCCGTCTAAAAACAAGCTGAAAAACGCGAAGACATTGCGCGGGGGGGGGGGGGGGGCACTGTCTTTGTGGACGTAGATAGTAAAAGTTTACCCCCCGGTTGTGGGAACGTTTAGGACGGCCCAACTTTTACCAGGGAGCTAGAAGAGATGTGGACTGACTGCTGAAGACTGTAAGACAATGCTACCTTTAATCCTCTTCAAATAAAGAAAGTTTATTGTCAAGTTAATTTGTTGTTATTGTTTGACTATTGTTGGCTCTCCTTTTAATTATGATCTCCTTCTTTCAAAGTCGAATAATCCCCTAACGTAGGCCATTGTCAAGATACCTCTTTGAACTTTACGTGCTTATCCGATACATGTGTAACGTTTTCACCGATTTGATTGAAACGACTGGTTAGCCACTTTTAAGATGCACAATACCATTGTAGTTCTTATTTATTACTTAAGGGAATAGTCTACTTGAAATCATTAAAAATTCTACAGGAGTCTAAAAAATCTGGTTTATATTTTAACTTGAGCCATTCCGGTTTGTTTCTAAAAAGGAGATAAGGGGTATTTGCGCTTAAGTGAGAATATTGGAAAAATGAGATGAATGTGAATAAATCGCTTCTGAAAATCATGTGTTATTTATTGGGGTGTTCATGCCTACGTCACTGGTTAGCATTGGTTGGCATAGATCACACGTTAATGTCAGAAGTTGTGCATGTAGTCAATATTTCTCAATTGGCTTAGTTTTTCTTAACGTCAAATTCCAAAAATATTAGCTCATATAACATATTATTTAGTCTGAGAGTTTTCTGATTACTCAGTAGGACCTTTTGTAGTCACCAGTGTATGCCCTGAAGGATAAAGTGAGCGTATGTCTGGATGAAGATGAGAGTTTACGACAGATGTATGAGAGGTAGAAATTAGAAGTAGAAGTAGGTTAGGGTAACTGGAAATGTCTTGAGTGAAAAATAATTGTCTTTGATTAATATCAGTCATGTTCCCACTATTGGTACGGTAATATCATAATTAATGAACGATTGTTTTGTAGATGCTAATACTTACAACGTTTTGTTAATTGAACCAACAATATTGCAAGATCTGGAATGAAATATGTGAATTACACTCTAATTTTTGTTTAGACAGATGACTATGTAATCCCATCTGCTTTGGGATATGTCCCCCTCCCACCTCAAACTTGACATAGACATGGTTGGCTGAATAGATCCCATTTTTCTTCTATGGGAAAGACAGGAGTTAACAAAACTCACCTAGAGAGAAGGTTAAAAATGAAAAAAATTGAACGCATATTTACCATAAAGAACAGAACTAGAGGCCATTAGAACTGTGGCAAGACCAAGGATGTTCTTCATGGGCGTCGCCATACCTCAATTTACCGTTGAACCTCAGCCTTGGTTTAATAACGAGACACCCTACAAAAAAGACACCAATGCTACTTCAATCTCTCTAACGTTTCTTCTCAAATAATATTTGGTAGAAATCTATATTTATATTAGCCAAAAAGTTGTAAATAGGCCTGTACATGCCAGTTTCCTAGCTTAGGGACTCAAATTAATAAGAATCATAGATGATCTTGAAATTAATATAACTGCAACGAAAGGGAAGTGCTGAAATCAAAGACATGTTTAACATGTAATTACCCAAAGAAAGCAGAAGGTCAACACTAGAGTAAAATTCATCTGTTGAGCGAATAGCAGTCGATGAGTGAACAGTTCGAAGCATTATTACGACCTTAAAGAAGAAGATAGAGAACAAAGCATATTTACGTAGATATTGATTATTTCGAAAACCCGCAGGTTGCAAAAAATATACGTCCTTTACAGTTTTTTCTGCAAATAGAAATATCAGTTCCATGATATCAAACCTGTTGTTCATTTTGTGGTATTCTTTAAGTAAATGCTCGGGTTTAATTACACCGCCGCGCATGAATTTATATACATACACTATAGGTGTAATTTTATCTGTTTATGGAGCTGCAAGCAGTTTCTGTCGGCGATCGGAAACAAATCAAATACAAAAATATATCGAAATCTGGTCATTTAAACGCTTTTGTGCAAGGGGGTACCCCACATTAGTAATCCTCTGACCGTTTGGCTTAACATCCAAGTGCTGGGATTCTCCAAGTTAGCTAACGTTGACACTCATACCACATAGTTATTGAATGAAAAAGGAGCGAGAATCGTCTCTTCTTTTTCGACTAGTATTCATTCCATAAAGGGACAATTAAAGGATGTTTTCACCTAATTGAAATTGCGCACTATTTCGACTCAATACGTATGTCACTTTATATACTCCTAGACTACGGAAAGGGACGGAGAAACGCTCCCTACATCTAAGCGTGACAAAGAACGAACTTCGCAAAGTGAGACAAAGAACCTGATGTACAATTCACCAATTTGAAGGCCCCTCACAAAGTGCAAATTGAATCTCTAGGTGTTAAAAATGTCAAAATGTTTCCAACGTCATAACTATACGGGAAAGGGACCAAGGAATTGCGACGGTCACAGTGTTTTTTTTTTTCTTTTTTTTTTTTACGAGAGCTCAGTCTAAGCCCCACTGGCCGCCATTTGAATTTCGAGTGTCTATTTATTCCCCTGTGTGAATTCAGTAATCTCCATAAGGCTGACGCTATTGTATATCTACACATTGGCAAGGATTTCGAAACTTTCGGAATTGATACCAGCCAAACAGTATTCTGAAAATGCTCATGTATGTATATCCAGTACTACTGCTGTTGTAATAGACCATTGATACTATGGCTCTAATCATGAATCATCATTACTTAATTAGCTTGGCTAGTTTTACGGGTTTTTCGAAAATAACTGAGACTAGTTCGGAAACTAGTTTATTACAATGTCTTGATTTCAAAAGTGAAAGTGATTTCACAAATCAACGATTTCGTACTGTCACCTACATATTCGTTTTGTCAAAACAAGATCAGTACTAGTTCACAACTTAGATGAGTCTGACCTACATTTTCAATAAGAATACGTTAAAGGACGGTTCATCTTTCGCAAACAGAGGCAGGAAATTACTTCACGAGGCTTAAGAGACATCCCCTCTATTACATCCCACTCCAAGGGATCGGTCACATGTCGGAACGATGTGTTGATCCATACCGGACAAAATAGTACAGTCCGGGAGTCAACCTCTTTCGGGGGAAAATGGTTTTTCACCCGATCGGGGGAAAATACGGCCATGGGTAGCACCATTTTAAAATTTCTCCCTTGATGCTTTGCGATCCTACCGCGAAAATTAACGGACACAAACGTTGAAAACACCTAGAAAATTTCATCGATCTTAGGGAAGAGAAATTTTGAAATATTTAGAAATTTGTTGCTAGGGGAACAAAAAAGCCGCATCATTATTGGGAATTGTTCACCCCGCGCAAATTTTGAGATATCGAGCAAATCTGTCTCGTTCAGTGTCCTAAGCTTAAATTATAGACTCGACACAGCCGCAAGATTTATGAATTTTTTTTTTCTTAAGAAAGTTGTGTAAATTACTAGTGATTGTTATTGAACTCCTTAATATGTTGTTGAAAGTTTCTTGTGATTTCGGCCTGTGGTGGTGAACAATTACCTTGTATCTGAATATATCCACATTTATAAACAAAGCGACGACTGTGAAGAGGTACACACTTAGTGCTAATGAATATTCATGCTTCAGATTTTCTCCCGATCGGGTGAATTCTAATTTTCACCCGAAAACGGTTATCCCCCGAACTGTAGTAGCTATGCATCTGCACTTAATCTGATATTTTTCGTATCATTTTCCTGTTTTGTTCTTCAGTTAGTTTGTTAGAGGGGAATTTCCATTTCCACTGGCTCAAGCCGAGCCAGTCTAGGCCCTTTTTCAGTTGTGGCCAATTGGCTTATTTCCCTATTCCATTGTTTATGCTGGGCACCGGGCACAGTGGCAGAAGGTTCCAATTTTAGGGGCTATGTCAATGTCCCCAGGACTCATTTTTCCCGAGGTTCATTCCGGAATCTTGGGAGCATCCACATATCGGAATGACTCGTCCTGGGACTCGAACTTCTGGCATCCCGGCTTGGATGCTCTAAGTACAAGTTGACCATGCAGTTTTATTAATGATGGGAATGTTTTATAGCAAACGATGGTTGGAAACAACCACTACGGATATTCAACAAGCACACCTTGCTGAAGATGCCATTTCGGCTATCTAGGAGAAACGTCACTCCGGCTGGGTGTCATTTCAAAAGGTCTGTGTTCTTCGCATTTACTATTACGCTCCGCTTGAATATTGTTGGTGCAGTGTATTTCCCGTACAGCTACTTCCCCCTCTACTTTTGAATTTGACTTGCGGCCAGTGATCAATACGCTAGTAGATAGTACATATGTATTGTCAGAATTTACATTATATTGAGATCTAGGGGACTGTCGGCAATATTGAACCTTGAGCATAGACATCATTGGTTGTCAAACAATGGAAAACGGGGCCGAACGCATAAGCATTCGCCCTGCATGTGTAACAGTCTATGTGCGTTTTTGCCTGGTTGGTTTGTTTTGTCCCCAATAGAGGGCGTACTTTATGCCATCGTAACATTATATGCACATGGTCTATTAAGTAAAAATCGTTTCAGAAGTTGCAAATTCTCGTCGGCTATATGCAATGTCATACAAATGTGTCCCTAATATTTTCAGAAACTTCTCAAAACGTCATATCCTGGACATGCGGTAAGAAGGAAACGTTCCATGACGTTCCTGTTTAAGAATGCAACAAAGACACCCCTGGAGATCAAAGACAGTGCGTGGTGTAACTGGATTCTGAAAAATCTGTGCATTTGCTCCATGGGGATGCGGGACCTTATTATATCCCCTATAGTTGTACTGTCACCGTCAGCCACATTTTTTATTGACTTTAGGGAATACTCCCATTTGACTTAACCAAAAATATTACACTGTGCCAACTCTGAAAACAATAAATTTTTTACATGACTCCAGCATTTGCTTCGGACAAGATATTTCAGTGGAATTTTGATAAACTCTTCATGGTAGTTGGCTATTTGTCCCTTCCCCTTTTCTTCTTAGCTGACACTATGTAACACATTCGTGTTAGTGAGTCGTAAATCCCATCTATCCATCCTTTCATTATGCTCACGTTGTGTGAAAAGCAATGGCAACATACTTGTCTAGCCTGTTAGATTACCCTAGGCTAAATGTTTCGGACCATTTTTGTATTTGGGTATATCAACGTCAAACAAATAAATAAATAAAAAAAAATTATAAATAAAAAAAGAAGAAAAAAAAAAGAAGATGAAGCGAAAAACCAAAACGGTGACAAGACCCTATTTCATTTAAATATGACTAATGTGACGTGTTAGAGTCAGTGATTATGTTTCAACATTTTTAATCTTAGCAACGAAGTAAAATAAAAAATAAACTTGTAATTCTAGACTTTATTTTACCCTTCCCTATATACCTCCCCAAATTTGATGGTTTCTGAAATACTTCATCGATCTGAAAAAATGGTGTGGAATGTTGCACAGTGTAAAGATTTATTTGCTAACCCTTAAATTTTCTCTTAATTACTTATTTAGGTAGACGCAGGATGCAGGGACATACTGCAGCCCTCTATTTTTTCCTGTGAAAATTCGAGGAAATATGAAGACAAATTTTCAGACAGTAGAATAATTTTTAACAAGTTCTACCAAATATGGTTCTGAAACTACCAAAATTTTAGCATGCCTGGCATACTTAACAAGTTTCCTCAACTTTGTCCTTAATATTTATTACCTTCTAATACTAGCCACTGGAGTAAAAACAGCATGAGTTCAAACTTTTGTAGGAATAGTTAGGTAGAAGACTCGCCCTGCGATTTGGAAATCGGTTGTGATGGTGAATTGAAACTGTCTCGATGCAGATCCAGAATGCAAAGTTTTGTAATGGAAATGTCCCATGTAATGCAAGATTTCAGCGCGCTTCGGGCGCATTCGTTATGCTTGGTATTGTTCCTTGACCACTTTATAAGGTACAGTATACAGTACTTCAAAAATTTTCCAAAGAGAGCAATCCTATCGAGGTTATCCTCCCTTATCTTCCTCCAGACCCCTCACACTGTAAAAAAAATGACTGTAAATTTAGAGAAAATCTAATAAAGAAAAACAAAAGAATACATAAAAAATGCTGTCAACTCATTGACAACACATCTTATGCTTTCGTTTTGTATTTCTTTATTTTGGTTCTGTAATTGTGCAAACATTTTCTAATATTACAGATATTTTGTACAGTGCAGAAGGCAAAAGTCTGTGGAATATACTAGGAGAGGCACAATCTCCTTCATACAGCTGTCTAGGGTTACCAGACATCCGATTCTACGCTGGTACTTAGAAGAATTTGTGAAATTGCAAAAAAATGTCAGGATTTCATGTATTTTTCACGGGATGTGAAGGTTTTTCCTAACTTTGCTTGCTGACTGAATATTTTGAAAAATTTTCTGGTCGTAGTATTGGTCTGAGCAGGTAATATGCAGCTGATGTGAATAGTGGATAATGATAACAGTATGTTACCACGTATTACTTCACAAATGCAAGGACTAGGCCCGTATATAGATGCCCCCGCACCCGCATCCCACGTTTGCAAGTTGTACTTCTTCGCGTGTAGTAACGGCCAAGTGCATATCGCGAGGCCTACCTACTATTGCACAGTAAGGACTTCGCCTGTTACTTTCTTTACCAAACAGCACGTTCTGACAGCTCGAAGGGGGATTTACCCACCACATGAGGTACGGTAAACCTTTCTCAAAGTCGCCGGTAGCAATAGACACGCCCCAATTATATTTGCTCCTCTCTGGGAATCCCAACATCGTGACGTCAAGTTTTAGGTAGGGTGTTATGAAAAAAAAAAAGGGTACACACCGAGCTAACCGATGATGGCACCCCTAGAGAGACTTCCCACAATTCCCAGTGTTACGGCTTGGTCGCAATACAAACCAATAACAGAGAAAGACCACAGAAGAGCGAGATTAAAATCAACAACTTAATTATTATTCACCTCTTACTTCCTTAAATTTACAACAATGAATCTTAAATCTACTTACAATCTTTTACAGCTTAAGGTATCACTCTTTGTCCAAGGGGTAGTGTTGTTAGCGTCGATTGTACAGCAGCACAGCGTAGGACTCGGTTCCGCGAAGGCAGGATGAAGACTATAGTGATCGGTAAATGGCGACACCATTACAGCGTTAAGCGGCGAAGCAGGCGTCTGGTTTCTGTATCATCTGTTTATCTTCTGTTCTCTTCCCTCTTTGTCACACTGCTTGCATGACCTTTTATATGCCTGGTAGTTCTTCCAGAAAAGTCTGGAACCTACTCTTATGGAAACATCTCATTTGATCTCGTACAAACAAACAGCGAACGTTCTGGGCTCAGTAACCCATAACCACAAGTTGGCTATTATTAGGCCATTACATCATACAGTTGTTTCCAGTAGGTGATCGTACATTCTCGTACTGTGCGAATGTTCTCTGGGGTTACACGTTGAATATGCTAGAAAGACAACACCGGTGCTAGCACTTTCTAGAACTTTTCACTTGCTCGTCCGTGGATTCAATCTGGTTGATGTCGTCTCTTAACACTCCCCCCTTGAAAGAGTTTTGGACGTCTAGGACAAAACTTAGGTTACAATATCTACAATATTACGTTATAGTAATAACTATAGTATTACAGTATGCATTCCAATATCAAGTGGAAGGCGCTATCATGACATACAACTTGTCTTACAATATGATAATACATGAGTAGTAACATCATTAACACATACAGTGCTGCAGGCAACATCCAAATTTCAAAATTACAGTACGACTTTTAATCTACCCCATCAGATTAAGTTCTTGACAAAGCATCAGGCACAACATTGTCTTTCCCTTTAATGTGCCTAATATCTACATTATATGATTGTAGAAATAAGCTCCATCTCATCAATCTCTGATTCTTTTCTTCATCTTAGACAGAACTGTCAGAGGATTATGATCAGTATATACAATAACAGGGAAACTAGTAGTCCCCAAATAAATATCAAAGTGCTGAAGACCAAGTATCAAAGCTAATGTTTCTTTCTCAATTGTAGAATAATTTTTCTGATGTCTGTCAAATTTCTTTGAATAATAACAGAGAGGGTGATCAACACCATGCTCATCAGCTTGAAGCAAAACTGCTCCTATACCATTGTCACTGGCATCAACTGCCAGCTTAAACTGTTTTTCAAAATCTGGAGCAATCAACACTGGCGAACTCATTAGTGCTCTTTTCAATGATTCAAATGCTGCCTGACAATTTTCTGTCCAAACAAACTTTTCATTTGAGAACAAGCATACATATTCATTGATTAATGATTTCATTTCTGATTTTTCTTTGACATCTAGATGACTTAACTTCTGATCAAGATTACTCAATACATCAGAGTTTTTTTTAACTTAATACACATGTCACGAACATTATCAGCACTAATCTCATCATTATCATTGAATTCTTGATCAACACTGATGATGCACACTTGATTACATGCATTATTAACATTGACATTCACATCATGTACACTTTCATACTTAGAAATGTCACAATCCTCTCTTTCATAATATTTTTTCATCATATTAATGTGACAAACTCTCTTCGATTTACGCTTATCAGGCGTCAAGATGACATAGTCTGTGTTATTGACCTTTCTTTCAATGACATAAGGTCCTTGAAAGCGAGCTTGAAGTGGCTGACCAGACACAGGCAAAAACACCAACACCTTCTCACCAGGCTTAAACTCTCTTTCAGCAGTGGTCTTATCATACCACGCCTTCATTTTCTTCTGAGAATTCCTCAGATTTTCTTGAGCCAGTTCACATGCTCTGTGAAAACGATCTTTAAAGCGGGATACATAATCAAGCAGATGTATGTTTTCACCTGGATCTGATAACCACTTCTCCTTTAATAATTTCAATGGTCCACGAACTGTGTGTCCAAAGACGAGTTCAAATGGACGGAACCCAAGTGACTCCTGTACAGACTCCCTGACAGCAAACAGTACAAATGGAATGCCTTCATCTCAATCTTTCTCATTGTCATGACAATATGTCTTTAACATATTTTTCAATGTTTGGTGAAACCTTTCTAAAGCCCCATTGGCTTTGGGGATGATAAGCCGAAGACTTAATTTGGTCTATGCCTAATTCCTATAACATCTGTTGGAATACAGTTGACATGAAATTAGACCCTTGATCTGATTGGATCTCCTTAGGTAACCCAAACAATGTGAAAAATTTAAGTAAAGCTTGTAAGTCTGTCCGAGCCTTAATATTTCTTAGAGTTATTGCCTCTGGAAACCTTGTCGAAGCACACATTATGGTTAATATATACTGATGTCCTGTCCTACTCTTAGGTAGAGGACCTACACAATCAATAATGACTCTACTAAATGGCTCTTCAAAAGCAGGAATTGGCTTTAAGGGTGCAGCCGGAATAATATTCTGATTCGGCTTCCCAACCATTTGACATGAATGACAAGTCTTACAAAATTTGGCCACATCACTCTTTAGCTAGGCCAATAAAAGTGATTTAGAATTTTGTGATAAGTCTTATTGACCCCTAGGTGCCCTGCAAATGGCATTTCATGAGCAATACTCAGTATTTCCTTTCGATACACCCTAGGTACCACAACTTGGTGGTAAATGCGCCACTCTTCATCTAAGGGTGCATCAGGTGGTCGCCATTTACGCATCAAAACACCGTTCTTAAGGTAAAAACACACTGGGACGTCTTTCGACTCATCCTCGGTGAGGGCACCAGCAAGTAGTGGCTGAAGCTCTTCATCATGTTGTTGTTGGACTGACAACTGGTCTCGTTGGAGTGTGTCAGACATGTTTCTTTCCTGTTCTATCCCCTCACCATGTGTGGGGACAGAAGACTCACAATCCTGAAGATTGGCCATAAAAGTTTGGCTGAGATCAAACCAGGAATCTTCACTCTCATTAATATTCTTATTAGAGTCCTCTTTGGACTCTGACTCCACTTTTGGGAGTGTTGTTCCATTTTTAGGAACTAATTCCTCAATTTTAGAGGGCGGAGGCTTAAATTTACCATCCTTCTTTTCAGAAATCATACCCTCACTTTAAGAGAGTGGATGTGCAAGATTATCATCCTTACATGTTTCCCTACTTGTTTCACTTTTGGAAACTGTATCCTCACTTTTGGAGGCTGGATGTTTAAGATTATCATCCATAGCAAGCTTTTGTGACATAGCTCTCGTGACAGCACAGGCTGGGAATAAATCTGGAAATTCCTTTTCTAATTGCTCTGTGTTGTTATAGTCACATGGTTTATCTGTCAAAATTGCATTGGCGACTACCTTTCCACCAGCTAGGTCATTGCCTAGCAACAGAGATACCCCCTTTACAGGTTGAACAGGTCTGACCCCTACTATGACCGACCCAGAAACTAAATCTGACTTCAAATTAATTTTGTGAAGAGGGACAGAAATTAATCCACACTCAACCCCCTGAATTAGTACATTTGCCCCTGTGGAAGTAGAGTCCGTTAATGGCAAACTCCATCAAGAAGCAACGACTGAGTTGCGCCTGTGTCACGCAAAATTTTAATTTTGACGGGTGGATGAGCTGAATCCCCATCTAGGGAAATAAAACCCTCAGACACGAATGGAAGGTATTCTTCCTTAATTTGGTCATTAGAATTAGGCCGTAAAGTCACGACTACCTCAGGAGAATTTTCTGCATTGGCTAAGGCATTTGGAGCTGTTTCAGTCTCCTTTAATTTTGCCAATTGAAAGCAATTTGCCATTATGTGGCCCTTTTTGTGACAGAAACCACAATCTATGTCTTTAAAGGCAGCTTTATTTGAGCTGACCTGGTCGTTCTTTTGACGACTAGAATCTGGCTGTTTTTTACCAGAATTTGTTGGAGAGAGGGAACCAGACTGAGATCCACTAATATTACCTGCTGTGTCACCACTAGTGCCATTGCCATATTTTTTATTTGGCCTATTAAACTGACCCTTGTTTTGAGTCTGACCTACTTTACCAAACTTATGGGTAAGTGCATACTGATCAGCCAAATTTGCCACTTCTTTCAAGTTGTCTGCCTTTTGTTCTTCAAAATGAGTCTTTATGTCATCACTTACACACCGTTTAAATTCTTCGACCAGCATCAGTTGTCGTAAGGCTTCAAATGTTGATACCTTTTTAGAATCACATCATCTATCGAAATGCATTTCCTTTTGATAGGCAAACTCTTCATATGTTTGTGTATCCGCCTTACGACATTTTCTAAATTTTTGGCGATACGCCTCAAGTACTAATTCATAGGCTTGTAATATGGCCTTTTTGACTTTATCGTAATCCACGCTGTCCTCTATTGACAGAGCGGAATACACTTCCTGGGCCTTGCCAGTAAAATTACTTTGAATGAATATTGACCATTTATCTCTGGGCCACTTTAATTGTTCACCCAGTTTTTCAAATAGTTGAAAAACTTCTCCACATTTACCTCCTGAAATTTGGGCACAAATTTTACGTGCTTAGAGACATCAAATCCCCCAGTATCCATGCCTATTTTAGGTTCTGGGCCCTTTATGACCCCTAATTCCAGTTGTTTCAACCTAAATTCATGCTCTCTAGCCTCTTTCTCTCTTTCCCTTTGTATTTCCAATTCTTTCAATCTAACTTCTCTTTCCTTTTCTTCCCTTTCTAGTTCTTTCAATCTAACCTCCTTATTCATTTCCAATTCAGGCTTTTTCAATTCAAATGCATTGTCAGTTGGCACGGTCATGATTGTCTCAAGCACTGTAATTGGCAGAATACTTTCATCTACCAGATACTCTACAATGTATCTCTTAATCTCGTCCTTCCGCATTAATGGCTGAAATTCAATGCCATAGTGTTTTGCGACTTTTACAATCTCAGACTTTTTTAGTGAGTTAAGCTCCTCAATTGAGGGGCTAGCCACGAATTTATCTAAATCGAATGGCATTTTGAGGTTGTGTCAAGCACTCACAAACAACTAAGAAGTTTGGACAATACAGTTGCAAATTACAACGAAATTTCTCGAATTTTCCACCTGGTAGTATAATTCTTTCCCGGATGATAGGCCCCCAAATTCTGTTACGGCTTGGTCGCAATACAAACCAATAACAGCGAAAGACCACAGAAGAGCGAGATTAAAATCAACAACTTAATTATTATTCACCTCTTACTTCCTTAAATTTACAACAATGAATCTTAAATCTACTTACAATCTTTTACAGCTTAAGGTATCACTCTTTGTCCAAGGGGTAGTGTTGTTAGCGTCGATTGTACAGCAGCACAGCGTAGGACTCGGTTCCGCGAAGGCAGGATGAAGACTATAGTGATCGGTAAATGGCGACACCATTACAGCGTTAAGCGGCGAAGCAGGCGTCTGGTTTCTGTATCATCTGTTTATCTTCTGTTCTCTTCCCTCTTTGTCACACTGCTTGCATGACCTTTTATATGCCTGGTAGTTCTTCCAGAAAAGTCTGGAACCTACTCTTATGGAAACATCTCATTTGATCTCGTACAAACGAACAGCGAACGTTCTGGGCTCAGAAACCCATAACCACAAGTTGGCTATTATTAGGCCATTACATCATACAGTTGTTTCCAGTAGGTGATCGTACATTCTCGTACTGTGCGAATGTTCTCTGGGGTTACACGTTGAATATGCTAGAAAGACAACACCGGTGCTAGCACTTTCTCGAACTTTTCACTTGCTCGTCCGTGGATTCAATCTGGTTGATGTCGTGTCGTAACAACAGCCCTACCCTAATTAAAATCAGGGATTCACCACTGTCTATGAAATTCATTTCGACTGGGTCGGATGGGTGGAAGTGACCATAAACTGTGTCCTCCTTTCACGACTTTTGCCACTAGTAGTTGTGAGGAATATTATAGTCTAGGCCCGCAAATTATTTGGTCTCCGAATAGTCTCCGAATAGTAAATTTTGCCTTATGGGCCCAACAGCATATCGGAGAAGTTTCAGATTTGGAGGTTTGATCTTATAACCTAACGATTCCAAGTCCGCAGATATGCAGACCACTGAGCAAATTCATGTTACATTTAAGGTAAAATGACTCTTTTTAAGGCTTTTTATGATTAAAGATAGAAGAATTCTAAAAATAAACCTATTCCACCTATCAGGAACAAAAAATGGCATCTAAGAGTACTTAAATGTTCAAGCATTTCTCAAAGGGGAAGGGGTCACCCCTACACTTTTCCTCCACGCCAGCAGTAAGGCACTAGTAAGACACTTCAGTAAACACTAAAAGCAAAACGACTGCCTAAATCTGAGTATATATTGTATGTCCACCCATAGACATGAGGCAGTATGCGTTCCCCTGATTCATAAGAATCTGGTGGCGCCAGACTTCAAGTAAAAGAAACCCTGGTTGAAGCAACAAATATTGCTTTATTTTGCATCAAGACATCCTTAAAAATAATTAAAAAAAGATGCCACAGGGCAGGGGTAACCTCCCCTTGTAGATCCCTCTCCCATCTTGGAATCAATGTCCTCTTTGCTAGAAAACAAATATGGTAACACTACTTTCATCACTCCCCCAACCCCATTTCCTGTGGTCTGTATAAAGTGCAACCACTGGCTGAAGCAGCATGGTATATTTTTGCATATTTTTCCTCACCAATTGGGAAATTGCAGATATGAGATGTGGTTATCAAGGCTGGGTATATCGGCCATCTGAAGGATTTTTAAAGCCCCAAAATTTCTTGTACACTCCGCTCCAACCGATGGTAACGCTCCGCTTATATAGTCATTCAGGCACTTCCACCGACCTGGGCCCCCTTCTGGCAAATCCTGGACCCGCCACTGAAAATGCACAAATGGTTAAAAAACAGGGCTTTCTCATGAAATGCCCGCTGCCAGCTTTTGGTCGAACAGACACAAGGATTCCTTAAGATGAAAAAAAAAAATAATACATTCCACCCATAGACCTTGGAAACATCACTGAATGGGTCATCAAAGTAGAATAGTTCTGGAACAATTCTAGACCTGTCCAAGGCATTTGATTGTCTACACCATAAAACACTACTAAGTAAATTATCCTACTAAGGCGGCCGAGGTGTTATACTCAATTGGTTTAGGAATTATTTATGTAATAGAAAAGAATTCGTAGTTGTTCGTAATGGGCATTCAAATTTCCTACCTTTTAATTGCGGTGTCCCCCACTGTTCCATTCTTGGACCTCTTCTCTTTATTATCTACATTCATGATCTATGTAAGTCCAGTGACAAGTTGCATTTTATATTGTACGCCGATGATACTAATATTTTCTGCTCGCATGAAGATTCTAAGACTTTAATGGATATTGTTACTAATGAATTATTTAAAGTACGTACATGGTTCTGTGCAAATAATTTATTACTGAATGTAAACAAAATTCTTTTCAGTACTCCTTAAAGGCTGTCAGACCCTTCTATCCGAAGCATTGATTTCTGTGGCACTGAGGTCCCCCTTTCTAATTCGGCTAAGTTTCTCGGTGCCTTCATTGACAGTCACCTAAATTGGAGTGATCACATTCAAGCCATTTCTTAAACCATCTCAAAGGACGATGGAATTATAGCTCGGCTACGCCATTATCTTCCTCGTAAAATCCTGCTTACTCTGTATAATAGTCTGATTCATACACATCTATCCTATTGTGCTCTACTATGGGGTGGCACGTATTGCTCCAGGATTTACCATCTCTTTAGTTCTTTAGAAGAAAGCTCTTCGTCCTATAGCTAATTATCATCCGTCTCAAACTTCGTGTGAATTGTTTACAACATTCAACATTCTCCATGTGTACGATATTCATCGCCATCAAATTGGTATTTTTATGTACTCCTGGTGAAACAATATTCTGCTAAATGTCTTCAAATCCATGTTTCACTTTCGACATGAAACACACACACACTTTACACGTTCCATGAATTCTTTTTCTACTCCCTCATTAAGGCTAACATCTTCGCAGCAAACAATTCGTTTTACTGGACCCAATCTTTGGAACTCCCTCCCACTTGAAATCCCACGGTGTCACTCCTTAAACCTATTTAAGAAATCCCTAAAACTTTTTTCTGTTGAGTAAACGTAACTGACCCTTCTTCCCAGTCTCCCTTTTTCCCAGTTTCCTCTCTCTGATTTTCCTGTTGTTGTTTTTTTTTGTTTTCTCTTTCCTTTTGTTAACTCTGTTTTTGTTTTTGTTTTGTTTTTTGTTTTTTTTTTTTTTGTTTTTCTTTTTATACGGAGGGCTCTTTTACAAGCTCTATTGAGCTTTTCTGAGTTTCCTCCTGAGTTTCTCTTAAGCTTTGTTTCGTTGTTTTAATTTTTGAATTGTGTTGTAAATCCAGAGAATGACTGAAATAAATGTTGTCGAACTTGAACTTGGACTTGAACTTGAAAACGTCTGGTGACAGTAGGGAAAGTGGGCAAACGTTAAAATAAAAAACAGTTAAAAACGCAGCCGTGCAATAAGAAAATAAGATGGAGTTTAACGATATTATTAGCATTCAGGTACCATTTTCAAAGCGGTTTCAAAAATTCTACCGTTTGAGATCAACACGACTTGAAGTACAGCGCAAATAGGTTCGCAGCCTCCCTTCTAGTCACTACTTGCAACATATATGTAATACCGGGTGTGTATTCTTCAACCCCCAACAACGTCGGGGGCGGGGGGGGGGGGGCTCATTGTCATATGCAGAGAGAATGGGTCAATGAGGTCGAAAGATAAAAAACATGAGGGTTCAGGTCCCTCACTCTTATTTCATTCTCATCAATGGAGATTGACGAGTGTACTTACAAAAATGAGATTCAGTGCACCAATTGGCATACTTCTTGTTCATAGCCTCCTAGGGTAGAGCTTATCCAATGAGAGAACAAAACTGAAAATATCAATAATTCAGTTCGAAATTAGGTTTTTTACAAATTTGCAGGTCGAGCTATTGATGTTAAAAAGCCAATACAAGGGACTGAGATTATTACTGATAGCTTTGTCAGATTAAAGTTTTCCCCATCTACAGCCAGAGAGAGCCCCAAGTTTTCCAGCCAGGGTGGACAAATGATTTTCATCAAATGACTATTAAATGAAACATTATCTGACGTTTACCTGATGTTAAAGTCCTTCTGAAAGCTTTCATCGGACACGGGTACTCCGAGAAAAGCAGGTGTCTATCAATGTGACATCACGAGATACTACTATATATTTAATTTAATTTTGTTTTTCTGCCATACACGTCGTAAATTTCCACAGGTGCGCCCATTCAGGTACGGGAAGATAATTTCAAAAAAGGCAGAGGGTTTTTCCATGCAATTTTTGCGTATTGCTTCGATTTCTCCCGTTTACCAGCACACCCCTCATGACGAACATGGATGAGTCCCCTCCCACAAACTGTTTAGAAATGTTTTGCTTCGTCAATTTTTGTTTGAAGTTTCACAAGACATTAGGTCAGTCTTGTAGGTGTCTAGCAATTTGGCATATGGTGAAGGAAAACTGGATGATTTTGCAGACAAAACCAGCGGGATTCTTTGCCTGGGGTGTTCAAAAGTCGGAGGGGGGGGGGGGGGGATGACAAACTAAATACCGTTACCGTACTAACTTTACATTGACTTAATACGTACACATCGTTATAGAACTAAACATGCTGTCGCCATTCCATACGACCACAAAAACCCACAAAACATCATTGTTTCCTCGCTTCGCTAGCCGGAAAGTAACAGGTCTCATATCAAAACGAGACAACACAGTTCTATGGAAGAAAACCTTGTGTCCTCTGTAATAGAACAAGTGCTTAGAAGCCAGGAATTTCAGGATCTGTTAAAAAGCAGTATTGAGAAAGCTCCCAGTGAAGTTTTGGTTCCACTCAAGGGAAACACTGAAAAAAGTAAAAGGCGTATTCATGAACTTGAATGTCAGGTTGAATCACTGGCCAAAGAGACTACAAAGCTTGATAAGCTCTGCGATGAAATGCAGCAACAAAATATTGATTTGGTCAAAAAACCTGACGATGCAGAGCAATACTCCCTCAGGAATTGCCTTAGAATATCAGGAGTTCCCGAAAGTGAGGGCGAAAACACCGACGAATTGGCAATGGACATTGCTTCATCTCGCCTCCATGTCAACATTTCCCTGTCCGACATTGATCGTTCCCACCGGACTGGTAAACCCGATATGAACAAAACCCGCTCCATCATCGTCAAATTTACCTCCTACCGAGCCCGCAACACGTTTATTAGGGACAGACGGAAGCTCAAAGGTTCTGGAATTGTCGTTCGCGAGGACTTAACCAAGTTAAACCAAGATCTGCTCGCTAAAACAAAATCACACCAGCTAGTGAAGTCTGCTTGGACCAATGATGGCAGGATTACCGCTCTAATCGTAAAGAACGGAGCAGAATTTCGCAAAAAGGTACGGAGCATCAATGATCTGAACACTCTGTAGCTGTGCCGTCATCTCAAGTTCAAAAGGTATATTTCCATATTAGGGCCTAGACCCTTTACACCACCGTACAAAGGGAGCTCAGTGTGCACCAGACTTCCCAACATGTGTCAACTTTCACCTGATCAGTGTATTTGTTTACACAATACGAGTATCTACAGATACTCTAAAAAATATTTAAACGATTTTGTTTTAAAATTAAGATACTCACGAAAATGAGTATTTCTACTCGAAACAAGTGAGTACTTCAACTCAGTTTGTGTAAAAGTTTGCACAAATTCATTTGAAATACTCACTTATTTCGAGTAGAAATACTCATCTTCGTGAGTATCCTAATTTTTAAACAAAATCGTTTAAATCTCTCCTTGCTATCTGCTTAGCTAACTTTCATGTCAATTTGTTCAGTTAGTTTTTTCGTGATTTGGTTTTTTACTCTTTTTTTGAACTATCTTGGGGGTGCTACCACGCAGTTAAATCTATCCACATGTATTGTATGTAAACATGTAAATGCAATATTGGTTCTGACAACTACTAAGCTTACGATATTTACAACGACTTTCCTTACTGCCACCCTGTCCAATGTCAGAAAGTAATTTATATGAACTTCCATTATCAAATATTGATATTGATGAAGAATTCCAATCCCCAATCCTATTTGGCTGGATCAATAGAAATAACCTGGCCTGACTAATTCCAAAATCAAATACCCCGTAACTTTAGCAGGTATTTTTGCAATGATTCTATGTATTTCAATATTGATGAGTTTCATCGCGTGGAAAAGGGAACTTTTTGTGTTTTCCATCTGCACTGCCGTAGCTTAGTGAGGCACATGAATCATGTGACCGACTACTTGTCATTATTACGTCATAAATTTTCTGTGCTTGGTTTCACTGAAACTTGGCTCAATGACAACAGGTCATCGTCAGACAAAGAGAGGTGGCAGTCAGTGTTGCAGTGTTCGTTCTGAAGCAGTTTTAGTTTATTTCTCGAAGAGACCTTTCCTTTTTCAGTGTAGATTTTGAATGTATTTTTATAGAACTGAGTATTCCTACATTGAGTCATAAAGTCATAGTAGGAGTGGTATATCGTCCCCCCTGGCGGTAGCACTGCTAGATTCAATGATTACATGTATGATGTTCTTACCAAGATTTCATTAGAAGGCCAGTATTTTTATGTGATGGGTGACTTTAATGTTGACTTGTCTAACTCATCTGATTTCATGAATAATATAGTTACTTGTGGTTTCAGTCCCACTATCAACAAACCTACAAGAGTGACAAGCAGTTCAGCTTCTCTCATTGAAAACATAATCACAAACGTTAGTAATGTTGATTCCAGTGTTCACATTAAGGTATCTGGTATTTTAGTCACTGATGTTAGCGATCATTTTCCAATTTTTACAAATCCATCTTTTCAAATAAAATGTCTTAAGAATGAACCAATCTACATCTGCAATTATTCAGATCGCAACACACAACTTTTTGTATCACGAATTGATGGTGCCAATTGGCGTGATGTTTATCAAACTAAAAACACCAGTCAAGCGTTCAACACTTCATTCAAACATTTCTTCACATTTACGAAACGGCTAACCCAATCACAGTATTAAACAAACACGAAAAAGAAGAAACAGAATTGGATTACGAGGGGCATTATCACCTCCATCAAATCTAAAGATAAGCTCTTCAAGAGTTATCTGAAGACTTCCTCACCTACGAACCGAATGATCTATACCAAATTTCGTAAGAAGCTTAATCATATAGTACGCATAGCAAAGGTGGATGTACTATACCGATATATTCACAAAATCAAAGCATGACATGAAACGTACATGGCAAAATATTAATGACATTTTACACAATGAACATTCACGAAGTAGTTACCCTGACGAGTTCATAAACGAGAACACCAAGATTTCAGATCCACACGCCATTGCTAATGCATTTAACGACTTTTTGTGAACCTTGGTCCATCTCTTGCATCCAAATTCCAGGAAATTCGCGCCTAAAGGAACTTATGCCAGAGTATAGGTCCAGCTCTTTCTTTCTTTCACCCATTAGTAAAGATGAACTTGTCAGTGTCTCTTAAGAGTGCCTAAATCCCAATAAGGCTGCTGGCTATGATGGTTTTCGGCCTTAGGTCGTTCGTAAAGTAATACCGTACATTTCCGAACCATTGGCATATATTTTTAACTTGTCTTTTAATGTGGGAATCTTCCAGAAAAACTTAAAATTGCTGAAGTTGTCCCTATTTACAAAAAAAGGTGATCAAAATCAATTTGTCAATTACCGTCCAGTTTTATCATGTTTCTCAAAAATTTTCGAGAGACTGATATTCAACAGAGTACAAACTTTTCTTACAAAACACAATGTTCTCACCAACAGCCAATACGGGTTTCGTCCAGGTCACTCAACTGAATATGCTCTTATTGAAGCTGTTGAAAAATTACGCAGTGCTATTGACAATAATAATACATGTATTGGGGTGTTTTTCATGGTTCTTTCAAAGGCATTTGACACAACTGACCAGGGTATTCTCTTACAGAAACTTGAGCGCTATGGTATAAGAGGTATTTGCCTAATCTGGTTTAAAAGCCATCTCTCTAAAAGGTTACAATTTACATCATTCAACAATGGAAAGTCAAAATTTCAAACTGTGAGATGTGGGGTACCGCAGGGCTCAATTCTTGGGCCCTTGCTCTTTATTATTTATATGAATGATATTACTTTGATTTCTAAAAAACAGAAGTTGTACTCTTTGCTGATGATGCAAACATTTTCTTCACTGGGAATGACCCTCATCAATTGAAAGCAGTGTTGTTAATGAACTTAGGCTATTCTCTGAGTGGTTCATGGCAAATTAGCTGTCTCTTAATATCAGTAGGACAAATTTTATGGTATTTAATAATATTCATCATCATGTATTTAATATCTCCATAAATGGGCAAAATCTTGATCCATCCAAAAGTGTAAAATTTCTCGGTGTCATTATTGATTGCAGGCTCACCTGGCAGGAGCACATCAATCATATATCTTCAAAAATTGCCAGGGGAATTGGAGTAATTGGTAGATTAAGACATTTGTTGCCAAGGGGTATTCTCCGTACAATTTACCTTACTCTTGTGTATCCTCATCTAATATATTGTTCTACAGTTTGGTCATGTACAAAAACCTCATACCTTCACAAACTGGTTCTTTTGCAAAAGAGAGTTGTTCGTTATATTTCTCACCAGCGAGTTGTATAAGTCTCTCCATCTGTTGAAACTGTTCGATATGATCAACCTGAACATTGCTTCTTTCACCTATCGTTTCATGCACCTTTTACCGAAATCATTTTCAGAATTCTTCACCAAAAATTGTTCAGTCCACAACTATTTTACTCGTCAATCTCTTCTCCTGCATACTATTGTTACCCGTACCTCTTCCAAACAGTTGACCCTAAGCTACAAAGGTATAAAACTGTGGAACTCATTACCTAACTCATTAATTTACAGGCCAAGTATGAATTCCTTTCGAAGAGGTTTCACCCAGTACTACATAGCTTTGTACTAATTCTGCAATTGTCTTCATCATCATTTTTTATATGGTTAAAACTTCATGGTTGACTTTTCAAATTGTTCAAGTGCATGCATCATACATGTTTTTGTCACTATGCACATTTTTTTGTGGGAAGCATAGAGCTTTCATGAGTGGGAGGGGCCGGGGGAAAGGGGTGGGTTCTTAAGAGGGGTTTTTGTAAGGGTTAGTTCTGGTCTTGTATTCTTATTGATTACCTTTCCCTTTAGTTTTTTGAATTTTTTTTCCTTTTTTCTTTTTCTTTTTGCTTATTTGTGTTTGCTACACAACTACTTAAGGTAACTTGCTTTTGTTGTTTTGGGGAGTGGAACTCTCGACAAGCCCCTCAGGGTTTTTTTAGTTTTTCTTCCATGTACTTCAGGGTTATGTATGTACTATATTCTTTACGTTTTTGTATCCATACATTTTGATGATGTAACAAATAAAACGAAACGAACGAAACGAACTAAATAACAGTGCCAGGCAAAAATTTACTAGCGAAGCAAGAATTCTTTTAGGAAGGGTCCAAGGGATCGTCAAAGAGACTTGGTGAGACTCTTTTAGTCCAGAGTCTCAGAAGCTCTAATGTGTAAGATGTATGAGTGAAAAATTACGTCTAAGGATACAAATTTTGCTGTACCATGTGGTTAGATGGGCCCCAAAAGACGTTTGCTATCTTCTACGGCCATAAGCCTTGTCGAGAGTCCAGGCCGGGCAACGATGACGCAGCCCCGAGGCTCTCAAATGTATGAACCCATGATGTGAAGTATAGTCCTCTCGGGGATCCAGAGAGCAACAATGACCACAAAAGAACTGTGAAGTTTTAGTATTTGTCTCTCTGAGAAGTAGTTTCTGGATAAGCTTTGATGATGGATGTGCTAAAGCAGATTAGAGCCAGGGCCCTGCTTATGTTCCGTTGGCTCATTTGGGAGAAACCACACTGTGGGGCCCACATGACGAAGCCTTCGCTTAATCTTTGATGCTTTATTACGGCTTTAACTCGGCGTGAAAAATGACATTTTTTAAAAAAAAAGTTGGCTGCTAGTGTCAGGTCTACAATATTTTATCCTGTACGTCTAAGTTGGGAGGCGCTTTGAGGGAGAATTGATATTCAATGTTCCATCCCTACGTTCCTATGTTAGGCCTAGTTTTCCCCCGTCGAAAACAAAAGTGTTCTTCCTCTCAATATGGCGCATCCATGTACCAAGTTTGAAAATTGTTAGACATTCCTATCTTGCTGTATCGTGCTAACAAGCAAAGCGTCACAAACACACACATTCACACACGCATACCTATATATTCACATACATCAGTTCGGGAGATAACCGTTTTCGGGTGAAAATGAGAATTCACCCGAACGGGAGAAAATTTGCAGCATGAATATTCATGAGAACTTAGAGTGTACCTCTTCACAGCCGTTGCTTTGTTTTATAAATGTGGATATGTTCAAATACAAGGTAATTGTTCACGAGCACAGACAGAAATCTTAAACTTTCAAGAACGTACTAATGAGCTTAATTGGTAGCACAAGTAACTTATACAACTTTCTGCAGAAAAAATTGAACAAATCTTACGGCTGTGTGGAGTCTATAATTTAAGCTTAGGACACAGAACGTGGCAAAATTGCTCGATATCTCAAAATTTGCGCGGTGAACCACCAAACATGATCCGGCTTTTTTGTTCCTCGAGCAACAAAGTTTCTAAATATTCCAAAATTTCTCTTTCCTAAGATCGATTAAATTTTCCAGGTGTTTTGAACGTTTGTTTCCGTTTAAATTGCGCGGTAGGATCGCAAAGCATCAAGGGAGAAATTTGAAAATGGCGCCACCCATGGCCCTATTTTCCCCCGATCGGGTGAAAAACCATTTTCCCCCGAAAGAGGTTATCTCCTGAACTGTACATACACACGCCATCATGATTGCACAGATTTCTCTTATCATCGAAACCAAAAATATTTTATTCAAGTCTGCCAAAATTGCTTTTTACAGAATGTAGGTTTTTTTTAAAGAATATTCCGCTAATCCAAGCAAGAAAGTCCCACATAAATTCCGAAATTTCCCGTTTGGAACTTGCGTAAAGGGAGTATGTTTAAGTACAACTCTTGAGTAATATTTACATGCTGTCGTAATGACATTTGGTATGCTGTAGAGGAAACCCGCATTTTTTTTCTTAAACGTGGTTCATTGTTTTATGACGTCATAGGGTAAAATGTTTCCGTAGCAAAGGTTACTCCTTTACTAAATTCGAACTTTTAAAAGCATAGAGACAAGATCTGATGAAAACAAAGAAACATGTCAATCAATTTATAGCTAGTACTCTGTTACTTATTTCCCTTTTTAAGGGTGCCTTCTGGTAGATATGGTTTAACAGCGAACGCATTTAATGCAGTAATCCTACATAATTTGTTGTAATAATGCACTTGAAAACAGCTTTAAAAACTTGAAATGATTATGAATTGTAACTATACCAGTACATAAAGTATTAAATATGATTTAATTTCTAAGCTGTTTTTTAAACAATTACCCAATGGGTTAAGGAATTCGTCTTAGAAAAGTATCCGCGTACTTCATTCCCAGATAGCTACAGTTGCAGCCATTACCGATTGCAAATTTTTCAAGGCTGTACTGAAACATCATTACATTATAGACTGTCTTCTATTGATCTGATTTTAGTCGGACATAACTTTGGTCTATTACCTTTAGTCTTTCAGTTTCCCTGCTAACCTGTATATCATGGATGAAATGTATTTTGATTTCCTTAATTTCACTGAATATGCGGATTTGAAATACATGAAGACAATACATGGAAACGATTTTATGCTGATGGATCCCATTAATAGCTGCCTGCAGTCACTTAACAGAAGGGCTAATCGGATTATTCTGTAGGTAATGGGCAAAAACTTCCAGTCAACTGGACACCACATAAACACTGAGGACCAGAATGTAATGCAATTCACCACAGTGCAGTCACAATGTTGTTCATTGTTCGTAGTGTTCATACTGCTACTTCATAATGCTCTTTCACTTATATGGAGGACGTCAAAAGCATTTGAAAAACTATCTGTTGAATCAATTAAAATATTTGCTAATTTATTCAAACAATAGCCAGGCCCAAGAATACTCATTAATCCGATTCAAAGTTTTCTATTTATTAAGATAACACCGCTTCAATAGCGTATCCAAGGGGCATTTGATAATTCTCCCAGGTGTCAGCACTGCGATACAAGATCTAACCACGGACTTCTATACATGGACAGAGCATGTAACGTGACCTATCCGTACATGGTCACCACCGGCTGGGATGAAAAAGGCGCACCAAGATAGCGACTCTGTACTATTTTAAGCAAAAGTTAAACTTGAATGGGAAACATATCATATTCCTGTAATACGTGAAGGGATTTTGACCTCGCTATATTTAAAAATATTTCAATCAAATTTCTTGCAAAATATGGAGATATACTTGAACAAGTTCAAACTTTCACACAAAACCACAGCAGACGGTCATCTTGGTGCGCTTTTTCTCACACTACGGTAGCGACAATGTACAGTGCAGTATGCTCTGTCCATGAATAGGAAGTCCGTGGATCCAACGCAATGCCATCCATCGAAGGGGGGGGGGGTACATACGTAAGTGATGCGAAAGAGCTCTCGATAGCATTTTTAGTAAAGATAAAAGGATATCAAGAAAGGTACCACTTTATTTTGGAATTATTATTTGTCTTCTATCTTTCAACATATTCTCACCTCGAAGATGGAAAATGTGCAGTTCTGAACTTCGCAAAGGAGCTCTCGGTCCTTCGGTTTTCTCGGAAAGCTTTTGACGAAGACTCTAGCCTAAGTTCACCCCTGACAATCGCTATCTACTAAAACGTGTTTCTTTTGAATGTTTAACTTTCTATTTTCCTCCAATTGCCAAAAAATATTCAATTTCCTAAGACCTTGAATAGGAATTATTGGCAGTTTTAACGGGTGTCCGTTTTCGCTCTGGGTAGGCTAGCTCGAGTACGGTCTCCCAGAATGCATTTCACCGCAAGTTTTGGGGGTGTAAAGATTGCGCAATGGCGGTCACAAATGTGAGGTCTGCTTCCCAACTGAACAAACCAACAGTACAAAGGTAGTCTGCGAAAATTGTTGCATCTCCCAAACTCTTTAGGCATCCAGACCGTCAAGAATGCAGTGTAATGCTTCAGTCCAGAAATAGTGACTGTATAACTAAAGAATTTTCAATGCAATTCCTTTATGGGGATTCTCTTAAAGTAAACAGAAGATAAACTTACCTAGAACGTGGCGCCTTTCGGCACCATATTAAGTTAATTTGATACCAATGAAGAAATCATTCTACGAGCTTTATGAGATCTAGAAGGTAATGAGAACAATTGTCTTTACGTACTGGTTATTGTTTACATGAATTTTTGGAATCATATATTGTTCTCTTACAACTCCTCCTGTTTCCATAGTGACATTTACATCACTGGAGCAACAGGGTATTGCGACTACCAATGATATCATCAGAATGTGATGTAAAATTTGATTCCCAATTTTTATCATATATCGCTACAAAACTACTTTTCGACTACAGCAAAAGTCTGAATGCAAATGGCACAAATATAAAAACCTTACTTTCAATCTCCACAACAAACAATCATTTCATAATACTGTTTACTTAACAAAAATACACAAATGATTACAAAAATGAGACTTCTCCATGCGATGCCCTCTGCTAACTTCTGAACAGAGTGTAAAATAATGTCAATGTTACTTGAGGTTATGTTGTCTCTATTAGCCAATCATCATCAACCGTATAATCAAAACCAAATCGCTACCTTTACGTACGAGGCGCTCCTTGGAGGAAGTGCTTAGTTTGGACAGGGAGTTGCTAGCTGATTTGGATTTGTTAAGTAGAAGGGACGAGCAACTCTCTGCGCGCGCCCGGAGATTTCGGTACAGCAACATAAATACTGCCCTTGTTCTATCACAAAACGCAACCATTATATTCATTGCTTCTAAAAGTTTACTGCACTGCTAATCGTCTTAAAAAGAAAGTATGTTTCGTTTGACATCAATCAGCTTTGCATTTCTGTTTTTATTGAGCCAGTGTATTATGGCTTCAACTCTGGATGAGGAGGAGATAAAAAAAAAAAGGCAAGATGACGGTAGGTTAAGAAATGTTTTACATTTGTTTTTAAATTTACATGAAAGTGTTTTTCTTAACTATGGCCTAATGGGTTATAACTTATAAATATAAGCTTTCTAGTTCTTTGTCTAACCTTTGTCTATATAATGGTAAATAAATTTACCTTCGAAAGTAGTTGTGGCAGTGTTTGTGGCAAATATTTGAGTTGGTGAAGGCCATCTAAACGTTTTATTTAAAATTAAATCAATTTGGGGTTATACTCGCCTTTTGTTGACCTCGGAAGGTGAAACCAACAAGCTTTCGTGGCAATGTTGTTTTCTCCGGAAATGAAAAATTCAGAATACAACACAAATCCATGCTTTGATACCACCTAAGAAAAAATGCTTTAAGCCGTATGAAAAAGGCTATCGAGCGGAAGAGGGTAAACACATAATCGTTTTAAATGAAAGTAATGCGTTTGTTTGACTTTTTTAATTTGACCCAATTTACATACGATCCGGTACACTTCAATGAATGAGACTAGTTATAGAAAAAAAGTCCTGATAAAGACTCATTTAGACCTACAGAATACAAGTATTGAGCCGTTCCGTAACAGCTGATACGTTTGTACGCCCAAAGGATAGTGCATGCAAAACCACACCTTCGGTAGGCCTACCCTTGGTTCAAACTCAACACGTGTCGCGTTGCACCAAACAACAACAAACGCCTCATACAGCAAGTAAATCAGGTTTATAGAATACGAAAAACTGAGATGTATACTATATCTGCGCTGATGTGTTTTACACCTTTATTAAACGTCAGTATCCTACGGGCATATCTCCCTAATACAACATTCTTTATAGGAGAGTTCTACTTATACTGGACTTCGAATGTTAATCCGATGGTGGTTGTTCAGGTTGATTTGCTTTTAAAATTCTAGAATGGAGAGATACTAAGTGCATCAACAACTGTTGCTTTTGAGGTTAGCACTAGTAGGGAAAAAAACTTGAAAGAATCTGTGCTGCCACTCGTCAAACAAATTATGGTAGAATTGGAGTGTATGGAGAGCCAAATAGAAAGTGATGAACCCAAACATGTCGGTGTACAACACCCTTCTCAGACTTGAGAAGGGTGTTGTGCACCGAAACGTTGTTCTTTTACATAGTGAGTGAGAGAGTTTATGCTCTTTTAGGCATTAGTATGGCTCCCAATTTGTTAAGAAATAAACTGTGGTATTTGACCTGTTCTAGGGTTGGGGATATCGTACAACTAAGAGAAGAACTTCTTAAACCCAAACATGTTCATATGTCTTTCACACATACACACACACAAAACAGCACATTGCTAACCTCCTCAATTTCAGCAAAGGACGGGGCGGGGGGGGGGGGGGGGTTAGTCTGCCATTTGGATCTAATGATTGCCCCCATGATTTGACTGAGGTTACTTAAACTTTTCTTTATTTTCTATATTAGTTTCTATATTACTTTCTATATTTGCTATATTTACAGGACGAAACTTCTTACTTTTTAAAATATCCTCAATTCTCTGCCTGATTACATCTTATCGCCTCAGAGAAGAAATAAAGGAATTTTCTCAAACATTTGATACAGTCTGCTTTGTCATCTAACTAATTGGTTGACTGTGCCAGATATATAAAAACACATAAAACGTTGTGTAACATTTGATGTAAGCAAGCACATCAGTCAGTTGCGTGTTAAAAGAATAGTCCAGAAATTTGTTTTTGATATGTTGAATAGAAATACATTCAAAGTATTCTGGTGAAATTTTATTCATTTCTCATATTTGGTTCTCGAGAAATTAGTTATTTTCTGCATTAAATTAATGAACTTAAAGCAAGCTGGCGTGATGCCATTAATTCCCGTTTATGGCAAATGTTTTGTTTATCATCCTAATTTACCACCAACTTTATGCATCTGAAAAATTGATGTCATAAGTGCATCCTGAGCAATGGAATATTAAAATCTTATAAGGCTCTAGAGATAGAGCGAGAGGGAATTCCTTCGCCTACCTGTTGCAAGTTAACTTGACATAGAAAATATTTTAACTTTAATTGCCAATTTCTCGAGAACCGAACATTGGAAATGACTGAAAGTTT
The DNA here is from genome assembly GCA_037179385.1 of Holothuria scabra. Classification (NCBI taxonomy): domain Eukaryota; kingdom Metazoa; phylum Echinodermata; class Holothuroidea; order Aspidochirotida; family Holothuriidae; genus Holothuria; species Holothuria scabra. The sequence goes on from CM074197.1 coordinate 28,214,749, forward strand.
CAAAAGAATTCTTAGAATTGTTCAACCTTAACATATCAAACATAAATTTGTTCTGTTATATTCTTTTAATTGGCATTTATCGTTTTCACAAGGTACAAATGCAAAAATCATGTAACAAAGTCGAATACCAGCAACGGCCCATACCGCACTTGATCTGATAGGTAACTTATCTGTATTCCATTCTTAAGAAGCAAAGTCATCACGTGCAACCTGAATAAAAGTTGTTGCAACATTGTATTCCTGATTATTTTGAACACAATTTCACAAACATTTTAAGATTGAAAAATTGTAGAAGAGAAGAATGCTTTTCCATGGTTATACTCTGACGAAATTGAATAATAAAACATCGTCAAATATATTATGTACATTCACGAAGGGTGGCGTAACTATGACGGGGCTTGGGTTCTCACGAAGTTTGTCAAGTCCCAGTCATTCCCCACTGGTGATTCTAAATAAAAAAAATGACATTTGAAAATAAAAGAATAAAACAAAATAAAATATATTGCATCAGCAACTAACTTCATAACCTTGTTGCATTGTTTATTCAACATTTTCTGATTGCTGTAGCCAAGATGTGATATAAGGACAATCAATTCCCACCCGAAACTGCAGTTACCGTCGTGTTCTACAGAAATTCTCAATTGGCACATCTCTTTGAAAAAGAGCAAATTCAAAAGAGCAGAGTTCTTTATAGTTCATATATCACACCATATGATGTACTGAGAGTGTTGTGATTACACATTGGGTCTCGCATATTCACCATGAAAGCATTAACCGAGATTATGTAAGGGCATAGGTTTTAGACTGTTTTGGGAGGGACTTAAGCAAAACGTCCAGTCTAGATTTTGTGAAGGAACCCCCATAACATGTCCATGTTTGTTGTACAAATAGCTTAAAATTAATAAATTTTAAACACGTTGTGTGAGAAGTGGCATCACATAAGGGCAGGGCGAAGATCTAATTTACAAATTTGGGAGGACAAACATTTTTTCCGACAGCCAGAACCTCAGATCGTGTCCGTGACTGGACTCTTCTATAAGTAGCCCGCCCACACGAACGCGAGCGCACATTCATACACACACTATCAAACGCACATACATGCCGCATACATTGATACATATATACAAGGACAGATGGTGGATTAAAAATACAGTATCATAACTTTAAGATAGTTCAAAGGCCGAGTTTTCGAAGCCCTACAATCACCTGTATACCACAATATAATATTTTTTTTATTCTATATTCTACCTTATTGTTTATTACAAATCTGACAGAATTATTGAGGTTGATGAAGAATTCCTTACAAAAATGACCCTATCGATGTTCAAGAAACTAACTTAATTTGTGCAATTCACTGTCTTAAGGAATACTAAATTCGCCTTTCGTACCCTTTGTGATAATTAAGGCTTAATACAAAATAGCTGTTTACTTATGTAAGGCCATGACCAAAAATTGATCGATCGTGTGAGGCATTACGGTTCACAGCGCTGGGGTTTCCGGAACCTTTTTAAATGTCCAATCTGTAGGCTTAAGGTAACAGTGTGTTACACCTGTAATCTTTAGTAACTCTGCAATCCCGAATTTGCTAGTAGGAAGGACATTTCTTTTCAGCAATATCCAACTTTTCAAATTTCCTTTTAGAAAATCCAGAATCCAAAATTTTATGCAATAAAAGGTACATATTTTCAAACTATACTCCAATGGATTACTAAGAAGTTTAACCGGGTCGCGGGTCGGATTTTTTTTAATTAATCAGATGTGAAAGCTGATTGTATGAAGTGTGTATGCAGTGTAAGTTTTTTATTTCCTCAGTGGGGTGGAAAGGAAGGTTTAGAGCAGGATATTTCAAAACGTAAGAAGCAAAGTTTCATAATTAACGTAACAGTTTGATTTCGCTTAATGAAGTTTTTGGCCTGAAAGAGATTGTAAAGATTGTTATTTATTTCTATGTAGCTTCAAGGGATCGACCGGGACAGGCAGGTGACTGTTCGCGGTGTTCTCAAATTTACGATGTACCCTCTGATGTAAACTCAACTTTCGGTCTTAACTCATTTTATAGCAAATACACGCAAGCGTACGACATTCCTATTCTGGGTTCCAATCAAGTATCTGATCGAGCAATGAGTCGGGCTTGTAACGTCGTTTCTTTTATGTTAGCAGACCGAGCAGATCTTAGGCAGGCCATATATACCAAATATGGCAGAGTTGCTGTTATAGGTAGAAGAGAGCCTCTTAGGGCTATCCCTGAATATTATGTGCTGCCATCAGATTATAACCGCTTGCGAGGACTACCTGGTACTCTTCCGATGCCCTTAACTTCTGTCGCCGAAGAAAATTTGATCTGCTAGAGAACGGGCAAGAACAAATATGAAGACAGGCTCGTTCATGATTTAGCCGTTGCTATACAAAAAATAGCCTTATCAACCGTTGTGCCGAGTTTTGAAGGAAGACTTACTAATGCGTATGACAGGGCCAAGCGTCAAGGAAAATGGAGATTCACACATCTTAACAGAAATGAGGTTGAATACTTTGCTGAAGGTGTACAAATTTTCTTCGGCGTGAACTCGAAATCCTCAGAATGATATCATAATCACATCGATAGAAGACAAGAGCTTGCCTTATATGACCCCGGACTGTACAATTTGGTGCGAGAGGTTTTCCCATGCAGGAATGAAATAGTTGACAGGTGTGAAAATCAAGGTATGGTACTGCAGGAAACATTAAAGTTGCGCACTATTAAAAGTGTGTGTGTGCGTTCGTTTCTGGGGTCAATCGGGGATACACACATGAAAATTACAGTGGAACTGGGGATACCCCGCGAAACGGGGATATCCCGGGTTTTAGAAAGTCCAAAATAATGCAAAGTGGGGTGTCAGATAAGTGCCTGTAGCTTTACAGTTTGATCTGAGGTATATCCGCGGTTCCATGTTTTTTGTTTGAATTTGTGTGTAAATGTGTGTGTAGATTTTTCAGGATCCCCAGTCACCTTGATTATAACCTGTGATTATCCCCAGTTGACTAGGGAAAAGAGAATATCCCCACTTGACTGGTATAATGCGCATGTCCCCGATAGGCGCCAGAAACGCGTATAAGTGTGTGTGTGTGTGTGTATGGGTGCGTGTGTGTGTGTGTGTGAAGGGGGGGGGGCAACGACCTAATTTCATGAACTTCTGGTATCTTTTTCTCAGACTTACATAAATTTCTGTCAGTAACCATTATGTTACGGATCGTTTATTTCGAGGACAAAAAACACCCTTTAAATGAATAAACTAATTTACCGAACACAAATCTTCTACATGTCCTTCTCATTTTAAATCTTTGTTACAGCACTGCAAGAGTCAAGAAAAAGTAGTCTAGTTAAAGTCAGGAAATGGCGGTGAATCCAAATTCAAAGCATTTAAGAGCAAAGTCGTGAAGTTAATTACTTCTACTGGATTTAAGGACACTCCAATATGAATGTTTTACTAACTTTCAGCCAGATTAATGGGTGAAACTCGACTGCGGTGTAAGATTCGGTTGAAACTCAATTTGGGTTAAATAGTTTTAAGCCCTGGCCATTAGCCATCCCTAGACAGGGACATTTCTACAATTCCGAAAACGGTGAAGGGTCAAAAGCAAGTGGGCAGGCTTCGGTCAAAAGCCTCGATCAGCCTAGAACGAATTTAGATCCGATTCTCGTTCTGATTTTACGTTTTTTTTTGTTAAAATCTTCTGCTTTTCTAGTTAGAGAGAGTTAAAAATTTGTCAGCGTAACTGCTTAGTGTAAATATAGGGTTATATTTACAAAGGTTGGAAAATTTTGGGCTCTTTCCCACAAAAGATGGAGACGATTTTAACAAAAACTCAACAACATTGACAATACATGTTATACCTTCTTGAATATAAATTGATTAGACAAAGCCAGTACAAATCAAACATACTTTACACTTAAGCAGAGTTGTGAAGATTCAAAAACGTATAGGCCTTAAAACCGAAATTTTCAATTCAGCACTTATGGTGCCATGATTTTATATCGCTTCCAAAGGGCCCATGGGAAACCGAACCTTAGCTGGCATTTGTGTTGACTTGTCCGGTACTTTTGAAAGCATTTATCCAATCAGAGAGCTGGAAGCTCCCTGCTGCAAAAATCTGAGTGTTGTGAATTTGATAGCATTGACGTGGAATCCATTTTGGTTAGAATTTTATGTATTTCTCCAAAGTACTAAGTGCGTATTATTTTGATTTGGCGATCTCATCAGCTCGTTATAGCCAAACACGTAAAGACATAATTGAATGTTGAATGACTAAGACTATTTCATTTTGCCTATTTTTCTAAACATCTAATCGTGACAAAATAACACATCGAAACTTTTATCCTAGTGCTTCACTTCCGATGATCCTTGAAGGGAAATATCAGTCGCCCAAACATAATTTGAAACAACTTCAGTTAAATTTGTTCATTCTCTTCAAATATCTGTGACAACGTTTAAGAACTTTCGTATTGCATATTTATGGTAAAACAATCAATCAGTTGTTCCTAGAAAATTTCTCAGTTGATGAGACAAAATATTGTCACATGGTTCTAAAAAGCCAATCAAGGACCATGGTTGTCTACTTCACGCTCGCATGACTGCATTTCCCCTTTAATCTAAAGATTCGTTCTTTATTCTTTCATACAGCCCTAATAGCGAGGTCTACTATAGAGGCTTTGCAATTGCGTCACCGAACCGCCATGCTGGAGGACATTCATGCCAAATACACGTCGTTTTGTGACGAACGCACTGCACAATGTGCACTGTGATATGCACGGCGTGTACAAATTCAACGAGCAAGCGCGTCCCGTAGGGTTTACTACGTAGTTACATGTACTCCAACATGGCCGCCGGAGAGTATTATGACGTCATGTGAAAAGCCTCTATAAATACAAACTGTAAAGGATAGAGACAGAGTAAGTTTATTTTTGATTTTGGAAATTTCTCGGGTTTGTAGCAACATCTGCAGAACAATAAAAATGAAATCGTTACTTGTAACTTTTTATTCTCAAGATGTGCACTGGGATGCCTGTCTTGGAGATACTATTTTAGCCGAGTGGGGATCAAATTGTAACATTGCACCCGGTAGCAACTACTCTAAGGGTGTTGCAGTTCATTTTAACCCTATGCATAATTTATCTGTAAGGAAATAGCACTTTGATGCTGACGGCAACTTAGTTGCGTTTATTATTGATACAGGTCATTTAGTCATAATAGTCAGTCGGGCGTACCTGTTTTTTCTGCTGTTTCGTGCAACACAAAAGGGGATTACTGGGGAACAACCCAGAAAGGAAGATTATAGTTTTCTCATCACGACATGACTTTTCCCCACGTTCAAAAAGTGCGCAGCAGCGAAAAAAGAGGTAAAAACAATGCCAAAGTTTCATCTAAAATCTACTACGATCGTTTGGTCACCAGCCAATCACGTATCAGGAGAGGAGGATACTGACCAATGACAAGGCAGTAGCATCCTAGTTACACAGAAGGAGCAGACGACAAAATGGCAGCCCCCATGCCAAACGCTGAACCCGGTGAAAATCCGGAGTTTTGTGCCATGCACATTGTTTCCAGTGCAACAACCAACTTTAAAACATTCACAAAAGCATCTTAGGAAACGATTGTTAGTTATGGGGCACAATGGAAACACTTAACTGCCCTGAAGCCGAAATTGTCGACAGTACGGCTACGAGTCTTGGTTTAGACTTCGACAACATCAAAGAATACCGCCAGTTGTTTTCACACGTACCCGTTGCACGAAACATCGGGTACCACCGAGATTGTTATCGGCGGTTTTGTGACAAAGGTAAAATTGAGCGGAAGAAACGTTCATCACAGAATCAGACCAGCGAAGATACGTATATCTATTCCTCTATAAAATTTTTAATTTGTAAACTAATCGGCTAGTCGGATGAAAATAAACATGCTAGCCTAGCCATAGAGTGTGCAATCAATGCATTGTGTGGCGACCGTAGTAGTCCCACAATGGTGCAGCAATACTTGAAGTCAGTGCTCTACGCTGCCTCACAGGGTGGCCCTAAATTATTAAACGTGCACTGTGTGAATAATGGATTGGGTGACTGCTAACTTGAACTGAACCAACACACAGAGTTACATGCGGTCATTAAAGAATTGAAGTCAGGCATGTTTGCTGTGCATGGGCTTCAAAACATAGGAGTGCAGCATTTTACATGTGAACGTGTGTCCTTAAATTCAATCTCCTCCCTTTTTTCAATGAAGCTAGGGGTATTATCTGTGTAGTATTAGCTCTCAATCAGTGCCTATACTAGTATGATAATGCTCCATTATACTACGTTCTGAATACTAAACGGGGCAAGTGACAATGGAGGTTAATGTGTAGGGACTGAGTGAGGACTAGTGTAGTATATGCTACATTGTGTATTTTACTAAATTCCAGTCGTGTGGTGGTGATGTAAGTTGATATACTGACTAACCAGGGAGTTGTCAGGGTTGATTGACAATTCAGTGTTCTCCACAGGTTGAAATTTTGTCCGGGTGCTCCAAAGGGTGAAGGTAAACAGTGATCACTGTCTTGACAAGAAGTCTAAAGAGAGGGAGCATCTCTCTTTGGAAAATGTTGGTTAAAATCAGTGATGCTTGTAAATATACTTTTCTCTGATGACTAGGAACATTTGTGATTAACATTGCTCAATGTCTACATTGAGATTGCTGTTTTTTCTGTTTCGAGATTTCAAATAGATAATTTTTGTATGGGTGGCTGAACTTTTTGTCCGGGTGGCATATTTTTTGTCCCTGGGCTAAAAAACCTCTGCAGATTTTGTCCGGGTGGGTCACCCTAACAAAACAGCTAGTAGAGAACACTGCCATTATGCCTTTTTAATATCCCATTCCTGTTGTAGATGCTGAATTGTAACTGGGGTGGAAATATACTAACGCCTATCTTGTGCATTTGGCAGGAGCCTAAACAGCAACTCTCTTGTCAGAGTGTGTGACTGCGGGCAGAAATCTTGAATATAAAAGACTTATGGGATGTATCCACATTCCTTTGTACATGTAAGAACATTCTTTCCGTTACTTTCCACCATATAGGTATACTAGGCCACTTTTATTTGGAGGGGGTAGAGCCCTTTTAGGCTTTTACCCAAAATTTTAATCACCCATGCCTGAAAAATACAACTGTTTTGTCTGAAAATAGTAATTTCCCAGCAGGAACAGGGCTGCAGCCCCCAGCCCCCCCTCCTCCGTCCTACACACCTACGTTTTCAACAGTGCTAGTATTCCATTTTACTTTGACCCACTAACCTGAAACCAAGACATCTTGTTTGAATATGAATTTTAGTAGTTTTGAGCTTCCCTTCAAAACTGCAGGAATTACAGTACGTAAGTATTGTGCATTTGAGTTGGGGGAGGGGGAAATATGTTAAAACAAAGGTTGGTCAACTATGGTGTCTATTAAAGTTCTTTTTGTTTTAGTAAGAGACTAACATTACCATTTTCCTAGCAACAAGCCATGGTTTGTGGGAAGGGGGGGGGGGGGCTCGTGCTCATATATACTTATTGTACAGACAGGTAGACCCCATACTTTCCATTATTGCCTCAGGATAAAAAAGCACTGTTTTCTTTGATTGATACTTGAAAGAAAGCGAGAAGTATTTGTTGAGTTCCTTTCCGTGCCTATAACCTTTAAATCTAAACCTTCCTTCTAGAAGAAAAAAGTGTTTTAACAGAATGTAGCCCAACCCTTTCATGTAAAAATCTTTGGTGAATTACAAAATGAAAAGTTCCCTGTGTAACTGTAAACCCATCAGAGCATAAAAATAATGCAATTTTCCTCTGCAAAGTTGTCATTCTGTAAAATTAGCACTGCCTTCGTGAGAACCCCTGATTCTATGTCAGTTTGCAAATTCGGGAAGGGGTTCTGGGCCCTAACCCCCTTGAACCCTTTGCAGTAACACCCCTTACCAGTAGCAAAAATAATAAGTTTACCCATATTAGTGAACATATTTTAATGAAATTATCATATTTGCACCCCAATTACTTGAGGTGTCTAGTTGTATGTTATACACAAATGTTGGGAGGGGGCTTCTCACAGGACCCCTCTCCAAGACACCTTAGGTTTTGCATGTCCCGAGGAAACCAACTTAAAACCTAAAAAGAAAATAAATGTGCAAATGCCAGAACAAAGACTTGACAAAATATTGCAGTTTTCACATAAGATTCTTTTGTTACACACAAATTTTGCAAAGGAGAGGGGGGTCTGACCCCAGGAGACCATTGACCAACATGCATAGTTCTACTGAATTCGTTTAAAGCCTTCTGTAGTGGCTCCATGGACCTGCCAGGTAAAGGTCAGAATGAAAACATAGTTTACACTGGAGCTATTGTGTACATTATTCTGTGTATTGCTTTAATTTGGATAGCGCCCTCTATTTATGTTTATACCTTTTCCCTGACCCTGGGAGTGGTCAGTGTTTGCAGAAATAGGTCATGTGTGAGTGAGAAAAGATTGCGAGGTACTCTGGACCAAAATCTGCTTGTTTGTAGCTTGAATGTGTTCGTAACATGTATTTTTCCTTCAGTACAGTAGTCTATGGGACTATGGCGGCCATTTTGTCCATAAAGTCAACAGTGTGCAACTTTTAAACGTGGGGAAAATCAAAATATGAAAATCTATGTTTTAAAGTACAACTGGGCGGATTTTGAGGTAATCCCCGTTTGTGTTGCACGGAATCCCATTTTTAAAGCCTTTTTTGAGGTATGCCCTACTGACTATAACACTTGTTGTTGTTTACGGTCCAAATACCGGCTCACCTGAATTCTTTCACGAGGTATATGGCATTGTGGAGGAATTCAAAACACCACATTGTATAATTGTTGGTGATTGGAATTAAGTTCTTGACCCTGTTTCAGATAGTAAAAATTACTTGCAAACTAACAATCCTAGAGCTTGTCAGACCTTCTAGATATGATGAATCTTTTTGACCTTTTTGATGTTTGGCGGGTACTTCATCCTGAGGATGAGCGGCATACCTGGCGTCAAAAAATCCCTATAAGCAAAGTCGCTAAGATTTCTTTCTAGTCTCTTCTGTCTTATTGAATGTTGTATCTAATAGTTCAATTTCTTATGGTTATCTTCACTCTATGGTTAATGTGCCTGTTAAGATTTGTGATGATATGAGAGGAAAGGGTCTTTGGAAATTCAACAATTCTCTTTTGTAGGATGAGTGCTATCCAACTATTGTTAAAATGTTATAAATGATACTGTTATTAGTTATGTTTGTACCCCTTCGTGTCCAGACACCGTGTTAACTCTTCCGAGATATGAAACTCGGTTTGTTGTTGATGATCAACTCTTCTTTGAAAGATTACTTATGAGAGGTTTAACAATTTCATATGCGTCCTACGAAAAGAAAGAAAGGGATAAAAGAGATGTATTTATCATACGAGAATTGCAACGTTTAGGATGCCATAGCAATGATTACTCTGAATTACATATGTACATAGATGAATTGCAGAATGAATGAAAGACTATTCGGGAAGATAAACTTTAGGACACAATAATAAGGTCTAGATTACAGTGAATAGAAGAGGGGGAAACCGACAAAGTGTTTTCTTAACCACGATAAGAGGAATCAAGCTCGTTTACGAAGATTATTGGTCACTTAACTAATGAAAGAATGGATGAAAGGTATTCAGCAGGAGGTATTAAATTTTTATTGTACACTGTCTAGTTGGAACGGATTTCATAATGCAAAGGAAGAATTGTCTTTAAAATTTTCTGACAATATCATTAAGTTGCCCACCGATGTATCTGGAGATTAGAGGGTCCCCTAAAGTATAGTAAAGTTTATGAATGTTTGAAAAAAAATGAAAAAAAAAAAAAATAAAGGTTTTGGTTCTGATGGGTTTCCTGCAGAGTTCTTTAACTTTTTTGGAAAGACTTGGGTCATTTCATTGTGCGTTCCTTAAACTATGGGTATGACAATTCTTTATCGATAACTCAACGTTATGGTGTTATCACGCTTATTGCAAAGGGATTAAAGGGAATAAAGGGAACCAAGAAATTATCTTAAAAATTGGAGGCCAATCTCTCTTCACAATGTGACTCACAAATTGGCTTCTTCATGCATAGCTAATCGAATTAAAAGTGTACTGCCCTCGTTAATCTCGGAAAATCAGTGTGGTTTCTTTAAAGGGCGTTATATTGGTGATAGTATCCGTAAGATGTATGATATTATGTTTATTTTGGAGGAGGATGATAAGCACGGTATTTTGTTCGCAGTCGACTTCGAAAAAGCCTTTAACAGTATCTCCCCTACTTCTATGACAAAAGTGCTTTCTTTATTTAATTTCGAGTCTTCAATTTAACAGTGGTTTGGCATCTTTTATAAGTATTGCTAAGTACACTTATTTGTAATGATACCTCCATTCGTGGTATATTAATTGGGGGGAGAGTAACAAAATTGGTCCAGTATGATGATGACACAACTTTCTTAATGCAAGCAGATGAAGCTTCAGTTAATAATCTTTTCAAACAATTGAATTATTTCGAGAAATTGTCTAGCTTAAAGTTGAATTTAGAGAAGTCCTTTTTAGTGTGACTGGGGTCATTACGTCTCCTATTGGCTTTAATATGGATGTCAAAATACGATGTAACTGCGGGGACGATTTCAAGTTACTTGGCATAACTTTAATCGTAAATATGTATAGTATGTCTAAAAGAACTATGAGAATGCCTTAGCAAGAATGAACAGCAGGATTAAAATATGCATCGTTGGAACAGAATTCAACTGAAGTTTGTCGTATTACAGTAGTTAAGTCATTAATTCTTCCTTTGTTTAACTACTATCTGCAGACACTACCTTTACCGGGAGATGATGTTATGTCCAAAATCAACTCGCTACTTTTTAGATTTGTTTGGCATTATAAACCAGACCACGTTAGTCGAAAACAGCTCATGCAGGATTATTCCAATGGTGGTTTTAGAATGGTTGATTTTGTGAAATATTCTACAGGGTTAAAAGTAAGTTTTTTTGCTCGCTTTTTACAAGGCGACGTGAGCAGCTTCTCTAAATCTTGACTTAATTGCTACGGCGTAAAGGTTGATAATTTATTTACTTTTGGGAACATTGTAAGTTCCAAAGTCATGAATCCGTTTGGGAAAGAAATATTTCAATTAGTTGATTGTTATTTAGATAATGTGTTAAATTCTTTCAATGACACAAGAGACATCTTAAGCCTTCCTCTATGGAACAATAGTTTAGTTCAAGTTGGGAACAAACCTGCCTGTTATAACCATACTTTTCAGGTTCGCACTCAATTTTTTAGAGTACTATGTTGTAAGGTCTATTACGTACTCCTAGCCAAGTTTACTTGGAAGTGTTCATCATGACATAAGTCTACCCTTTAATTTGATCTAAATTTGTTGCTGAGAAATGACCACCTTACTAGTAATGCCGTGTTTAAAGGCCTGCTACAACCTTTGAAACACCCGAATAAGTCATATTTAAGATGGTGCGAAGTTTTTTTAATTTCTAGCCAAGGATGGTCTCTGTATTGTTTAATACCTTTTACATGTTCTCTAGACATAAAACTTCGTTGGTTTCAGTACCGACTCCTTCACAGAATTATCCTTACCAACCCATACCTGTGCAAGGTAAGATTTCAAACTCAAAAAAATGTTATCTTTTGGCTCCTACATGAAAAAACTATTTACCATATATTTTTGACTGCTGTTATGTCCAGGATATTTGGCGTTGTATGCAAACTAATTTTGACAGGGCTGGTGTAAATGTTAATCTTTTATATCCACAGATTGTTTTATTTGGAGGTGACTCTGCCCGGGTTTTTAATTTAGTTTTCATCTTACTTAAAAATATTACATTTTTATTTATAAAGGGCAACATGTCCTCCCTACTATAGATGGTCTGCAAAATTTTTTGAGGAAGTCGTTTAGAGATAGGGAATATATTTTTATCGAAAATGTGGATTGCGATGTTTGGGTAAGATATTGGCTCCCTTGGTTAAGGATTTTTGATTTCTAATTTTAGTGTTTCATCTTGTTTTTTCTCTCCTCTTTTAATGATTAATGAGAAAAAATTTGTGAATAACTTACATTATATGTGTGTTGCGACAATAAATGTAGAGAAAAAATTCAAATAAAAAATTAAAAAAAAAAAAAAAAAAAAAAACCTTTTTATTCTCATAGGTAGAGTAACAGCAGAGGCAGAAGTGTAGATCAGATCATGGATCCTTGACCTTTCTGTTCAGATCAACTGGTAACAATACATTTGAGCGCTGCCCCAATCGCGCATATAGTACAGTTTTACCCTTGACACATTCCTCGCTACGCGCCCGAAGCCTTACACATCTTTAATTTGTTCAAAGGGCACTTCTTATTATGGTTAGGTTTGGTTAGATGGAAGATGGAGTTCTACGGCCTAGTTTCCGACCAATTGATAAAGTCGATCCGGCCAAGGCCTTTTTGTAGTTGTGGCTCACTGCCTTGTTCTCCCTACACATCGGGCCGAGCACTAAGCAAAACGGCTGTACGTTTTGTTTATGGGTAAAAAGGGTCCCACCCAATGCACTCCCTGGAAGATAGCATGGTCTATAACAACCGAACATGTTACTGACTGAAATTTCTTTGGCCAGTGCTTTGTGACATATAGAAAACCAGTGCTCAGTTCGCCTGTAACGACATCAGTCAATGACTTTCAAGTATAACACTTAATGCAGTACCGTTGTAAAAACCGAACAACAGCAACACGTCTGCAGAATCAAAGAATGAAAACCCAGCTCAACATCCATGATGTTACCCTCACTTATCCAAACACCCAGTATTTCCACTGATGTTACAACCGCTACCCGTTTTTTGACTAACAGGAAAAGCTGTAGTGCTGAGAAGATGCTAACGACGAACGAAATGGGTGCTGATATTTTCCTTCCTGGTAGGGGAAGTGATTAACCGATTATGACGTCACGTAATAAAAAATCTTTAACGGGTCCTATTAATTAGTGATCCTGGCATTTGTTGGCCATTTGTGGGGTCCATATTTCCACTTTTAGTGTCTACCTGTATTATGAATCGTTATGTTTACATCTGAACTAAATTTGTTTTTTTTAATGAAATTATGGGTTTTGTCATTTGTAGTATTGGTAGTAAAAATGATAAAATGTATTTAAGGTTGATGAACACAGCAATTTCTCACCACTGGCTGAATGCCGGACTCGACGTCTTGAAATTTAAGAAAAAAAAAACCCTTTGTCTGTCAGGTGCGAGCAAAACTTCTCGTGGCTGAGACATGAAGGAAATTCCCCGTGGAAGCAAAAAAGTTAATAAATTAACTATATAGCTATATTGTGTAATTACTGATTTTTTTCGGGTGCCTTCTTAAAGGCATAAATTCACGTAGTACAATACTCTTATTTATTCTGCTTTCATTGCATGTCTAGACACTGAGCTTTGCTTATTTAAAGTTGCTTGTTTTTCCATCTGAAAGAGGTTTTTCAACGGTTAACCTTTATAGTGAAGTCACCCTAGATGATTGTAATTTTGTACCTGACAGCAGCTCTTTAACTACCAGTATAAAACGTATTAAGTATGGTTTGATTTCCAAGTTGTTTTCTTTAAACAGCACAGCCAGTGTAAAGTTTCAAAGAACTCGTCTTTGGACAAGTATTGTGTACTTTATCTTCAGATAACTTTTGATAAAACTCTTATAGAGAGTTAAAGACGTCGCAGCGAATAAATGTCTTCTCCATAATAGACGGTATATTGTTGTATTGCTAATTTTTAAACACGAAGGGCCTTATAAGGGGTCACTTGAATAAAAAGGTATCGTCATTGAGTTGTTCATTTAGTACTTTATAAACCCCGAAACTGATCCACCCATACCTAAGAAAAGGTTATTTGAAGGGCTAATGGTGCTCAACCATTTCGAGCAATTCGACAGCAAAAGTGGGATCAACATGCAAACTTTTCCTTCAAGTCATCTTAACGGGAAATGAAACACCCCAAATTCCTCACAGTGGCTCAATTTTAGGACACACATGAAAGGAAATATGTTTAATGTAGAATCATACCACCGGTTGCTTAAAAGATATATTAGAAACATCAAAATGTTATTTTGATTTAGAAGTTTGGAAAAGCGATTGTGTTTTAGGGAAGAATCAAACACCCAAAACACATTCCTGTTTGAATGAGGTGTATAATTCCAGAAAGGTGCAAGAACAGTAGGTTGAATTAGAGAGAAGGGTTGGGAAAGGATAAGCAGTTATTTTTCAAGAGACAAGGGGTTTTCTAACGACACCATGCAGAACCAGATATTGGTACAAAGTTGTTTGCAGTAGCGTAACTCCAATGATCATCATTTGAAATGAATTTCTGCCCCGTGTTGCTGTGCATCATGACTTGGCCGACAGCGCCATGACATGCCCGATTGTTTGTTAAATAGAAAACCCCAACGAAAACACCTTGGTATTTGTTTCAACAATTCAGAGCCAAAACAAAGACTAAGGATGTAACTCAGTGCTAAAAATCAACTTGCTCAGTTGTAATAATAAACACGTCTTAAAGACCCAGTTCTCTGACCACAAGCAGTAAAATTCTGCTAACCTTCTTACTCAAACCCCTCCCACAATTGTCTGAAATTCATCCTCATTCAGGCACAATCTCAGTTTATTGCTTCAGGGTGAATATAGAATAGCTCAAGTGTATAATGAAAACGCTCTCAGTACTGTTCATACTGTGTATTTAGTCTTTGGTATTCTGCATTGTTTGAAATAGCTGTCAGTCTAAGAGCTGAGCCATTGAGAATTTTTGTAAACCCCTACAAGAACTGTATTTTGGGGTGAGAGGAATGGCCCTAAAGTAGTTTGGAACATGATGTACTTATTTCATGTTTTTGGTTCCAACCGTAATATGACAGAATGATCTTGAAATCTGTAATTCTATTCCTCCATTTTTCAAAGTTATTTATGTGCATTATTTCACTAAATCTGAACACATTTCCAAGGAACAAGACACATTTGGTAACACATTTATCCACTGAATTCGGTTCTGGTCACATTATATTTGGAAATACAAATCAATCCTGAAAAATGTTCTGAAGTTTGATGCCCAGTGGGTCCAAACGTGTTCCTTAAAAGAACTAGTAGACATAAGTTCTGGTACGGGTCTTTCGCTTCTTGGTCCAGGAGCCGAAGGCCACAGGTTCACTGTAACTTTGTTGCTGATTTGTTTATCCGAAGCAGTTTCCATAAGAGAGAAGCATTTCGACCCTTTTTTCAGATTTTCAGGTAGACTTATGCTAAGACATTTTACATTGTATTATTATGTAACTGAAAAACAACCTGTAGCTCCAGGGCCTATTTAATCTGATGTAAGGGAAAGTCTAGGGATGTTAGCAAACATGACCCATCACATAGGCCAATTTTTGTTCGAATAGGGCCTTTTTAGTTTAATAAAGTAAAGAAAAAATCAATCTCTTTAGATAGGGAGCCAGGGTCAGGTCCCCGCCCCTACATCCGCCACTGGCATTTCAAATCAAATGAATTATCGAGAAGGAAATAAAAACTAAGGACCTATGGGGGGGGGGGACTTGGAGCGGATCTCCACCATCAGCTTTAGCGGGGGAGTAATTACCAACTACTTCTCCCTGATCAAAGGAAACAGTCACTTCATAACAACTCCATCATGCATCTGAACCACCTTTGTCTCGAGATTCCAAGTTAAAAATGAATTCAAATACTGGAGCAGGATCTGTGGCAGTACAGCCATCGATTTGGGTAAATATTTAAAGAGTATACTAGCAAAAAATTGTCTCCGCTCCTTAGAAAATATATACTCAAAAGGTTTGGAAGGTGAATAATTTAGGATTGCCTCTATTGGTACCATGACGTCACTCCTTCACGCTGAAAGCTATTAATATCACACACCTCGTCCCTGAATAATATTGGTTCATCCATCAATATGTTAAGGGAAGGGTGGCTGGAGAGGGAAATTTTTTTCCTCTTTCCTCACTCCACTTCACTTCACTACGGAGAGGCGTTTTGCAGTACTCTTTCTGTTATTTACGTCTTTGCAAAAATTTCCTCAACATTCCTCTCGCTTCCATCTTCATTAGTTTTCTTCCCTTCTTCTTTTTCTTCACTTTCCTTCTTTTCACTTTCTTCCCTCTTCTTTCCTTTCTTTCCCCTCCTTATTTCTCCCTTTCCTATTTTTATCCCCGATCAATGGGGGTATGGCCCGCTGCCACCCCTTGCACACGCCGGTGTTTCATGTTTCTCCTTCTAACAGTTATTTGACAGAATGATCTAGAAATTTTAAATTTCGTTCCTCCGTTTTTCAAGGTTATTTGTGTTCACTACTTTACTAGATCTGAACCGATTCCATGGCACAAGACACATTTGGTTACCAATTTATCCACTGAGTTCGATTCTGGTCACATCACATTTGGAAATGCAAATGAAGCTTCAAAAATCTTTTGAAGTTGGATGCCCAGTAGTGTCCAAAACGTGTTCCTTTTGGATCAGGACCCGAAGGCCACAGATTCACTGTAATTTTGTTGTTAATTTGTTGGTTCGAAACAGTTTCCATCCCAGAGAAGCATTTCGACCTTTTCTCAAATACCTCCGTATAATTAATTAAAAATCAGGTGTGGAAACGTGCATTGATAAGAATAAACACCGTAGTTATTTAACAGGAGTCGGTGAACGCGAAAGAAACTCTCCAGACATGTTTCCGAATTGTTTTCTAATCATCATCAGGTATAATAATGATTGAGGTTATGTTATCCTATAGCCTAACTATTAGATAAGTGATGCGGGATTTAATTTTCTTACTTTGCCTATTTCACTGTAAAACTAATCTGCAACGATGGTTTTCCAACAATAGCCATTATAAATTTCAGAGATGAGGTGGACGGTTTACTATCTTTAACCAATCAACCGATTTCACTGCTGGCATTTACAAAAATTAAAGTCATTTTTCGCTCAATTTAAAAATGTCATTTCGACTTGTTCATTTAACAGTCTTACAGACAAATATCTTACGTAAACAATGTATGTACAGACTACACAAAAAGTTTGCATGTAAGTTTACACAAAAATGAGAAGCTGTTGTATTGCAAGCTACCCCAAAACAAGCGAGTTATTCTGCAGTATAAGAGGTACATCTACGCAAGTGTGAATATAACTTGAGCAAGATTAGTAATTTCACTTAGCAATTCTTTGGAAAATTGTTGCCCTCTAAACGAAAGAATCAAAGTAACGAAACAAAGAAAGTAAACAAACTTACCTCAGTTTCAGTTTATTCAGAGGTATGCTTTTGCTAATTGAGTTATCAAACACAAAACAAGCTGGAATACCCAATAATTAAAAGTCATTAGTAAAAAGTTATTTTACTCCGTGTGTAGTATGTGGTACGATTACCTTATCCCAAACGGAAACTTTTAACCAAGGTGTTGTAGTTTCACTTTTAGCCTAACAGTAGTTGCCCATACCTAGGCCTAGACTTATTTGCCAAACCTCACGTTAATTAATATTGCCTAATTTTAGAGCACGATTGGTCTGCACTACCAATGTTTGAAGGCCCGGAGTAGCCTGCTTTACTATTACGTGTAAAATCTGATTGAAACGTAACAGAGAACTTATGAACATTAAGGTGGGAACTTGTACCAAAATCATTTCCGGAAATTTGTCCACTTGCATGCAGAACTTTGAGGCACGACCGACACGTACGTTGAGGTTCTGTGTACATGCATGGACGTTTCAACTCCCTAAATGTCCCAAGCATACGGTATCTATATTGAGTTAACGCTGTGCAAGTGTTGTGATGAACAAATTGTGTGCTGGGCATCCGTTAGTATGCGTTGTATAGCGCTAGTGCCCAGTTCGAAGCTTGTACTGCGCATACCCTGTGAAGTAAAATTACTCACTTGGAGGTTCGAATCAACAAACTCATTGGCTGTTGTAAATTTGAGACATACTCATCCTGAATATTTTAAGGAAGCAAAGAAAAATACCTCACATCTGTTTCTCCTTACTGGTTCGTCTGAAAGCCGAATACTAAGTGAAATGTATTTGAATTAACTCATCGTCGAATAGGCCAAGGAGGACCCTTTCAATGCTTTAAAGGCTAACAAGACCCAGTAGATAAGTCAAAACTCGCAATAGACGTCAAAGGTCACTAACGAAGAGTAGCTGGACACGTCTGACTTTTTTTGAGGGTGCGTGGCATTTCAAAAAGAAGTATTCACAGATGTAGGACTGAGGGACGTCGATTGTCCACATCCTTACACTGTTTATTTTTACACTACCCAAACTGTTTTAAAGTCACCTTTTTTTTATTTTGCAGGTACCGCAAACGGCAATTAGACGTGTAAAGGGGAAGAAGCTGAATCGTAGCGTTACAAACTTAAGGATACATTAAAATAAAATGAAAATAATTTGGATTTTACTATAAAGCAATGATGCTTTTTGTTGGTAACTGGCTTGAAATTGGTTCGGAGTATTCCTTTTTACTTCAGTTTACACTCAGTGTTTTAGGTTGTTATATTCTGATCTTATCTTGTAAATATTCTCGTGAGGGTTTGATCAAACTCGGAGGTATTACTACGCGCAGCCAAGTCCGTGTTTGTCTGGGCAACGAGCATTTATCACAACGCCATCAACAAAGTAACAATGAGCTGTGAAAAACCCCCACATTTTGAATATGTTTTAAAATGTAGTTTAGGAAATATTTGAGTAGTACTTTGGAATATATGCTTTTCTAACAACTCAAATTTTGTGAAAAATGGAATAGCAAAATATATTTTTATCATTGTACTAAAATTGTACTTTAAATATCTTAAAGTGTGTTGATGATGTATCCTCAAGTTCTATATAGACTAATAAAGAAGCTTTACACGATCAGTGATGGTCTCAATAGGGAATTATCTCACTTAGGAGCTTTCTCCTGTCTCCCCACTAGCAAACCCCCTCGGCACTGTTTCGTTTCGATCTTTTACTAATCAGCCAATTTCACCGCTGGCATTGCTAAGAATTATAGAAACTTTTAGCTCATTTTAAAAATGTCATTTCGACTTGTTCATTTACTAGTCTAACAGACAAATATCTTACGTAAACAATGTGCAGACTACACAAAAAGTTTGCATGTAAATTTACACAAGTGGGTCAAAAATTAAAGGTTAACCATCAAGTTTTAAGAGTGTGCACTATTGACGACGAGAGATAGCCTCCATTTTTTTCTATAGCGGGGGCGGGAGAGAGGAGCGGGGAGCAGAAATTATAGTTTTAAGGTCGTCATTGAAATACAGGCAAAAAAGGGAAAGCAAATTTAAGAGAATTGTTTGTGGGTTTTACAAGCAATTTTTTCCTCCACTCCAATGTAGAACTAGTCACTTTTCTTCTATTTCTCATATTACTAAAACAGCGCCACGACTTACCATATACTTCTCCAGACTTAAACGTTTCAGAGCACATAAGGCTTCTGCAACATTAAATACTAGGGCAAATGTGTGCAACAGACACCCGGGGTGGCTATTTACTCATTGCATCATTTTGCTCACTATTTTAAACATCATTTCTGTCGGGATTGTAGCTTACGCTATGCAACACATTCGAGTTTGTGTGTCTTTCAGTCTTGATTCCATATAACAAATTCAAGAGGTTTTGATTCACGCTGCCTTCAAGTACAACAACTTCCCAGTATGATAAGGCGTTTGAAGGATTTATTGCCAGAATAGGTAATAATATTAACTGACAGTAATGTTGTCCTGCAACTTGGTCCTGCTCCCGAAGTTTCAAGAAAAATAAACGTTAAAACAATTTTAAAGGAACTAATTTATCAGTTTAAAGATTACTTTATAACTCTCGAAAATTCTGTACTTCGCAATAAGACACAGACGTAGGCCTTAATTTGTCGACTCTGAAAATGATTTGCAAAGTGACAAATTGAATATTCCGCACAGTACGCAGTTTTGTTTTAGTTGATTACCTTTTTAAAATACAACTTGGTTAAATTGATCGGAATGCAAGATTATATTGAAATAAAGGTGCCAAGCAATGGTAATTGTTGGTTCAAAAGTCTGATATAAAGGCTTCAAATAAAAGACATGTACATCTAATCAGCTCTATTAGACTTCAGTATTGAAAAACACAGACAGGCGTACCAAAAAAAAAAAAAAAAAATGTAATTGTGAACTTATCTCTGTGTAGCCATTACCCAATACAGACACGGTATTGAAGGAAAGCAAGGGCATTAGAAAAAAAAAAAAAAACACTGTTAAGGAGAGATAAGAGAATTCACAACAGTATATTAAGATTTGTTCAAAACGTTGAGCAGTGACAAAATAAATGAGGATACTCCTTTAGTTCCGAAACGATTGAGGGAGGATTTCAAAATTTAAACTTGTTGCAACCTAACGTTTTGCTTTTTTGTACTAGGAATATTTAAAAATTACCTTTTAGATTTTTTGAACATTTTGAAAGTTAATTCCAATTCAACTATCTTTACCGGTACCATCACCGTAGCCTCCATCACCGCAACGAAATCCATCATGATTAAACAAACATTCTTTTGATATTCACTAATTAATGTCGACCGACAGATTTTTGAATTCGGTTGCCTTTTCTTCAAAGTTTTCCAAGATGTAGCAGTCAGTCATTCTCTGAAGTGATGCAGTCAAGTTAAAAGCTCTTCATAAGATTCTATTTCAGCTGCAAAGCAACAAGAAATTGGAAAGCCTCAGTAGGTGGTGATTGAAGATTATATGTCTGAAGTGGTAAATGCATACAACCGGGCATAAAAGTATTCCCTTTCCTTACATTTTAATGATAGTTGTTTGTGCCCAAACGACACTTTCCTCCCCCCTTCTTGTTAAACCACTTATTTCCACCGGAAGCGAAAGAGTTCTCCAGTTTACCTTCTTAATTTGATATATTAATGATGGCAAATTTACGTCATTCTAAGACTGAGGTACTGTTTCAACCTGCAAAGTTTAACGGTTTTGCAGACTATTTCATATCTGGTGATCTCAAGAAAAGGTTCTCTCTTTAATCGTAAGATTAAAAATATTGGAGTTTAAATCTAAAAGAGTGCAATTACTGACCAATCGGACGTTCGATTGGGCATTGTTCCATTCTTTTAGATTTCTTTAACGCTATTTAGACTTACTTTAAATCTACTGATTTCAGAAAGTAAAAACTGTCAGGCAACAGCAAGTATAAATCAGTATAGCCAACCCGAACGAAATAGGAAATCAGGCCTATTTTACAGCAGATTGAGATAAAATTTAGACAAAATTCCACCGCAAAGAACTACCCTTGGAACCTTTTTCTCACGTTTTGGTCGGGTTAAGAAAAAAATGTAGTCACCAAAGTTTCATGTAAACCTATAACTTTTGAAACACATATTGTAGGTATGGTATTGTTCCCAGTAAAACAAATGGCATGGTTCCCTTTAAGCTTTTCATCTTCAAACTTTACGTACACTCTAAAAGACTATGGTCAATTTAACCTTTGATTTGGCCAACTATATACCTGTCTAAACTCAAGTAAAGTTATTAGCCACACATATGGTCAAATCTGACTCCTTTATGGTCAAATCTGACCTTAAACAGTAACGCCTGACCATAGTTTGGGTTAACCATTTGACCATTTTTGAGTTGACCATAGTGTTTTAAGAATTCATGGGACAATATGACTCAAAAGTTCTTAACTGCGATAGACTAAAAGTACCGCTGTCAACAGTCAATATCATTATTACATATTTCCTTTATCACTTATCCTTTGTGTCAAATAAGCGAACCTAATCAATTTGTTCAATTCATTTTATCACTATGCCTATCCTCTTCCAATTGTCAGGTTCCCTCAAGTTGCCCATCTTTCAATAAAAAAGTTGGCGGACCACTAACTCCAAGACTCGTACCTGGGAAAATATTTTTCTAACGAATAAAGTACCCTCAAATTTATGGGATGTGATTTCGGACTATGTTACTCATACAATATGATCCATTTTTTATTTTGTTTTGTAGACAATGGGTACACACTGTTCAAAATTCAAGGTAATTTTACAAATTTTAGTGCCATTTTTTATTGTTTTACTCCTCTCTGTGAAATGCCGTCTCTGGTTAGCTTCTATGGCTTGAAACACATACCTATCATTCAAAGCTCTCTACAATCCTGGACAAAAATGATGGGACACTTTGGCACAAATGTAGGGAAATCAACCAAATATTTTCGCTGGTCTTCCAAATTCCCCTCCCCCCTATTTCAATGATGCCCAAACCAAAACTTAAAGAATAATTTCAACATTGAAAGGGGGAGCGGGGGAATGTCCAATGTATTTTTGGCCAGGACTGTACCTTAAAATTTCAATGGTCATGGTAAGGAAAGTTGATAGTGCCATGAAAGCCCTCATTGTAAGCTTTGATCAGAGGGGAGCATGTTCCGATTGAAAACTTGTACTGGGAGCTTGGGCACGGAAGTAGCTTCATTTAGTGTGGAAGTCAATGGGACTTATAATTAGTGGTCCACTACCATAAAACCATTGGCAAACGTAAAATAAAATATCAACTACGTGTACTCACTGAACTCAGGTGAATCATTGAAATGCTCGAGCGAAGTCTCATCTTTGAGCAAGCTGGCTATTTCCTTTGGTGGTTGGTCGGTACCTACACAACAAAGAAGAATGTAAAGTCTTTGTAATCTGACAAATTATGCAATTCAGGTCCAGTGTCCCGGTTCCCAGCAGACAGGGGCAGATCCCTTTAGAAGCTCGTTGCTATATCATTGTCTCTTCTTTAATACTTGTCAATTATTTATTTCGACTTTCGAAGGGAGGCAAAGATTTTTAATTTAGAAGAAGTGGCGATGTGACCATGGTTTTCAGGCAGCCGTCCATATGACAATGTATAAGTTTAGTCATCTTGTGCTTACACAACTGAAATTTTCGAAGTTGACCACCTATTGAAAACTTTATTGTCAGTATTGTTGCTCATCAGAACAGCTGCCATTATTGACACAGTATTATTTATAGAGCTTGTCCAGCTTGTTTTTCACTCCATTTCTTTGGGTCTTCTTTCGTTTTAAGGGTAAGTAATTTACTATAAAGTATTTAAAGAAAGAGCTTTGAACTTACAATATTCACGATTTTTTGCTAATATCGAAATTCATCCTCAAGCTATACATCTGAAAAAGCACACCCACATATGTTCCTATGTATATGATTTGTTGCCCTAAAGAATTTACCCTAAACGAGGACCGGCACCACTTCCAAAAATACTGTTTGATGTAGATATAAGTGTGCCAATACATTCTGAATTCATAAAGTCCGTTGAAGCTACTACATCGTTCAAGACAAAAGTAATTCCCTATTAGCGTGTAGGCTTGTAACTCATGCAGATATACTGAAACTTTTCCAAACTTATCATAAGTTCTCTAATGCAATTTACGTTGAACAACTTTTGCAGCAACTCTCTAATAATACCTATGTCCTTTTCAGCAGTAACTGTGAGCTACAACCGCCCGAAAACCCCGTAGTTTTGACATTTATTGGGAGTAAGGTACTTCAGCTGGTATGGCAGGACAAGACTCCCAAACACAGTCTCCCGGACAACGATTTAGTCGTAATGGAGCAAAACTTACCAATGACTCCACCACGCGCGTAGCAAGGATAGTGTTATGGGAAGGGTTTTGGTGTCAAGGGGGGGGGGCACGATATAGAGGAAACGTCTAAGGATAGAGACGAAAATCCGCTATTTTAGGTGTTTTCGCATTGCAAGGTTGGGTCATGGGGGGGGGGGGTTCTAACCCCCAAAACCATCCCACGTGGCTACACCACTGGACTTCGCCCCAGCCGAGGGAGTGACCTACGCCCCAGCAGCAGTCACGTAAATCTATATGGCTTATGAATGAGGTGGAAGAAAATCGAAGTTTTTCCCAAACTTCTACCAACTCAGACAGTTAATGCAATTAAATGTCATACCGTGTTCACTGGAGCAAACGAATCTGAAATCAACATAAAGGCATGTAAGGCAAAGGATCTTTATGGATCAGCTTAGTGACCAAAAAGAACATCGGCTAGTAAAGGCAGAATCTTCTTGAAACAATTGCAGAAATAATCCAGGGAAACGTTTAAATATTCATATTACCTTCCTTTAAATTGTAATATCTTCATTTTTTGTGTTGGTTTTTCTTTAAATGATCAAACTTAATTCATGATCAATGTAATCAATGGCAGCGAATTTTCCAACCCAAAGGTGAAAGTTTGGGATAAGAAAGATCAGCTGAGGATATCGTATTGCTGTCTTCCATTGATAAAATTGTACTTAGAATCAATCAGTTACCACAAGCGGAAGTCTTTTTCGCAGTTCTTACTAGAAGGAAACCTAAGCGTTCGTAACTTTGAAAAGTGTTCTTTCACATTCCTGAGTCACGGATGTATCTTTATCTCTTGTTTTAAATCTTTAGAGAGCAAAACTTCTTGTTCAGGTAAAAATTTGGTAATAACTCTCAGCTTTTATTGGTCCATTACGGAGTATACCATTAGATTAGATTAGATACCAACGTGAATTATCCCGCGATAATCTCTCGTCAAAAGAAGGGTTTAAGGTCGCAACAAGTTTTGATATGTTACTTGTCAGAGGAAGACTTATTCTAAAAAAAAAATGGTGAAATTTGCACTGAGATCCAATATGTGGTTGTCAAGATATGGGCATGTAAAGTCGTCAAATTTTTAGCGAAAGTGAACTTGAAGCATGGTCATATGACATCATATTCTCTCCTTACTGGACAGTCTTTTGTTTTTTTCTTTAAACTTTACGACGGTTACCAATTTCTCCTCTCCAATCCCATGTGATCAAAATGAGGTGGCATGAGAACCTTAAAAAACTACAAAAACAAAGAGCCTTGATCGGAAACTTGAATATTTTTTAATTTTTCGAGCTCATTATGTATGCCAATATGCAAATTAGGTAAAAATTTAGTTGGTTTTTTGCATTTTTACCCCCAAAACACTACCAGTTTTTATTTTTTGGTAAGTTTTGTGCATGACATTATCCAAGACATTTTTTCTCTTTCTTTTAACGCAAACTGGGTTTTTACAATTGGCCGTAAAATGGCTGAGCAATGGCATTTTTTAACTTTGTTTGCATTTGAATACAACTTTGTTTACATTAAAACACGCATGAGTGCAAGTGAATTCCCATAGGGAAAGACGCGTCCTTGTCCTTTTGTTGAACTCTCTTTCTGTCTGTGAGCTGCTATGATTCAGCTTGTTTTGGAAAAAAAACTCTAAGGTGCCACAGGTGGAGATGGATTTGGAGCTGTATCGGCGTTGTAATTGATACTTAGATAATGTTGCGTTTTGAGAGCTGAATTGGAGCCCCAAAGGGGGGGGGGGGATGGGGTTGGACGCAAAATGAAGAATAAGTCCAACAATTTCAAACATTTACAACAATCCCTACCCTTGCCCTAAAATTATGGTTTCCTTGATATTTATAAGGATGCATTAGACGAACACTTTGGCGTTTATCGGGACCAAATCAGACCAAGGGTTGCTGAGTTATGATTTGTTTCGGGAAGCATGTTTTTTGTACCAAAAATGACATTTTTTGCCGGTTTCGACCGATTTTGTACAAATATCTCTAAA
This sequence comes from Holothuria scabra, assembly GCA_037179385.1. Lineage (NCBI taxonomy): Eukaryota > Metazoa > Echinodermata > Holothuroidea > Aspidochirotida > Holothuriidae > Holothuria > Holothuria scabra. The sequence continues at coordinate 28,240,393 of CM074197.1, forward strand.
ATGACTTACTTTACCCAATTTTTGACACCTAATATTGTTTTTAGGGGTTTTAAAATAACTAGAAGTAAAATCTGAGTAGGGTGAACCATTTCAACCTATCCTTTCTTAGTTTTTTTGTTGTTGTAATTTTGGGCCATTTTTGCATTTTTGGAGCATTTTTTAATATTTTTTTAATGATAACAAACATTTAGTGGCATTTTGTGAAAAATCACCCCCCCCCCCAAATGGAATTCAATAGAATGATGTCGTGGCTATCTTTGATGGTAAAATGCAGCCTGTAGGATGTTCCATGACTGAGACATAAGTTTTTGAAAACTACCTTGCGATATGAGTGACTCAATCATTCACTTAAGGAAAAAGGTCACCACAACAGTTTGAAAGCAAAGGGAAACAGAATATTCCTTGTCAACGTGAGGAAGTGATATAACCTCTGATGCCCTCAAGCTAACTTTGAAACACAAATCTGATGTCTTCATTTACTGATATCTCCAGAAGTACGTGTCTGATCTGAATGGAAGTTCCACCATACTGCGTAGATTCGTTTTCTCCTACACATGTAAAAATTAAAATTTTTTCTTAATCTTTCCCTGTAATGAAAAATGAGTGCAATTTTCCTGCTCTATTTTACTCGTAGTGGTATTTTTTGTAAATTTTCATGGGCTGAATGAAGTTAATTAAGCAAGCCCGGTGCTTGTGCATCAGCACAGAATATTGCCCTCGGTTGCGAGGGGGGGGGGGGGGTAAGACTACCGCCGGAACGCACTCGGACTGCTCGCTCGTGCACCACTTCCGTTGACATCCTATCGTTTATTATCACTTGCTAGCGCACGTTCCATCGTTGCTTACCATTTGAATAAATGATAGTATTTTTGTCAATTAAAATGATTGAGTAGGCCTATAAAATGATAAAAACACAACGTATTATAATTTGCACTTACTGAGAATAAGGCATACATATGTGATAGCTAGGTATTTGTTAACTCCTACACACGGATCTCCAAATATAGAACTTGAAGCAGTGATATCACAAAGAGGGAGTCCTTGACAAGAGCTGCGGACTATTTCTTTCACAGATACAATGCAATCTCTTGTCACCTGCGAAACAAACAAACGGAACACCTTAATACTCTTCAACAACTGGAAAGATTGTGTTGGTATTGGTACATGGAGTCAGAATTCGGCCCGAACCTCAACAGGTCAAAGGAGGTATGATGTAAAGCTGCTATCAGACGTTGTTACATGATCTGTGCCCTAAGCTGGTTATTGATTTCTTTGTGTTCACACTGTGTGCAAAGCGATCAACACCGATTTGACATGTCGGGTGCATGCCCCCTCCCATTGTGAACGCGACTATTGTAATCAGCCAGAGAATTAAGGAGCATGTTCCAAAACGCCAGAAGGAAGATTTCATCATGTTTAATTTTCTAGGCTGGGTACGCTATGACAGATAAGAGGAAAATCTAAGACTTCTTGTAGATGTAGCAAAAGAGAAATCGCCATTATATGAACTACTTAATTTAGTGTAAGGTCATGAGAAATGACAAGAGGGTGACAACAGAGAGATTATTGTGTGATTTTAGCTGGGCAGACCTTTGTTCAGAGAAAAACATTTCTCTCCAAATAACAGCTCACTGCTCTGGCCCACACTTGGTGCACCTATTTTAAGGTCGTGCACCGAAGTCACTTTTCGTTGCGCGTCTCTCCGTACTCGCTCTTTAGCCGTCCACGCTTGCATTGTAAAGCAATTTTACTAAGGTGCTGCCGTGCGCCCTCAACAGTAGCCCACTTTCTGTGCATGATCAGTGTCATCCAGTTTGAAAAATGCAAACGCGTTGACATTACGTTCACAACCTCTATAAGCGTGTGTTTGACGACAATTTCCAATTTTATTCATGAAACCAATAACAAACAACAAACAAATATTGTTACAATACTAAGAAAGGTATTTGTGAATTATCTCTGGCGTTTTCAAAAAGTCTAAGTTTATAACCTTGATTGAGTTTTACCGCTCACTTTCTAACCAATTGGTTAGGGTCGGGTTTTCCCTACTATATTGCTTATGCTGAGCAACAAGCATAATGGCAGTAGGTTCCAATATTAAATTCTTCCTTATGAAATGGCAGGGGTTGAACGCCGGACCCCTTGACTGCGATTTGGATGTCCCAACCACTTGGTCATACAGTCGATCCCTCTCAAAGGCTGGGAACAATCACCTGTCTCTATCGCACTTTTGAACATGAAAGTACGAGCTTCACAAGAGTCCTTAAATGTCACCTTGAAATTATCTGTCAACATAGGCGTTGATATCCCAGGGGTTGGTGGGATATATCTCCCAATATTTGACTAGGGAGATGGTCAATGTAATCACCCTCTAATGTTTAGTCTACAGATACGTGTATGCTGGCAAGTACATTTATTCTCCACTTAAGCATGCTTAGGTGTTCATCCAAGCTACGCGTAATAATTATTATGTAGTATAGGCACGCTACATCAGAACGTTTCCATACTTCTTTATTTTCTCACCATGTTTCGAGTCATAAAAGTCAGAAACTTTAATTTTATGTCATCTAAGCTCGGAAGTCTTTCATATTCAAAGAAGATCTCAAGACCAGTCACATATGATTTGTGAGGCCTTGGACTGCATCTTCTGGAGATGTGCCTGCCCGATTCAAATTCTAGTTGCCGGGACAACTTTTTGTGTTAATACCTATCTTTTTAAGCTATTCAGTACATTGTTGCTCTTGTTTGACTTCAGTCCTCCAGTGCAGCTTGTTGAAGAATGATTTGCTCAAAAGAATCTTTCTTTAATGTATAAAATATGTCAGTCAGTGCCCAAGAATATTACCTCAGTTTTCGTGGGGCCTCTGAGACGTTAAATCCCAGGGGCTTCCTGGGGCTTCGCAACTAGACTCCACATGGGAGGCTGGGATGGGTTTCACGCTTCCGACTCCCCGTGCACGCTTCACGAGCACAAATTTTTGGTTTGGCATGATTCAAACCACCAGGCCCTCGAAAGTTGAAAGATATCTTCGTCCATGTCTCTCACCCAGGAAATTTATAATTCTGTTTAGGATTTACTCCTTGTTCATTTCTAACGAAATGTGCGCCTTTCATTAGCATATTGTGGACCCCGAAGCTATCAAAATGTAAAGAATACTTGATGTTTGAAAATTCTCTTTACCTGTGTGTTTTGTAGGCAAATATCAGAGTTTTCGTTTCGACCGTAAACTGCAACAACAATGTTTATTGGTTGCCATGGATTACAAACAAGGCGGACGGTGAAATCTTCACAAGCTATCGCACTCTGAAATACGTCCCTCATAAAATAGCGAAACCAATAGGGTCGATCTGCCTTTGGAACTAGAGGAAAAAATTCCAAGATCAATTCCTAGATCAATTTAATCAGTCGTTCAAGCTTTCTACTTGTTCATTTTCGGTGGTGATGGATGGCATTCATTACATATAAACTCGAAACAATTTGATGTGTGAGTGTATGTTTTTTTTTTTTTTTTTCAAACGAGCAATTTATATTACAATAGAGGTTTCGCAATTGCGGCACGGACTCCCAATGCTGAAGGACACTCATGTAAAGTAAACGGTGCTTCGTGCTGAACGCAGGTGTCAGAGAGGTACGTGGTATACGTGGTGTGTACACAAAAATCGAGCAAGCGTGTCTAATGTCTAATGCAACACGTTGAGTGTAGACCCCCTTTTTACCTATTTCTCTGTACTGTAAATGTGTTTGCTTTTATGAAAGAAGAATGGTCCGAGTTTCCGTATTTTCGTTCAAGGTGATAAAAAATTTAAAGCAAAGCAACGTATTAATTATTGAAACAGCAATGATGGCACGTTCGGTGACCTTTTCCAGGTGATGTCTGCAATGTATCGCAAACTTCCTATAACAATTGAGAATTGCAAATAAAAGGTAACCTTAAACTGCAGTGGAATGTACCGTAGGCTGTTTGAGTATTTTGTTGCAACCTAAAATAGTATGGTAATATTTAATACGATACTTATACTTGCCTCCATGTTTCAAACAAGTGTATGTCACTTGCATGTACTTGTACCCGTACCTGCTACAGTTGAAGTCGTGTCCAAGAAAGGGAGCAACGGTTGGAAAATAACACTCCTGGAGTCCTTCACAATAACTGAAAGCATCTGGTGCGAGTGCTGTACAATGACTTTTGAACAATTCCTTGAAAAACAAAAACAAGAAGGCCTATGTTTTTCAACCCATTACTGTATTTAGCAATAACACTGCAACCTGTAATCATAAGCCCTCATAGCCGTTTAATCAGCTACAACCCAACATCATGGAATACTTAAAGCATCGCAATAGTAACTATGTATCATGGCTAGCCTAAACAAGCGGCTTGTGCAGGAGTTAGATGGTGGGGAGGGGCACAACCTGTGATTCCCCCGACTGGAGGGGGTTTTGATGACCCTTTCTACTTTTTTTTTTTGTTTTTCTGAACTTCAGTCCTTGGCGACCAACTCACGTCGGTATACTTGTGCTGTTCTGTAGTTAAGGGATGAATGTTTAGTGTGTCTTTTTAACCTTTCCTCTCATTCGGACCCGTAAATGCCCCGACTGAGTGATTTTCCTCAAAGTGATTTCGGAAGTGAGGCTGCCCTCCCTCTTAAAAACGCTACTGAGCCTAAAACTTTCCGGCGATGATAGTTTTAACAACGATTCTGAAGTTCAATTGTTAAGCGAAAATTACAGTGAAACGATATGTGATCGGAACAAGGTCCGATGTTTGTGAGTTTAATTCAAAATTCCCCAATAAAATGCCCCCAAAACCGAATTTTCCAATGTTAATATATGATTCGCATCATAAGAACATTCCAGTATTATACCAATAATTAACAAAGTTATATTTTTTTTAAGTCACATTGACAGCCGGCAGTCCAGTGACAGCTGGCTGTCGAGGTGACGCCACCTTACGACTGGCTTTGAATTGACTTCTGTGGTCCTGATGTTGGCCTACCAGTCAATAAATTTAGGCTACTCAGGTTGCAAATTTTGGGTACTTTCGGTAAACATGTGGAGAATATTTTAGTTAAAAGTCACATTATTCCGATCGTCATCCGATTCGACATCGCTGTAGTGTGATCGATGCTTATTTTCCGTACGGAATAGTAGCCCAACTCAGGTGTTAACTGTCACAGGCCAGTATTTCTGGGAAGATTGGCACAATTGTTTGCATAAATTCACATGGGATACTACTCTTTATGACCACAAGCTATCCAAATAATTGCATAGATTCACACTGGGATACTATTCTCAATGACCACAAACAATCAAAATAGAATTTTTCAATTTATTTAGTTGAAAACTTCGTCCATATAACGCTGGTCCAAAACCGTCTTTATATGACGGGATCTTGGCGGCCTTAGGCTTTCCTTTATTGGGTGGATCTAAATTTAACGTTACTAGGTTACTAAGCCTTGTGCTAGGTAGCTGAATTTGTTTCCCAGTCCTTGCACGTATATAGCTCAGACCAATTATTTCCATTATTTCCACAGTTATACTGTAAACAGTTGTAACCATTATAACATTTAAGTCGTAATAATCAGGCGCGGTACCAACGGTGGCGGGGTGGGGGGGGGGGGAGGCAAGGGGGGATTCCCCCGTTGCCTCCTCTACTCATCTCGCAAAGTACAGTTTTCTGAGTTTCCCAAGCAAGGTGATTCAAAAATAATTAACCAAACAGGTTTATCATTACTAAAGTTTTTAAAATAAGGCAGTTTATCTTAAAACTTCCTTTCATTGGAACTTCTAACTGCTCTATTTGCAGCGAAAGCTGGTGCATTGGATATTTCTCTGCAACCAACTGACCCACCAGCCTCAAATCAAAACCGCTCTTCTCTGTTTCATCACCACGCATTGGTTTTTGATTTAGTAAGTTGCGTTAGGTTAGTTGCGTAAGGCTGTTGCTGCCGTTAGAACAGTACCTGCCACAGCAATACAAGGGCACTAATTTTGACGCTGTGAGTACAATTTTACTACAAGGACTAGGGGGTCTCTACTAGAACAGATTCTACGTACATAACATTAGGACCATGAGCGTCTTTATTTATAAATTTAAAATATAAATATATATATATATATATGTATAGGTCGGAAAGAGGTAGTGAAAGGTGCTTAAAAGTTTGCGGAATACTCCACGACGTTTCGGGTATAAACCCTTCATCTGGTGGAAAAAACCAACAGTAACAATTGGACACGACAAACATCAAATCCTAAGCGATCAGTGTTAAAACAGAACCGGACGAAAGTGATTGTCAGAATATCACAAAAGATCAATTCTAACGTTAATACCGTGTGGAGCGAGAGTACCTAGCGTCATGATAAGTCGGATTTCAGCACTAAGGCGGTCACGATTGGAGCCTCGGCACATTACAGCACCGGTAACGGTTAAGTGTTGTATTGAACAAGGTGAAGGAGGATTGAAATGTGCAGCCGCCGGGTATCCATGGAGATTCTGTTTGATGGACCTTAGGTGCTCGGTGACTCGGTCCGCAAGGCGGCGCTTGGTCTCTCCCACATACAACGAGTTAAAACTCCCACAAGCTAAAACAAAGACTACATTAGAGGAAATGCAGGAGAATCTTTGTCTGACAATGAAGCTATTGCCGTTTGGGCCTGCAATGTTGACTAGGTCGTATTTGCCAACAAATGGGCATGTATTACAACAGTCCTCGGACGGTTAGGTCGGAAAGAGGTAGTGAAAGGTGCTTAAAAGTTTGCGGAATACTCCACGACGTTTCGGGTATAAACCCTTCATCTGGTGGAAAAAACCAACAGTAACAATTGGACACGACAAACATCAAATCCTAAGCGATCAGTGTTAAAACAGAACCGGACGAAAGTGATTGTCAGAATATCACAAAAGATCAATTCTAACGTTAAGACCGTGTGGAGCGAGAGTACCTAGCGTCATGATAAGTCGGTTTTCAGCACTAAGGCGGTCACGATTGGAGCCTCGGCACATTACAGCACCGGTAACGGTTAAGTGCTGTATTGAACAAGGTGAAGGAGGATTGAAATGTGCAGCCGCCGGGTATCCATGGCGATTCTGTTTGATGGACCTTAGGTGCTCGGTGACTCGGTCCGCAAGGCGGCGCTTGGTCTCTCCCACATACAACTAGTTAAAACTCCCACAAGCTAAAACAAAGACTACATTAGAGGAAATGCAGGAGAATCTTTGTCTGACAATGAAGCTATTGCCGTTTGGGCCTGCAATGTTGACTAGGTCGTATTTGCCAACAAATGGGCATGTATTACAACAGTCCTCGGACGGTTACAGGGAAAGGTACCAGGGGTATCGTTGAAAGAATTGAGTGGGTGGGAAGCCGGAACTAAATGGTTTGCTAAATTTTTCTCAACTCTAAAAGCTGTGATGGGGGGTTCAGGGAAAACTTCACGGGTTGAGGGATCTTGTCGGAGCGACTCTACATTTTCGTAGATAGCGAGTAAAACAGGACGGACCGAAGGGTGATATGAAATAACCACAGGAATAAGTAGATTTGAACTAGATTTGTTCTCTTTCTCCAAGGCTTCCTCTCTGCTGGTTCCTTGAATTCTGCGCAGGGCATTAGAGAGGATTTTGGCAGGGTACTGGCGTTTAACAAAAAAGGATAAAATTTCTTCAGAGGCAGTGGAGAAGTTAGAATCCTCCGAACATATTCGCCTGGCTCGCAGGAGCTGGGAATAAGGGATAGATTTAAATCCATCCCTTATTCCCCCCTACCAAAAAGGGGTGAATAAACCATGATTTTGGTATCGGGTGTTATGTCGCCCTCTAATTTTGGTAGTGAAAACTTTTTAATTGCCTTTCAATTTCGGCTTTGTAGTCGGTGCGAATCAGAATTGCTATACCTCTGCCTTAATCAAAAGGTTTCAGAATAATCGTCTGGTCTTTGGCTATTTGCCGTAGAGCGATTTGTTCTGCCTTTGATGTGTTACTTTTAGCATTATTAATTTGTATTGCAGCTAATTCTTCCTTAGTAGCTTCGAGATAGTCCGCCAAGTCTCGGCTGTATGCCACTCGTGGTGACCAGGTCGAGGGTAGGCGGAACTTAGAGAGAGAAATAAGCATTTTATTTTGCATTATGTATTGAATTCTCATTTTTCGGGTTAGATCTTTTAATGATCTGAGAATATCGAGACGGTTTGGTTTCTCGGGGGTTGTTATAAATTTTAATCCTTTACCCAACGCAATTATCTATATATTTGATAGTTGCCTATCAGAGAGGTTTTTTGACGTACTTGGAGGATTCTTTCGCCTTTTCATTAACCCTTTACCATTGTGCTCCGATCGGGGCATATTTGCGCGCCTCGGGATTGGGCGGAAAAGCGGACGCAGCCCGCCCCGCATCGGCTTCCGTAGGCCATTGACCCCGGGACCTTAAACTATTGTCTCTCTCGCTGTGGTGTCCGAATTTTCGGGTAGCTACTCGCAGTTTCGAGCTCCGCGTGAAACAGTAAAGATGTGTGACCGCCGAGTTCTCCGCATGGGTCCAAAAGGACCCAAACAACGGTAAAGGGTTAAAATAAGCCTGTGGAGTGTGTTTACTGCAAAGCTGATGCCACTGTCTCTGCGTGTGTGCACGTAAACCTTTAGCCGAGTGGTGCAGATATTTTAGCTTAACCCTTTACCGTTGTGCTCCGATCGGGGCATATTTGCGCGCCTCGGGATTGGGCGGAAAAGCGGACGTAGCCCGCCCCGCATCGGCTTCCGTAGGCCATTGACCCCGGGACCTTAAACTATTGTCTCTCTCGCTGTGGTGGCCGAATTTTCGGGTAGCTACTCGCAGTTTCGAGCTCCGCGTGAAACAGTAAAGATGTGTGACCGCCGAGTTCTCCGCATGGGTCCAAAAGGACCCAAACAACGGTAAAGGGTTAAAATAAGCCTGTGGAGTATGTTTACTGCAAAGCTGATGCCACTGTCTCTGCGTGTGTGCACGTAAACCTTTAGCCGAGTGGTGCGGATATTTTAGCTTAACCCTTAACCGTTGTGCTCCGATCGGGGCATATTTGCGCGCCTCGGGATTGGGCGGAAAAGCGGACGTAGCCCGCCCCGCATCGGCTTCCGTAGGCCATTGACCCCGTGACCTTAAACTATTGTCTCTCTCGCTCTTGTTTCCGAATTTTCGGGTAGCTACTCGCAGTTTCGAGCTCCGCGTGAAACAGTAAAGATGTGTGACCGCTGAGCTCTCCGCATGGGTCCAAAAGGACCCAAACAACGGTAAAGGGTAAAGATTATGGGCGTGTTTTTGACTACGTGTAGTCTTAGCTTTCCTTTGCAGGGCATGAGACCGTTTTCTGCTTTTTTTAGCTTTAACGGATTGGGTAAACTTACGTCTTTTATTTGACGGGGTATATGGGTTAGTATCCTTAGAAATAAGAGACACATGAGACAAAAGCATGTTTGTAGAGGAAGAGAGACCACTCTCTCTGAAATTCATGGTGGCCTTAAAAAGGGCCGTTGAAAAGACTTTAAAAGTCGGGTTCGAGGTCTGGTCTACCTTCGGTACGGGTGGTGGCGCCTTTCTGAATTTTTGTTGTGTCGGGTGGCGAGTTTAGCTTCCGTTCTCAACAGCGACTTGTGTAGAAAATGTTTAAGCAACCTCTCCGCCTCGACGCTTTGTAGCTCGTTCTCGAGATCAGCCAAGGCTCTTTCTTCTTTCTCCTCAAACTGTTCCTTTTGCCTTTAAGCTTGGCGGGAGAGCTCCTGTCTCCAAGCTTGGCCGAGCCGCTTGTCTGTCTTAAGGAGGAGGGAATTCCAGGAATCTCTCAATTCCTCAGAGCAGTTCAAGGACCCTGACAGCTTTGGTAGGTTTCTTTGAACCCGGAGGTGTTGTGGAACGTTGTCTGTTGATAACTGGGAGTCGAGCCGTTTGATCTCGTTGGTGAGGCTGATGACAGTTGCTTGCAGTTGTTGGAGAGCAGTTATGTGTTGTCTGACCTTCTTGAAAGTGTCGATTTGCAGACGGGTTTGGTCGGGTTCCTGCTTCTTCGGGCTTTTCTGGCCGGGTTGTATTACTGCTTCGTCTTCGAACAAATCTTTAGAGATTGGAGAACTTGGTATTTCAGGGATTAAATTATCCATTGTATAAGTTGAACTAGTTAATGAACAGTTTAAGGTCGAGAAATACAACAGATGAGTCCGAGATACAATGGGTAAATTTCAAAAAGGGGCAAAAGGAATTACCAAAGTCGATAAAAGTTCCTAAATCACGAAGGGATCCAGTGGCAACTCCTACTATATCATCAATATACCTTTTGTGAAGTATAGGTCGGAGCCCGGTATACTGAGAAAAAGGTTGTTCTTCAAAGTGGCCCATGGTCAAGCAAGCAACAGAAGGACCCATTTTGGTTCCCATAGCCACTCCTTTAACTTGACGGAAAAACCCCCATTAAACTGAAAACCATCATATTTGTGGTGTTTCTATTTATTCTTATATAAATATATATATATATGCTCTTGTGTATATATATATATATATATGCTCTTGTGTATATATATATATATATGCTCTATATATATATATGCTCTTGTTTTACCAGTTTTTACTATTTGTTTTATGTTTTTACTGATGTGGTGTTTTTCCATTTGGTTTATATATATATATATATATATATATATATATATATATATATATAATCTCCAATCTCCCAAATCTCAGAAGACTCCTTACTTCCTCCAAATTACCCACCCATGACCAAACTATTTATAAAGGCAATACGGGCTGCAACAAGAAGCGCTGCCAAATTTGGAAACATATCACTCTTGGAGAACATATCCACATCCTAAGTGTCAAATTTTCCATTCATCCCCCCACCCTTACTTTTGACTGTAATGTTGTTTACATTTTTCATTCTAACCTGTGCAATGATGGTCTTTACGTAGGCGAAACCAAGACCTCCTTTCGCCTCAGGTTTAATAACCATAAAAAGTCTATTCGAGACAATGTTCCAGGTTTCCCAGCGGCTGAGCACTTTAATCTTCCCCGCCACTCTATTGACAATCTTAAGGTTACACTCACTGCAAGCAATTTTTCTTGTACTGAACTTCGCAAAGTCGCCGAACTTAATTGGATTTTGAAACTTAATTCCCACATAACGGGGCTAAACAAAGATCTTGGTATTTTAAATTATTATACTTTCCATCAGACAGCGTAATTGTTTATTTTAATTATTGTACCATTATCTTATTCTATTTTCAAGTGGACAACTGTCCTCACTTTTCTTGTTGTTATCGTTGAGCCAAGCTTAATTGGAATATATAACTGGATTCACCCATAACGGGGCTAAACAAAGGCCTCGGTATTTTATACTCAGTACATTTTCTGCCAGACAGCGTAATTGTTTATTTTAACTGTTGTTACATTCCGGTTATCATCACCTTTCTTTTTCTGTGTCGAAATGGCATGTCCGATTGCTAGGAAAGGTCTAAGTCTAATTTAATAACTGTCCGGTACTCACTTTACTTTCTGTTCTCGTTTGAAAAGGTTCCAGGGTGAACCGAAAATTCGGAAATAAAATTTTGCAACAAGTTATGCCAGTTCTTCTTCTATTTGCATCTTGCTTTATGACTTATTTTCTCGGAGTACACGTGGAATTAATTTCTTTGAATATATATAGATATTTATAGGTCTAAAGAGTTGTAGTAGTACATTCGATCATGAATATATATATATAGTTATATATTTATATATATATATATATCTATATATATATATATATGTATATATATATATATATATATATATATATGTATATATATATATATATATAATTAAGTATTGGTGTGACATTGCGACTTTCTTATATAGAAACTAGAGGAAGATGATAAGTAGCCGAAACAGTCGCATTTTAAAATTTTTGTAGAATTTTTTACATCTAACATTGGCAACCTTTGCCTTATTATGAAAGACGTTACTACCGAAAGATGATGGAAAAACTGTGCTCCACCCAGTACTCGAACCCACGCAACCTCAGAACCCTTTAGCTGGGAACTTACGCCGATCGAGCTGTGTGAGCAGCTGTCGGAAGAATCGGTCGAATTAATTCAAGTACCGAGCGAGACAGTTTATCCATCATTGCGCCACAATTATGCCCGGCCAAGCGTGGAAATGTAAGGAAGTATTGGTGTGACATTGCGACTTTCTGACATAGAAACTGAAGGAAGATATATATATATATATATATATATATATATATTTCACTAATTCGGCACTTAGGGGGAAAGTTGTTGTTGAAAAGTCGACCTTAAGGGGAAAAAAATTTTGGGGCGAAATATAAGTTTCGCCGTAACGTTTCTATACACTTTTTCTATAGGAATACGTAAACGGACAAGGGCGCCCTCCTAGATTTACGAAGTAGATTCAATTACTTCAAAGTTGTCAAATTTACGGACACCTAGCTGTTAACACGAACGGATGGCTGGCCATTGAAAAAACGTTGTTTATATTTTTAGACGTTAGGGCGAACACTTTTTCTTATGTAAATCATTGTTATTTTTTCGCCCTAAGTACGCGCAGATATAACAATTTCCCCCTAAGGTGGGAATTAGCGTTATATATATATATATATATATACATACATATATATACATACATATATATACATACATATATATACATACATATAGACTAAACAATTTAACTCAATGGAATCATTGCATGGATTGTTAAGCAGAATATACCATTCCTGAGGCTTAATTTTGACTCAAAGATATGTCTTGAGAACCTTGGAGCTTCCGGGAGCTTTAACCAATTGGCCATCATCGAGACCTCGAGCCTGGAGCCCACCGAGGTCCCAAAGGTGAGCCCATGGATACCACCCGCAAAGATTGGCGCTTTGCTCCCGACTTTGAGTTTCAAGCGAAATTATTTTCCCCTCAACAGTTTCTTGCGCCCCCTTCAAAATTTCTGATGTCGCCGCTGCTAATAATTATAATCTTTCAATCAGTGTCCTTAAATTTTATTATACGAGTTGTATTTTGTTGGTTAGTGAAACTGGAAGAATATAGCCACTGCACATTCTACGCTTCTTTTTATACTCCAATGACTGATGTAGCCCATTGCTAAAAAACAAACGAGTGATGGCCGACTACGCAGACGTACGCGTAGCATATTGACTCATTGTTTCTTCTTCTTTTTTGACCCGAACTAGCTAAGCACCGAAGGGATACCCAAACCCTTCCAGGGGGACGATCATTTTCCCAGGGCGGCCAAATGTGTACAAATATGGGAACAATGGCGACCTTCACATTGCCTGGGGCAAAAAATTTTTCTGGGGACTTTGACTCATCCCCGCATCCCCACGCCCCACCACATTGGCAGGTCGCATTGTTGGTCAACGTTTGGTTATTCTTTTTAATTTAACATCCTATCAGTTGTCCTTGAATTAATTTGGGATGCTATATTACCCCCATGGGCGGCGATCCGTCTTTAAAAGTGGGGGTGGGGGATGCAGTCGGTGTCACTATCTAAAAAGAAAATTTCGGCCAGAATTACGCCCGAGATCACCGGAAATGGCCCTTTCCGGGTTATCTAACGTGGTATCACAGCAACTGTTACAAACGTATTTCATAAAAAAATTGAAAGGTCTATCGTAAAAAGTATAGAACAGAAAAGTTGTTTAATTGCCTTGCAAAGGGGAAAACTTTCTGAATCGAGTGAAAAGGAAATCATTGAGCAGTGGCGTGGCTAGGCTGTTTTCCGGGAAGGGGGGGGGAGGGGTAATCACCCAAATTTTACGATTTTTTTAAAGTGTGAACACGATTCTACGAGGATGTGACCTGCGGCTAACGCTCTCCCCTTTTCGGCAACGTTTTGAAAATATGGAGCCTGTAAAGACCTGTGTGTGTGTGTTTGTAAAGTGACAGCAACGTAACGTACGCCCCCCTTTGGAGGCAAAGCAAACCAACACCGACAAATGCAGACAATTAATATGTCAACCAGTCTAATACTCGCAAAGTCTGCAACACGTGTTAACAAATTCTTAGTAAAAGTCTATTAGTATTCTTAAAAACGGCGTAAATATTGAGTAATTGTTAATAGGCATCAGTCGTTTTCTAAATGAAAGTATTCTTAATTAAGACCTTAATGCGTAATTTATTATGGTCATCAGTCATTTTATGAATTAAATATTTCTAATCCTTTTTCTAAATGAGATTGAAAGAAAGGCGATAAAAAACTGAGTCGAAAAAATGGCAGCAATGATTTTAAAACTTAAAGTCAAATTAAGCCCCTTCTGGAGCTTAAACTGCGGTATGATAAAACTCACCTGGAGAAGCAGAAACACAAGTTTTAACAGAATTGAACTTTTCAGAAACGTTACAGCGCGTCTGAAAACTATTTTAAATTATTTTGCCATTTTTATGGCATTTAAATACTATATATACTCTCACTGAATGTTAGAGTCACTTTATCAGATCATGTATTTTAGTAAATGGACATTTACCTTCTGGTTCAAGCAGAGAAATAACCTTATGGATGATCACTTTCGCAGGTGATGGGGGATTGAGGACACACTGGTGCATACGCATAAAATGTTCATGTTTTAGTTCATTCATGGGAGGGTGTACAGAACCGTCAATCCACATTAATACGTTCCCTTCTATTTTTAGAGGAGGGAATTTATGCTTCATTAAGAGCGTGGATTTCTGTAACCTTTTAGTTTTTCGTTTTATTAAGAAGTTTTCATAATAGTATACCTACCTTTGTTTACATAATATTCGAATCTGAAGGTTTGTTTTCATGATGGGAGGAGTTGGGACAAAGTGTTCAGTGTCCCACCCTGTCCAATTTCATGGGAGGATATATTAGATTTTAATTAACAACACAAAACAATAAAAAAAATGTTCAATTATAATGTGAATCCATGACATCACTCCTGCCTGCTTCAAGTTCATTGAATGCAAAAAATCTGCCATATATGGTACAAGATGCAGTGACGTTAAGAACAACAAAGAAATACAGGGAGTGTAACTTGAGTTGTACAACAATAACATCACGAATTTTTGCGCAATATAACATTTTAAGCTGATTAACTAAAAAACTTCAACATTTTATATTTAAGCTCAGGAATATCCTATTAAGATGGCATTTTGACTGTTAGAATTAATTTTTCGTGGTCTTTAATAGAAATGTTTGAATATTTTGACTTGAGGTACATTTTATGCTTTATATGACACGATCTTGACGCAATGACTTCTTAATTTCATACCCAGATGTTTAGGGATAAAACGAAAATGGATGGTTTCACTTTGTTACCCATCCCATCAAGACTGAAATTTCTAGTGAATCAAATTTTCTCATATTGAGTGCATTGACCCAAAGATAATTTTTAGAGGGGATACCGAATTTTGTTCATAAAAGTAGGTCTACTTTTTTCAGAAAAGGCCATATCTAGTCTCAAATCAATTTAGCATCAAAGAAATCCGATGCAATTTCCACTACAGTCCTACTGTATGCGTTGTGTCAAGGTATCAGCAGTAAAAGATGTCACATTTTTCACATTAGCAGAACTGAATGCAAGCTCATGCGACGTCTTAGCTCCACAATAGCAACCGGTATCATGTTCCTCTTTATCTTTTTGAATCAAATGTTTTGCTCAACAATCCTGTTGTATCATGTGTTTACAAGTGATTCATTAGGGCACACATACATGTTTTGACCGTCTATCGGGGACACATTTTATTAACCATGAAAATGTGGATGTCCCCACTTTGGGTGTATTGACACTTGACTAGGGGAAAAACGCTCATGTCCCCGATTTACTGGTATTACACAGATACACATACACCCATGCACCAACCCATGGTTTGTCACCTAATATAAGGTCCATCACATGGAAATTGAGGAAAACTCCAAAATGCTTCAAACTTGCTGTGGTACATCCTTGAAACGTGAGAAATTCAATTTCATGGCTAATTTTGCATTTGGCAAGTGGGGATATCCCCACTTGGAGGTGTATCCACACTTGCCCGGAGAAAAAAGGGCTCATGTCCCCGTTTTACACCAAAAACATACGTGAATTATATGGTGATGTTTCAAGTACAACAGTGCATTTCAGACGGAAATGAAAATTCACTAAACCGCAATGAGTCTGTTCCTCTTTTGTGTAGCAAGATTAAAAAGTTAAGACTTTATTGTAGATGGTACAATTTGCCCACAGACATTTCAGTAAGATTCTGAAATTTTCTTCAGTGTAGAGTTTATACATGTTTGAACGTACAGTCCTTAGTTGTACTTGCATCTCAGATGCATGTTAATGGTGAATCCAGAAAAGAAATGAAGATAACATTTTCAGCAGCGTCCATGCAAATTCGGTCCTTTCACCAACAGCACATAAGTACATCAGTGGTTTGGAGTGGACAGCCGTCTTTGATTTATCAAGTGCATTTCTCAATATTTCTGCTGTCTATAAAGAAACCTGTGTCAACCTTTCGATGTTACCATGGCCTTCTCACTTTCATTGCTTTTGAAGCTCATGACCTCAAATTTTGTAGTCAGCCAGTTGACCTTAATATCTAGATGGAACACTTAGGTGGAAGCAATTGTTTTGCTGTTCACGAGAGTTTACTCAGTCATTAGAATTCAATTCCCACCAGTTAGGGAGGTTCTACCATTTGGGAGAATCCAATTTCCTCCATTTTGTCTATTTTTAGCACATTACGAAGTGTCATTTGTGTATATTGTCAGTAGTGAATGGGTTTTGGGACCCCCTTGCAAAAATGTCGTTAATGTAATGGAATGTAATGTATATGGAAGGTTTATTGCCATAGCTACAAAAGTCGTATCCTAATCGGTGGTTCACCATTCCGTTTTTGAGTTTTTGAATGGTTTTAATTTTTGCCTGTACTTTGTTTTTGTTAGCCTGACATGCCTATATAATGTGATGCATAAACTTTACCCAGTTCGGGAGAATTTTGGCTTTCCCCCAAATGAGAAAATCTCCCGAACTGTCCACAAGTGTTTGTCAGAACGATCATCCTTTAATTCATTATAAATTTCACATTTTATCATGACAACTTTCTGATCAGTTTGAGCAAGTTTTGGCCACATTGCTTACAGTTCTGTTAAAATGACTTCTTTTTTGGAATGAATGAGCTGTGGAACAAGTGCAACCAAACCCCAAAATGGGCTTAATCCAGCAGAAATGTCTTTGTCAATCCTCAAAGTTATAACCGGATAATTTCATGTTCTAAAGGCTGATTCAGATTTCAAGAAAATCAAATGGGCACTGAATAGTAAAACTAATCTTTGTACATTTGAATAGATGCTTACGACTTGGACAAAATTTATTCATCTTTGAACTGGATCTGATCTATCTTTTGAGGAGAAATTTTTCTATTCCGTTTTCCTTGAACAAACGTGTCTTACACAGAGAGCATGTGATCATTTTGTAGGAGAAAAATATCTTGTTTATATACAAAGTGTGGAAAATGTTGTTTAACTTTTGTGTCAGTAGAAATGCCACATTGGATGTTTACCATTACTCATTACACTCTTAAAAAAAGTAGGCAAATTTTGCCCAACTTTTTGACCAACACTGGGCATCTATTCAACAACCTAAACAGTTGGGCAAAACTTTAACCAACCAAATTTGGTAAAGTTTGAACCCAACTGTTGGGCAGGAGATTACCCAACTGTTTGGTAAATTAGCATTTAAAAACATACTCACTTGTTGGGCACTTCTTTTATTTAGCTGTTGGGCAAATGCATTAACCAAATGTTGGTTATATGTCATTCATCTTTTCCTTAACCGTTGGTGCTTTCTTTACATGTTAGATTGTAGGTTATGGCAGGGAGCTGCTGCTGCAGCTCCCTGTTTATGGCAACCCATCGGCCCCAGTTTAAAAACCCTGGCTTAATAACCTAATTGATTTGTCACTGAGTTCCGTATAAGTACGTATATGTACGGTGTGTAAATGATGTGATGAAGTCTTGTAGTTTCATCAATGCATTAATATGAACACAAGGGCAGCACGAGCGAGAATTAGCTGGTCCGTAGCTCTCATACACTGTTATCATTGTTATAAGACAGGTTTCTTGTTATGCCGAAATCTTTCGAATAATAGTATATAAATGCTCATTCGGACGTGAAAGAGAATATCCCAGATCATAACCTCTCATTGGATAGCAGTTTTGCGCCAAATACGAATCATGGAATCTCATACAAATGTGTTCTAGTTCGTAGTACTATTTAAAGAATTTTATGGAAATAGGGATCGATTTCATGGTCTAAAATAATGTACGAGTTTAGCTGTTTGGCCAATACAAAAGATGCCAAAGAGAATTTTCAGGTTATGGTACCATGTCTAATTATCAGAAGAATTGTGAAACAAATCGGGTCAAGTGCACTGTTGTTTGGTGAAAACACTGCAACCAATAATATACCCAACAAATTGGCAAAAAATTACCCAACAAGTGGGTAAAGGGAAAATATGCTCAACTGTAGAATAAAATATTTTCGTCATTTTGACCAGTCAGTTGGGTATTACAGTATACGCGTGCATGGAAGGGGAAATTTAACCATTTTGTGAGCAAAGATTGACCAACACTTAGGCAATTACTTTTACTCAACAAAAACTTTGCCCAGCGTTTAAACAGTGCACCAATTAGCCCCAAAGTTGGGCAAAGTTTTACCAATACATTTCATAAACTTCTTTAACCAACGGATATTTTACCCAACGTTTTAAGAGTGTAGATATGCTGTAGTCAAGAGTCTAGAACATTGGAATATTTCCCTAACCCCATCACCCCCTCACTGATGTCAATATTTGTTTACTTCCTCCACAGATGTAAAATGTTTTAACAAAAATTTTACTTCAAAAGGTTGCATACGTGACACATACATGTTTTCGAAAATTTCAATTTCACTGTAGCTTCTTTACCCCCATTCCGGGCACTTAAAACCTTAGGTTGCTGAAAATATTGATGTTGTAGTTGAATTACCAATAACCCACCTTGACTGAAATAGAACGTAGGCTAGCGTGCTCTAGAAAAGACATAAATTTACAAGTGAAGATTAAATTTCAACAAAGCATACTTGATTTTAGAGATCTCGGGGTTGTAAAAAGTTTCTCTTTCCTGGTATTCAGTTTTGTGTTCCATTATTTTCTTCTTTTTTAGAAAATTAATGAAGAGTCGTTAGGAGTAGAAAATAAGTAATTATATGGCAATATTTCATGCATTTAAAGGATGGGAATCATTTAACGTTCACCATTTTGAAAGGAAATGTTTTAAAACCTTCATGCCTTGTTTTGCACATGTAAAGGTACTTTCAGGCTTTGTGTTTTTACCTTTTTTCCATTTCAAAGAGGCTTTAATAAAATTGATCAAATAAAACTAAACTGTTCTTAATCCTTCTTCGATTATTTGTATAACAATTTAACAACTACTGGCGATGCTGTGGTTGTTCGTGAAAACAAGTAAGAAGGAGTAGAAATTTAGACAATAGACTCCCTGTGTTGCTTTGAACTTATATCATCGAAATTGTTCATTTCAGAACGATGAAAGAGCATTGAAATGTAATAACAGCAATAACGAGAAAAAATGTTTGTCTACAATGTGTAGTGCTTTGTAGATTTTACAGACATTTTGAATTTTATCATTACAGTTTATTGAAAAGCATAATTCATTTTGCTATTTCAGGTAACGAAATTTTCTCGGTAAAATTTACAAATGAACTGTAAACTCTATACGCTTTGTTTTTATTCATTTACAGTAAATAATAAAATCAGCACGCGTTTTTGCAAACATATAATACAAAGTTGCGCACTACCGTGATTCCTTACCAGGGCTAGGCAGCTAAGCTTTTCAGGTGCAAATTTTGTCCTTCTTTCGATAACAGAAATTTATCCCGAATCTAGTAATGTAATAGTTCGTTTATATTCAACGTTTTAAATATATTGCTATGATCCAGTTTGCACAATGGTATACTTTGCTAGTTGCGCAAGACATTTCTTTTTACGATTACCAGTGGTAATCTTTATACAGTTAGTAGAAATGCGGTTATATAGAAACGGCGTTTACTCGCTCTTTAGTCCTTTTAATGAAAATGTTGTTGTCTCCGATGTTTCTGGGGTAAATGCTCTTATTGAGAGCGGTCGTGCTCCCCCTTATACATCCCTTTCTTTAACCCCGACTGTGCATTATCGTGCGATAATCTACTGCCCATTGCCGTTTAACCTTTAATTTGCGTCCAAGTTATATTGAAGTGCAGTAAAGTTGACATGCATTAAGTTTAAGAAGAAGTAAAATTGTACTTACATCAGAACAAACCTCAGGATTCAAAACCGAGTGGCCCCTGCTTTTGAACATTTTGATTTTAGTGCCCTCCTTACACCGAAGAATAATCTTTTTAGCCCAGCATGCAACAGATATACGAAAGTCTGAAATGGAACAATGGAGAAACACTGTTTTGGCGTATTAATATTTAAATGTTTTCAAGCATTGATGTTCACATTAAAGAACATTCGTATTTGTTTCGCCCATCTCAAATGCTGTTTGGGAAGGAAGTTGAGCAGAGATTACTTTTCAGCCTTGACGAGGAAATGGGCAGGAGCATACATACAAGTCATGTATAGAGAGTTTTGATAAATGGGAGCCTTATCAATTGCTGATGATAACCTTCTTCTTGTACCACATCACTAACAGGTAGTTTTTATGTTGTGGCTTCAGAGCCAGTCTTAACGCCCTAGTTTTAGAACGGTGAAGATATCATGGCCCATATGAACCGATACCCCACAAAAAGTGTTAAATGAAAAATAGGACATTAAGTAAATAGCTTGTATGTACAGGGTAAAAGTTGAATATATTAAAGTAGTGCAATTATGGTGATTTATTGTCTTTGTAGAAACAAAAAAAATCATCCTTTCGTTACAAAAAATCCCTGATGTAAAGCGAACGTGATGGCACAGTTGATACGTGCAGAATGCCCATGCATCACTGTCTATAACTTCTTTGTAACTATTTTCAAGTGGAGTTTGGGAATGTAAGTAGTATATCATTAATTAATCTCTTGAAACCGGCGAATTCCATAATAACAAGAAAAAGGCTACTGAAGAACCCCCTCTTTAAAATTAACATCGAACATGTAAAAAAGATCCATCGACAGGCAACCCCTGTTTCCTCTACAGCTTGAAATGGGTCCGCTTTATTGTTCACCAAACACCTGAAAGGTTGCAGTACGATTTCTTCATACCAAATTAAAACGCCTTTAAAACAGCTAACAACGTTTGATACACTCAATCATCAACTCTTGCTGAATATTCTTGAGAGATGTTTCGGTAAATTTGATGTTACAAAGGATTGGTAATTATCACATTTGTCTGATAAACAATTGAACTTTTGGATAAATTTTTCACTTTCTAGATCATAAAACTAAATAAACCTGAAGGTGGTCTTAATGGTCCGGTGTACGTTAGTTGTTACTGCCGTTCTATGATTACTTGTGACCCGGATGGCTAATTCGTCTTTAGATATGCAGATACCTTTTGATGCATCTCCTTCCTCGTTCGTCTTTGGGAATATGGACTATCACCGATACACTCCAGTTTATGCTGAAAGCCGCTCGAGTCTAATGCCTTTTGAGTGAAAGGTCCCGCAGCCACACGTTTGTCAACCGCAATGGGGATATTCTAAAGTTTGTTGGGTGTTTGTTTGAAGTTGGGTGTGAATGGACGGAGAGTGTCATTGGGTTTCTTGTAGGGGATCACAGAATTGAAACCTAATATCGAAATTGCTATAGAAAATAACCTACATAACGATTATTTTCTCTATGTCACGCTGAACAAACGAGATGGTTCCAACGTTCCCAAACGACCTTAGACCTCCATCTCATTTAATATCTGTGTTGATTTGATAAATTTTGGTCTGTGATTATTAAATGTATCCATCATGTCTCCCTTGAGATATCATGTTTACCAGAGATATGCCACAAAACCGGTGAACAAACGAATAGTCAGGTTACTGCGACTGTATGTGTATATTTGTCTTCATCAGTTATTCAAATTGTGCAATAAATCGGAATCAATTCTTTAATTGATCAATACGTCCTCTTGATTTATTGAAATAGTTTCCAGTCAGCTTTCAATCTGCAAGTTAAACATGTTGTCATCATTCATAAATAATTGTTTTTTCATTTCCTTAACGGGCAGGAGCAGTTATCCAAAATTGAAGTAGTGTAGTAGACTGTCCAGATTCGTGATTGGCTATTGGGAGTCACGTGACAATTTTTTTCTCTTTAAATGTAAAATTTACTAGAAATAACTGCTTGGTTTACCTTGAACATGCAATAGTTAAATCAAAAATGTAATGAAAGATACTTTGAAGAGAAAAAGATGAAAATTGTGCTATTTACCTATTTCTTCAAAATAAGTTTGGGGGACTGCTCCTAACCTTTTAACACTTGTTCTTTTGCTAAATTTGCGAGCCTTATTTTCATTTCCCACTTATTTTGATTACCACCACACCCTCCTCCTTATGAAAGTATTTTTAAATTGCAACCTCTCAAGTCAACCCTCTCTTCCTATTAAAATCTGCGTTTAAAAATCATTAATTCACAACAAGTGTTCTCACTGAACTCCGGTGAATCCATTTGTGAAGCCAGATCAGCGACCGAATGGGTTGTATCCGGGTGTGGTTCTTCTGTAACTACAAAACGAAGATGAATACAACAACTTGAAACGTAATCACTTATGCGATGTAGCTTCAAACGTATTGCGACTGCAAGGTGGCAAGTGTAGCTGCGCCGGAATCAAGGCTAGTCGCTAAATCAATATCCCTTCCATTATTACTTGTAAACTAGTTAGTCAACTCTAAAAGTATGCAAAGTTTTTTTTTTTAATTTAGAAGAAGTGGCGATTTGACCCTGGCGTTCAGGCAGAACCCTCTACATGAGAAATTTTGCAGTCATCAGGGTAAACTCCACTGCGCATCGTTTCTGCTTACGCTAAAAAAGTTTACCACCCAATCGAATACCATGGTGTCAGAACCTTCTTGTTCCTCTGACAAGAAAATGCAGTTATTCTAACAGGTTTTGAAGAAATTTGTTTGCCGGGTGTATTCGTTAAAAGTGTTTGGCTGAAAGAAATTGTTAAGCCATGCAACCCGATTTAATTCCATCCTTCAGTGAATAATCTAGTCCAACAGAAGTAAACATGATTAATTTTAATACTTCTCTCTTTCTCTCCCTTTCATTTCTTCTGTTTTCAAAAACGAATTGTTGATCTAACTTGACAAATGCTACTTCCAAAAGGCGATTTTTCTTAGTAACTGATTTTTTCAATACAATTATTTCTAAATGTATTGTTTTGAAGAAGCTAGTGCCTGGGAACACCAAATTAGCTTATTACATGAGAATTCGTCTTCAGTCCAATCAAAGCAACATGTGCAGCAAAGCATCTTTACCAGGAAAGCACCTTTGAAGACCAAAATAAACATCGGTTAAAAAAGACGTTCGTTTCTCTATAGGATTGTAGAAATAATACATAAAGACGTATAAGGACCTGCAACTTAATTCATAGTTGTAATAATTGAATGTAAGAAGATGTTTCAAAAAAGCCAAGATGATCGAACCCTTACTTGCCTTGAATTGAATGCAGTAGGCCAATTGCTTTCAAGGGTAACGAATTTTGTACCATGACCAAATTGAGATTTGCGCCTTAACCTTCAAGTCTTTCCTTAACCATTTATATCTAACGTGAAAAGGGTCTTCTTTTTACAGTGCCAATTTATATATTTAGTATGGAATTCACATCAATCCTTTACTGAGTTATCGTTCGACCTGTAATGTTTCTAGGTTGTACAGTATATCCCAAACAATAGTTGTTATGGATCACGTATAATAAACCCAAATATAACATCAAGAATGCGATAAACCCATCTTCTTCATACGAGTCCTTACAAGTCGTGAACAAGTTCTCAGACGACCTTAGACCTCCATCTCATACAGTATCTGAAACTTAAGCCCGTGATTATTAAATTTATCTACCAAGTCTTACCTGAGATATCATGTCCAACAGAGATATGCCACAAAACCCGTAAACATACAATTAATTAACTTACTGCGACTGCATGTGTACATTTCTCTTCATTAGAAAGCACAAAATCACAACAGGTGTACTCACTGAACTCCGGTGAATCCATTAGTGAAGCCAGATCAGCGACCGAATGGGTTGTATCCGGGGGTGGTTCTTCTGTAACTACAAAACGAAGATTAATACAACAACTTCAAACGTAATCACTTTTACGATGGAGCCTGAAACGTTTTGCGACTTTAAGTTGACAAGGGGCAGCTGCGTATGAATCAAGGCTAGTCGCTGAATCAATACCGCTCCCATTATTACTTGTAAACTAGTTATTCAACTTTGGAAGGATGCAAAGTTTGCCAATGTAGAAGGCGTGGCGATACGACCCTGGTTTTCAGGCAGTGAACTGTTTATGACAAATTTTTCAGCATCGTTTCTGCTTAAGCTACAAAATTTACCACCCAATTGAATGCCGAAGTGTCGGAACCTTTTTGTTCCTCGGACAAGACAGTGCAATTATTGCTACAATTTTTGTAGAAAATCGTTTGCAGGGTGTATTCGGTAAAAGTGTTTGGTTGAAATGAAATTGTTGAACCGTACAGCTCATTTAAAAAGCCATCCTTCAGTTAGTAATCTAGTTCAACATAATTCAGGATATTTTCATTATGATCTCTCTCTCTCTCTCTCTTCTATTTCTTATTCTTTTAAAAACGAATTGGTGATCTAAGCTTGACAAACGCCACATCCAAAAAGCGCCTTTTCATAGAAACCGAATATTTCAATACAATTATGTCTGAATGTATTTTTTTGAAGAGACCAGTGTGTGGTAAAAACAAATCAGCTTATTCCATGAAAATTTGTCCTTAATGCAATCCAATAAAAGCAGCAGGTGGTTCAAAGCATCGTTACCATGGAAGTACCTTTGAAGGGCAAAATAAACATCGGCTAAAAAGAGGCATTCGTTTCACGAAAAAATGTAAAAAAAAAAAACACTTTTGAGCAACTAAACCTTAATTCATAGTTGAAATAATTGCATGTAATAAGATGTTTCAAATAGGCCAAGATAATTTAATCCTTGATTGCGATTAATTGAATGAAGTTAGAAAAATTGCTCTCAAGGGTAACGAATTTTGTACCATCACGTTTTAAGTTTTGAAAGGAACCCAGAGGTTCTTTGCTCGATGATATTTTGAGCCCATTTAGAACCCATCAGATACCATGCGCGGCAAAATTCAAAATAGATTTCCAAAATCCACGTCTTTTCACCATTTTAATGAAATACGTTTGTTTCCTTTGGGATTCATAATATCCAGAGAACCCACTTTTGAAAGTTATTCGTGACTTCTTGACACATGTGCAACAAGTACTTAGTTCATCCCAACTACTTGTCCCATGTGTGACAAGGAGTCTTTCTTTGTCTGACAGAATGTCATTTTTGATATATTTCCCGAAACCTTGTCGCATGTGTCACAAGGAGTTGGTCCTTTTCCCACAGAATAGAGTATGGCGATGTAGTACCGGGCTATAATTTTGTCAAAATAGGCAAGAAGTTGTGCAAAAGGAGCTGCCCACATTAAAGAAGAAAATTCAATTTGAAAACGGAACTTGTTTGTTGTTTTAAAACTGGATAAATATCTCGATCAGTTAATCTTGGTGATAACTCTCGCCATTTTTACTGATCCATTACGATCAGGTGACCGAGCAATAACAGCCAATAATATTTCAATAATGGATAACGAGATCATCTTGAGCTCAATCACTTTTAGTCATGGTTGTGCTTTTCACTGTGGTTATATAAAAAAGGAATTTTATCCATTTCCCTTTGTAATATATCAAAATAGTTGATTCAGTAAGGTAAGAAAGCATCAGGACATCTACTGTCTCTCGATTCACTCTGGCAGCGCGCTGGTGCGTTACTTTCATTGATCTACGATCGTTGGTTATTTTTTAATGTGCACGGTCGGTCACTGCCTACTTTGCTTAAAAAAATAGTCTGTCCTAACGTTTGTGGTTAGCAGTGGCGTAGCCACGGGGTGATTTGGGCCAATGAGCCAACCTTGAAGGAGAAATAATGCAAAAACACCCAAATTTGCCGTTTTTTGTCCCTTCCCTTGGACTTTTCCTCCACTTCGTGCTCCGACCCACTCCCCATGACACAATGCAGGCCACGATACTTTTGGTTAGAAAAAGAACAGCTTTGTATTAAAGTCTTTACTTACTGACCAATCGGCATATGTATGAGACCATTAGGTATTTTGTAATGCCAACACACGGATCTCCGAAGGTAGAGCTTGACACAGTGATATCACAAGTACGGCGACCTTCACAAGCATTGCGGACAGATTCCTTCACAGATATGATGCAGTCCCTTGTCACCTGTTACACCAACAAACCATCCAAAAACTGTTCTTCAACTGAAAAAGGCTGCGAATGTTTTGCTTTTAATAGTCCCAACCCCAGACCGACTGCATGGTCAAGTGGTCACACCATTCGACTTGTAGCAGGGAGGTCTGGAGTTCAAGACCTGGACTGTTCATTCCAAATACTTTAATAATGGAACATAACGACCCTGGTGGGTGGCTCTCAGCATAAGGAATTGAGTAGGGAAAACAAGCCAGCGAGTTACAAATGGAAGCCCTGTCCGGTCCGAATTAAACCAATAAGGAAGAAGCTGGGCCATAAATCTTCATCTAACTCACTTATCCCCCCAGTATACAAATTAACGTATATTGCATCAGAACCCGTCCAGATCCCCGCATAGGATACAATAATTGACTTGAGATTTCAGCTCAGAAGGATTACTTTAAAATACAAATATAGTTGAGATATATTTACGGTGGTTGGTTCTGAACATGCTCGATACATCAAAGGAAGGGTAGGGGTATTTACCAACTTTATGAAAATACACCTATATTGTTGTAGGACTTTAAAAAAGTAAATACTTGACGGAAGTGGCCATGTTTCCAGCCTCCAACACTTGCACATACGTACATGTTTTGGGTACAAAAAGGGGACACACGGTTAAACAATGAAAGTTTGCATATCAACAGTTGGTTGTATCTAAACTTAACTAGGGCAAAAATGCCGATGTCTCAAATTTCTTCGTACTAAACCCCTTCGTACTTACCCCTTTTAAAGCTTTTATTATTGTGAGGCGAATACCAGATTTAACAGAATTTGTTAAGACAAACAGACGTGAAACTTGTTTTTACTTGAGCCAAAGTAATCCCACTCACAAAGAAAGATTTTAAATAACTCGTTCAAGCTGATACTACAAACGCTTGTTGTTAAACTAGTAGAATGATGCTGATATGTATGACACTGTATTAGCTCGTAACGGTGACCTACCGTTGAAGATAAGCTACTGTTGACTATGGGCCATATCATGGGCACAATGCATTTTAAATTTATTCATTATGTTAAGGTTCTAAAAGATAGAACTTAAAATGACTGGATATTAGAAATTAGCCAATGGGATTCCCACTCACTGAAAAAGGATCCTCACTCAAGTTGAAAGAAGAGTCCACAGTCAAATTAAGTTTGATATGCTAAAAGGAACACACTCTAAGCATTCTGTTGGAAGTTTCATTCATTTACCATGTTTGTTCCTTGAGATATTGGCAGTTTAAGTTGACACATTTTCTACAAAAAGTGAACTTTAAGCAAGGTAATAAGATGTTATCCAAAAGTTTCTGCAGGATCTATAACGTATAAGTAGAGCAAACATATGTGAGGGCTGAAATACGATATGGTGTCTTTTTGAACCACTCTGAAGCATGTTGTAGCAGATCACTCCCTTGCTGGCCCAGACTCTTTCGGACTACTTTCAAGTGATTTACTCCAATAAGCAGATTTAACTCAGCCTACTAATGGAACGCGCTGAAGTTACGTGCACAACCAGAAGCGACGAAACGTTTTTCCTTTTTCTAAACACTTTTACTTGTGACATCATTTCACGAAAATTTAACTTAATCATGTATTAAGCAAAAGGCAATTGGAAGCCCAGGAAAAGTGAGAGGAACTCCGGAGTCATGTGAAACACATTGGTACACAGCAACTGACATTGAGCACTCTGCCACTCAACAACTTTACATTTTGAAATGTGAGGAAATTGTCCACTTTTCAACCCTCATCATAAAGGTGGGAAACGTTTTCAACAGGATCGAAATCGAAGTTTTTACAAACATTCCATTTCTATCAAATATCACAAAAAAGAAAAAGGGAAACGATAAATAGATAGAACCATCTTCAACGTTTATAGAAAAACAGAGAACCACAAACCCCTCTGCATCACACTGGGTGAACATGACTGTGAGAGATTCACACAAAAGCCATTTTGAAATTTTCCGCTATCCAACGGTAACAAAGAATAAACCTTTAAACTAACATATGTAAGGTGGTATTTTTTCGTCTTATTCACTTTGAATTGAGCTTGTTCTTTACCTTAGAATATTGTTTACCATGCTTCTTACCAAATTTGCAGAATATTTGATGTTTGTGGTTTAAAACTTCAAATTCTCTTTACCCGTGTTATATCTACACCTGAGTGTATGCAATCATAAGATCCTTCTATTCGTCCGTAATATGCAGCGACAATATTGATTGTGTAATGACCACAAACAAGGCGGGCCCTGAGATTATCACAAATCACCGAACCATGAAATATGCTGTCCGAATAACCTCTAAATTCATAGTATTGATGCACCTCTGAAAATAGGGAACAAGATTTAATTCACCTTTCAATATTTTCGTACTTTCATTTTCATAGGTTGCGAATCACTCTTATTTCATTTAAACTCAAAACAATCTAAAATGAGCTTACCTAAAAGGTGAAACAACATCCCTGCAGACGAGTCCGAGCAACAAGTGAAGCCTTTACTGGGGACCTTTATTCTTAAACTGGCTTAATTTTTGTGTTAAGAAGCATCCAAAACCTCATATTCAATACTATTAACTGGATCGAGCCGTGCTTTAGTTAGGAATCATCCGCGGCACAGGATAGCTAAGAGTTCGGAATCGTCTACAGACTGACAGAAATGACGTTAAAGAGACATACCATAAGGGCCAGAAACCCATTGTTTAATAAGACATTTCCTAACTAGCTAACGATTGATGTAACCCCTAACCTAATGGCTATGTTAACATAGAATGCAACCCACATAATACAAAAGTAACAGCCAATCAAGAGAATCCTTCTTTGAAAGTGCGCATCATCCAGACGCTTAGCCAGGATTTTGTCATGAGCGGGTATTGAATGAATGAAATGGGGAAGGTATCGAAATGGAGAGGGGTCCTTTTTCCAGTTGAGTAGATAGGCTTGTTTAAGTAGTTAAAAATCGCGACGAAGGAAATGTGCTGTATGAAATGATTAGACAAGACTGGCAAGTAAAGAATTAGACCAGCCTGATTGTAACATGGGGCAATCTAGCTCCATGCCTGTATACATCAAATCGATACATCTTTTGATACGTCATTTCACTACGACATGGATGGGATTTGCCAGTTCTACACGTTTTTAACTACACAACTACTTACGATAAATTAATAGTTCAAAGTAACATTTTATCATACCTCTGCTTTGACCAAAGACGTATTGGAGACCAGTCAATAAAACAAGAATGGAAAAGGCCGACATCTTGATTTAATGTTGCCAACGAGAAATTAAAAGAATAAAACTAAAAGGCTTCAAGGCGTCTGATGGACTCCTTTGCAACTGATGTCGGATTTTAGATTTGATAAGATATTTGCCACTATATACCCTAGGCTTTTTCGAAGATAATGCAAAGCCTGATTACGTGTAACTAAGCCAGCATAAAGTTAGTAAGCTGTAGAATAAAAACATCTCCGGAAGTTTTCCTTTTTTCGTATTGATTTTGTCATTTGTCACAGCAAATTGAGAGGATGCGGGCAAGATTATTTCAAACGGTTATAACAAACAACGTTTTGTGACAGCAATTTTAATTGCTTTACATAGTGTAAATATACGATAATGGAGAGAACGCTTCACTTCAGATAATAAGTAAATACTACGTGACTGCCTGTAAATCTGCTTTTTGGTGTTCTTTCTTCGTTATTCCCTTTTTAAGCTAAAATCAAACTAACGAAAACTCAGGTATTCAAACTGTAAGCAAATATAATTTGTGAATGACAACTACTTTATACTAATTTCGAATTCATACTACTGATTTGATCAAAATGCTTTAGAAATGTTTCCAGTGCCATTGATGTTTACAGAGCATATCAATACCTAATTGTGTAACAAGTTGTAGGATTTTTCCCTTCTTAAATACTTTGTATGCTATATCGCAACAGGCTGACAACTGTTTCATCAGTTTACATTTGCTACGGAAATATTCAATTCTCTTTCCAGAGGTTTTATAGTAAGTCGTAGTCTTGAATTGGCTTTCACCCTCAGATTTTTGAAACTTTTCAGTAAATCGTAAGAAGTGGCATAACCCAGTATGCCCAACTCATATCTCCTACTAAAAAGAGTGCACTGATCTTAAATCTAGAACCACATCCCATTTTCAATCACCAAAATGAAATTCTGCGTATTGCTTCTGCCAAAAAACTATCAAAAACGATTGGTGAGATGATTAATGACTACGACTTTTAAAGAGGGGAAACGAGGAGGTGTACAAGTGAGTGAATTTCCCAATTTTGGCGAGAGAAAAACATAGCTACATTTTATCTGGTATTTCCTGTTCATTGTTTTTATCAAAGCAAACATTTTACAGAAAGCGAAGCAAAACCACACAAGCCTTGGAAATGCAATCACCGACTGCCTGAGGAAAACCTTCAAAACCTGAACAAGTTGAATTCATATGCAACATAATTATGTCCCTATGAAGGTTTGACGCCTGTTGTGCCGACCAATTCAATAGGTGGATGAAAAGAGTCCGCTTTAACGTCCAAACAGCGTAATGAAAAGTTTTGCTGTTGACCAGCCCTCGCACAGTGTGAGTTTATATACCTGACAAACAGCTGCTCAAAGAACAAATGGTTATCCAGAGACATGGAGAAGGTACTCTACAAGCCTGAATAATAAAAATGCATGTGTTATCTGCTTACAGGGATCCCATAGCCTTCTGAAGAGAGGAATAACTTTTTGTAATTGCGTTTAACGCCTAAAATCCATATTTGATATTTGTATGATTGCGTAATTTAATGGGCCATGATTCACTGAACATGTTCAAGAAATATCTAAGTACATATTCCCACAGAACCCTTCAATATACTCAAAGACTGAATTGAAGGTAATTTAGGCCTATGGAAACTTGGCGAAAATATTTTACTTGACCTTTCATGGAATTACTCCCGTGAAAAAAAAGAGGTTTCGCGGCTGAAATGCACCATTTACACTAAGCTAAGAATCCCCCCTAACTCATTTTCTGGGTCCATTTCATATGCTGTCAAGACTGAGCTGCATGCAATTATTTTTTTATATTTCCGACGGCCTCTCAAGTCTCAATGTCCAAAAATGTTTCAACATTAAAGATTAATTTTGTATAATCGGGGAGATTCAACTAACAACTCCCTGGCTTTTTCAGGGTCTGAGCGCTACGGGTGACTGGCCAGTAAGTTAAATGCGGAAGAATAAGTGTTTTGCAAATAGACCTTAGTATGCTTTTGGTGAGGGTATGTTTCAGTTTTGAAAGGACACCGACTCCTTTAGCGACAAGAGTAAACGTGATATGGTTGTGCCAAGTAAGTTTAGAGTCAACGAGGACACCAAGGAATTTAACACAATCCATCCTTTGAAGCGGTTTACCATTAATATCAATACCTCATGCAAGTCATTCACATCGTTAATTGCATTTAAACTGATAAAATTTGTTTTACTAAAGTTTAACGAAAGCTTGTTTGCAGTAAACCAATCCGAAAAAGTATTTGAGTTATTCTGAACGGTTTGTTGAATATGTGCATAATCACTTAAAATATTTGCCATCGGCGAATGAAATGACTGACGCATAAGAAGTGATTTTACTGACACCATTCATATTGATAATAAAAAAGAGGAGAAAACCCCGAGGACGGCTACACTGACCAATAAACATTCTTACTGATAATAAAAAAGAGGGATCCGAGAATAGAACCTTGAGGAACACCACACTGAACATTAAACACGTCAGAGTTAATTAACACCTTGAAGAGATATAAATAGTTGTCGTTTTGAAAGATACACCAACAAGAGAAGTGCCTCGGATCCCGTGGTGGAACAATTTATGACAAAGGATGGAACAGTCAATAGTGTCAAAGGCCCTAGACAAATAAAGAAATACACCCACTGCAATAAGGTTTTGTTAAGGGTCTCTGTTCAATTATCAGAAGCATCAATAAGGGCAATTTCAGTAGATAGACCAGGTCTAAAACCATATTGACCGTTGAGGAGAATGTCAGGCTTACCTAGAAATTTTGAGAGTCTTCAGTATACAATACTTTCAAGAATATAAGAAAAAAAAAAGCAGAACAGATGTAGGTCTATAATTTTCAAAACTGTTTGGATCAAATTTCTTCAAAAATTGGGACTATCTTGGCGATTTTGAAATGTATGAGGGACAACCCCAGTCGACAAAGACAGGTAAGAAGTTTGCAAATTTTGCAGATAGCTTGCCTTCTTATAAGGCCCACCGAGGCCGAGGTTAAGGGACATGGAAAAAATCATCGAGTTTTTGAAAGAAGACATATGAGGGGGACCCAAGCAGGTTGCGAGGAATTGCCCCTCCCCCCAACAAGTTACAGTAAGAGACCACAGGTTGTAAAGCTGGTTTCCCGAATACGGTAACACTGATTTTGAGGTCTATTTTTGACTTTTCTTCTTTAAAGGCCCACCGCGGCTTATGCGTCGGGACAGAAAACAAATCATGGTTTAGATAGAGGACACATGCGCGAAGACCCCTTAGTAGGTAGCGGGAAATATTCTCCAGCCAACTAGTTACAGTGAGGGCCAAAAGGCGGGAAAGCGGGTCTCCCCCGTATACCTTAACACTAATTTTGAGGACCATTTTCGACTTACCTTCTTAGAGGCATATTTTCATCATCCCAAACAGTTCCAATTCTCTCAACCTACTAGCTTCTAGCCCCTCCCACATTTATCTAAAACTCATCTTTATCCAGACACAATCCGAGTTTATTGCTTCATGGCTTGTCCCAGTGGCCATACAAGTCCATAATGTGTAATCAAGACATTCCCAGTGCCTTTGCTGTGTAATTTAGCTATGATGCATTGTTTGAAGGTGATGCCAATGAAAGAGCTGTACCAATTGAGAGTTTTGATATATGTATACTGAAACTATAGTTTAGGGTGACGAACGACTGCCCTTAAAAGACCTACTGCGTCCTGGAGGAAGGGGCCATACCAAACGTCCCTTCTGCTTGTGTTAGAGAGTTGAAATCATCACCCTCGGCTTAAACATTTCATGACCCTGTGATAAGGTTTCTGTGGTAATGACAAAAGTAATTACACTAAGGGTCCAACAGCTGAAAGGCGGGTTTTTTGCCCGAATACCGTTACACTAATTTTGGGGTTTCGATTTGCCTCCTTTAATGGCCTCCCATGGCCAAGGTAAAGAGGTCATTGAAAAGTTCGTCATTTTTTGAAAAACTTGGCCTAGGCTAGACCAATATTAGGTTATTCTAAGTTATACTATAGACTTATATTGGTTCAGAGTTAGCGGTGATGCTTTTCTCCGTTTCTTGAACACCCGATGAGCGAAATTACTTCAGTTGAAAACACTTACATAATATTTAGTTAGATGAGATTTAACGACAAGCCAACACGAGTGTGTAATATAGTACCATCCAACTCGGTAAAAAGTTCAAATTTTAAATTTATTTTCGAGTATAGTTCAAACCTATTTTCCTTTTGGTTGCCTCTTACAACAGACGGGAGATACTATGGGCATATTCTACAACCCCCAATCCACAGGGGCGAAAACACGTATGACACAATGTTTTAACTAAGATTTTTTTTACGGCCACGGACGACTCCCACCACTCAATGCACGAAGCTAGCTCCATTCTTATACTGCCTAACGTCAGGCCCATTCATTATATCTTATTGTGCGTGCTACATGGAGAGAAAAACTTCAATCTAGCCTAATTTGCGTTAACACAGACAGTTACCCTGACAGGTCAGTGCAGTGTTTCATGCATGTGGTCTTACATCCTGTTTATTTTGCTGACTCCCTGATTATG
The DNA here is from genome assembly GCA_037179385.1 of Holothuria scabra. Lineage (NCBI taxonomy): Eukaryota > Metazoa > Echinodermata > Holothuroidea > Aspidochirotida > Holothuriidae > Holothuria > Holothuria scabra. The sequence goes on from CM074197.1 coordinate 28,274,646, forward strand.
CGCACTAATAATTTTTCAACTGTCCGACTGTTAAAATCTCGAATGTCATAGCTACCTCATTTTCACTCTCTACGATTCGTTCATTCTTTTCGCTTTCCATGTTTGACTTTTCGAGTAGTAATTTTTTTCTTCCTATTGTATTTTACATCTCACTACGAAATTTTTGTCTCCCATTTATACCATCAAATATCGGGGTGTTCTATCCGGTGGGACGTTTCACCACGGGGTAACTTAGTCGGCCGGCCGCTTAACTTGCCCCACGGGGTTACTCTGCTACACTGGAAATAGCAGTTACCATAATTGAAGAAGCTATCTTTGTCGAATGCAACAAAAATTAATGCTCACTTCTCAAAATAAGTTCGCAAACTGATCAGGAAATTATAAAAAATACTTGACCCGGAAAATTTAATTTCGCCCGAATGGCTATCTCGTCACCATTGATTGGCGCGGAGCAAAAAATGCTAAGTTATCAGAACATTACCACATAAAATTTATATACTAATTGCTCTTACTTCTTTTCGGGAAAACGGAATTAAAAATATGCTAATGATTCTCTATTGTTACTCTAAGCTAAATTCAAAATTTGCTGAACTGGTGTAAGTTTCTGTGACTGCTTCAACTCCCGAGAGTTGAAGATTTTATCCTTAATATCTCTTGTTGATAAACGGCAAACTACTGCTCACCGCACCTGATCACCCTCCGCTCACTGTCACCGTCTCCTACGTCTGTGGCGGCCGGGAAGGAGTCTAAGGGATGAGTCCCTCCCGTTTGAGAATTCTTCAAAAGTTTGGTGTCCTTGGAGGCAATCTGTGCCACCATGTACCGTAGTTACCATTTCGCAAAATTATGAATTTGGCAAAATTTGCCTATTTTTTTTTTTTTTTTAAATTTTACAAATGGCAACGCTGAGGGGGCCTTGCAGTAGATATCCTTCCCATTTGAAAAGTTTTAAGAAGTTGAGCGTCTTTACATGCAATCTAGATGCACACCTTACAAGTAAATTGTGTTAAAAAAAAATGTTAAAAAATGGGGCTACGAACTAGGGGCTAAAAAAAAAAAGAGAAAAAAAAGGAGAATATGGCATTAGTGGGGTTTCATTCAAAAACTATCGTCAGATCAATTTACTGTAAGTTGTGAAAAACTGCGTCGACAAGAATAATCACTGTGCTAATTGGACTGGAATCGGTGGGTAAAAAAGAAACTCTCCATACATGTAATCGAATTGTCCACCCAGTTGAGAACGACGTCAGTCATGATAATAATTGAAATTATGTTAATCTATGGCCTACAAAATTATTGAAACAAGATTTAATTCTCTTAAATTTTCTCATACAACTTATCGGCAACATTATCTGACAACAACAACCATTATATACCTTAGAAATGTAATGGAAGGTTGTCTATCTTAAACCAATCACTAAACATGCAACATAACAGCCGCTTTCACTGCAGACAGTAACAAATTGAAGAAATTTGGTCACTCATTTCAAGTAGACACATGGTCTTGTTCATTTAACAGTCAAACAAACAAATATCTTACAGTCTTACGTAAACCATTTGCAGATTAAGTGACTTTAAAAAATATATTCAAAAATGTGAAACTGAACGACCATGTCGACTGCTCTTATGCTTACAGACCTAACCCTGTCACCCCAAACAGCTTCTATCCTCCTAACCTACTTCATGAAGCCCCTCCCACAACTCTCTAAAATTCATTCTCACCCAAACGCGATCTCAGTATAGGTGTACCAGACCCCAAAGGTGTTATCAAAACACTGTCAGTACAGTACATGTTGTGATATTTGAGCTTAGGTTCTCTGCTTTTTTTTTAACTTGCTGTCAATCAAAGATCTGTGCGAATCGAAAAAGGTTGTGGACTACTACAAAAATTGTAAGTCGGGTTAACAACAGTGTGTTACTGTTTACACAACCCAAAGTGTGTTTAAATCCCCTTCCCTTTTTCCTTTCAGGTACTGCAAACTGCAGTTCGACGTGTAAAGAAGAACATAGATCTAGAGCGCGGATACAACGTAGTGTGAGGTTCACGTTATGCTGAATCTTTGTGTAACATAGGATATACTAGGATAAAATGAAAATAATTTGGATTTTATCATAAGCAATAGTTATTATTGGGAGAATAATTTGGATTTTATCATAAGCAATAGTTATTATTGGGAGAATACTTTATATTCGTCTCCGAATGTTACTTTTACTCTAGTTTTACTTTGATTCATAAAGTGTGTAACCTAGTTTTATTCTTATCTTGTGTTGTCTATATTCTGAATTAACAGGTTTGGCCAAACGCGGAGTGCGGTATTATTTCACAGGTGGTTCGTCTGGGCAACCAGCAATTGTCACCTGTCGCCATCGACACACTGTATAGTTGCACCAAGAAACACCTTATTCTACATCACGGTATTAACAGAATGACCAGTTTTGCTGTCCGATATTGCCAAAAGTAACCAGCTGATCCCGTTGTATTGAATTTAAAATAAGCCCGTGGAGTGTGTTTACTGCAAAGCTGATGCCACTGTCTCTGCGTGTGTGCACGTAAACCTTTAGCCGAGTGGTGCAGGTGTTTTAGCTAAACCCTTTACCGTTGTGCTCCGATCGGGGCATATTTGCGCGCCTCGGGAGTGGGCGGAAAAGCGGACGTAGCCCGCCCCGCATCGGCTTCCGTAGGCCATTGACCCCGTGACCTTAAACTATTGTCTCTCTCGTTGTTGTGGCCGAATTTTCGGGTAGCTACTCGCAGTTTCGAGCTCCGCGTGAAACAGTAAAGATGTGTAACAGCCGAGCTCTCCGCATGGGTCCAAAAGGACCCAAACAACGGTAAAGGGTTAAACAATTTGCATACTACTTAAATTGGTGGCATGTCAAATCTGAAAAGGCGTAGTATCATGTTATAAGGCCTGTGATACTTTCCGGAGAAAAGTGTGGCAATGAGCGGTGTAATTATAGGGCATCGCAACCAGACTGACACATAGGGGACCACTTTGTCATTCCATGATTATAGCACTTGAAACATCCGGTCAAAGTGAGGTAACCCGTATCAAGTTGGCCCATATGTCGAAACAATAGAAAGTGAGGCACCGGGAAGTGAAACTGCTGAAATTGCTATACTTGTAACCACCCCGTTTCAAACATCCAATGTTCATTAGTCTTAATTTACCACATTTTGCCACGTGTTTCGTGGTCCGGATTATTTCCTTTTCCACAACTTGCCGCATAAAGAAACCTGCGACAAATAAGGAACAGCATGACACTGAAAAAGTAGGTAAAATTTAAAGTTTGCGCTGTTGTTGAAAGAATTTACACTATTGGCAGAGAGAGGTAGCTTTCGAGCGAGTTTTTCTACAGCGGGGGGGGGGGGGGGGGGGGGTCCAGACCGAAAAATGGGTTGAAGGGATTGTTTGAATACATAAGCAAGAGTTACAGGCAAAACGGTTCTCCAACTTCTGAATTTGTTTGTGGTTGTTATTAATATGCAAAATTTATTCTCAATCCCAATTTAAAACGCTTCAATTTTCTTCTGTTACTCTGAGTAACAAAATAGCCCCACGTTAAACAATTGACTTTCCCAGACTTAACCGTTTCGGTGCACCTAAGGCTGCCACAAAATTAAAGGGTAGTACGCCTGATGGCGGTTTACTTATACCATTGTTTCGCTTATTTTTTATTTTTTACATCATTTTCGTTGGGGATTGCGGCTGACACTTTATAGCATATTCGTGTTTGTGTGTTGTTTAGACTTGATACCATGGAACATATTCAAGAGGCTTTGATTCACGCTGGGGGTCTTTTTTAACGTACATACTGGGGGACAGTCTCATACCCACTTGGCCGCATAGTACGGTCCCTTTTTCTTGATGTTTTTTTTTCCATGTGTGAAAACAAATTTATGCAGACAGGGGAAAGTACAGACTACTTCACTCAATGACTAGCATAGGGTAAATCAGACTTTCCAAGTCACACACATCAGGCATGTGACACAGGCATTTCAGCTCCTTCACACGCTCACACGCAGAGCAGTAGGCCCTACTGATCACAAACATTGATGTGCTTGCTCAAGAAGAACACGTGATTAGCGATGTTTTTATCATCCAATTAACTAATGGAAGCACTCGGCACAGCTCATTCCCGTCGCCTCGCACCCCGCATCCCCGGGTTGCCAATAGAGACGGTGGGTCATCTGACGTTATCATAGTCAATGAACCCTGCACATTTTTGGGGGAAGGCCCAAAATCATCGTACGAATTTTATGCAAAAGATATCAGGCCTTTTTAGGAAGCCAGGGTTTGATTTTAAAAAGATTGGTTCTTATGACCAAGCTAAACAGGTTTTTGTTGTGTGGCTCATATTGCTATAATATGACAGCAACTTCATCAGTGGCCAACCGTTGTGCGCGGTTGTGGGTTTAATTCGAGGCTTTATGGATCAAAAGTAAAAGTATTAGGGATATGTAAAGTGATTTATAACAACTCTTAGATTCATAAATTTAAATTCAAGACCCAGAACTTTTTATAAACCTTCAGATGACTTTTATTTAATGTTTAGGCAGTGTTCCAATGATAGTCCTTTTATGAACAGGGGTGGATGAAAGGGGGTTCGTTTAAATTGTTTTTGATTAACGGTAACAAACTTCAGTGTGCAAATTATAAGCACACGACAGCTAAGAGGCATATTAAATTTTTGCCAATTATTTTGAGTGTTTCACCGGGGTTTAATTAGAGCTCGCCATTTGAGGGGTGGCACTTTGAGGTATCTCTAGTGTTATGAGAATGTAGCTGTTACGACTGGCACCGAATTTACACTCTGCTTATCTTGTCTATTTTCTTACGATACAGGGCGCGAATAGTTTCAACCTTAAAGCAAGAGAGAAATTCGAAGAAATTGGGGGGTTCCAAAGGGGTGAACGCCCTCCCCCTCCGAGCTCCCTTCCCCCGGTGGGGATTTGCGCACTGTCTCAATGCATCACCGTTTTTCATACATTGAGTTTTTATCAATAACTGAGAAATTGCAGACATAAAATCCCTATTTCATGACTGGGTACATGTAACTTAGAACACTCAGGAAGTGCCATTTCCGGCGATCTGGGGGGAGGCTGGAAAAACCAAAAAATTTTCTTTTACGCTCTGCGCCACCTGATGTCGACACTCCCCTAAGATAGTCACACACATAAATTTTCCCCAAAGCTGGAAAAAGATCTTTTTCCCGGATGTTACTGTGAGAGAAAAATCAGTTTCTGCGGTGACTGTTGTCAAATATACTTGTGCGCGTATAACAAACCTATCAATAACGTGGACCTGCGTCACGAATGTACACGGCCGTAAAAATATTGTATTGCGTGTACTATAGGTCTAGCTATTATGTCGTTACAATGATTTTTTTTTTTGGTTTGTTTGTTTGATGTACTGGTCGGCCTCTCGTGTCTGTTCTTCACATAGGTACTATATGGAAGGTGCATCGTAAAGTGATATTACCAAGTATTATTTCCCCTTTCTTCTCCTTTTTTTAGGGATGATATTTTTTTTTCAGCGGGGTGGCAATTGCCATTTTTAGCAATCTGGAGAGCATTTTTCGAAAATAAAACCTTCATAGAATACCTAGTGACTTATGGTGGCTCCGTTTAGATGGACCGTTTTTTTAAATGCCCCCACCCCCCGCCCCACTTAAAATTTCTAAAAAAAGGCCCTGTCACGCCGCCTGCAGGTAAAGCAATATCTCAGTTTGATACGACGTTTAAAGGAAATAGTGCCAGCATAGGTAACAATATGCACTGATAGTGATGTTGCCCTGCAATTTGAGACCGTCCTAGAAGCTTCTCTTGAAGCTTCTCTTGAAAGTTCTGTACTTTACAATACGGGACATGACTTTTTTCTGGGCAAATGGCTTTTGACCCCATCGGGGGAAAACGCTGCCATGGGTGGCGCCACTTTCAATTTTCTCCCTTGATGCTTGGCGATCCTACCGTGCAGATTCAAAGAAAACGAACGTTTAAAACACATGGAAATTTTCGTTTATCTTAGGAAAGAAAAATTCTGGCATATATAGAAACTGTGTTGTTAGGAGAACTAAACAGCCGGATCACGTTTGGTAGTTCACCAAACAAATTTGGAAATGATCGAGCAATTTTGTCACGTTCTGTGTCCAACGCTTAAATTATAGACTCGACACAGTCGCAAGATTTGTGCAGTGTTTTCTTCAGAAAGTTGAGTAGGTGACTCGTGAATGCAAATGTGTTCATTAAAACGTTGTTTCTGTGATTTCGGTGTGTGGTGGTAAACAATTACCTTGTATTTGGATATATCCACATTTATAAAACAACGCGATGAATGTAAAGAGGTACACACTAAGTGCTCATAAATATTCATGCTGAAAATTCTCAACCGATCCGGTAAAATCTCATTTTCATTAAATAATTCCATGGCTTTAACAGTGGACATTTATCCCCTCACCTTGGTTTCCGAATAGAGTAGTATGGTGACGTATTTCTGCGATTAATATTAAGATACTGGGCATCCACCTTCAGAAGATTCTTAAGTATTGATTTGTGTTTTCCACGTTAAAAAATTTATAGAATCGAAATCAGTTGCGAAATTAGTTACCAAATGAATCTCGAACCATGAAAATCGGTTCAGATTTAGTGAAGTAATGCACAAAAATGAAATTAAAAAAATCGGAAAAAATGAAATTTCTAGATGAACCTGTCAAAATATTGATATTTGGGACAGCAAAACAACATCAATTAGGTACTACATAGTCCAAAATCAAAGACAAACGACGGTGTTAATTATTACAAATAAGCATTACGTTTGGGCATTTTCATTAGTGACTTGACGTACACCCCTGGTCATTGTTTGGGCTGTGAACAACTGAGGGCAATCTCAAGGTCACTTGGTTTTGCCTTTTTTATGGTAAAAAAAAAATATCGACCAAGTCATGACGCTATCGGCCAAGTTATGACGCCCAGATTCAAGGGTACAAATTTTCTCATGTCTCCCGGGAAAACGGGGAAAAATCACCCGAGCTGAATACAACGGGGATGTAGGTCTTCCTTTCTCGATTTCGACACTGCTTTGTGGCAAATTGGGCATATTTTTTGTTTACGTTGTTTACCACTTCAAGTAGTTTCTTACAAACCTAGTTACATTGACCGGAATGCAAGATTATGTTAAAATAAAGGTGCAAAACAGTTGTAACTGTTTGTTCAAAATTCTGAAATGAAAACCTCACCTAATATACACCATATCAGTTTTATTAAACTCCAGTCAGAGAAAATACAAACAGACGCACCAGAAACATTATAGCGCAAATTAAATTCTTCATTTTAATTTTAAGTCAGTAAATATGAATCTGTGTACCCATTAACCCATATAGACATGACATTCTAAGGAAAGTTAGAAATTTATTATAAACCACTGTAAAAAGATATCAATATATTAAGACAGTGAAAGCGATTAGTCGTTACCTTAAGATTAATAAAATTGTCAATAAACCCAAGTCACACTCGAATGTTTAAGTTTTTTGAAAATATTAAAGCCAGGCGCAACACAGCTAAGGACACACCTTAAAATTCCGAACCGATTCGGGAAAACTTTCAAAATTTAAAATTGTTGCAGCCTAACGTGATAGTTTTATGGAGGAGAATTTTGCAGGTTACGTTAGAGATTTTTAAAGATTTTGAAAGTTAATTCTCTTTAAATCTCCAATTCAACTAAATCACTCTCGCTGTAGCCACCATCACCGCTACCATAGCCACCATGATCATCAAATATTCTTCCATCTTCTTTTCATCAATTAGTATTTACGGAAAACTTTTCGATTTGGTTGCCCTTCCTTCATAGTTTCCGAAAATATAGCAGTGGGATATTTTCTGGTATAATGCAGTCAATTAAGAAGGGCTCCATAAGATTCTTCTTCAGCTGTAAAGCAACAAGAAAGTGAATAAGTCAGAAAGTGTTCCACATCTCAAGATGATCTGGTTGTACATGGATATTATGAAGGTTTCATTATATGAACATGTCGCACTATATTATATATATAATTTATATATATATATATATATATATATATATATAAATATATATATATATATATATAAATATTTATATATATATATACATATATATATATATATATATATATATATATATATATATATATATATATATATATATATATATATATATATATATATATATATATATATTGAAAAGGTTGCAATAAGTTCTTACAACATAGCTTTACAGAACTATTTCGTAAGGACCAATAATGTAGGTCCCCACTCCTCAGAAGCCCGAAGTAGATTCTACTTCGTGACACGATGGCCGAGTGGTTAAGGCGGTCGCCATGTACGCGACAGACCCGGGTTCAAGTCCTGGTCGTGACTTAATTTTCTCTCTGAATTTATTTCTTATTTTCCCTTGTTCATTAGGGCTAATGCCAATGCTTGGGACTAATTTCAATTTCAAAATCGAACTTTAACACTCCTTTCGACCTATTCATTCAACGTTCGATTTACCATACTTCGACCTACTATATATATATATATATATATATATTTATATATATATATAAATATATAAATATATATATATATATATATATATAAATATATATAATATAAATATATATATATATATATATATATATATATATATATATATATATATATATATATATATATATATATATATATATATATATATATATATATATATATATATATATAAACATGACGGAGAAACTGTAAAACAACGGTGCTACAGAATTGAAAGGCTGGATCTCCGAGGAGATACAAATAGCGGAAGGCTAGAATTTAGATAAATTACACAGCCAAAAGGTTTAATGTAGAGCTTTCAAAGAATGCTGCCTCTTTATACTTGGTCAGGGAGTGACAAGGAGTGAGAAATTTTAGAAGCTTTTAAATGTGTTGACAATGGTCTCCCCTCTATTGTGACAGGATAATCCTTCTTAAGGCAATTGAGCAGGTTGATTGACCGGGAGGGTCTGATCGGATTACTCGGGTGTAACCCATCAACACTAGGAAAATCCTGTTCAAAGTAATTAGAGAAAATGTTAGGCCGGAATGGCCTGATCGGATTATTTTGGTTAGTATCATCAGCAAGATGGTAAATCGCTCCTGATGTTCAAGTTGAAAGGCGATGTGGTTTTGAGATTGAGTTCCCAGAAATTTTCTTTAGCTTTTCTAGCTTTGTCGGTCCATGTATCGTTTTGGTCGATAGCAATGACCCGCAAGTTTTTGATTAAATGATGAGGCAAAGTGAAATGGTTTGCAACAGGTTGTTCAACCTTTTTGGTTTTAATTGCTGACCTGTGCTGTGGCATTCTCATTCGAAGAGTATTTTTATATTCTCCGATATACTGCACACCACATAAATTGCAGTATATGAGATAAATGACATTTTTGGAAAGACAATTAATTTCTTGTCTAATTCGGAAGGTGCGTGCATTTTGATTGCTCTGGAAGCCTTTTGTGGAATTAACCAGGGCGCACTTCTTGCAGTCGGAAGGGCAAGGTGAACAACCAAAATTTTCGTTGTTTTCCTCGACTGAGGCTTTGTCCTGGAATTTTGCCCGAACCAAAATGTCCCGTAAATTTGAGGGCCGCTTGAAGGCAACAACGGGGGGTTGGGGAAAGACAGACCTTAGGCAATCGGTGCTCTGAAGTGTGGGCATATGTTTTTTGATGAGTTTGGCTAGTGGTGGTAGACCGGGATGGTACTCAGTTACCAACGGCACTCTGTCGGAATTGCGCTGACGAGGTTTGCACGTCAGAGTTTGAGAACGAGGGGTTGCTTTTGCCTTTTTGATAGCATTTTCAATTGAACCCCGAAAATACTGCCGGTTACGGAGGTAACCAGATAGTTCCTTTGCCCGAGTGTCAAAATCTGTTTCAGAGGAACAAATGCGTTTTATGCGGAGTGCTTGACTGTACGGAATGTTTTTGGTGCAGTGCGGAGGATGGCAACTGCTGGGTAGAAGGTAGTTGTGCTTGTCCGTTAGTTTTTTGAGCAAATCTGTTTTGAGTGAACCATTTTCTATGGTTACAGTGGTGTCCAGGAAGTGGACACTGGACCTGGAATGGTCGGCCGTAAATTTGATGGTAGGATGGAACGAATTGATGTTTTCGATAAAAAATTTTAGACAGTCTTCACCGTGGGGCCAGATCATGAAGATGTCGTCTATGAAGTGTAACCAAATTTGTGGTTTCAAATTTTGTCGAGACAGAAATTTGTGCTCGAAGTTGCCCATAAACAAGTTGGCAAATGAGGGAGCCATTTTGGTTCCCATGGCTGTACCATGAATTTGGAGGCAGCGGTGATCACCAAAAATGAGATTGTTGTTGGTCAAAATCAGATGCATGAGTTCGCCTAAGTGTTTTTTGGTGGGAGTTTTGCCCCGAATCGGATTGAAGGCGTTGGTGCAAGCGAAGATGCCTTTCTCATTTGGTATGTTTGCGTACAAGGACACGAGGACACGTGGACACGTGTTCACATCGAACACGGAACCAACACGTGCCTAAAAACGGACACGTTCAAAAGCAGCGAACATATACGTATTGAACGTTATTGACATCATTCTACTTCAGGCTTCTGAGGAGTGAGGACCTACATTATTGGCCCTTACGAAACAGTTCTGTAAAGCTATGTTGTAAGAACTTATTGCAACCTTTTCAATATATATATATATATATATATATATATATATATATATATATATATATATATATATATTTCACTAATTCGGCACTTAGGGGGAAAGATGTTGTTGAAAAGTGGATCTTAAGGGGAAAAGTTTTTTGGGGCGAAATATAAGTTTCGCCGTAACGTTTCTACACACATTTTCTATAGGATTACGTTAACGGACAAGAGCGCCCTCCTAGATTTACAAAGTAGATACAATTACTTCAAAGTTGTCAAATTTACGGACACCTAGCTGTTAACACGAACGGATGGCTGGCCATTGAAATAACGTTGTTTATATTTTTAGACGTTAGGGCGAAGACTTTTCCTTATGTATTCTATTGTTATTTTTTCGCCCTATGTACGCGCAGATATAACAATTTCCCCCTAAGGTGGGAATTAGCGTTATATATATATATATATATATATATATATATATATATATATATATATATATATATTATATTATATTATATAATATAATATAATATAATATAATATAATATAATATAATATAATATAATATAATATAATATAATATAATATAATATAATATAATATAATACAATATTATATAATATAATATAATATAATATAATATAATATAATATAATATAATATAATATAATATAATATAATATAATATAATATAATATAATATAAGTAAGTCCACGTATGCTCCATGTCATATAAAAGAATAAGTAGAAAACACCACAAATATGACAATATTAGAGCACATACAACATGAGAGAAACGTATATTTCAAAGACACCTGTCTTCGTCATCAGCGTCAATGCGGAGTGAAGAAAAATTTAGAAACAACAAAAAACAACAACAAAAAAAAGAAATACAAATCCTATCGAGAATGTTAAACAGTACCGGCTTCCCTGTAAACCACAGAAGGGAAGTCGCTAAAAACACCAAGGTCTTTGTTAGCGGCCTTAACAAGTACTATTGGTCATAAGCAGTAGGTAATTGCTGCATTGAAATCGAGGACTAGATGTCATTCTCCACTAGAGTTGTTCTTTTAACAGGATTAAGTAAGGCAGATCTTGGTTATTTGCTTGCATTGTTGAATTGGTCCTCTACAAGCTGGGGTCAAACCCTCTAGCTATTAATAATTCTTTTATTCAATAAAACGGTTGCGTAATAATCCAGGGGTGGACCAAATACGTTTCAGCTTTGGAGCGATGCTGCAGTGTAAGCTCTTCACCTGATGTCATCACTCAAGAGGGCAAAGGAGGTGCTATCACTACCTTCATCACTAAGGAATACAATGAAAAGTCGAGGATCAAAAGGACATTTAGTTTTATACCCGTAACAATTTTGACCCAAGCATCATTTTTTATTTTGTCTCTCAAGACCTTTTGAATGGACTCCAAGAACACATTACTGATACGGTAATAGAGCTTCTCCCCTCTTAACCTTAAAGTGTTTTTTCTACACCCTTCCAAAAATTCACAATGAAATTCGCTGCTGCATTCTTTTGTCCCAGCAGAGGTCTCAATGACTTTCATTTAGTTTATCAGATGCTGAAATTTGGCTCATTCCCTCAAAGTGCCTGGTAGACCTTTTACTGTACTGTCCATGACGTCATGGACAGTACCTTAGGCTCGCTTCTCATTTTCGAGGGACAGTTCTTTCGTTCAATGTTTCTTGATTCTCAGTGAGTTGTTTGCTCTTCAATTGAGTTCATCATGTAGAAGGGAACGAGACTTCATGGTCACTTTTGGTTATGATATGGTCCAAAATGAGCGAGTTTTATATATGCAGTTATGTATTTTATTGTTTTGTAAAATAATGCTTGAGTAAGTCAAATTTGTATACAGTATGCTTGCTCATCACACAGCGGCCGCATTCCGTATTGTACCTGTAGTATATCGCGCACAGTGTCGCTAAACGCGAACAAGCTAAAGAGCATTGTAGTATTGTGACACAGTGACAGTGCACACACAATGTACTGTCGTATCTCGAAAGTGCTTGTAGTTCGGAAAACAACCTTGACATCCATGTTCGCATCTAGGCCTAGGTTTAATCATTAATCTTAGCATTTGACGTTAAATTTCTTCAGTGTTATATTTTTCTCTTGGAAGCAGTTACGTAAGGCTTGACTTAGGCTTGTCAAATGCATGGTGTATCTTGAGGAGTAATAAGAACTTGTCCTCTATGCAGAAAACCATAGCAGGCAGTCTTCTCGCTTTAATAACACGTACGGTAGCGACAATCTACTCAAAGGAAGTTAGAGCAGTCTGTTCTCTCAATGTGTATTGGAAGTCTGAGTTACACTTAGCTTTTGTTGGGTCCAGCATTGGCAGTCGGTGACAATACATTATCACCCATGTACGTATGGTTTTGTATGAGAATTTGGACTTTGTCAGTGTCTAAAATCGACAGATTTTGCAAGAAAGTTGTTACATTTGGGAAATAATATAGTACGTTTAGCTCAAAATTACCAAACGAATCGAAAGATATGATATTGATTCCCATTCACGTCCAAATAGCCCGGCTTCAGATTGAGGCAAGTGCCACCTGGAATGGTTATTAATGCCACTATGTTTTTTCAATTCCCTGACATGTCTATAAACAGAAAAATTCAGGTATATGGGTATCTTCGGTTGGATTAGGGAAATATAGCAAGGTATCTGCCAAGAGTCAGGGTGCTGAAAAATCAAAATTTTAAGGGGTAGGGGAAAGTAAAATGGCTATTATTTTTCATCTAGAAACTCGAGAGTTGCAAACTACCCCTCAAAATACGTGCATAGAAATTTTCTTTAAGTTGATATACAGATTTTGAGAATCACGTGACTTTTCAGGTCAATAGATACCAAAAAGGTACTAAATTTGACCTTTGACCCAAATCTTGACTATGCTATTTTGAAATGTAATTGTGTACAGTAAATCGATTCATTTGTCCTAGTTTGAACTGAAATGATTATATTACATGTTTTCAGACAATTTTAGGCTACTAATGTTCCAGGGTTTGTACTAAGGAAGCACCAGCGTCGAACGAAATGTTAACTAGTAAAAAATCTGACGGAAAAACACAGTTTTCCACGCGGAAATGACAATCTGTTCATGGTTAATGAGCGTTACAAGCTGTTCACAATCTCGAAATCATTTTTATATCTATTTAAGCATTTCTTGTCATAGCAAATTTATTAATTGCATATCTACATGTCCATATCGATACCCCTGTCCCTTCTTAATACCTTAAAAGGTGCAAAACAATATAATGAAATATCAGTACTAATAGCTTCAAATTCGGCAGGAGATTGATATAAGTGCTATCTGGAGTGGTCATTATAGGCTATGGTCCACAGGCATCTCACAGGCAACCCTACAACTCTCCGTCGCAATATGTTTTGGAAACGTTACGGTCCGCTGAACAAGAAATCAAGTGGTATTAATAAATATTTTGGGTCTCGCCCGTTCAAAATGGCTGCCAAAAACAAAATGGTGGCAAACATTTTGAATATTTGTATTAAATAATAATAAAGAAAATATTCTTAAAAAATATTTTTGAGAGATCGAATTTTAAAATTTAGTCATATTTTATGACAAGTATTCCAGAATTAATTTTTGGGACTGTTTTGGTGAGATTCAGGTTAACCAAGATGGCGGAAAAACAACAAAATGGCCAAATGAAATATTTCCAAAAAATTGTGAAAAAAATGCAAATTTCAACATTACTCAATCACTATGATGTAAAATAATGTTTTCAAATAAAGGCGGAACTTGGCAATCCTAGATACAAAAGTATTTGTCATTCAATATGTCGGAAATGCACTGAAGAAGTAAAAACAATACGGTAAAAAATTCCCCACAAAAATAAGAAAATAATTAAAAAAATGCCAATAAATGTCAGAAAATAATCACTAAAAATGAATTTCGACTAAGGGTTTGTAATATCTTTATAGATAACTGTACATGATTCTCAAAACATGATTTCTGGTATTTTATGCAGGACCCCATACTAACCAAGATAGCGGAAACAATAATATGGCCGCCAATAAAACGATCATAATGTATAAAAAATAAAAAGAAAAATATTCATTAAAAATACTTTTGACACAGTTGCCCTTAATTTCTGGCCAGATTTTATGACAAATAATCCTAATTTACTTTTTATAATACTTCTTTTGGAATTCAGATCAACCAAGATGGCGGATATAGCAAAATGGCCGCCATTAATTATTGTTGATATATCAAGGTGATACGAAAATAATCATTAAAAGTACTTTTGGTTTTTCCGTTGGTACGAGGCAGTGTTTAGGACTTAGGTTACGTCAATGAAGTTGTCAAGTCTTTATGTTAGTTTGTACGGTGATTTTCAGGTCATATGCTTGGAACACCTTTACAAGGTTCAGGTACGGATCCGGGTATTCCAAAAAAGGGAATGAACCTAGAGAAAGCGAGTAATGGAGACGTTAGTGGTGATTCTCTGCCTAAAGACTAAGCGGAGCGGAACGTACAAAAACTTTTGAAAAGTCACGACCCTTCAGACAGCTGCTGGAAATGGCCTTTCCCACCAACTGGAAAGTAGAATCTAAGCAATCATTATTTGGGCTTTCGTTTGGGGTAAAACTTTAACTTCAATATAAAATGAGTAAATAGTTAAAAGGTAAGAAATTTTTCTAATTTACTTCTCAAATGTACTTCTGCCATTGATTATTGTTTATATAAGATTATGATGAGTACAACATTTAAAATTCAAGCAACTTCATTGATGGCCGAAAATCCCTTCTCAAGTGATCAGCTCAGACTCAGAGGTTTAAATGCCCGAAGTTTACCTGAGCGGGAAATTGCATGAAAATAATTGGCACTCACAAAACCGACCTAACTGTCGCGTGTTTACCGATCAAGGTAGAAACCTATATACATAATTGATTTTATGCACCCCTAAGAAACAAGAGGGCAAATTGATTTCTAGACAACTAACAACCAGTCCATATCAACGGTTTCTGCACACTTGATCCCTATAAACCGCAGTCTACACGTCAAATAAAAACATGCCGTTGCGCAACGAAATAGAAATCAAAATTAGCGTTAAAGCCCAATTCTTCGTTGTCAGCATCAACAACTATACAATGGCTTCAATTCTCACGTTTTGTTTCATAATTAACTCTTAGAACATAATTGAAAAATCCACATGGCCGGAAACGGCACTTTCCACGTGTTTTAAGCTGGTTGTACCAAGCCTTGAAATACGAATTTTCTGTCTGCCACTTCTCATATAATGGGAATACAAAATCAATCTATGAAAAATGGTAATAAATGTACTTTTAAGCGACCCCAAAGCCGGGCATTTCCGATTTGTGGCCTGGGGGATGAGACTAAAAGAAACCGGTACCTCCCCTTTCCTTTGGAAAAATTGTACACTTCAGGAGAACTTAGATTGCAAATGCGGCAATATTTGATTGGATTTCAGCTTTTTAGGAAAACCAAAAGCAGTTATGTCCCGCTCTGATAAACTTTCTTTGCCTTAGATTTCTTAGATGCAAAATGGTGCTTTGTTTGGCAAATTTTTGAACTGATTTTAGGATTTTCCTTTGGGGTGGGGGCATAAAACTTTTCAAAATACTCACTCTTAGTCTTTGTAGAGATTATGCAAGTGACATACATACTGCCAAAGAAACGGTTTTAAGTGGTGGCTAGATGCAAAACGGTGCAATATATGCGTTTAGTCAACGGTCCATTACGTAGTCAAAATTAAAATACTACTTGTTCTCTCAAAATATTTAAACCGCAAAACAGAAATATGGATCATGTGGGAAACACATGGAATCCGGACCTTGAGGACATTTTACAAGTCCACCCGGATGCCTGAGTCAACTAGTAGAAGGAGGACTTGTCGAAAAAATCGTTCTACATTGCCACTTGTCATGGGCAGTAGTGAGGCACCAAGCCTACTTGTTAAGGATAGAAGGTAAGAATTATTCCAAGGAAGTACCTTACCTTTACGGCGAATTACGGCATATGCTGTGCTTGCTAAAGCATAGGAATGGTCGTGTAGGTATGGTCTCCAGTGTATGATTGCCTTGTTTTCAGTAAATTAACCAGCCATCCGAAAGGCAGAAATAATCTTATACTAACAAAGTCACATTGAATTTGTCGTCGAGATGTTCGTTTCATCTTCGAAGCATAATGCAATAAACGACAGTGCAGAATTTATACGGTATCTTATTTCGTGAAAGTAGGAATTTTGAAGTTATTACTTGATCCATACGTGCGCGCAAAACGTGTTTGACACACATACATGCATGTTTTCTTGCTTGTTGCACATTTTGTTTATTTACTCTTTTGCACGAAATACTTCAAAGTTTATTTCCGTTGAAACATTTTATTTTTTTCAATTTCTTTATCAGGACGCAAAAAAATCTGGGGGGGGGGGGTGTGAAGACAATCTGGGGGGCTAGGCCTCCGGACCCCCCTTGCCCCCCCCCTTGGCTTCGCAACGGGAAAATTATAAGATATGTTTTGTGTTTCTCCGGCATGATGGTTTCTGATCGCTGCCCCTCTATACCAGGGGTGTGCATTTGGGTCTTGGCAAATTTGTCAATCTAACGGGGAAGGATGGGGCAAGAGGTGACCGTAAGACGCCTCCTAGTAAACACCCATATCTGCTCTACTGAAGCCACCCAGATAGTCACAGCAAAATAATTTGGTCCAAAGGTTGGCACACCCCTGCTCTATACCATAATGAAAACCTTTGGAGACTTCAGACTAGACTAACGTGCCGAAGCGTTCACAGCCACTACATTGCATACGTGGGCTAATGTGCGACTGCGTGAACATAGTTCAGTCGGTAACACTCATAACCTGGAAACATACTGGCTGACAGCTGTTCACATCATTCACATCTCGTTTTGTGGCCAGTGAATTGGTGATGTGGTGAAGGCCAGGCGACAGGAAATTAAGTAGATAGCCTTTTCACCCGGACTGAATATCATACGGGGTTCAAGTATTTGGATTTGTGCTGTGAGGAAAAGGATAAGCCAGAAATAGCCCCTTGAATATTCTCGCAGATGAAAATTATGCTTATTTTAGTGTATTTGTTATTGTTAATGTGAAAAAGAAGGGGACTGGAGCCGAAAACCCCCCGCCTCCCTTTTTGGGGCTCCCCGCCTCCCTAGATCCACGCATGAGGTTTTCCTTACGCGGTCGATTTTGCTGCGCGAGTATGACCTGATAGCCGCCAGTGCGTCATCTTTGTGCAGTCCTTCGCTTTCAAATTTAAGTTCCTGTATAATTGATGATGACGTATATTTTATATTTCCTTTATCTATTTTACTTGGTGTCAACTAACCGAATAAAATTTGTTCATTTCATTTTACCAACGTTGCGATCCTCTGCGAATAACAAAACTTTCTTTACCGGCACATCTCAAGTCGCCCTTTCTTTTCTCATGAATTCATTGGCTTATTATTAACAACAAGTGTACTCACTGATCTTACGTAAATCCTCGAAATTATATAACGAAGTATTATTCTCGGGCATTTTGTCCAACACCTTTGGTGGTTGATCGGTACCTACAGAACGAGGAAGATTGAGACATTTGTAATGGAATCGATTAAGATTTTCAGATCCACTGATATACCGACTCTAAGCTTGTATACAGGGGCAGATCCGCCTGCTGACCGCTACATAAAATTCCCCTCTTAATTACTTGTCAACTATTTATGTCGACTTTTGAAAGATAGGCAAATGTTGCCAATTCTGAGAAAGTGGCGATTTTGACCATGGTTTTAAGGCAGAGCACCCCATTTGACAACGCGTAAGTTCAGACTACCTCAATCTAAGCAGTTGCAATTTTCCAAGTTGACCACCAAATTGACAACTTTGGTGTCAGGATTTCATGTTTTTTCAATTATTAACATAGTGTTTGCTGAAATGCGTCTACAGCTTTTGTCACTCGTTTTTTAGGTCCTTTTGGTTTTTCAGTCTTTAACGGGTTGTTATAATTAATAAAAAAGAATTAACAGAAAGGTTTGAGCTTTAACAAAATATTTACAAATGTTTACTGACATCTGAATCCATGCTAGGGATGGACTCGAATCATTTTACTTAGACAACGCTATATAACACTTTTTGTTGTATTTACTTACATCTCATCTAACTTATTGAATATATCCACCAGCTAAACATGTTATACAAAGAAAAATGGGCATTCATATATATGAAACTATGTATGTGATCCCTTGCCCCAACCAAAGTGCCTCAAACAAAGACTTTAACCTTCACAACCATAGATAGAATACACGATAAACTTTCAGAACATATATTGAAGGTACTAGGTAGATCAAGACAAATGTAATTCCTTACTAGTTTGGAGGTGTGGAAATCTTTCAGATATACTGAGAGTTTTTTAAACTTACCATTGCTGATGTTCTTACTTTTTGCAACAATTTGGGGGAAATACTGTAGTCCTTGAATCCAATCTGAGTATATAACTGTGTACTAAAATAGCCCGGTAAAAAAATCTCGCAATGTGACAAAGTTGGGAATCAGGTGCTTCAGCCGGTAATTGGCAGTTCCAGACTCCTAGACTCAACCTCCCAAACAAGGATAGAATTGTCATAGAGCTAGTGTTACGTAGAACTGCACCCACCCAGTGGATGGGCAGAGGGAGCTCGTGACCTATGCCCTTGAAGCAGCGCTAATATCAAGTTTTCCTCGAAAAAAGTTGAAAAGCAATGTTGAAAATTGTTTCCTAAAATCAGAATCAGTTCACATGTTCCTGCTTTAATGCATGCTTTAATGAATACCTCACAAAAATTGGAATTGCCAAATTTTGACATTAGAAGACTTTTTTTCAAGTCATTGGAAATTCCTCTAAAGCTGAAATTAAATTTTTGCACCTAATTTTTGACCAACTGCTGACCCTTTAACGTTGTTTGGGTTCTTTTGGACCCAGACGGAGAGCGCCGCTGTGACCCATCTTTACTGTTTCACGTGGAGCTCGGAACTGCTAGTATCTACCCGAAAATTCTGCCACAACAACGAAAGAGACAATAGTTTCAGGTCACGGGGTCAATAGGCTACGGAAGCTGAAGCAGGGCTGGCTACGCCTGCTTTTCCGCCCACTCCCGAGGCGAGCAACAAATATGCCTTGATTGGAGCACAAAGGTAAAGGGTTAACACATTAATTGCAAGTTTACTTGAAAACTGTTATTGCAACCAAACGGTCTCTTGTATATTTTATGTAAATTTGGACTTGAAGTGGCAAAGTCTTAAGATTTCACTCCACAATATAGATTAAAAGGTGAAGCTACCAATTTTTTATTCTTTCTTCGGCACTGAATGTAAATAAAAACTTGTTTATCAAGAAGGTAACTTACAACTTATCAGGCTGCTTCAAAATGTCCAAAATGATATGGTTAAGTTCTCCATTCTTAAAAAAACATATTATCTTCCTTTATGAGGCTATGCCACGAACTAACATACGTGGACAGAGCTTGTAACACGTACATCCGTACGACTGGGATAAAAAAGGCGCACAAAGATGGCCCCCGTGAAGCTATAAATCGTCTGATTTGACCACGACTCTGTAATATTTTAAACAAAAGTTAAACTTGAAGTGATTTTGAACTTAGCTTGCAATATTTTGAAAATATTTTAACTTTCTTACAAAAGATGGTGATATACTTGAACAAGTCCAAACCTTCACACAAAACCATAGCAGATGGGCCATCTTGGTGCGCTTTTCCCCCCACGTACCGCAGCGACAATGTAACGGGTAGTATGTTCTGTTCATGTACTGGAATTCCGTGAGCTATGCTTATGTTTGAGACATAATAACTTAAGATAAATAGATAACGATCTAATTCAACTCTCATACGGCAGTGAACTAACTTCATCAAATATCACACAATGTTCAAAGGAAAATGGGAATTTGAGATCAGCATATAAGCATTTGAGGCAAAAGATCTTTATCAAGCAGCTCAGTGACCAATATGAATATCAGCTAGAAAAAGCATTGATTTCTTTTATCGATTTAAGAAATATACATAGTAGCATCTGTATTCCTTCTTTGAAGTTATCATACCTTCGGATTACCTTTTGGCTATCCTTGAAATGATCAAACACTCGTTGGGGTAAATTTAATGAAGCAAACAAATGCATTCAAGGGTTCAGAATTTTCCAAGCCAGTTTTTAAAGTTTTGGAAGAGTTAAGAGCATCCACAACATTGCCTGTTTGTCCTGTACTGATACGTTTGTAAGTTGAACCCATTAGTCACCACAGGCGAAAGTCTTTTTCATGTTCACTACATATAAATCTTAGCGTCCTTAACTATGGAAAACTGTTGATGTCTCAGTGAGTCATGGGTGAGTCTTAAAAACTTGTTCTGAATCTTGTTAAGGCTAAATTTCTTGCTCTGGTAATAAATTTTGAAATACCTCTCAACTTCTACTTGATTCATTACGCTATTTGCGTTCAGGTGAACGTGAGCTATCCCACGATTGTCTTTCGATAATGAAGGACTCGTCCATCGTGGGTTGCTCCATTTTACTTGTGATTGTGTTTTTTATCTGACTATTTACAAACAGAGTTTTGTTCCGTGTCCGTATCTTTTAATCAAAACATGTTTGGGTATGGTTGAACAAGGTCAAACAACTTCGGGTCATGTGAATTAGTACAAAATATTGTTCTGATGTTATCGCTGCATGCACTAAGGCTGCGCCCTCGTGCGCCACTGTCATCAAAATCCGATCGTGTATTATCAGGTGCTGATGCACTGTCCATCGCTGGGTAAAATGTCAATAAATAGTAGTATAGTTTCTAGTAAATGGGTGCGAATAAAACAAGTAAAATACATCGTTGTGTTGTACTTACTGAAAATAAGGCATATATATGTGATAGCCAGGTATTTTTTCACTCCTACACACGGATCTCCATATAAAGAACTTGAAGCAGTGACATAACACAGAGGGAGCCCTTGACAAGAGTTGCGGACCATTTCTTTCACAGATACAATACAGTCTCTTGTCACCTATGAAACAAACAAAAAACAAAAAACACCCCAATACTCTTCAAAACCTGGACAAGGTTCAATATATATTGGTTACATCCCGTATACAGATGATAAACTTGCATTGAATCAAACTCGACCCGAACCTCAACAGGTCAAAGGCGGTATGACGAATAACTGCTATCGGATAGTAACATGGCCTGTGCCCTCGGGTGAACTATGAATTCATTGTTTTCACTCTGTGTGCAAAGCGTTGGCCTCCCATTGTGAACGCGCGACTATTTTAATCAGCCAGCGAAGTAATGAGCATGTTTCCAAAAAGCAACAAGGACAATTTCGTCAGGTGTTATTTTCTAGGCGGGATATGCTATATTACACAGTTGGGTGGAAAATATAAGTTTTAGGCTATTGTAGAAGTAGCAAAAGATAAACCGCTTTTACGTTAGCCGTAGGGTAAGTCTTACAGAAATCACAACACGGACACAACAGGGACAAGTATCGTGTGACTTTGACTACGCAAACCCTTGTTCAGAGAGAAACACATCTCTCCAAAAACAGGTAACTGATCTGGCTGACACATGGCACACCTTTTTAAAGAACGTGCACTGAAGTCACTTTTCGTTGCGCGTCTCTCTTTTTTGCCGTCCACGCTTGCATTGCACAGCATTTGTTTCTAAAGTTCTGTCGTGCGAGTTCAAGTTCATCGATATCCCAGCTACTGTGCTTGACCATTCAGTATGACAAATGGAAACGCACTGACACCAAGTTCAGAAGCTGTGTAAGGACATTTTAAACTTTATTTATGTTTATTCATTCAGTTGAATTTGTGACAGCATTAATGACCCTTTATAGCACTTATCATGTTGCAGAATTTTTTTCTTTTTTCGACAATTTTTTTAAAGGTGGTGAAAGCTTTTAGCGGGGTTTATATTGAATACTTTAACATTCCGTCACTATCAAATGTAAAAAAACAAACAAACAAACAAGAAATAAATATGGCAACAGTATTTAGGAAGAGTATTTGTTATATATATCCAGCGTTGTCAAAAGGCTAAGTAAATTAGCTAGATTGAGTTTTACTGTTCAGTTTCTAACCAACTGGTTAGAGTCGGTTCATCCACGGCCTTGATTCCATTTGTGGCTAACCGCCTTGTTTTCCCTACACTTTTCTTTATTCTGAGCAGCAAGCACAAGTGCAAGCACAATGCGCAATCTTTACATCCTTAGCACTCGCAGAGAAATGCATTCTTAGCCTACGCAGAGCGAAAACGGACACCCATTAACATTGTCGAGAATTTTTATTCTTAGTGTTACGTAATTGAGCATTTTTGCAATTGAAGAAAAATACGAAGTGAAATCCTCAAAAGAAACACGTTTAAGTAGAAAGCGATTGTCAATGAGCGAACTTTGGGTAGAGTTTTCTTTTTAAGTTTTTCGAGAAAACCGGAGGAATAGGAGCCAACTTGCGAAATTTCAAAATGTACATTTTCCTTCTTCAAGGTGATACTATGTTGAATTGTCATTTGAAAGAGAGAGAGAGAGCACAAATATAATAGGCCTATTTCCGAAATATACTGGTACCTCTCTTGTTATCTTCTATCTTCTATAACAGTGCTATACAGAAGACAGTGTCAAAGATGGCTGACTGACACAGGTTCAATGCAAACAAATTCGTAGCATACACTGTTAAAAAATTTCTCTGTAAATTTACATAATTTTTATTGCAATTTTTTTTACAACCAAATAATGTTTTTTTTTTTCAGCCAGACTGTAATCGTTAAAAAAAACATTAAGGGTTTGTTTTTTCTTTACAGTTTTTGCTTGTCAATTAGTTTACAAAAGTCTACTGTAAAATCGAATTACAGAATTGTTCTGTTGTGTTTACCTTAATTTTATGTTAATTTACAGCCAACTGTTTTTATTCCCGAGGTTTTAATATTTATTAAAATATCGCTTTTTTTACCTTTCATATGTTATTACGTAACGTACACTTCATCATTACGTAGATCAGGTATTTGCTTATAAACGTAATGTGTTGTTAAGAAGTTGTTTTCAATCAATCAGTTTACCATTGTCAGTGCTCTGAAATTAGGGCCTTACAATTTCTTTTTACTTAAAAATGTATGACAAAAAACACCAGTTGTATGATATTTATAACTAAGAACGTAATAACTAAGTATGCTTTTATAATAAATGTAAGTTAATTTTTAAATAGGGCCATAAAATTGCAAATTTTTTTTTTTTTTTTTAAACTGAAACTTCGCAGAACGATGCATGTTATATATTGAAAATTTTCTGGTTATTTCTTATTTGTTTGTTTGGGCTTATTTTTGTTTCTTTTTCAGCATAAAAACAAAATGAATGTTTGTTAAATGACAGTATTTTTATGTGAAATCAGAAAAATATAAAATACTGTTAAAATTTCTGTAAATTTAAAGAAAAAGTTTTACAAAGCAGTAAAATTTGGTTAAAAAACCAGACAGAAATGGTTTTTCAAATAAACAGAAAATACATGTTAAACAGCCTTTTTTATTGTAGGAATACAAAGTGTCTGTAAAGATACAGAAAATCTCTATTAAAAGTAAAATACAAAAAGTTTAAGTTAAAAAAAAGTCTGTAAATTAACAGAAATTTTTAACAGTGTAACCCATAGTTATGATACTTTTCCCTGGTTTGGAAACTCTGCGAACTGACTGCTTATGTTGAGATTCCTGTTTCCGTCAGTCGCGTGACGTTGATAGTACACGGGAGCCTTGTTGTCGGTCTATCTATACGTACTGTATGTATGCAGACAGGGTAAACTGATTTCTTCGAGAGTCTCTTGTAAACAATTATCAAACTATAACTTCAATTAGGGAGTATATTATTGCGAAAGGTTTAATTAAGATTGCTGTCTTAAATTAGAACGGCCGTAAAGCAAGAAAAACTGAACCCAAACTAAAATAGCGAGACAATCGAACTCTTGGCTAGCAACAGTTATTTGGTAAGTACACTCAACAGTTCCGCGAAACTGCGAAGCACGTAGAAACCACAGTATAGTGTAAGACTAGGTGGATTGAGCCATTTTAACAAACGGTTGTTTTACGGTTCAGCAGACGAGTGCATTATACAATATTTACCAGTAACTATGGTCGTACAAAATTTTAGGATGCCCACCTAGCGTAATGAAGTAGGTCTACTTCACCCTTACCCCACACTGACTGCGGCATGCTGAGCCTGTAGGGCCTACTGATTTCTTCATTTATTCAAAAATCTTAAAAACCTACTGATTAGAAGACCTTTTGCATTGGTCAACTTTAATTTCACTTCCCAGCAGAAACAGTACATCACTCAATGGAGCCATGTCGCTACCGATCGATCGTTTGCATCTTCAAAGTGACGTGATGAACTTTTTGAAGAACAGCTCAAAATGCTTTTACCGACAATTACGGACGCACCTTACAAAAAAATGAGCGTACATACAGCTTCTAAGTCTGTGCATAAACAGTGTACGTTAGGAGTTTCCAAACCAGGGAAAGGTATAATAACTATGCATAACCAAAGCGGGACTAACCGTCTTCAGGAAAATTGGAATAATTTATCAACGAATTTATGTGGAAAAGTATATTTCATGATTTGATGATATTGCATTCCGGGGCTTCGTCTTTGGACAAATCGCTTTGGACCCCACGCAGAATGGGCTTCACGATTCGCGTTTTCCATGCACACTTCGAGAGTACAACTTCTGATTTGTCATAATTCAAACCCGCACCCCCCCCCCCCCCATTAAATAAAAAATAAAAAAATGAAAAGCAATTTCCGCCCAAGTCTGTCACCTAGGCAATTGGAACCCATTTCAGGATTTACTTCATATTTGCTTTTAACGAATATATGGGCTTTTCTTTCGCATATTATTTACCACGCCAATACCTAAATGTAAAAGAACTGGTATTTGGAAATTTAAAATTCACTTTACCTGTTGATTGGGTTGGCAAATATCAGAGTTTTCGTTCCGACCGTAAATTGCAGCAACAATATTGATTGGTCGCGTTGAACTACATAACAGGCGGACGCTCGAATCTTCACAAACTATTGCACTCTTTAAATGGGCTGTCATAAAATACCAATTGGGTCGATCTATCTCTGGAACTAAAGGAAAAGAAACTCAGTCAATTGAATAAGCCATTCAGACTTTGTGCAATTGTCTATTGTCATTGAGATTCATAGATAGGCAGTTGGAAGGTTTGTTGCAATGCTCACAGTTATTGGGTAGATTAGGTCCAAATGGCTACTTACACAAACTTAAAAGGGTGAATAATTCTGAACCTTACTAATAAAGTCAGTGCTACTGGACTGCACTTTTTAAAATATTTAGGATAGAACTCTGTTTGACCTCCAAAAGGGATAACCAACAAACTATTGCACAGGGGGAGGGTTTGTCCTTAATTACGATAAACTCATCGGGATGATTCCACATGACTGTGTATGGAAATTCTGTATACCATTTACCCCATTTTTAATGTGAATGAATTTTTTCAAGTTCGTGTTTTCTGAAGATTTTATGTCTAGGGGAAAAAGTAATATAGCAAAACATCACAATAACTTTTCGTTTCTTGAATTAGACACATCGACTATAAAACTATTTTACGTCGGTGCCGCTTCCCAGAACAATGTTGTAAACGGTTTGCAGTAAGTTTAAGGAAATAGTAAAAAGGCAGGAAACCATTTTAGCGCACTTGGCCGATAACGCAAAAGCATTAGAGCATTGGACAGGCGTTGTTGAGACAAAACAGTCTTGTGATAGGATCATTCACAGGTACGTAATAATTGGTTGAGGTATATAGGGACATGTCAACCTCTGAATTCAGCCTTTTAAATTGAGATCCAAGGCACGGCAGATAATGGAATTGTATGGGCGGATGTTGGGCATAGCACCAACACAGATAATAGAATGCAGTTGCTAGCTTGATTTAGGTGAAGGATGTTTTGACTGGTAACTGGTGCAACGCTGGATATCGCACGAATGGTGTTCCGGAGTTCCATAATGTAGTCCACAACTCGAAAAATTTTGATAGAATGAGGGTTACAGTTGGGAAGCTGAAATCGGGGTCATCGAAATACATTAAGCTCTGATGACGTCACACAATTTTGAATTTTTACCGCTTACGGAAATGTTCACTTGTTCAAAATGGCTTATTTATTCTGTTTACTTACAATTGTGATCAAGAAAACTATGAAACTTACAAAGCTAACTTCGCGGGTTATCATAAAACAAATTGTAACGCGATATTATTTGCCAAAAGGCCCAAGAATCCCCGCAAGAAGTTAAGTCACCCTTTCCGAACGTTCGGCTAGTGGTCTCAAATTTCTCCCGAAAACATCCGAAAGCTGTTTACCTGTTACCGAATACACTCTATAGGACAGGAAATGTCCTTTCTCACATGGGTTCGTTGGTAAATTTTTCCAATATTCCCGAAGACAATTAATCCCGTTTTGCTTTTGCCACCATTCTTTTTTCAGTACACTCGTAGTCAGTCAGCCATCTTAAAACGCAATGCATGATGGTAGCTGGGGTGTAGCACTGCGATACAAGATCCAACACAGTGCCGTGATTTGGGTGTGCACACATATAACGCATGGATAAGCAGAACAAGACACCAGGCTTCCATATAGCCTTTTTACTGAAGATAGAAGGATAACAAGCTGACAAGGAAGGTACCACTTTATTTTGGAAATAATATTTGTTCTCTCTCTGTTTCAAATGACACTTCAGCATATTCTCACCCTGAACACGGAAAATGTGCATTTTGAAACCTGGCAAATTAGCTCTCTTTCCTTCGGTTTCCTCGAAAAGTTTATGACGGAGCCAATAGTTCACTCCTGACAGTCGCTGTCTACTGAAACGAGTTACTTTTGAACATTTTAAAATCCTTTTTTTTCAATCGCAAATAGGCTAAATACCAAACACTATGAATAAGAATTATTAACATTTCATCGGGTGTCCGTTTTCGTTCTGAGTAAGCCAGCTCAAGCACGGTCTCCCAAAATGCAATTCACCGCGATTGTTAAGGGAGTAAAATATTGCGCAATAACGGTCGCAAATTTAAGATCTGCTTCCCAACTTTTAAGCTTAGGCTTTATCTAATTAAGTGGTAAAGAAAGTGTCAGTTTACAGAGTTATGTAAGACAGGTAACGTAATGGTAAAGAGGATCGGCACAATGGAAAAGGGGCTGTTTGAATGGTCCTATTGGTGTATATTTCAATTGAGAAAAGAGCAAATGACCAAAAAAATGTGATCCTTAAGCCTCAGTAACTACAATGGGAAGAAACCTTCTAAGATTTCCGCCCTGATTGGATTCATACCAACCCCCGTGTTTGTTGAACTTTGGTTTTGCCTTTCTATAAACCATGTACATCGAATGGCTCCAAACAATCGTATTTTTGAAATCCTTCGCAAACTGCCAAAAATTCTTTTTGAATTTGGCTACTTGTAAAGTCACTTGACACTTAACTTCGAGCGTGGTTCAGAAAAAGTAATTCTGCAACCCACACACTTTCAGACTATGTTTTCACAGCTTTGAAATATTCATCTTGATTCCAAATATTAACGCATCTAGCAGTATGTTTCATCTGGACTCTATCTCTCCTTTATATCAACAAGATATTCGAATTGGTTAATGTCAGATACCCCATCTATTTTGAAAATCAAATCGACGCCGATGTGGCCAAAATTCATAGCACCATACCGTGTCTAGAACAATAGAGAATTCGCCACGTGACGACACATAAATTCTTTTACCATCGACTGTCAAAGTGAACGTCGGTGGAACCTCTCCAACAAGCAATAAAAACACTGACCATTTTATCTGTAAGGTAACAAACTGGCACACGCTTGTATCGCAAACCTCCGAGAGAGAAATGAACTTCCAAACAGCAACTCTCTGGCAATAAAACCCCAGAGCGCTTTGAGGTGTTACTTTTCAGATATCGGTTGAGTTCAGACTCCTGTTTTAAACATAACTCTGTTTTCGAAATGTGTTTGTTTTTATGAGAAAAAATGTTCCGAGTTAGGGTCACATTTTTGTAGGGGGTGGAAATAAAGTTTAGGTAATATTTTGATTGACGAAACAGCAATAATGCTCTGTTGACCGTCTTAAGTGATGTTTCGAATGTATTTCAAACACCCTGTAAAAGGTGAAAATTTGAAAATAAACGGTAAAATTAAACTGTCGTGGAATGTGCCATCTTTGATTATATGTTGCAACCTAAATTTTACCTGCAACAAGTGTGTAAACAATACGATGTTTATACTTGCCGTCATGCTTCAAGCAAGTGTATGTCACTTGCACGTACTTGTACCCGTAAGTGCTACAGTCAAAACCGTTTATATAGGGAAGACGGGTTGATAAATAACACTCCTGAAGTCCTGTACAACACTCAAAAGCATTGTATGGCAAGTATGCACAATAATGTCTGAAGTCCTGTTAAAGAAAAACAAGTATATTTTTTCAACTCATTACTGTGCTTGTCAATTACATTGCAACCTGTAATTATTAGGCCCTTATACCCCGGGGACGTGGCATTTTACCAGACAAAGTTATTCAGAATTAATCCTCCAAACAGATGGAACTATTCCCAAAGCTTTTAAAGTAAACAAGTGTGTTACAATTTCTTGTCGTTGAATCGTTTTAGTGCTACGCAAACACATGAAATGGCTTTTTACGCAACCTTCTGACCTACTAGCCTCGGAAAAATTGCTACGCTCTGTGCCTTTTTCACGCATAGGCCTCTGTTTTCCTTGCCTGCACGCTCTAATTCTGCCTTCAGAACGGCACCTGTTAAAGTAATTCATTAGGCCTAGGCTAGCACTCACTCAGACCCTGTGGGTACACTTCTACTAGAACTAGGGAGTCCCTGCTGGAACAAATTCTTTAATACATTAGACCTATGGGTAAAGCTTCACTTCAAGGACATTTGCCACGTTACACTCTCACATGTAATATACATAAACATATTGGAGCATATATTGGAGCAACAGGATAGACTAACTTATTAAGATCATTTGAATTCGTTGTCTTGGATGATGGATAATGAAACAGAGTATACATACCTAATTCAGGCTTAATATTTTACTCAGAGATATGCAAAAACCTTCGAGCTTCCTTGGGGTTAGCCCCGTGGACCACCACCATGGTTTAACCCTCCCATGTTGCATGTGTTATGTAAAGCTGCTTTATTTCGGTATATATAATTTATGTTTGGTATGTTAAGACGAACAAAGTCTTAATATGTTAGTGAAATTTTCATTTAAATCCTATGTTTGGTTATCAAGGTATTAGTAATTGAATTTGACACAGGTTCTAGAAAAGTGGACATGAAGCAAGCAAGTAAGCGTTATTTCATGGAATCACACTGCTGGTCAATATTTAGGGTTGCTTTTCTTTCATCTTCCTGTTTTAACATTTTTTGATAAGGGATGCTATCCTCATCTATAAGCTATCAAAATCAAGTGTAAGCTCTGTGCCTCTCACTGGAAGTTTCTTAATGTATAAAGTGAAGTGGAGAAAATTATTCTAAAAAACACTTTATTTTCAAATGTTAGGTGACGTTTCACAGCCAAGAGGTGCATGCCACCTGTTTATAAAGGTGTAGTCAACCCTTAAGTGAAATTTAAAAGAAGCTGATTTCACTTGATTCTGTCGGGTATGGGTATCAACAATTACCAAAAGAGTGAGCTTGGGTATTGGCATTTTTGGGGTCAGAGCTCATTGACCACATATATTAATTGAAGTATAATGAGTTGGGTCTTAAATCCTGTCTGTGAAATTTATTTAACAACATTGTGCTTGACACACAAAAAGTTAGACATGATGTTGCTTTAATTTGACAGTGCTTTTGGTACAAAATGTTTGTAAACTTTAAAATATCAATTTGTAAAACATAAACAGAAAACGATAGCAATCACAAAAACGATAGTCTGAAATAGTTTTCAAAAGCTTTTGGACTATTCCCTTAAGATTCTCCGAGGAAGGTCCTATTTCTATTAACTTCGAAATCAATTCAGCGGATTGAGAAATCAAAGGCAACAAATTTGAGTGACTGATGTAATCCTTGATGGCCCCTGGCTCACTTTGGGTCACAAATATATTCAATTTTATGTTTCATGTAACACACTCATGACTGATTTAAATGTTTTACGTTTTACCAAACTGCAAAGATTATGCTCTCTTTTGCATACCAAATTTAAATTGTTGTTGGAACACTTCATTTTATGAATTAAATTATATTCATAAATACTTTTTGAGAATGCTGGCTAGTGATTGGTCAGTTACCCATGTTCTAATCCAGAGTAGGGACATAGGGTGTATGGAGAGGAACATTTTGATCAACATGACTATAAACACAGCTTTGCTGACACAGTATATATAAATAGGCTTTACTAGCCCTACATAGTTTTAGGTCCCTTACATAGCACACATACTATCCCAACTACTTCATAATGGTGCCTGACGTTTTAAGCAATTAAGGCATACGACTGTAATTTACCCCAAAACTGTCCAACCTAAAATGTAAATATATTTGGTTGACCGCAAATTTTGTGTGTACATTGAAACGAATAAATTAGGTCCTAATTAGATTTCAGACCTTTAATTTAGAGAATATAAAGTGAAGGTCTTGTTAGTGTTTCAAAGTCCACGTAGAGCCAAGGCCCTAGGCCTAGGCTTAGATCCTAATCGTGTAAATATTGATATAGTACACTGTTGATGATAAAAAGACATATAAGTAGGAAAGTAGGACTACATGACTTCCTAGTCCTACCTCAGTTAGACTCGACACCTCCAGCCTATCTGGGGCGATGAAAAAGGCAGTTTTCAAATGAGTGCCCGAGTATAACGTTACTCACAACCCTTAAAAGCTCATCTCGCATATTCAGTATATAAGACTTGGTCAAGTATTCTGTGCACCATTAGGTATGTAAGTAAATTTAGCACCAGAATCTCCAAAGGAAATGCAGATGTGATAATATGCAGGAGAGCCATAGCCGGCCCAAGTAAGCCTCACCGCCTGCCAACTGCATCGGCAGATGTCATCAAGATTGTGATGGATTTTCTCTGCAATGAAAACTCGAGGAATTGCGACAGCCACCGTTAGTAAAGGCAAATATGTCTGGTTCCAAAAAGGTTCCACCCAAAAAAGTCAAGCTATTTTACTGACTCAGCCATATTTCGAAAACAACGTAACCCTTATTTGAATGGCTAGGCCTGAAGTTGTTAGCCTTACGTTAGTTGTTTAGTTTGTTTTCGACAACGTATAGCAGGGCGTTGATGTGTCAAAGTCAAACGTCACAGTGAGCAATATAAACCAAACCACAGATCCTCAAGCTAGTATATAATTTTCGTGGAAATATTCACGACTATAGTCCCAAAACCAACAGCAAAATCGTTCCAAATATGACCTCGTTCAACTTTTCCAAAGTAGGATAACTTATTAGTCAAATAGACGGCACAAAGTAAAAGGAAAGGAGTGATGAGAAGACAAATGTCACGGTGTTAGCATTATGAAGAACGATTGCTGCATGACAAGACAATAAAAGCGGCTTTTAAGTGTTTCACGGGGAAGAAATGTAACTTATCACGCATTGCGGACTTCTGTCCATATTCGGTTTTTCTAATTGGGACCGGGAAGTGATCAAAATAAGGTACGCATGGCTGGTTTAACGTCGTTTATTTTGCCTTTACCTATTCAGAAGACCCGTTGCCGCATGGTACCGAAGGGAGGGGGAATGGTCGCTTTCAAGCCAGAAATGTTTCACGGGGAGGGAGGCAGATCAAAACAACCTTGAGGGAAGGGGGGGAACACATATTGCAGAAAAAAAAACAGCACAAACGCGGCGTTTTAAATTTTTGAAACCGAACTGCTACAGAAAGGTCCGAAAGTAGGCTTCATAACGCTTAATTTATTCGTTATCCCTATGTAGAACTCGTCACTGCTCCCCATTACTAAGAATATTTAATTAGCGCCACGGTTTACCGTTGACCTCAACACGATTAACCATTGACCTACACACTATTTCAATGACTGTCGAGGGTTAATCGTGCAAATAGAAGATCTCTCTATTTATAGGGAACTTTCATTGTGCAAAAATGGTTAACCGTTTCATTTTCGAGAAATCTTGACGTTAATTGTCACGTTCACTACCCCTTATGCTTACGTATAATTTCGTCTTTAACCAGATTGTAGTTCAAATCATTATTAAATGTTTATTTATGCGAAAAAAGAGAGAATTTTGTGGTTAACCGTTGGGTATATCGTGAAATATGTTACCCCCAACCCCTAACACGAAAAATAAGTTGGAAAAACTTCTTTGTTTTTTCCCCATTACAGTACATGAAATTTTTTAAAGTAAATTAAATCTCTCATCAGGCAAAGTACTATCTCCCTCTCCCCCTTCCTCGTATGAGCTACTTGAGGAAGACAAATCTTTATTAGGGCCCCCATCGCTAGTCTTACACGCCAGTATACTGGTCGGACAAATTCAACTGTTACTACTTTCCTATAGCCTGAAAAGTAAAAAGGCAACTATACTCGTTTCAGAACATTTAAAACGAAAATTTGGAAATTCCTATACCTTTGTACAGGCTTCCGACAATCCTCGACAATAGTACATGGGACAAACCCCGCTGCCCGTATCAATGTTGAAGTTTCAGGACGCCTTGGGCTGCCGCAACATTGAATGGGGGAGTGGGGGGATGGTGTTCCGTACATTGCTTGTTTTGCTTGCTTTGTCCCATCATTTTTGTCGAGGATTGTCGGAAGCCTGTACAAATGTATATGAAGAAGTTTTCGTTATGGGCAACGTAATGACAGTTGGTGAATAAAGTTTGTGTACTTTGAAAGGAGTGATGAGAAGACAAATGTCACAGTGTTAGCATTATGAAGAACAATTGCTGCATGACAAGACAATAAAAGCGGCTTTTAAGTGTTTCACGGGGAAGAAATGTAACTTATCACGCATTGCGGACTTCTGTCCATATTCGGTTTTTCTAGTTAGGACCGGGAAGTGATCAAAATAAGGTACGCATGGCTGGTTTAACGTCGTTTATTTTGCCTTTACCTATTCAGAAGACCCGTTGCCGCATGGTACCGAAGGGAGGCTGAGGGGTCGCTTTAAAGCCAGAAATATTTCACGGGGAGGGAGGCAGATCAAAACAACCTTGAGTGGGGGGGGGGGGGGAACACAAATTGCAGATTAAATACAAGACAAACGCGGCGTTTTAAATTTTTGAAACCGAACTGCTACAGAAAGCTCCGAAAGTAGGCTTTTTAACGCCTAATTTATTCGTTATCCCTATGTAGAACTCGTCACTGCTCCCCATTACTAAGAATATTTAATTAGCGCCACGGTTTACCGTTGACCTCAACACGATTAACCATTGACCTACACACTATTTCAATGACTGTCGAGGGTTAATCGCGCAAATAGAAGATCTCTCTATTTATAGGGAACTTTCATTGTGCAAAAATGGTTAACCGTTTCATTTTCGAGAAATCTTGACGTTAATTGTCACGTTCACTAACCCTTATGCTTACATATAATTTCGTCTTTAACCAGATTGTAGTTCAAATCATTATTAAATGTTTATTTATGCGAAAAAAGAGAGAATTTTGTGGTTAACCGTTGGGTATATCGTGAAATATGTTACCCCCAACCCCTAACACGAAAAATAAGTTGGAAAAACTTCTTTGTTTTTTCCCCATTACAGTACATGAAATTTTTTAAAGTAAATTAAATCCCTCACCAGGCAAAGTACTATCTCCCTCTCCCCCTTCCTCGTATGAGCTACTTGAGGAAGACAAATCTTTATTAGGGCCCCCATCGCTAGTCTTACACGCCAGTATACTGGTCGGACAAATTCAACTGTTACTACTTTCCTGTAGCCTGAAAAGTAAAAAGGCAACTATACTCGTTTCAGAACATTTAAAACGAAAATTTGGAAATTCCTATACCTTTGTACAGGCTTCCGACAATCCTCGACAATAGTACATGGGACAAATCCCGCTGCCCGTATCAATGTTGAAGTTTCAGGACGCCTTGGGCTGCCGCAACATTGAATGGGGGAGTGGGGGGATGGTGTTTCGTACATTGCTTGTTTTGCTTGTTTTGTCCCATCATTTTTGTCGAGGATTGTAGCTAGCTACTATGCATGGCAGTAATACAGCTTTTCGCTACGCTATTCAATGTCAATGTCATAGTAACGTACACCTGTACGAGCACTTCATGAAACTTAAGTCAGTTAAGGAGAATAATTGATGATCAATGGAAAATTTATAAAAAAAGGAAGCTTTTTCCCTTCTAAACTTCTCGAAATTTAAGTTTTTATGAATGGGATTAAATTCATGGTGCCCATGTCTCTACATCATATTCGAACAGGCCATGACGCCATGCACATAGGCAGAGACCCTCGACTTCGCCTCGATTCTCTCAGCCCATATGCGTGACGTCATAGCCTGTTCGAATCTGATGTAGAGACATGGGAACCATTGACTTTATTCCCTAATTACAGACTGCATTGTGGTGGAGAATTTGTCCATTACCATTTTAGCAGTTCTGAATTTTTTTTCTTTAGTGAACAGCATGAGTTTACATAAGCTTGAACATAATTTATCATTTCAGTTTTGATTGCGTTAAAGGTGGTTGCTATTGATCAATTCAGAAAGGGAATCGAGATGGAAAGCTTATAACGACCATCCAGGGGTCCATAAAAAAATTAGTGACTTCGAGTGGACAGCCTACTTTGCTCAATCTTGTGATTTTCTCCATATTTTTTATGTTTGTAAAGAAACATGTGTCACTCAGAAATGGACACTGAATAGGAAATCCAATCTAGGTATATTTGAATAGATTGCTTCAGAAATGATTAAAATTTATTCATTTCTTAACTGGGTTTTAATAATAGTTTAGAGAGATTTCGTGCCCCTTGGCCAGAGATATCTTACATCTAGTGAATGCGGACATCTTTTACATTAGTTAGTTAGAAAGACTTTTACGGCCCAGTTTCCAACCCCTTGGTTCAATTCGAGGCGGGTAGGCCTCTTTTTCCAGTTGTTGCTCATTGGATTGTTTTCCCTATTTCATTGCTTATGCGGAGAATCACGCACAACGGCAGTAGGTTCCATTTTAACAATCTCTGGTCTGGTATGACTCGACCTGGCAAACGAACCCGGGCCTTCGGGTGCTAGGCGGATGCTTCTACCTTTCCACCAAACACGCGGTATAACATCTTTTAGGGGAAATATCTTGTCCATGTAAAAAGAGGGGAAATTGTTCAATTTTTGTGCTGGATAAAATGTATCGTTGGATTTTTAAAATTATTCATTAATTTTGCTTTAGTTAAGGGGCCATGCCATTAGAATATTCCCCCACCAACTCAATTTTTCCTTCATTGCCGAAGGCGGGCAAGAATCTTCGCGACTGTAATTTGTGTATGTTCGTGTGTGCATGTGTACTTGTTTCGTATTCAAACAGAGGACCTGAACAATGGATTTTAGGTCTTTTGGTGGAAATTCAATAGATTTCTGGGGTCCTCTCCTGTGTGCACAATAGAGAGTCTATTGTTAAGGTTAGGGTTAAGGAAGCAGGAACAAAGGAAAACACAATGGGGTCCTCAGGTTGTGTGGAAAAAAAAACCTGCGTGTGCGTGTGCGTGTGTGATACTTTTGCCTGTAAGCACGATATCTCAAGAGGGGCATTTAGATAAATTTCATATGAGGGGTGTAGGCCGACCATATTGAGTGGGTGTTTCTTGTCGTTTTTAGTGGAGGTGAAAGGTCATTTGGGTCACGATAGGTCAAAAGATCAAAACTTTGTTAGCACGATATCTAAAGAGCGGGACATGTGACTACGATATGCTTATATTGGTGTGTAAGTTGGTCGTAAAACGTAGATGAACCCTTTTAATTTTTGTGGAGGTCACAGACCATTTGTGATAACGAGAGGTCCAATAATAGATTCATCAGAAACTGATATTAAACAAGGTATCTCAAGAACGGTAAGTGTGACGTAAGCAAGGTATCTCAAGAAGGGTAAGAGTGACTAATCTCATACTCAGTTTGTGGGTTGTTCATATTGAGTTGATTTTCCCTACTATTTTTGAGGGAGATCAAAAGCCAGTTTGGGTCACGAGAGGTCGAAAGGTCAAAACGTTGTTAAGACAACATCTAAAGAAAGGTACATGTGACTCGTAAGCGGTACTGAGAAGAGGATCTCTATTGAGTTTTGTAGAGGTTAAAGGTCATTAGGGGTCACAAAAGTTCAAGTAGTAAATTCCTTATAAATTTCTTGTGAACATGGTATGTTTTTGGTGGAGGTCAAAGGTCATGTGGAGTCAGTAGAGGTAATATTCTGACAAAGTTTTTTACGCAATATCTCAGGGAAGGTGACTTGTGTGGTCCTCATATTTGGCATGAAGACGGTGAATAGTCAATGAATGATCGCTACATTTGTTGTGGAAGTTAAAGATCATGTGGGGTCACCGGTCGTGAAAGATTAAAAACCCTGTTTAAACGAAATTTGAAGGTGGGAAGCTTTCAGATATGTCCAACTTGGTACCTGGATGTGTTAGACTAGGGGACCTTATGGTTAAGGTGGTGCGAAGCTTGAAGAGAAAGTTTGAATAGATTTTTTGCATGTAACTGTATATAATTTCATTATGGTGATTTGGGCTCACAAGAGGTCAAAGTCTCAATATCACTTTTTTCTCTACTTCTCATGGATGAAGTTTAAATTTTACACATAATATGTGGATGCGAAATAGTGAGCAGAACCCTAGTTGTAGGTAGTTAATGGTCATCCGGTTGTCACATGGTCCGAATTGCTGAACCTGTTTTACATTATATCGCAATGTAGGAAGTTGAGATGCCTTTCATGTATACTTTTTGGGTACATTACGGACACTGTTAATTTGAAAAAAATAAGCTTTCTGAATTGTTTAGTTTCTGAATATATGTAAAAGATTTTAACAAGAATTTCACTTCAAAAGGTAGCCGATAGATGCATACTAAAAGCTTGTAAACATTTTCAAAAAATCAATTTCACTGTAGCTTCTAAACCGCATTCAGGGAACTACAAAATTTAGTTTACTTTAAATGTTTCAGTAGTAGTTTCATTACCAACAATCACCCCTCTGCTGAAATATTAGTTAACCCGCACGAGTGATGGCATAGATTTTCAAGTCAAGATATTTCTTCAACTTAACATATTTGATGTTAAAGATCTGTGGTTGTGAACAGTTTCACCTTCCAGGTATTCAGTTTTGTGTCGAAGTATTCTCTCTTAGTTTTATTTAAGCATTAATGATGCGTTAAAAGTGTATCCTATGTGTGACACTTATAAAGATACTTTCAGGGGTTGTGTACTCAACTGGTTTTGGAGTCCAAAGAGGTTTAATAAAATTAATTAATAAAATAATACTGTCCTTAGTCCTTCCTCTCTTGTCTGTCCTACAATTTTGCGAATTCTGGCGATGCTGTGGATGTTTGTGGTTCATTGTAAATTCAACGGGCTGTGGTTTATTTCATTAACAGTTGACTGTAAAAGTAACACCTGTTGTAAACATGACACTCCTCATAATGATTCTCTCGCAAGATTTACCTTTTGTACAGTTCACTTAAATTTAGCCTACTGCCCTCCTGAACGTAGCCTATAGGGCTGTTTGTACGTATGTAAATTAATTCACTATTCGCATATTTACATGTTCATGATTCATTATTATAAAAGCAATATCGGTTCTTGCACGCTTATTAAAGCATTTTCACGTGCTACCCTGCCTAGTTACTAGGACTAGGAGACTAACCTGCGAGGGCGCAAGTAAAAGCCGAGTCCGTTCCTGGGGGCTGAATTGCCAGGTGTCATTCCCTTTTACCTCCCGAAGTGTCAATTTTTGTCCTTGTAAACATGAATATCATTGTTTCCCAAATCTAGTAACATAATAGTTAACCCAAATTCTATGGATTAAAGACCCAGTTCTCTTACCCCAAACAGTACCAATTCTCCCAACCTTCTAACGTAAGCCCCTCCCACATTAGTGTGAAATTCATTCTTGTCAAGATACAAGCTCAGTTTATTGCTTCAAGGTGAGTAAAGAAAAACACAATTTTTATAATCAAGGCACTCTCAGTACCGTTCATGCTGTGTAGTATAAGCTTAGGTACTCTGCATTTTTCGAATTAACTGTCGATCAAACAGCTGAGCCAATTGAGACTTTTTGTACCCCATGCCAAAATTGTAGTTTGGGTGAGAGTTTCGACCCTTTAAAGATATTGCGAGTGAATCCACTTTGTACAATGGTGAGCTTTCTTGCGCTTTATATTTCTTTTTATGGTTATTTAGCCTAACCTTTACACTTTTAGTGCAAATGCTGTTAAGGAAACGACGTTTTCCCCTCATTTTTCGGTTTTCTTAAAAGAAAATTTTGTTGTTTCTGCGTTTTTAGGGGTAGATACTGTCGTTGCATGCACTCGTGCTGCGCCCTCATACGATTATCTATGGTTCTTCTTCATTTAACCTCCAATTGGTACGCAATTTATATTACAGTACAGCTATGTTGAGATGGTAAATACAGGTATAAAGTTTAAAGAAAACGTTAAACTCTACTCACATCAGGACAAAGCCCATGAGTCGAAGCTGCGCTGACCCCGCTTTTGAACATTTTGATCTTTGTACCTTCCTCGCACCGAAGAATAACTCTTGTGGACCAACATGCAACAAATATACGAAAGTCTGAAATGGAACGACGAAGACGTAAATTTTTGGCGTATTGCATTTTTATTGGCTTCTGATCTACATTACTAACAAGTAGTTGTAAGTCTCGGGTTTAGAGCCAGTGCCCCTGGTTTTATGACGGTACAGGGATTAAAGCCCAGTTGAGCAAAAACCATATATAAAGTGCCACATGGAAAATGGTTCCTCAAGTCAATACCTTGTAGGTACAGGTTTAAAGTTTAATGCATTACGGTTACGCAGTTGTGATGCTATGATTTTTTTTTTATAGAAATAAGGGAAAATCAATCCTTCCTCCCAAGGAATCCGCGACGTTTGCAAACGTGATAGCAATGTTGATAAGAACAGACACATCATGGTTCACTGTTTTGAACCTGTATGTCACTTCGAACAAGTCGGGATTGGGTATGAAATTACAAAACCATTAATATATTCCTCGAAACCTGCCAATTTCACACTTACGAGAAATATGTCATAGACGAACCACCCCTTTGAAAAGTAACATCGCACTAATCAAGGCTTCTTAAGAGTGTTCTACTCCAGGTTTCTGAAGAGTTAGGGCCTACCTTATTGGTACTTAGAAAACAGTCCTGTTGAAATAAATAAATATATATATGTAAACATATGTATATATATATATATATATATATATATATATATATATATATATATATATATATATATATATATATATATATATATATATATATATTACAGAAATTACAGGGGACGCGTTCCTATGACATTCCTTTGACGTAATAATGGAGAATTTAACCCAACAGTATTTATAATTAAATGACCGCGCTCAATCACATATGCCTCAATGGCTAAGTGGTCAGAGCATCCGCCCTGTAAGCGGGAGGTCGCTGGTTCGAATCCTGCTTGAGGCTGTTTTCCATTTAAAAAAAATAAATCCTCTTTCAGTATAAGGCAATGCCTATGTTTGAGGAAAAATGGCCTAAGGTCTTCATGCGACTTTTCAATACCGCACTGGTTCACTTATTCATTTAAGGTCGCTACGTCACTCGACTTATATATATATATATATTGAAAAGGTTGCAATAAGTTCTTACAACATAGCTTTACAGAACTGTTTCGTAAGGGCCAATAATGTAGGTCCTCACTCCTCAGAAGCCTGAAGTAGAATGATGTCAATAACGTTAAATACGTATATGTTCGCTGCTTTTGAACGTGTCCGTTTTTAAGCACGTGTTGGTTCCGTGTTCGATGTGAACAGGCACGAACGGTGTACAGCGAGCCAATATACATTACCTATTAGAATAATTACACAGTAGATGTTTGTTCCTGTGTCTACAAGAGCTTACCAGTTCGTTTCTTTTATTTAGAGTTGCGAAGGAAGGTTTGAGTATAATGAAGAACTTTTCTTCCAGACAGAGATTACAAGTTTTAGATGAAGTGGAGTATGCTCGAGCTTTGTTCATTAGTTTCCATTTTACGGAGTGTTCTACATTTGTATCCTTTAGTTTCCAGATGTATTCACTGAGTGCAGTTGCGTGTCTTTTGTCTTTGTGTTTAAAGCTAGACTTGTGGGCGGTGTATCTTGTTTTGAATGTGTTCTCTGTTAGACCAATGTATGTTTCTTCGTTGTTGTTGTCGTGGCGTGTTACAGTTGCTTGGTACACAATGTTGTTCGTGAGGCAGTTGCCTTCCAATGGGCACTCACTTTGCTTTCTGCAATTGCAGTTGCCCCGAGTTGCTGGTTGTACTTCCTGTTTGGCCAGTATGTATTTGTTGTGCGCTGATATAATTTGGTCTATGTTTGCCATGCAGCTGTAACTCAGTTTCACCGTGTTCCTGTTGAGTAAAGTATGTAGTGTGTGCCCAGGTGGGAAGCAGCTGTCCAAGAGGTTAAAGAATTTCTTGCCAATGTTGGTTGTGACACTGTCACTAAACGGGGGGTTGAACCAGGTTATGTTCCTATTTCGTCTTCGTTTCGGGGCTCCCTTGGAATGAATGGTGCTAGGGGGTTGGGTCACGTACTTTAGGTTGTACCCATAGCCACTTCTTTGTAATGCTTCCTGGTATACGGGTGATGATGCGTTGAATGTGTGGTTGCTCACCCCCCACTTATCATAAAGAACATCCCAGAAAGCATCAACAGGAGACTATCCAACATTTCTTCCGACGAAAACACATTCAACGCATCATCACCCGTATACCAGGAAGCATTACAAAGAAGTGGCTATGGGTACAACCTAAAGTACGTGACCCAACCCCCTAGCACCATTCATTCCAAGGGAGCCCCGAAACGAAGACGAAATAGGAACATAACCTGGTTCAACCCCCCGTTTAGTGACAGTGTCACAACCAACATTGGCAAGAAATTCTTTAACCTCTTGGACAGCTGCTTCCCACCTGGGCACACACTACATACTTTACTCAACAGGAACACGGTGAAACTGAGTTACAGCTGCATGGCAAACATAGACCAAATTATATCAGCGCACAACAAATACATACTGGCCAAACAGGAAGTACAACCAGCAACGCGGGGCAACTGCAATTGCAGAAAGCAAAGTGAGTGCCCATTGGAAGGCAACTGCCTCACGAACAACATTGTG
This sequence comes from Holothuria scabra, assembly GCA_037179385.1. NCBI lineage: Eukaryota > Metazoa > Echinodermata > Holothuroidea > Aspidochirotida > Holothuriidae > Holothuria > Holothuria scabra. The sequence continues at coordinate 28,316,666 of CM074197.1, forward strand.
TACCAAGCAACTGTAACACGCCACGACAACAACAACGAAGAAACATACATTGGTCTAACAGAGAACACATTCAAAACAAGATACACCGCCCACAAGTCTAGCTTTAAACACAAAGACAAAAGACACGCAACTGCACTCAGTGAATACATCTGGAAACTAAAGGATACAAATGTAGAACACTCCGTAAAATGGAAACTAATGAACAAAGCTCGAGCATACTCCACTTCATCTAAAACTTGTAATCTCTGTCTGGAAGAAAAGTTCTTCATTATACTCAAACCTTCCTTCGCAACTCTAAATAAAAGAAACGAACTGGTAAGCTCTTGTAGACACAGGAACAAACATCTACTGTGTAATTATTCTAATAGGTAATGTATATTGGCTCGCTGTACACCGTTCGTGCCTGTTCACATCGAACACGGAACCAACACGTGCTTAAAAACGGACACGTTCAAAAGCAGCGAACATATACGTATTTAACGTTATTGACATCATTCTACTTCAGGCTTCTGAGGAGTGAGGACCTACATTATTGGCCCTTACGAAACAGTTCTGTAAAGCTATGTTGTAAGAACTTATTGCAACCTTTTCAATATTACAGCTCCCTTCACAGGGTTGAGCACTTTACCATTGCCTGGTTGACATTACTAATTAATTTTTACTATTACGGTTATATATATATATATATATATATATATATATACATATATATATATATATATATATTTACATATATATATATATATATATATATATATATATATATATATATATATATATATATATATATATATATATATATGTATATATATATATATGTATGTATTTATCACTTATATGTGCATCTGTGCATTAAGGGGACAAAGTGCAGTTAAATAGTTGTATATTAAGGAGACGAATTGTGTCTCCTTTATACTTCACACCATTTAAAGTCTCTTTTGTACATTTTTACCTCTATGGTAAAGGTTTTTCCCCCTAATTACCATGTCACTGAATAGTCTGCATTGATAAACCAATGACCATATTATTAACCATTTTATGATATATTATTTACCATTGCATTGACTGTATGCACGGAAAACTATCACGGTAGAAGTGAAACAGAAAAAAACGTTCCGGCAAAATGGTGAACTCTTTAACACGGGATTGTACAAAATAAGGGTTAAAACTAGGACAAATGAGGGTGGGAGTTACAAACAATCTGTCCTAACATTAAAGCCGTGTCAAGAGAGAATTTCGAGCCTCATAATGAGCCGGTTTTAAGCATTTCGACGGCCACGGTCAAAGACTCGGCACATTACGGTTGCCGTAGCGCTTAGACGCTGTATTGAAGAAGGTGAAGTGGGGGGGGGGGTGAAAAGTGCATCTACCGGATATCCTTGCAGTTTTGTTTGATTGACCTAAGGTGTTCAGTGACTCGGGCTTCGTATCCCCACATACAGCGAGTAACAACTCCCACAAGCTAAGATATAAACTTAATTCGAGTAAATGAAGGAAAAGCGTTGGTTGACAGTGAAGCTACTGCCGTTAGGCCCTAAAATCGTAATGAAATTGTGTTTGCCAACAACCGGGCAAATATTACACCCCAGAAGTTAAGAGTGAAAGTACCATTGTTTTCCTTGTTGGAAGCAGTTTGTAAGTGGAAATCCCGAACCAAATGGTTTATTAGTTTTTTCTCAACTCTGAAGGCAGTTTTGGAAGGTTCCGGGAAAACCTCACGGGGTTGAAAGGTCCTCTCGGAGTGACTCTATAGTTTTATAAGTAGCGCGTATAACAGGACGAATTTAAAGGCATATTTTCATCATCCCAAACAGTTAAAATTCTCCCAACCTACTAACTTCTAGCCCCTCCCACATTTATCTTAAACTCATCCTTATCCAGACACAATCCTTGTTTATTGTTTCATGGCTTGTCCAAGTGGCCATACAAGTCCATAATGTGTAATCAAGACACTCTCAGTGCTCATGCTGTGTATTTTAGCTATGATGCATTAAAATTCATGATCGAATGTGTTAATACAACACTCTCGACCTATACATATTTTCCAATGTAATGGACAAGATTTTAGATAGCTTGCTTAGTTCCTCTTACTTTTACTAAAACTATGACATTTTGTCAGTATGATGGCTCTTCATAAAACAAAATGCATAGACGAAAGGGAATATTTTTGTGGGGAATGCAAGAGCAAATTTCCCTGAATAATGGCATCATTTAACATGTTTTGTCCGAATGGACCAACTGTTTCTGCTCGAATTGGGAAGTCTAGTGCCCCCTCCCATCCCCGCCTCGTACGCCTGTGACGAAGTGTGCAGTGGCAAGTAAATGTGGTATGATATTTTGCTTGTCATGGTATCTTGGCTGAACACTGGATAAATTTGGACCTTATCAATCTGTTGACCACTTTATTAACCTTCAAAAAAAAAAAAAAATTAAATAAATAAAAACTTTCATATATTGTAGTCGTAAGTTAAATTCCCTCTTTTAACTTCCCGTATTTCCTTAACCACTTATTTCCACTGGTAACAAAAGGTTATTTCTTTGTTCATTTTCTATGGATTTATAAATGTGGAAAATTTATGTTAATCTTGTACTGAGATATCATTTGATCTGTAAAGTTAAAGGTTTCAGTTTTCAGGTTTCAGGTACACCCAGAAGAAACTTTAGGAAAATACGATGTACCCATTTTCTTTATGCGTATCCTGTAAAAGGTCTAAAATGAGCTTGGACCGCCATCTCTTACAATTGATATTTTGTTTGATACTACAAATCTAAACCCGTGATTATTAAATGTATTTGTCATGTTTAACTTGATATATCACCTTTACAAGTGAGAAGGGAAATGACATAACACCCGTAAACATATAAATAGTCAGGTTACTGCGACTGCACATGCAACGTCGTCTTTATCAGGAAGTCAAATTGTGCAATAAGTCAAAGTCAATTCTTTATTTGATCAACACTCTCAGCTGGGAAATTCACATTGTCTCTGTTCAGCTTTTAATCTTAAAGTTTTTATTTTTCAATCTGTATGATCATGAAAGCAATTGGAAGAGTTATCAATTTGGGGAGCCATATTTCATTTGCTCATTTATTCTCATCACCGTGCCTGGCCTCCTAGAAAAATTTGCACATTGACCAATCACCCCTTTCTCTTTATAAATTCTGTAATAAAATTAGCATACAATCACAAGAAGTGCACTCACTGAACAACGGTGAATCCCTTAGTGAAGTCTGATAACTGTCCAAATGGGCTGTATCCGGTGGTGGTTCTTCGGTAACTACGGGAATAAGGTAAATACCAAAACCTGTTGTAATGTAATCAATTATACGATTCGCACCCACTGATATTGCGACTTCTAGTTGGCATGGTCAGCTGCGTCTTATATCTTTAACACATTTGTCACGTCTTAAAAAAATGGGCAGGCATAACTTGATGTAACATTAACGAAAATATGGCCAGTAAAAGATTTGATATGGCTCAAATTTTATATGGGACAGATATGGTCTATATTAGGCAAATCCATATATGGGCCATATATGGAAATTTATATCTGGCCCATATTTGGTCCAAATATTGAATTTGTACCAAGCTTTAACAAAAATTGGGTAGATATAACTTGATGTAACATAGAGAAATATATTTCCCATTTAAGATTGATATGGCTCACATTCTTTACGGGACACGTGTTATGCATATATGTCCCATATAGGATTCATATCCAGACAATGTCTGGACAATATAAAACTGCGCCAAACTTTATTAGTGCACCATCTTTGCGTCAAGCATATCAAAAGCCTTCTGAGCAAGTATAACGATAAGGACTATGTGAACATCTCCAACAAAGTTTAATGTCTATTGTATTGCATGGACTTCAGTATCTGAAGTTGTCAAATTACTTAAGAGTGAAGAACAAACCATGTTTACACTCTATTGTTCGTTTGAATTACCGTATGGGGCAATATTCCAACATAAATTTTGTTGAAGGTTTCATGAATTTTTACATTTTAATTCGGGGATCTAAGTGCCCGACCACGCTACCATTGGAAATTAATTTGCATAAGTAAGCATAATATGGCTGAATATGGTTTAAATGTTATGGCTTTGGTTTGCTGATACTTATTCAGCTTCCAAAGAAGGCATTCATGTAGGACCGATAAACAAATTTAACCAAAAAGAACTAATAAGGCTATGTAAAAGTTTTCATGTAATTCTGGTATGGTATTTTTTAATCAATACTCTCTGGCTCGATACTGCCATCTTGAACTTCATTTATACATCTGGAATGGCATTTCATCAATTTTCATCTGGATTAATATGGCTGTATAAAACTTTATTTGAATATCTGGAAAGGCATTTAAGTAACTTATATCTGGGTAGGTGTGGCCATATGGACCTTAATATGCATATCTGGAAAGGCATTTCAGCAAGTTATGTTCATATAAAATCTTAGTCACATATATGGGCTGGCATTTCATCAATTTATATCTACAATCCTCGACAAAAGTACATGGGACAAACCCCGCTCCCCGTATCAATGTTGAAATTTCAGGACGCCTTGGGCTGCCGCAACACTGAATGGGGGAGTGGGGGGGGGGGGTGGTGTTCCGTACATTGCTTGTTTTGCTTGCTTTGATTAATCATTTTTGTCGAGGATTGTCGGAAGCCTGTACAAATGTATATGAAGAAGTTTCCGGTCATGGGCAACGTAATGACAGTTGGTGAATAAAGGTTGTGTACTTTGAAAGGAGTGATTAGAAGACAAATGTCACGGTGTTAGCATTATGAAGAACAATTGCTGTATGACAAGACAATAAAAGCGGCTTTTAAATAATTCACGGGGAAGAAATGTAACTTATCACGCATTACGGACTTCTGTCCATATTCGGTTTTCTTAATTAGGACCGGGAAGTGATCAAAATAAGGTACCCATGGCTGGTTTAACGTCGTTTATTTTGTCATTAACCTATTCAGAAGACCCGTTGCCGCAGGGTACCGAAGGGAGGGGGGAGGGGTCGCTTTCAAGCCAGAAATATTTCTCGGGGAGGGGGGCAGATCAAAACAACCTTGAGGGGAGGGGGAAACAGATATTGCAGATAAAATACAGGACAAACGCGACGTTTTAAACTTTTTGAAACCGAACTGCTACAGAAAGCTCCGAAAGTAGGCTTTATAACGCTTAATTTATTCGTTATCCCTATGTAGAACTCGTCACTGCTCCCCATTACTAAGAATATTTAATTAGCGTCACGGTTTACCGTTGACCTCACCACGATTAACCATTGACCTACACACTATTTCAATGACTGTCGAGGGTTAATCGTGCAAATAGAAGATCTCTCTATTTATAGGGAACTTTCATTGTGCAAAAATGGTTAACCGTTTCATTTTCGAGAAATCTTGACGTTAATTGTCACGTTCACTACCCCTAATGCTTACATATAATTTCGTCTTTAACCAGATTGTAGTTTGAATCATCATTCAATGTTTATTTATGCGAAAAAAGAGAGAATTTTGTGGTTAACCGTTGGGTATATCGTGGAATATGTTACCCCCAACCCCTAACACGAAAAATAAGATGGAAAAACTTCTTTGTTTTTTCCCCATTACAGTACATGAAATTTTTAAAGTAAATTCAATCTCTCACCAGGCAGAGTACTATTTCCCCCTCCCTCTTTCTCGTATGAGCTACTTGAGGAAGACAAATCTTTATTCGAGAGCCCATCGCTAATCTAACACGCCAGTATACTGGTCGGACAAATTCAACTGTTACTACTTTCCTGTAGCTTGAAAAGTAAAAAGGCAACTGTACTCGTTTCAGAGCATTTAATACGAAAATTTGGAAATTCCTATACCTTTGTACAGACTTCCGACAATCCTCGACAAAAGTACATGGGACAAACCCCGCTTCCCGTATCAGTGTTGAAATTTCAGGACGCCTTGGGCTGCCGCAACACTGGATGGGGGAGTGGGGGGGGGGATGGTGTTCCGTACATTGCTTGTTTTGCTTGTTTTGTCCCATCATTTTTGTCGAGGATTGTCGGAAGCCTGTACAAATGTATATGAAGAAGTTTCCGGTCATGGGCAACGTAATGACAGTTGGTGAATAAAGGTTGTGTACTTTGAAACGAGTGATTAGAAGACAAATGTCACGGTGTTAGCATTATGAAGAACAATTGCTGTATGACAAGACAATCAAAGCGGCTTTTAAATAATTCACGGGGAAGAAATGTAACTTATCACGCATTACGGACTTCTGTCCATATTCGGTTTTTCTAATTAGGACCGGGAAGTGATCAAAATAAGGTACCCATGGCTGGTTTAACGTCGTTTATTTTGTCATTAACCTATTCAGAAGACCCGTTGCCGCAGGGTACCGAAGGGAGGGGGGAGGGGTCGCTTTCAAGCCAGAAATATTTCTCGGGGAGGGGGGCAGATCAAAACAACCTTGAGGGGAGGGGGAAACAGATATTGCAGATAAAATACAGGACAAACGCGACGTTTTAAATTTTTTGAAACCGAACTGCTACAGAAAGGTCCGAAAGTAGGCTTTATAACGCTTAATTTATTCGTTATCCCTATGTAGAACTCGTCACTGCTCCCCATTACTAAGAATATTTAATTAGCGCCACGGTTTACCGTTGACCTCACCACGATTAACCATTGACCTACACACTATTTCAATGACTGTCGAGGGTTAATCGTGCAAATAGAAGATCTCTCTATTTATAGGGAACTTTCATTGTGCAAAAATGGTTAACCGTTTCATTTTCGAGAAATCTTGACGTTAATTGTCACGTTCACTACCCCTAATGCTTACATATAATTTCGTCTTTAACCAGATTGTAGTTTGAATCATCATTCAATGTTTATTTATGAGAAAAAAGAGAATTTTGTGGTTAACCGTTTGGTATATCGTGGAATACGTTACCCCCAACCCCTAAAACAAAAAATAACATGGAAAAACTTCATTGTTTTTTCCCCATTACAGTACATGAAATTTTTAAAGTAAATTCAATCTCTCACCAGGCAGAGTACTATTTCCCCCTCCCTCTTTCTCGTATGAGCTACTTGAGGAAGACAAATCTTTATTCGAGAGCCCATCGCTAATCTAACACGCCAGTATACTGGTCGGACAAATTCAACTGTTACTACTTTCCTGTAGCTTGAAAAGTAAAAAGGCAACTGTACTCGTTTCAGAGCATTTAATACGAAAATTTGGAAATTCCTATACCTTTGTACAGACTTCCGACAATCCTCGACAAAAGTACATGGGACAAACCCCGCTTCCCGTATCAGTGTTGAAATTTCAGGACGCCTTGGGCTGCCGCAACACTGGATGGGGGAGTGGGGTGGGGGGGGATGGTGTTCCGTACATTGCTTGTTTTGCTTGTTTTGTCCCATCATTTTTGTCGAGGATTGTCGGAAGCCTGTACAAATGTATATGAAGAAGTTTCCGGTCATGGGCAACGTAATGACAGTTGGTGAATAAAGGTTGTGTACTTTGAAACGAGTGATTAGAAGACAAATGTCACGGTGTTAGCATTATGAAGAACAATTGCTGTATGACAAGACAATCAAAGCGGCTTTTAAATAATTCACGGGGAAGAAATGTAACTTATCACGCATTACGGACTTCTGTCCATATTCGGTTTTTCTAATTAGGACCGGGAAGTGATCAAAATAAGGTACCCATGGCTGGTTTAACGTCGTTTATTTTGTCATTAACCTATTCAGAAGACCCGTTGCCGCAGGGTACCGAAGGGAGGGGGGAGGGGTCGCTTTCAAGCCAGAAATATTTCTCGGGGAGGGGGGCAGATCAAAACAACCTTGAGGGGAGGGGGAAACAGATATTGCAGATAAAATACAGGACAAACGCGACGTTTTAAATTTTTTGAAAACGAACTGCTACAGAAAGGTCCGAAAGTAGGCTTTATAACGCTTAATTTATTCGTTATCCCTATGTAGAACTCGTCACTACTCCCCATTACTAAGAATATTTAATTAGCGCCACGGTTTACCGTTGACCTCACCACGATTAACCATTGACCTACACACTATTTCAATGACTGTCGAGGGTTAATCGTGCAAATAGAAGATCTCTCTATTTGTAGGGAACTTTCATTGTGCAAAAATGGTTAACCGTTTCATTTTCGAGAAATCTTGACGTTAATTGTCACGTTCACTACCCCTAATGCTTACATATAATTTCGTCTTTAACCAGATTGTAGTTTGAATCATCATTCAATGTTTATTTATGCGAAAAAGAGAGAATTTTGTGGTTAACCGTTGGGTATATCGTGGAATATGTTACCCCCAACCCCTAACACGAAAAATAAGATGGAAAAACTTCTTTGTTTTTTCCCCATTACAGTACATGAAATTTTTAAAGTAAATTCAATCTCTCACCAGGCAGAGTACTATTTCCCCCTCCCTCTTTCTCGTATGAGCTACTTGAGGAAGACAAATCTTTATTCGAGATCCCATCGCTAATCTAACACGCCAGTATACTGGTCGGACAAATTCAACTGTTACTACTTTCCTGTAGCTTGAAAAGTAAAAAGGCAACTGTACTCGTTTCAGAGCATTTAATACGAAAATTTGGAAATTCCTATACCTTTGTACAGACTTCCGACAATCCTCGACAAAAGTACATGGGACAAACCCCGCTTCCCGTATCAGTGTTGAAATTTCAGGACGCCTTGGGCTGCCGCAACACTGGATGGGGGAGTGGGGGGGGGGGATGGTGTTCCGTACATTGCTTGTTTTGCTTGTTTTGTCCCATCATTTTTGTCGAGGATTGTCGGAAGCCTGTACAAATGTATATGAAGAAGTTTCCGGTCATGGGCAACGTAATGACAGTTGGTGAATAAAGGTTGTGTACTTTGAAACGAGTGATTAGAAGACAAATGTCACGGTGTTAGCATTATGAAGAACAATTGCTGTATGACAAGACAATCAAAGCGGCTTTTAAATAATTCACGGGGAAGAAATGTAACTTATCACGCATTACGGACTTCTGTCCATATTCGGTTTTTCTAATTAGGACCGGGAAGTGATCAAAATAAGGTACCCATGGCTGGTTTAACGTCGTTTATTTTGTCATTAACCTATTCAGAAGACCCGTTGCCGCAGGGTACCGAAGGGAGGGGGGAGGGGTCGCTTTCAAGCCAGAAATATTTCTCGGGGAGGGGGGCAGATCAAAACAACCTTGAAGGGAGGGGGAAACAGATATTGCAGATAAAATACAGGACAAACGCGACGTTTTAAATTTTTTGAAACCGAACTGCTACAGAAAGGTCCGAAAGTAGGCTTTATAACGCTTAATTTATTCGTTATCCCTATGTAGAACTCGTCACTGCTCCCCATTACTAAGAATATTTAATTAGCGCCACGGTTTACCGTTGACCTCACCACGATTAACCATTGACCTACACACTATTTCAATGACTGTCGAGGGTTAATCGTGCAAATAGAAGATCTCTCTATTTATAGGGAACTTTCATTGTGCAAAAATGGTTAACCGTTTCATTTTCGAGAAATCTTGACGTTAATTGTCACGTTCACTACCCTTAATGCTTACATATAATTTCGTCTTTAACCAGATTGTAGTTTGAATCATCATTCAATGTTTATTTATGCGAAAAAAGAGAGAATTTTGTGGTTAACCGTTGGGTATATCGTGGAATATGTTACCCCCAACTCCTAACACGAAAATTAAGATGGAAAAACTTCTTTGTTTTTTCCCCATTACAGTACATGAAATTTTTAAAGTAAATTCAATCTCTCACCAGGCAGAGTACTATTTCCCCCTCCCTCTTTCTCGTATGAGCTACTTGAGGAAGACAAATCTTTATTCGAGAGCCCATCGCTAATCTAACACGCCAGTATACTGGTCGGACAAATTCAACTGTTACTACTTTCCTGTAGCTTGAAAAGTAAAAAGGCAACTGTACTCGTTTCAGAGCATTTAATACGAAAATTTGGAAATTCCTATACCTTTGTACAGACTTCCGACAATCCTCGACAAAAGTACATGGGACAAACCCCGCTTCCCGTATCAGTGTTGAAATTTCAGGACGCCTTGGGCTGCCGCAACACTGGATGGGGAGTGGGGGGGGATGGTGTTCCGTACATTGCTTGTTTTGCTTGTTTTGTCCCATCATTTTTGTCGAGGATTGTCGGAAGCCTGTACAAATGTATATGAAGAAGTTTCCGGTCATGGGCAACGTAATGACAGTTGGTGAATAAAGGTTGTGTACTTTGAAAGGAGTGATTAGAAGACAAATGTCACGGTGTTAGCATTATGAAGAACAATTGCTGTATGACAAGACAATCAAAGCGGCTTTTAAATAATTCACGGGGAAGAAATGTAACTTATCACGCATTACGGACTTCTGTCCATATTCGGTTTTTCTAATTAGGACCGGGAAGTGATCAAAATAAGGTACCCATGGCTGGTTTAACGTCGTTTATTTTGTCATTAACCTATTCAGAAGACCCGTTGCCGCAGGGTACCGAAGGGAGGGGGGAGGGGTCGCTTTCAAGCCAGAAATATTTCTCGGGGAGGGGGGCAGATCAAAACAACCTTGAGGGGAGGGGGAAACAGATATTGCAGATAAAATACAGGACAAACGCGACGTTTTAAATTTTTTGAAACCGAACTGCTACAGAAAGGTCCGAAAGTAGGCTTTATAACGCTTAATTTATTCGTTATCCCTATGTAGAACTCGTCACTGCTCCCCATTACTAAGAATATTTAATTAGCGCCACGGTTTACCGTTGACCTCACCACGATTAACCATTGACCTACACACTATTTCAATGACTGTCGAGGGTTAATCGTGCAAATAGAAGATCTCTCTATTTGTAGGGAACTTTCATTGTGCAAAAATGGTTAACCGTTTCATTTTCGAGAAATCTTGACGTTAATTGTCACGTTCACTACCCCTAATGCTTACATATAATTTCGTCTTTAACCAGATTGTAGTTTGAATCATCATTCAATGTTTATTTATGCGAAAAAAGAGAGAATTTTGTGGTTAACCGTTGGGTATATCGTGGAATATGTTACCCCAACCCCTAACACGAAAAATAAGATGGAAAAACTTCTTTGTTTTTTCCCCATTACAGTACATGAAATTTTTAAAGTAAATTCAATCTCTCACCAGGCAGAGTACTATTTCCCCCTCCCCCTTTCTCGTATGAGCTACTTGAGGAAGACAAATCTTTATTCGAGAGCCCATCGCTAATCTAACACGCCAGTATACTGGTCGGACAAATTCAACTGTTACTACTTTCCTGTAGCTTGAAAAGTAAAAAGGCAACTGTACTCGTTTCAGAGCATTTAATACGAAAATTTGGAAATTCCTATACCTTTGTACAGACTTCCGACAATCCTCGACAAAAGTACATGGGACAAACCCCGCTCCCCGTATCAATGTTGAAATTTCAGGACGCCTTGGGCTGCCGCAACACTGGATGGGGAAGTGGGGGGGGGGGGATGGTGTTCCGTACATTGCTTGTTTTGCTTGTTTTGTCCCATCATTTTTGTCGAGGATTGTCGGAAGCCTGTACAAATGTATATGACGAAGTTTCCGGTCATGGGCAACGTAATGACAGTTGGTGAATAAAGGTTGTGTACTTTGAAACGAGTGATTAGAAGACAAATGTCACGGTGTTAGCATTATGAAGAACAATTGCTGTATGACAAGACAATCAAAGCGGCTTTTAAATAATTCACGGGGAAGAAATGTAACTTATCACGCACTACGGACATCTGTCCATATTCGGTTTTTCTAATTAGGACCGGGAAGTGATCAAAATAAGGTACCCATGGCTGGTTTAACGTCGTTTATTTTGTCATTAACCTATTCAGAAGACCCGTTGCCGCAGGGTACCGAAGGGAGGGGGGAGGGGTCGCTTTCAAGCCAGAAATATTTCTCGGGGAGGGGGGCAGATCAAAACAACCTTGAGGGGAGGGGGAAACAGATATTGCAGATAAAATACAGGACAAACGCGACGTTTTAAATTTTTTGAAACCGAACTGCTACAGAAAGGTCCGAAAGTAGGCTTTATAACGCTTAATTTATTCGTTATCCCTATGTAGAACTCGTCACTGCTCCCCATTACTAAGAATATTTAATTAGCGCCACGGTTTACCGTTGACCTCACCACGATTAACCATTGACCTACACACTATTTCAATGACTGTCGAGGGTTAATCGTGCAAATAGAAGATCTCTCTATTTATAGGGAACTTTCATTGTGCAAAAATGGTTAACCGTTTCATTTTCGAGAAATCTTGACGTTAATTGTCACGTTCACTACCCCTAATGCTTACATATAATTTCGTCTTTAACCAGATTGTAGTTTGAATCATCATTCAATGTTTATTTATGCGAAAAAAGAGAGAATTTTGTGGTTAACCGTTGGGTATATCGTGGAATATGTTACCCCCAACCCCTAACACGAAAATTAAGATGGAAAAACTTCTTTGTTTTTTCCCCATTACAGTACATGAAATTTTTAAAGTAAATTCAATCTCTCACCAGGCAGAGTACTATTTCCCCCTCCCTCTTTCTCGTATGAGCTACTTGAGGAAGACAAATCTTTATTCGAGAGCCCATCGCTAATCTAACACGCCAGTATACTGGTCGGACAAATTCAACTGTTACTACTTTCCTGTAGCTTGAAAAGTAAAAAGGCAACTGTACTCGTTTCAGAGCATTTAATACGAAAATTTGGAAATTCCTATACCTTTGTACAGACTTCCGACAATCCTCGACAAAAGTACATGGGACAAACCCCGCTTCCCGTATCAGTGTTGAAATTTCAGGACGCCTTGGGCTGCCGCAACACTGGATGGGGGAGTGGGGTGGGGGGGGATGGTGTTCCGTACATTGCTTGTTTTGCTTGTTTTGTCCCATCATTTTTGTCGAGGATTGTCGGAAGCCTGTACAAATGTATATGAAGAAGTTTCCGGTCATGGGCAACGTAATGACAGTTGGTGAATAAAGGTTGTGTACTTTGAAACGAGTGATTAGAAGACAAATGTCACGGTGTTAGCATTATGAAGAACAATTGCTGTATGACAAGACAATCAAAGCGGCTTTTAAATAATTCACGGGGAAGAAATGTAACTTATCACGCATTACGGACTTCTGTCCATATTCGGTTTTTCTAATTAGGACCGGGAAGTGATCAAAATAAGGTACCCATGGCCGGTTTAACGTCGTTTATTTTGTCATTAACCTATTCAGAAGACCCGTTGCCGCAGGGTACCGAAGGGAGGGGGGAGGGGTCGCTTTCAAGCCAGAAATATTTCTCGGGGAGGGGGGCAGATCAAAACAACCTTGAGGGGAGGGGGAAACAGATATTGCAGATAAAATACAGGACAAACGCGACGTTTTAAATTTTTTGAAAACGAACTGCTACAGAAAGGTCCGAAAGTAGGCTTTATAACGCTTAATTTATTCGTTATCCCTATGTAGAACTCGTCACTGCTCCCCATTACTAAGAATATTTAATTAGCGCCACGGTTTACCGTTGACCTCACCACGATTAACCATTGACCTACACACTATTTCAATGACTGTCGAGGGTTAATCGTGCAAATAGAAGATCTCTCTATTTGTAGGGAACTTTCATTGTGCAAAAATGGTTAACCGTTTCATTTTCGAGAAATCTTGACGTTAATTGTCACGTTCACTACCCCTAATGCTTACATATAATTTCGTCTTTAACCAGATTGTAGTTTGAATCATCATTCAATGTTTATTTATGCGAAAAAAGAGAGAATTTTGTGGTTAACCGTTGGGTATATCGTGGAATATGTTACCCCAACCCCTAACACGAAAAATAAGATGGAAAAACTTCTTTGTTTTTTCCCCATTACAGTACATGAAATTTTTAAAGTAAATTCAATCTCTCACCAGGCAGAGTACTATTTCCCCCTCCCCCTTTCTCGTATGAGCTACCTGAGGAAGACAAATCTTTATTCGAGAGCCCATCGCTAATCTAACACGCCAGTATACTGGTCGGACAAATTCAACTGTTACTACTTTCCTGTAGCTTGAAAAGTAAAAAGGCAACTGTACTCGTTTCAGAGCATTTAATACGAAAATTTGGAAATTCCTATACCTTTGTACAGACTTCCGACAATCCTCGACAAAAGTACATGGGACAAACCCCGCTCCCCGTATCAATGTTGAAATTTCAGGACGCCTTGGGCTGCCGCAACACTGGATGGGGAAGTGGGGGGGGGGGGATGGTGTTCCGTACATTGCTTGTTTTGCTTGTTTTGTCCCATCATTTTTGTCGAGGATTGTCGGAAGCCTGTACAAATGTATATGACGAAGTTTCCGGTCATGGGCAACGTAATGACAGTTGGTGAATAAAGGTTGTGTACTTTGAAACGAGTGATTAGAAGACAAATGTCACGGTGTTAGCATTATGAAGAACAATTGCTGTATGACAAGACAATAAAAGCGGCTTTTAAATAATTCACGGGGAAGAAATGTAACTTATCACGCATTACGGACATCTGTCCATATTCGGTTTTTCTAATTAGGACCGGGAAGTGATCAAAATAAGGTACCCATGGCTGGTTTAACGTCGTTTATTTTGTCATTAACCTATTCAGAAGACCCGTTGCCGCAGGGTACCGAAGGGAGGGGGGAGGGGTCGCTTTCAAGCCAGAAATATTTCTCGGGGAGGGGCAGATCAAAACAACCTTGAAGGGAGGGGGAAACAGATATTGCAGATAAAATACAGGACAAACGCGACGTTTTAAATTTTTTGAAAACGAACTGCTACAGAAAGGTCCGAAAGTAGGCTTTATAACGCTTAATTTATTCGTTATCCCTATGTAGAACTCGTCACTACTCCCCATTACTAAGAATATTTAATTAGCGCCACGGTTTACCGTTGACCTCACCACGATTAACCATTGACCTACACACTATTTCAATGACTGTCGAGGGTTAATCGTGCAAATAGAAGATCTCTCTATTTATAGGGAACTTTCATTGTGCAAAAATGGTTAACCGTTTCATTTTCGAGAAATCTTGACGTTAATTGTCACGTTCACTACCCCTAATGCTTACATATAATTTCGTCTTTAACCAGACTGTAGTTTGAATCATCATTCAATGTTTATTTATGCGAAAAAAGAGAGAATTTTGTGGTTAACCGTTGGGTATATCGTGGAATATGTTACCCCCAACCCCTAACACGAAAAATAAGATGGAAAAACTTCTTTGTTTTTTCCCCATTACAGTACATGAAATTTTTAAAGTAAATTCAATCTCTCACCAGGCAGAGTACTATTTCCCCCTCCCTCTTTCTCGTATGAGCTACTTGAGGAAGACAAATCTTTATTCGAGAGCCCATCGCTAATCTAACACGCCAGTATACTGGTCGGACAAATTCAACTGTTACTACTTTCCTGTAGCTTGAAAAGTAAAAAGGCAACTGTACTCGTTTCAGAGCATTTAATACGAAAATTTGGAAATTCCTATACCTTTGTACAGACTTCCGACAATCCTCGACAAAAGTACATGGGACAAACCCCGCTCCCCGTATCAATGTTGAAATTTCAGGACGCCTTGGGCTGCCGCAACACTGAATGGGGGAGTGGGGGGGGGGATGGTGTTCCGTACATTGCTTGTTTTGTCCCATCATTTTTGTCGAGGATTGTCGGAAGCCTGTACAAATGTATATGAAGAAGTTTCCGGTCATGGGCAACGTAATGACAGTTGGTGAATAAAGGTTGTGTACTTTGAAACGAGTGATTAGAAGACAAATGTCACGGTGTTAGCATTATGAAGAACAATTGCTGTATGACAAGACAATCAAAGCGGCTTTTAAATAATTCACGGGGAAGAAATGTAACTTATCACGCATTACGGACTTCTGTCCATATTCGGTTTTTCTAATTAGGACCGGGAAGTGATCAAAATAAGGTACCCATGGCCGGTTTAACGTCGTTTATTTTGTCATTAACCTATTCAGAAGACCCGTTGCCGCAGGGTACCGAAGGGAGGGGGGAGGGGTCGCTTTCAAGCCAGAAATATTTCTCGGGGAGGGGGAAAGATCAAAACAACCTTGAGGGGAGGGGGAAACAGATATTGCAGATAAAATACAGGACAAACGCGACGTTTTAAATTTTTTGAAAACGAACTGCTACAGAAAGGTCCGAAAGTAGGCTTTATAACGCTTAATTTATTCGTTATCCCTATGTAGAACTCGTCACTGCTCCCCATTACTAAGAATATTTAATTAGCGCCACGGTTTACCGTTGACCTCACCACGATTAACCATTGACCTACACACTATTTCAATGACTGTCGAGGGTTAATCGTGCAAATAGAAGATCTCTCTATTTGTAGGGAACTTTCATTGTGCAAAAATGGTTAACCGTTTCATTTTCGAGAAATCTTGACGTTAATTGTCACGTTCACTACCCCTAATGCTTACATATAATTTCGTCTTTAACCAGATTGTAGTTTGAATCATCATTCAATGTTTATTTATGCGAAAAAAGAGAGAATTTTGTGGTTAACCGTTGGGTATATCGTGGAATATGTTACCCCAACCCCTAACACGAAAAATAAGATGGAAAAACTTCTTTGTTTTTTCCCCATTACAGTACATGAAATTTTTAAAGTAAATTCAATCTCTCACCAGGCACAGTACTATTTCCCTCCCCTTTCTCGTATGAGCTACTTGAGGAAGACAAATCTTTATTCGAGAGCCCATCGCTAATCTAACACGCCAGTATACTGGTCGGACAAATTCAACTGTTACTACTTTCCTGTAGCTTGAAAAGTAAAAAGGCAACTGTACTCGTTTCAGAGCATTTAATACGAAAATTTGGAAATTCCTATACCTTTGTACAGACTTCCGACAATCCTCGACAAAAGTACATGGGACAAACCCCGCTCCCCGTATCAATGTTGAAATTTCAGGACGCCTTGGGCTGCCGCAACACTGGATGGGGAAGTGGGGGGGGGGGGATGGTGTTCCGTACATTGCTTGTTTTGCTTGTTTTGTCCCATCATTTTTGTCGAGGATTGTCGGAAGCCTGTACAAATGTATATGACGAAGTTTCCGGTCATGGGCAACGTAATGACAGTTGGTGAATAAAGGTTGTGTACTTTGAAACGAGTGATTAGAAGACAAATGTCACGGTGTTAGCATTATGAAGAACAATTGCTGTATGACAAGACAATAAAAGCGGCTTTTAAATAATTCACGGGGAAGAAATGTAACTTATCACGCATTACGGACATCTGTCCATATTCGGTTTTTCTAATTAGGACCGGGAAGTGATCAAAATAAGGTACCCATGGCTGGTTTAACGTCGTTTATTTTGTCATTAACCTATTCAGAAGACCCGTTGCCGCAGGGTACCGAAGGGAGGGGGGAGGGGTCGCTTTCAAGCCAGAAATATTTCTCGGGGAGGGGGGCAGATCAAAACAACCTTGAAGGGAGGGGGAAACAGATATTGCAGATAAAATACAGGACAAACGCGACGTTTTAAATTTTTTGAAAACGAACTGCTACAGAAAGGTCCGAAAGTAGGCTTTATAACGCTTAATTTATTCGTTATCCCTATGTAGAACTCGTCACTACTCCCCATTACTAAGAATATTTAATTAGCGCCACGGTTTACCGTTGACCTCACCACGATTAACCATTGACCTACACACTATTTCAATGACTGTCGAGGGTTAATCGTGCAAATAGAAGATCTCTCTATTTATAGGGAACTTTCATTGTGCAAAAATGGTTAACCGTTTCATTTTCGAGAAATCTTGACGTTAATTGTCACGTTCACTACCCCTAATGCTTACATATAATTTCGTCTTTAACCAGACTGTAGTTTGAATCATCATTCAATGTTTATTTATGCGAAAAAGAGAGAATTTTGTGGTTAACCGTTGGGTATATCGTGGAATATGTTACCCCAACCCCTAACACGAAAAATAAGATGGAAAAACTTCTTTGTTTTTTCCCCATTACAGTACATGAAATTTTTAAAGTAAATTCAATCTCTCACCAGGCAGAGTACTATTTCCCCCTCCCTCTTTCTCGTATGAGCTACTTGAGGAAGACAAATCTTTATTCGAGAGCCCATCGCTAATCTAACACGCCAGTATACTGGTCGGACAAATTCAACTGTTACTACTTTCCTGTAGCTTGAAAAGTAAAAAGGCAACTGTACTCGTTTCAGAGCATTTAATACGAAAATTTGGAAATTCCTATACCTTTGCACAGACTTCCGACAATCCTCGACAAAAGTACATGGGACAAACCCCGCTCCCCGTATCAATGTTGAAATTTCAGGACGCCTTGGGCTGCCGCAACACTGAATGGGGGAGTGGGGGGGGGGGGATGGTGTTCCGTACATTGCTTGTTTTGTCCCATCATTTTTGTCGAGGATTGTCGGAAGCCTGTACAAATGTATATGAAGAAGTTTCCGGTCATGGGCAACGTAATGACAGTTGGTGAATAAAGGTTGTGTACTTTGAAACGAGTGATTAGAAGACAAATGTCACGGTGTTAGCATTATGAAGAACAATTGCTGTATGACAAGACAATAAAAGCGGCTTTTAAATAATTCACGTTGAAGAAATGTAACTTATCACGCATTACGGACTTCTGTCCATATTCGGTTTAGGACCGGGAAGTGATCAAAATAAGGTACCCATGGCTGGTTTAACGTCGTTTATTTTGTCATTAACCTATTCAGAAGACCCGTTGCCGCAGGGTACCGAAGGGAGGGGGGAGGGGTCGCTTTCAAGCCAGAAATATTTCTCGGGGAGGGGGGAAGATCAAAACAACCTTGAGGGGAGGGGGAAACAGATATTGCAGATAAAATACAGGACAAACGCGACGTTTTAAATTTTTTGAAACCGAACTGCTACATAAAGCTCCGAAAGTAGGCTTTATAACGCTTAATTTATTCGTTATCCCTATGTAGAACTCGTCACTGCTCCCCATTACTAAGAATATTTAATTAGCGCCACGGTTTACCGTTGACCTCACCACGATTAACCATTGACCTACACACTATTTCAATGACTGTCGAGGGTTAATCGTGCAAATAGAAGATCTCTCTATTTATAGGGAACTTTCATTGTGCAAAAATGGTTAACCGTTTCATTTTCGAGAAATCTTGACGTTAATTGTCACGTTCACTACCCCTAATGCTTACATATAATTTCGTCTTTAACCAGATTGTAGTTTGAATCATCATTCAATGTTTATTTATGCGACAAAGAGAAAATTTTGTGGTTAACCGTTGGGTATATCGTGAAACATGTTACCCCCAACCCCTAACACGAAAAATAAGATGGAAAAACTTCTTTGTTTTTTCCCCATTACAGTACATGAAATTTTTAAAGTAAATTCAATCTCTCACCAGGCAGAGTACTATTTCCCCCTCCCCCTTTCTCGTATGAGCTACTTGAGGAAGACAAATCTTTATTCGAGAGCCCATCGCTAATCTAACACGCCAGTATACTGGTCGGACAAATTCAACTGTTACTACTTTCCTGTAGCTTGAAAAGTAAAAAGGCAACTGTACTCGTTTCAGAGCATTTAATACGAAAATTTGGAAATTCCTATACCTTTGTACAGACTTCCGACAATCCTCGACAAAAGTACATGGGACAAACCCCGCTCCCCGTATCAATGTTGAAATTTCAGGACGCCTTGGGCTGCCGCAACACTGGATGGGGAAGTGGGGGGGGGGGGATGGTGTTCCGTACATTGCTTGTTTTGCTTGTTTTGTCCCATCATTTTTGTCGAGGATTGTCGGAAGCCTGTACAAATGTATATGACGAAGTTTCCGGTCATGGGCAACGTAATGACAGTTGGTGAATAAAGGTTGTGTACTTTGAAACGAGTGATTAGAAGACAAATGTCACGGTGTTAGCATTATGAAGAACAATTGCTGTATGACAAGACAATAAAAGCGGCTTTTAAATAATTCACGTTGAAGAAATGTAACTTATCACGCATTACGGACATCTGTCCATATTCGGTTTTTCTAATTAGGACCGGGAAGTGATCAAAATAAGGTACCCATGGCTGGTTTAACGTCGTTTATTTTGTCATTAACCTATTCAGAAGACCCGTTGCCGCAGGGTACCGAAGGGAGGGGGGAGGGGTCGCTTTCAAGCCAGAAATATTTCTCGGGGAGGGGGGAAGATCAAAACAACCTTGAGGGGAGGGGGAAACAGATATTGCAGATAAAATACAGGACAAACGCGACGTTTTAAATTTTTTGAAACCGAACTGCTACATAAAGCTCCGAAAGTAGGCTTTATAACGCTTAATTTATTCGTTATCCCTATGTAGAACTCGTCACTGCTCCCCATTACTAAGAATATTTAATTAGCGCCACGGTTTACCGTTGACCTCACCACGATTAACCATTGACCTACACACTATTTCAATGACTGTCGAGGGTTAATCGTGCAAATAGAAGATCTCTCTATTTATAGGGAACTTTCATTGTGCAAAAATGGTTAACCGTTTCATTTTCGAGAAATCTTGACGTTAATTGTCACGTTCACTACCCCTAATGCTTACATATAATTTCGTCTTTAACCAGATTGTAGTTTGAATCATCATTCAATGTTTATTTATGCGAAAAAAGAGAGAATTTTGTGGTTAACCGTTGGGTATATCGTGGAATATGTTACCCCCAACCCCTAACACGAAAAATAAGATGGAAAAACTTCTTTGTTTTTTCCCCATTACAGTACATGAAATTTTTAAAGTAAATTCAATCTCTCACCAGGCAGAGTACTATTTCCCCCTCCCTCTTTCTCGTATGAGCTACTTGAGGAAGACAAATCTTTATTCGAGATCCCATCGCTAATCTAACACGCCAGTATACTGGTCGGACAAATTCAACTGTTACTACTTTCCTGTAGCTTGAAAAGTAAAAAGGCAACTGTACTCGTTTCAGAGCATTTAATACGAAAATTTGGAAATTCCTATACCTTTGTACAGACTTCCGACAATCCTCGACAAAAGTACATGGGACAAACCCCGCTCCCCGTATCAATGTTGAAATTTCAGGACGCCTTGGGCTGCCGCAACACTGAATGGGGGAGTGGGGGGGGCGGGGGGATGGTGTTCCGTACATTGCTTGTTTTGCTTGTTTTGTCCCATCATTTTTGTCGAGGTTTGTAGCTTGATATGGCCATGTAAAACTTGATATTATGTATCAAGATACTGTATGCGGTAATATCCCTCGCTCCACTTGGCCATATAAAACTTTATACGGCCAGATATTTCGGGATTTAAGCCAAATATAAATTTTGAGTGGGGGTTATTATGAATTTTAAGGCAAAAATGTAATAATAAATCACATAAAACATAATTCCTATTTAAATTATGATAAAAATATACACGTTATTCTTATGGCATTTCATACATTTGTGGGAACGGATACGTACACTTTAGGTGGTAAACATTGAAGAATTTAGGACTACTTACAAAAGTTACAAAATTAATCTACGAGTTATACAATAATAGCAATCTATGTTGAGTATGAAGAAAATTGCAATTCTGTCGACATCCAATACTACAATTCTCACTTCCTCCATCATTTATACTTGTTTTCAAGTTGGACGGCCTTATTTCGTTCTTTCCTTTTTTTCATCACCCTGACTAGCATCTGTCAAAGGTTTCCCACTTCATACACTTCTTCCTCATAACATCTGTAAAAAAATAGACTTCATTCACACAAAAATGTACTCACTGAGCATCGGTGAATCCTGAAGTAAAGTCTGATCGCCGTCCAAGTGGGCAGCATCCAATGGTGGTTCTTCGGTAACTATCGAACGAAGACAAATATAAAAGGTGGTTGTAATGTGATCAATTATAAGAGTCAGTCCCGCTGATATCGCGATTTTAAGTTTGCACGGGCAGCTGCTCCTAATTATCAATCATTTTCCTATCCTCCATCACTTGCCAAAGTATTACGTCAACTCTCAAAGGGAGGCAAAGGTTGAAACTTTAGAAGACGTGGTTTGACCCTGGCTTTCACTGAGGCAGAACATTTCATATGACGTTTTTCATGCTCAGTGCATACACCGTTGCACATCCTTTTTGCTTACGCCACCAAATTTACCACGGAATCGACAATCCTGGTGTCAGAACTGCTTCGATCATCGCACAAGTGCAATTGTTGCAAAAGTTTTTGTGGAAAACTGGGCGCAATGTGTATCCGGAAAAGTGTTCTGATGAAATAAATTTTTGCACCGAACAACCCAATTAAAAGCAAGCCCGAAGTTAGTCATCATGTCGAGCACAAGTAATATGATACTTCTTAATTGTGATCTCTCTCTTTCATTTACTTTTCTTCAAGAACGTATCGGTGACATAAAATTGATCAACTTTATATTAACAAGGCAATTTTTCTGTAGAAACTGATCTTTTCAATGCAATAGTATTTTTTAATGTATTGTTTTGGAAAAATTGATATTTCAAGATACCAGAGCAGGTAAATCTACTAGTCCAACATAAGAATGTGTCTTTAACTCTCATACACTGAAAGCATCATGTGAGGCATAGCATCGTTACCAATCACCTCCGAAGACCAAGTGAAATAATCGTGCTCTAGAAAAATGCACGTTCAAGCAACTTTACCTTAATTCATAGTTGTTAGGACTATATTTAATATGATGTATGATTAATATTTTTCAGTAAATGTAATAGTCTTCAAACGCTAACGTTTAACAAAACGATATCTGAAGTAAATGAAAAGTTCCATTAATACTTTTCTTCGTTAAAAGAGTTTAAATGATCATTAAAATCATCTCCATACTTCTGAATACCAAAGCAAAAAAATATTTAACAAATGCCCAATTTTTTGCTTGAAATACTAAAATTTACTCCTGTAAAGAAAATACTTTCCTATAAATAATACAGTTTAATATTTTTATCTAGTCTGGACCAAATAAAATAGTTCCATCATTCAGTTCAAAAGCTTAATTCTTTTTTAAAATAATAATTCATCTTAGTTTCTTCCAAACTTTATATGGTATAAGGCAATAAAAAGCAAAGGTTGAATGGTTTCCCTATTCACTTTACAAAACAAACGTAAATTATTGTCCCTAAAATGAATTTTGTTTAAATAATCTTTACAACTTGGAACATGATTTGTAATTTTGTATTGCAACCATTTGCAATTTTTGTTTCTTTCGTTGCAATAAAAGTCCTCAATTTAATATTTCCTCAAGACTTTTGACTTATATTTGGTATGTCATTCTACTGAACGCTTACATTGCTGTTTTAAGAATAATCTTTTGACAGATATCCATATAAGATTATGCAATCTTATTGGGAAGAAAGAAAATACCCTACACGACACTAGATAATCAATACTAAATGAGTTTCACCTACTATTTAGCCCAAGAGTAATTATACGTGTCACCTTCGACTACAATTTACTACGCCAAAACATATTACTTATTTTCTTAATGACCAAGTTCTAAAAACGTGTTTGCTGAACAATGTCTTCTTAAAAAGTAGTAAAGAACACTCTCCCCAAAATCCATTACCACAGTAGAGCCGTTGAATCCAAAGCAATTTAAAAGGGTCGGTAATGTTTAATTAATTGATTATTTCTGACTTTGTCTCTCGAATCCAATATGTAAGAGTGTAAAGCTTTATTAAAACTTGTGAAAAAAAAAAAAAAACTTCAGACGGATTAGGTAAAACCGTCACCACATAGGACAGAAACAGTGATTTCACAACATCTAATTTTCCAAGAACAGTCAACTGTCCGCACTTATATAATTATTCTAATGTCATCCAGAAGTTTATTTAAACTTTAAGTAATCATTTCATTCAAATGGATTGGAAAAGGTATACCAATATTCGTAAAACACTACTCATCATTCCAATTTATACCAGGGGTTGTCAGGGGAGGAAATACTACGTGCAAATCTATCAGACAATATGTACTTGAAACTCTTTAATGCAATTTCAGTTAACAAAATTTCATTGACAGGTCTTTTTATTCCCATTTGTTTTCCCTGTCTGACTTTCACATTGTAATGGTGGCCTGCTCTTTTTAAACTGAGGTAATCCAGAAACAAACGTTATTGTTAACTGTGTCATTGAAGAACAACGTGTTTGCCTACAACTGCTAAGCTGCAATAAAGATTTTACATAAACAGCTGTCTCATAACTTTTAACTTCCATACGTTTTTGTCTGATTCTAATGAGTTGCCACCTTTACACACTGTTCAAGCCTAACAAAACAATCACAGGTTTGATAATTGTCCCCATTAGAATTTATTAGAAGTTATTTTGAAAGGGAGAATTTTAAAAAAATCTGTGTAATAGCTATTTCAATAAATATTAGATGAGACGCATAGCGAAGCAAGCTTACATATAGATTTTTCCCCTCGACGACTGGCAATGTAATGGCAGTGGGTGAAATCATCATGATTGGTCTTTGAGATGAAGCAGACAACAGAGACCATTACCTTCAGTGCCAAATTCCATTAAAGCTTTAAAATGTTTCAAGAGCAAGACAATAAGCAGCTTAGTGTCGGTAACTACCTTGGTCCAAAGGACCGATAAATGTTGGACTTCCTTCCCTGAAAACTCCCTGCTTATACCATATCATTACCAATCCATTTTGTCGTAAGTTTTTTCAAGAACACATTATATTAAAGTATATTAAAGTAAATTTATGTATGTTTGGTGGTGAGCTAGGATAGTTTACCTCAATCAATTTCAATCTTCTCTTGATTGCGTTTTCGCGAGTTTCGTTTGCGCATTTCTTTCTAGATGAATACTTTGTGGTAAAACACCGAATATCACACAACAGTGCTTAAAAGAATAGTTGGTCATTATTATTTAACGTCACGTTTTTAAAAGGAACATTGAAAGCAGCATCAAATGAATATATCGTTACATTATCTTCAATGATAGCTTTCACCTTCCCTAAATAAATCATATCCTACAAAAAGCTGTTATTTAACTTCCAAAAGTCACGCCTTTAAATATTTTACTGATCTCCAGCTCAAGCATCACTGTTGAAGTCACTCTTTTATACTGAGAAATTATCCTTTTTGTTACAAAAGCCAATACTTTATACAAAAAAATAAAGATGTCCAATAACTCCATCTCTTTCATTTAATTTATGACCAGAATAAGTGCTTTAACATTATTTAGTTGTCGATAAGTCAACGTATCTAGACAAAAAATTTAGCACTGATTGCCAGTCTCCACACCCTATAATGTCAGAATTACTTAAATCATTTGTAATGCTGATAATGTTAGCAGGATTACTAAAATCATTACTGCTCCGCATAAGCAATGGAGTAGGGGAAACAAATTAGTGACCCGCACATGGAAAAGAGGCCGTGACCGGCTCAAATTTAACCAGTAGGTTGGGAACACACCATGACATTGTACGAAGTTGTATTTATAATTAGCCCCGGTAAATCCTGCTCACAGGTGACCCACATCTTACAGCCATCGAATTTGCATAACACTCTTAACAGAATGCCAAATAGCGATGAGATGGAGCTCACTCATTTGTGTCATAAAGACCCTAGGTGTAGCCCGGAATGACTTTTTCAAATACAGATCGCTTTCGTACCTCAGTCTGGTCAGTTCGAAATATCTTTTACCTTCTTGTTTCTTTTCTCTTATTGCTTTTCGCCGGTCTCGATATTGCAAAGTTATCATTAAAAAAATCATTGGTAATGCTGATAACATTATCAGCATTGCTAAAATCATTAAGCTCCACATAAGCAATGGAGTATATGGAAAAAGACAAGTGAGCTACAACTGGAACAAAAGCCGTGACAGGCTCGACTTGAACCAGTTCATTGGAAACTGAGCGGTAAAATTCCATCTAACAATCTAACTACTATAATCATTCAAAATGTCTTTTAAGTCATAGAAATGGGAGAGTAGTAGTTAGGACCTTACACATTAATTACAACTGAGCAAACCCCTCCAATCACAATGTCCAAAGCATTCAAATTCCCTTCCGCGTCACCCTTCCATATATAAAAGACAACGGCACAGTTTTTAAATATAATTGTCACCCCATAATGATGTGGAGTGTTGCGTAGTGTTGACATTTCTTTTATTAACCCTACATAAATTATCTCTCAATTACATAGTTAAAGGTTTGGTAATTGGTACTGAAAATTTCCAAGGACATAATTCAAACTGGCAAAATAAAACCTCTGGTACAAACTAATGTTACAATTGTCCTTGAAATTAAGGTTGTAAAAACAAAGGATAACATCAGTCATACGTGGTATGTCCCTCCCATGACATCACAACATTTGCATATTGGGCTCATATTTATTAATGATTAAGTGCAAATCAGGAATTGCCCTGCAAAATTGTCAATTTTTAATTTATTTTGATGGAAACTGTGGCTTATTTTAATGGTTTTTAAAGCTTTTTTACATCCAATACCCAATTTTGTCATCTTTATGTCACACTACCTTTAAGAGAGCTAATTTTAATTGTACGCTTCATGGAAAAGCTCTTCATGAAAAAAGGTTCCAATGTACTCCACTAAGCAGGATTATCTTCGTACACATGACAGACCGAGAAAGATCCCTAAGAAGAAGGGTAGTAAGACTCAAACAACGGTAAAGGGTTAAAGTTTTGTGAGGAGCTGAGGGAAACCTCTCTCCGTGATATTTTTGTGAGCAGAACCCATCGGGTACCTTAAGCAAAATCCTATCTAACCTTTCTAAATGGATATGTTAGTTAGTTAGAGAGAGTTACACGGCCCAGTTTCCAACTTAATGATTCGAGTCAAGCCGGTTACGTCTTTTTCACCGCTGTGGCTCTCTGGCTTGTTTTCCCTACTCCATTGCCTACCCTGAGCATCCCGAACAACGCCACTAGCCTGGTTCTAATGGATATGGTCTAATGGATATGAACCTCATAGTTCTTCATTTTGAAAAGTTCTTTGACAAAGTTTTCCCGGTCTTATCTTCCAGAAAAGAGGCATGAACTATGCGTCTTCAACTCTTATCTTAAAACTGGACAAATGTCTCCTTCAATTAATCTTTGTGATTAATGCCAACTCTTATTGATTCACGACGATCAGTTGACCCAGCGGTTACAGGCGATAATGCAAAACGCAATCATCAAGTTGACTTTTACTCCTGGTTGTGCTTTTGTAATGTGGCTTTTTACAGACCAATGCGTTTTACCCATTTCCCGTCATTTTAAATCAAAAATATTGGAATCAACAAGAATAAACAACACCGGATCATCTACTTTCTCTCGAAGCACTTTGGCAGCGCGCTGGTGCATTAGTTACACGGACCTCCGATCGTTCATAATAATATTCTGTGCTAAAGCGCGGTCCATATTTGCTTAACCTTTTTATAAGTAATGTTATATTTTGCGGTAAGTAAAAAACATCGTTGTATTAAGTTTGTACTTACTGAGCAGTCGGCATGTATATGACACCATTATTCTTTTTTCAATTCCGACACACGGATCTCCGAAGATAGAAGTAGAGACAGGGAATTCACATCTTGTGAGACCTTGACAGGTGCTGCGGACTATGCCTGTCACATATACGACGCCGTCTCTTGCCGCCTGTTACACCAACAAACAATACAATTGCAATTCGTTCACTGAAAAATACTGTGCCTACTTTGTGCTAGTCCCAAACCCCGATCGAATACATGGTCAAATGGTCAGACCATCCGAAATGCAACAGGGAGGTCTGGACTTCGAGTCCTGGCATAAGCGATAGAGTAGGCAAAACAAGCCAGTGAGCTATAAATGGAAAAGGGGCAATGATATGTTCCAATGAAACCAATAAGTGAGAAGCTGAACTGGATAGACTACACTGATTGACTAGAAACTAAACTCAGAAGGATTTGCGTTAAAACAAAAATATTTGCGATATTTAGGATGCTTGGTTTGATGCATGCTGAAAAGTTACGTTATTCGAAGAGGACATTTACCCCACCTTTAGGAAAAGCACCCAAAAATGACGTAAGGCTTTAACACAGTAAATATTTCATGAAGGGGTCCATGTCTCCGGCCTCCTTATACATACACACGCACACATCCATGTTTAACAGTGGGATTGTGGATATCCCTACATTGGGTTTATACAATCTTGGCTAAGACAAAACCGGCGTTGCCAGTACCAGCTCACGTTGTGTTACCTGATATTAGGTTCAAGCATGGAAAATTGGGAAAACCAAATTAATTCACACATTTCTGAATACTGTTTTATCACCATTTTCAATAAAAAAAAAAAAAACATCTTAATTCGACGCTCTGCCCTTCTGCTATGAAAATGAACGAGAATTTCCCCCTCTTTACATTTTGAAGGTTAAAATTATAATATTCCACGCCTCAAATAACTTACTTTTCCTCTTTTGAAACTTTTATTATTTGTGGGGAAATATCAAACTAAACCAGATTTGTTAAGGCAAATAGATGTGACACTTTTTTGCTTGAATCAAACTCCACTCAACAAGAAGGATTTTACATGGTTCAATCATGCTAATTCTACACATCCATGTTGTAACACCAGTTGAATCATGTTTATATTTATGGCACAACTGGAAACCATTACAAATATAATATTTGCTTTGACCTGGGAGCTACTATTTGAAAAAAGGTTTAATTGAAATTTTCAACTCCTACTCTTACCTAACTGGAGAGATTATACATGGTAAGCTACTTATTCGGCAATCGTATTTTTTGTCTACATGTATATCACTTGATATTGACAAGCTACAAAACGTTTATATGTAGTGACCGTTTTATTATCGGCTTACTTAAAGCAGGGCTTTTATTGGTAGATTTGCACCACCACGATATACCAAGCAGGTGCTTAAAGTCTAAAAAATGACTGGTTAACAGCAATCAGCCAGCACGATGGAACGTTCCTTCTTACTTTGTTGTACATCCTCCTACTCTGCCTGATTATCTCTTATCCTTTCAGGGTTAGGTAGGATGGAGTTGCATGGCCAAGTTTCCAACCAATTGGTTCAAGTCGAGCTGCCTATCGCGTTAGGGAGGAAATGAAGCTCCCTACAGGCACACTTGATATAGTCACGCTTCACACTTGACTAATTGATCGACAGTAACAAATATATTTAAATAAACAAAAAGTTACATAACATTGGAGGTAAGCAAATAGGCCAGTCAAGCACGTGTAAATTGCTGTTCACGTAGTGTGAGCAGATTGAAAGCTCAATTCATTTGAGGGCAGAGAGCTTGTAACAAACTCAGATACCAGTTACACCCCACACCGCCTTTGATCTACTGGGTGTCTACGTTGCTTTCTCAAGAAACAATGAAAATGGATCCTCATTCAAATTAAGCTATGAAGAAACGATTCGCAATTTGTGAATACAATTGGGAGAGTTCCTGAAACCTTAAAAGTGGTCAGGTATAAATTCTTGTTTTCAGGTCCAACTACACTATTAATGGAACATTTTGCCTTACAAAAGCGGGTCCTACTAGATGCAACAATCATGTTGTGATGTTGGTTCATAAAAATTAACAAATTCGCCTAATAAGATCAAAAGCGGTGTAAGGTATAAGTGTTATCAGGTCTAGTTGCATAAAAGTCGCTATTAAGTGATCCCTGCTTTCTTATCACATGTGTTTTCATCACACACACACACATTTATATATGTATATGTATATATATATATATATATATATGTATATATATATATATATTTCTAATTGCGGATTAGGGCGAAAAATCGTCTGAAAAAACGACCAATAGGGCGAATTTACCCAAAGGGCGGAAAAACCGTTTCCCCTTAACGTTTTGACACACATTTTCAATGGGAATACGTAACAGTATGGTAAATCCCCACATACCATACGTAGTACATGTAAATACTTAAATGTATACCAACTTACGTACACGTATCCGTTAACACAAATGTATGAGGGGCCATTGAAATAATATGTATGCATATCTCAAAACTCAAACGGGAAATATATTCTTATGTATTTTATTGCTTAATTTTCGCCTTAACGTTCTGACGGTATACCGATTTCCCCCTACCGGTCGATCCAGCGTTATATATATATATATATATATATAAAACTATATAACTATATATATATATATATTTCACTAATTCGGCACTTAGGGGGAAAGTTGTTGTTGAAAAGTCGACCTTAAGGGGAAAATTTTTTTTGGGCGAAATATAAGAAAAGTAAAGTAGATGCAATTACTTCAAAGTTGTCAAATTTACGGACCTAAGTACGCAAGTACGCGCAGATATAACAATTTCCCCCTAAGGTGGGAATTAGCATTATATATCTATCTATCTATATATATATATATATATATATATATATATATATATCTAAAACAAATAGTAAAAACTGGTAAAACAAGAGCATATATTTAGCTTTCTATATATATATATATATATATATATATATATATATATATATATGAATGAGAGGCTTGGATAACAACGATATTCCGATGTATGCCCAGGATCCAGAGGATTCTCAGAATTCTAGTTAAAAATTATTTAAAATTAAAAATGAAAGTTAAAACTAGAATTGCAACTGCACACTACAATGATAAAAAGACACCGTGATTCGAGAAGCTTTCGGCTATTTTATTCAGCCTTTCTCGGCACGAATGAAGCGAAATAAAATGCGTTCAAATAAAATTACTAACAGACCATCAAAACGAACAAAGGCTAAAAGCAACCAACACAAACTAAGCCCTATTAAGAATAAAGCTTAAAATCACTGGAGAATAAACAACAAAAAGTAAAAAGAGAAAAATGATAAGAAGCTTAAAACCAGCTGTAAAATTGATGCACAAGAGCAGTGAGAATCCTCCAGAAAGGTAAAAACTGACGGTAGATAAAAGGGGCCTGGAAGGAGTGTTAGGCAAGAAAATTAAACATGGAAGCAACCGGGAAAAATTGAATCTGGGCTTAACCGTAGGTAGCTGATTCTTTTAGATGAGTTAAATTCCTTTCTTTTATTGAGACCCAATGGAAATAAGGTATTCAATTGGGCAAGCCAATAACCCTCTCTTTTGGTGAGGACGGTATCAGTATTAGACTTACTGTAAGTCTGTTCAATAATTATAAACTTAATGTCCGACAGCTGTTGGGGAGAAGCATTATAATGGACTGCTAATTCACATCTACCCCGATTATTGAGAAGATCGGATTTGTGATTTCTATAACTTACTTCAAAATCCGTAGTGGTAGACCCAACATATTGCAAATTACATTTAAAACAAGTTGCTGCATAAATTACGCAAGCACTTGTACAGGAAACAAAACTCTTAATAGCGTAAGTTTTCTTAGTGACACAACTATGAAAGGTAGAACTTTGCGTGAGAAAGTTGGTACAAAGGTCACATCTCTTCCGTTCACATTTAAAACACCCCAGTTTGGAAATAGTGCCCCCTCCATTCGTACGATAAGGCGGTTGCGATTTCTTCAGTAAATCCTTAAGGGATTTAACCCTTCTATATGCAGTAAAGATTGAATTGTGTGGGAAAATGTTGGTCATAAGGGGCGAACTTTGAAGAATGTGGATATGTTTCCGTATAATTGACTGAGCACTCGGTAATGCTGGATTGAAATCGAGGACTAGAGGGTATTTTCGACTGGAGTTATTCTTTTTGACAGGATTAAGTAAGGCAGATCTTGGTAATATGCTCGCCTTGTAGAATTGGTACATCTAGCTCTCATCCCAAACATCAGGTGAAGAGCATACCGTACAGCATTGCATTGAGGCTGAAACGTATTTGCTCCACCCCTGAATTAGTACGCAATCGTTTTACTGAATATAAGAATTATTTAATAGCTAGAGGCTATGACCCCCAGCTGGTAGAGGACCAATTCTACAAGGCGAGCATATTACACCAAGATATATATATATATATATATATATATATATATATATATATATATATATATATATATATATATATATATATATATATATATAGCTCTACTTCAAACCTTTTGGCTGTTTAATTTATCTAAATTCTAACCTTCCGCTATTTGTATCTCCTCGGAGATCCAGCCTTTCAATTCTGTAGCACAGTTGTTTTACAGTTTCACCATCATGTTTATATATATATATGTATGTATATAAATATATATATATCTATTTATAAGGAAAAATGGAAAACATAGTGTGCATATAGATCCAACGAATGATTTATTGAAACAGAAATTTTCGCCGCCTCCTGGCGGCTTTGTCAACTGTGTTATGGAAATCAACCGTTACATACAAACAAGATAGAGTTGAATGCGTACAATACCGCGTGATATTAAAATAAGTTTAAAAAGTTGTAAAGTGACGTCATAATGATGATGATCGCAAAGTATGTAGTTATTAAGAACGCACGTTCTCACATGGTAATTAATATAAGGCGCGCACATCATAACCATGGCAAGCTTGATTAGCCAAAATATTGTAAAGTGACGAGACAATCTAAAATTGTAGTGTGCGTACCTCATTTCGTTGTTTGAGTGGAAGCGTATGTACATATTCAAAACTCCATGGTAACTAAACAGTTTATCCAAGCGACAAGATGCGAGTGCGTGAGATATTTACTTACTGACAAATAAAAACTGTTCATATCTACTTAAAAAATAAAGCACTAAATTGTACATTACAAGTAATATTAAATTACAAGGAAAAAAAAAAGATTGGCGTAACTTTACAGAATGTGACATGCTATAGTAAAAAGTAAATAATTGAAGAAGCGGGAGTAAATGACAAGGTAGCACAGTTGTACAAAAGAAGGAAACAGAATTACTGAATTACTTGAAGAAACTGTATCCTGATAAATAAGAAAAATCGCTATTTAGACCTTGCCTGTGGCTATTAAGACGTAAGATTAGTTTTAGTTCGTGGCGCTAACGGTCTTCACTGCATCGGAACCTACCGAGAGCAATGGTAAACCTCAAGTCGTCAACTGTGTGCCCGCTACTCTGGAAATGTTCCGCAACTGAGAATCCGTTGGGATTCGCGTTACGAATGCTTTGTTTATGATTATTGAATCTCAATCTAAATTTCGTACTGGTTTCTCCAACCTAGCACACAGTCGGGCATTTGCTGCATGAGATAATATACACTACGTTGGAGGAATCGCAATTGTAAGGACCAGGGTGGACAGTTATACCATTAAAAGTAAGGGAGGCACCGGTCAACATGTGTTGACAAACCTGACAACACGGCTTCTTACATGGAGTGTTACCCTGTTGGGTATTAGTAGATCTTAATCTAGAACGTACAAGTAACGATCTGAGGTTGGGGGTTGTTTGGTAGCATTAATAGGGGGTTGTGCGAAAAGTTCAGCAAGTGAATCATTTTCATGGAGTATTTTCCAAGAAGACTTTATGTGTTTCGAAAGTTTTCTAGTGGTATGATGATGTTTCACCACAAATGGGATGCGATTGCCACTGTTAGTTTTGCGATTGTACGAAAGAAGTGATTCGCGTGTAGCACGGCGAACCCTACCAATTTGTTTTTTGACTAGGCTCAAAGGATACCCCCTGTCGGTGAAAGTAAGGGTGAGGTTGTGGACGTGATGCTCAAAGTCCACCTGATCTGAGCAAGTACGTTTTAAGCGGATAGCCTGACTATAAATTAAGGAAGATTTGATGTGGTGTGGATGAAAGCTTTCGTAACGAAGGTAAGTATGAGTGTCTGTAGGCTTAGAATAGACAGACGTGCATAATTTGCCATTTCTGAGCGAGACGAGAACATCTAGGAAAGAAATTGCTTCACGCGAGTATTCCTTTGTGAATTTGATTTTCGCATGAGTATTGTTAGCTGGATCAACGAATCTGAGTAATTCTTCTTCGCTATGAGTCCATATAAAGAAATTGTCGTCTATATATCGGCAGTAAAAAAGCGGTTTGTATTCAGTATTTTGGAGAAATTGGCTTTCTAATACCGACATAAAGATGTTGGCATAGGTAGGGGCCATCTTAGTTCCCATTGCAGTCCCATTAGTCTGGAGGTAATGCCTATCATTAAATTCAAAATGATTATGTTTAAGGACAAAATCTATCAAGAGCGCAGTATCCTCAGTAAGGATCTCTGTAGGCTGTATGCATTTCAAGAGGTTGTGACAGGCACAGGTGCCCTCGTCATGGGGAATATTGGTATATAGGGAAGTAACGTCCATAGTAACCATGAATTTCCCGTCGGGTAAAATGGGTAGGGATGATAATTTGTTAAGGAAGTCGGTGGTATCCTGGATAAAGCTAGGAATGAAACACATCAGAGGTTGAAATAAGGTATCTATGTTGCCTGATAATGCGCAGTGAGCATACCAATAGAGTTTACTATGGGTCGACCTGGTGGAACTATACCGTGTTGTCTAGCTATATCAAAAATTTTAGTCCTGGTTGTGGCAGCCTGATAAGCTGGAGGGTCTGCTCTAGAAGCCATGGGCCCTAATTTGTGGATCTTGGGAAGCATATAGAATATCCCTGGCCTGGGGTCCTTAGGTATAAGATTACTTACAATACTGCTGGTTTGCGGATGCACATTACAAAGAAGTTTCAATTCACGAGTGAAAACGTTAGTGGGGTAAAAGAGTGGTGTAAAAACTAGGATCATTTAATTGTCTATTGGCTTCATTAACGTAATAGGCCGTGTCTTGTACTACGATGGCGCCACCTTTGTCCGCAGGTTTGATGATGATATTTTCATTAGTTTTAAGGTTCTTGAGAGCCTGAGGCTGGCCGGAAGAAAGGTTTTTTGGCGAAGGCATCGATGTAAGGGTTGCGTCCCTCAGGGGGAGTCCAAGAACTTGGTTTCTTGTATTTCTTGACTTTTGGAGTTACGTTATCAGAGGAGTTTTCCTTGTCCGCAAAAAATTGTTTAAGACGTACGCGTCTGTTTAACTGATGAATATGTATAGCCGTCTCATCTGGGTCTAGTTTACTGGAAGGACGGAAGGAGAGGCCAAGAGTGAGAAGATCATGTTCGTCAGAAGTGAGTTTAGTTGGAGACAGGTGAACAACATTAGACTCCTGGTTGGTGCGGGTTCGAGGTTGTTTAGTGTTGTGATGAGGATCGGTCAAGTTAAGTCCTGATGAGGAGACAAGATTTCCTATTTTTTTTGTTTTTTCTGTCAAAGCATTTCTTCTTTGTCTTACAGTAGGATAGGTTCAGGAATTTTGTCAAGAGAAACGTCTGGATAGTGTTGTATATATACATACATTTATATATATATATATATATATATATATATATATATATATATATATATATATATATATATATATATATATATATATATATATATATATATATATATATATATATATATATATATATTTCTCTAATTACTTTGAAGAGGATTTTTCTATTGTTGATGGGTTACACCCGAGTAATCCGATCAGACCCTCCCGGTCAATAAACCTGCTCAATTGCCTTAAGAAGGATTATCCTGTCACAATAGAGATGAGACCATTGTCAACACCTTTAAAAGCTTCCAAAATTTCTCACTCCTTGTCATTCTCTGGCCAAGTATTCACAAAGAGGTAGTATTCCTCGAAAGCTCTACTTCAAAACTTTTGGCTGTTTAATTTATCTAAATTATCTCCTCGGAGATCCAGCCTTTCAATTCTGAAGCACCGTTGTTTTACAGTTTCTCCGTTATGTTTATATATATATATATATATATATATATATATATATATATATATATATATATATATATATATATATATATATATATGTTGGGCTTGCGTCAAACGAGAACTAGTGCTGTTCCAAAAAATTAGGCGCCTGCTCAGGAGGTGAATCGCGAGTTGCTTCACCTGTTATTTGAACAAAGGCCAAACCAACTTGGCTTTATGGCTCAGTGGTTAGAGGGTCCGCACTAGAAAGCGGGAGGTCCCGAGTTCGAATCCCGGTGGAGTCAACATCGTTTTTTCACCTCAGCCAGATTTTCCAGCTTTACCAATATGATTTATATATTCCACGCAGTTGTCGCCAGCGTTTATTTTCACTTCATCGTCAACATCGTTTTTTCACCTCAGCCAGATTTTCCAGCGTTACCAATTTGATTTATATATTCCACGCAGTTGTCGCCAGCGTTTATTTTCACTTCATTTCTGATTTCACAGGTCTCTGTATCTCTTCGGAGATCCACTGGCGAATAAAGAATTGTGTTCAGCTGGATAGCATCAACTTTGATCTCTGGTTGGGCTTGCGTTAAACGAGAACTAGTGCTGTTCCAAAAAATTAGGCGCCTGCTCATGAGGTGAATCGCGAGTTGCTTCATCTGTTATTTGAACAAAGGCCAAACCAACTTGGCTTCATGGCATAGTGGTTGGAGCGTCCGCACTAGGAAGCGGGAGGTCCCGAGTTCGAATCCCGGTGGAGTCAACATCGTTTTTTCACCTCAGCCAGATTTTCCAGCTTTACCAATCTAATTTATATATATATCTATATCTATATATATATATATATATATATGTGTGTGTGTGTGTGTGTGTGTAGGTCGAAAAGAGGTAGTAAAAGGTGCTTTAAAGTTTATATATATATATATATATATATATATATATATATATATATTACTGATGGTGGCGCTCCGCCTAGGTAGGCCTATTTGTTTTCATCGTCTTCAAAGAATCACGCAGTTTGACATCTAACATGCTTCACCGCTGCTAATAATGCCTGTGTTGGTCCTGCTTTTATAAACTGAGAAAGTCTCATTTCCTCGTCTTTGTGGTGGCGATTTTTCAAAATTTTCTGTACACTTCGCGCCAACCAATGGTGACGCTCCCCTTAGATAGGCTTTTTAACCGACTACCTTGGTCGTAAAAATCAATCTCTTCAAATTCAAACCCCGTCTTCCCCAGAAGCCTGATATCTTTTCCATAAAATCTGTTAGTTCATTTAGGACCTTTCCTAAACACAATGCGCATGGTTTATTGACTACGATAACGTTAGATGGATCTACCTTTCATTTACTTGACCTATGCTTCCTCCCATTCGGAAAGTCTGGCTTAGACAAGTTCCGCCGAGAATTCCTTTGCGGAATCTCCTACATATATCTAACGGACACAATATTCAGTCCTCTCGTACCGTAAGGGGTTAACCAAAAGCAGAAAAAGCCTTTAGAACATCCAACAATCGCACAACTTGAATTGAGATCAAATTGCAGTTCCTATGAAGGTGTCCCGCCTTCTTAGCGAACCAATCAGCTAACAGAATCGGGGTATAGTTCTTTCACGTCCGAAAGACGTTAAGTTTTTATCATATGTAATATAACTATTTGAGCTAGCTAGCTCTTGCAGTTGCACAGAAAGCCCTATACCCGGTCAAAATACAAATGCCCCTGCAAGTATTTTCCTTTCGTGAACGTAATATCTTCTTAGGGAGTGAGAGGTTTGGTTTCGCGGAACGGCTCTTTGCCGGAGGGTCGGGAGGACTTAAGAAAAAGATAAGACTCTGCACGGCGAGCAAATCTTAAAAGCGGGCATTTACGTTTAACAACTTACCTTGGTTACCCCCGTTCTGTCTTACAAAAGATGCAGGCTTACCGATCGATAAAAGTTCATTCATAGCCTCCAACTTGATCTTCTGCCTCCTCCAAAGGAAAGAGAGACCTCAAAGGGCCACCCATCGAATGACAGAATGACTAGCGGTAATTAAACCCGGGTGAAACACTCAAAAGATTTAGCAAAAATTTAACATGCCTCTTACCTGTCGTTTGCTTACACCTTGCACACTTTAGTTTGCTGCTGTTAATAATAGTTAATAAGAAACAATTACGAACCCACTTTTAACCACACAGACTTGCTAATAAAAAGGCTATCATCGGAACATTGCCTGAATATTTAATTAATGTCATTTGAAGGCTTACGAAAAGTTCGGGGTCTTAAATTCAAATTTATACACCAGATAAGGTTTACTTATTCGTAATACTTTAACTTTGGCTCCATAAAGCGTTGAATTGAAACCCACAGCCTCGCATGACGGTACTTTACCCACAAAGTTGCTGCCGTAAAATAGCAATATGAGCGAGGCAACAGAAACCGGTCTTTCTAGGTCATAAGAACCAATCTCTTCAAACTCAAACCCCGGCTTTCTAAAAAAGCTTAATATCTTTCTCATGAAATCCGTAAGTTGATTTCGGGTTTGCCTGAAAAATGTACAAGGTTCATTGACTATGATAGCCATAGGCGCACGGGGGTAATTTTCTTTGAAGGGCAAGAGCATTTTTAGCCCGAATAATGTCACCGTTTATCATGTTTTGCCAACATTTTCCCCGAAAAGGTCAACTTTTTGTCCCAATTGGCAGGGCGAGTGCCACCCTGCACCCACGCATCGCACGCCTATGATGATAGCGTCAGATGGCGCTCCCTCTATCTTTCATTTACTTCAAATTTTTCTGTACGCTCCGCTCCAACCAGTGGTGACGCTCTGCTTAGATATTCGTCAGCCTCGTTCTCTATAACTTATTCCACCAAACATTGATGTATTCATACTCCCCGAAATTGGCCTGGTGGCTTTTCCATTCAGTTGGAAAAACATCCGGCCAGTCGGAATTTGGGACCATGACACACACCCTGAACTTGAGATCCTAACGCCGGCCTTGATTATGCTTGATCATTTCCCACTTTTTTAGCTGTTGATAGACTAAAACTCAATTCTTGCAGATAAATCCACATTGTGGACAATATGATACCCGAGAGTCAAGGATATAGGAAAATGATGTAGAGAGCACATAAAAACCAGCTTTTAATTTGCACTATAAATCCATTGAGTTAACCATGAGAAGCCTCTATTTGTTTGATCAATTTGAAGTAGCTATTACGCTTAGTGCGTTTAGCCTTCTAAAGTAAATAATCAGTGACCACTGGCTATCATAAGTTCAAAAATGGTGATGTATACTTAATGATGAGTTTGTTATGATATTCAATATCTTGAATATTATGTAAAAATTTTTTAAACATACAACCACTGCAACGCCTTGTCGACTGACATTCTCTGGAAGAACCCAACATTTAAACCAGCCCCTCATTAAGGCTATTAGTGGCATAGAGATTCCTCCAAAAGTGAGCTATATAGCCACCCCAATTGGAACTACATATTACAGCTGTGCCCCCTTCTTTAAAAGTGTTCCTAAACGCCATAGATTTTATCCTTCTTACATCACCTACACCAAGGAGCTGTAAGGGGAGACATTAACTATATCTGTCAGACAAAATGTACTTGAAAATAATTAAATCCTCTTCAAGCAACGAAATTTAATCCCATTCAATTTTTTCTATAGAATTCTATAGAAATGCCAGTGGAATTCTATAGAACTCCATAGAATCAACGATTTTCCGTTGAGAAGTTTCCTGTACTCTATAGAAATCTGAAATTCCTTTAGAATTCTATAGAATAGCGGTTTCTATCGAGAAAAATCTCTAAAGACACATTTTACAGGGTACTCTCTATGAAAACTTTATAGGAACTTACTCAAACGTTTCTATGGAACTTGCGTAAAGCTTCAATAGAATTTCATATATTTCTTGAGAACACCTAATTTGCATAATTTGTAATATAAAAATTCATTCAAATCCCTTCTTTGATTTTTACAATGATAAAAAGGTCCACACCCAAAATATTCTTCTAAAATGAGCAAGAACTCCTGAAGTTCCACCTCTATTCACTGAGCTACTCATGGTATTGGATAAAATGGGTGTGGCCAAAATTTTGACATGAAACTTTTGACAGAAAAATGTGAATTTATGCTTAAAAAAGATTTAAACTTATCAGATATTTGGCAAGAAATAACTTTTTGCAGAAAAGATAAGTAGTTCATCAATTTAGATGGAGAATATTTAGATGCATGAACTGTTTTTTTTTTTTTAAACATGAAATAACATTTATCACTATAACGAACAAGACGCGGTGCATCTATCATTTGCTCACATAAAACGTCATCAAACAAGGTCTTCCACATTTAAGCGGAACTCCTCCCTCCGTCCCTGGTTGCCTTTGCCGCGACATAAGAGGTTACTGGAAGAAGTAAAATCATCTTGGGTGCAAAATTTCATGTACATTTTGCTTATAGGGTGTTGAATGGTCAGTTTCTATATATCTGTAATGTCAAATTGCGGGCATTAACCCATAAACCTTCGATACAATTTCTTTAGAATCTCTTCAGAAAAGAGGTCAATTTTTCTATAGAGCCCCGAGACTGTTTATATAAACACCCTGTATACGTTACCTATAGAACCTCTATTCAGCTTCTGAAGAGCCCTGCTAATTCCCTAAAGAAACTTACAGTTTCGATAGAAACCTATAGAGGTTCTTGGGAAAAGGGGCCCACTATCTAAAGGACCTCTACGGCGTTTCTTTAGGGGTTCTGAAGGTTTTCTAAATACTTCCAAAAGAGCTGTTCTAAAGAGCTGGTATAAAGAAACTTTGTAGGATTCTATAGAGTTTCTATGGGATTTTCTTTTCGAAGGAATGTAGGAATTTCTATGGAAAATCTCATACGGTTTCTATAGATATTTTTCGATAGAATTCTATAGAAGATTTTTGTATGGGTTGACAGTCCACTTTGTTTTCATTGTTTATTTTCTTTCTTAGTTATGACCTCCTTCTTTTCAAGTGCAGTAACCCTGTGACAAAACCATTGTCAAGATGCTGCTTTAAAGGTTCCTACACATGTGAGACGTTGTCACAGTTTTTGATTAAAACGACATGTCAGTCACTTTTAAAAAGAAATACCCTGCAACCTCTTAAAAGATGGCATTTTGCGGCACTATTTGAAATCAATTTTGTAATCTTTGACGACTAATTGTGTAATACTAATGGAGGAAAATCATCCTAAGAGCTCGAAAACAATTGTCCCCAATGCCAAATTCCTGTAAGTTTAGAGGAATTTCAGGAATCAGTAAATGAATAACCTAAAATGGCGGCTGCGCACATGGGACAAAGAAGGAGCATGTTTTTTCTTCCCTTACAGCCGTCTGCTTACACACTAGATTTGTCACTCATCGATGTCTGTTTTTTAATTTCTCTTCAATGATGACCGAACAACCCTACCCTTGTAGAGCTCTACCAGTGCCCAAACTTTTTCAAAAATTTCAAATTTCTTCAAAACAAACTCCACATATTTCAACAGTTGTAGAAAAACTAATCTTAAATTTTTAGCGATATTCTGCCAAGTCACGTCACATTGGGACTAGCCTATGGCCTTTTTCTGGGCCTAGAAATGTTGGCCCCCGTCTAGCGTCACCCCTGAAAGTGTGAGAGCCGAAGGTATGGATATGGCTTCAGTTAGAAGGGTTTTAGCACGATGAGCGATTGGGTTCAGATCGTTAATTCAAACGACAAGTTTA
This sequence comes from Holothuria scabra, assembly GCA_037179385.1. NCBI lineage: Eukaryota > Metazoa > Echinodermata > Holothuroidea > Aspidochirotida > Holothuriidae > Holothuria > Holothuria scabra. The sequence goes on from CM074197.1 coordinate 28,358,045, forward strand.
GATTATTCTGAAGAGGTGAAAATAGTAATTTGGGGGGCGAAATGCGTCCCGGGGAGAGAACTACGTTGGTCGGAGGCTGAACAAGATGACAAGTACAAATTTTCAATGTAGCGAAAAAGCGTTTTTTTTTTCCTTATTGAACGATCCTTACCTGAAGAAATGTCCTCTTCGCACTAGGTTCACTTTATAGATAAAAGAGGTAAGACATTGTTACAGATCATGTTAGAAAACCGATAATTAAGAAATATGCAAGCCTTTAGTCTAGTCTAGCGGTACGGCACAGAAAAAGCTCTAGTACACTCGATATCGCTTACATGAAATGGAGACAATACAGCCAATGAGAAACAAGGTATCCCCCTTCACATAAATTTCAAGAAGAGATGCTTTTTGATACAATTCCAAAACAGACTCCACAGCAAAAATGATCTTAAATTGGTTAGATCAATTTGATCTTGATTTGAATGGGAAGAAGTGCACAGTATTGAAGAAAGACATGACGGCAATAGTTAGTGGAATAGAAGGTTCGGGTAAATCACTCTCCTGGATTCTGAGAAAATGGATACTGTCTTACTCCAGAAAAAGTCCAGCAGCTGACGGCCTTGCTTTATGTTACAGGATCTTCATACAAAAATGAGAAATATTTATGTAAGAGATGGGAGATTGATCCTGAATTGTCGCAATTCTGCAAAGGATCTGTGTGTAGAATGCCGGGTGGGATGCACGCTCAAGAGCTACACTAAGGGGCAAATACTTCCTTTCACTGACGTGGGTATATGAAAGAATGGCAAAATGGTGTATAACATGTAATTTAAGGAGGATCGCGAAATTTCGTTCTACGGAGATTCGATCTTAGTGCCATGTCTGTTGCGTGTGAACAGGGCCGTTGCGATCCATTAGAAAAGTTATCCGCTTCGTTCATGACGTGGCCGATATTTAAGGTAAAGCAAACCGCAAATCACAGACTATCAGGTAGTCACAACCAAAAAATGACAAGGGATGTTACAACATGCTCAAAACATCAATGCTCGTTTGTAATAATTAACACGTTTTTCGTTAATTTTGGAACATAAAGTACCTTCTTAATACGTTATTTTTCCCAAATATCTTTATTTTGACAGATTTGTCAAGACATTTTAAATTTTATTCCCACATCTTTTAATTTCACTTTCGTGCTTAGCCTTGAAAAATTTTAACCAATTTTTATGGTTCGAAATTCATTCGGCAAATAGTTTAGCCACTGAATTCGATTCTCGTTCCATTGTACGTGGTAAAACAAATCAGTCCAGAATCTTTTGAAGAAGGGTGCCAATTGTCGTATGATTAACCGCAAAAATACGTCATTTCCCTCGCAGCACTGCTGGAAATTGAGGTCACACTTTAATGCCCACCGTTCCAGCGGCCGTATTCTCTCATGCGTAGACACCCCCCTCCCCCCCAAAAAATCGCCAAAGAGACAAAAGTTGTGAGAATCTTTAATTTTAATTGGAATTTTCTCATATTTGGTCTAGCACATTGTATCCGACTGAGTCAACATCTAATTTTCCAAGTAGATCAAGTGTCGTAGACATTTGCGCGTTTCATTATGTTTAACCTATTGAGTCCCATTTTCGCAGATCACAGGCGGATCACAGGCTTGATGAAACTAGCATGGCATTATGAAAGAGCCCAGCATTAAAGATCACAAAGCGGCAAAAGAATTCTTGTTATTCTCTCCCTCCGCAAATTCACGTTTGATGATTACTGAGAGCTTCATATCAGGAAGAAGTTTCAACTTAAAATTAGCCAACATATAATTAGAAAACTGAGTTTGTCTTGGCGCAAAGTGGGTGCATGAAGTTTTAATGACAATTATTAAAATGTAAATAAATGGTATATCTCCAGCACTTTGCACACTTCCGTTGTTAGTGTCATGATTGTAATGTTTAGTACCGTCTCAATCACATTCACGTTTTCGGCGTAGTAAGTCATACAGCTACTCTGATGGGGGCAAGAACCTGAATTGCTTTGCAATTACCACAGGTAACACCCCAGGCTTCTGTTTCTTCGATTTGGAGTGGATAAGTGCCCATGACCCCATGTATTTCCAGTTTTCTTTCAAGGGATTTAAGCTATGCATCTGTAAGGTAAAATGGCACTGTGAGATTGGCATTCGACCAAGAAGCCCCTTTTCACCATGTTTTAGATCAAATGACTCTTGGAGTTTCCATATTTTTACTGGTTCCGAACGATACAGACCTTACTCGAGGTTTTTATACATACCAACATGTGCCTTCTGATAAAGGTGTTATCTAATGCAAAGGCATAATAGCAGCAAAACTTAGCGTTGTTTTCTTGTTTTGCAGATGGGTTTTGTCGTGGAATTAAACTGTTTCCTTAACGATTCTGATTGCAAATTCTGTCATTGGTTAGTGAACCTTTTGGTCGTCAGACGTGTTAAGGATGTTATCAAATGTATCAAAATAAATTTTGTATCCCATCCCTTTTCCAAAATCCGAAACCTCTAATGACGGGGGGTTTTCCTCTCCTTGACCACTACCCAGAACAGCAATCTATCAATAAGTGTACCTTATCTTTTGAAACGTTATGGGATAGGAATTTACTGGTGGCAGAATCAGACCAGGGTAAGAGAAATAGACGCAAGGTCCCTTTACGTCATGGAAGCTACGTATCGTATACAAGTTTCCTGTAGGCCTATAGTTTCGTAAAATATGTAATTTTTTTTGAAATCCTGTGATTGAAACTCAGCTTTATAAAGGGAATTAAGACAAATCATATTTGAAACAATTCAAAGGGGTGAAATCTTGTCCACTTAGATCTTAGCCTCACGGAGCAGGGGCCGTCTGCCTTCAACATTTCCTTACTACCTCAACCTAGGGCAGACGTACGAAAACACTGGAATGTTTTCCAAAACTTCCACGTGTGCCCAATTTCTCTAAAAATTTGCAGGAAAAATATTTAGCGTAATAGTCACTGTGAAATTCCCTATAAAATTTGAAATATTGTTCCCTCATACATTCTGGCAACCATTGTGCAATTCGAAGGAAAAAGTTGATAAGGGCTGTTTTAAACTACGTATACCGTAGGAATTCAGAGCTTAATACCACATGACCAATCAAAAGAAGGATTTTACCGATTTTATTGTTATCCAATCGCGTTTACCTCGAATTTTTACAGTTGTCAATGATGTAACTGTGTACTGTTTTTCAATCAAAAAACATTGCGACGAAGGAAATGTTCAGTGAAAAATTGATTAGACAAGGCTGAATGGCCTGTTAAGAATAAAACCAACCTTACTGAATGTTAGAGAACGACTAGCCTATGTCTAGTTCTATGCCTGTGTTTATCAAGCCGATATATCTTTGAATACGCTATTTCACTAAAACATGTGTGGGTTTTCCAGTTCTACACGTTATTAAGTACGTTGTTGTTATTAATACAAACCTCCGTAATAAAACGTGGGTAAACGATAAATTAATAGTTGAAACTGAGATTTATCATACCTTTTCCTTCACAAAAGATGTAATTGAGACCAGCCAACAAAACGAAAATGGTAAAGGCGGACATCTTGATTTAATGATGCTTTTCTTTTACTTTCTCAATAAGAAATTAAAAGCATAAAATAAAAGGTCTGAAGGCGTCTGAGACATTTATATCTGTTGCAAACCGTCTTATGGGCTTCTTTGCGACCGATTTCAGTTTTTCAGATTATATAAGATTTGGCGTGACATTTTTGTTTTTATTACAAATAATGCGCACAGTCCGATTGGATGTAACAAAACCAGTATAAAGTTAGTTAGCTGCACAATACAAACATCTCCTGGAAATCTTCCTTCCGTCGTGTTCATTTTGTCATTTGTAACGGTACATTGAAATGATGCGGGCAAGATAATTCGAACCGATTATTATCAAAAAAAGTTTTCCTTTAACAATTGTATTTGCATTACATAGTGTAATTGTGCACCAATGGAGTAGAATGTTTGGCTTCAAATACCCTTGAAGACTGCCTGATAAATTTAATATTTGGTTTTCTTTGTTGATTACTTTATTTTTCAGGTACAATCAAAGTAACGAAAGCGCAGGTAATCAAAATGTAAGCAAATTTTGGGAGGGGCCTTTGGGCGTTTTTTTCTGTGTTTTTGTGAATGGCAACCAATTGTATACATATTTCAGATTCATACTACTGATTTTATCATAATTCTCCAGAATTGTTGTCACATGTGACATTAACGTTCATTAAGGCGCCTAATCCGTTATTACTTTCAAATTTGAAGTCTCGACGGTTTATTCACCAATTATAGTCCGACAAATGTAGTTTATTTCTCTTCTACTACAGAAAAATATTCTTCTTTGAATTTACTCTCTGTTGTAATTCGCCTGATTTGTGAGCCTTCTATGCGTCGTGCGCGTGGTGCTTAAATCGCCATGTAGCAGCTTAGTAACGTAAATGAAGGACGCTCCATAGAAATCCTAAGCTTTAGAAGGAAGGAGCGTCCCGATACGCTATTCCGCCGTTTGTCGGCACTGCGCAGTACCACTCACGATAGCTCTCCACATCTTGCTGTCACTTGTAAGTAATACCAAAGCCTCCAATCCATGATGAAGATCCGGTCTTTTCTTTGAGGTCTTTATTGACTCTACCGCACTCGGTTGAGTCAATGGTGAGCTTTAGATTGCACGACGCGGATGTCAACCCCAAGGCAAAGACGTCACCTTCTGCATTGCCTCAGCCATTTCACAACTTGGTGTAGCGTCATTATGTGTTGAGTTCGGAAACGCCATAAACGCGAATGACGTCACGTCGTTGCAGATGAAGTCCGCGTCGTGAAATCTAAAGCCCACTAATCAATAACAGATTGGATGACGCACAAGGTCGCGTTCCGCGGGAATGTAATTATGTGGTTGCAGTTTTAGTCTTGGACGCACCGTTCTTGCTGCGTACGTAACCGACTGCGTAATTTTGAACGCAATCATTTGGGGCGCTGTTTTTAGCGTGTGGTGAAATGTTGTTGCAAATAGACTTGGGTCAAGCAGAATATTGCGCAGTTTCAAGTGTAGAAAGCAGCGTACTTCACGCACTATGATGGCACACAGGTTTCACACCACGACGGTGTTCAGCAGTCATTATATACAGTGGCCGGTCATTTCAACCCACATTTCTACAAACAAAAAAGAATGTGGTCGAAAGGTCATTGCAATTAACTTAGGCCTTCAGCATACAACTATAATTTTCAATGGATTTAGCGTGTGCAGTTTTTACAAATTGTTACTAGGTTTGTGCCCATGAAGCAGGATAATAGGAACATCCTTCTTTATGGTTGTGCCAGAGTAAAGGCCAGTCTTGGCCCGGCTGCTCTTTGTAGTAATCTGCTTGACCACGCTTGTAAAAAACAGCGCTCAGTACGGTTGCGTTCGATTCGGGTGCATAAAAATATTATGCATATCATATAAAACTACATTCCCGCGGCACGTGACCCTTCACTTGCGGCCGTTTTTACTCGCGCGTTTCCGTTGGCGTGCGCCTTCCAGCTTAAGGTTAGGATTTCGATGGGATGCTCATGTTGTGTTCATGATCTGCTTGCCAGAGGAAGTCATGCAAGTAGCCCTTTCCATGTGCGTGTAAGCATGCATGGTAGGCATGTTTTACATTATGTGACGCGCATTGATGCGCATGCATTCTTAACAAACCAAAATCCGCAAACAGAGCCCATCAAAAGTGCCCGCACTTTGGTGTTAAAAAATGCACGGGTACGTGTGTGTTGTCATAATATGTAAGGTTAGTTAAAGGCGCCAAGCTCCCGTGCTTGCTAGTGGTTTTTGCATACTATTTTTACGGCAGTTGTGTTGGAAAATAACCTGCCAGTATTTTACTAATTCAGAATGCAGAATTCAAAATAACCAAAACAACAAAATTATATCCATACTTTATTGTGTTCCAAGTTATAAGACATATATAACTAGGTTACTTTAGTATTCTAATTTCACGAAAATTTGACAACTGTTTCATCAGATTGCATTTATAACGGAAATATTCGGTCCTCTTCCCAGAGGTTTCATAGTGAGTCACATTCATGAATTAGCTCTCATACTTAGATATTTGAAAATTCCCATTATATGGTAACAAGTTGCATAATCCATAAAGCCCAACTTACTACTCATACTGAAAAGGTGCACTGATCAACTCTTGAATCTAAATCCAAATTTCAATTCCAATCACTAGAGCCAAATTAGGGGCATTGCATCTTCCCGAAAAAAGGTACCGAAGAAACGGTAAAAAAATGGATGATTCATACTCGTTCGCTGGAGGGAAAACGAGAAACTGCATAAATATATACAGGGTTTGATTAAGATTTCTGTCTTAAATTAGAACGGCCGTAAAGCGAGAATAATTGTACCCAAACTAATAGTGGGACAATCGAAGGCTGGGCTAGCAACAGTAACTTGGTATGCACACTCAACAATTCCTCGAAATACCGAAGCACGTAGCAAACGCACTGCATTACGTTAGACTAGTTGGCAGTGGCGTAGCTAGGGTTTTTTCCAGGGGGGGGGGGGGGCAAAAGTATGAAATTTCCCCAAAATTTTCCCCGGTCAATGTGTATGTATTTCATATCAAAAAATGCAAATTCACAAGTATAACAACATAACCATGTCGTTATGTAATATTACCTGTATTTTTAATCTTAAAGTATAACATCGAGCATTTGGAAATAACAACTCTTGGTATATTATTTTGATCAACAATATCTGGTTTATTTGAATGTACTAACGCAGTGGCGTACCCAGGATTTCTCTGAAGGGGAGGGGGCTTGCAGTATGGTCTAAGGGGAGGGGTGTCCGGAAATATTTTGACGTTTTTAAGAAGCCTAGATGCAAATTGGTGCAAGATTTTGACTTTGACAGTAACATTGTAAAAAGTTGAATCGTGGTGGTTCATTAGGATAAAACTGAAACTTTTGTGTCTTTACATGCATTCTTATGCCATTTATGCTACCTTCTGAAGTAAAATTGTCATTAAATTTGCACACTTTTAGGAGTCAAAATAAAAAGGGCATTGATCGGTATAGGATTTGTGGTGTTTCTTGGCCACAGAACGTTATTCTGTAATAAAGATTATCTAAGCGGAGAGCCACCATTGGTTGGCCCGGAGTGTAGGGAAAAATTTCGAAAAATTAGACCCTATAGATGGTCGGAAATAGCATTTTCCAGACTTATACGAAGAATCTACCCAGCCACTATCTTCTTTTGTCGTTTGCAAATAAAATCCTTCCTTCAAAATATGTTCGCAAACTGAAAATTGATCAGAGAGTTAAGGGGTAATCTGACCCAAAAATGTAATTTTGCCTAAAAGACTGAGCGAAACGCCACCATTAGTTGGCGCGGAGCGTAAAAATTTTTTTTCGAAAAATCAGACCCCTCAGGTGGTCAAAAATAGCGTATTCATGCTTTTGAAGAGAATCTTAACATGTAGTCTTTATTTTTATCGATGCCACCAGTGGAAAACAGAGTCTACCTTTTAAAGTAAAAATTGGAATTTGACAGAATTTGCCTATTTGTAGGAATTAAAAAATTGGCATCTGAGGGACGTACTTGCAGAGACAATCCTTCTCCTTTAAAAATTTTTGAAAAATTGAGTGTCCTTAAATGCAACCTGGTGCCACATATGCTACCTTTTGAAGTAAAATCTGTGTTACTAAAGTTTAACTACTTATTTTTAAGAACAAAGAAAAAAAAAACACCTGTGAGGGGGGCATGGCCCAATCATCCCCCCCCCCCCCTTCGCACGCCACTGAAAGGAGTCCTAATAGTGGCTCGATCACACTGCAGGATATCCTGTTAGAACTTACAGCAGTCTGTTAAGTGAAGAAGGCTACAAGGTACTCATGGACCCGTTTATTGTTACACCCCAAGTGAGCAGAAAGCTTTTTTCCCAAACTAGCCTGTAAGCCTCCAAGGATTAGGCTAGGTAACAAAATCTAAGTATACCAATGGATCCCGTTCTTTTTAATTTCTTAATTTCTTGACTAACTTTGAGTTAATCGTTGGCCATGGATTGTTTCAGCCCCATCCATCGATATGTACACAGCGTAAAATCGGAATAGCTACTAATAGCTTGCAGGACAATATAATAAACTCGGGGGTCTACGTCAATGACTTGTCAGTTTTCACATCCTATTACTGAATTCCCAAAGTGTACAACGCAGAGACTGTGTGCAAGCAGGGAGGTGTAACTAGATCACACCTCCCTGGTGCAAGGGGATAAGTTCGGGTTAACAGCCTTTCAGTGTTAATTGTACTGTATCAGCTGTTATTAAATTCCTGAATAACAGCTTCATGTGCACTGAAATGCACTGATCATAGAAACCGCGCGTATACAAGAGAAAATTCAATCTGCTACGCGGCGAGGACATTTCTGTGGAACGCGAGTAGGGCCGGTTCATGCGACACTGACGAAATCTCAAATCTGGGTTTATTTGTTGCATGAAAATACGAATTATGTATGAGAAATGTCTCAGAATTTTTTATTCTAACAAAAATTTTGAGAAATTACTGTCTTTATCGAGAAGAGTCTTCTGGCACCCTATCTGCAATTTCATGGTCCACTCGGCCAGGGAGTCTTTATCTTAATGCGCAATTAATAAAGTGGAAATACCCTGAAAAAGGCCTCAAAATCCGGGTTTTGGGAGCATCGGAGGAGTTAGCCTTATGTACCACGAGTAACGGGTTTAAAAAGCAACCCTCGAAATACTGTAAGTTGAACGTAGCAATATCCTCTCTCTTTTCAAAACATTGACAAAGGAATGAAACCGTATCACTTACTGTAAAATTTAAGGCAACAAATCCCTCCTATTCCTGACTTATGCTAAAAACTACACTCTTCACCAAGTGAATAAGGGCACTTTGCCATTCATACAAGACTGCTTCTGTATACACTACAGTATACTTCTACAGTGCCATACCTCGCCTACAAAAAGGCAAAAACCGAAAAGAGCGAAAATGACCCGAGAAAATCGTTTCTTAAATTACATTTTTATGACTAGTGATGAGTGGAGACTAAACGGTATCAGTTTCAGCTTTGTTCTCAAAAGTGTAATTGTGACCCTTTTGGGGTCCTTGGTTGGGACCTTCTTATAGGACCACCTTCCCAATCATTTCGATATTAACTATCATTTTTATAAACCTGCAATGTAATTGGATCGATTGCTAGTAATATTGGCTTTGTTCTGACAAGTTAAAATGTGCACATTGGGGCCCTTTGTGTTCCATTTGGGCCCTTCTTAAACGATAATGCCCCGGAAAATCTTTTCTTAAGATATATTTTTATTATCAGTGATGGGTGGAGACTAAACGGTATCAGTTTCAACTTTGCACTCAAAAGTGATGAGACCGTTTTCTTAAGTTTTGTATTTCAATTAACTGGTTTTGGTACTTGCAGTGTTTTTTAATTTTATTGATGTTCTCAAAAGTGTAATTGATTGTCTCTTTTGGGACCTTTTAGGGTCCCACCTGTTCTTATGGGCCCGAATGCGAAACTTAAGAAATGGGTTTCTTTCCTTGACACGGTATCCTCGATACAATGGGACCTTCAAACCTTTCGTTCCCGATAGTGTAAATGATTAGGGGGTAGCTCCCTAACTACACGGTTGTTTCTTTATTTTTCTTTCCTTTCCTGCCTCGCTTGCTAATCCAATCCTGGAGTTCGCTTTCACTTCCCCCGCCTTTGTCACAGTGCAGATACGTACAGCCACTAGCAAAGTATGGGACTCTTTGTTCCACAGATGACGAAGTCAACTGACTCTCCTTCAAAAGAAGGGTTAAAGGCATACAAAATGTTGATATATTAGAGGGGTACTTATTCTAAGTATTTTGGTAAAATTTGCAATGAAATCCGATGTGTGGTTCTCAAGATATGAGTAAGTAAATTTGCTACATTTTCAACAAGAAGTAAACTTGAAACAAGCACATGTGACATCACATCCCCACATTAATGAGCAGTCTTTTGTTTTTCTTTTAGCGTTACAGCTTATTTTCTCATCAGCAATCCCATATTAATAATGTGATTGCATAAGTGGCATGAGAACCTAACAAACTTTGCATTCCCCTATAAGGGAGTCCTATTCATATCAACGCCAAGGTCAACAGAACAGTATGAAAAAACAAAGGGGAACAAAACATTCCTTCCCAATGTGAGGAAGTGATATAAACTCTGCTGCCATTAAGATAACTTTGCAACACAAAATCTAGTAACTTCATTTACTGATATCTCAAGAAATACTTGTCCGACTTGAAAGGAAATTTCACCAAACTGTTTAGATCAGGGAGCTGCTATTAGCAGCTTCCTGTTTAGATTAGTTTTCTCTTTGACATATAAAACTTAATTTTTTGCTTTAATACACGAACTTCTACACCAGTGGCTGTAAATCAATGTCCAACATACGTATCTTTGAATTCACCTTTGAAATCCCTCACCACCTTGACAGAATAAAATACATACGCCGAGATTGGACTCTTTTTCCCGGCTCTGTATTCTTTAGCGAACAAACCGATTTGATTAAAACTACAATCTTGGACAAAACTGTTGGGACACTTTGCCATAATATTCTTGAATTTCAGTTCAAAGGCTTACATGAATTCCCCTCCCCCGCCCCCCCTTCCAATGTTGCGCTGAAAGAGTGACTGTATCCCGTGAATAGGCTAACTGTGGTCAACATTGCGAAGGGGAGCGGGCTTGTCCCAAGGAGTTTTGTTCAAGATTGTCTGAGCTCCATGCGTATTATTTACGAGAACAAATTCAATAGATAATGCTTCATTTTTAGGGCCGTCTTTTTCGGAAAAGTTTTTTCGGAGGCTTATAGGTCTGAGGATTTTAGCATAAAGAGTTAGTAGCATAAAGAGTTGTTTTAATGTGTTGTGTGATTCATTTGTATATATTTATTTAGAATCGGGACGATAATAATGAATAGACTGTTGCAGGTATTCTTGGGAAACTTGCATCTCGTAATCCATGGGCAGAGGTACGGACAGAACGCGTACCAATTCCTCCTCGTAATACAGATGCAAAACCAATTAAAAACATGTTTGAACTTGACGGAGGCAATTTTAGAGCCAATAATTTAACATTTGAGATACGGGATGAGACTTTTGAATATTTTTCAGACCCGGGTTATCGCCAGGATACCTTCTATTCCGATAGATACTATATATATACATATAACCAAACCAATTTCGTCCATGGATAGAAATGTCTGACTCCTATTGCAAACTGGTGTTAGGGAGACGAGATTTTAACTGAAAGAGCGCCACGATCTACCATGAAATGTTAAAGGCACATCTGAGATCCAAGCTTTTAAAATATAACGATGGTAGTTCGTTAGTTAAGGCTGGTTTTTGGCATATTTTGAAGCAAATTGCATCCCTGTGGCTACGTTTTTCACGTCACATGAAACTGGTTACGCGTGCTTTTTTCCTTCTTTAAACCGAAGAATTTCATTGCGTTTTGCTTCCAAATTTGCTTTCAAAATAAATGGTAGACCGTTTGGATAAACTTATCTTTCACTGCCGGTCTCGTCAAGTTCGCATGTACGGCATATTTCTTTCTTAAGAGAACACGGAAAATTACTTTAAAATGAAGTAATATGCAGGATACAACAGTGCCTCTGTTTTCCAAAATGCACTTATCAGGTTACACGTCACTGTTTTGAACAAAGTTAAAATACATAAACGCGAACATTTTTTCAATATTCTTTTTACTTTTACCCGCTAAGACAGTGTAACCCAAAAACAACTCACTGTTGAGAACAGCTACATGAACGAGGCGCTAAAACTTATTCCCTTTTGCAAATCAACCCATCAAGACAAAATGACACTTTCTACTGTGTGACACGAGTAGTTCTAACTTCTCGAAATTCTCAGACAATCTTAAAGAAAACTGTTGGGACACTTTGCCATAATATTCTTGAATTTCAGTTCAAAAGCTTACATGAATTCCCCTACCCCGCTCCCCCTTTCAATGTTGCGCTGAAAGAGTGACTGTATGCGGTGAATAGGCTAACTGTGGTCAACATTGCGAAGGGGAGCGGGCTTGTCCCAAGGAGTTTTGTTCAAGATTGTCTGAGCTCCATGCGTATTATTTACGAGAACAAATTCAATAGATAATGCTTCATTTTTAGGGCCGTCTTTTTCGGAAAAGTTTTTTCGGAGGCTTATAGGTCTGAGGATTTTAGCATAAAGAGTTAGTAGCATAAAGAGTTGTTTTAATGTGTTGTGTGATTCATTTGTATATATTTATTTAGAATCGGGACGATAATAAAGAATAGACTGTTGCAGGTATTCTTGGGAAACTTGCATCTCGTAATCCATGGGCAGAGGTACGGACAGAACGCCTACCAATTCCTCCTCGTAATACAGATGCAAAACCAATTAAAAACATGTTTGAACTTGACGGAGGCAATTTTAGAGCCAATAATTTAACATTTGAAATACGGGATGAGACTTTTGAATATTTTTCAGACCCGGGTTATCGCCAGGATACCTTCTATTCCGATAGATACTATATATATACATATAACCAAACCAATTTCGTCCATGGATAGAAATGTCTGACTCCTATTGCAAACTGGTGTTAGGGAGACGAGATTTTAACTGAAAGAGCGCCACGATCTACCATGAAATGTTAAAGGCACATCTGAGATCCAAGCTTTTAAAATATAACGATGGTAGTTCGTTAGTTAAGGCTGGTTTTTGGCATATTTTGAAGCAAATTGCATCCCTGTGGCTACGTTTTTCACGTCACATGAAACTGGTTACGCGTGCTTTTTTCCTTCTTTAAACCGAAGAATTTCATTGCATTTTGCTTCCAAATTTGCTTTCAAAATAAATGGTAGACCGTTTGGATAAACTTATCTTTCACTGCCGGTCTCGTCAAGTTCGCATGTACGGCATATTTCTTTCTTAAGAGAACACGGAAAATTACTTTAAAATGAAGTAATATGCAGGATACAACAGTGCCTCTGTTTTCCAAAATGCACTTATCAGGTTACACGTCACTGTTTTGAACAAAGTTAAAATACATAAACGCGAACATTTTTTCAATATTCTTTTTACTTTTACCCGCTAAGACAGTGTAATCCAAAAACAACTCACTGTTGAGAACAGCTACATGAACGAGGCGCTAAAACTTATTCCCTTTTGCAAATCAACCCATCAAGACAAAATGACACTTTCTACTGTGTGACACGAGTAGTTCTAACTTCTCGAAATTCTCAGACAATCTTGGAGAAAACTGTTGGGACACTTTGCCATAATATTCTTGAATTTCAGTTCAAAAGCTTACATGAATTCCCCTACCCCGCTCCCCCTTTCAATGTTGCGCTGAAAGAGTGACTGTATGCCGTGAATAGGCTAACTGTGGTCAACATTGCGAAGGGGAGCGGGGGTGTCCCAAGGAGTTTTGTCCAAGATTGTCTGAGCTCCACGCGTATTATTTACGAGAACAAATTCAATAGATAATGCTTCATTTTTAGGGCCGTCTTTTTCGGAAAAGTTTTTTCGGAGGCTTATAGGTCTGAGGATTTTAGCATAAAGAGTTAGTAGCATAAAGAGTTGTTTTAATGTGTTGTGTGATTCATTTGTATATATTTATTTAGAATCGGGACGATAATAAAGAATAGACTGTTACAGGTATTCTTGGGAAACTTGCATCTCGTAATCCATGGGCAGAGGTACGGGCAGAACGCCTACCAATTCCTCCTCGTAATACAGATGCAAAACCAATTAAAAACATGTTTGAACTTGACGGAGGCAATTTTAGAGCCAATAATTTAACATTTGAAATACGGGATGAGACTTTTGAATATTTTTCAGACCCGGGTTATCGCCAGGATACGTTCTATTCCGATAGATACTATATATATATACATATAACCAAACCAATTTCGTCCATGGATAGAAATGTCTGACTCCTATTGCAAACTTACGGAAGCCGAGAACGGCGCGGTAGGGAGAAAATGCGAATCGTTTACTCTGTACCAAAAGTCCATCAAAAAAAGAGGGCGTACTTCAAGAATGTCTTGTTACAGCAGGTAATGTACTGCAAACATCCTCGATATTAATGGACGAGTCTAAATGCTATTAGAAGACAGAGTCGTTTAAACAAGAACAGTGCATTCGTACCAGTTATTGTCAGCAACAACATGACAATAAAGGAGTGAGTGTTTTGTTTTTGGTAACTTAATACAAGGAAACCAAGTCTCAAAGGCTCAAACAATATAGCCTTTAATAAAAGAAAAAAAAAAAACATGCAAAAAAAAAAAAAAAAAAAACATTTACTCTATTTCGAGGGTTATCTGCTAACAGTAACTATCTAATATACTGACAAATTTCTGTGTATGGTGTCATTTTAAGATCTTTGTATTTGATCTGTGTATTTTTGCAACTTGTCTTTGTTAGGCAAGTTTCTGACGAAAGACGGTAAGACCTACAATAGAGTACAGTTATGTTTTAGCTATAATGTGCATTCACTGTATAATTAATAAAGTAGTTAGACGGTAGCATCATCTGACACTACGTTTGCAGTCCCTTATTTCAAGTTTTGAATTTTAATTCGTTCTTAACGGGTATTCTGTCTTGTAATTGGAAAGGTGGCAACTTTGTTCTGTGGGATAGGATTGCCGCAGATACTTTAAAAGTAAAGAGCAGTCCCCCAAAACTTATTTTGAAGTAAAACCAAACCAAAACACAATTTTCATCTTATTTCTCTTCAAAGTATTTTTCATTACATTTTATAAATTTACTTCTGCATATTCAAGGTAAACCAAGCAGTTATTTCTCGTAAATTTCACATTTGAAGAGAAAAAACATTGTCACATGACTCCCAACAGCCAATCATGAAACTGGACAGTGTACTACACTTCTTATATTTGGGATGACTTCTCCTGCACTCTAAAGTACTGCCCTGCTAGGTTTCTAAAATCCAAAACTACAAGGCTCGTATCCAGGAGGGAACTGTGGGGAGGGGTGGTGGTAAATAAGATCGGGAGCAAAGACTGAATGAAATGGGAAGAGAAAGGGATGTAAGAGGAAAGAAGAAAATTACGAAGTGGGGACGAGGAAAGCAGAACAAGGAAAATAGGAAGAAAAAGGACAAATAAAAGGATAAAGCCGTGGCCACACTACAACGAATTCGGATCTGATTAGGATCCGATTTTTTTTTTTTTTTTGCTTTAAGTAAATATCTTCTCAATCTCTGATCGGAAATAACTTCAATTTGAGAAATTGTGAATTATATGATTTGTAACAGAGGACTGCGAAAACGAAATGCTAACTAATTAATTTGTGACTTCACACCGACAGAAATCTTTTATAGGAAATCCCTGGTCGGATAAAAGCTGTTTGTCGATGCACTCTAAAACACATTGGTTAGGTTTAACCAATAAATATAGTTTTCACAGATTAACCTACCTTTATCCGGTTAAATAACCAGGAAGTACGGGTCAAAATCAACATTTCATTCTTAAAGTCGATGAATTATTTTGAATTTGGCCAAATATTAAAATTTTATAGTAAATTTTAACCAGGCTCCCTCGGTTATTTTAACCAGGAAATGGTTGGTTACATTTTTTCTTTCTTATTCCCCTAACCTTTCTTATTCTGTTTCCTTGCTTGTTTTCCTTTTTTTTTCTTCGAGGTGTGGGGGACTTTTTAAAGAAAATATTCATACCACAGTAACACATTGCATTGTGGGGAATCTGTGATGTCATACCGGCAGATTAATTTAGCATCACTTGTATTTTATGTAATGTTCATACATGTAAAGAAATATGCAGACACTTTTTCAGCTTTTAGAGCTGCAACCTTTGTGCTCACAAAATGTTAAGGTCAACCTCAAAGGAACATTATTCAATGTTCCACTGGTGTGAAGTTTGGAGGTCAAATTAGTTACTCCAAGTTAAATAACACCAAAAGGTTTTAGAAGAAATCTGCCGGTATTACATAATATTTTGCAACCTTGCAGCAAGTAGGAGTCTGTTTTGACAAAAAATAACCTGTCTTCAAACAGAATTATCTCGAGTTATGAACAAGCTATGATGTGGCCGGTGTGAAGGGAGTGCGATAGAAAACATTCCCATTTTTTTGAGACCTTATGAAATTGACGCCAGAATATTCCCTTCACGACACACCAACACGAATGTGTTTAATAGTGTCAGTCATAGTGTCGATAAAAAGTTCAAAAGTTAAAATTTATTCTTCAGTATGGTTCGAGTTCAGTTTGGTTTCCCTTTAGCCGCCTCTTAAGCGGGGAATATCGTGGTCATATTTTACAACCCCCAGGTCATACGGCAAGCAGTAAGTCTCGCTAGGGCTCTTCTTAAGTGATTAAACTTTACCTCCTTTTGCAATGAATAGACTGTCATTAGCATGATGGCTCTCGAAAAATGAGTACCGTTCTCGAACAGAAAAGCTAGCTTAAAGGGCGGGAGCAGTCACCCCAACTTGAAGCAGTGTAGTAGACTGTCCAGTTTCATTATTGGCTGTTGAGGGTCATGTGACAACATTTGTGCTCCTCAAATGTGAAATTTACTGGAAGTTACTGCTTGGTTTACCTTCAGTCATATGTTATATTGAAGTTATAAAATATTATGAAAGATTCTTTGAACAGAAGTTAGACGAGAATTGTGGTATTTAGCTGTTGCTTCGAAATAAGTTTGGGGGACTGCTCTTGACCTTTGAGACGGATTTTGGAATACATTGCTCGTTTTCGTTAGCTGGAACAGCCTTTTTTATAATCCTTCGAGGCCCGTGCTCTTTGCACTAAATACATAAAAACTTGTTTCCCTGTATTTATCATGATTTTCTTGTTTGCTCTATAAGCGGTAGAATAAACGGAACCAATAACATTATTCTTGTCTGAAAGACTCTGTTTTCTTGTAGCATTGAGACTAGTCCATTTATTTTGAGGATACTCAATACTTACTATGCTATAACAAAACGATCTTGAAGTACGCCCTCTTCTATTTGGTTGGAATTCATGGTACAGAGAAATCGATTTGCGTTTTCTCCCTACCGCGCCGCTCTCGGCTTCCGTAGATTTGTGTAAGACAATATCGTTCAAGTTTCATTAAAAGTTGAACTTAGAAATAATTGGGGGAAGGGATACTAGTGACGTATATGAACGGGACTAATACCAGGGAGCTGCTTCGAAAGGCAGCTCCCTGCTGTGACCTTTTTTGAATATAGTTCTTCTGTCAATGCAACCATGGGACGACCCCCATGGTTTTTCACGGACACGGATGAGTGATATGTATGACATTGCAGTGAAGACAAAAGGTAGCACAGCACTAATTCAAGGGGAATCCCGGCGAAGCAGGTTACCCTACGAATTTAACACCCTAGAAAAACTTTTTTTTTTGGGGGGGGGGGGGGAGATTAGACCATGTTAGTGAAGAGATGTCTTCAATTTGTGATCTCTATGTGGTAGGAAAGTAGTTGAAATAATCATTCAAAGAAAATTGAAGGTATGTCAGGCATTTTTTGCAATATATCCTTCCGCAATGCAAAACGGCATTTTGAATGAGTAAACAGGAACCTGACTACTCTATTATACAGGCCCTTCTAGCGCGAACTCAACATCGTGTAAGCAAGTAATGGTGGTGTTAGTAAAAGATGGGCAGCAGACCCACTTACGAGAAGTTGTTCATCCTTTTCAAAACGGGTCTTCCTTTCCTAAGTCATTGTTGTGTATCTTGATATCCTCATTTTCTATCAGCCAGCGAGCAGCAAGAACAACACTTCTAGGCCTAACATTTTCAGAAAAAACAGCCGTTTTGTAACTTAATTCCCTCTTAAATTTGACAGGAATTACTTGGCTCTCTTCAAGTCTTTTAGGTAAAGTTTTAACTGTTGCCACCACATCAGACGGGACATAAACAACATTTCCCTTAATACTAAATTGCCCTCCTTGAGGAAGCTCACGCAACTGCATAAAAGGGGTTCGCAAAGCGACCAACCTTTCTTCAAGACGATGTAATTTCAATTCTTCTGGTATCTCATACATTTTCATATTATTATCTCGACTTAATAACGGAACTCTGCCTTCTTTTAAATATTTTAAACAGGTTTTACAGACCCATCCTTTATCTATACCTTCTTCCTGCTTACAAATACTAGTATTTCCACTAAATCTAAAACTAAATTCACCCACAGTGCACATTCTTCATACTATAACTGCTCACAATAAAAGCAAACATATGAAGGCCCCTCCATAATTTTATTCCAAAAGCGATGTTGCAATTCTCTAATTGGACTTTCCTCTTCTTTTCTAAATTGACGCTTACGTATTTGTTTTCTAAGCATCATTTTAGTACTATCACTTGCAATACCCGCACTACGTTTTATCACAAAACCTTTATTTTCCCAACATTTATACCTATCTTCAGCCAGCCAACATGCCCAGCTGGGCCCCAACTCGGTTTCAGCTGGGCTACTTACTGGGCCCCAGCTGGGACCCATTCGTGTTTGTCAGGTGTTCCTACGTGGGGCCCAACTGGGCTAGCCTTTCCCAGCTGAAGCCCAGCTAGGCTTTAGTTAGTGAAGCGGGGCCCAGCTGGGCTTCATCTGGGCATCAGCTCGGAAAGGCTAGCCCAGTTGGGCCCCACGTGGGAACACCTGACAAACACGAATGAGTCCCAGCTAGGGCCCAGCAAGTAGCCCAGCTGAAACCCAGTTGGGGCCCAGCTGGGCATGTTGGCTGGGCAGTCACTCCCATAGACCCTTTCACTAATATATGATTACTCCCCTCATTTAAACAAACATCTGCTCTCTTCACATAACTTTGCACTGACATTTGATAACGCTCCTCTTCAAATAAAATGTCTCCTCTTTTCAACATGTTACATTTAACACCGAAAAATTCTTCACTATGCTCATTAACACAACTCTTCAACCAATTCTCTATAACGCTGCTCACATGTACAGACTCATTATCTTCTATTTCCAACACTACTTCATAATGTACTCCACCTGAATTGACTAAATAAATGGCACGTTTTTCCCGATTAACTACGCTACTTAAAATACCACTTTGAGGATAACCTACCCATTTCCATGTACCATTATATTCTATAAAAGTATATATATCAGTTTCCAAAAGTCTTGCAGCTGCAAATATTTCAACCTCTGTATGCCATACACCATCCCCATCCATTCCAGTAGAAGTAACATATTCTTCCTTAGTCATTATTGGTACCGGCAACTCACTCCTACACAAGGAACTTACAATGACTTGTCTTAAATAAAAATGATTATCTGCTACCCATGTAACCAGTAATGCCAAACACCGAAAAAACAATTACCATCCCACGTACCTTTCTCACACGAATCGGCCTACTCTCAACTGAAACACATTTTTCTATTTCAATAGACGGCAAATCAAACTCCCCAGTTTTCACAAAACCATGTTTGAATCTATCAGCACAAGCTTCCTAAACGTTTTTCTCTCCAACAGCTATCGACAACGAAAAAATTAAATGTACATGTAGATCTTTCGGAACGTATAAATAATACCTCACAATCGTCATGTTCCCTACTTTCCCCATCATCACACCTGTGACCTTTTTCATATTCACTAGAACTTTTTGGGGGGTTTGTTCCCAACTCTGATATCATCATTTTTCTCCTCTTCATAACTTTTATCTTGAAATTCACCCCCATACTTTCTTTTTCTTTGTTGCCAACCTTTCCTTTCTAAATTAAAAATCTCTGAACGGCCCTTCTTATGCATTGTAATATTCTCCACATAATTTTAAACTTTAAAATAACAAATTTACCATAACCAGACACCTTGATATAACACAAATATTAATACTCGCCAACTCATACAAATAATATTTACCTACCAGTAACAATGTTTCCCTCCAACAGAAACTTACTTTGTGAATATTGTCGTTAGTGTGAGGAATTCACACAGCCCTTTAAAGTCACAAAAACTGTGAACAAAACTCCTCTAAACTATCAAACTTTTTACTTCACCGCAACCCCGACCATGCCACTTGAAAAGAATAAATCCCTACCGGAAATCCTCATATACATACTCAAAATTCACTTAACACCAATCTGTAATGAATTATAAAAAAAAACCCAAAATGATGGCGCTGTGTTAAATTAACAAACAACCTTTTCCCCAGAGTACATACGGACCTGGTTTTTAGTTGCGGTGCCTGCCTTGCAGGCAACCGCAATTAATGCAGTTACTATCGCGAAGTCAATATCTGAATTTCCGGCACTTCATTTCTATCTCCTTCTAGATGCTTTGTGGTATCGAAATACGGTTTAGTGCAATTTGTGGGGACGGTAATTCTCTTTCGTGTATTTTAAGTTTGGTGGAAGTATGACTTTCGTGAGAGTGTAAAATTGGGGTTTTTTTCATGTAAAATTTGCAAACGTGTTCTATTTTTAGTAACAATCTTGCGGAAAAACCAGGTCCGTGTGTACTCTGGGGAATAATATGTTGTTTAATTTAACACAGCGCCATCATTTTGGTTGTTTTTTTTTAATTCATTGAGGTGTTTAGTGAATTTTGAGTATTTATATGAGGATTTCTTTGTAGAGATTTATTCTTTCCAAGTGACATGGTCGGGGTTGCTGTGGAGTAAAAAATTTGATAGTTTAGAGGAGTTTTGTTCACTGTTTTTTTCATAAAGTAAGTTTCTGTTGGAGGGAAACATTGCTATTGGTAGGTAAATATTATTTGTATGAGTTAGCGAGTATTAATATTTGTGTTATATCAAGGTGTCTGGTCACGGTAAATTTTTTATTTTAAAGTTTAAAATTATGTGGAGAATATAACAATGCCCAAGAAGGGCCGTTCAAAGACTTTTTTTTTTGTAGAAAGGAAAGGTTGGCAACAACGAAAAAGAAAGTATGGTGGTGAATTTCAAGATAAGAGTTATGAAGGGGAGAAAAATGATGATTTCAGAGTTGGGAACAAACAAAAAAGGCTCTAGTGGTTATGAAAAGAGTCAGAGGTGTGATGATGGGAAAAGTAGGGAACATGACGATCGTGATGTATTATTTATACGTTCCGAAAGATCTACATGTACATTTTATTTTTTCGTTGTTGTGGGTGGTAATTGTTTTTTTCGGTGTTTGGCATTATTGGTTTCAGGGGTAAAAGATAATCATCTTTCTTTAGGACAAGTCATTGTAAGTTCATTATGTACCCCTCCACATATTTACACCACGAGCTGCCATTGCTCAGAAGCTCCACTAAAGAAGAATGCTTAAAAAACCAAATTCAGAGGGAATGTTCTTGGGGATATTTATACATTTAGGGAGAAGAGCACATCATAAGATGAAGAAGTGTCAACATGAACACATAGTTTAATGTAAAGAGTAGTCACGGTAGGGTTTTAACATGTTCATTCATATCTCGTTTTATATTTGTATGTGATGAGAGCAACCATTTTTTTTATTACACTGGGCGGTGATCTGTTTGAGATATTGGGAAGAGGTCTGCATGAATGAAGGTTTTGCACAATCATTCAGGGACTGCTTTGGGTCTTCTGTTGGGGGCGAAGCCCTTGAAAACCAACTGATTTGGTCTTTTCAAAGGCCATGGATAGTTCATCTCTTGTCAAAAATGTCTTGATTTTTAAATGGTTATTTAAAATTTTTGGGGGCCATATGACAGTTTGGCTTTTCTTTTTTTACTCGAGGAAGCAAAGTCATCCCTTGCCTTCTCCGGGATTTACGTCACTGTAAAACAATTAAAAATGATTGCCTTATCATTTTTTTATATTTATGTTAAACGAACGTAAACATTAAATTTGGACCGTTTGTAGAGGGTTTAGATCATTGTTGGCTTACACAACGAAGTTTTGAACAGGTACAAGGAATTTCGCAATTGTAAATTTTTAGCCAAGTGGTTCATTTCGTAAATGGTAAAGTAGCAAGGCACTTATTTATAAGCTAGTTATGCTCTTATTTGTTATGTCACTGCCTGTGGTGCTATTGGCGAAACGTTTATTTTTCATAAAGTCCGTTTTTCTTTGAAAGTGATTTGTTGAGCTATTGCATATGGGTGGTTGGAATGATGAAATTTGTCTTTTACGGAGTTTTTTACTGGACAGTGCAGTCTTATTCATAGACCTGGCTTTCTTATTGCTTTTACATATTTTAGGTTATCGTTTGGTCAGTTGCAAGTCGTGGCCATACATAAACTTGCTATATAATTATTTTTATTAGAAAAAGAAATGCATGGAAATTATTAAAACAATTTTTATATAGTGCAATGGCAACAGTTTTCTTCCGTAGTAAGAAGTCTTCGTCAGAAAGGCGACAAGAAGTTCTTGATATAGAGTGTAGGAAGAAGCGAGACTGTTTAATGATGTGATGACAGACGAATCGCCGCTAATAGTTATAAACTAGGGACATCGATATTTTGGTATTCGGGTTTCATGAAGGGACGTATAGATGTTGCAATTTATCTTTTATGATTTGTAAGTGATTGATTCGGTTCTCTGATTTTGGAGGTCAACGTCGTTCAAGTGTCTATATACATTACTGAACTAAGAAGTTACTGGCGAAGGGTTAGTAGTGACGTATGTGTACGGGATTAATATAAATTGGAGAAACAGTGACAATAGGCCTAAGGCTAGAGTGAAATATCATCATATTAACATTTATGTTGAGAGAATGTAGGTGTAAGTAACGCTGACAAAGGAATTTTTACTTTGCTGTTTTATATTTTTTTTTATTTTATTTCATCATTCGTAAAGATTATGGTAAATCTGAGACATCGACAAATTCTTTTGATTCTCGTTAACTTGTTATTATATGATGTTACTTTCAACAGCGTTTTATTAGAAAACCTGAATTTTTCTTAAACAATCAGAATTTTTATATTAATCTTTATAGAAATCGAAATTTTAGTCGGATCTTTTCAGTGAAACTGAGACCTTCAATATTTTCCGTAAAACAAGCAAAAGAAATATTTATGACACGATTTTTTAGCGTTTGATTTTTTGTGGGCGAATCCTAACGTATTCTCTGTGACTGGGCTTGAGATGTTACGTTAATGTACGAGCAAGGGGGAGGGGCGGCAGAAATAAATTTAAGTGATGTAAGAGTAGTTGTCTTACAGTTTTGTGTTAGCTGAGAGTAAACTTGGTGTGGGGCGTACAGAACTTTTTAAAAACCATTAATCTTTAGAAATTCTTTATGTTCAACAATGGAAATTTTTTCCTTTTGTTCATTAACATAAATCCATCTTCAACCAAGTAACTACAACGTTACTGCCATACAGACTCATTATCGTTTCCAACATTACGTCATAACAGTGTACTCCACCTGTATTCACTAAACAGCTAAACAAATGGCATGTTTTTCCTTATTAACTGCACTACTTAAAATACAGTTCGAAAATACAGGTCGAATGGTCTGTCTTGAGCCTTTGGCGCTTTACCATCTTTTATCAGAAACCCTCATGCTGTACAAGGAGTTACTAAGGAGCCGGGACATTAGGGATACCTTATATTGAATGCACAAGCAACAGCTTGTAAAGGACGTTTGAAATGTTATCTGATGTGACGTTTTGCTCTTTCTACAGTTCTAAATCAACTGCTGTATCATCTTTTCCTGATTTACTGTCAACTATGAGTTCAAAATGAGCAAACCTCATTATACCAGCAATCGAGTATTTCTTTGGTGTGTTCCACGTTCCACCTCAACCACATTTCTAAAGTGAATGAACAATGTTCCTGGATTACAAGTGTTGAACCAAACTTAGCTGCTATTGGGCAAAACATAATACAAGTATTTTGGAATGGTATTTTTGTCCCCCTAAAATATAAAATCACCTTTAAAGTACAAGACGACTTGGTTTGTCGGCACCGCAACTCGTCTAGACGTTCGTCTTGTTCTGCAAGATTGTTACTAAAAATAGAACACGTAACCAAATTTTACATGAAAAAATAACCCAATTTTACACTCTCACGAAAGTCATATTTCCACCAAAACTTAAAAACACGAAAGAGAAGTACCATCCCTACAAATTGCACTAAACCGTATTTCGATACCACAAAGCATCTACAAGAAGATAGAAATAAAGTGCCGGAAAAGTCAGAAATTGACATCGCGAGAGTTACTGCATTAGTTGCGGTGCTGCCTGCAAGGCAGGCACCGCAACTAAAAACAGTGAACAAAACTCCTCTAAACTATGAAACATTTTACTCCACCGCAACCCCGACCATGCCACTTGAAAAGAATAAATCCCTACAAAGCAATCCTCATATAAATACTCAAAATTTACTAAACACCAATCTGTAATAAATATAATACGATGAATTAAAAAAAAAACAACCAAAATGATGGCGCTGTGTTAAATTAACAAACAACCTTTTCCCCAGAGTACATAACATACGGACCTGGTATTTAGTTGCGGTGCCTGCCTTGCAGGCAACCACAACTAATGCAGTTACTATCGCGATGTCAATTTCTGACTTTTCCGGCACTTTATTTCTATCTCCTTCTAGATGCTTTGTGGTATCGAAATACGGCTTCGTGCAATTTGGAGGGATGGTTCTTCTCTTTCGTGTTTTTAAGTTTTGGTGGAAATATGATTTTCGTGAGAGTGTAAAATTGGGGTTCTTTTTACGTAAAATTTGCAAACGTGTTCTATTTTTAGTAACAATCTTGCGGAACAAGACGAACGTCTGGACGAGTTGCGGTGTCGACAAACCAAGTCGTCTTATACCTTTAAGGTGATTTGACGACTGTTAGCTACTAATAGCTTTTGGACTTTGGGCATGGACTCTACTACTGTAACAAAGAAGTATAATTGCCTTTTCAAACAGGATATTCAAGGAGGTTTCCCTTCATGGGCTACTTCATTTTCTGTACAATTTTGGCGCTCTGTTTAGAATAATCATCCTTCTTTCAGAGAGGTTGAATCCAACTCAATACCACAGAGTGCACTCTAAAAACACTATGGTGAACTATGCACCGACTCAAACGTATGGTCAAAGAGTGACCAATTAATGGTTAGATCTGACCATAAATAAGTAAATTTTGACCAAAGTTGGAGGTCAATGGTTTGACCATTGTTTAGGTCGGTGCATAGTTAATTAAATCAATGGTTAATTCGAGGCAAAGAGATGAAATGAACGAACGATTTGGCTAAAAATTTAGAAAATCGGCCCATGTTTGTACAGGGTTTAGACTGTTGGCCCAATCAGCCTGGGGTCCAGAGGGCCGCTTTAAGGGCCCCTGGTGGGGTTCAGGGGACAAAGCCCTGGTAGGGGTCCATGGGGGGCTGGGTACTTTTGTAGGGGGTGGTTGGAGTTTACTATCTAAGCGTAGCGCCACCACCAGTTGGCGCGGAGCGTACAAAGAAAATTTTGGATTTTTAAACCTCCCAGATGGCTAGAAATGGCATTTGCCAGTTAATTGGTCTCTAATTCTGGTGAGAAAGTTTTTTATTTTTCTAAAATTAAAACACCCTTTTGAGATACTGATTAGCTCAGTTCATTACTCCACTGAACTATGTATCCTAGGATCGCAAATCCGGAATCCTGCTGAATGTTGCAAGCAGCTGTTCCAGTGCACGCCTGAGTGAAGTATTTCCAGTGGCGTTGGGGAGCATTTCACTTTTGGGGCACAAGATTTTTGCCCGAGAAATGTAATTCTGCCTGTAGGACAGTCAAAGCGAAGCGCCATCACTAGTTGGCGCGGAGCGTCCAGAAAATTTGAAAATTCGTACCCCTCAGACAGTCAAAAATGACATTTCCCATCAGGCTTGAAAAGGGGATCCAAGCAGTCGCCTTTTTAAGTTTCAATTGCAGATAAACGTACGTTCGTTCCAAACTAAAATTCAGCCAGAAAGACTAAGCGGAGCGCCACCATTAGTTGGCGCGAAGCGTACAAAACATTTCAAATATCCGACTGCTCAGACAGTTGAAAATGGCATTTCCCGGGCTTATATGGGAATCTAAGCATTCGCTATTTTGAGTTTCTTTTTGTAAAAAATGATCACTTGAAACTTAAATTCTGCTATGAAGCGGTGTAAGTGGAGCACCACCATAAGTTGGGACGAAGCGTGCAGGAAATTTTGAAAAACCTGACCACTTCAGACAGTCAAAACCTTTGCTTATAGGGGGTCTTAGACGTCACTAATTCGAGGGTCTGTTTGCACAAAAATTGTTCACTTGAAACTAAAATGCTGCTACGAAGACTATCTGAGCGGAACTTCACCGCTGGTTGGCGCAGAGCGAACAGAAAATGTTGAAAAATCGGACCCCTGAGACAGTCGAAAATGACATTTCCCAGACTTATAGGGGGATCTAAGCAGTCGCTATTTGATCAGAAAATTACCAGATAAAATGTATCACTGCAAATCGATGAATCCCGCATCATTTCGGGGGAAACTACAAACCGGAATTGAAAACATGCTAATGAATTTTACTCTATTGCGACTCTGGGCTAAATTCAATATATATTGAAAAAATTGTGTGCCCCAACTTCCTACTATATATGATTTTACTTTTGAAAAAATTAAGGCCTATGGGGATCTTATAGCAGTCGCTATTTTGATCAGAAGAATCGGATAAAATGTACCACTACCATTGGATGAAATGAAGTAGATGATATTTCTTCTATTAGAAACACTTATTGACAGAATTGTCACGTTACAAGGTGTGTTGAAATGAATTTTCAAGCAGACTTACGGGACGACATTCTCACCCTACATCATTAAATTATCGAAAATCAGATTACCCGATTCTCATAACCATTGCCCGTATTTGGCAATAGTTGCAATAGTTGAACAAATCACTTGAAAGAGAAAATTGGACTTTATGATGAATAAGTTAAACGTTTTCCTGATAACACCACAACTCCCTCACATAATTATAACAAACTAGAGAATAATAAGCTCATAAATATCTTACGAACTTTCCATTCCCGAAAAGGGCAAAGAGATGAAACGAACGAGCCACTTAGCTAGAAATTTACAGTTACGAAATGTCTTGAAATGTTCAAATCTTTGCCCGTAAACCAACAATTTGACCATCTGTGCACGGTCTAATTTTAGTGTCTACGTCACATAACATAAGCTGATAAGGGTCAACTTAAAGTAAGCAGAAAGTTGCAACTTCCCGTAGTAAAGGGCCAAACTTTTCACCCCAAACTACAATTGTATTGCAGACGGGTTGTTGGAATGATGAAATTCGTCTTCTACGGAATCTTTTACTCGACAGTTTATTCGTATTCATAGAACTGTCTTACTTAGCTTTTATATATTTTAGGTAATCGTTTCATCAATTGCGAGTCATGGCCATACATAAACTTACTACAATGACAATATTTTCTTCCGTAGTAAAAGGACATCGGCAAAGAAGCGACAAAAAGTTCTTGCTACAGAATGTAATAAGAAACGTGTCTGGTTAATAGTGTGATGACTGACGAATCGCAGCCAATAGCTATAAATTATAAACATCGACATTTTGGTATTCACGTTTCATTATAGGACGTAAAAATGATGCAATGTATCTTTATGATTGACAGATTGATTACTGGATGGTTCGACACTCTGATTTGTGTGAGACAATATCGTTCAAGTTTCATTAAATGCTGAACTTAAAAATAATTGGGGAAGGGATACTAGTGACGTATATGAACGGGACTAATACCAGGGAGCTGCTTCTAAAGGCAGCTCCCTGCTGTGACCTTTTTTGAATATAGTTCTTCTGGCAATGCAACCATGGGACGACCCCCATGGTTTTTCACGGACACGGATGAGTGATATGTATGACATTGCAGTGAAGACAAAAGGTAGCACACCACTAATTCAAGGGGAATCCCGGCGAAGTTGGTTACCCTACGAATTTAACACCCTAGAAAAACTTTTTGTTGGGGGGGGGGGGGAGATTAGACCATGTTAGTGAAGAGATATGTTCAATTTGTGATCTCTATGTGGTAGGAAAGTAGTTGAAGTAATCATTGAAAGAAAATTGAAGGTATTTCAGGCATTTTTTGCAATATATCCTTCCGCGATGCAAAACGGCATTTTGAATGGGTCAAAAAACAGGAACCTGACTACTCTATTATATAGGCCCTTCTAGCGCGAACTCAACATCGTGTAAGCAAGTAATGGTGGTGTTAGTAAAAGAGGGGCAGCAGACCCACTTACCAGAAGTTGTTCATCCTTTTCAAAACGGGTCTTCCTTTCCTAAGTCATTGTTGTGTATCTTGATATCCTCATTTTCTATCAGCCAGCGAGCAGCAAGAACAACACTTCTAGGCCTAACATTTTCAGAAAAAACAGCCGTGTTATAGCTTAATTCCCTCTTAAATTTGACAGAAATTACTTGGCTCTCTTCAAGTCTTATAGGTAAAGTTATCACTGTTGCCACCACATCAGACGGGACATTAACAACATTTCCCTTAATACTAAATTGCCCTCCTCGAGGAAGCTCACGCAACTGCATAAAAGGTGTTCGCAAAGCGACCAACCTTTCTTCAAGACGATGTAATTTCAATTCTTCTGGTATCTCATACATTTTCATATTATTATCTCGACTTAATAACGGAACTCTGCCTTCTTTTAAATATTTTAAACAGGTTTTACAGACCCATCCTTTATCTATACCTTCTTCCTGCTTACAAATACTAGTATTTCCACTAAATCTAAAACTAAATTCACCCACAGTGCACATTCTTCATACTATAACTGCTCACAATAAAAGCAAACATATGAAGGCCCCTCCATAATTTTATTCCAAAAGCGATGTTGCAATTCTCTAATTGGACTCTCCTCTTCTTTTCGAAACTGACGCTTACGTATTTGTTCTCTAAGCATCATTTTAGTACTATCACTTGCAATACCCACACTACGTTTTATCACAAAACCTTTATTTTCCCAACATTTAATTGACAGACCTTCACCCAGCCAACATGCTCAGCTGAACCCCAACTGGGTTTCAGCTGGGCTACTTGCTGGGCCCGAGCTGGGAACCATTCGTGTTTGTCAGGTGTTCCTACGTGGGGCCCAACTGGGCTAGCCTTTCCCAGCTGAAGCCCAGCTAGGCTTTAGTTAGTGAAGCGGGGCCCAGCTGGGCTTCATCTGGGCATCAGCTCGGAAAGGCTAGCCCAGTTGGTCCCCCGTGGGAACACCTGACAAACACGAATGAGTCCCAGCTAGGGCCCAGCAAGTAGCCCAGCTGAAACCCAGTTGGGGCCCAGCTGGGCATGTTGGCTGGGCAGTCACTCCCATAGACTCTTTCAATATATGATTACTCCCCTCATTTAAACAAACATCTGCTCTCTTCACATAACTTTGCACTGAAATTTGATAACACTCCTCTTCAAATAAAATGTCTCCTCTTTTCAATATGTTACATTTAACACCGAAAAATTCTTCACTATGTTCATTAAGACAACTCTTCAACCAATTCTCTATAACGCTGCTCTCATGTACAGACTCATTATCTTCTATTTCCAACACTACGTCATAATGTACTCCACCTGTATTGACTAAATAAATGGCACGTTTTTCCCGATTAACTACGCTACTTAAAATACCACTTTGAGGATAACGTACCCATGTCCATGTACCATTATATTCTATAAAAGTATATATATCAGTTTCCAAAAGTCTTGCAGCTGCAAATATTTCAACCTCTGTAGACCATACACCATCCCTATCCATTCCAGTAGAAGTAACATATTCTTCCTTAGTCATTATTGGTACCGGCAACTCACTCCTACACAATGAACTTACAATGACTTGTCTTAAATAAAAATGATTATCTTCTACCCCTGTAACCAGTAATGCGAAAAACCGAAAAAACAATTACCATCCCCACGTACTTTTCTCACACGAATCGGCCTACTCTCAACTGAAACACATTTTCCTATTTCAATAGACGGCAAATCAAACTCCCCAGTTTTCACAAAACCATGTTTGAATCTATCAGCACAAGCTTCCTAAACGTTTTTTTCTCTCCAACAGCTATCAACAACGAAAAAATTAAATGTACATGTAGATCTTTCGGAACGTATAAATAATACCTCACGATCGTCATGTTCCCTACTTTCCCCCATTATCACACCTCTGACTTTTTTCATATTCACTGGAACTTTTTTGGGGGGTTGTTCCCAACTCTGATATCATCATTTTTCTCCTCTTCGTAACTTTTATCTTGAAATTCACCCCCATACTTTCTTTTTCTTTGTTGCCAACCTTTCCTTTCTAAATTAAAAATCTCTGAACGGCCCTTCTTATGCATTGTAATATTCTCCACATAATTTTAAACTTTAAAATAACAAATTTACCATAACCAGACACCTTGATATAACACAAATATTAATACTCGCCAACTCATACAAATAATATTTACCTACCAGTAACAATGTTTCCCTCCAACAGAAACTTACTTTGTGAATATTGTCGTTAGTGTGAGGAATTCACACAGCCCTTTAAAGTCACAAAAACAGTGAACAAAGCTCCTCTAAACTATCAAACTTTTTACTTCACCGTAACACCGACCATGCCACTTGAAAAGAATAAATCCCTACAAAGAAATCCTCATATAAATACTCAAAATTCACTTTCAACACCAATCTGTAATGAATTAAAAAAAAAGACAACCAAAATGATGGCGCTGTGTTAAACTAACAAACAACCTTTTCCCCAGAGTACATACGGACCTGGTTTTTCCGCAAGATTGTTACTAAAAATAGAACACGTTTGCAAATTTTACATGGAAAAACCCCCAATTTTACACTCTCACGAAAGTCATATTTCCACCAAAACTTAAAAACACGAAAGAGAAGTACCATCCCTACAAATTGCACTAAACCTTATTTCGATACCACAAAGCATCAACAAGAAGATAGAAATAAAGTGCCGGAAAAGTCAGAAATTGACATTGCGAGAGTAACTGCATTAGTTGCGGTGCTGCCTGCAAGGCAGGCACCGCAACTAAAAACCAGGTCCGTGTGCACTCTGGGGAATAATATGTTGTTTAATTTAACACAGCGCCATCATTTTGGTTGTTTTTTAATTCATCGAGGTGTTTAGTGAATTTTGAGTATTTGTTTGAGGATTTCTTTGTAGAGATTTATTCTTTTCAAGTGACATGGTCGGGGTTGCTGTGGAGTAAAAAATTTGATAGTTTAGAGGAGTTTTGTTCACTGGTTTTTCATAAAGTAAGTTTCTGTTGGAGGGAAACATTGTTATTGGTAGGTAAATATTATTTGTATGAGATGGCGAGTATTAATATTTGTGTTATATCAAGGTGTCTGGTTATGGTAAATTTGTTATTTTAAAGTTTAAAATTATGTGGAGAATATAACAATGCCCAAGGAGGGCCGTTCGAAGATTTTTTTTGTAGAAAGGAAAGGTTGGCAACAAAGAAAAAGAAAGTATGGGGGTGAATTTCAAGATAAAAGTTATGAAGGGGAGAAAAATGATGATATCAGAGTTGGTATCAAACAAAAAAGGCTCTAGTGGATATGAAAAGAGTCAGAGGTGTGATGATGGGGAAAGTAGGGAACATGACGATTGTGATGTATTATTTATACGTTCCGAAAGATCTACATGTACATTTTATTTTTTCGTTGTTGTGGGTGGTAATTGTTTTTTTCAGTGTTTGGCATTATTGGTTACAGGGAACATGATCATATTTATTTAAGACAAGTCATTGTTAGTTCATTATGTACCCCTCCACATATTTACACCACGAGTTGCTATTTCTCAGAAGCTCCACTAAAGAAGAATGCTTAAAAAACCAAATTCAGAGGGAATGTTCTTGGGGATATTTATACATTTAGGGAGAAGAGCACATCATAAGATGAAGAAGTGTTAACATGAACTCATAGTTTAATGTAAAGAGTAGTCACGGTAGGGTTTTAACATGTTCATTCATATCTCGTTTTATATTTGTATGTGATGAGAGCAACCATTTTTTATTACGCTGGGCGGTGATCTGTTTGAGATATTGGGAAGAAGTCTGCATGAATGAAGGTTTTGCACAATCATTCAGGGACTGCTTTTGGTCTTCTGTTGGGGCGAAGCCCTTGAAAACCAACTGATTTGGTCTTTTTGAAGGCCATGGATAGTTCATCTCTTGTCAAAAATGTGTTGATTTTGAAATGGTTATTTAAAATTTTGAGGGGGCCATATGACAGTTTGGCTTTCCTTTTTTTACTTGAGGAAGCAAAGACATCCCTTGACTTCTCCGGGATTTACGTCACTGTAAAACAATTAAAAATGATTGCCTTATCATTTTTTATATTTATGTTAAACGAACGTAAACATTAAATTTGGACCGTTTGTAGAGGGTTTAGATTGTTGGCTTACACAACGAAGTTTTGAACAGGTACAAAAATATTCGCAATTGTAAATTTTTAGTCAGGTGGTTCATTTCGTAAATGGTAAAGTAGCAAGACACTTATTTATAAGCTAGTTATGCTCTTTTTTGTTATGTCACTGGCTGTGGTGTTATCAGCGAAACGTTTATTTTTCATGAAGTCCGCTTTTTCTTTGAAAGTGATTTGTTGAGCTATTGCATATGGGTGGTTGGAATGATGAAATTTGTCTTTTGCGGAGATTTTTTTTACTGGACAGTGCAGTCTTATTCATAGACCTGGCTTTCTTATTGCTTTTACATATTTTAGGTTATCGTTTGATCAGTTGCGAGTCGTGGCCATACATAAACTTGCTATATTATTATTTTTATTAGAAAAAGAAATGCATGGAAATTATTAAAACAAATTTTATATAGTGCAATGGCAACAGTTTTGTTCCGTAGCAAGAAGTCACTGTCAGAAAGGGGACAACAAGTTCTTGATATAGAGTGTAGGAAGAAGCGAGACTGTGTAATGATGTGATGACAGACGAATCGCCGCTAATAGTTATAAACTAGGGACATCGATATTTTTGGTATTCGGGTTTCATGAAGGGACGTATAGCTGTTGCAATTTATCTTTTATGATTTGTAAGTGGTTGATTCGGTTCTCTGATTTGTGGAGGTCAACGTCGTTCAAGTGTCTATAAATTACTGAACTAAGAAGCTACTGGCGAAGGGCTAGTAGTGACGTATGTGTGCGGGATTAATATAAATTCGAGAAACAGTGACAATAGGCCTAAGGCTAGAGTGAAATATCATCATATTAACATTTATGTTGAGAGAATGTATGTGTAAGTAACGCTGACAAAGGAATTTTTACTTTGCTGTTTTATATTTTTTTTACTTTATTTCATCATTTGTAAAGATTATGGTAAATCTGAGATATCGACATTTCTTTTGATTCTCGTTAACTTGTTATTACATGTTGCTTACAACAATTTTTTATTTTAGGAAAGCTGAGAGTAAACTTGGTGCGGAGCGTACAGAACTTTTTAAAAACCATTAATCTTTAAAAATTCTTTATGTTCAACATTGGAAATTTTTTCCTTTTGTTCATTAACATAAATCCATCTTCAACCAAGTGACTACAACTTTACTGTCATGTATATACAGACTC
Organism: Holothuria scabra; assembly: GCA_037179385.1. Lineage (NCBI taxonomy): Eukaryota > Metazoa > Echinodermata > Holothuroidea > Aspidochirotida > Holothuriidae > Holothuria > Holothuria scabra. The sequence goes on from CM074197.1 coordinate 28,391,561, forward strand.
ATTATCTTTTCCAACATTACGTCATAACAGTGTACTCCACCTGTATTCACTAAACAGCTAAACAAATGGCATGTTTTTTTTCCTTATTAACTGCACTACTTAAAATACAATTTTGACTAACGTCTGTTTGGTCGAATGGTCTGTCTTGAGCCTTTGGCGCTTTACCATCTTTTATCAGAAACCCTCATGCTGTACAAGGAGTTACTAAGGAGGCGGGACATTAGGGACACCTTATTGAATGCACAAGCAACAGCTTGTAAAGGACGTTTGAAATGTTATCTGATGTAACGTTTTGCTCTTTCTACAGTTCTAAATCGACTGCTGTATCATCTTTTCCTGATTTACTGTCAACTATGAGTTCAAAATGAGCAAACCTCATTATACCGGCAATCGAGTATTTCTTTGGTGTGTTCCACGTTCCACCTCAACCACATTTCTAAAGTGAATGAACAATGTTCCTGGATTACAAGTGTGGAACTTAACTTAGCTGCTATTGGGCAAAACACAATACAAGTATTTTGGAATGGTATTTTTGTCCCCCTAAAATATAAAATCACTTTTAAAGTACAAGACGACTTGGTTTGTCGGCACCGCAACTCGTCTAGACGTTCGTCTTGTTCTGCAAGATTGTTACTAAAAATAGAACACGTTTGCAAATTTTACATGAAAAAAAACCCCAATTTTACACTCTCACGAAAGTCATATTTCCACCAAAACTTAAAAACACGAAAGAGAAGTACCATCCCTACAAATTGCACTAAACCGTATTACGATACCAAAAAGCATCTACAAGAAGATAGAAATAAAGTGCCGGAAAAGTCAGAAATTGACATCGCGATAGTAACTGCATTAATTGCGGTTGCCTGCAAGGCAGGCACCGTAACTAAAAAACCCAAATCATAGTCCCATACACACATAATATGGACGACGAACAGTACCATGGAGGCATTATTTTTTCCAGCCAGTCGTTCCTTTAGCCCGCATGGGTACAGTGCACCCGGACCGAAGTACATAGACGACAGAAAATTGCTCTATTGTGCCTGATCACCCTAAGGTGGAATAAAAATGAAACCACACGGAAAAAACTAGAGTAGAGAACAAGTGAGAACGAATTACCCTAAAATTTATAGTGGTGCCCAATTTGACTTGCATTGTTCTGTTAAGATCGCGCAAAATGTGGGTTCGTTATTAATTCAAACTTTACATGCGAAAAAGTGCATTATTATTTTTATCGTAATAAAGTTGTGAACATATAGAGGGTCCCGGTCCCACGAGAATGCCATCCTTGCAAGTAACGTACCCATCCCAACCATAGCCCCACCTTATAGAAATAAATTATCTGACCTTGACAGGGGCTTTGGAGCCCCTGTGACAATTTGCCCCGGCTCATCGGAAGCATGGTGATGGAATGGACCCATCCCTACATGAATCATCCCCATAGTCCGGCGAAACATTTTTGAAATATTTACCATAATGACCGTTGAAAGTCGCAATGCCAAAATGACCGTTGAAAGTAGCAATTTGTACGCTATATATATATATGCTACGCAAATTTTCGGACCTTTTCGGGGCTGTGGTGCCCCAGTACCAATTTCCCCCCGGTCAGCAGAAGCATAGTGATAGAACGGACTCACCCCTACATGAATCACCCCCGTTTTCCCCCAAACCATTTTCGAAATGTTTTCGAAAATAACCATTGCAAGTTCGAAGAAACCCTCCGACCGTCGAGATGGCACTTATCAACTTCCGTACAGCCGTTATTTGGTTCGCTCCACAGCGTAGCGTTATCGTTCGCTGTCCACTGAGTTGGTTGCTGTGAATTGTATTGGTACGTATTCACGTGCATCTTTGTTCGGAGTGTGAACTCTCTGCACTTACGTACGTGTATAGTGTCCGTATGCGTCACGGACCATTTCAGCTAGCATCAGATCAAAAAAACCGAGTGCCTAACCAGATTTTTCTGTCCTAGGACAGCCTCCCAAAAAAACTACGTCACCGGCCGTCTGAGGGGTTAGATTTAAACAGTTTTCTGCCAACAGATGGTGGCGTTCCGCTTAGATAGTGTTTTGGTCGAACAAATTACTAAATGTTTGCAAAGTATTCTTCGTTTTGGAGGCAATATTATGAAGTGAAAATTTTTATTGGGATAGAAAGCTCAAAATAATTGACTGCTCTGTTTTAGTTACTAGACCGGAAAATGTCATTTCCTGCTGCCTATTGGTTCTTGATTTTTCAAAAATTTTGGTGCTCTGCACTCTGTTAGTCTTGTGTTCAGTATTACATTTTTTGACAAAAAAGGCATTTCTTTCCTCTCCCAAACTGAAACGCTCCCGTGCGTCTTTTCCAATGTATAAAATATAAAACTTCGAATATATGGGAAGCTAAAGTTTTTCATCGGGAAAATTTTCCAATATGGTCTGAGGGCCTTAACCTGCATGATGATATCCAATAACCCCAACAAAACTACAGATCACCCCCCCCCCCCATATACGTGATTTTTCTCATAAGAAGATTAGATTCTTCCGTAAAACCACAAAATCTGTCCTAAAATTACAATTTTTCTCCAATATAAGCTTCAAATTGTTGAAGGTGGCCAAATTTTTCAGTTTCGATGGCTACTCCGTACCATAAACATAGGCGGCGGAAGATGTTTTTTTTTTTTTATGGGGGGGGGGGGGCACAAGTTTCCGGCAGCCGACATAATGGTGACGCCGTAAGGCGTCCAGTTTTGCGCGAAGGACAAACCCCCATCGGCGTGGAGTCCAGGGGCCGCTTAAGGGTCCCTGGTGAGGTTCAGGGGACAAAGCCCTGGTAGGGGTACATGGGGGGATGGATACTTTTGTTGAGAGTAGGCTGGAGTTTACTCTATCTCTCTATCTAAGCGTAGCGCCACCATCAGTTAGAGTGGAGCGTACAAAGAAAATTTTGGATTTAAAACCTCCCAGATGGCTGGAAATGGCATTTGCCAGGTTTATTTGTCTCTAATTCTAGTGAGAAAAATTTGTGATTTTTCTAAGATAAAAACACACTTTTGAGATACTGATTAGCTCAGTTCATTACTCCACTGGACTATGTATCCTAGGATCGCAAATCCGGAATCCTGCTGAATGTTGCAAGAAGCTGTTCCAGTGCACGCCTGAGTAAGGTATTTCCATAGGCGTAGGGGAGCATTTCATTTTGGGGGCAGAAGATTTATGCCCGAAAAAAGTAATTCTGCCCGTAAGACAGTCAAAGCGAAGCGCCATCACTGGTTGGCGCGGAGCGTCCAGAACATTTGAAAATTCATACCTCTCAGACAGTCAAATATGACATTTCCCAGGCTTGCAGAGGGGATCCAAGCAGTCGCTTTTTTAAGTTTCAATTGCAGATAAACGTACGTTCGTTCCAAACTAAAATTCAGCCAGAGAGACTAAGCGGAGCGCTACCCATTGGTTGGCGCGAAGCGTACAAAACATTTTTAAATATCCGACCCCTCAGACAGTTGAAAATGGCATTTCCCGGGCTTATATGGGGATCTAAGCAGTCGCTATTTTGAGTTTACTTTTGTGAAAAATAATCACTTGAAACTTAAATTCTGCTATGAAGCGGTCTAAGTGGAGCACCACCATAAGTTGGGGCGAAACGTACAGGAAATTTTGAAAATGTGACTTCAGACTGTCAAAAATGTCATTTCCTATGCTTATAGTGGGTCTTAGAAGTCGCTAATTCGAGTTTTTTTTTTTGCACAAAAAAAGTTAACTTGTAACTAAAATGTTGCTAGGAAGACTATCTGCGCGGAGCTTCACCACTTGTTGGCGCGAAGCGAACAGAACATTTTGAAAAATCGGACCCTGAGACAGTCGAAAATGACATTTCCCAGGCTTATAGGGGGATCTAAGCAGTCGCTTTTTGATCAGAAAATTACCAGATAAAATGTATCACTACCAATCGATGAAATGGTCCCGCATATTTTCGGGGGAAACTACAAACCGGAATTGAAAACATGCTAATGAATTTTACTCTATTGCGACTCTGGGCTAAATTCAATATATATTGAAAAAATTGTGTGCCCGAAATTCCGACTATATATGATTTTACTTTTGAAAATATTTGGCCTATGGGGATCTTAGCAGTCGCTATTTTAATCAGAAGAATCAGATAAAATATACCAATACCATTGGATGAAATGAAGTAGATGATTTTTCTTCTATTTGTTACACTTATTTACAGAATTGTCACGTTACAAGGTGTGTTGAAATGAATTTTCAAGCAGACTTTCGGGACGACATTCTCACCTTGCATCATTAAAGTATCGAAAAACAAATTACCTGATTCTCATAACCATTGCCCGTATTTGACGCTAGAGGAGGATAGATGGCAAACTTTTGGCCACCTAAACACCCTCCTGTCTATCCGTTGAATTAATTTGACAATTGAAAACGTCCCAGCATTTTTTTAACCTTTGCCCGAATATTTGACCACTTCGGGCAAATTTTTGCAAGACTATCGTGTGAAGTTGGGATGATGAAAACCTTTTTTTTTCACATTCTACTCAAATCTGTAGCAAATCTTTTTTATATTCCATGAAAATTGTACTTTAAATATAACGTCTTCTGTTTTTCGGCAAAGATTAATAATAATCGGCCATTTCTGGTTTTGTGTTACATAAGATTTAAAAACAGTCTCAAGAATAATTGTTTCTTTTAAGCCACTGCTTCACAAATGTGCCGCGATTTTTTTTTTTTTTTTTTATCTCTTAACCTTTCGTAGCTATGTTACCCTTACTATGATACTTTTCCATTTTCGGGCAAGTGCTTGAAAGAATTTGGATATTCGACAATTTCGGGCATTGTGTTGTGATTATCTGTGAAGTAACGGTCATAGCTTTTTAGCCAATAGACCCAAATATTCTACCCACCACGCCAAGTACGATTTTGGAAAAATTCTGTGCATCCCCAGGAATTGAAAAGAAATCCTTACATGAGGCAGAAACATGCCAGATGCAAGGAGCACACTTTAATCCACATCAAGGTAGCCAATTTTTACGTAAGCGTAGAAGGGACATGCAAAAGAAAAAAAAAATCTCTCAGCAAAATGACAATTTTCGTAGAATTGACATTTTGACGACCAAAATTAGGTCTTCAAAATGACAAAAAACCGAAATTTGGCGTTTTAATTAACTTGTCAAAACGTTAAAATTCCGAAAGTTGTCATTTTGTCGAGTTAAAAAATGTCGACAAAATGACAAAATTCAGATAAGTGTCACTTTTCTCAGTTAGAACATATCGTAAAAATGGCAAAATTCAGAAGATTGTCATTTTGGCGAGTTTGAACATCTCGTCAAAATCGTAAAATTCAGAAAAATGTCATATTGGCGAATTAGATCTTCTCGACAAAATGACAAAATTCGAAAAATTGTCATCTTGCTGAGTTAGATCACCTCGTCAAAACGGCAATATTCAGAAATATTTCATTTAACCGGGTGAGAACTTTTCGTCAAAATGGCAAAATTCAGAAAATTGACACGCTTGTCGAGTTAGATCATTTTGTGTAAACAGCGAAATTCTATGGAAGCGTTAAGGTGCCATCAAGTTAAGAACTTATGCTCTGGTTGGTTATCTGGAGTTGGAAAAAAGCACCACTCCCGAGGAAAAAGAGTCGGGTACGGCCATGTGCGCCACATGAGAAAAATACTTGGATTAAGTTAAGTGATTAATTCTTTGTTTGTCATATGTTCATGGCCGTATGGGACTCTTTTTTCAGAGGGTGACTTTTACCCTATTCCAAATCCCCAACCACGGTGTAATATCTGCCCTACTGAGGAATCAGTGTCTGCCAGATTAAGTAAGGTTTTGGCGAATTCGCGGAAGGAGGGAGGCTCCAGCCCCCGGCCCTCATCCCTTACGGTGATGCATAGGATAAAACAGACAACCCCAGCCCCAAATTCGAATTTGAGGGGCTATCTGAAGTCTGAAAGTTGTACCCCTCCTCCTGCCTCAAGAGGTCAGATTGCCCCAAACGCACAGATATACAGAAATGTTTCGGTATGAAAACATGTGACTTTAGTTTTAATGACGGCTCACATTATTCTACCTCTTTAGAATGTGGAAATAAGAATCTGAAGCAGATCCGTAATCCGTCATTTTTCTGCAAATTGACAATGTGCTAAATTTATCACTTGCAATAAGTGAGTAATTCATCAATTTTGTGCAAAAATGTTGAAATATGGTGCGTTTGCATTTTATCATGTTTCTGCAAAATGTTAAGATAATAAGACTCATTACATCATTTTGTTGCAAAATGTTGACATAATGCGATGACTAAGTTTGTACTTTGATGGCACCTTAACGTTTCCATAGAATTTCGCCCTTAAGGTTCTTACTAGGCGAAATGACAATTTTCCAAGTTTTGCCGTTTTGACAAGATATTTTATCTTGGCAAAATTTCATATTTTCCGAATTTCGCCATTTTGACGAGATGTTCTTACTTGGCAAAATGACAAAATTCCAAATTTTGTCATGTTGACAAGATGTTCTAACTCAGCAAAATGGCAATTTTCCGAATTTAGTCATTTTGACAACATGTTGTTACCCTGCAAAACCACAATTTTCGGAATTTCGCCATTTTGACAACATGTTCTTACTCGGCAAAATAACAATTTTCGGAATTTCGTCATTTTGACGAGATGTTGTTTGGTCGGCAAAATTTCAATTTTCCGAATTTTGCCTTTTTGACGAGATGTTGTATCTTGTCAAAATGACAATTTTCCGAATTTTGCCATTTTAAGGAGTCCATTTAGTCGTCAAAATGTCAATTTTACGAAAATTGTCACTTTGCCGAGGCAGTTCTTTTTTCTTTTGAATGGCCCTTCTACGCTTCCGTAAATTTTAGCCACTCCAAATCTGTTAGACAATTATGCATCCAGAAACCCGACGAGTAAAAGAGTCAAGACATTCCGAAGATATGAAGCTTGTCACAGTCTACCTGAATTTATTCCGAAATTCAGAGTGGGGCACATTTGCAGAATACCCTGCATCTGTTTGAAGGACGAAAATAAACTCTCCTACATCGTTAATGTGGGGTCCAGGGGGCGAAGCCCCCGGAAGCTTTGCAACTTTTGCACTCTGAAAAGTAATATTTGAGCCAAAGAACAGCCGAAATGGAATGAAAGCAACTAAAATATGTTTAATTACTTTTGAAAAATTTATTTTGCGGCATTCAGTTATTGGGGGGGCCATGCACCCCAAAATCTCATACAAAAATTATTGGGGGGCCATCCCCCCTCCAGCCCCCCTGATCCCCCCTCCCGCTTCCGCCACCTATGATATTAAATAACCAAAGCCAACTCTGTTAATCACCCCGACATTCTGCCTGATTTTGCTCTTGAAAAGCATCTCACTTAATAAAAAACCCAAATTTTACATAATAACCGTACCAAAAACAAATTGTCTACCAATCAATTCCAAAATTTCCTCTATAAAATAAGTTCTTAATTTACAAATCTTCGTTCAAAAAAGGAACAGGCTTTTCGGGCAAACTTGTAGTCTCGTGTTGAAGCCTTAGTACGTAGGCCTAGTACGATTAAATGCGTTACCCCACAATATTTCCAACTGTCGCCTACAGTATATAACGTTTTTGATTTTGCCTATATGAAGGACAGATTCTTCAATAAACACGTCAACTTTTTGGTAGTCCTTACAAAAGCAAAGTTTTGTACAAAATGTTCAATTTTGTGTTCAAAATCAACTCCTTATTTTAAAGTATTTATTGAAAAGTAAAAAAAAAACCTTCGCGCTCTACGCGCGCCTCAAAATCTGCTAAGTTACGTCCCACCGGGACCATCTCAAAGCCTTTGTCGAGGCCTTGAAATGCTAACCCCTGTCGGGGAGCTTGGTCCCCTGTCGGGAAAATCCTGGCGCCACCCCTGTCACAGGGTGGACAAATATGGGCATTTTGCATAATTTAATCTACAACATTTTGGATGATCGATTCTTAGCCACATCTAGATAGCAAACCTGTAAGGTTCCACATATGGATTACCCTTGGTCACCTGAGAATTGGCTAGCCTATCTAAAAGGGGCCCATATGACTTGACCTTGTGGGTATCATCTGAGCTGTCCCATATGGAAAGGTCTTCTCACATGAGAAAAAACCTTGGCACTGCACGCATGGGTATTTATTTGGCTAGTAAACAACATGGGAAAACAAGGGGTCACTGCCATGTGGGAATTTTCTGGGTTTGATTATGTGGGTACCATACCCTTCATGTTTACCCAGATACTTTAGACCTATCAGTTGGCTTTCAGTTGTCCACATGAGCACTAGTGGTTTTCAGAAATATCCCATATGATTCAAATATATTGGTCAATACGGACCCTATATTAATGATCTCGTAATTACTCATCAGATAGTTTAAGGTGTGGTAACCGATACTGATTTTTAAGGACACAATTAAAACTTCGAAAATAAAACCATTGGGGACATTCTAAATTTACAAACTGTCATTGAAATCAGGAGATTATAAAAAATAAAGGATAACATCGGCCATATATAGCATGTCCCTTTCTCGAAATCACAGTTTTGTATATTGAGCCAATGTTTATTCATGCATGATTAAGTGCAAATTATAAATATACCACGGTAAATAGTCAATTTGTGATGGGAATTGAGGCCGTTTTCACAATTACAAAAGATTTTTGCTTAGAAAAACTGACATTGGTAGGCACACAACTCTTAATAGAAACATATTTAAAAACTGTCATTGATCGCAATGTAACTATACTGTAGGCCTACATGTCCCTACAGAGAAAACGTGTGCTCATATGTATTGCAATCATAGCCTACCGTTGAAGGACAAGAGCAGTCGCTCCAACTTGAAGTAGTGAAGTAGACTGTCCTGTTTCATGATTGGCTGTTGAGAGTCATGTGACAACAGTTTTTCTCCTCAAATGTAAAATCTAATAGAAGACACTGCTTGGTTTAACTTGATTATGTAATATTGAAGTCCTAAAATATGATGAAAGATACTTTGAAGAAAACTAAGAAGAAAATTGTGGATTTAGTTGTTGCTTCAAAATAAGTTTGGGGGGACTACTCTTGCCCTTTAAAGGCCCTATCCTTTCTTCATTTGGCGTTTACATTGACAGGTAAAAGGTGAGAAATATATTAAGCACGAACTGCAAAGAAAAGGGCCTGAAAAATATTTTAATATTGTGTTATCAGGTCATATATATGTACTTTTTGCCTGTTAAATGTAGCTAGGAGAAGTTTCTCTTCGTGCTCAGATGTTTGTACTACAGTTATAGTGTGTCCATTTCCATCCACCTGTTTTGTTGTTATTACCTGACTGCCATCGTGATTGTACTGAACGAGATAACATTGGCTACCAGCCCAACTCTCCTTCCACGACACGTAAACGAATCCTTTCTTGTCCGTACACACACTGACGGGGCGAAAAGTATGTTCCCCTATATTCGGGTTCACGAATTCACCAACCAGCTTGCTCTCACGCCCGTCCATGGTGGTAAAATAACATTTCCCTTCTTCATAATCACACACAAGTAGATGACCGTCACTGAGAGTCATACCACTTGGCCACTTGGTCCTCACTGGGAGTGTCAGGATGTGAAGAAAACTCAGCTGATCATCAAATACATACACATCTCTGCTGTTAGACCCGCCCACCAAGATGTGATTATTGACTGGATCAGTAGCTACACACCGTACTAACCGATCTTTAGGCCAGCTGTTGATGACGTCTCTGATGTTCTTCTTAATGTATGAACCATCGCGTACATCATACAAACCAATTTCGTCTGGTTCACACACTGACGCTATTTTACGTTGTGACAAGTATTTACAGTACCGGGCTAGAGAGGAGTTCCCTTCGTTCAGCGTTTTTTCTTTTAAAATCCTACCATTATTATCGATCACAATGACGAATGTTGCTGTCCAATTCTTTGTGCATCCTGATATGACAATGTTACCATCATCACTACTTGCCAAACCCAACACTGTACTATATGGATCACTGATATGTATTTCCTTCGTAACTTGATCGGTCATTTTGGAGACAATTGAGAATCCGAAGCACCTTTTGTAATTGACTGTTACATAAGTCAACGCCGTCAAGTCTGGGAGGTTCTTTTTTAAATCTTCCGTTAGATTCGTCGCTCCTGTACACATATCAGGAATACACTGCACCGCCGACCAGTCATTTTCAGAAGCAAGTATACAAGATGCCATTTCATTTAAAGTTTCAAATTTCTTTTTATTGTTATCAAAATGTTCTGATATTGTTTCAATAGTTTTTAGATTCTCATTCAACTGTTTTTCTATCGAATGCAATAGTTCGTTTTTGTCATGATGGAAGCTTTCACGCTTTTCACTTAATTTACTCAGTTCCTTTTCCAGAGATCTTTCTCGCGAATTAAATCTATCGCTCAACTCACTTTTCTTCATTTTAAAAATGTCATCATACTTTTTCTTAATCTCTTGTATTTCCTGATCCATTTCTCTCTGCAAAGAATCAAATGCTTCCTTTTCTGTATTTTGTTTTTCCTGCTTCCCTTGCAGTACCCTCCCTTCAATTTCCTTTATTTTCGTCATTATTTTCTGATCATTCTCGTCGTGAACTTTTATCACTTTCTCTTTTTCAATGTTTGCATTTAACATCAACTTTTGTTTAGCCTGTCCTGGTGTAAACGACGTTTTCTCCTTTTCAATCATTTCAAGGGCTTTTAGTTTTTCTGCAAGGTCTACTCTTTTCAAATCAGCCAATGTGTTTATTTCATGAAGAATGTGCCCTTTATGTTTCCCATACGTACACGAAATACAAACTGGACTGCTATCACAAGTTTCACATAACAGGTCGGATACCTTTCCAGGATGAGTGTGGCACCTAGGAGCATCTCGCATTGAGGCCAGCTTTTCTATTGTAATATTTTTCGCCTCAATATCTTCCAGAGACAAAGTGTGCTTTTTATGATCTTTCACAATTCTATTTGTGACATGAAAATTATGGCAATCTTTACACAAAAAGTAGTTACATTTAAAGCAATATGCTGCAATTTTGAGATGTTTTGAGCAGCCGTAACATTCACGCATTTCGTCACTTTTGAGTGACTGTTGAATTTGTACATACTCAACAAGACTTTTTGAATGAAAATCTGTTTTGAATCCATCAGCTCCATTTGTTGGGATTTGGATTTCTTCCCTACATTCGGGACATTTAATGAAGTCATTACTTCCTTGTATTATTGATCTCAAACAATCTTTACAGTATCGGTGAAGACACGGCAACTGTTTCGGTTCCTTCAGTTGTTCCAGGCAGATAGAACAGAGGCAAAACTTGTCGTCTATATCTTTCCAAGGAGATGAAGTCGCCATATTTGTTCAACGTTACGGGCATGTCTGTTGGGGTGAAATAACTTTTATTCGTTAAAATGTAAACGTTATCTTGAACTAAAAGCCTTTCTTTTCTCTCTACGATGCAAATTCAGATACAGTTAGAACATTGTTCAAAATTAAAATTGACAGATCATTACAATTTTGACCAAAATAGCATCATTCGATGATTTCTAGCCTAAGCCGTTGGAAGTAACTTTAACTCAGGATTTTTTATTTATCTATTTTTTTGTTGTTGTTGAAAAAACAAAAAACAAAACAAAACAAAGTATTCGCACTCGCTTACAACTCATTTTTTTGCGTGTTTTCAGGTTTTCGTGTATTAATGCCGTGAGAGCTATACTTGCAGCATACCTTGTAACTATATGTACATTGGAAAACTATTGTCTATGAGGGACTTTGCATTATACAAGTAGTCGTGAAAGATGAATGTAAATATATGTTTTTCAAAGATTATTTTTAACGCATATCTCCCATTCCACAAATACCTTTGAAGTACACTGTAAAAAATGTCTGTAACGTTACAGAATTTTTGGACAATTACAGAAGAAAAAATAAAGAAATACAAAAAGAATACATAAAAAGTGCTGTCAATGAGTTGACAGCACTTTTTATGTATTCTTTTGTTTTTCTTTATTTTATTTTCTGTAAATGTACAGACATTTTTTACAGTGTGTTTACAATCTTAAAGAAAGTGAACCTAGTCACTCTCCTAAAGAGTGAAGAGATTCAGTTCACTCCATTAGAGAGTTCATTCACTTCAAAAATACTGAGATCAACTCTAGAGTGAAAATTCACTCTAAACGAGGGGTACTGTAGATGCGCACTGTTTAACAACTGGAAGGTGTTTCTTGGTTGGCTGTTGCCGTTGCATTGTATCGATTGTATTTTTTTAGGGTTGCGTGCAAGTTTCACTTTTTAGGAGTGATCCTTGGAGACACTTTATCAACGGTGAAACTTCGCTCTTTCTGATTGAATTCCACTCGTTTTTAAGTGTGGTTTTACTATTCGTGGAGTTATTTAGCACTCTAATCGAGTAAATTCACACTTTCCAATCTAGAAGAAATGGTTTAGATTCATTCTTGTGCATCTAGAATGTAACGGTGTAATGGGGTGTTTTCCAGGGGAGTAGTGCAAGAATATACTTTTGGGCGTGCGAAGGAGGGGGGTGGGGGAGGGGCGTTGGAAGTGGTGGTTGCCCAAACGATTCTCTACGCGTAGCGCACAGAATATTTGAAACTCGAGACCCCAGAAAACCGGAAATGGCATTTCTAGGCTGTAAGCAGAATCGAGATAGTCGCTAGCTCGATTTTTGTTTTGTGCAATAAAATGACTCAGTGACTTATATAAACAAAAACTGACAAATTGCAAAATGATCAGAAATTTAGGTCTACCTGATACATTAACTGTAGGCCTACAGCTATTCCTTTACATGAAATTGTAAGGTAAAGTAAGTTAATCATTTGAAAATAAACTTGTATAGGAGGTCGTGCCATATATTAACACCATATCTAGGCGAGTTTCAAGACCGAGCTTTTTTGGGAGGGGGACTTAGTGGGCGCTTAATTGAAATGACAGGGTATAATTTTTCTAAATATTAGAAATATCGGCGATATTATGCTGAACACCATGATAATAAATAGAGTACTATTAAACCATACACAATACATTCAAAGTATATCTTAATGTCATGTACAGGTTTTTGTTTTTATTATTATTTTCATTTTCTATTGTTTCGTTCATGTCTATCCTTAAAAATTTCAAAAAGATAAAACATATGGGACTAGTAATTCTAGGCATGCAGGAATGAGTTAGGCCTATTTAAGTGCCAATTCCGGCAGGCTATGGGTTTTTTTGGCAGAGAGTCCTAAAGCAGAGGGCATTCCCTATGGCACGATATATCTCCTTCTCCACCTATCTAGATTGAACGGGGTAATGCATACCCACTTATGAGACATCGCAAAGGCAGGGATCAATCAAGTTTGTTATCCTTTAGAATGCGTAGGCAGCTCAATTAGGATACAGCTCAGATGAGAACTCCTGAGAGAGGAACGTTTGGTTAAACTCCTTGGTTTTTCGTCAGGAGAGTTGGGAAGTGAGAGACTCAGAGAAATACACTGAAATATATATTGACTTCGTGACATTATCAATTCAAACACCTTCTTTGTGTGTTAGTTAGTTCGTAGTTAGATGCAGTTTTACGGCCCAGTTTCGAACATATTGGTTCAAGTCGATCCGGCCACTGCTTTACTTTACAGTTGTGGCTCACTGCATGGCTTGTTTTCCCTTCTCCATTGCTTATGGGGAACATCTTGAACAACGGCAGTAGGTTCCATTTTAAGAGTCTTTGGTATGGCTTGACCTGGGAATCGAACCTTCTGCGTGAGAGGCGGATGCTCTACCGCTGGACCAAACACCTTATTTGTGTGAGCTTCACAATATAGCCCTTTATGCGATCGCGTACTGTCTACAAGGCTACCAGTCTTTATTTGTTTCATAGGTGTTCAAAATTTACAACCAGGAAAATAAAGGGCTTAGTGATTCCTCGCTGCAGATATCGTGTACACAAAATTTTCAGACTTTGATTTCTCCTGAACCCACAGGACATTTTACCTCCATCAAAAATAACTGGGATCATGGGCTACTCAATATGAACAACACACACCTAAACACGAGAGTAGTCACACGTACCCTTCTTGAGAAAACATGTTTACAAGCAATTTCCAAGGTCTTTACCCTTTGACTTCTCATGACCTCAAATGGACTTTGACCGCCACGAAAATCAAAACAAATCACCTACTTGATACGATTTACCCACACACTAAATATGAGCAGAATCACATTTACCCTTCTTGAAATGTTGTGTTTACAAGGTTTTGACATTTTGACGTATCATGATCCCAAATTTCCTTTGACCTCGAGCAAAAACAATAGGGATCATCTACTCAATATGGCCTACCCACACACCAAATGTGAGATAAGTCACAGAGTGCTTTCACACTTGATCTCGAACAGGGGATCGAATCCGGATCTGATCCACCCCTCGAGATCAACTTTGTAGTGTGAAAGGTAGACTCGAACTCGGGATCCTCGGGACCCTCCCTCGTGGGCAGATTAGATCTCGCGCGGGGATAACAAAAAAAAAAAAAAAAACGAGGGCAATCCGCGGAGTTACATATCTCATCGCTAACATGTGCACAAGTTGGTCAAGAACTCCAGAACTATTTATGTGCTAGAAGTTTTATCTGTGCTGTTTTTATGCTACAGTAGAATGTCCTTGACAAAAATTACTAAAACTTTATGCCACAATCTTTTGAAATTCCTTTTTGAAGTCCAAGGGAAGCGAGTTTTTCTTTCGTAAGATAGCGAGGGGAAATAATATGGCACAGACCAATCAAGTTCTTGGAACTGTAGGCGCACCCCTTATTCCAAATCAACATCTTTTGGATATATTTAAATTCTGACACCGGATTATGAAAGAACTGGAGAAATAGGCTACCCAATCTTTGTAACGCTTGCCCTTTCAATCCATTAGGCCTATCTGAGATTTTAGAACAAATTTATTTGTTAAGATGCTGTTATCCCCTTCATGAAAAAAAAAAAAACAGCGAGCTTGTCTGTTACTTTAAAGAATTTGCGGTGGTCAAGTTTATCGGGCGATGTACTATGTGATGTGTTCGGTTCACATGGTCTCACGTTGATTCTTTATAGACTAATCCAAGCGCGCAGCCTATAGGGATGACCGTCAGTGGCGGCCACAAGGGTTCATATTCCGAATTTTTTTTGTATAGCAATACCATAGGCCATTCCCTGATACTCGCTTTCAAGCAGCGTTCAAAAGGAACTGTGGGATAAAGTTTTGGCACCCGTCGTTTTGGTAGCCTACAGGCATACAAAAATAGAAGATGAATGCTTGATGGCCCCAAGTAATGGCGGACTTAAATCTCACCATCACCATCATTTGACTGCGCGCTCGGATTTGTCTATATGTCTATGAAAGTCTGACAACAGTCGCTGACTGTCGGCAAAGGCTACACAGACTAAACACAACATTTTTTTCGGACGTAAAAAAAATTTAAGTTTGTAAGTTAGAAGTTAACATGATCGGAAGGGGTGGCTCACTAAACTGATATGGATATGGACGCAACGATTTTAAAAGTAAGACGCTTTGGGGGACGCTTAGACAAGTGCGTAATTGTTATTATTCAGGCGCCAGCTGGGCGTATTCTTCATTTTGAGACGACGGCAAACTTCATGTGTGTCGAGCTGATACGCACATCAAGTGCGTCTCAATTAAGAAACTGGGCGTGTGTGCCATGTTGAACGCGTGGCGTTAGAAGATTTCCGGCCGACGCACAAACCTTTTCTGCGTGCTGGCCTGTGGCGAATCCTAGCCCGTGGCAAGGAAATTGTCACGTACGTTTTTTGGCGATGCTTCAGAACCGCCAAGTTTTAAAGGCACTTCTATGTAAGATAGGTAGGCCCTATGCCTAACCTAATGTTAGTCACCCACAGTTTCATATCTTGGGTTATAACTCAAGCATATGAATGGCGTAGGTCTAGCCCAAGACCTATCCTACATACCGTTAACCAGCTTCAGATTTCAAGTCTAGCCCTAGGTTAGACTTTAACTTGCATACTACTAGGCCTAACAGTTACAGCAACTTTGGAATGAAAACAACTGTCTGTATAGACCATATGGGAACACTCTAGATATAAAGGCTATCAAAGTGAAGTGCAAGCAGGAACTTAAAAATCTCACTGCAGCATACAGGCTCGTGAAATAAGAATTTGAGTTGTGAAGACGAGACTGCTACTACGAAGTCTAGGCCTGAAGCTCAGTCGAGCTTATTTATATTAATTGATGAAAAATAGGCTAGTTTCAAAACATTAACGTTAGACCATCTGTAATGTGAACTATGTCCTTGGTTGCCATGACAACCACACACATCAGTTCAACTTGTCATGACAAGGCTGTTACACCTAAAATTTCAGATTTGTGGGATGCTCCCGTTAAGAGTTATGGTAAATACAAAAAAGTATTTTACCCCTGTCACATGACCTTTGACCTTGATTGCCATGGAAACTACATATTTTGGTAGAACTAGTCTACCCTATTATACTTGTGAAGTTTCATGTAAAATGAATGTTTTCTTTTGACGTTTTAGTACAAAATAGTAAAAAAGTGGTCTTTTGCAAAATGTGGCCTTTGACGTCTGACCTTTGATCTTTACACCCGAGGGTCTGCGGGACATAAGATCCTACCCTGTGGTACCCACCTACCAATTTTGAAAGAAATCGGTCCAGCCCACTAGGAGGAGTTTAAAAGACAAAAAGGTTGTTTTACGAACAAATTATTACTTGAAAAAATTTTTGTTCCATTCTACCACTTGACCATTCACCTCTGTTGCTATGGCAACCACAAAATTTGATAGGTCTAGATGCAATCATCAAATGTATGAAGTTTCGTGTCAGGAGGACGTTTTATTTTGGGAATATAGCAGAAAAGGTGATTTCACTAAGTTTGACCTTTGACCTTTTACTTTTGACCTTCACTTTCGGTTGCGTATCAAAATCCAATTGTTTCACCTAAGGTACCATCCGACCAAGTTTGAAGAAAATCGGCCCAGTCGTTTACAAGATATTAGGAAAACAAAATTGGACACACACACACCCACCAACACACACACACACACACGGGTTTTGACCCCTCTCTCAGCCCTGGACCTCCAGTCACCCCGGGGTACCTCACCATGGGTTAGACCTTGAGACTAGTAAACTGGGAAAATTTACCGTTACCATGGTAACCATTGCGAGTTAAGCTGGCATTGCCATATATAGCCCCATAGGCAAAGCGACTACAATATCTCATCCTCCTCACGGAGCGATGAGATAAACGTGTGTTAAAGCTCGGGGGATAAAGGTGACCCGAGATCAACACGACCTGTGACACAACTTCCCGTTTCTTCCGAGAAAAACAACACACGCAAACGCGGGCAGCTGCGGTACAGCCTGCCCTAGGCCTGCACTGCATTGCACACAGTGTACGCAGTACTGCATACGATATATACTCTGTTTAACGCTATAGTAGTGATTGGGTCTGACTTCAGGCGACTGGTCTCTCTCTAACTTCAAGTTCAAAGAATACTGTTTACTCGAGAGTTTTTCAAGAATGTGTTTTAGAAAAAGCTATCCCTTTGTTTCTTCTTATCGACGTAAACTGTTTCGATATTTCCAAACGGTTCCATATATTTCGCGGGAAACGAATGCAAGTTAGAGCAACGGAATAAAGAAGACTTCGCATAACCCGGCCAAAAACTTTTTAACTACGCGCGAAGTCCTGGATAAGTCGAGTTCATTGCCCAACTTCCTGTTTGTTGATCACTTGATCGTGGCTTGATTCACCGTGGGGAATCAAGTGTGAAAGCAACACTTTTGATCTCGAGGGTAAGATCTTATCCGGATCTGATCACCCCCTCGAGACCAGCTTTCAAGTGTGAAAGCGGTCACACTGATCCTTCTTTAGGTTCCCTGTTAACCAGCAGTTTCTAATACCCCTCTCATACCAATCCGAAACCAGTACGAGGTCACTTCGGAAATGAATTTTTTTGCAACAGCATCCGTAGTCTACGTTTTTTTTTTTGTCCGTTTTTTATGTCACCACGTTTTAATTTCGTGGTCACTCGTTTCCACTTTGTGCGTAATCCGTGGATAGGCCGGAAACAAAGCGGGGCAAACCCGTCCACATGTCAGTTTTCCCGAATTCACAATTTGTACGCCGGCGCCATCTCGTGGCCTTCCCGATCGAATCCCGTAATGACTTCGACACCATCCCAAGACTACTACGTGGTGTCAGTGGTAACCACGGCGTCAGCTCGAGAGTACAACGTATAGTCCGTAAGCAGTTCACAGCCAACTCGTGGACACTTCGTAGGCCGCGGAGGCTCATTCTTACATCCGTGAAATCCGACTTTACTTCGACCCAACCTCGAGAACACTTCGAGAGTACTTCGAAAAAGCCCTATTGAAAACGTTTCCATATCGGCAGTAAATTTCCGAAGTGCCCACGTTTCAGTTTTTCAACATGTCCAAGTTTTTTTTTTCGGTGTTCCGTGGAGCATCCGTGAGAATTGGCCCACGGAGGGAATCGACACATGGTCAAATCGTGGTTAAATCGTGGCAGCCCGTAAGTTCCATTTCGTGGTTACTTCGATTTTTGAACTTTTGCTCTCACGGACACCTCGAAGTGACCACGAAATGGCTTTCCGGATTGGTGTGAGAGGGGTAAAAGGAATTTACCATTTGACCACTCGTGACGCTAAATGACCTTTGATCTCCACGAAAACCAGTAGCGATCGTTTACTTAATAAGGCTAACCCACACACCCAAATATGAGCCTAGCCACATGTACCAATCTTGAGATATCATTTTTACAAGGGTTTGACATTTTGACCCCTAGTTAGCCAAAACAACCTCTGTCCTCCGCCAACAACAATAGGGATCATCTACTCAATATGGCCAACCAACATTCCAAATAAAAGATTAGTCACACTTAACCTTCTTGATATATCGTGTTTTCAGGCAAAAGCACCGCACACACCCAAACACACGATTCTAAAACTGAAACCTACTGCGTGCGTGATGCTCTGTATAATCAATGGACTATGGAAAACAAGCCATTGAGCAACAACTGGAAAAAAGCCGTGGCCTGACCAACTCGAACCAATAGGTTGGAAACTGGGCCGTAAAACTCCATCTAACTAACACACACACTTACACACAAACAATCACGACATCACCATCATATAGACTCCTTGCCTGCCTCCGACAAGTGATAAAAAAGGTGAGGGCAGATTGTGTACTCTGCAGTGGCGTAGCGACTGGGGGGGGGAGAGCACTCAAGGCAAGTTGCCCCTGGAAAATAATTTGGGGAAATTTGATGAATTTTCTTATTCTAACAAAAATTTCTCAAAATTTCTGTTAGAATAAGAAATTGTGAGACATTTCTCATATATAACATTCGTATTTTCATGCGACAAATTAACCCAGATTTCGTCAGTGTCGCAGGAACTGGACCTACTCGCGTTCCACAGAAACGTCTTCGCAATGTATCATATTGAATGTTCTCTTGTATAAGCGCGGGTATCATGATCAGTGCATTTTAGTGCACAGGAAGCTGTTATTTAGGAATTTAACAACAGATGATACAGTACAACTAACACTGAAAAGCTGTAAACCCGAACTTATCCCCTTGTACACAGTCTCTCCGTTGTACACTTTGGGAATTCAGTAACAGGATGTGAAAACTGACAAGTCACTAAGGTAGACCCCCGAGGTTATACTTTCCTACAAGCTAGTAGCGGGAGGGGTTTAAACTATACCGATTTTACTCTGTGTACATGACGATGGATGTGGCTGAAACAATCCATGGCCAACGATAAACTTAACGTTAGTCTAGAAATTAGAATTAACGGGATCCATGGGCATACTTAGATTTTGTTACTTAGCCTAATCCTTGGAGGCTTACAAGCTAGTTCGTGAAAATAGCTTTCTGCTCACTTGGGGTGTAACAATAAACGGGTCCATGAGTACCTTGCAGTCTTGTACACTTAACAGACTGCTGTTCTAACTGGATATCCTGTGTGTTCTAGCCACTATTAGGCCTCCTTTCAGTGGCGTACGAAGGGGGACCATTGGGCCCTGCCCACCCCCCTCACCGATGCCATTTTTTCTTTGTTCTTAAGAATACGTAGTCAAACTTTGGTAACACGGATTTTACTTCAAAAGATAGCATATGTGGCATTAGATTGCATATAAGGACATCCAATCTTTCAAAAATTTTCAAAGGGGAAGGATTGCCCCTGCAAGGCCCCTCAGTGATGCCAATTTTTTTAATTCCTACAGATAGGCAAGTTCTATCAAATTCCAATTTTTACTTAAAAAGGTATACTCTGCATCCCACTGGTGGAATCGATTAAAATAAAGACTACATGTTTCGATTCTCTTTACAAGCATAAATACGCTATTTTTGGCCATCTGAGGGGTCTGATTTTTCGAAATTTTCTTTACGCCCGGCGCATACCAATGGTGGCGCTTCGCTCAGTCTTTTTGGCAAAATTACATTTTGAATCAAATTAGCTCCAACTCTATGATCACTTTGAAGTTTGCGAACATATTTTAAATTGAGAATTTTATTGCAAACGACAAAAGAAGATAGCGACCCGTTAAATTCTTCGTATAAGTCTGGAAAATGCTATTTCCGGCCATCTGAGGGGTCTAATTTTTCGAAATTTTCTCTACGCTCCGCGCCATCCAATGGTGGCGCTCCGCTTATGATAATCTTTATGATAAAATAACGTTCTGTGGCCAAGAAAAATCACATATCCTATACCGATCAATGCTCTTTTATTTTGACTCCTAAAAGTTTGCAAATTTAATGACAAGTTTTACTTCGTAAGGTAGCATAAATTGCGTAAGAATGCACGTAAAGACACAAAAGTTTCAGTTTTATCCTCATGAGCCACCACAATTCAACTTTTAACGCTGTTCCTGTCAAAGTCGAAAATCTTGCACGATTTTACATCTCGGCTCCTTGAAAACGTCAAAGAATTTCCGGACACCCCTCCCCTTAGACCATACTGCAGCCCCCCCCCCCCCTTCAGAAAATCCTGCGTACGCCACTGCGTTAGTACACACAAATAAACCAGATAATGTTGACCAAAATAATATACTTTGTTATTTCCAATTGCTATATGTTATTCTTTAAAATTACAATGCAGGTAATATTACTTGTTAATTTGCATATTTCATATGAAATACATACACAGTGACCGGGAAAAATTTTGGGGAAATTTCATTCCTTTGCCCCCTCTGTAACAAAATCCTAGCTACGCCATTGGTACTCTGTAAAGATGGTGCAACCGTGATGCAAAGAGTGCCAGGGAGCAGGGACTATAAAACTTTGGCTCCCAGAAAATGTTGAGATAAAGCATACGGACACTATACACGCACGTAAGTGCAGAGAGTTCACACTCCGAACAAAGATGCACGGGGGGAAATTGGTACTGGGGCACCACAGCCCCGAAAAGGTCCGAAAATTTGCGTAGCATATATATATATATATATATATATATATATATATATATATATATATATATATATATATATATATATATATATATATATATATATATATAGCGTATAAATTGCTACTTTCAACGGTCATTTTGGCATTGCGACTTTCAACGGTCATTATGGTAAATATTTCAAAAATGTTTCGCCGGACTATGGGGATGATTCATGTAGGGGTGGGTCCATTCTATCACCATGCTACCGATGAGCCGGGGGAAAATTGTCACAGGGGCTCCAAAGCCCCGAAAAGGTCAGATAATTCATTTCTATAAGGTGGAGCTATGGTTGGGATGGCTACGTTACTTGCAAGGATGGCATTCTCGTGGGACCGGGACCCTCTATATGTTCACAACTTTATTACGATAAAGATGAAATAATGCACTTTTTTCGCGTGTAAAGTTTTGAATTAATAACGAACCAACATTTTGCGCGATCTTGACAGAACAATGCCAGTCAAATTGGGCACCACTATAACTTTAAGGGTAATTCTTTCTCACTTGTTCTCTACGGTAGTTTTTTCCCGTGTGGTTTCATTTTTATTTCACCTTAGGGTGGTCAGGCACAATAGAGCTATTTTCTGACGTCTATGTACTTCGGTCCGGGTGCACTGTACTCATGCGGGCTAAAGGAACGACTGGTGGGAAAAAATAATGCCTCCATGGCACTGTTCGTCGTCCATATTATGTGTGTATGAGACTATGATGATTTGGGTTTTTTTATTTGTTTTTGGTTTTGTTTTTTGTTTTTGTTTTTGTTTTTTTCCTTTTGTAAATGGGTCTACTGGCATAAGCTTTACTTTCTCAGTCCTCCTTCACCGCCTTGTTTAAATGTTGTATCATTTAGGGGATAAATGCGAGGGTGCCAGGTCTTAAATGTGATTTAAGACCGACGATGACGTCTTCATAGAGGCTGAGCGGACCGAGGCGATAGCCGAGGTCCGCTGCCTCTGTGATGACGGCATCGCCTGTGGGCCAAACGAGTAACGTAACTGTTGTTTCCCTGTTTAGACAGTCTTAGCGGAATTAGTAACCCCAGCACTGTCATTGTGCCAAAGCCTGTGTATATTGTCGCTAACCTTAGACACTTTAGTAGGAGTAACAATACTGTAGTTATAGGCACGTTTTATTTGACCCCCCCCCCCCCCCCAAATTTAGGAGTGGATTAAAACGTTAACAACAGTGCCAGTCATCGCAGCTCAGTGCATGCAGTTCTAGCGCCTAGGGCCTAACTTGTTAGACCTATAAAAAAATGTGAGTGTGATCAAAATACCCATTTGTGGGAAGCAATGATTCCTAAGCCTAGGCTAACCATTGTCTTTATCACTGCCAGTTATTATTCTTTGGAATGGTAACTCTGAAGACTAGGGTATCAACTTTACACAGTGTACAGTGTCTCGGTGTTACTGTTTATCTTGCTGACATGTACTTGGCTTACTGTATGACATTACAGTAGGCCTACATGTGCTGTGCAAAACTATGGAGTGAACATGGCATGTTGCTATGGCAACCTAGCATGGGCTTAAAATATTGTACACAGTAAGTATAGTGATCACATTCAATTCAATTCTAGTTACTTCTTGAAAACCATTCGAGACCGGTCTCGAATGGTTTTCAGCCAATCAGAATGCAGAAAATCAATACAAGTATTTATGGATTTGTATTTAAACTGTGGAAATTAACTCAAACTCAACACAGAAATTATCCTGGTTTTGCCGTAAGGGCAGGCCGGTTTTGCGATGTGTGTACAGGGCACTTGCAGAGATTCCGAGCCCACAATTACCCAAAGGTGGCATACTAACGAAAATGTTAAACTGTGGAAACTCTCAGTTGTTGGCTAAGTGAAAACACCAAAGACCTGACAAATCGCTTGCATAAGATTTATTCAATTTTTTGTTTGGATTTTCACTGGGTTCCTTCGTAGACAACTCTTTTATTGGTAAATGCATGGCAACGGTGGTCGAACTTCGTCATTATGCGTTCTTAACGGATATCCTGTCTTGTAGTTAGAGAGGTAGCATCTTTGTGCGAACAGGGAGGTGTGATCAAGTTGCACCTCCCTGGTAAGATGGGGTAGGATTAAAGACCGCAGATACTTTGAAGTCAGTGGCGTAGCCACAGAGTGCCTAGGGCGGGGCCTGCCCCCCCCCCCCCCCCCGATGTTGTTCAGACTCCCCTGACTTTTTGCGTCCTGATAAACATTGTTCCTCTGGCATTATGTATGTCATGTATGTCACTTATGTCACTTGAAAATTCGGCCACAACAACGAGAGAGAGACAATAATTTAAGGTCACGGGGTCAATAGCCTACGGAAGCTTATAAGGGGCGTGCTACGTCCGCAAAAATGCCCCGAATGAAGCACAACGGTAACGCCTAAAATTCAAAATTGAAACAAGGGACTGCATGCGTAGGATTAGATAATGCCACAGCCTAACCATTTTCATTCATTAATTTTTCTGTGCGTCTCCAAACACAAGAAATTAACAATTAACTTGTGTTAGGCTACAATCCTCGACAAAAAATGGGAAAAACAAGCAAAACAGGCAATGAACGGATCATCATCCCCCATCACTCCCCCATTCAATGTTGTGGCAGCCCAAGGCGTCCTGAAACTTCAACCTTGATACGGGATCGGGGACTTGCAACTCCCCGATCCCATGTATTTTTGCCGAGGATTGTAGCTAGCGTAGCCATAGACATCTTTCATGCATGGGTGTGCTGGGTGGAAGAAGAAGTTTTACAAATGAGTGAAGATATTGCACAGAAGTTTCTAAAATTTTCTTTGTTTTGTTCCTACTAATATATTTTTTTCTTAATACAAAAAGAAATAGCCCTGGTTTTATTTCTTTTCTGTTCAAAAGTCAAGACCAAAACAAGGGAGTAAAAGCATACAGTTGATTTTAAAAGCAAGCAAATCGTTAAGGTCTCCATACAATTGCATTTTAAATGGGAACTTAGAGTGGAAAATCGTGATTTTGATTGGGCATAAATCAAACTTTATACAAATAAAAACCATGAGTCATTCAATTGAGAAATTTTGCATTTGTTTTTCTTGACATGTGTGTGATTAATTAAACATAATTGAAGTGCAGGTTTTAGATTTTCGTAGTTTAAATCAAAGGACCAATCCTCTCACCCCAAACTACACTTCTTGTGTGGGGTAACAGAAACTCCGACTCAATTGGCTCGGCACTTTGATTGACTGCTAATTCAAACAGTGCAGAGCAAAACAGTGCAAGACACCAAAGCTTGTATTGCACAGCATTAACTGCGCCGAGAGTGTTTTGATTACATACATACTCACCCTGAAGCAATAAACTGAGATTGTGTCTTGATGAGGATGAATTTCAGACAATTGCGGAAGGGGCTTAAGTAAGAAGGTTAGGAGCATTGGTACTGTTTGGGGTGAGAGAATTGGGCCTTAAACGTTAATGGCATGCATGGAAACACTATTTCTAAGTATTAAACAGTTAAATGGCCAGCTGGTGCAATAAACGGAGGAACAAACGACGCTTTGACGCAGTGGAGAACCTTTTCGACCACCCTATTTAGACTCTAGCTGTCAAACAGGTCCCTCTTTGGCATGTAGTAAACATTCATAGTGGAAGTATAAATTTCCAACCATGTGTTTCAAAAAATAAGGAATATTTAGCTGAAATTAACAGGGCCGAAGACACTGAGAAGTTCCATTTCCGCCCCCCCCCCCCTCAGACCCCAACTGAAAAAGTCTGGTTACGCTACTGCAAATCTGCAATGAACAGCGCACTACTTAAGATACCAGGCTCTATAAAACAGAACAGTCATTTGTGCACAATGCGATTTTACCAATGCACTTGATTGTTATCTTCAACCATTCTCCTTCAAGACCTAGAAAATAGTGTCATTTATTCCATTGAAAGAGGAAATGGAAAGGTAAAAAATTGAAAACGCCCAGCAACAATTGGGGGAAAAACAAAAGAAGTTAGCTGAGACTTAGAAAAATGATTTAGTCATCACTCAGTTTGATACGTATGCATGGAAAAAGGAAGTTAATTTTCAATGCTCCCAGTTCTACCGTCCGTTGTTGGTAATCCTGCATTCTGATTGGTTGAGCAGAGATCTGTTGTTTCACTGCTCACGGTCAATAAACGTAAAGACAGAAGATAAAGGTAAAGGTAAAGTTTTTCACACATTTTCAGTGGTAGGAATAAACCACATTTGTCTGATCATTACTGTCTCATAAGCCGTCTTGACTCCAAATTAGCAACATAATGGACTCGACTTCGCCTCGACCCTTATTTTGCCAACTTGGGAGTCTAGACGGTTCATTCACCATAATATAGTCCGCCAAATGCGACTTATCCCTTAAATATCGGTACCGCCACTTCATTGAGATTTTAAGTCAATTTGAAATATCCCGCATGTGCACTTTCGTTTTAGTATTAATGTATAATGAGCCTATACTGACATGAAGCAGTTTACCCACCCAAAATGAACAGAATCCAAGAGATGAACATATCGCTCTAATATAGTTTCAATAAAAATGGTTCTGTTAAAAAACATGCCGGTACTCTAAAGCATGGGCGTCCGCAGAAATTTTTATAAGGGGGGGGGGGCAAGATCATTCATGGATGATTGAATTGTGTACACTATCTAAGCGGAGCGCCACCATCAGTTGGCGCGGAGCGTACAAGAAAATTTTGGGCCTTACAAACTCTCCAGATAGCCGGAAATGACACTTGGCGAGTGTTCTAAGCTGCATGTACCCAGCCCTGAAACAGGAATTTCATGTCTGTAATTTTTAGATATTTAGAATTTTCAATGTAAAAAATTGTTGAAGGGAAAAATCATGGATGATTGAATTGTGTACACTATCTAAGCGGAGCGCCATCATCAGTTGGCGCGGAGCGTACAAGAAAATTTTGGGCCTTACTAACCCTCCAGATGGCCGGAAACGACATTTGGCGAGTGTTATAAGCTGCATGTACCCAGCCCTGAAACAAGAATTTCGTGTCTGTAATTTTTAGATTTTTAGAATTTTCAATGCAAAAAATTGTTGAAGGAAATATGCCTCTCGGTAACGGCCTCGCACGCCTATGCACGATAAAACTTACAACTGTCAAACAGCCTATAGGCCTATGTCCGTTACCTATTTATGAACCATGCATACACCCCCTCCCCCCACCCCCGTATTCACCTTGTATATCCAAGTTACAGCCGCGCGTCACCACTTGAGATCAGCACGGGACCAAACCAAGACCAACGCATTCATCAATGGTCGGATGCCATATGCACACTACATACCTGACAACTAGGCTAGCCTAGTACATAGTTTTTACAATTACAAATTTCCAATAGATATCACGAATGATGGTCCCCAAATTACGATTTCACTATTCAGCATACTGCACCATCTTCTCTTTTGCTATTCCTGGTCAAATGTCCGCATATTTCACGAGTAAAAACTGACGCTGTGAGTGAAGGTATTTTGATGATTTATTTTTAATTTTTTTTATTTTAATTTTTAATTATTTTTTTCACAAGTTTTATTTTCCGGGGAGGGGGGGAGGGGCAAGTGCCCCCCTTGCCCCCCCCCCCTTGCGGACGCCCATGCTCTAAAGGTATTTCATGAAAAGCACTAGCCTATTAGATATATATGATCATAACATTATGGAAAGGTGTAGCTACATACGTCCAATAGGACTTGCCAGCGGACTGAGACACTTTACAAAAAGGGGTAAAATAGTCATCTGGTCAACGTTTATGTAAAAAAAGCACAGGAGGATCGTTCGCAACTTCCCCCGCCTTGGTGACGTCAATGGATCTTCCGGGTATGAAAACTTTATATATCTTAATGCGTTGCGTTCGCCTGCTTAAAAATTACCTTTAGCCTGAGATTAGTGCTATCAAATTACCGGTAGCCTATACATATGGACCTCGTATTCCAGTTTTATTTCACTGCAAAGTGATGGCAAAGAGTGAACACTTTTTCAAGTTTAGCTTTGGATGTTGAAATAGTCACTGAAACATTTTGTAGGATTGTCTACTAGCCTACGCAGGGAATTACCATACAGCCCATGCATATTATCCTTTATGCGCGAACCAAACTGTTGAAAATTCCTTTAAATATGCAACAGGTATTCACATGTATTTCGTTGTTTTTGTTAATTAATTTACTTGCACTGCCAGCAGTGAGAAAGCGGTTCCCATTCGCATGCTGAAGGAGCAGCCCTCCGCATAGACAAATATATTCTGCCTCCTCATAGAAAGCACTTTTGTTTTATATTTAGCCAGCAAATAGGAATGGCAATATGACAATGATCCATGTATGCCTACGGCACCCTTAATCCCCACACCAGGATGACACTAGACTCATTCTGAACTAAAAGAGGTGGTTTAACCCTGGGTGTCAACTATTTATCAGGGGCACGCCACTTGTTCTCTCTTTTTGCATAAACTGATGTTCCCTATTTATTTTCTCAATGCCACAGCCTCATTGTAAAACAAAAGAATGTGGATAAATTTTAGTCCCCCCCCCCCCATTTTTACAATTATTTTGTTCGGTCAAGATTCGCCTCTATCGCGTAATTGAGGTCCTGTAATATCTTGTATTTCGTCATACAATTTGTCATTGTATTTATAGTATTTTCCCGGAAGGGAGTCACCAAAAAAGAATAATGTGGATTTTTTTTGTCGGCATCTTAATTGTCTCAGAATTCACCATCTCTCTCAGAAATCTCAAAATCACCATTTTTTCTTGTCCCCTCTCGGCCACCGTACAAAATCGATCGGTGAAGCTGACCGAAAAAAGCTTCTATTTCGTGGGACCAAAAAAACTAGACCCGGACCAAAACATCTAGCTTTTTTTGTCCTACCCGAGACCAAAAAAACTAGCTTTTCTTGTCCTAGGACCAAAAAAACTGAGAAACTCCAGTTTTTTTGGTCCCGTCGGACAGAGGACCAAAAAAACTGCCACACCGGCATGTGGTGAGGCCTCATTGTTAATTATTTCGAAATTAAAATCAGTACCGGTGTCTGTTGGACAGAATGAAAGTGGCAAACAATAGGCCTACCAATCATGACCAGTGACCTGTGAACCATTTACTGGAGTAAATATGAGGTGCAAACCTCGGTACCGCCTACATCGACTCAGTTCAGTTCATTGTATTTCGTTAACAAACGCATTTATAAAGACACACATAAAAACAGGATGCATGGTGTAATGTAGAGCTATCTTTATGCTTCCAATTGAAGTAGCTTATAGCAAAAAGAGCAGTTCTTTGCGGCTTCCATATTCATTGCGACCACATTAAGAAAAAGGAGTTTTTGTAAAATTTACGTAGTTACACTCATTTTGATGAATTTTACCATGAACATGGCGAACAAGCACAGTATTTCGAAGAGGCAGGAACTGGAGGTTGGAGTTATATTGTAGATTAATTAGTCTGAGACAGACCAGTAGACCCTGTTAAGACCCATTTTGAGTGACTATAGGTCGAACTGTGCATCCTTGCCTGTCGTGGTCGCGTGTCAGATATGTCGACGCGCAAGTAATTATTCGTTAACTTTACACTTAGATTTTTCACGAGTATTGTAGTTTCCACTGGAGACGCTATAGGGACAAGACAGGGCATTTGCCAAATCAGACCTCCCCCCCCCCCTCCCGCTGTCTCGAACAAAAAACACAATATATACACAATGTTTGCCTTTCTTGAGACTTAAATTTCCCCCACTGATAAATGCTTTAATCCTTAAACTCCCAGGGCGGAAACCCTGGTGCCAGCACGCATGAGCGCGCGCTTCGTGCCCATTTTTTGCAAACAACATTTTCCTATGCCCTTATCCCCCTCTCCCAATTTTGACATTCTGGCTCTAGAACAAGTACTACTCTAGTTTGGCCCAGACCTACTCTAGAGATGAGAAACGTGCCAGCTGAATTAAGGAATCTTCAAGAACCAAAGCCTTTCCACTAAAAGTAGAAGGAAGGAAGAAAGCGGAAACCTCAGCCTCACCACGGCGTTAGGTCCCGCTTGTGGCCAGATTTACGAAGAAACGTTCTTTTGGCTAGGAACGTAGAAGTGAGGCGGGAAGCTAAAGTCTTTAAAATAGAAACAGCATTGAAAATGGAGTATTTGTTGAGAGAGTATTAGGAAACTTTCGCCGAATGGACCCTTCCTTTAGAAAGCTTGGTTCCTAACACCTAATCAATTATTCACTTTAATTCTGCTGCCTGTTATGCACTCGTTCTACTGCCAACAAATAGAAAATAGAGACCACAAAACGTTTGATTTTTTTTAAATTGCATTTTATACGTTTGTGGGCTTTCATCTGCTAATTTCTACCGCTACCTGTAACTTTAATCCAGGGTCATCTCAAAAAGACTTTTGTGGGGTATATTTTGCTATACTTATTATAGGTATAAAGCGTCCAAGTCATAGTTTTGACTGAGTTGGGAATGAACAAATGCGGAGAGTGGAAGGTGAGTTCCCTAACGGGAAGGGGCATGTATGTAACGTCATTGTGCATACCAAAAAAAAAAAAAATCGCAGGAACGGCTGCTAATCGACTGATTGATTGCTTCAGTCTTAAGCAAAAGTCAACAGAATAACTGAGGGTTTGGACCGTATAGCTTAAATGTAGTATCTCTATTCCTAGGCCTTCGTTACCTCCCTTTTTCCTCTTTGTTTTTAATTTCGTTTTGTAGTGAAGGACTTAGAGGGGCTTGAAACAACAGGATATATTTTTTCTAAATATAAGAATATAAGAATCGAAAATGCCATGCAGACGACCATTATAATAGTTACAGTACTATACCTTCTACGTGTATACTCATGTCATCTATAGGCATTTTTTATTACAGGAATGTAGTAAACGTTTCACTGAGAGACTATACGAACTCCCAGCCACTTCTTGAAGCAACTGGTCCTATTGACATTCATGTGAGTGGAAAGCGCATGGGAGTAACGCCTGCACTGCTGTAAATCCGATAAAAGAAACTTTCAAGTAAAATGACACGTTTTTAACTTCCACTCGATGTTTAATCCGTCAACTAAATTTAACATGCATGTACATTAACACAACCATCACTTACCTCATCTGTCCCAAAGTTTCATATGGAGGCAAGCCACGAGTCATTCAACGGAATTAAATCACGATGTGCAAAGCAAGACTCATTGAATATTGTTTCCAGTGGCGAACCAGTCTTTCAGAGGGGCAAGGGGTGAAACAACTGCATTTTTCATTAATTCAAAATGTGAACACTACTGAATGTGCAAACATTTTTATTTTAAACAAATATTTCAAAGCATGGAGTTTGCGTTGAAAAACATTTCTTTGAATATGGAGATCACTTAAGAATCTGCCCTTCCTTCTGCGAAAATCATGACACCATGAGACTAAATGATGTCTTGTAATAGGACTTAATACGTTGTGATGGTTATTGGACCGATGACAGATCATGGGACACATTCATAGTAACATTTACAGCAGACCCTTAGCCATTTATGACGTAACATCGCCTTTGTCGGGGCCTTGAAATTCTGGCTCCGCTGTCGGGGAGCTAGGCCCCCATGTCGGGCAAATCTTGGCGCCACCCCTGAAATGACATGTGCAGACGCCTTAAGTTTCTGCTTTTAAAGCCGCAACCTTTATGGTCACAAAATTTTCAGATGACTTTGAAACGCACATTATTCAATATTTTACTGTTATGAAGTTTCATGGTCAAATTAATTCTCTTGGAACAACTGCAAAAGACTTTGGAAGTAATCTGCCAGTATTACATACCGTAACATAGTGTAACCTTGAAGCAAGTGGAAGTTTCTGACAATGGTAATCTACTTTTAAACAGCAAAATCTGGAGTTTAGAAAATCATTCAGCTGTTTAAGTGTGGGGTTTGAAAGGCGTGCGATAAAAGATAACATATTATTTGAGACCCTCCAGAAGTAACAGCGGAATATTCCTTTAAGTATAAACATCGCTTCCGCGTCGTTACCCTGACTCAACATACGTATTAAATTACAATGCATTAAGGCATGGGATAAATACTTTACAAATTTATTGTCGGGACTGAGAGATGAATCTAAATTTTGTCCGTTTGTACGGTTACGTGTGAGCTCTTCTAACTTAATTGAAATGAAGACCTACCTTAGTTAAAGCTCGTGTATTTGGAATAAAGCCTGAACTGAAAGTTTAAAGTCAAATAGGTCAATCATTAGGAAAGTCGGGTTTCACTGTTAATATTTCTTCCAAGAGAAATCACTTCTTGGACAGACATGAAACTTCACTCATAGTGGGGAGTCGGTTTATCAAGCTATGTGATTGCCATAAAAACACCTAACCAAAGATCATGTGATAAAAGGTCATATGTAGTTGTCAATACAGACCACCCGAGACCAACCCGATGACGGTTTCGGAAATGTAAATCAGCCCAAAGTGATGACGAAGCTCTAAAGTCAGACGACCCGAGATAAAGCCGAGAAAATCGATGGAATTTTTCATTTTTAAAAACTAAAGGTAGAGGATTTTCAGAATAACTGTATAAACGATGACAAAATGGTCATACAAATTTGGCGTATTTATCCTTGAAAAGCAATCAATAGCTACGGCATCAAACTTGATATAAATAACAGTCCGCTAATAAATTGTTTAGAAAAAGTTAAACTTGAGGCAGAGTCACCTTCAAATAAGCAAATAGTGTAACCTTAAATCAAACTTAAAAACAAAGGGCAATCATTGAAGGGTGGGGTGGTCCTAGCGACAGACTTGGCAAAAAGGAACTTTCAAAGAAAACCAAAAGCTTAAGGGTAAATATGACAGTAAAGTACACTTACGTAAACTTAAAATACTGATTTATTTAACTCATAGTATGAAACCAACCACACCACATGACCGCGAGATCAATCCCCCAAATGTTAAATAGTAAGTGGAAACGATTTTCTTGCAGAACTTTAAACGGAAATTTATAGAGCTTCTTCCAATCGTATGTTTTTATCATGTAGGTCACTTGTTCTCATGTTTTCATGCAAATGCACTGGTTACAATGTTGCCATCGGTCTCCCAGGCAATTCCTATATAGTCTTGAGCTGTACTAATTCTTCCATATAATTTAAGTATATAGTCTCGTTTTTCCAGTTTCCTGTCGAGTTCTAGAATGGCCTATGAATGTGTTAATTCTTAGGCTGATAGTCATCATTCACCTGTCATCATGGTTATTCTTAATGAGGAAAGTAAATGGTGATGGTGCACTATTTGGAAAAATGTTGTATTCTATAAGGGAGTTGACATGGAATGAGACTCAACACTTAAAATCTGTCAGACAATATGTACTTAAAATTACTTTGACCCCTTTTTTAGGTCACGTGGAACAAATTTGCTAGACAGGTCCATATCTGTCCATTGCTTTGACTTTTCTAACTTAAAGGCTTAATCCTCTCGCTCTAAACAGTTCCATCTCCAATTTATTCAGCAATGAACTGAGATTGCGTCTGAATGAGGACAAGGACGTGTCTAGTCCTTTCTTCTTAGGGTGGCCAAAACTGATGCGAGGGAGCGAAGCGTCCGAACCTAAGCGCGCTTGTGTGCGATAGGGGAGGGTTCCTGGAAGGTGGTTTGTGAAACTTTTTAGTTCTTTAATATGAAATGCGTGATTTGATGTATCATTTTTAAATAATATTTTGCACGCTTAAGGAGACCTATTATTAAGTATTTTATGAACTATTTTGTTAGAATGGCCGCATCGAAATCAAATATGCAGCTATTGCTGACAAATGTTGGGTTTGCGCGGAGCGCAATAAATTGTTGGTCCAAAATGCCTCCCCACACTGTTAAAAATTTCTGTAAATTTACAAACTTTTTTTAACTTAAACTTTTTGTATTTTACTTTTAATAGAGATTTTCTGTATCTTTACAGACACTTTGTATTTCTACAATAAAAAAAGGTTGTTTAACATGTATTTTCTGTTTATTTGAAAAACAATTTCTGTCCGCTTTTTAACCAAATTTTACTGCTTTGTAAAACTTTTTCTGTAAATGTACAGAAATTTTAACAGTATTTTGTATTTTTCTGATTTCACATAAATATACTGTCATTTAACAAACATTCAGTTTGTTTTTACGCTGAAAAAGAAACAAAAATAAGCCCAAACAAACAAACAAATAAGAAATACCCAGAAAATTTTCAATATATAACATGCATCGTTCTGCGAAGTTTCAGTTAAAAAAGAGAACATTTTTGGCAAATTTATGGCCCTATTTGAAAATTAACTTACATTTATTATACTGACAATTGGTATACTGATGTCAACTCATCGCCACAGGCGCTCACGCACTTGATCGAATTACAAACGTTTCACAAATTTACTTGAAAGAGTCTGTAAATTTACCACTTTATGACGTAAATCTCATTTTGCATAAATGGGTGGAGCTTATTTTGTAGGCATTTTCCTAACAAAAGGATTGCTGTTGCTTTGAATAATATCTTTTTTGGCTTTTTTTAATCAGGAAGTGATAAACTTATTGTTTACCTTGTCTGGAAATGTTTGCAACCAATGTATTTGCATTCTTTGTCATATTTATTTTAAAAACAATTATTATATTGTACCAAAAATGTGACTTTCCAATTACAAAGTTCCTAGAGATAGCAGTCTACTGGACAACAATGTGATAACAAAGTATCCTCATTGTGTTTTGATTGAAAATAACTTCGTAACGACACATTACGTTGAAAAGCAAATACCTGATCTACGTAATGGTGAAGTGTATGTTACGTAATAACATATGAAAGGAAAAAAGCGATATTATAATAAATATTTAAACGCCGAGAATGAAAACAGTAGGCTGTAAATTCACATAAAATTAAGGTAAAAAAAAAAAAAAGAACAATACTGTAATTCGATTTTACAGTAGACATTTGTAAACTAATTTACATGCAAAAACTGTAAAGAAAAAACAAACACTTAATGTTTTTTCATGATTACAGTCTGGCTGTAAAAAAAACATTATTTGGTTGGAAAAAAATTTGCCATAAAAATTATGTAAATTTTACAGAGAAATTTCTAACAGTGCAATAGCTGGAAAATGTACCTCTAAGGCCTGTTTACCCAATATTAGTGGGGAAACACTAGCGATATTATAAAAATAAACATAAAAATACCATTATGCTAATGGGATCGCTTTCCCTTCTACTTTCACCCCATGGCTACGCGTCTACCTCACTACGCCCTCCAGGACATCTACATCGTTATATATTTTTTATTTTCCCTCAGTTTCCATTAAAGGTAAATACATATTCAAGACACATCCCAAGGTCAGTGCCCAGGAATTTCGGTGGCGAAGTTTCGAATAATGAATACCGGTACAGGGCACTGCATTGCAGCACGCCCAGTATCTAAGCGGAGCGCCACTATCGGTTGGCGCGGAGCGTAGAGAAAATGTTGAAAACTCATACCTCTCGGGCAGTCGAAAATGGCATTTCCCAGGTTTACAAGGGGTGAATAAAGTCGCTATTTTGAGTTTTCGTATCTTGAACGTTCACTTCAAACTAAATATCAGCCAGAAAAAACTCCTAGCGAAGCGCCACCATTAGTTGGCGCGAGGCTCACAGAAAATTTTGAAAAATAAGAACCCTCAGGCAGCCGGAGATGGCATTCTTTAGGCTTAGAAGGAAGATGAAAGTATTGCTATTTTGATTCAGTGATCTACAAGATAAAATGTACTATTGGAGGCAATGGTCTCTTATCCCTTCGGGAGAAAACTACAAAACCGAATTCAAAACATGCTAATGTAATTAACTACCTTGCGACTCTTGGCTAAATTCATTATATATTGATTTGATGTAACAGTTCTTGGACTCTCCGAACGCTCTACTGCAAATGATTTTACTTCCATTGTGTAGCGTAGTTAGAATTTTTCCAGGGAGGGGCAATCATCCGAATTTCCTTATTTTTTTTAAAGGGGGAACACCATTTGCAGGCGATGTAATTTGCGGCGCGCATAGCGAGCCGAAATATAGTGCCATGTTAAGCAAATTTTTCAAAATATTGAGCTCGTATTGGAAACAATTTTGGATTCTGCGTTCCCTTTTTAAGGAAATGTGAAATATTCGGGAATGAATGGAGAACCTATTTCTTACTGGCTAGTCTGAGATTGCACGGCGACCAAAGATTGTTGCTGCTACACAATCCTATCCAAGGCCAACAATTTGAGGCCCTCCGACCTCATTTTAAGAGTAAAGGGCTTATACTGGAGAATATTTGGAATTTACTGATAGAAAATTCATGAAAATAGCACTGTAGTTGCTGATATCACTTGATGATCTGTCGATTTTGTCAGTTCCAGAGTTCGTTACAAAAGGTTTCGTTGAGGAGAATTCGGAATTTCACGAAAGAAGAGTTGGCCCAGAAAACCACAGTGCAGTTGACTAGTGTCACAAATGGCAAATTTCCGATTTTTCACTTGTAAATGCCAGGGGCACAACCCCCGCCCCTGTAGCTACGCCACTACTGCTTCTTTTAGTGACACCCTTTGAAAAAAATGTCACGTAACGAGATGGGTTTAAGTAAATTTTCAGGAAGACTCATGCAAGGCATTCTTATACTGTATCACTATGTAATTTAAAAACAACTTGTAGCTCCAGGTGTGATTTAATGTGAAGTAGGAGAAAAGTCGAGGGATGTAAGGGGGAGGGGTGCCGTTAAAAAACATGACACATCTCATAGGCCAATTTTTGTTCGAATAGGGCCTTTTCTGTTTAATGAAGTATAAAAATAAAAATCAACCTGTTTAGAAAGGGAGCCTGGAAGGGGGGCCTCCCCCTAAATCCGCAATTGACATTTCAAATCGTATGAATTATCGAGAAGGAAATAAATACTTAGGACCTATGGGTGTGGAGGGGGGAGGTACTTGGCGCGGATCTCCACCATCAGTTGTAGCGGGGAAGTAATTACCAACTACTTCTTTTTGATCGCAGGAAACTATCACTTCATAAGAACTCCAACATGCATATGAACCACCTTTGTATTGGGACTCCAAGTTTAAAATTAATTCAAATACTGGAGCAGGAGCTGTGGCAGTACATCCATCGATCTGGGCAGATATTTAAACAGTATACTAGCAAAAAAATTCTCGCCACCCCTGAAAAAATATATACCCAGAGGCTTTGGAAGGTGTGGAGTTTAGGATTGCTTCAGTTGGTACTACAACGTCACCCATTCACGCTGAAAGCTAGCTACATCACACACCTCGCCCCTGAATAGTATTGGTTCATCCATCAATATGTCGTGGCAAGGATGGCTGAAGGGGGAAATTTTTCTCCGCCCTACTCACTCCACTTCCCATGACTATGGAGAGGCAGTTTACAGTACTCTTCTATTATTTACGTCTTACGTCTTTGCTACAATTTCCGCAACATTCATCTCGCTCTCATCTTCATTACTTCTCATCCCTTCTTCTTTTTCTTCATTTTCTTCTTTTCACTTTCTTCCCTCTTCTTTCCTTTCTTTCCTCTCAAACTTTTTCTCCCTCTCATTTTTCTCCCCATCAATTGGAGACATGGCCGCCCCCCCCCCCCCCCGCGCGCACACGCCGGTGCCTATTTCATGTTTTTGGTTCCTACGGTGATTTGACAGAATGATCTAGAAATTTGTAATTCTATTCCTCCATTTTTTATTTATTTATTTATTTAGTTATTTATGTGCATTACTTTACTACACCTGAACCGATTCCATGGTACAAGACACATTTGGTAACAAATTTACCCACTGAACTCGATTTTGGTCACATTATGTTTGGAAATACAAATCAATCTTCAAAAATCGTTTGAAGTTGGATGCCCAGTGGGGTCCAAAACGTGCTCCTTTTGCATCAGGAACCGAAGGCCACAGATTCACTGTAATTTTGATGTTAATTTGTTGGTCCGAAACAGTTGCCATCCCAGAGAAGCATTTTGACCTTTTTTTTCAAATACTTCCGTATAATTAATTTAAAATCAGGTGTGAAAACATGCAGTGATCAGAACAGACACACTGGTTATTGGGCAGGAGTCGGTGCGCGCGATTTAACTCTCCACACATGTTTCCGAATTGTCTTCTTATTTCTTATCAACATCAGGTATGATAATGATTGAGGTTATGTTAACCTATAGCCTAACTATAAAATTAGTGATACGGGATCTAATATTCTTACATTGCCTTTTTCACTGTGAGGCAAATCTGTAACACTGGTTTCTCAACAAAAGACATTATACATTTCAGAGATGGGATGGACTGTTAACTATCTTTAATCAATCAGCCAATTTCACTGCTGGCATTTACAAAAATTACAGACATTTTTCGCTCATTTTAAAAATGTCAATTTGACTTGTCCATTTAACAGTCTCACAGACAAATACCTTACGCAGACAATGTGCAGACTACACTAAAAGTTTTACACAAGAATGAGAAGATGCTTTCTTACAAACTACCCAATACAAGTGAGTTATTCGCCAGTATAAGAGGTGCACCTACGTTACGCAAGTGTGAACATAACTTGAGAAAAATGAATAATTTCACTTAACAGTTCTTTGGTAAATGGCTGCTTTCCAAACGAAAGAAGAAAAGTAGTAAAAAAAAAAGAAAGTAAACAAACTAACCTTAGTTTCGGTTTACTCAGAGATACGCTTTTGCTCATGAGTTAACAAACACAAAAACAAGCTGGAATATTCAATAAACCGGCTAAAAGTACTTAATAAAAAGTTATTTTACTCCGTGTGTAGCATGAGGTACGATTACCCTATCCCAGATGGACACTTTTAACGAAGGTATTTAAGTATCACTTTTAGCCTAACAGTATTTGCCTAAAACTAGTCCTAGGCCTAATTTCTCAAACCTAACGTTAAAATAGCTTTACACTTGACCACGATTGGTCTGCACTACCAATGTTTGAAGGCCCGGAGTAGCCTGCTTTACTATTACGCGTAAAATATGATTGAAACGTAACAGAGAACTTATGAATATTAAGGTGGGAAAATCATTTCCGCGAATTTATTCACTTGCATGAAGAAATTTAAGGCACGACCAACACGTACGTTGAGGTACGGTGTGCATGCATGGACGGCTCAACTCCCTAAATGTCCCAAGCATACCGTATCTATATTGAGTTAAAGGCATGTTCTGGAGACAAAATTCGTTATCTTCAAAATAAGCAGAAAAATTTTCTCTTTCAAAAGGTGAAAACTGCATTTCAATAGCTTATAGCATTTGGAAGATACAAATTTTAAAAATACTCCAAATTTTTCGTGAGATTTGATGCATCATGGGAAATCTGTGATGTCATTGTGGCACATTAATTTGACGTTGCATTCAATTTATTTATAATTATGATGCCGCTGCAGACAATATCAAGGAACATTGTTGGTTGCGCTCTACATATGTTGAAGGGTAATGCTAGATCTACAGGAAAAGATATTCAAACATTCCAGCAGTATCAAATTTCAAGGACAAACAGGGTGTTAAATTATAAAGAAAAACAAAAGGAATTTGAAGCAATGTGCCCACATTACATAATTTTCTGTGGCTTTGTTGAAGAGCAGAGGTATTTTTTAACAGAAATAACCCATCTTTAAAGTGAGATATCTTGAGTTAGGAAAATGGTATTGTGATAGGGTTTGAAGGACATGGTGTGGAATATTTTTGTTTTTCTTACAAGACAAAGGCAAAAAGCCACCAGAAAATGCCTTTAACGCTGTGCAAGTGTTGTGATGAACATATTGTGTGGCATCCGGCAGTATGCGTTGCATAGCGCTAGTGCCGAGTTCGAAGCTTGTACTGATCATATCCTGTGGAGTTAAATTACTCACTTGGAGGTTCGAATCTACAAACTCATTAGCTGTTGTAAATTTGAGACATACTCATCCTGAATATTTTAAGGAAGCAAAGGAAAAATACCTCACATCTGTTTCTCCGTACTGATTTGTCTGAAGGCCTAATACTTAAGCCCCGTACACACCGCCACGACTTCCGCAGACTCTCCGTCCTGGACAATTTGCATAAAGCCCGGTTCACACCGCCAGGACGACCCAAGACACGACGGCGACCACCCAACGCGTCGGCTGGGGTATGGGCGGTGTGAACACTCCCACGACTACGATTCCGTCGGGTCGTGTGCCGTCGGCAAGATTAAACATGTTCAATCGTAGTCGGGTCTAGGCGGTACTCGTTGTGCTGGTGTGAACTCGTCTTCGACGCGACAAACAGGCCTCATGAGGTTTGTCCAATCAGAGCGCAGCATTCACCCATGGTACACTGTTCCAGTTACGGCATGTTTTTATTGCGCAACACCGAGAGCAGGTATTATCAGGATTTTAGTTGATGCAAACTTCTGCGTGCTCGGAAAACGAACGCACTTATAAAAGTGCATCACTTGAAGATACTTTGCACAGAAAAAGACGGAACAAGTACGTTAACTTCAAACCAGTCATTGTACGTTCATGTTCAAGCATTTACGTAGGCCTAGAATACCGAGCCAATTAGAAATTACTTCCTTTTTAAGGGGAATATTTTTCTTTCTATATTTATTTTCAAAATAACAAGTGTTAATACCTTTGTAAGACATTCGTTCGCCTACGAAGGCTGGCAGATAAATCTGCAATAGCCGACTTGCATTCATCCTCTTGCATGTAGGCACAAGCGTGCTGGGTGGAGACGGCGGTCAGAGCAGGGAGGTGTTAGAGGTCCTAACACCTCCCTGGTCAGGGAGTAGCACTGTAGTCTTCTTGAGCTTCTTTTTTCGCCTTATGTTTTTTGAAGAATTCTTTTGCCTCATTTTGAGCGGAACTCCAGCTGGTGCGGGGAGGTGCGTCCGCACGCACCCCCTCCTCCAGCCTACGTCTTAGGGAAATCACAGCCCTTAAGAGAAGCAAGCCAACTGGAAAAAAGGCCGTGGCCAGCCCGACTTTGACAATTCGGTTAGAAACTGAGCCGTTAAAGCCCATCTTACTTACTAATTCATATACCGAGTTCAATCTTTTAAAGGACACGATACGCCAACTTTGGACAGTGTAAAAGGCCTACTTTAGAGCCTGTACACGCCAATAATTCCTTAATTGCGACCCAGAGGCAAAAAAATGAACCATTTCAAATTTATTGTAGGGCCTAAATCTCAAACCTGGAATAGCCTGATTGATGGCGCGCCACGTGCAGCGTCGCTCCATCGATTAGTGTCGGAGCGGTGTGACATGATATTTTCGTGGGTTTAGGAAGGCGCCAGAATGTCTACGATTTATGCAGATTGTCTACGACAGGTGAAGTCTTGTCGCGTCGTAGGTAGTCTTGGCGGTGTGTACCGGGCTTAAATCGTAGACACTTCTTTGGAAGTCGTGGGCGCGTGACAGGGAATTAAAGCCCGGTACGCACCGCCACGACTACCTACGACGCGACAAGACTTCGTCTTTTTCTGTGCAAAGTATCTTCAAGTGACGCACTTTTATAAGTGCGTTCGTTTTCCGAGCACGCAGAAGTTTGCATCAACTAAAATCCTGATAATAAACTGAGAAATGTCTTCTTCGCGTATGTAATGCGTTGTAAAAGCGTACGCACACTGACCTCTTTGAACGATGGATTTTTTTTTTCTGCTAATGCGGCTTTTGTTTTTACACGGATTGCTAATGCAGCTTTAGTTTTTACACGAATCGTTAGACTGGTCAACGCTAGGTCTCATCTACACTTCCACCCCGATATTTACGTCTCTATGAGGAATCAATTTCAGGAACAGTGTAAGTAAACGTGTGGAATATATGCTTATAATATCTTTGGGGTTTACCCCGTCTTCGAACCTCCAGTTCGTAGGTCTATCACATGGCGTTAGTCTACTCTGACTGATTTAGCGCAAAATTCATCGCCTTGTGTATTTCAGTGCGATTTGCGTGTGCCTTTAAAGAGGGATCGTAGAGGCAAGGCCTCTCCTCCCACTAAGTGACTAAATCATCTTCTCGTGCCTCCGTCCAAAAATCCGCCATCATCGCCATGGTTAGTACTAAAGTAGTAAGCCTGCAGCTGTAGCATATACTGTAACATGGTTTGATACGTACTCACCTGCTCTCGGTGTTGCGCAATAAAAACATGCCGTAACTGGAACTGTGTACCATGGGTGAATGCTGCGCTCTGACTGGACAAACCGCATGAGGCCTGTTTGTCGCGTCGAAGACGAGTTCACACCAACACAACGAGTACCGCCTAGACCCGACTACGATTGAACATGTTTAATCTTGCCGACGGCATACGACCCGACGGAATCGTAGTCGTGGGAGTGTTCACACCGCCCATACCCCAGCCGACGCGTTGGGTGGTCGCCGTCGTGTCTTGGGTCGTCGTGGCGGTGTGAACCGGGCTAAAAACACACCGATTGCATCCAACTACGATTGAACATGTTCAATCGGACCGACGGCTTACGACACGACCTAACTCTAGTGGTGAAACTGGCCACACCGCCAGGATTACAGCCGACACAACGTCTTGCCGCTTGGTGTCGTTAGTTGTCGTGGCAGTGTGTACCGCGCTTTAAGTGAAATGTATCTGAATTAACTCATCATCGAGTAGGCCAAGGAGGACCCTTTAAAATGCTTCAAAGGCCACGGTGACCAAGTAAATTAGTCAAAACTCACAATAGACGTCAAAAGGGCATTCACGAAGAGTAGCTGGACACGTTTGAAGAAGTACTCACAGATGTAGGACTGGAGGATGTCGACTGCCCACATCCTTACACTGTTTTTTTTACACTACCAAAACTCTTTTAAAGTCACCTTCTTTTTTATTTTGCAGGTACCGCAAACTGCAATTTGACGTGTAAAGGAGAATTGAAGAAGCTGAATCATAGCGTTACAAACTTAAGTATACATTAAAATAAAATGAAAATAATTTGGATTTTACTATGAAGCAATGATGCTTTTTGTAGGGAGCTGGCTTGAAATTGGTTGGGAGTATTACCTTTTACTTCAGTTTACATTCAGTGTTTTAGGTTGTTATTTTCTGATCTTATCTTGTATATATTCTTGTGAGGGTTTGCTCAAACTCGGAGGTATTACTACACGCAGCCAAGTACGTGTTTGTCTGGGCAACGAGCATTTATCACAACGCCATCAACAAACTTACAATAAGATGTGAAAAACCCCCACATTTTGAATATGTTTTAAAATGTAGTGTAGGAAATATTTGAGTTGTACTTTGGGAGTATATGCTTTTCTAATAACTCAAATTTTGTGAAAAATGGATTAAAGCAAAATATATTTTTATCATTGTACTAAAATTGTACTTTCAATAACTAAAAGTGTGTTGATGTATCTCCAAGTTCTATATAAACTAATAGAGAAGCTTTACACGACCAGTGATGATCGCAATAGGAAATTATCTCACTTAGGAGCTTTCTCCTGTCTCTGCTACTAGCAAACCCCCTCGGTACTGTTTCGTTGTATCTTTTACCAATCAGCCAATTTACCTGCTGGCATTGCTAACAATTATAGAAACTTTTCGCTCATTTTAAAAATGTCATTTCAACTTGTTCATTTAATAGTCCAACAGACAAATACCTTACGCAAACAATGTGTGCTACTAGCAAACCCCCGGTGCTGTTTCGTTGTATACTGAGGAAGAAGCAGGGCTTCGAAAATTGTGTACGGTTGTTAAATATGGTGTTACAATGTTGGTATTTAAGGCATTAGCTGTTTTCTTCGTTACTGTTTACGTACTATATCAATACACTGACTCTCTCATTATGCCTTTTATATACGGTATTGTGCATACTGTCTAAAGTAGTGACATCCCGCATGTGAGCAGGCGTACATGCGTAGTCAGATGTTATAAGACCCGTGATGTATTGTGGGGAAAAGTGTGGTAATTAGTGGTGTCATATAATGTATTAAAACCAGTCTGACACAGAAAGGACCACATTTGTCATTGCATGACAGTCACTCCTTAAACACCTGGTCAAAGTGGGGTGACCTGTGTCAAGTTGCAACATGTGGTGAAACAGTGAAAGGTGTGACACTGAGAAATAAAAACTATTGAAATTGCTTTACTTTAAACCGCACCTTTTAAGTATTTACACATTTACATTTGCAGTACTTTACCCAACTTTGCCATATGTTGCGTGAGTTGGACTGTTTTCTTTTCCTCAAATTACTGCATATCAAACATTCGACAAAGACGGAACAGCATGATACTCTGAAAAAGTGGGTCAAATATTAAAGGTTAATCACCGAGTGTGCACTATTTTCTAAGGGGGGGGGGGGCGGGGAGCAGAAATTATAGTTTTAAGGTCGTCATTGGAATACAGGCATAAAAAAAAGGGAAAGCAAATTTCAGTGAACTGTTTGTGGGTTTTACATGCATTTTTTTTAATCCACCCCAATTCAGAACTAGTCACCTTTCTTCTTTTTCTCAGATTACTAAAATAGCGCCACGGTTTACCATATACTAATCCAGACTTAAACATTTCAGAGCACCTAAGGCTTCTGCAACATAACTACTAGGGCAAATGTGTACAGCAGGCACCCGGGGTGGCTATTTACTAACTGCATCATTTTGCTCACTATTTTAAACGTCATTTTTGTCGGGATTGAAGCTGGCGCTACGCAACACATTCGAGTTGGTGTGTCATTTAGTCTTCATCCATATAACAAATTCAAGACGCTTTGATTCACGCTGCCTTCAATTACAACAACTTCCCAGTTTGATTAGGTGTTTGAAGGAATTATTGCCAGAATAGGTAATAATATTAACTGACAGTAATGTTGTCCTGCAACTTGGTCCCGCTCTCGAAGTTTCAAGAAAAATAAACGTAAAAACAATTTTAAAGGAACTAATTTATCAGTTTAAAGATAACTGTATAACTCTCGAAAATTTTGTACTTCGCAATAGGACACAGACGTAGGCGTTAATTTGTCGACTCTGAAAATGATTTGCAAAGCGACAGATTGAATATTCCGCACAGTACGCAGTTTTATTTTAGTTGATTACCTTTTTTAAATACAAACTTGGTTATATTGATCGGAATGCAAGATTATATTGAAATAAAGGTGCAAAGCAATGGTAATTGTTGGTTCAAAAGTCTGAGATAAAGGCTGCAAATAAAAGACATGTACATCTTATCAGCTTTATAAGACTTCAGTATTAAAAAATACAGACAGGCGTACAAAAAAAAAAAAAAAATACAGCAGAAATGCATTTCTTTAATTAAATTTGATGTCAGTAAAATGTAATTGTGAACTTATATCTGTGTACCCATTACCCAATACAGACGAGGTGT
The DNA here is from genome assembly GCA_037179385.1 of Holothuria scabra. Lineage (NCBI taxonomy): Eukaryota > Metazoa > Echinodermata > Holothuroidea > Aspidochirotida > Holothuriidae > Holothuria > Holothuria scabra. The sequence goes on from CM074197.1 coordinate 28,436,325, forward strand.
TGAGGGAAAGCAATTAGGGCATTAGGAAAAAAAAACACTTAAGGAGAGATAAGAGAATTCATAACAGTATATTATGATTTGCTCAAAACGTTGAACAGTGACAAAATAAATGTGGATACTCCTTTAGTTCCGAAACGATTGAGGGAAGCTTTCAAAATTTAAACTTGTTGCAACCTAACGTTTTGCTATTGTGTACTAGGAATATTTTAAGAATTACCTTTAAGAATTTTTGAACATTTTGAAAGTTAATTCCAATTCAACTATCTTTACCGGTACCACCACCGTAGCCTCCATCACCGCAACGAAATCCATCATGATTAAACAAACATTCTTTGGATATTTACTAATTAATGTCGACCGACATATTTTTGGATTCGGTTGCCTTTTCTTCAACGTTTTCCAAGATGTAGCAGTCAGTCATTCTCTGATGTGATGCAATCAAGTAAAAAGCTCTTCATAAGATTCTATTTCAGCTGTAAAGCAACAAGAAATCGGAAAGGCCTCAATAGGTGGTGACTGAAGGTTATTTGTCTGAAGTGGTAAATCCATACCAACAGGGCATACAAGTATTCCCTTTCCTTACATTTTAATGATAGTTGTTTGTGCCCAAACGACACATTCCTCCCTCTTCCTTGTTCAACCACTTATTTCCACAAAAGAGTTCTCTAGTTTAACTTCTTAATTTGATATATTAATGGTGGCAAATTTACGTCATTCTAAGACTGAGGTACTGTTTCAAAGTTTCACGGTTTTGTAGAATATTTCATATCTGGTGATCTCAGAAAAAAAGGTTCTCTCTTTAATCGTTAGATTTAAAATATTGGAGTTTATATCTAAAAGAGTGGAATTAGTAACCAATCGGACGTTCGATTGGTCACTTGTTCCATTCTTTTAGATTTCTTTAACGCTATTTACACTTACTTTAAAGCTACTGATTTAAGAAAGCAAAAACTGTCAGACAACAGCAAATATAAATCAGTATAGCCAACCCGAACGAAATAGGAAATCAGCCCTATTTTACAGCAGATTGAAACAAAATTTAAATAAAATTCCACTGCAAAGAACTACACTTAGAACTTTTTTCTCATGTTTTGGTCGGGTTCAAAAAATACCGTCACCAAAGTTTCATGTTAACCTAAATTTCGAAACTCGTATTGTAGGTATGGTATTGTTCCCGGTAAAGCAAATGGCATTGTTCCCTTTAAGCTTTTCATCTTCAAGTTTTACGTACACTCTAAAAGCCTATGGTCAATTTAACCTTTGGTTTGGCCAACCATACACTTTATTAAATTATTAGCCACACATATGGTCAAAGTCAAATCTGACTCCTTAAACAGTAACGCCTGACCATGGTTTGGGTTAACCATTTGACCGTTTTTGAGTTGACCATAGTGTTTAAAGAATGCATGGGCCAATATGACTCAAAAGTTCTTTACTGCGATAGACTAAAAGTACCACTGTCAACAGTCAATTTCATTATTACATATTTCCTTTATCATTTATCCTTTGTGTCAAATTAGCGAACCTAATCAATCTGTTCAATTCATTTTATCACTATGCCTATCCTCTTCCAATGGTAAGGTTCTCTCAAGTTTCCCATCTTACCCTTATAAGGTAGCGGACCACTAACTCCAAGACTCGTACCTGGGAAAATATTTTTCTAACGAATAAAGTGCCCTCAAAATTTATGGAAAGTGGTTTCTGACTATGCTACTCATACAATATGATCCATTTTTTATTTTTATGTTGTAGACAATGGGTTGAAATACAGACTGTTCAAAATTCAAGGTAATTTTGACAAATTTTGGTGTCATTTTTTATTGTTTTACTCCTCTCTGTGAAATGCCGTCTCTGAGTAGCTTCTATAGCGAGTAACACATACCTTCCATTCAAAGCTCTCTAGCTTAAACTTTCAATGGTCATGGTAAGGAAAGTTGATAGTGCCATGAAAGTCCTCATTGTAAGTTTCGACCAGAAAAGATCATATTCCGGTTGAAAACTTCTACTGGGAGCTGGGGGCACGGAAGTAGCTTCATTTAGTGTGAAAGTCAATGGGACTTAAAATTTGTGGTCCGCTACCATAAAACCATTGGCAAACGTAAAATAAAATATCAACTACGCGTACTCACTGAACCCAGGTGAATCATTGAAATGCTCTATCGAAGTCTCATCTTTGAGCAAGCTGGCTATTTCCTTTGGTGGTTGGTCGGTACCTACAGAACAAAGAAGAATGTAAAGTCTTTGTAATGTGACAAATTATGAAATTCAGGTCCAGTGTTCCAGCTCCCAGCAGACAGGGTCGGATCCCTTTAAAAGCTCGTTGCTCGTTGCTCTCTCTTATTTAATACTTGTCACTTATTTATTTCAACTTTCGAAGTGAGGCAAAGATTTTTAATTTAGAAGAAGTGGCGATGTGACCATGGTTTTCAGGCAGCGCCCTCCATATGACAATGTGTAAGTTCAGTCATCTTGTTCTTACACAACTGAAATTTTCGAAGTTGACCACCCTATTGAAAACTTCAGTGTCAGTATTTTTGCTCATCAGAACAACTGCCATTATTGACACAGTATTATCTAAAGAGCTTGTCCAGCTTTTTTTTCACTCCATTTCTTTGTATAAAGTATTTTCAGAAAGAGCTTTGAACTTACAATATTCACGATTTTGTTGATAATATCGGAAATTCATCCTCAAGCTATACATCTAAAAAAGCACACCCACATATGTACCTATGTATATGATTTGTAACTCGAAAGAATTTACCCTAAACGAGGACCGGCACCGTTTCCAAAAATACTGTTTTATGTAGATATAAGTGTGCCAATACATTCTGAATTCATACCGTCCGTTGAAGCTACTACATCGTTGTAGACAAAAGTAATTCCCTAATAGTGTGTAGGCTTGTAACTCATGCAGATATACTGAAAGCTTTTCCAAACTTATCATAACTTCTCTTATGCAATTTGCGTTAAGCAACTTTTGCAGCAACTCTCTAATAATACCTATGACCTTTTCAACAGTAACTGTGGGCTAAAAAGCCTGAAAACCCCGTAGTTTTGACATTTATTGGGAGTAAGGTACTTCAGCTGGTAAACGACAGTACAAGACTCCCAAACACAGTCTCCCAGACAACGATTTAGTCGTAATGGAGCAAACCCTACAAATGACTCCACCACGCGCGTAGCAAGGATTGTGTTATGGGGAGGGTTTTGGTGTCGGGGGTGGGGGGATGGGGCGCGATATAGAGGAAAAGTCTAAGGATAGAGAGAAAAACCCGCTAGTTTAGGTGCATTCGCATTGCAAGGTTGAGTCATGGGGGTTCTAACCCCCACAACCATCCCCGTGGCTACGCCACTGGACTTCGCCCCAGCCGAGAGACTGACCTACGCCCAGCAGCAGTCACGTAAATCTATATGGCTTATGAACGAGGTGGAAGAAAATCGAAGTTTTTCCCAAACTTCTACCAACTCACTCAGACAGTTACTGACAGTTAATGTCATTAAAATGTCATACCGTGTTCACTGGAGCAAACGAATCTGAAATCAGCATAAAAGCATGTGAGGCAAAGGATCTTTATGAATCAGTTTAGTGACCAAAAAGAACATCATCTAGAAAAGACAGAATCTTCTTGGAACAATTGCAGAAATAATTCAGGGGCATAAACGTTTAAATATTCATATTACCTTCCTTTAAATTTAAGTATCTTCATTTTACGTGTTGGTTTTTCTTCAAATGATCGAACTCAATTCATGATCAATTTAATACAGCAAAAAAGAGCATTCAGTGGTAGCGAATTTTCCAACCCTAAGGTGAAAGTTTGGGATAAGACAGTCTTCCATTGATAATATTGTACTTAGAACCAATCAGTTACCAGAAGCGGAAGTCTTTTTTGCAGTTCTCTACTAGAAAACCTAAGCGTTCTTAACTTTGAAAAGTGTTCTTTTACATTCCTGAGTCACGGATGCATCTTTAACTCTTGTTTTAAATCTTTAGAGAGCAATATTTCTTGTTCAGGTAAAAATTTGGCAATAACTCTCAACTTCTATTGGTCAATTAAGGAGTATACCATTAGATCACCCGCGATTCATCCCGCGATTATCCCTCGTCAAACGACGGGTTTGAGGTCGCACCAAGATTTGATGTGTTACTTGTTAGAGGAAGACCTATTCTTAAAAACTGGTGAAATTTGCATTGAGATCCAACATGTGGTTCTCAGGATATTGGAATGTAAAGTGGTCACTTTTTAGAAAAAAGTAGCTTGAAGCATGGCCATATGAAATCATATCCTTACATTAATGTAAAGTCTTTTGTTTTGTTTTTCTTTAAACTTTACAACGGTTACCAATTTTCTCATCCCCAATCCCATATAATCAAAATGATATTGCATAAGTGGCATGAGAACCGTACAAACTTTGCATGTCCAATTCCTTTTACAGTAATGAGAGCAAACCCTAAATAAAAAAACAAAGAGCCTAGGTGAGACATTTGAATGTATATTTTTTTTTATTTATTGAGATCATTATGTATGCAAAAATGCTAGTTAGGTGAAAATTGATTTTGGTTTTCATTTTACCTCCAAAACACTCTAGTTATTTTTTTTGGTTATTTTTGTGCGGGCCCATGAAATTGTTCCAGACATTTTCTTTCATTTGACACAACATTTTGAAATGGGCTATAAAATTGCTTAGCTACTGCATTTTTTTAACTTTGTTTACATTGAACACAACTTTGTTTACATTAAAACACGCATGAGTGCATGTGTATTCCCATGGGGAAAGACGCGTCCTTGACCTTTTGTTGAACTCTCTTTCTGTCTATGAACTGCTATGATTCAACTTATTTTTGGGAAAGTAGCTCTAAGGCGATACGGGTGTAGATGGATTTGGAGTTGTGTCAGCATTTTAATTGATACGTTATGTGGAGTTGAGGGGTGAGCTGGCGCCCTAAAGGGGACGTTCTAGCCGCCAAATGAAGAATTTTCGAAAACGCGCAGTCCTACAACTTCAAAAGTTTACAACAATCCCTACCCTTGCTCCAAAATTCTGCTTTCCTGGATATTTATAAGGATGCCCCAGACAAAAGTTTTGGCGTTTATCTGGATCAAATTAGAACAAGGGTTACTGAGTCATGTTTTTTTTTTGGGAAGCATGTTTTTCGTTCAAAAAAGACATTTTTGCCAGTTTTGACCGATTTTTGTATAAATATCTCCAAATATCTCTGAAATGACTTACTTTGCCCAACTTTGGTCACCGAATATTGTGCCTACGGGTTCTAACGTAACAACAAATAAAATCCAGTAGGGTGGCCCATTTCAACCTAGTATCCTTTTTTAGGTTTTTTGCAATTTTGGACCATTTTTGCATTTTTTTGTAAACCAAAATTTAGAGGCATTTTGTGAAAAATATCACCCTACAACCCTCCCCCCAAACAATGGAATTCAACAGAAAAATCTTTCTCTTTAATGAATAATGAGTGCATTTTTCTACTCGTGGTTATGTTTTATTAAATTTTCATGGGCTCAATAATGAAGTCAATTAAGCAAGCCCGGCACATGTGCATTAGCACAGAATATTGCATTTGGTTGGGGGAGGGGCTAAGAATACCGCTGGAACGAGCTCGGGCTGCTCAATCGTGCACCGCTTCCGTTGACATTCGATCGTTTATTATCCCCTGCAAGTTCCATGGCTCCATACCATTCAGATAAATGGTAGTAAAGTTTCTCAATTAAAGTTAGTGAGTATAATATGAGAAAAAAACGTATTATAAGTTGCACTTACTGAGAATAAGGCATACATATGTGACAACGAGGTATTTGTTCACTCCTTCACATGGATCTCCAAATATTGAACTTGAAGCAGTTATATCACAAAGAGGGAGTCCTTGGCAAGAGCTGCGGATTATTTCTTTAACAGATACAATACAATCTCTTGTCACCTGTGAAACAAACAAAACACCTCAATACTCTTCAACAACCGGAAAGATTGTGTTGATATCGGTACATTGAGTCAGAATTCGGCCCGAACCTCAACAGGTCAAAGGAGGTATGAAGTATAACTGCTGTCAGACTTTGTTACATGACCTGTGTCCTAAGGTGGTTCATGATTTCATTGTGTTCGCACTGAGTGCAAAGCTATCAACACATATTTGACATGTCGGGTCCATGTCCCCACCCGTTGTGAACGCGACTTTTGTAATCAGCCGACAATTAACGAACATGTTACAAAAAGCAAGAAGGAAAATTTCATCATATTTTATTTTCTAGGCTGGGTATGCTATGACAGATGGGGAGGAAACCTCAAACTTCTAGCAAAACAGAAATCGCTATTATATGAACTACTTTTAGTGGAAGTGTAAGAGGAATGACAAGAGGGTTACAACGGAGAGATTATTGTGTGACTTTGGCTGGCCAATCCTTTGTTCAAAGAGAAACATTCTCTCCAAATGACGGATCACTGCTCTGGACTTCACTTTGTGCACCTGTTTGAAGGTCGCGCACCGAAGTCACTTTTAGTTGCGCGTCTCTCCATCTCTCGCTCTTTAGCCGTCCACGCTTGCATTTTTTAGCAATTTTACTAAGGTGCTGTCGTACGCCCTCAATAGTAGCCTACTTGCTGTGCATGATCAGTGCCATCCAGTTTGAAAAATGCAAATGAGTTGACATTACGTTCAAAACCTCTATAAGCGTGTGGTTGGCGACAATTTCCGATTTTATTCATGAAACCAATAACAAACAAACAACAAACAAATATTTGCAATAATGAGAAAGTTATTTCTGAATTATCTCTGGAGTTTTCGAAAATCTAAGTTTATTACCTAGATTGAGTTTTACCGCTAACTTTCCCACCAATTGGTTAGGGTCGGGTTTTCCCTACTACATTACTTATGCTGAGCAACAAGCATAATGGCAGTAGGTTCCAATATTAATTTCGTATGAAAGGCCAGGAGTCGAACCCAGGACCCCTTGACTGCGATTTCGATGTCCTAACCGCTTGGTCATGCAGTCGATCCCTCTCAAAGGCTGAGAACACTCGCTTGCTCTCTATCGCAATTTTTAAACATAAAAGTACGATCTTCACACGAGTCCTGAAATGTCACCTTGAAATTATCTGTCAACACAGGCGTTGATATACCAGGGGATGGTGGGATATATCTCCCAATATTTGATTAGGGAGATGGTCAATGTAATCACCCTTTAATGTTTAGTCTACAAATACGTTTATGCTGGCAAGTACATTTATTCTCCACTTAAGCATGCTTAGGAGTTCATCCAAGCTACGCGTAATAATAATTATTATGTAGTATTGGCACGGTACATCAGAACGTTTCCAAACTTTTTTATTTTCTCACCATGTTTCGAGTCATAAAAGTCAGAAACTTTAATTTTATGTCATCTAAGCTCGGAAGTCTTCCATATTCAATGAAACTCTCAAGACCAGTCACATATGATTTGTGAAGCCTTGGACTGCATCTCCTGGAGATGTGTCTGCCCGATTCAAATTCTAGTTGCCTGGACAACTTTTTGTGTTAATACCTATCTTTTTAAGCTATCCAGTACATTGTTGCTCTTGTTTGAGTTCAGTCCTTCAGTGCAGCTTGTTGAAGAGTGATATGCTCAAAACAGTCTTTCTTTAATGTATAAAATATGTCAGTCAATGCCCAAGAATATTACCTCTGGAATATACCGGAGCAGTCTTCGTGGGGCCTCTGAGACGTTAAATCCCAGGGGCTTCCTGGGGCTTCGCAACTAGACTCCACATGGGAGGCTGGGATGGGCTTCACGCTTCCGACTCCCCGTGCACGGTTCACGAGCACAAAGTTTTGGTTTGTCATGATTCAAACCACCAAGCCCTCGAAAGTTGAAAGATATCTTCGTCCATGTCTCTAACCAAGGACATTTATAATTCTGCTTAGGATTTACTCCTTGTTCATTTCTAACGAAATTTGCGGCTTTCATTAGCATATTGTGGACCCCGAAGCTATCAAAATGTTTGAAAATTCTCTTTACCTGTGTGTTTTGTAGGCAAATATCAGAGTTTTCGTTTCGACCGTAAACTGCAGCAACAATGTTTATTGGTTGCCATGGATTACAAACAAGGCGGACGGTGAAATCTTCACAAGCTATCGCACTCTGAAACACGTCTCTCATAAAATAGCGAAACCAGTAGGGTCGATCTGTTTTTGGAACTAGAGAAAAAAATTCCAAGATCAATTCCTAGATCAATTTAATCAGTCGTTCAAACTTTCTACTTGTTCATTTTCGGTGGTGATGGATGGCATTCATTACATATTAACTCGAAACAATTTGATGTGTGTGTATGTTTTTTCTTTCCAACGAAGAATTTATATTACAATAGATGTTTCGCAATTGCGGCACGGACTCCCAATGCTGCAGGACACTCATGCAAAGTAAACGGTGCTTCGTGCTGAACACGGTGTCAGAGAGGTACGTGGTATACGTGTTGCGTACACATAAATCGAGCAAGCGTGTCTAATCCAACAGGTTGAGTGTAGACTCCCTTTTTACCTATTTCTCTGTACTGTAAAATTGTTTGCTTTTATGAAAAAAAAATGGTCCGAGTTTCCCTATTTTCGTTCAAGGTGATAAAAAGTTTAAAGCAAAGCAATGTATTAATTATTGAAACAGCAATGACGGCACGTTCGGTGACCTTTTCCAGGTGATGCCTGCAATGTATCGCAAACTTCCTATAACAATTGAAAATTGAAAATGAAAGGTAAAATTAAACTGCAGTGGAATGTACCGTAGGCTATTTGAGTATTTTGTTGCAACCTAAAATAGTATGGAAATATATAATACGATACTTATACTTGCCTTCATGTTTCAAACAAGTGTATGTCACTTGCATGTACTTGTACCCGTACCTGCTACAGTTAAAGTCGTGTCCAAGAAAGGGAGCAACGGTTGGTAAAAAACACTCCTGGAGTCCTTCACAATAACTGAAAGCATCTGGTGCCAGTGCTGTACAATGACTTTTGAACAATTCCTTAAAAAACAAAAACAAGTAGGCCTATGTTTTTCAACCCATTACTGTATTTAGCAATAACACTGCAACCTGTAATCATTAGCCCTTATAGCCGTTTAATCAACTACAACCCAACATCATGGAATACTTAAAGACACAGTATCGTGGAGCGAAACGGGGGCGACATTTGGACAGCCTTCAAAAAATTTGTTATCCCACCCAAAATCCCGGATGTAGCCCATAGACACCGTATGATAACAGCTCATACGATTAGGTGGGATAGCGTACTGCTGCATATGCTTGCTTGGGTGAGCGTTAACAGGCGTAGTATCTGTGTTAATTTGTATGTAGCAGGGAGCTGTTTTCCTGATACAAGTGAGTACCTTGCTCAGTGACAACAGAGAGACCCTTGGGAATTTTCCCAATATCTTGGGAATTTTGAACCGTTTCGATCATTCTTTTCCTTCCCACTTTGAAAAAAGAAATATTGTGTGATTGTTTCTTTTTTCTACTTTTTTAAGTCACTTATTAATTAGTTATGAAATATGTGAATAAGTTCTAATAAGAATGCCAAGGTGGCTAATTTGTATTAAATTTCCGGCTTAATTGTTTTGTGTTTTAATCATCAGTTTGACTTCGATGCTCTTATAGGCTATTATTTCTGTAGTTCAACGTTGAGAGGCTATACGTTGTTATTCGAGAAGTGATCTTGGGAATTTCTAAAAAGACGAACTGGCCTAGGAAACCTGCATTGAAGTTGACAGATTGGTCGAAGCGAAGGGGCTAGTCTTAGTCTTACGACAGCAAAATGTCTTCCTGTTCAGAACTTCAGAAAGAAAAATCGAAGGACAGCGTTTGCACACGTTGTCACGAGAAGGAGAAATCAAACGAGAAAAATACAGTAGCAAACGAAAGTCGGAGTTTCCTTTCCCATTCTCACGCAGAATAGGCCCTACCTAACGTTAGATCGCCGCAGAAAAAGCAGGTTGATTGATTGGGGAATGGCAAGTCTCTTGTTTATAACGGCGATTTTGCGAAACATCATCTCACAGATCATGCTCAAAGGTAAGTGAAATGTGTTTGTTCAGTTACTGATAGTAAAAAGTAAACAGGATTCCCGTCTCGTTAGTGATCCACATACCCATCCCACACCCGTGTTTAGCATATGTACAGTACAGAGTATGCATAGGCCTAACGTTAGGACAATTTTATTAGTAGCTATATGCCCAGTAAAACTTTTGACGAGCTAGCACAGGTTACAGCAGAAGTGATCAGCACTACATTTACCACTTCATCAAAATCGTAACCCCAGAATAAGCCGCACAACTCATGAAAAATCTGACTAGCCTATGTCCTCGGTTTGCTCATATACATGCCCCACCTAGTTTACACTTATGATCTCAAAGAGGGCCTGGTGCGGAGTTTGCACTTTCCCCAATATTGCCTTCTCAAAACTTTCTTATCAAGCACAGACCTACAATATGCTATCACTTAGATAATCCTAGCTGTTTCATTAGCCTACAGTCCACTTGACAATGAGTAAGTGCTCAGCTTTGCTGGATCAGTAATTTGCCAAAGATTTGACTTGATGAGAACAACAGTCTGTAAGCCTGAGCATGTTGGATTTATAATATAAATGAAGATTATCTGGTGCAATATCAGGTGAGCAGGATCAAGACGCCATTATCCAGTAATTGATTTCTGTAACTTTGCTTATGCTTGAGTGACCTCCAGCTGCATAGTAATTGATACTAGTTATATGAATTGCAAAAAAAGGAAATGAAGGCTTTGATAAGCATCATTCATTCCAGGGGGGGGGGTGGGAGGTGGGCAGTTGCCCCCCCTCCCTGGATCCGCCCTTGATGAACATAATTAGCCTTATGTTTTGTAATTGTGTGAAAAATATTTTGGACAACCAAATTTCCTTCTGGACAACTAAAATGAGTGAAATGGTTGCCCTAAGACAACACTAAATATTTTAAAAATGGAGGCCTGGGCTGTGAAGGGTACTGTAAGGTAGGCTAAGCATAGTATAGCTGCTGTACCTGTACATACAGTATAAAAAGTTGTTTTCCCCAAGATCTAGGGAGATCTTGGCATATAAATGCTATTTCTGGGTTAGGTTTCAACCAAGAAGTTCAAGTCAAGCTAGTCTTGACCTTTTTTTCTGTTTTGGTTCACAGGCTTGTTTTCCCTACTCCATTGCTTTTGCAAGCACAATGGCAGTAGGATCCATTTTTTAAGTCTCCAGTGAGACCGGGCCGGGAATCTGTATGTTGAGTGTACATGAAATGCCAAATGCAATAAAAATTAATGCCTGAGCAAAATTTATGTCCTCGGTTATTGATATTGGCATTACTTGACTTTTGCATCGGGAGAGGGAAAGTGCTGAAGTGGTGGGGCAAACGAAAATGCTCCTACTGTCGCCTATCGAGTGCCACTATTGACCAGCACATTGCGTACAGAGAACACTTTGCCTGAAATGTGTTTCAGATTGCATAAAATGGTACTTACCAGCTGTTGCTTTTACTACTAAAAAGTGCTGCTTTCAAGAGGTGTTTGTGAAGTTCTTACACATTTTGCCCAATATATACTTTTTACATGAGGGGGGTATACAAGAGCCACTGCTGATGCCACTGGTAATTGGTAGGTTGATTTAAAATTCCTTTAGACAGAACAGATTGCAACCCCCCCCCCCCCTTGTCCCTTTCTGTTTTAATGGGGCCTAGTGTTCACATCATCATCATCAATCATCATTATTATGACTCTTATAACAACCAATTTTGACACCACCCCTTAATCATTGAGGGATATGTGATTTGAAATCATGGAAGTCTGATATATGCACTCTTCCCTAAGATAAAATACTGTTTCATTGCAAATAGTCTTGATTTACTTTTCAGGTGTTCTTCAAAGTATTGTACATGCAGCGTGCCACACAGACAGAGCCAAGTGAATGACCAACCTCACCACAGTTGCTAGCTGTTACACCCATAGGTGAGTGAAAATAACTGCAGGATGTATTAAAACAAGTCTTTCAATTTCCAAAAGCATGTTTTCCCAGCTAACTTCCAGGTGGTACTTCCATGGTTCACAACACTATAGCACAGAACAGTCTACCTTGTGCTGTTCAGAATTGCTCGTAACGTTTTCGCGGCTTTAATTAAGTACCATGAGTGGTGGCTCTATGTTGGGGCAAGAGGGGGCATTTGCCCTCCATAGATTTTGTCCTTGGTCCCCCTCTGGTCAGAAAGGAGTTGGGTTTGGGTTTACTGAAAAGAATTTAAATAACATACCTCTCCAGAGACTACATTTTTCATTCAGAGATCAACAGTATGCTAAAGCCTCAGAGCTTCCAGGGGCGAAGCCTGTTTGATCCTGCCTACTAGGTGACGAAAGGGAAAACTAACTTGTACTTGAACTGTACTTGAAAGTAAATTTAAACTTTGAACTTGATATTGAGTTGACTGACACAATACTGTACATGACATGTTCATGTTGGGTATAGTTAAATCTCATCTTTACTATCTAGAACCTTTATATCTATATTTACTAAAATATTGCACAGTTTATGAGCATTGTTAGGCCTTTATCCAATATCTTGTTTGATAATGATGCAGAGTTGCAGTATCAATTAATTGTCCACTGACAAAGCCTGAGTGAATATTATTTTCTCCCAATTGCACAATATACCCACTATGGTAATGTTTTGACGTTGCCAACATTTTCAGAATTATAATTGTAATGTGCTTGATTAGTTTACCTACAAATTGGGCTAGTTGATGATATGGTGTGCTCCCTTCCTTGAAGACAAGAGCATTCACCCCAGTATACAGTACAGAAGTGTACAGTAGTTAGACTGCTCTGTTTCATAATTGGCTATAGAGTCAAGTGACAATATTCTTTCCTGAAATGTGAAATTTACTTAATTGCTTGGTTTGCCTGAATATCCAATATTATGGAATGAGAAGAAAATTGTGAGATACCTCCTTAAAAACAAGCCTTGCCCTATTATCAAGTTTACAGTAGTTAGAAGTGTGGTTATAATAATTGAAAATCACATCCATACAGTTCATCCTGTGCTGCAAACTTGCATCACCAGCTGTAAATATGATATTCCATTGAATTGCAGCATTGACATCTACTCCTGTCAAGGGCCACTATGACAGTATTTTAGAGCCAGTTTGTCCCTCATCAGCAACTACAGGTAATTATGGAAGCCAAACACAGGGAGGATTGCAAATGGCTGTTCAACTTTAAACCAATAGTTATTGCCCAAGACTAGCTGAACTTTCATTGAGTTCAGACAAACATGATAAATGTCCTATATGCATGATTCCCTTATACAACATGTATTACACAGACGGTGTGTTTGGTCTAACGGTTGAGCATCCACCTCTCACGCGGAAGGCTCACTTCCCAGGTCGAGTCATACCAAAGACTCTAAAAAAGGAACCTACTGCCATTTTGCATGATCGCTGCTCTGTATAAGCAGTGGGGTAGGGAAAACAAGCCAGTGAGCCACATCTGGAAAAAAGGCCGTGGCCGGTTTGACTTGAACCAATAGGTTGGAAACTGGGCTGTAAAACTCCATCTAACTACAACATGTATTACAGCCAGGGCTGGAAAAAATATTTATTTTCGAGGAAGGGAGTTGCATTATTTCCCAGGAAGAGAGTAAAAGTTCCCACAATTCTCTCTGCATTTTCATGAAAAGGGAAATTTTCCTCCAGATGTCCAAATTTTCTGGGAAGGAGTTTCTCAGCTTCACAACTCTTTTCACCCATGATTATAGCATTGTAGTACGTGCTGTAGTAATAAGTCACAACATCCGGCATGGTGCCATGCAGTCTCTTTCCAAGGGAATGATGAAATCCTTCATGATAGGCACAAGCAACCCAAATCTGTGGCCAAACCCAGAGATTTGTCTGGGAATTATTTTGAATAAAATGTTATGAAAGAAAAATTGAAAATTTGGATTTTAAATTCAATGTTGATTTGGGTTTGAAAATTAAATTTCAAGTTAATTGTGGTTTTTAAAGGACAATTGCATTTCCTTCAAGAATTAGAAGGAAGTACACAATTGGAATGTTACTTGCCATTTTCTGGACAATAAATAACATACCCATCTATGCTCCCTTGGAAAGAATGGAAATTGTTTCCTAAAATGTTTCCCATATACAGTGGGGACCATCCATCATAACTGGGAGATGAATCCCCTGTCCCACCTTGCTCCCCTTAGCACCTCTCAGGCACTCCTGGTTTTACTGAACACTTATGGCAAAATAAATTGCCATAACACAAAGGGTCATTCAAGATTTTAGCATGCATGGAGTTGTTTTGCCCTCTACCTAAACAAAAAGGGATGGGGTTATTGGATGCCAGTCTTCCCTTGTCTTTCTGCAGTGGAAGTGTGATGTCTTTGGCACAGTGTGGGAGGAGGGTGCTATATTTACTGTAATTGTTCATAAAGTTCTAAAGCTTTGACTATTTTCATGACAGTAAGCATTTCTTCTGGAGTACAGTACCGTAGCTTGACTGTCAGATATGCATCTCTCTTCTACTCACAGTAGTTGTATTTCCTTTTATTTTTTAACCTAGCTAGGCTACTCTCATCCTTTCAAAATGGATTTATGAAGTCAGAAGTCCTATGTTTTTTTTATTATTACTTATTTTATCTATTATTCCAACAATATACTACCCAATCTGTTTCTTTGGGTGTTAATTCTGAAAATGCAAGTTTTTTTCTAGTGATAACTGGTTGACCACTTTTCAAATGCAGTCACATGCTTGCAAAACATATATACCTGCTTTCCAACGTGCTTTTGAAATGTCGGATATTAACATCAAAAAGCTGACCAGGAAAGAAAAAAATCCTTTGTTAAACAGAATTTGTTTTGTAATTTTTTAATGTGCTGTATAGGCTCAGTCCTGGCAGATCTGCAATCACTGGGTCTTCCCGTTTTAACCATACTACTCCAAGGTACATGACTGCTGTTGTCATTTTTCCACATTGAAAGGCAAAAACAGTCATCCCAAACTTACTGTATTTCGAAGCAAAGGCTAAAGCTCACAATTTTCTTTTCACTTCTCTTAATTTCTTAAAAGTATCTTTAATAATTTTTTAGGACTTCAATATTACATATTCTAGGAAAACCAAGCAGTGACTCCCCCCAAAATGGCACATGACCATGAAGAGCCAACCATGAAACAGGGACGGTGTACTACACTACTTCAAGTTGGGGAGACTGCTCTTGCCCTTTAAGCTTTTCATTAATCATGCTTTGATATCAAAGGGCAGAAAAGAGGATCTGAGATTTCCCTAGATTGAAACAGTATCATGAAACTGCATGGTAGGAACATTCACCATTTGCATTTGGCATGAACATATCCATGGATAAAAAATACCTTTACCCAAGTTGCAAATTTTTTGCCATTTGTCAGTTTGTTAGTTTTTTTCTTGATTCATTTATCTTCAAAATATGATATAAAGGATAAAATGTAGTTTTCAAACTTTGCTAATTGCTCCATTATTATTGCCTGTTTGGACAAGAGGTGACTTGAAGTACAGGTCTAAGTGCAGTACAATCTATTTTGTCAACAGTTCAGTTGAAGATTTCCTGGATTGCCACAATGAAAATGGCACTGATGAGGCAGAGGCAGACAATATAATGTGGGAGGAAGCGGTCAAGTCTAAACATGAAAGTAGACTATCTAGGTAAATTCACCATGCATTGGTTTCAGTTTCTTTGAAAAGAGAATCCTTGTACCTGATGGAAAAATATCAAGTTTTTGTTACATCTTTTGAATTTCCATTTTGATCTGGATTCTGCTCAAAATATTTCCGGAATGGTAGTTTGCCTATCCCCAGTTCCACGACCTACTGACAGTAATACCAACCTCACCTCTGAAGCTCTGGCGTTGTCCAGTAATCAAGTTTTGGCACCACAAGTTTGATAGAAATCTTTTATGAGTAGCTCTCTCATCAAGAAAGTGAGAAATATGAGAACAATTTCATCTTTTTGGAATTTGTGACAAGGAGAATAAAGAAAAAAAATTATAAGTGTTTTTCGTACATTTCTAGTTCCAGCTGAGCCTGCTTATTACATTTAATTTGAAGAAGTACCAATGCAGATTACTAAGCAATCCAGAAAAATTTCAAGTAAGCAAGGACAGAGCAAAAATATTTCTGTGGGCATTTCATATATTATGCTGTTTTTTTTTTGACACAGGAGGACCAGCCCAAGGATCCACCCAAAGTTGTCAAGTTCACCTCTGCATATGCTAGTCATGTACAGTGTCACGTTCCACTGGACTGAAGATTCAAAATCTCAGCTACAATTGGGGTGTAAAAGGCACCAGGTTGATGCTTCCCAACCAGGATGGATTTATGCATGATTTTGAGTATCCTGGCAGAACCTAGAAAACCACATCAATACTGGAAAGATTGCTTGCCTTGCTTGCCATTTAATGGTTTACATCACAAAAGCAATTTTTATTGGCCAAATGTGTTTTGTGTATGAAGTTTTGTGAATAGGAAGATGGTGTGATACCTGAACAGTATTGCCAACCAGCTTGTAACTGTATTGAAGCCTTTCATTTATATGTTATAACATCAGCTATACCTGAAACTTTAGGTCTGAATTTTATTCCAGTTACTAAAAAGCATGAAAGAAATAATGGGACTATCATATCATGCGCAATAAAGACAACAAGAATACAGGAACAATTTTTGGTGCACTCAGTGGAGCATGTGTCTTTTGTAAGCTTCAAATAAATCATAAGTTGAAGCAGGGTTCCTACATTTCTGGAAACTAATTTTTCACTTTTCCAGGACCAAATATTAAAAGAAATTGCACAACTTTTTTTTTTGGGGGGGGGGAGGGGGGGGGAAGCTGTTACATCAAATTATGAAAATTTGTGAAAATTTCCATGAATTTTTCATGACTTGGTTAACACAATTTTTTGAATTGGAAAACTTTACCAGGCCCTGGAAAATATTTTTTCAAATTTCATGACTTTTTAGGTTTTCAATGATCATGGCAGGAACCCTTTTAAAGGTGTTTAAGTCATTTGTTTAATATAGACGTTGGTATGCCAAAGGAAGTGGAAGTTTGAAACTGCATGTTCAGGATATTCAGATTGATAATTATAGATTATTTATTTGTAGTAACTGTACTGTGTAAGAAGTACCCATGCATCATCCTGATCTGTGATATCAAATTCAAGAATGCAGAGTGGCTCATATTCCGACAGAGTGCAGTCTGATTCAACAGGGTTTTGTATGCTCACTTTGATGATATACCCTTCAAACAGTAGACCAGGATTGTGTCTGCTCAATGAAAAGTTTTAAACAGCTGTGGGTGGCTACAATTAAACAGGTTGGGAGAATGTATGAAGTAGTGAGAGGACTTGGCCTAGCTTCAATATTCTACCTCCAGAAGTAGACCCTAATTCTCTTTTTAAAGATATCCTGTAGAAGAATGTTTCAAATAAATTTATGTTTAATACGGTGAAGTAGAATGTTGCCCATCATTCTTAACTCAATTCTTCGGATGCTCAAAATATATGCAAGTAAAGTTATCAAATTTTTAATTCAATTTTTATGAACTTGGAGCAAGCTTGTGTTACATATCCTACACTTGCACTGATCAAATGTGTTTTCTGAAACTTCTTTTGCAAATGATCGAAATATTTCTTTTCTTAGATTTGAATATGCCATGAGCAAGGGTGGAAAAACCAGCAAAATGGGAAGCTCCTTGCCAAGAATTGTTGAAAATTTGGAAGGGTATTTTTTTTTTACAGTCGAACATTTAATTTCCAGTGTAAATTTTATTTGTGCTGAAAATACACATTTCCTAGCTATCGTCATGTTTGGAGCCCTTGCCATGGTTAGTGGGACACAGAAATTTTTCAATCGTGACATTTTCTATTAATGGGTTAAACCAAATCCCTGTGTTTCATTTTGAATAAGAGCAATTGTAAAATCAGGACTTGATACTGTAAGCATTGCCCATCAGTGCTGAAACATTGATATCACTCCTTGAACAGTACTTCCTTCAGGTTCAGTCATGACGTGCTTTGGGTCTGTGTTGCCACATTCATGTACGTTATGCCAACATCCCAAGGACCAAATATGACTTGAATAAAACTTTTGATTACATTTAATTCTAGCATTGAGCAATCCATGAGAACTCTTTTATCAGCTCTCTTCCACTAATTTGGTTTAATCCTATACCTGATCCACAAGCTTGTTTATTTGTGGTATTGTGCAGTACTTTATGTGTCCCCACCTGAGTACCATTTAGAAACCAGCCTGGTAAAGGTGCATGCTGGTGCATGCATGGTGCCTCTTAAATTGGAGACTGCGGTACTGCTTCGATGGGTCTCATATATGTCCTAATATCCATCATTGTTTGCTGTTACTTATGGAGGGACTTGTACATTTAGACGTAGAATGATTTTGCAATGATGGAGAATTAAGTTGTTGCCATAAGGAGAAAATATATTTATGCAAATTGCATGCATACAGTATGTGCACTTGCTTACTGTACAAACAGCACCGCTACACTTGAAGGGAATGTAGCATATCCATAAAGATAGTAAGGAATACATAGCACTTCATACATGAAGATCAGTACCAATTGGTTAAATTTTGATATGAATTGAAACAATTACTCCACTCTTATTGATCAATTTTTTGGGGGGTACTGGTATTTGTGTACTCAATCAATGGCATAAAAAGGCCTTCTAGATGCATGGGGAAGCTAGACAGAAAGGGGGTGCCCAAATTCATTTTTCTAAAAGCCTCTAGCTCTAATATTCATGGGTGGGGGCAGGGGTGGGGGTTTGGGATAGGAATGAAACCTTGCACACACAAGCTCTGGGATGTTTGAATTCTGCATGGACCCCTGTGCATTGTCCACCCAGGTCCACCCTACTGCCACCTAGAAGTCCCCAATAAGAATGAAGTTGTATGTAATTGTAGACTTTTGAAACTCAGTTCAGCTTTGCTGAAGTTCTACTGCAGAGGTGCACTAGGCTGGTGTTCTTGTTTAAATTGGAGAAGGTACTAGAGTGTGTAGAACACAGCTTTTAAAATAGGGCTTCATTGTGATCCTTTTTGAAGTCTGAAAACTATGTAAAAACTTGCTGCGCGCACTTCAGAAAAAAGCAGAATGTGATCTATTCAAAGTTTGACCATACATTTTGTAGGGATGGATTTGTAAACTTCAAAAAGCAGGTGCATAGTTCTTGTCAGCCTTTCAACCTGCAGGACAGTGTGCATGGTAAGTATCATCTCCTCCTTTCTCCCCCACTTCCCCCTCCCCCCCCCCTCGTTTTGGTCCAGCCGAGAATGCTAATAAAATGTGCTAGGTGCATGCTTGATTCTATATGAGAATGAACGGCTCAGTAATTGCAAACTCAAAATCATCATAACTGCCATTGTCATTCTCATTCAAAAGAAATGGTAGGTAGACTATATATCTGTGCTACAGGTCCTTGCTCCAGTGAATGCAATTTATAACACTACCATAACTGCTGTAAACCACTGGAAATAGATTCTTCTACATCCTGTAAATACCCCATCATTTTTCTGATCTACCTCTGTAAGTGAATAGCCTGACCCAACTAGTCTTCAAGGCATATGTAAAGGTATAGGAAATATGTAATTCACTCATATCTCATAGTAATATTAAATGATTTTTGACAAAATTATAATAATTACTGGAATTCCTAAAAAGTCAATTGACAGAAATATTACATAAAATAAAAGATGAAAATCAGGTAGAGTACCATATTCTTACTGGAATCTTGTACCAACTGTTTCACTTTATTGTTTTACACTTAAAATTTCCCATCAACATGCCATAATACATTTCTTGATCAACAAGCATGACAGTGGAAAGCTCTTATTTTTTTTTTATAATAGTAGACACTATGATTAATTCCCAAACAAAACATAACTCTTCTATTTTGCATGTTGTTATGAATTCACTTCAAAAATGATACAAAAACTTGTGTTTTTCTGAAAAAAGTTTATATTTCAAGTGATATGAAAACTACTACCATCTTTGTAAATGAAGTTTTTAAAATGTAGGAATTCGAGGCTTTCATGCAACTTTCATGATATATCTTGCATGATAGTTTGGGTCTACAAGTACATTTTTTGTCACTGATATCATGATATGCAATTCCCATCTCAATGTACTTCTGGGTGGCCTTTCCACTCCTATACTTGCACTCCTGTCACTGTATCCTAACATGATGACACTGGCCGTCTTCCCCAGTCTCGGAATATTGCATTAAGTAAGTATTGACAGTCATACGAAGCAAGTTTGAATAGTTGAATTCTCTAGGCAATCAGCTTGCAGTGGAGATGTAGTTCTCAAAGCCACCATACAGACCTGGCCTGCACTTTCTTCTTTAAAGAGAAGACATCAATTTTCCTTCCAGCCTAACCAGAAGATAATGGTAGGTTCCCATGCATGAGTTCTGCCATATAGTAGGTATTGTAGGTGATTTTTTTTTCCAGAACAGTTGATGCAGTTCCTGTAGTGCTAGTGCCTTCAAGGATACAAAGAAGAGCATAATATAAATAAGTTATATGTCACATGTAGTAATTATAACAACCTTTTAGTTTCAGTAAACTGTTGAAAATTTTATACTTTTGATGAAGGTTAGTTTACTCTGGTATGATATTTTAACTTACTTCATGCTATGTACATATAGCCATGTTGAAGATTCTTGTGACAGGCAGAGGCTACTGAGCTGTTACATGAATGACACATAGGCCTGGATTAATATGATGTTTATTTCATATGATGTTAATTAAAATGCAAAATAGTTAGCATATGAAACATGAAAGATGTACGCTAGCTTGTGAAGGGAATCATTTTCAAAAAATATGGATACTCATGTCGATTAGTTATGAGAGAGTAACCTTTGTAATAAGTGACTGCTCTTCCATTGACCAATTCAGAAGATGCAGTAGGGAGCTAATGCTTTCATTACAACAGGCAGTTGCATGCACTGCAATTGTTCTGATTTATTAAACATGGCAGCTACT
This sequence comes from Holothuria scabra, assembly GCA_037179385.1. Lineage (NCBI taxonomy): Eukaryota > Metazoa > Echinodermata > Holothuroidea > Aspidochirotida > Holothuriidae > Holothuria > Holothuria scabra. Next base: position 28,457,374 of record CM074197.1, read on the forward strand.
TCACAGGGTTAGTCTCTTAGCAACAAAAGTTTGTGTGCTTTTTGCATGAGGAGCTAAAGATGTTAGCCATTTTACCAGAACTGGTGGGAACCATCTGGAATGAAGAGATTCACCCTTTAAAGAAGCCTAGCAGTGGCAAACATAGTTTTACAAGAAACTTTGTCATGTGGGGTAGCAAGAACCCTTTTTTTCCCTAATTTGGAGGGTAAGGGGGGGGGGGGCTGTAAATGATTGATAGATTTATATTTTGTTACACTTCGGGTATCAGTGGAGAGAAGTTCTAATTGCCACCCCCCATTACCTAGTTAACAGGGCTGCATGGGTATTCTGTTACATGTACAGCATTTCATTAGGCCATTTAACTGACGACGTAGACCTGTTTGAGGGCTATTTAATACCCTGATGTTTTAAAATGAGGTTAGGTAATGGATTATAGCAAGCACCCTGAAAAGTCTTAAAATCTTTGGTCTAGTAAACTAAGTTCTCCTGAGGTCGGGTGTGGAAGAACTGTTTCAGACAACCCTCATTGCCAGACTATCCCTAGATGCAATTTGCTGTCACATGTCAATTAAGCATTCAGTGGAAATTGTTGGCATTATAACAACAGTACTGAGCTGGTTGGATACTGCATTCTTATCCTTTGAACATGGTCAGTCCAGTTTATTTCTAATCATACTGTATACCTGTATAATGCTTTCATCAAGCAAACCCTTCCTAAACTTTTGTGCATCACACAACTATTCTTTTTTGATTTCGTCCTAATTTAGGGGGTGAAAAGCCAATTGTCGAGCTAGCTAGGCCATCATATGTGATCAGAGTGTAGTCTGAAATCTGTCAATTCACACAAGTCTATCTAATTGTGGGATATATTTTACTAAAACACTATGTAACTCAATTGTAGGACAAAGAGTGTTGTGCTTGAAGTAATTTCATACTGGCAATGACTAAAGTTTTGTCCCTTTCACAGCTGTTTAAGATATATCAGCCTTAATTTGAAGGTGTACCCCGGTAGAAACTACTGTAGCATTAATTATACACAATACTGTAAAATAACAAGGATCCACATGCAACGTGATGGAAGTTGAATTTGTTTCTTGCTGTATTGTATCGGACCTTGGGAATTTGTGCCCATAATCTTGGGAAAGTTTCTCCCTTGTTCAATTTTATATGGCATATACACGTACGTAATACTACACATCGCCAAGTAAAGGATTTTTCGCAGAATTACTGCCAATGTCTGCTAATTGCCATCGTATTTGTTCTTTTCTCTTTTCCCTATCTTCTCGCAGCTTTAAACATCACAAATTACTCGTTAACTAAAGCTGATAAAGCGTTCCCTGGAAGCCGTGCCGTCAATCTCATGTTAATTTTGGGAAAAGTTGCCCTCGCCGACATCTCTTGTTATTGCCGACGATTGTTCGTTGTATGTGGTATTTGCAAAATGTCTTGCAGAAATCCACATCACCCGAATGAGTACCGTCTAGTACTTCCATGCTTCAACTTCCCTCCGTCGATTCCACGAACATTTTTCACGGCCAAGGAGGGTGATGGCGCTGTAACAGTTTTTGATGCGCGAAGGAGAAAAGAACAATTCTAAAAACATGCTGCCGCCCCCGTTTCGTTCCACGATACAGTGTCTTTAAAGCATCGCAATAGTAACTATGTATCATGGCTAGCCTAAGCAAGTGGCTTGTGCAGGAGTTAAATGGTGGGGAGGGGCACAACCTGTGATTCCCCCGACTGGAGGGGATTTTGATGACCCTTTCTCCTTTTTTTTTGTTTCTCTGAACTTCAGTCCTTGGCGACCAAATCACGTCGGCATACTTGTGCTGTTCTGTGGTTAAAGGATGAATGTTTAGTGGGTCTTTTTAACCTTTTCCTCTCATTCGGACCCATAAATGCCCCGACTGAGTGATTTTCCTCAAAGTGACTTCGGACGTGGGGCTGCCCTCCCCCTTAAAAATGCTACTGAGCCCAAAACGTTCCGGCAATGATCGTCTTAACAACGATTCTGAAGTTCAATTGTTAAGCGAAAATTACAGTGAAACGATATGTGATCGGAACAAGGTCCAATGTTAGTGAGTTTAATTAAAAATTCCCTAATCAAATGTCCAAAAAACCGAATTTCCCAATGTAAATATATGATTCGCATCATAAGAACATTCTAGGATTATACCAATATTTAACAAAGTTATATTTTTCTTAAGTCACATTGACAGCCGGCAGTCCAGTGACAGCTAACTGACGAGGTGACGCCACCTTACAACTGGCTTAGGTACTAGGCTTTGTTTCCCAGTCCTTGCACGTATATAGCTCAGACCAATTATTTCCATTATTTCCACAGTTATACTGTAAACAGTTGTAACTATTATAACATTTAAGTCGTAATAATCAGGCGCGGTACCAGCGGTGGCGGGGTGGGGGGAGGGAGGGGAGATTCCCCCGTTGCGCTCCTAATCAAAACTTTTGCCCCTAGTTGTCCTCTACTCATCTCGCAAAGTACAGTTTTCTGAGTTTCCCAAGCAAGGTGATTCAAAAATAATTTACCAAACAGGCGTATCATTACCAAAGTTTTTAAAATAAGACAGTTTATCTTAAAACTCCCTTTCATTGGAACTTCTAACTGCTCTAATTGCAGCGCAAGCAGGTGCAGTGGTTATTTCTTTGCAACCCACTGACCCACCAGCTTCAAATCAAAACCTCTCTACTCTGTGTCTTCACCACGCATTGGTTTTTGATTTAGTAACTTGCGTTAGGTTAGTTGCGCAAGGCTGTTACTGCCGTTAAAACAGTACCTGCCACAGCAAGACAAGGGCACTAATTTTGACGCTGTGAGTACAATTATACTACAAGGACTAGAGGGTCTCTACTAGAACAGATTCCACGTACATAACATTAGGACCGTGAGCGTGTTTATTTATAAATTTAATATATATATATATATATATATATATATATATATATATATATATATATATATATATATATATATATATATATATATATATATATATATATATATATATATATATATATATATATATATATATATATATATATATATATATATATATATATATATATATATTTATTATAAATTATAAATATACACGCTCACGGTCCTAATGTTATGTAGGTCGTAATAATCAGGCGCCGCACCAGCGGTGGCGGGGTGGGGGGGGGGGGGGGAGGAGGCAAGGGGGAATTCCCCCGTTGCGCTCCAAATCAGAACTTTTGCCCCTAGTTGTCCTAGGTCGAAATGCTGCGGAGCACAGTGGAAATGTGTAGGTCGAAAAGAGGTAGTGAAAAGTGCTTAAAAGTTTGCGGTAAACTTCACGACGTTTCGGGTATATACCCTTGGACACGACAAATATCAAATCCGAAGCGATCAGTGTTAAAACAGAACCGGACGAAAGTGATTGTCAGAAAACATGAGTGCGAAGGATGAAACACAAAACTAAAAAGAAAAAGAGGGTCCTTGATGAAAAAGTACACGTTGAAAACGAACATGGTCGGAATAAAGAAAAAATAGACAAAAACCAGGCCCGAAAAAAGGTACATAGTAAAAAACGAGCATGAACCGGTAGGTGTAAAAGGAATTAAAACTGGCTCAAAAGAGGGGGAATATCACAAAAGGTCAATTCTAACCCTAAGACCGTGTGGAGCGAGAGTACCTAGCCTCATGATGAGTCGGTTTTCAGCACTCAGGCGGTCACGATCGGAGCCTCGGCACATTACAGCTGCGGCAACGGTTAAGTGCTGTATTGAACAAGGTGAAGGGGGATTGAAATGTGCCGCCACCGGGTATTCATGGAGATTCTGTTTGATGGACCTTAGGTGCTCGGTTACTCGGTCCGCAAGTCGGCGCTTGGTCTCTCCCACATACAACGAGTTACAACTCCCACAAGCTAAAACATAGACTACATTAGAGGAAATGCAGGAGAATCTTTGTCTGACAATGAAGCTATTGCCGTTTGGGCCTGAAATGTTGACGAGGTCGTGTTTGCCAACAAATGGGCATGTGTTACACCTCGGACGGTTACAGGGAAATGTACCAGGCATGTCGTTGAAAGAACTGAGTGGGTGGGAAGCCCGAACTAAATGGTTTGCTAAATTTTGCTCAACTCTAAAAGCAGTGATGGGGGGGTTCCGGGAAAACATCACGGGTTGAGGGTCTTGTCGGAGCCACTCTACATTTTCGTAGATAGCGCGTAAAAAAGGACGGACCGAAGGGTGATATGGAATAACCAAAGGAATAAGTAGATTTGAACTGGATTTGTTCTTTTTCTCCAAGGCTTCCTCTCTGCTGGTTCCTTGAATTCTGCGCAGGGCATTAGAGAAGATTTTGGCAGGGTACTGGCGTTTTTCAAAAAGGATAAAATTTCTTCATAGGCAGTGGAGAAGTCAGAATCCTCCGAACATATTCGCCTGGCTCGCAGGAGCTGGGAATAAGGGATGGATTTAAATCTATCCCTTATCCCCCCCCCCCCCACCAAAAAGGGTTGAATAAACCATGACTTTGGTATCGAGTGTTATGTCGCCCTCTAGTTTTGATAGTGATGACTTTTTAATTGCCTTTCAATTTCGGCATTGTAGTCGGTGCAATTCAGAATTGCTATACCTCTGCCTTTTTTAAAAGGTTTCAGAATAATCGTCTGGTCTTTGGCTATTTGCAGTAGAGTGATTTGTTCTGCCTTTGATGTGTTACTTTTAGCATTATTAATTGGTATTGCAGCTAATTCTTCCTTAGTAGCTTCGAGATAGTCCTCCAAGTCTCGCCTGTATGTCACTCGTGGTGACCAGGTCGAGGGTAGGAGGAACTTAGAGAGAGAACCACGCATTTTCTCATTTTTCGTGTTAGATCTTTTAATGATCTGAGAATATCGAGACGGTTTGGTTTCTCGGGGGTTGTAATAAATTTTAATCCTTTACCCAACGCAATTATCTCTATATTTGATAGTTGCCAATGAGAGAGGTTTTTGACGTAGGCTACTTGGAGGATTCTTTCGCCTTTTCATTAAGGTTATGGGCGTGTTTTTGACTACGTGTAGTCTTAGCTCTCCTTTACTGGGCATGAGACCGTTTTCTGCCTTTTTTAGCTTTAGCGGAGTGGGTAAACTTACGTCTTTTATTTGACGGGGTATGTGGGTTAGTATTCTTAGAAATAAGAGACACATGAGACAAAGGCATGTTTGTAGAGGAAGTGAGACCACTCTTTCTGAAATTCATGGTGGCCCTAAAAGGAGTTAAAATGACTTTAAAAGTCGGGTTGGAGGTCTGGTCTACCTTCGGTACGGGTGGTGGCGCCTTTCTGACTTTTTGTTGTGTCGGTTGGCGAGTTTAGCTTCCCTCCTCAACAGCGACTTGTGTAGAAAATGTTTCAGCAACCTCTTCGCCTCGACGCTTTGTAGCTCGTACTCGAGATCAGCCAAGGCTCTCTCTTCTTTCTCCTCAAACCTTTTGCCTTTTAGCTTGGCGGGAGAGCTCCTGTCTCCAAGCTTGGCCGAGCCGCTTGTCTGTCTTAAGGAGGAGCAGTTCAAGGACCCGGGCAGCTTGGGTAGGTTTCTATGAACCCGGAGGTGTTGTGGAACGTTGTCTGTTGATAACTGGGAGTCGAGCCGTTTGATCTCGTTGGTGAGGCTGATGACAGTTGCTTGCAGTTGTTGGAGAGCAGTTAGGTGTTGTCTGACCTTCTTGAAAGTGTCGTTTTGCAGACGGGTTTGGTCGGGTTCCTGCTTCTTCGGGTTGTTCTGGCAGGGTTGTATTACTGCTTCGTCTTCGAACAAATCTTTAGAGATTGGAGAACTTGGTATTTCAGGGATTAAATTATCCATTGTACCAGTTGAACTAGTTAATATACAGTTTAAGGTCGAGAAATACAACAGATGAGTCCGAGATACAATGGGTAAATTTCAAAAAGGGGCAAAACGAATTAACAAAGTCGATAAAAGTTTCTAAATCACGACGGGATCCAGTGACAAATCCTACTATATCATCAACATACCTTTTGTGAATTATAGGTCGGGGCCCGGTTTACTGAGAAAACAGTTGTTCTTCAAAGTGACCCATGGTCAAACAGGCAACAGAAGGACCCATTTTGGTTCCCATAACCACTCCTTTAACTTGACGGAAAAAACGCCCATTAAACTGAAAACCATCATATTTATGGTGTTTTCTATTTTTCTACGCAGAGATGAATTTATGCGCACAGTACGAATTCCTCTGCTCGGGGTTCACTACAACAAACCAGCGACTCCGAGCGGAGAGTAAGTGGATTATAGCCCTTAATACGCACAAACAGGGCCTTAACAAAGACTTGGGCGTTCTCAGTGGTTTTAGCTTTGCTAGCAACCGTTAGTCCTTAGCAACAGTTCACCTTCCTTGCGCGCCGCGACTTTTCTCTCAGAGGAGTTCGTACTGTGCGCATAAATTCATCTCTGCGTGTTTGGCGGTTTGTGCTACAGCTTTTGTTTCTTTCAATTTTGCTACATTTGTTATAACGCAGTTGAAGGGCACAGGAGTGTCCGAAATATTCGTTTCAAATACAGACTATTGTGCTCTCAATACCGTCGTTTTTATCATTTTTTGGTTTTCTCATTTCACTAAGTAGGCACTTTTTCTAAAGGAATGCAAAACACCACAAATATGACTATATTAGAGCACATACAAGATAAGAGAAACGTATATTTCAAAGACACCTGTCTTCGTCATCAGCATCAATGCGGTGTGAAGAAAAATTTAGAAACAACAACAAACAAACAAGAAAAGAAAAACAAGTACAAATCCTATCGAGAATGTTAAAAAGCACCAGCTTCCCTGTAAACCAAATATACGTGTATTTTCAACTTTAGTTTTGTAAGACTGTAGTTTGTCCCGGTTGTGACCGGAAGCCTTGCTGATTCCCGCTTTTATAACAGGTAGGGGGTACTCAGTATTGAGAAAAAATTCCACGAGGTTATTAATATGTTTTTCGTATTCGGGCTGGGTAGAACAAATACGTTTGATTCTAATGCATTGAGAAAACACAATAGACTTTTTCAAACTTAAGTGATGCGAGCTCTTGAAACTGAGGTAGCCATGGGTATCTGTTGGTTTACAATAAAGTGTCGTAGCTATGGTACCATTGTTAAGTTTAACTAGTACGTCAAGAAAAGGAATTTCCTTGGCAGAAAAATCAAATGTGAACTTAAAAGAAGGATGAAAAGCATTGCAAAATGATACAAAAGAATGTAAGTTGGGTAGGCCATGTGGCCAAATAAAAAAGATGTCGTCAATATATCTATGAAAGTGCAACGGCTGTAAGGGGTAATCTGCCAGCATTCTGGTTTCAAGGTCAGCCATGAAAATTACGGCATAACTAGGTGCCATTCTAGTACCCATAGCAGTGACGCACGTTTGGAGATAATGCTAACCAAAATCACAAAATGATTGTGATTCAAGATACTAATCATTTTCTTAGAATTCTCAACGACATTAAACCCCTCCCGCCCGATTCCCTTCTTGTCACTATGGATGTAAGTGCGTTATACACCAATATACCACATGAAGATGGTATCCTAGCCTGTAAAAAGATTTTGTCTTTGAACGGTTATTCTTAACCATTCATTAAGGATTTCACCGACACTGTTAACTTTATTCTTACTCACAATCATTTTGAATTTATATATTTTATTTTGAATTTATATATATATATATATATATATATACATATATACATATATACATATATACATATACATATACATATACATATACCTATACATATATACATATATACATATATACATATACATATACATATACATATACATATACCTATACATATACATATACATATAAGGAAGTATTGGTGTGACATTGCGACTTTCTGACATAGAAACTGAAGGAAGATGATAAGTAGCGGAAACAGTCGCATTTTCAAATTTTTGTAGAATTTTTTACATCTAACATTGGCAACCTTTGCGTTATTATGAAAGACGTTACTACCGTCACAAGTATGCCCCGCCAAGCGTGGAAATGTAAGGAAGTATTGGTGTGACATTGCGACTTTCTGACATAGAAACTGAAGGAAGATATATATATACATATATATATATATATATGTATATATATACATATATATATATGTATATATATACATATATATATATATATATATAAATCATTTATAATCATATAATATATGTACATATATATATATGTTATATATATATACATATAGACTAAACAATTTAACTCAATTGAATCATTGCATGGATTATGAAGCAGAATATAATATTCCTGAGGCTTAATTTTGACTCAAAGATATGCCTTGAGAACCTTAGAGCTTCCGGGAGCTTCAACCAATGGGCCATCATCGAGACCTCGAGCCTGGAGCCCACCGAGGTCCCAAAAGTGGGCCCATGGATACCACCCGCAAAGACTGGCGCTTTGCTCCCGAATTTGAATTTCAAGTGAAATTATTCGCCCTTCAACAGTTTCTTGGGCCCCCTCAAAATTTCTGATGTCGCCGCTGCTAATTATTATAATCTTTCAATCAGTGTCCAAAAATTTTAGCATACGAGTTGTATTTTGTTGGTTAGTGAAACTGGAAGAATATAGCCACTGCACATTATACGCCTCTTTTTATAATCCAATGACTGAGGTAGCCCATTGCTATAAAACAAACGAGTGATGGCCGACTACGCAGACGTACGCGTAGCATATTGACCCATTGTTTCTTCTTCTTTTTTGACCCGAACACTAGCTAAGCACCGATGGGATACCCACACCTTTCCAGGGGGCGATCATTTTCCCCAGGGCGGCCAAATGTGTCCAAATATGGGAACAATGACGACCTTCACATTGCCTAGGGGCAAAACATTTTTCTGGGCACTTTGCTTCATCCACCACCCCCACGCCCCACGACATGGGCAAGTGTTATTTTATGGGTCGCATTTTTGGTCAACGTTTGGTTATTCTTTTTAATTTAACATCCTATCAGTTGTCCTTGAATTAATTTGGGATGCTATATTGCCCCCATGGGCGGCGATCCGTCCTTAAAAGTGGGGGTGGGGGATGTAGTCGGTGTCACTATCTTAAAAGAAAATTTCGGCCAAAATTACGCCCGAGATCACCGAAAACGGTCCCTTCCGGGTTATCTAACGTGGTATTACAGCAACTGTCACAAACGTATCTCATGAAAAAGTGGAAAGGTCTATCGTAAAAAGTATAGAACAGTAAAGTTGTTTAATTGCCTTGCAAAGGGGAAAACTTTCTGAATCTAGTGAAAAGAAAATCATTGAGCAGTGGCGTGGCTAGGCCGTTTTCCCGGGGGGTAATCACCCAAATTTTACGTTTTTTTTTAAAGTGTGAACACCATTTTACGAGGATGTGACCTGCGGCGCGCAAGCGCGCCGAACGCTCTCCCCTTTTCGGCAAAGTTTTGAAAATATGGAGCCTGTAAAGACCTTGTGTGTGTGTGTGTTTGTAAAGTCACAGCGACGTAACGTACGCACCCCTTTGGAGGCAAAGCAGACCAACACCGACAAATGCGGACAAGTTATGTGTCAACCAGTCTAATACGCGCAAAGTCTGCTACACGTGTTAACAATTTCTTAGTAAAAGTCCATTAGTATTCTTAAAGACGGCGTAAATATTGAGTAATTGTTAATAGCCATCAGTCGTTTTCCAAATGAGAGTTTTCTTAATTAGGATCTAAATGTGTAATTTATTATGGTCATCAGTCATTTTATGAATTAAATATTTCTAATCCTTTTTCTAAATGAGACTGAAAGAAAGTCGAAAAAAGTCCAAAAAATGGCAGCAATGATTTTAAAACTAAAAGTCAAATTAAGCCCCTTGTGGAGCTTAAACTGCGGTATGATAAAACTCACCTGGAGAAGCAGAAACACAAGTTTTAAAAGAATTGAACATTTCAGAAACGTTACAGCGCGTCTGAAAACTATTTTAAATTATTTTGCCATTTTTATGGCATTTAAATACTATATATATACTCTCACTGAATGTTAGAGTCACTTTATCAGATCATGTATTTTAGTAAATGGACATTTACCTTCTGGTTCAAGCAGAGAAATTACCTTATGGATGATCACTTTCGCAGGTGATGGGGGATTGAGGACACACTGGTGCATACGCATAAATTGTTCATGTTTTAGTTCATTCATTGGAGGGTGTACAGAACCGTCAATCCACATTAATACGTTCCCTTCTATTTTTAGAGGAGGGAATTAATGCTTCATTTAGAGCGTGGATTTCTGTAACCTTTTAGTTTTTTCGTTTTATTAAGAAGTTTTCATAATAGTATACCTACCTTTGTTTACATAATATTCGAATCTGAAGGTTTGTTTTCATGATGGGGGGAGGGGGGACAAAGTGTTCAGTGTCCCACCCTGTCCAATTTCATGGGAGGATATATTAGATTTTAATTAACAACACAAAACAATAAAAAAAATGTTCAATTATAATGTGAATCCATGACATCACGCCTGCTTGCTTCAAGTTCATTGAATGCAAAAAATCTGCCATATGCAATTAGTAATATCTTGAGAACATAACATCTGAAATTGAGCGAAACGGAATTGCTCAGGGAATGCTCTGCTTCAAAATATCAAAAATAAATTTCCCTCTGGACTATTCTTTTAATTACGTTTCAGTCACTAGTTGTAATTTATATGTCACATCTCGAAATAAAATAGTTAACAAAATTAAATGAGACGAAACAGGAATGCCAGTCTATATTAAACCAGAGTGTTCTCTGGATGATCGTCTATGTAGATCATGGCTGAAGGGGTTTCGATTGCTACACTAACTGGTACTGTAGCCAAGACAGGACAAAAGGTGTTTTGTAGTCATGCAAGGCTGTTAAAGTTGTATACATCTTCAAGTGCAGTCAATATGAAAACGTTTGCTGTTGTACGACTTATTCTTAATTTCCTGGTGAAATTTCCATTCATTTCCCATGTTTGGTTCTCAAGACATTAGCAATTCAAAATGACACAGTTTCTAGAAAACTGAAGCAATCAGTTGAAGCAATCAGTTGTCATGTTATAAATTCACACTGATGACTGATGTTTTGAATTTCGTTAGTTTTTATCTTCTTGATTTGACGTTTGATTAATTAGAGATGCTATATTGACTTAGAAGCTTATAAGTTTTTCAAAATTGCAGTCCTTGGGATGTTATACCAGAGTTAAGGAGAATAAACGGATGGTAAACAAAAATTATTGGTCAACAGTGCAAATCCATGATATCAGACCTGCTTGTTGCAGGTTGCTCTTTGTAAAAAACAGGACAACTTCAACTGTTACTTTTTCATACATTTTCATACAGTTTTGCACCCAATCCACTAGCCAGATGTACGCCCATGGTCATGAGGATACCATTGCATGGTTTGTTTCAGGGTACAACTATGGAGTGAATTATTGAAATAAAATCTTGAATAATTTACTTGAAACAGTTTCGATGGATTCTGAACAGACATAAATTTGGTCAAAGTTTACTTGTAATTTCCCGTCACGAAGTAGTGTACTAGTCTTGTATGTTAATCCAAGTTGGGGTAACTGTATTTGCCTCCTTTACAGGTTTAGTTGTTTATAGAATGAGCGTCAAAACAGCCGATATGGTAGTAATATTTACAAAAATGGTATCAGTAGGTGTTGGGGTCCCTGGTTAGGGATACTCAAACTTAATTGCAATTCTGTCGACCAAATTATTGAAAGACCACAACAAATATGTTTATTTAAAAAACATAAAATCATTGTACTAGTTAAAGTGTACCTCAAGTCAAAAAAAAAAATCAAAGATATATATTAAAGACATTTCAACTCGCATCTTTATAGAATATTCCTGAGCTGATATATGGAATGGTAAAGTTTATTCACTTAAAACGAATTGATCCATTGTGCAACCATTGGTAACTTTCCTGTTGTATGACTCACATGGGGCGATGCATACTGTTTAAAAAGAAATTTCTTAACTGGCTAACGATATACCTAATTCCTAAACTAATACCTAACCCTAACAAAGAATACAATCGATACAATACAATTGCGACAACCAATCAAGAAACACCTTGTTAAACATTTCGCATCTACCCACTCACATTACCTCCTTCTTTTCCCTTTAAAATTAAAAAATGTTTTATGACATTTTCTGTTTCCTTGCATTGCACCTTCTACAGATAGCGCTTAACTAATAACATTAATAACATCACCCCATAAGAGTATAGAGTCCTTCCCCGCCTTGGTACAAAATGCAGTGACGTTAAGAACAACAAAGAAATACAGGGAGTGTAACTTGAGTCGTACAACAATAACATCACGAACTATTGCGCAATATAACATTTTAAGTTGATTAAATAAAAAACTTCAACATTTTATATTTAAGCTCAGGAATATCCTATTAAGATGGCATTTAGACTGTTAGAATTAATTTTCCGTGGTCTTTAATAGAAATGTTTGAATATTTTGACTTGAGGTACATTTTATGCTTTATATGACACGATCTTGACGCAATGACTTCTTAATTTCATACCCAGATGTTTAGGGATAAAACGAAAATGGAGGGTTTCACTTTGTTACCCATCCCATCAAGACTGAAATTTCTAGTGAATCAAATTTTCTCATATTGAGTGCATTGACCCAAAGATAATTTTTAGAGGGGATACCGAATTTTGTTCATAAAAGTAGGTCTACTTCTTTTCAGAAAAGGCCATATCTAGTCTCAAATCAATTTAGCATCAAAGAAATCCGATGCAATTTCCACTTCAGTCCCACTGTATGCGTTGTGTCAAGGTATCAGCAGTTAAAGATGTCACATTTTCTCACATTAGCAGAACTGAACGCAAGCTCATGCGACGTCTTAGCTCCACAATAGCAACCGGTATTATGTTCCTCTTTATCTTTTTGAATCAAATGTTTTGCTCAACAATCCTGTTGTATCATGTGTTTACAAGTGATTCATTAGGGCACACATACATGTTTTGACCGTCAATCGGGGACACATTTTATTAACCATGAAAATGTGGATGTCCCCACTTTGGGTGTATCGACACTTGACTAGGGGAAAAACGCTCATGTCCCCGATTTACTGGTATTACACAGATACACATACACCCATGCACCAGCCCACGGTTTGTCACCTAATATAAGGTCCATCACATGGAAATTGAGGAAAACTCCAAAATGCTTCAAACTTGCTGTGGTACATCCTTGAAACATGAGAAATTCAATTTCATGGCTAATTTTGCATTTGGCACTTGCAGGTGTATCCACACTTGCCCGGAGAAAAAAGGGCTCATGTCCCCGTTTTACACCAAAAACATACGTGAATTATATGGTGATGTTTCAAGTACAACAGTGCATTTCAGACGGAAATGAAAATTCACTAAACCGCAATGAGTCTGTTCCTCTTTTGTGTACCAAGATTAAAAAGTTAAGACTTTATTGTAGATGGTACAATTTGCCCACAGACATTTCAGTAAGATTCTGAAATTTTCTTCAGTCTAGAGTTTATACATGTTTGAACGTACAGTCCTTAGTTGTACTTGCATTTCAGATGCTTGTTAATGGTGAATCCAGAAAAGAAATGAAGATAACATTTTTGGCAGCGTCCATGCAAATTCGGTCCTTTCACCAACAGCACATAAGTACATCAGTGGTTTGGAGTGGACAGCCGTCTTTGATTTATCAAGTGCATTTCTCAATATTTCTGCTGTCTATAAAGAAACCTGTGTCAACCTTTCGATGTTACCATGGCCTTCTCACTTTCATTGCTTTTGAAGCTCATGACCTCAAATTTTGTAATCAGCCAGTTGACCTTAATATCTAGATGGAACACTTAGGTGGAAGCGATTGTTTTGCTGTTCACGAGAGTTTACTCAGTCATTAGAATTCAATTCCCACCAGTTAGGGAGGTTCTACCATTTGGGAGAATCCAATTTGCTCCATTTTGTCTATTTTTAGCACATTACGAAGTGTTCTTTGTGTATATTGTCAGTGGTGAATGGGTTTTGGGACCCCCTTGCAAAAATGTCGATAATGTAATGGAATGTAATGTATATGGAAGGTTTATTGCCATACAAAAGTCGTATCCTAATCGGTGGTTCACCATTCCGTTTTTGAGTTTTTGAATGGTTTTAATTTTTGCGTGTACTTTGTTTTTGTTAGCCTGACATGCCTATATAATGTGATGCATAAACTTTACCCAGTTCGGGAGAATTTTGGCTTTCCCCCAAATGAGAAAATCTCCCGAACTGTCCACAAGTGTTTGTCAGAACGATCATCCTTTAATTCATTATAAATTTCACATTTTATCATGACAACTCTCTGATCAGTTTGAGCAAGTTTTGGCCACATTGCTTACAGTTCTGTTAAAATGACTTCTTTTTTTGGAATGAATGAGCTGTGGAACAAGTGCAACCAAACCCCAAAATGGGCTTAATCCAGCAGAAATGTCTTTGTCAATCCTCAAAGTTATAACCGGATAATTTCATGTTCTAAAGGCTGATTCAGATTTCAAGAAAATCAAATGGGCACTGAATAGGAAAACTAATCTTTGTACGTTTGAATAGATGCTTCCGACTTGGACAAAATTTATTCATCTTTGAACTGGATCTGATCTATCTTTTGAGGAGAAATTTTTCTATTCCGTTTTCCTTGAACAAACGTGTCTTACACAGAGAGCATATGATCATTTTGTAGGAGAAAAATATCTTGTTTATGTACAAAGTGTGGAAAATGTTGTTTAACTTTTGTGTCAGTAGAAATGCCACATTGGATGTTTACTATTACTCATTAGATGTGCTGTAGTCAAGAGTCTAGAACATTGGAATATTTCCCTAACCCCATCACCCCCTCACTGATGTCAATATTTGTTTACTTCCTTTACAGATGAAAATGTTTTAACAAAAATTTTACTTCAAAAGGTTGCATACGTGACACAATCTTACTGTAAGCACTTACATGTTTTCGAAAATTTCAATTTCACTGTAGCTTCTTTACCCCCATTCCGGGCACTTAAAACCTTAGGTTGCTGAAAATATTGATGTTGTAGTTGAATTACCAATAACCCACCTTGACTGAAATAGAACGTAGGCTAGCGTGCTAGCGAAAAGACATAAATTCACAAGTGAAGATTAAATTTCAACAAAGCATACTTGATTTTAGAGATCTCGGGGTTGTAAAAAGTTTCTCTTTCCTGGTATTCAGTTTTGTGTTCCATTATTTTCTTCTTTTTTTTTTAGAAAATTAATGAGGAGTCGTTAGAAGTAGAAGTAGAAGTAATTATATGGCAATATTTCATGCATTTAAAGGATGGGAATCATTTAACGTTCACCATTTTGAAAGGAAATGTTTTAAAACCTTCATGCCTTGTTTTGCACATGTAAAGGTACTTTCAGGCTTTGTGTAATTACCTTTTTTCCATTTCAAAGAGGCTTTAATAAAATTGATCAAATAAAACTAAACTGTTCTTAATCCTTCTTCGATTATTTGTATAACAATTTAGCAACTACTGGCGATGCTGTGGTTGTTCGTGAAAACAAGTAAGATGGAGTAGAAATTTAGACAATAGACTCCCTGTGTTGCTTTGAACTTATATCATCGAAATTGTTCATTTCAGAACGATGAAAGAGCATTGAAATGTAATAACAGCAATAACGAGAAAAAATGTTTGTCTACAATGTGTAGTGCTTTGTAGATTTTACAGACATTTTGAATTTTATCATTACAGTTTATTGTAAAGCATAATTCATTTTGCTATTTCAGGTAACGAAATTTTCTCGGTAAAATTTACAACTGAACTGTAAACTCTATATGTTTTGTTTTTATTCATTTACAGTTATAATAAAATCAGCACGCGTTTTTGCAAACATATAATACAAAGTTGCGCACTACCGTGATTCCTTACCAGGGCTAGGCAGCTAAGCTTTTCAGGTGCAAATTTTGTCCTTCTTTCGATAACAGAAGTTTATCCCGAATCTAGTAATGTAATAGTTTGTTTATATTCAACGTTTTAAATATATTGCTATGATCCAGTTTGCACAATGGTATACTTTGCTAGTTGCGCAAGACATTTCTTTTTACGATTGCCAGTGGTAATCTTTATACAGTTAGTAGAAATGCGGTTATATAGAAACGGCGTTTACTAGCTCTTTAGTCCTTTTAATGAAAATTTTGTTGTCGCCGATGTTTCTGGGGTAAATGCTCTTATTGAGTGCAGTCGTGCTCCCCCTTATACATCCCCTTTTTTAACCCCGACTGTGCATTATCGTGCGATAATCTACTGCCCATTGCCGTTTAACCTTTAATTTGGGTCCAAGTTATATTGAAGTGCAGTAAAGTTGACATGCATTAAGTTTGAGAAGAAGTAAAATTGTACTTACATCAAAACAAACCTCAGGATTCAAAACCGAGTGGCCCCTGCTTTTAAACATTTTGATTTTAGTGCCCTTCTCACACCGAAGAATAATCTTTGTAGCCCAGCATGCAACAGATATACGAAAGTCTGAAATGGAACAATGGAGAAACACTGTTTTGGCGTATTAATATTTAAATGTTTTCAAGCATTGATGTTTACATTAAAGAACATTCGTATTTGTTTCGCCCATCTCAAATGCTGTTTGGGAAGGAAGTTGAGCAGAGATTACTTTTCAGCCTTGACGAGGAAATGGGCAGGAGCATACATACAGGTCATGTATAGAGAGTTTTGATATATGGGAGCCTTATCAATTGCTGATGATAACCTTCTTTCTGTACCACATCACTAACAGGTAGTTTTTATGTTGTGGGTTCAGAGCCAGTCTTAACGCCCTAGTTTTAAAACGGTGAAGATATCATGGCCCATTTGAACCGATACCCCACATAAAGTGTTAAATGAAAAATAGGACATTAAGTCAATAGCTTGTAGGTACAGGGTAAAAGTTGAATATATTAAAGTAGTGCAATTATGGTGATATATTGTCTTTGTAGAAACAAAAAAAAATCATCCTTTCGTTACAAAAAATCCGTGATGTAAAGCGAACGCGATGGCACTGTTGATACGTGCAGACTGCTCATGCATCACTGTCTATAACTTCTTTGCAACTATTTTCAAGTGGAGTTTGGGAATGTAAGTAGCATATCATTAATTAATCTCTTGAAACCGGCGAATTCCATAATAACAAGAAAAAGGCTACTGAAGAACCTCCTCTTTAAAATTAACATCGAACATGTAAAAAAGATCCATCGACAGGCAACCCCTGTTTCCTCTACCGCTTGAAAAGGGTCCGCTTTTTTGTTCACCAAACACCTGAAAGGTTGCAGTACAATTTCTTCATACCAAATTAAAACGCCTTTAAAACAGCTAACAACGTTTGATACACTCAATCATCAACTCTTGCTGAATATCCTAGAGAGATGTTTCGGTAAATTTGATTTTACAAAGGATTGGTGATTATCACATTTGTCTGATAAACAATTGAACTTTTGCATAAATTTTTCACTTTCTAGATCATAAAACTAAATAAACCTGAAGGTGGTCTTAATGGTCCGGTGTACGTTACACTCTTAAAAAAAATGGGCAAAATTTGCCCAACTTTTTGACCAACACTGGGCATCTATTCAACAACCTAAACAGTTGGGCAAAACTTTAACCAACCAAATTTGGTAAAGTTTGAACCTAACTGTTGGGCAGGAAACTACCCAACTGTTTGGTAAATGAGCATTTAAAACATACCCACTTGTTGGGCACGTCTTTTATTAAGATGTTGGGCAAATGCATTCACCAACCGTTGGTTAAACGTTAATCATCTTTTCCATAACCGTGGGTGCTTTTTCAACATCATTTGGGCATATTCTTTAACCAACTGTTGGGCTAATCCCTAGTGCATTGCCCTAGTAAATGTGGCCATTTATAAATCAGGCTCAGATTATCCGACAATAGGCATCATGAAGACTTGAAGATTGTGTTTAAATAAATATGAGCACATGGCAAGGAGAGAAGTATCCAATGATAGAATCAAACGATTAGGAAACCGTGCTGCTGCCATAGTAAGCCAAAGGATGTAGGCTAGCCTAGTCTGTAGGCTAATCAAACTCACATTGACACATTACAGAACCCAAACATAGTGTTAGGCTATGTTAGCCTAGCCTGGATGAGCAGGCGAACGTTTCGGCCATGGCTCAGTAGCAGCACCAGTTTCTTCCTAAATCGTGTTGATTATATCTTCGATATAAACATTAAATACTCCACACAACTCCTTGTACTCGTATTTAGCCTCAAACACACTCAAGAACCCCCCAAGCTCCATTCCTCAAGGTAATCTGAGACATTAATCAGCGAGATAGTTGTCGTTCGATGAGCTGCTAATGACTTTGAACCACTGAGAAATACGTACGTACGCGTGTTCTTAACTTTCACATGTTCATTGTGTCCAATGCTTTTATCACATTTACGTATGCGGAACGCGCAAAGTTTATTGCCCAACTAATGAGCAAACATTATGCTAATTAGCAATTAATTACCCAACAAGTAGATAGACCAAATATATGCCCAACCGTTGAGTGTAAGCTTGTTAACAGTTTGCCCAATGATTGGATAGTGGAATAAACGTGAATCGAAGAAACGTTTTTACCATTATATGAGCAAAGTTTGACCAACATTTAACCAAAGCGTTTTACCCAACGAAAATATTGCCCAGTGTTTTAAGAGTGTAGTTGTTACTGCCGTTCGATGATTACTTGTGACCCGGATGGCTAATTCGTCTTGAAATATGCAGATACCTTTTGATGCATCTCCTTCCTCGTTCGTCTTTGGGAATATGGACTATCACCGATACACTCCAGTTTATGCTGAAAGCCGCTCGAGTCTAATGCCTTTTGAGAGAAAGGTCCCGCAGCCACACGTTTGTCTACCGCAATGGGGATATTCTAAAGTTTGTTGGGTGTTTGTTTGAAGTTGGGTGTGAATGGTTGGAGAGTGTCATTGGGTTTCTTGTAGGGGATCACAGAACTGAAACTTACTATCGAAATTACTATAGAAAATAACCTACATAACGATTATTTCCTCTATGTCACGCTGAACAAAAGAGATGGTTCCAACGTTCCCAAACGACCTTAGACCTCAATCTCATTTAATATCTGTGTTGATTTGATAAATTTTGGTCTGTGATTATTAAATGTATCCATCATGTCTCCCTTGAGATACCATGTTTACCAGAGATATGCCACAAAACCGGTGAACAAACGAATAGTCAGGTTACTGCGACTGTATGTGTATATTTGTCTTCATCAGTTATTCAAATTGTGCAATAAATCGGAATCAATTCTTTAATTGATCAATACGTCCTCTTGATTTATTGAAATAGTTTCCATTCAGCTTTCAATCTGCAAGTTAAACATGTTGTCATCATTTATAAATATTTTTTTTTATTTCCTTAACGGGCAGGAGCAGTTATCCCAAATTGAAGTAGTGTAGTAGACTGTCCAGATTCGTGATTGGCTATTGGGAGTCACGTGACAATGTTTTTTCTCTTCAAATGTAAAATTTACTAGAAATAACTGCTTGGTTTACCTTGAACATGCAATAGTTAAATCAAAAAATGTAATGAAAGATACTTTGAAGAGAAAAAGATGAAAATTGTGCTATTTAGCTATTTCTTCAAAATAAGTTTGGGGGACTGCTCCTAACCTTTTAACACTTGTTCTTTTGCTAAATTTGCGAGCCTTATTTTCATTTCCCACTTATTTTGATTACCACCACACCCTCCTCCTAATGAAAGTATTTTTAAATTGCAACCTCTCAAGTCAACCCTCTCTTCCTATTAAAATCTGCGTTTAAAAATCATTAAATCACAACAAGTGTTCTCACTGAACTCCGGTGAATCCATTTGTGAAGCCAGATCAGCGACCGAATGGGTTGTATCCGGGTGTGGTTCTTCTGTAACTACAAAACGAAGATGAATACAACAACTTGAAACGTAATCACTTATGCGATGTAGCTTCAAACGTATTGCGACTGCAAGTTGGCAAGTGTAGCTGCGCCGGAATCAAGGCTAGTCGCTAAATCAATATCCCTTCCATTATTACTTGTAAACTAGTTAGTCAACTCTAAAAGTATGCAAAGTTTTTTTTTTTTTAAATTTAGAAGAAGTGGCGATTTGACCCTGGCGTTCAGGCAGAACCCTCTACATGAGAAATTTTGCAGTCATCAGGGTAAACTCCACTGCGCATCGTTTCTGCTTACGCTAAAAAAGTTTACCACCCAATCGAATACCATGGTGTCAGAACCTTCTTGTTCCTCTGACAAGAAAATGCAGTTATTCTAACAGTTTTTGAAGAAATTCGTTTGCCGGGTGTATTCGTTAAAAGTGTTTGGCTGAAAGAAATTGTTAAGCCATGCAACCCAATTTAATTCCATCCTTCAGTGAATAATCTAGTCCAACAGAAGTAAACATGATTAATTGTAATACTTCTCTCTTTCTCTCTCTTTCATTTCTTCTTTTTTCAAAAACGAATTGTTGATCTAACTTGACAAACGCTACTTCCAAAAGGCGATTTTTCTTAGTAACTGATTTTTTCAATACAATTATTTCTAAATGTATTGTTTTGAAGAAGCTAGTGCCTGGGAACACCAAATTAGCTAATTACATGAGAATTCGTCTTCAGTCCAATCAAAGCAACATGTGCAGCAAAGCATCTTTACCATGAAAGCACCTTTGAAGACCAAAATAAACATCGGTTAAAAAAAGACGTTCGTTTCTCTATAGGATTGTAGAAATAATACATAAAGACGTATAAGGACCTGCAACTTAATTCATAGTTGTAATAATTGAATGTAATAAGATGTTTCAAAAAAGCCAAGATGATCGAACCCTTACTTGCGTTGAATTGAATGCAGTAGGCCAATTGCTTTCAAGGGTAACGAATTTTGTACCATGACCAAATTGAGATTTGCGCCTTAACCTTCAAGTCTTTCCTTAACCATATATTTTCAACGTGAAAAGGGTCTTCTTTTTACAGTGCCAATTTATATATTTAGTATGGAATTTACCTCAATCCTTTACTGAGTTATCGTTCGACCTGTAATGTTTCTAGGTTGTACAGTATATCCCAAACAATAGTTGTTATGGATCACGTATAATAAACCCAAATATAACATCAAGAATGCGATAAACCCATCTTCTTCATACGAGTCCTTACAAGTCGTGAACAAGTTCTCAGACTACCTTAGACCTCCATCTCATACAGTATCTGAAACTTAAGCCCGTGATTATTAAATTTATCTACCAAGTCTTACCTGTGATATCATGTCCAACAGAGATATGCCACAAAACCCTTAAACGTACAATTAATTAACTTACTGCGACTGCATGTGTACATTTCTCTTCATTAGAAAGCACAAAATCACAACAGGTGTACTCACTGAACTCCGGTGAATCCATTAGTGAAGCCAGATCAGCGACCGAATGGGTTGTATCCGGGGGTGGTTCTTCTGTAACTACAAAACGAAGATTAATACAACAACTTGAAACGTAATCACTTTTACGATGGAGCCTGAAACGTTTTGCGACTTTAAGTTGACAAGGGGCAGCTGCGTATGAATCAAGGTTAGTCGCTGAATCAATACCGCTCCCATTATTACTTGTAAACTAGTTATTCAACTTTGGAAGGATGCAAAGTTTGCCAATGTAGAAGGCGTGGCGATACGACCCTGGTTTTCAGGCAGTGAACTGTTTATGACAAATTTTTCAGCATCGTTTCTGCTTAAGCTACAAAATTTACCACCCAATTGAATGCCGAAGTGTCGGAACCTTTTTGTTCCTCGGACAAGACAGTGCAATTATTGCTACAATTTTTGTAGAAAATCGTTTGCAGGGTGTATTCGGTAAAAGTGTTTGGTTGAAATGAAATTGTTGAGCCGTACAGCTCATTTAAAAAGTCATCCTTCAGTTAGTAATCTAGTTCAACAGAATTCAAGATATTTTCATTGTGATCTCTCTCTCTTTCCTCTATTTCTTCTTCTTTTAAAAACGAATTGGTGATCTAAGCTTGACAAACGCCACGTCCAAAAAGCGCTTTTTCATAGAAACTGAATATGTCAATACAATTATGTCTGAATGTATTTTTTTTTTGAAGAAACCAGAGTGTGGTAAAACCAAATCAGCTTATTCCATGAAAATTTGTCCTTAACTGCAATCCAATAAAAGCAGCAGGTGGTTCAAAGCATCGTTACCATGGAAGTACCTTTGAAGGGCAAAATAAACATCGGCTAGAAAAAGGCATTCGTTTCCGAAAATATGTAAAAAAAAAAACACTTTTGAGCAACTAAACCTTAATTCATAGTTGAAATAATTGCATGTAATAAGATGTTTCAAATAGGCCAAGATAATTTAATCCTTGATTGCGATTAATTGAATGAAGTTTGCTCTCAAGGGTAACGAATTTTGTACCATCACGTTTAAAGTTTTGAAAGGAACCCAGAGGCTCTTTTCTCGATGATATTTTGAGCCCATTTAGAACCCATCAGATACCATGCGCGAAAAAATTCAAAATAGACTTCCAAAATCCACGTCTTTTCACCATTTTAATGAAACACATTTGTTTCCTTTGGGATTCATAATATCCAGAGAGAACGCACTTTTGGAAGTTATTCGTGACTTCTCGTCACATGTGCAACAAGTACTTAGTTCATCCCAACTACTTGTCCCATGTGTGACAAGGAGTCTTTCTTTATCTGACAGAATGTCATTTTTGATATATTTCCCGAAACCTTGTCGCATGTGTGACAAGGAGTTGGTCCTTTTCCCACAGAATAGAGTATGGGGATGTAGTACTGGGCTATAATTTTGTCAAAATAGGCAAGAAGTTGTACAAAAGGAGCTGCCCACATTAAAGAAGAAAATTCATTTTTAAAACGGAACTTGTTTGTTGTTTTAAAACTGGATAAATATCTCGATCAGTTAATCTTGGTGATAACTCTCGCCATTTTTTACTGATCCATTACGATCAGGTGACCGAGCAATAACAGCCAATAATATTTCAATAATGGATAACGAGATCATCTTGAGCTCAATCACTTTTAGTCATGGTTGTGCTTTTCACTGTGGTTATATAAAAAAGGAATTTTATCCATTTCCCGTTGTAATATATCAAAATATTTGATTCAGTAAGGTTAGAAAGCATAAGGACATCTACTGTCTATCGATTCACTCTGGCAGGGCGCTGGTGCGTTACTTTCATTGATCTACGATCGTTGGTTATTTCGTAATGTGCACGGTCCGTCACTGCCTACTTTGCTTAAATAAATAGTCTGTCCTAAAGTTTGTGGTTAGCAGTGGCGTAGCCACGGGGTGATTTGGGCCAATGAGCCAACCTTGAAGGAGAAATAATGCAAAAACACCCAAATTTGCCGTTTTTTGTCCCTTCCCTTGGACTTTTCCTCCACTTCGTGCTCCGACCCACTCCCCATGACACAATGCAGGCTACGATACTTTTGGTTAGAAAAAGAACAGCTTTGTATTAAAGTCTTTACTTACTGACCAATCGGCATGTGTATGAGACCATTAGGTATTTTGTAATGCCAACACACGGATCTCCGAAGGTAGAGCTTGACACAGTGATATCACAAGTACGGCGACCTTCACAAGCATTGCGGACAGATTCCTTCACAGATATGATGCAGTCCCTTGTCACCTGTTACACCAACAAACCATCCAAAAACTCTTCTTCAACTGAAAAAGGCTGCGAATGTTTTGCTTTAAATAGTCCCAACCCCAGACCGACTGCATGGTCAAGTGGTCACACCATCCGACTTGCAGCAGGGAGGTCTGGAGTTCAAGACCTGGACTGTTCATTCCAAATACTTTAATAATGGAACATAACGACCCTAGTGGGTGGCTCTCAGCATAAGGAATTGAGTAGGGAAAACAAGCCAGCGAGTTACAAATGGAAGCCCTGTCCGGTCCGAATTAAACCAATAAGTAAGAAGCTGGGCCATAAATCTTCATCTAATTCACTTATCCCCCAGTATACAAATTAACGTATATTGCATCAGAACCCGTCCAGATCCCGGGATAGGATACAATAATTGACTAGAGATTTCAGCTCAGAAGGATTACCTTTAAATACATATATAGTTGAGATATTTACGGTGGTTGGTTCTGAACATGCTCGATACATCAGAGGAAGGGTAGGGGTATTTACCAACTTTATGAAAATACACCTATATTGTTGTAGGACTTTAAAAAAGTAAATACTTGACGGAAGTGGCCATGTTTCCAGCCTCCAACACTTGCACATACGTACATGTTTTAGGTACAAAAAGGGGACACACGGTTTAACAATGAAAGTTTGCATATCAACAGTTGGTTGTATCTAAACTTAACTAGGGCAAAAATGCCGATGTCTCAAATTTCTTCGTACTAAACCCCTTCGTACGTACCCCTTTTAAAGCTTTTATTATTGTGAGGCGAATACCAGATTTAACAGAATTTGTTACGACAAACAGATGTGAAACTTGTTTTTACTTGAGCTAAAGTAATCCCACTCACAAAGAAAGATTTTACATAACTCGTTCAAGCTGATACTACAAACGCTTGTTGTTAAACTAGTAGAATGATGCTGATATGTATGACACTGTATTAGCTCGTAACGGTGACCTACCGTTGAAGATAAGCTACTGTTGACTATGGGCCATATCATGGGCACAGTGCATTTTAAATTTATTCATTATGTTAAGGTTCTAAAAGATAGAACTTAAAATGACTGGATATTAGAAATTGGCCAATGGGCTTGCCACTCGCTGAAAAAGGATCCTCATTCAAATTGAAAGAAGAGTCCACAGTCAAATTAAGTTTGATATGTTGAAAGGAACACACTCTAAGCATTCTGTTGGAAGTTTCATTCATTTACCATGTTTGTTCCTTGAGATGTTGGCAGTTTAAGTTGACACATTTTCTACAAAAAGTGAACTTTAAGCAAGGTAATAAGATGTTATCCAAAAGTTTCTGCAGGATCTATAACGTGTTAGTAGAGCAAGCATTTGTGAGGGCTGAAATACGATATGGTGTCTTTTTGAACCACTCTGAAGCATGTTGTAGCAGATCACTCCTTTGCTGGCCCAGACTCTTTCGGACTACTTTCAAGTGATTTACTCCAATAAGCAGAATTAACTCAGCCTACTACTGGAACGCGCTGAAGTTACGTGCACAACCAGAAGCGCATGTTCGACGAAACGTTTTTCTTTTTCTAAACACTTTTACTTGTGACATCATTTAACGAAAATTTAACTTAATCATGTATTAAGCAAAAGGCGATTGGAAGCCCAGGAAAAGTGGGAGGAACGCCGGAGTCATGTGAAACACATTGGTACACAGCAACTGACGTTGAGCACTCTGCCACTTGACAACTTAACATTTTGAAATGTGAGGAAATTGTCCACTTTTCAACCCTCATCATAAAGGTGGGAAACGTTTTCAACATGATCGAAATCGAAGTTTTTACAAACATTCCATTTCAATCAAATATCACAAAAAAGAAAAAGGGAAACGATAAATAGATAGAATCATCTTCAAAGTTTATAGAAAAACAGAGAACCATAAACCACTCTGCATCACACTGGGTGACCATGAGTGTGAGAGATTCACACAAAAGCCATTTTGAAATTTTCCGCTATCCAACGGTAACAAAGAATTAACCTTTAAACTAACATATGTAAGGTGGTATTTTTACGTCTTATTCACTTTGAATTGAGCTTTGTTCTTTACCTTAGAATGTTGTTTACCATGCTTCTAACCAAATTTGCAGAATATTTGATGTTTGTGGTTTGAAACTTCAAATTCTCTTTACCTGTGTTATATCTACACCTGAGTGTATGCAATCATAAGATCCTTCTATTCGTCCGTAATATGCAGCGACAATATTGATTGTGTAATGTTCACAAACAAGGCGGGCGCTGAGATTATCACAAATCACCGAACCATGAAATATGCTGTCCGAATAACCTCTAAACTCATAGTATTGATGCACCTCTGAAAATAGGGAACAAGATTTAATTCACCTTTCAATATTTTCGTACTTTCATTTTCATAGGTTGCGAATCACTCTTATTTCATTTAAACTCAAAACAATCTAAAATGAGCAAACCTAAAAGGTGAACCACCATCCCTGTAGACGAGTCCGAGCAACAAGTGAAGCCTTTACTGGGGACCTTTATTCTTAAACTGGCTTAATTTTTGTGTTAAGAAGCATTCAAAACCTCATATTCAATACAATTAACTGGATCGAGCCGTGCTTTAGTTAAGAACCACCCACGTCACAGGATAGCTAAGATTTCGGAATCGTCTACAGAAATGACGTTAAAGAGACATACCATAAGGGGCCGACACACATTGTTTAACAAGACATTTCCTAACTAGCAAACGATTGATGTAACCACTAACCTAATGGCTATGTTAACATAGAATGCAACCCACATAATACAAAAGTAACAGCCAGTCAAGAGAATCCTTCTTTGAAAGTGCACATCATCCAGACGCTTAGCCAGGATTTTGTCATGAGCGGGTATTGAATGAATGACATGGGGAAGGTATCTAAGTGGAGAGGGGTCCTTTTTCCAGTTGAGTGGATAAACTTGTTTAAGCAGTTAAAAATCGCGACGAAGGAAATGTGCTGTATGAAATGATTAGACAAGACTGGCAAGTAAAGAATTAGACCAGCCTGATTGTAACATGGGGCAATCTAGCTCCATGCCTGTATACATCAAATCGATACATCTTTTGATACGTCATTTCACTACGACATGGATGGGATTTGCCAGTTCTACACGTTTTTAACTACACAACTACTTACGATAAATTAATAGTTCAAAGTAACATTTTATCATACCTCTTCTTTGACCAAAGACGTATTGGAGACCAGTCAATAAAACAAGAATGGAAAAGGCCGACATCTTGATTTAATGTTGCTTTTTCTTTTACTTCCTCAACGAAAAATTAAAAGAATAAAACTAAAAGGCTTCAAGGCGTCTTGCTCCTTGACTCCTTTGCAACCGATGTCGGATTTTAGATTTGATAAGATATTTGCCATTACATACCCTAGGCTTTTTCGAAGATAATGCAAAGCCTGATTACGTGTAACTAAACCAGCATAAAGTTAGTAAGCTGTAGAATAAAAACATCTCCGGAAGTTTTCCCTTTTTTGTATTGATTTTGTCATTTGTCACAGCAAATTGAAAGGATGCTGGCAAGATTATTTCAAACGCTTATAACAAACAACGTTTTGTGACAGCAATTGTAATTGCTTTACATAGTGTAAATATACGATAATGGAGAGAACGCTTCACTTCAGATACTAAGTAATTACTACGAGACTGCCTGTAAAATCTCCTTTTTGGTGTTCTCTCTTCGTTATTCCCTTTTTAAGGTAAAATCAAACGAACGAAAACTCAGGTATTCAAACTGTAAGCAAATATAATTTGTGAAAAACAACTACTGTATACTAATTTCGAATTCATGCTACTGATTTGATCAAAATGCTTTAGAAATGTTTCCAGTGCCATTGATGTTTACAGAGCATATCAATACCTAATTGTGTTACAAGTTGTAGGATTCTTCCCTTCTTTAATACTTTGTATGCTATATCGCAACAGGCTGACAACTGTTTCATCAGTTTACATTTGTTACGGAAATATTCAATTCTCTTTCCAGAGGTTTTATAGTAAGTCGCAGTCATGAAGTGGCTTTCACCCTCAGATTTTTGAAACTTTCCAGTAAATCGTAAGAAGTGGCATAACCCAATATGCCCAACTCATATCTCCTACTAAAAAGAGTGCACTGATCTTAAATCGAGAACCACATCCCATTTTCAATCACCAAAATGAAATTCTGGGTATTGCTTCTGCCCATAAAACTATCAAAAACGATTGGTGAGATGATTAATGACTACGCCTTCTAAAGAGGGGAAACGAGGAGGTGTACAAGTGAGTGAATTTTCCTATTTTGGCCAGAGAAAATCATAGCTACATTTTATCTGGTACTTCCTGTTCATTGTTTTTATGAAGGCAAACATTTTACAGAAAGCGAAGCAAAACCACACAAGCCTTGGAAATGCAATCACCGACTGCCTGAGGAAAACCTTCAAAACCTGAACAAGTTGACTTCATATGCCACATAATTATGTCTCTATGAAGGTTTGACGCCTGTTGTGCCGACCAATTCAATAGGTGGATGAAAAGAGTCCCCTTTAATGTCCAAACAGCGTAATGAAAAGTTTTGCTGTTGACCAGCTCTCGCACAGTGTGAGTTTATTTACCTGACAAACAGCTGATCAAAGAACAAATGGTTATCCAGAGACACGGAGAAGGTACTCTACAAGCCTGAATAATAAAAATGCATGTGTTATCTGCCTACAGGGATCCCGTAGCCTTCTAGAGAGAGGAATAACTTTTTGTAATTGCGTTTAACGCCTAAAATCCATATTTGATATTTGTATGATTGCGTAATTTAATGGGCCATGATTCACTGAACATGTTCAAGAAATATCTAAGTACATATTCCCACAGAACCCTTCAATATACTCAAAGACTGAATTGAAGGTAATTTAGGCCTATGGAAACTTGGCGAAAATATTTTACTTGACCTTTCATGGAATTACTCCCGTGGAAAAAAAGAGGTTTCGCGGCTGAACTGCACCATTTACACTAAGCTAAGAATCCCCCTAACTCATTTTCTGGGTCCATTTCATGTGCTGTCAAGACTGAGCTCCATGCAATTATTTTTTTATATTTCCGACGGCCTCTCAAGTCTCAATGTCCAAAAATGTTTCAACATTAAAGATTGATTTTGTAAAATCGGGGAGATTCAACTAACAACTCCCTGGCTTTTTCAGGGTCTGAGCGCTACGGGTGACTGGCCAGTAAGTTAAATGCGGAAGAATAAGTGTTTTGCAAATGGACCTTAGAATGCTTTTGGTGAGGGTATGTTTCAGTTTTGAAAGGACACGGACTCCTTTAGCGACAAGAGTAAACGTGATATGGTTGTACCAAGTAAGTTAAGAGTCCACTAGGACACCAAGGAATTTAACACAATCCATCCTTTGAAGCGGTTTACCATTAATATCAATACCTCATGCAAGTCATTCACATCGTTAATTGCATTTAAACTGATAAAGTTTGTTTTACCAAAGTTTAACGAAAGCTTGTTTGCAGTAAACCAATCCGAAAAAGTATTTGAGTTATTCTGAACGGTTTGTTGAATATGTGCATAATCACTATCAGAAAAGAAAATATTTGTCATCGGCGAATGAAATGACGGACGCATAAGAAGTGATTTTACTGACACCATTCATATTGATAATAAAAAAGAGGAGAAAACCCCGAGGAACGCTACACTGACCAATAAACATTCTTACTGATAATAAAAAAGAGGGATCCGAGAATAGAACCTTGAGGAACACCACACTGAACATTAAATACGTCAGAGTTAATTAACACCTTGAAGAGATATAAATAGTCGTTTTGAAAGATAGTTAATACACCAAGCAAGAGAAGTGCCTCGGATCCCGTGGTGGAACAATTTATGACAAAGGATGGAACAGTCAATAGTGTCAAAGGCCCTAGACAAATGAAGAAATACACCCACTGCAATAAGGTTTTGTTAAGGGTCTCTGTTCAATTATCAGAAACATCAATTAAGGGCAATTTCAGTAGATAGACCAGGTCTAAAACCATATTGACCGTTAAAGAGAATGTCAGGCTTACCTAGAAATTTTGAGAGTCTTCAGTATACAATACGTTCAAGAATTTAAGAAAAATAGGGCAGAACAGAACTAGGTCTATAATTTTCAAAACTGTTTGGATCAAATTTCTTCAAAAATTGGAACTATCTTGGCGATTTTGAAATGTATGAGGGACAACCCCAGTCGACAAAGACAGATAAGAAGTTTGCAAATTTTGCAGATAGCTTGCCTTCTTATAAGGCCCACCGGGGTTGAGGTTAAGGGACATGGAAAAAATTTTTTGATAGAAGACATATGAGGGGGACCCAAGCAGGTGGCGAGGAATTGCCCCCCCCCCCCCCCCCCCCCCCCCAACAAGTTACAGTAAGAGACCACAGGTTGTAAAGCTGGTTTCCCGAATACGGTAACACTGATCTTGAGGTCTATTTTTGACTTTCCTTCTTTAAAGGCCCACCGCGGCTAATGCGTCGGGACAGAAAACAAATCATGGTTTAGATAGAGGACGCATGCGCGAAGACCCCTAAGTAGGTAGCGGGAAATATTCTCCCTCCAACTAGTTACAGTAAGTGCCAAAAGGCGGGAAAGCGGGTTTCCCCCGTATACCTTAACACTAATTTTGAGGACCATTTTCGACTTACCTTCTTAAAGGCATATTTTCATCATCCCAAACAGTTCCAATTCTCCCAACCTACTTACTTCTAGCCCCTCCCACATTTATCTAAAACTCATCTGTATCCAGACACAATCCTAGTTTATTGCTTCATGGCTTGTCCCAGTGGCCATACAAGTCCATAATGTGTAATCAAGACATTCCCAGTGCCTATGCTGTGTAATTTAGCTGTGATGCATTGTTTGAAGGTGATGCCAATGAAAGAGCTGTACCAATTGAGAGTTTTGATATATGCATACTGAAACTATAGTTTAGGGTGACGAATGACTGCCTTTAAAAGACCTACTGCGTCCCGGAGGAAGGGGCCATACCAAACGTTCCTTCTGCTTGTGTTAGAGAGTTGAAATCATCACCCTTGGCTTAAACATTTTATGACCCCGTGATGAGGTTTCTGTGGTAATGACAAAAGTAATTACACTAAGGGTCCAACAGCTGAAAGGCGGGTTTTTTCCCCGAATACCGTTACACTAATTTTGGGGTTTCGATTTGCCTCCTTTAGTGGCCTCCCATGGCCAAGGTAAAGAGGTCATTGAAAAGTTCGTCATTTTTCGAAAAACTTGGCCTAGGCTAGACCAATATTAGGTTAGTCTAAGTTATGCTACAGACTTATTTTGGTTCAGAGTTAGCGGTGATGCTTTTCTCCGTTTCTTGAACACCCGATGAGCGAAATTACTTCAGTTGAAAACACTTACATAATATTTAGTTAGATGAGATTTAACGACAAGCCAACACGAGTGTGTAATATAGTACCATCCAACTCGGTAAAAAGTTCAAATTTTAAATTTATTTTCGAGTATGGTTCAAGTTCAAACCTATTTTCCGTTTGGTCGCCTCTTACAACAGGCGGGAGATACTATGGGCATATTCTACAACCCCCAATCCACAGGGGCGAAAACACGTATGACACAATGTTATAACTAAGAATTTTTTTTACGGCCGCGGACGACTCCCACCACTCCATGCACGAAGCTAGCTCCATTCTTATACTGCCTAACGTCAGGCCCATTCATTATATCTTATTGTGCGTGCTACATGGAGAGTAAAACTTCTTCTTCTTCCTATTGTATTTTACATCTCACTACGGAATTTTTGTCTCCCATTTATACCATCAAATATCGGGGTGTTCTATCCGGTGGGACGTATCACAACGGCATTAATTTCTCCTGGTGGACGTTTCACCACGGGTAACTTAGTCGGCCGGTAGCTTTACTTGCCCCACGGGGTTACTCTGCTACACCGGAAATAGCAGTTACCATACTTGAAGAAGCTATCTTTGTCGAATGCAACAAAAATTAATGCGCACTTCTCAAAATAAGTTCGCAATCTGATCAGGAAATTATAAAAAATACTTGACCCGGAAAATGTAATTTCGCCCGAAAGGCTATCTCGTCACCATTGATTGGCGCGGAGCAAAATCAGCAAAATGCTAAGTTATCAGAACATTACCACATAAAATTTATATACTAATTGCTCTTACTTCTTTTCGGGAAAACTATACAACGGAATTAAAAATATGCTAATGATTCTCTATTGTTACTCTTAGCTAAATTCAAAATTTGCTGAACTGGTATTAAGTTTCTGTGACTGCTTCAACTCCCGAGAGTTAAAGATTTTATCCTTAATATCTCTTGTTTGATAAACGGCAAACTATTGCTTACCGCACCTGATCACCCTCCGCTCACTGTCCCCGTCTCCTACGTCTGTGGCGGCCGGGGAGGAGTCAAGGGATGAGTCCCTCCCGTTTGAGAATTATTCAAAAGTTTGGTGTCCTTGGAGGCAATCTGTGCCACCATGTACCGTAGTTACCATTTCGCAAAATTATGAATTTGGCAAAATTTGCCTATTTTTTTTATTAAATTTTACAAATGGCAACGCTGAGGGGGCCTTGCAGTGGAAATCCTTCCAATTTGAAAAGTTTTAAGAAATTGAGCGTCTTTACATGCAATTTAGATGCACACCTTACAAGTAATTTGTGTTAAAAAAAAAGTGTTAAAAAATGGGGCTACGAGCTAGGAGCTAAAAAAAAAGAGAAAAAAAAGAAGAATATGGCATTAGTGGGGTTTCATTCAAAAACTATCGTCAGATCAATTTACTGTAAGGTGTGAAAAACTGCGCTGACAAGAATAATCACTGTGCTAATTGGACTGGAATCGGTGGGTAAAAAAGGAACTCTCCATACATGTAATCGAATTGTCTACCCAGTTGAGAACGACGTCAGTCATGATAATAATTGAAATTATGTTAATCTATGGCCTAAAAAATTATTGATAATGGATTTAATTCTCTTAAATTTTCTCATACAACTTATCGGCAACATTATCTGACAACAACAACCATTATATGCCTTAGAAATGTAATGGAAGGTTGTCTATCTTAAACCAATCACTAAACATGCAACATAACAGCCGATGTCACTGCAGACAGTAACAAAATTGAAGAAATTTGGTCACTCATTTCAAGTAGACACATGGTCTTGTTCATTTAACAGTCAAACAAACAAATATCTTACGTAAACAATTTGCAGATTAAGTGACTTTAAAAAATATATTCAAAAATGTGAAACTGAACGACCATGTCGACTGCTCTTATGCTTACAGACCTAACCCGGTCACTCCAAACAGCCTCAATCCTCCTAACCTACTTCATGAAGCCCCTCCAACAACTCTCTAAAATTCATTCTCACCCAAACGCAATCTCAGTATAGGTATACCAGACCCCAAAGGTGTTATCAAAACATTGTCAGTACAGTACATGTTGTGATATTTGAGCTTAGGTTCTCTGCTTTTTTTTTTTTTTGAACTTGCTTTCAATCAAAGATCTGTGCAAATCGAAAAAGGTTGTGGACTACTACAAAAATTGTAAGTCGGGTTAACAACACTGTGTTACTGTTTACACAACCCAAAGTGTGTTTAAATCCCCTTCCCTTTTTCCTTTCAGGTACTGCAAACTGCAGTTCGACGTGTAAAGAAGAACATAGAACTAGAGCGCGGATACAACGTACTGTGAGGTTCACGTTATGCTGAATCTTTGTGTAACATAGGATATACTAGGATAAAATGAAAATAGTTTGGATTTTATCATAAGCAATAGTTATTATTGGGAGAATAATTTGGATTTTATCATAAGCAATAGTTATTATTGGGAGAATACTTTATATTCGTCTCCGAATGTTACTTTTACTTTAGTTTTACTTTGATTCATAAAGTGTGTAAGCTAGTTTTATTCTTATCTTGTGTTGTCTATATTCTGAATTAAGAGGTTTGGCCAAACACGGAGTGCGGTATGATTTAACGTAGGTGCTCGTCTGGGCAACCAGCAATTGTCACCTGTCGCCATCGACAAAGTGTATAGTTGCACCAAGAAACACCTTATTCTACATCACAGTATTAACAGAATGACCAGTTTTGCTGTCCGATATTGCCAAAAGTTACCAGCTGATCCCGTTGAATTGAATTTAAACAATCTGCATACTACTTAAATTGGTGGCATGTCAAATTTGAACAGGCGTAGTATCATGTTATAAGGCCTGTGATACTTTCCGGAGAAAAGTGTGGCAATGAGCGGTGTAATTATAGGGCATCGCAACCAGACTGACACATAGGGGACCACTTTGTCATTCCATGATTATAGCACTTGAAACATCCGGTCAAAGTGAGGTAACCCGTATCAAGTTGGCCTATATGTCGAAACAATAGGTGAGGCACCGGGAAGTGAAAGTGCTGAAATTGCTATACTTGGAACCACCCCGTTTCAAACATCCAATGTTCATTAATCTTAATTTACCACACTTTGCCACGTGTTTCGTGGTCCGGATTGTTTCCTTTTCCACAAATTGCCGCATAAAAAAACCTGCGACAAAGAAGGAACAGCATGACACTGAAAAAGTAGGTCAAATTTTAAATTTTGCCCTGTTGTTGAAAGAGTTTACACTATTGGCAGAGAGAGGTAGCTTTCGAGCGAGTTGTTCTACAGCGGGGGGAGTCGAGACCAAAAAATGGGTTGAAGGGGATTGTTTGAATACATAAGCAACAGTTACAGGCAAAACGGTTCTCGAACTTCTGAATTTGTTTGTGGTTGTTATTAATATGCAAAATTTATTCTCCATCCCAATTTAAAACGCTTCAATTTTCTTCTGTTCCTCTGAGTAACAAAATAGCCCCACGTTTAACAATTGACTTTCCCAGACTTAACCCTTTCGGTGCACCTTAGGCTGCCACAAAATTAAAGGGGAGTAAGCCTGATGGCGGTTTACTTATATCATTGTTTCGCTTATTTTTTACATCATTTTCGTTGGGGATTGCGGCTGCCACTTTATAGCATATTCGTGTTTGTGTGTTGTTTAGACTTGATACCATGGAACATATTCAAGAGGCTTTGATTCACGCTGGGGGCCTTTTTTAACGTACATGCTGGGGGACAGTCCCATACCCACTTGGCCGCATAGTACGGTCCCTTTTTCTTGATGTTTTTTTTTTCCATGTGAGAAAACAAATTTATGCAGACAGGGGAAAGTACAGACTACCTCACTCAATGACTAGCAAAGGGTAAATCAGACTTTCCAAGTCACACACATCAGGCATGTGACACAGGCATTTCAGCTCCTTCACACGCTCACACGCAGAGCAGTAGGCCCTACTGATCACAAACATTGATGTGCTTGCTCAAGAAAAACACGTGATTGGCGATGTTTTGATCATCCAATTAACTAGTGGAAGCACTCGGCACAGCTCATTCCCGTCGCCTCGCACCCCGCATCCCAGGGTTGCCAATAGAGACGGTGGGTCATCTGACGTTATCATAGTCACTGAACACTGCATATTTTTTAGGGAAGGCCCGAAATCATCGTTCGGATTTTATGCAAAAGTTATCGGGCTTTTTTAGGAAGCCAGGGTTTGATTTTAAAAAGATTGGTTCTTATGAACAAGCTAAACAGGTTTTTGTTGTGTGGCTCATATTGCTATAATATGACAGCAACTTCATCAGTGGCGAACCGTTTTGCGCGGGTGTGGGTTAATTCGAGGCTTTATGGATCCAAAGTAAAAGTATTACGGATAAGTAAAGTGATTTATAACAACTCTTATATTCATAAATTTAAATTTAAGACCTCGAACTTTTTATAAGCCTTCAGATGACATTTATTTAATGTGCAGGCAGTGTTCCAATGATAGTCCTTTTATGAACAGGGGTGGGTGAAAGGGGGTTCGTTTAAATTGTTTTTGATTAGCGATAACAAACTTCAGTGCGCAAATTATAAGCACACGACAGCTAAGAGGCATATTAAATTTTTGCCAATTATTTTGAGTGTTTCACCGGGGTTTAATTAGAGCTCGCCATTTGAGGGGTGGCACTTTGAGGTATCTCTAGTGTTATGAGAATGTAGCTTTTACGACTGGCACCGAATTCACACTCTGCTTATCTTGTCTGTTTTCTTACGATACAAGGGGCGAATAGTTTTAACCTTTAAGCAAGAGAGAAATTCGAAAAAATTGGGGGGTTGCAAAGGGGTGAACCCCCTCCCCTCCGAGCTCCCCTCCCCCGTGGGGATTTGCGCACTGTCTCAATGCATTACCGTTTTTCATACATTGAGTTTTTATCAATAACTGAGAAATTGCAGACATAAAACCCCTATTTCATGACTGGGTACATGTAGCTTAGAACACTCAGGAAGTGCCATTTCCGGCCATCTGGGGGGTGGAAAAACCAAAAGTTTTTCTTTTACGCTCTGCGCCACCTGATGTTGACACTCCCCTAAGATAGTGACACACATAAATTTTCCCCAAAGCTGGAAAGTCTGGAACATGATCTTTTTCCCGGATGTTACTGTGAGAGAAACGTCAGTTCCTGCGGTGACTGTTGTCAACTATACTTGTGCGCGTATAACAAGCCTATCAATAACGTGGACCTGCGTCACGAATGTACACGGCCGTAATAATATTGTATTGCGTGTACTATAGAGGCTTTGCAATTACGTCACGGAACAGCCATGCTGGAGGACATTCATGCTAAATACATGTGGCTTTGTGCCGAACGAACTGCACAGAGTGCATTGTGGTATGCACGGCGTGTACACATTCAGCGGGCAAGCGCGCCCAGTGTGGTTTACTTCGTAGTTACATGTACTCCAACATGGCCGCTGGAGAGTTTTATGACGGCATGTGAAAAGCCTCTATAGGTCTAGCTATTATGTCGTTACAATGATTTTTTTTTTTTTGGTTTGTTTGATGTACTGGTCGTCTTCTCGTGTCTGTTCTTCACATAGGTACTATATAGAAGGTGCATCGTAAAGTGATATTACCAAATATTATTTCCCCTTTCTTCTCCTTTTTTGAGGGATGACATATTTTTCAGCGGGGTGGCAAGTGCCATTTTTGGCAATCTGGAGAGCATTTTTCGAAAATAAAACCTTCATAGAATACGTAGTGACTTATGGTGGCTCCGTTTAGATGGTCCGTTTTTTTAAATGCCCCCCCCCCCCCACTTAAAATTTCTAAAAAAAAAGGCCCTGTCACGCCGCCTGTTGGTAAAACATTTTCTCAGTTTGATAAGACGTTTAAAGGAAATAGTGCCAGCATAGATAACAATATGCACTGATAGTGATGTTGCCCTGCAATTTGAGACCGTCCTAGAAGCTTCTCTTGAAGCTTCTCTTGAAAGTTCTGTACTTTACAATACGGGACGTGACTTTTTTCTGTGCAAATGGCTTTTGACCCGATCGGGGGAAAACGCTGCCATGGTTGGCACCACTTTCAATTTTCTCCCTTGATGCTTGGCGATCCTACCGCGCAGATTCAAAGAAAACGAACGTTTAAAACACATGGAAATTTTCGTCGATCTTAGGAAAGAAAAATTCTGGCATATGTAGAAACTTTGTTGTTAGGAGAACTAAACAGCCGGATCACGTTTGGTAGTTCACCAAACAAATTTGGAGATGATAAAGCAATTTTGTCACGTTCTGTGTCCAACGCTTAAATTATAGACTCGACACATTCGCAAGACTTGTGCAGTGTTTTCTTCAGAAAGGTGAGTAGGTGACTCGTGAATGCAAATGTGTTCATTAAAACGTTGTTTCTGTGATTTCGGTGTGCGGTGGTAAACAATTAATTACTTGTTTTTGGATTTATCCACATTTATAAAACAACGCGATGACTGTGAAGAGGTACACACTAAGTGCTCATAAACATTCATGCTGAAAATTCTCAATCGATCCTGTGAATTCTCATTTTCATTAAAGAATTCCATGGCTTTAACAGTGGACATTTATCCTCTGACCTTGGTTTCCGAATAGAGTAGTATGGTGACGTATTTTTGCGGTTACTATTAAGATACTGGGCATCCACCTTCAGAAGATTCTTAAGTATTGATTTGTGTTGTCCACCTAAAAAATTTTATAAAATCGAAATCAGTTGCGAAATTAGTTACCAAATGAATCTCGAACCATGAAAATCGGTTCACATTTAGTGAAGTAATGCACAAAAATGAAATTAAAAAAATCCGAAAAAATTAAATTTCTAGACGAACCTGTCAAAATATTGATATCTGGGACAACAAAACAATATGAATTGGGTACTACATGGTCCAAAATCAAAGACAAACGACGGTGTTAATTATTACAAATAAGCATTACATTTGGGCATTTTCATTAGTGACGTGACGTTCACCCCTGGTCATTGTTTGGGCTGTCAGCAACTGAGAGCAATCTCAAGGTCACTTGGTTTTGCCGTTTTTTATGGTGAAAATATCGACCAATTCATGACGCTATCGGCCAAGTCATGACGCCCAGATTCAAGGGTACAAATTTTCTAATGTCACCCGGGAAAACGGGGAAAAATCTCCCGACCTTAATACAACGGGGATGTAGGTCTTCCTTTCTCGATTTCGACACTGCTTTGCGAAGTGGCAAATTGAGTATATTTTTTGTTTACGTTGTTTACCTTTTTCAAGTAGTCTCTTAAAAACCTAGTTACATTGACCGGAATGCAAGATTATATTAAAATAAAGGTGCAAAACAGTGGTAACTGTTTGTTCGAAATTCTGAAATGAAAACCTCACCTAATATACACCATATCAGTTTTATTAAACTCAAGTCAGAGAAAATACAAACAGACGCACCAGAAACATTATAGCGCAAATTCAGTTCTTCATTTTAATTTTAAGTCAGTAAATATGAATCTGTGTACCCATTAACCCATACAGACATGACATTCAAAGGAAAGTTAGAAAATTATTACAACCACTGTAAAAAAGATATCAATATATTAAGACAGTGAAAGCGATTAGTCGTTACCTTGAGATTAATAAAATTGTCAATAAACCCAAGTCACACTCGAATGTTTGAGATTTTTGAAAATATTAAAGCCAGGCGCAACACAGCTTAAGAAACTCCTTAAAATTCCGAACCGATTCGGAAAAACTTTCAAAATTTAAAATTGTTGCAGCCTAACGTGATAGTTTTATGGAGGAGAATTTTGAAGGTTGCGTTCGAGTTTTTTGAAGATTTTGAAAGTTAATTCTCTTTAAATCTCCAATTCAACTAAATCACCCTCGCTGTAGCCACCATCACCGGAATCATAGCCACCATGATCATCAAATATTCTTCCATCTTCTTTTCATCAATTAGTATTTACGGAAAACTTTTCAATTTGGTTGCCCTTTCTTCATAGTTTCCGAAGATATAGCAGTGGGATATTTTCTGGTATGATAAAGTCAATTAAGTAGGGCTTCTTCTTCAGCTGTAAAGCAACAAGAAAGTGACAAAGTCAGAGAGTGTTCCACATCTGAAGATGATCTGGTTGTACATGGATATTATGAAGGTTTCATTACATGAACATGTCGCACTATTTTATATAATATATTTATACACACACACACACACACACACACACACACACATATATATACATATATAGATAGAAAGGCCTTGGATTCTCGCAAAATTAAAAAAACCCTCTACTGATAATTTGATTGATTGTTTAAAGCTTTGTCTCACAGAGAACCATTTTGAATTTAATGGAAACTTTTTACCCAGATACACGGTACCTCTAAAGGTCCTAAAATGGTCCCCGTGTACGCCTGTTAAGGTATGGGCATTGTTGAAGAAAATTTATGGCAAAAGTGTTCTCTTTCGCCCACTGTGTGGTCTCGTTACATTGACGATATCTGGGGTCTCTGGCCCCATGGACCAGATCTTTTCAAAGAGTTTATGAAAACTCTTAATAATCTTTACCCTGGTGAGCTTGAGTTTACTTCGTGTTTTAGTTTTGATTCCCTTCCTTTCCTTGATCTGCATATTTCTCGCAATTCTGAGGGTTATCTCAATACTGACCTTTTTGTTGAACCTACTTTCAAAAATCTTTACCTCAATTACAATTCTTATCATAGCAAACATGCTCTTGATGATATTGCTTACGATCAGGCTCTCCGTATCCGTACTATCTGTTCTACAGAAGAATCTGCTCAAAAAAACCTTAAAACCCTTAAAAGTAATTTGATTGAAAGAGGGCATCCCACGAGTATTGTTACAGAGAAGGTAAATAGAGTCTGTACTGTTCCGAGAAGGA
The DNA here is from genome assembly GCA_037179385.1 of Holothuria scabra. Classification (NCBI taxonomy): domain Eukaryota; kingdom Metazoa; phylum Echinodermata; class Holothuroidea; order Aspidochirotida; family Holothuriidae; genus Holothuria; species Holothuria scabra. The sequence goes on from CM074197.1 coordinate 28,497,315, forward strand.
CGCTTCTGAAACGTAACCGTTCCATTTGTGCTAGGAGGAGTTTTAATGCCCCCCTGGTTGCTACCCGTAACCCAAGGTTACCTCCCCTAAACAACATTATTAAGAAGCATTTTCATATTCTTAAATCGTCGCCCACCTTTAATAAAAGTTTTTCTAGCCCGCCCCCAGTAGTTTACACACAACCACCTAATTTAAAATCTCTACTGGTAAGAGCTAAAATACGTCATAATACAGAGAATAGAGGTGGTTTCAAGACACACGATAAAAGGTGTGTCACCTGTAGTGTCTTACGTGAAACGTAATAGAGGTCAGAATTTCCAGTTGAGGGGGGATTTAACCCGTACCACCAAAGGCGTAATCTACTTGATTAATTGTTTAGATTGCCATAAGCAGTATGTGGGTGAAACGGGATTAGAGCTTAGAAGAAGACATAGGGGTCACCGACAGGAGTTTAGAAAAGGTCAGACTCCCATTGGTAAGCATTTTAAGGTGTGTAAAAATTTCGAATTAATAGGTATCGAAAAGATACGTAACAATAATCAGAAAACGAGGGAGGAGGTTGAATTGAAATGGATTTACCGGTTGAATACTCTTGCCCCTATAGGTCTTAACGTAAAAGATGTAAGCCTCAATAGAGCATTGCCTAATAGCAAGTACTTTTTCCATTACTGTTATTTCTAAGCACGTGAGCAAGGGGAGTGTATCTCCCCGAAACGTAGTGCGTTTTTAACAATTGAGCTTTGCCGTTTTAAAACTTTTAAGTTTTGAACTCTTTACCGTTTTTAATATCTTGTTGCCTCAGAGGATTTGACACGATCTTTGTCTTCAGTATTTTATTAAAATTTCAGATCGTTTTAACAGTATGCCGTGTGTTTTGTGCATGTCTCTTGTTATCGTTTATAAATATATATATATATATATATATATATATATATATATATATATATATATATATATATATATATATATATATATATATATATATATATATATATATATATATATATATATATATATATATATATATGTACATATATAAATTTATATATAAACATGAAGGAGAAACTGTTAAAACAACGGTGCTAGAGAATTGAAAGGCTGGATCTCCGAGGAGATACAAATGGCGGAAGGCTAGAATTTAGATAAATTAAACAGCCAAAAGGTTTGAAGTAGAGCTTTCGAGGAATACTACCTCTTATCAATACTTGGTCAGAGAATGACAAGGAGTGAGAAATTTTGGAAGCTTTTTAATGTGTTGACAATGGTCTCACCTCTATTGTGACAGGATAATCCTTCTAAAGGCAATTGAGCAGGTTGATTGACCGGGAGGGTCTGATCGGATTACTCGGGTGTAACCCATCAACACTAGGAAAATCCTGTTCAAAGTAATTAGAGAAATTGTTAGGCCGGAATGGCCTGATCGGATTATTTTGGTAAGTATCATCAGCAAGCTGGTAAATCGCTCCTGATGTTCAAGCCGAAAGGCGATGTGGTTTTGAGATTGAGTTCCCAGAAATGTTCTTTAGCTTTTCCAGCTTTTTCGGTCCACGTATCGTTTTGGTCGATAGCAATGACCCGAAAGTTTTTGAAAGGATGATGAGGCAAATTGAAATGGTTTGCAACAGGTTGTTCAATCTTTTTGGTTTTAATTGCTGACCTGTGATGTGTCATTCTCATTCGAAGAGTATTTTTAGATTCTCCGACATACTGCACACCACATAAATTGCAGTATATGAGATAAATGACATTTTTGGAAAGACAATTAATTTCTTGTCTAATTTGGAAGGTGCGTCTTTTTTAAGGGGAAAAATTTTTGAAGGCGAAATATAAGTTTCGCCGTAACGTTTCTACATAGTTTTTCTATGGGAATACGTAAACGGACAAAGGCGCCCTCATAGATTTACAAAGTATATACAATTACTTCAAAGTTGTCAAATTTACGGACACCTAGCTGTTAACACGAGCGGATGGCTCGCCATTGAAATAACGTTGCTTATATTTTTAGACGTAAGGACGTTAGGATGTACGGGCAGATATAACAATTTCCCCCTAAGATGGGAATTGGCCTTATATATATATATATAAATATTGGCGTGACATTGCGACTTTGTGACATAGAAATTGAAGGAAGATGATAAGTAGCGGAAAAAGTCGCATTTTTTTAAATTTTTGTAGAAGTTTTACATCTAACATTGACAACCTTTGCCTCATTATGAAAGACGTTACCAATACACCAATACATCCTTACATTTCCACGCTTGGCGGGGCATACCTGTGACGCAATGATGGATAAACTGTCTCTCTCGGTACTTGAATTCATTCGACAACTGCTCACACAGCTCGATCGGCAAGGCGTAAGTTCCCGGCTAAAGGGTTCTGAGCTTGCGTGGGTTCGAAACCTGGTTGGAGCACAGTTTTTCGAATCATCTTTCTGTAGTAACGTCTTTCATAATAAGGCAAAGGTTACCAATGTTAGATTTAAAAATATTTACAAAAAATTAAAAAAATGCGACTATTTCCGCTACCCTTTCATCTTCCTTCAATTTCTATATGTAAATATATATATATATATATATATATATATATATATATATATATATATATATATATATATATATATATATATATATATATATATATATATATATATATATATATATATATATATATATATATATATATATATATATATTACTAAATCTAAATCTATCCCTTATCCCCAGCTCTTGCGAGCCAGACGAATTTGCTGGGAGGATTCAGACTTATCTACTGTCTTTGAAGAAATTTTGTCCTTTTTGAAAAAACGCAAGTACCCTGCCAAAATCCTCTCTAATGCCCTACGCAGAATTCAAGGAACCAGCAGAGAGGAAACCTTGCAGAAAAAGAGTCTGGTACCAATCTACGTAATTTCTTATCACCCTTCGGTCCGTCCTATTTTAAACGCTATCCACCAAAAGTTGCTCCGACAAGACCCCTCAACCCGTAATGTTTTCCCGGAACCCCCCATCACTGCTTGTAGAGTTGAGAAAAATTTAGCCAACCTTTTAGTTCGAGCTTCCCACACACAAACTTCTTTCGACGACACGGCTGGTACCTTTCCATGTAACCGTCCGAGGTGTAATACATGTCCAGTTGTTGGCAAACACGACCTCGTCAACATTTCAGGCCCCAACGGCAATAGCTTTATTTTCAAACAAAGATTCTCCTGCATTTCCTCTAATGTAGTTTATATTTTAGCATGTAGGAGATGTAACTAGTTGTATGTGGAAGAGACCAAGCGCCGCCTGGCGGTTCGAGTCACCGAGCACCTCAGGTCCATCAAACAGAATCTCCATGGATACCCGGTGGCTGCACATTTAAATCCCTCTTCACCTTGTTCTATACAGCATTTAACTGTTACGGCAACTGTAATGTGCCGAGGCTCCGATCGTGACCGCCTTAGTGCTGAAAACCGACTGATTATGAGGCTAGGTACTCTCGCTCCACACGGCCTTAACGTTAAAATTGACCTTTTGTAATATTCACCCCGTTTTGAGCCGGTTTTTACTCCTTTAAACTTACCCGTTCGTGCTCTTTTTTTTTTAACTGCGTTGCCCTAATTATTATTTTTCCGGACCTAGTTTTTCCGACCATGTTCGATTTGTACGTGCACTTTTTCATCCAGGACGCTCTTTTTCTTTTTTTTGATTTGTGTTTCATCCTTCGCACTCATGTTTTCTGACAGTCACTGTCGGTAGGTTCTGTTTTTACAGTGATCGGTTCGGATTTGATGTTTGTCGTGTCCAATTGTTACTGTTGATTGTTCAGTTTGGTTATTGCCACCTGATGAAGGGTTTATACCCGAAACGTCGTGGAGTTTTCCGCAAACTTTTAAGCACTTTCTACTACCGCTTTTCGACCTACACATTTCAACAGTGCTCCGCAGCATTTCGACCATATATATATATATATATATATATATATATATATATATGTATATATATATATATATATATGTATATATATATATATGTATATATATATATATATATATATATATATATATATATATATATATATATATATATATATATATATATATATATATATATATATATATATATATATATATATATATATAGCTTGTGGGAGAGATTACTCGTTGTATTTTTTCGGAGAGACCAAGCGTCGCCTCGCGGATCGAGTCACCGAGCACCTTAGGTCCATCAAGCAGAATCTCCATGGATACCCGGTGGCTGCACATTTTAATCCCCCATCACCTTGTTCTATAGCGCATTTAACTGTTACGGCAACTGTAATGTGCCGAGGCTCCGATCGTGACCGCCTTAGTGCTGAAAACCGACTGATCATAAGGCTAGGTACTCTCGCTCCACACGGCCTCAACGTAAGAATTGACCTTTTGTAATATTCACCCCTTTTTGAGCCAGTTTTTACTCCTTTTACACTTACCCGTTCGTGCTCATTTTTTACTGTGTAGCCCTAATTATTATTTAGTCCGGATCTAGTTTTTGTGTTTTTTTTCACCCAGGATGCTCTTTTTCTTTTTTTGATTTGTGTTTCATCCTTCGCACTTATGTTTCTGACAGTCACTTTCGTTCGATTCTGTTTTACAGCGATGGCTTCGGATTTGATGTTTGTCGTGTTCAATTGTTACTGTTGGTTGTTCAGTTTGGTTTTTGCCACGTGATGAAGGGTTTATACCTGAAACGTCGTGGATTTTTCTGCAAAGTTTTAAGCACTTTTTACTACCACTTTTCGACCTCTATATATATAAATATATCAACATATATATATATATATATATATATATATATATATATATATATATACCTAATTGTGGAATAAGGGGAAATTTTTGGGCAAAATATCAACGTTAGGGGGAAAATCTACGTTCCCCTTTACGTTTTCACACACTGTTTTAAAGGGAATACGTAAGTGTATAGTAAAATACATATGGGGGTACGTAATATACCTAATTACTTCAATGTTGATCAAAATAAGGAAGCCTATCTGTTAACACGTACAACTTATGGACTATTGAATTTACGTACATGTATATGTTTTTCCTTAAAGGTGAAATATACAGTTATGTATTTTATTGTTTTTCTTTTCGCCTAAACGTATCAAGATATACAAATTTCCCCCTAATGTTCAATCTAGTGGTATATATATGTATATATATATATATATATATATATATATATATATATATATATATATATATATATATATATATATATATATATATATATATATATATATATATATATATAAATTTATATATTTATATTTATATTTATATAAATATATATGTATTTATTTCTATATACATACAAAGATAGATAGACAGATAGACAGAGAGACAGAGAGACAGACAGACGGACAGATAGATAGATAGATAGATAGATAGATATACGCATGTATATATATATATTTATATATATATATACAAATATATATATATAATATAAGTGAATCCACGTATGCGCCATGGTATATGAAGGAATAAGTAGAAAAAACACCACCAATATAACAATATTAGAGCATATACAAGGTAAGAGAAACGTATATTTCAAAGACACCTGCCTTCGTCATCAGTGTCAATGCGGAGTGAAGAAAAAATTTAGAAACAACAAAAAACAAAAACAAAAAAAAAAAGAAATACAAATACTATCGAGAATGTTAAACAGTACCGGCTTCCCTGTAAACCACAGAAGGGAAGTCGCTCAAAACACCAAGGTCTTTGTTAGCGGCCTAAACAAGTACTATTGATTATAACCAGTAGGTTATGCAGCATTGAAATCGAGGACTAGATGGTATTCTCTACTAGAGTTATTCTTCTAACAGGATTAAGTAAGGCAGATCTTGGTTATTTGCTTGCATTGTTGAATTGGTCCTCTACAAGCTGGGGTCAAAACCCTCTAGCTATTAATAATTTTTTATTCAATAAAACGGTTGCGTGATGATCCAGGGGTGGACCAAATACGTTTCAGCCTTGGAGCGATGCTGCAGTGTAAGCTCTTCACCTGATGTCATCACTCAAGAGGGCAAAGGAGGTGCTATCACTATCTTCATCACAATGAAAAGTCGAGGATCAAAAGGACATTTAGTTTTATCCCCGTAACAATTTTGACCCAAGCATCATTTTTTATTCTGTCTCTCAAGACCTTTTGAATGGACTCCAACAACACATCACTAATACGGTAATATCTCCCCTCTTAACCTTAAAGTGTTTTTTCTACACCCTCCCAACAATTCACAATGACCGTCGCTGCTGCATTCTTAGTTTTGTCCTAGCAGAGGTCTCAATGACTTTCATTTAGTTTATCAGATGCTGAAATTTGACTCATTCCCTCAAAGTGCCTGGTAGACCTTTTATTGTACTGTCCATGACGTCATGGACAGTACCTTAAGCACGCTTCTCATTTTCGAGGGACAGTTCTTTCCTTCAATGTTTCTTCATTCTCAGTGAGTTGTTTGCTCTTCAATTGAGTTCATTATGTAGAGTGAGTCATGTAGACGGGAATGAGACTTCATGGTCACTTTTGGTTATGATATGGCCCAAAATGAGCGAGTTTTATATAGGCAGTTATGTATTTTATTGTTTTATTAAAGAATGCTTGTGTAAGTAAAATTTGTATACAGTATGCTCGCTCATCACACAACGGCCGCATTCCCGTATTGTACCTGTAGTATATCGCGCACAGTGTCGCTTAACGCGAACAAGCTAAAGAGCATTGTAGTATTGTGACACAGTGACAGTGCACACACACTGTACTGTCGTATCTCGAAAGTGCTTGTAGTTCGGAGAACAACCTTGACATCCATGTTCGCATCTAGGCCTCGGTTTAATCATTAATCTTAGCATTTGACGTTAAATTTCTTCAGTGTTATATTTTTCTCTTCGAAGCAGTTACGTAAGGCTTGACTTAGGCTTGTCAAATGCATGGTGTATCTTGAGAAGTAATAAGAACTTATCCCCTATGCACAAAACCATAGCAGGCAGTCATCTCGCTATAATAATAACACGACGGTAGCGACAATCTACTCAAAGGACGTTAGTGCAGTCTGTTCTCTCAATGTGTGTTGGAAGTCTGAGTTACACTTAGCTTTTGTTGGGTCTAGCATTGGCAGTCGGTGACAATACATTATCACCTACGTACGTATGGTTTTGTTTGAGAATTTGGACTTTGGCAGTGTCTTAAATCGACAGATTTTGCAAGAAATTTACATTGACATTTACTGGCATTTTTTTAATTATTTTCTTTTTTGTGGGGAATTTTTTACCGTATTGTTTTTACTTCTTCAGTGCACTTCCGACATATTGGATGACAAATACTCTTGTATCTAGGATTGTCAAGTTCCGCCTTTATTTGAAAACATTATTTTTCATCATTGTGATTGAGGAATGTGGAAATTTGCATTTTTTCACAATTTTTTGTTAATATTTCATTTACTTGAGCAGCCATTTTGTTGTTTTTCCGCCATCTTGGTTAACCTGAATCTCACCAAAACAGAGCGTTTTGTTAGTCGCTATTATAAAGGTTTGCATAATTTATCAGGTTCTATGAATGAGGTTCTCAGTAATGATGAAGTAGAAGTTTTCATTAAATTATTTACTTTGTTATATGCAGATGATACTATTGTATTGGCTGAATCCGAAAATGAACTGCAGAAGGCTTTGAATGGTGTACATGATTATTGCAATGTTTGGCACATGAAAGTTAACGTTAAAAAAACCAAAATAGTTATTTTTTCAAAGGGTAAAATAAGGAAAAAACCTACATTTAAATTTGGGGATAAAAACGTACAAATTGCTGACGACTACACCTATCTCGGGGTCACGTTTAACTATAATAACAGTTTTTTTAAGGCCGTGAATGCACAAGTAAATCAGGGTAGACGAGCTCTGTTCAGTATGATGCATAAGTCCTATAACCTTTGTCTTCCACCCGATATCCAGATAAAATTGTTCGATCAGCTTGTCCTTCCGGTTCTTTTGTATGGATGTGAGGTATGGGGTATCCAAAATATCAATCAAATTGAAGTCTTTCACACTAAATTTGTAAGAAAATTCTGAAGCTTAGTAAGTATACGCCAAATTGTATAGTGTATGGGGAGCTAGGACGACATAAAATCTGTAAGTCTGTTGAAATGAGGATGGTCTTATTTTGGTGTGCCATATCCTCTGGTATAGGTCATAATCTAGCACATTTAATTTATAAGTTTCTTAGAATTATGTATGAAACCAAAGTATAAAGCTCACCATGGATTATTAAAGTGAAAGAAATATTGGACAAATCGAGAATGTCCTTTGTATGGAACAATAGTGAAGAAGTATCTAGTAACTGGTTGAGAGCAGCGTTAAATCAACGTTTAAACGATATTTATGAACAGGAATGCATTGCTGAAGTAAATACAAACTCCCAGTGTAAGAATTATAGGATATTTAAAACTAGGTTAGTATTTGAACCCTATCTGCTTAATTTTGATCACTTTCTGGGTAACTCATTCTGTAAATTTAGATGTGGGAATAGTAAGCTACCGGTGGTTACAGGTAAATTTGAGGGTATTATTTATCATGAAAGAATCTGTGACTTGTGTGATGGGGAGGCCCTAGGGGATGAATTCCACTATATTTTGCAGTGCCCTTACTTTACCACAGAACGTAAATTATTACTTAAGCCATATTTTAGAAGACGGCCCACAATTCTGAAATTGAAGGAATTTTTTCAGAGTAAAAATACGAAGATCGCGTCCAACTTGTTCAAGTTTTGTAAGATAATTATATGTAAATTCTCAGGTTAATTGTAATCTTAAATCTATAGGTGACTGGTGTCTGAATAGTCGTAGTTTGTTAAAAGCAGTCTTAGATGGTATTATCATTATGTTTGTTATTATTTTTCTTTTTTCTTTTTTTCTTTTTTCTCTACTTTTGCTTTGTTCTTTAAACCGTTCTTTTTTGTATTCGATGCATTTTGTTGTATCACTTCCATTTGTTATATTCTTTATGTCTGTTTGTAAGTCTCTTATACCTCTTCGAGGTGAAATAGAGAATAAATGAAACTGAAACTGAAGTCCCAAAAATTAATTCTAGACTACTTGTCATAAAATATGACTAAATTTTAAATGTCGATCTCTCAAAAATATTTTTTAAGAAATTTTTCTTCATTATTATTTAATACAAAATATTCAAAATGTTTGTCACCATTTTGTTTTTGGCAGCCATTTTGAACGAGCGAGACCCAAAATATTCACTAATACCACTTGATTTCGTGTTCAGCGGACCGTAACGTTTCCAAATAATATTGCGACGGAGAGTTGTAGGGTTGCCTGTGAGATGCCTGTGGACCATAGCCCATAATGACCTCTCCAGATGGCACTTACCTCAATCTCCTGCCCAATTTGAAGCTATTAGTACTGATATTTCATTGTATTATATAGCTATATATCGAGGAATGCTTTAAATAGATATAAAAATGATTTCGAGATGGTGAACAGCTTGCAACTCTCATAAACCATGAATAGATTGTCATTTCCGGGTTGGAAAACTGTGTTTTTCTATCAGATTTTTTTACTAGTTAACATTTCGTTCGACACTGGTGCTTCCTAAGTACAAACCCTGGAACATTAGTAGCCAAAACTTATCTGAAGACATGTAATATAATCATTTCAGGTCAAACTAGGACAAAGGAATCGATTTACTGTACACAATTAAATTTTAAAATAGCATAGTCAAGATTTAGGTCAGATGTCAAATTTCGTATCTTTTTGACTTTTAATGACCTCAAAAGTCACATGATTCTCAAAATCTGTATATCAACTGAAAGACAATTTCTTTGCACGTATTTTGAGGGGTAGTTTGCAACCCTCGAGTTTCTAGATGAAAAATAATAGACATTTTACTTCCCCTACCCCTTAAATATTTGATTTTTCAGCACCCTGACTCTTGGCAGATACCCCGCTGTATTTCCACAACCCACCCGAAGATACCCATATATCTGAATTTTTCTGTTTATAGACATGTCAGGGAATCAAAAAAACATAGTGGGATTTATGACCATTCCAGGTGGCACTTGCCTCAATCTGGAGCCGGGCTAAAATTAAAGTTTGTTTGAAATATTGCAGGACTCGAAGTGATCGTCGTCAAATCACGCAAAAAGTTTAAGCTCTGTTCATGTAGGCTATATAGGAACTCAGTGGGAATAACATACGCCCAAAGACCCACGGCTGTTTGTGTAGTTTATCATTCTCAGAATGATGGTCATTCTCAGAATTAGCATAGGGGTCTATACTTTTCTTTTTGTCTGCACTTAGGGTTACCATTAGGCCTAATTTTCTCGCAAGGAGGACATGCATCGCCACCCTGGTGAAGCGGTCTAACTAAGGAGTGGTGGTGTGGCCAGTTTGGAATTTTTGTTGGTTTTACGCAATGGTGTCTAGATGCAAAAGATGGTGCCATAAGTTGTTGCTCTTACTAGAGTTTCCTCTAACTTGATTGAATCAAACATGACGCTAGAATTCTATTGCCAGTTTTGCCACTGACTATCCTTTCCAGCAATCCCATTAACAACTCCTAGGAGAATAAACTTCTAACCATCCAAAATAAACACTGTGACCCAGGAGCAATCTAATGGCAGGTTGCTGTCACAGCCATGACACCCCACCATCCATCATAAACTTCTGTAGACTTAGTCCTGTTTTCAGTATCCCAGGGGAGCTGATCATTTGTGGTTTGGTCAGCTTGCTTGTGAAGGAATGTGAACAAATTGCCCTATATTGTGATGGTATACTTATGTGGGTCAGTGAAAACTTATTGTCTGCCAGTCTGCATACAGTATATAGTTCATTTCTAATTCCCTACAGTTGTGCTACCAATTTCTGTGGTACCAGTATGTAGGAACTGGCAAGTTGAATTGGTAAGTGCTAGATACTGTATGAGTATATAGCGTGTGCCTACAATAAGTACCTAAAGGTTTCAATAGCCTAAATAAACAAATTCTACGCTGAAAAACTTGAACAGCTGCAGGAGATGACAAATGGTCAAGACCTGTCAAAAATAAGCATTAGGTCCCAATTTTACAAATAATTTGCCCTTATATTTTACCTGTAAGTGAGGTGGTCTGGAAAATTATTCATAATATTTCTCCTAATCACCAAAAATAATCTTCCACATTGGTTGATCACTTTTCCTTATATGCTTTCATTGAACAATTTTGAAATCATTAGTAAGTATATGCGCATCCATATAATCTTTGGGTGACCACTTTCTTGGGTGTTTTTAATTGAATGTTATTTATAGACAGCGGAAATTTGTGGAAGATTCATCTTCTCGGAATCAAAATACACTGTACCTTGGAGGATATAATGCGGGAAGGAATTACTTGTAAGAATAGGGGAAAAATTAGAAATAGGCTATAATTTTTTTTTCAAATTTATAGTAGAACTGTGAGTGGGTGGAACCCTAGCTCGTACAGTTAACTGACCCATATGCATGGTCACTCAATTGAAAATTACTTTGAAAGCTAATAAACTGTAGGGAAGTTTCATCATAAAAGTGGCCTCCCATCTCCCATCGTTGGTGTTTGGTGATGAGATGTGTTAGTTGGGAGGGGAGGGGGAGGTTGAGGAAGGAGAGGGGTGAGTATACTAGGACAATGGAGGGGAAAATTGCAGCTTACTGTTAATAGACTTTCTTAAGGAAGTGGGGGCAGTACGTGATCATAATCCAGGGGAGGAGCGGGGTAAAATAATATGACTCAATATTTATGCCATAAGGGGAATGTGAAGGGAATGTGTTTTTTCTGGAATGAATTTGGCAATTTGCTCTGAACAAATTCTCATATAGACATCCACTGGTCTAGTTGATGTGTGACCAAGTTGAGGATCGATAGTTCCACAAATATTTTCACCCCTCTAAAAACCATGAGTCAAGAGCCAGAAGATTTAGGGAGGGGGAGGGTCCATGACCTGCATACTTCCAACCTGCATTTAAGAGCTTGATGAATTATTGAACTTAATTACAATATTTTACCATGGTATATATTCTGAAATTTCATTGTGCCAAGGTACGTCTTTGTGGGCTAACATATGCAGCTTTCATACTTCAACATTGATAAACACTTTGCTGCAATTTTCTACTAAGGTTGTGCCTGAGTTAGGCAGCATAAGGACACTACATTTGTGTGGGCAGGGAGAAATGAGTTGAATTTCTACCTAAGAGGATGTCCTTTCATATGCCATGGTTGCTCTTTCCCTGCTACTCATCTAAATTGGTCTAACTGAGAATATTTTCCCCAGTAAGCTCTCTTAGCCCTTGATTTGCTTGTCCCTCTCCAAATTACTCAAGTTGGTGCTGCCATACAGTAGGAAAAAATTGGAAAATTTGGGTGCTCCCCCCTCCCCCCCACCCCCTGCAAATAAGTCTTAGCTATGCCTGATAGGATCAGTACTTGAAATTGAAAGAAAATGAAAATCATATATCTGGATGTTTGTTCACTCATAGACTCCTACCTAAAAGACAGACAGCTACTGTGCTCTTCACCTTACATGACCTTACTGAGTAAACAAATATCCTGAAAGCTTTATTGCCCTGTGCAGTGCACTTTACACCTCCCATTGCTGTTCAGGGTGAATCTTGGGACTGGCCTTACAAGGTCATACCTCTAATTTCAAACAAGCAGAAAGAAATTGTCAGATTCCAAGCAAAAGATCAAATGGATACTTTTACAACAGTTTTAATTTCTCCTTTAGATTTGTTTGCATCCCACTGTAGGTAATAAAGACATGAGGGGTTTATTCTGCAGAGTTTATAATATTTATGGCTTTCCCTATGACTGCATGGTGTTTAAAGTATATTTCAAGGTAACTGACAACAAAAATAAAAATTTGTAGGATATTAAAGGGAGGCGTGTAAGAAGCAGGAAAAAGAGAAAATGGGACAAGTCCTGTGAAGTGTGAAACCCATAAGGCTCTTGTCATAGTGCCTGTCAACCTGTCTGACTTCAAAATTGGGAGAGTTTCATTTTTCAACTTGAAACCCCAAAATGAGGAAAATACAAGAAAAACAGCAAGGTTTATGAATTTTAACTAAAACGATTCAAAAATTACTGAGTGTTTAGGCTGTAGATTACGTAGGTTTTAGACTGGCTGGGCCGATCGATGCTTTGCCTAGTGCAGTGCAAGTTGTATGTGTTTTCCAAGTGCTTGGCTGTTCGTGGTGTATTTGGTACTCATGTAAACAGCCCTCAGGCACAATACAAAATAATGTAGCTCCCTATGGCCTACTTTGTTGTAAAGACAGTCAAGTGTTGTGCATCAGTTGAACTTGCAAACAATCAGTTTCAATGGCGTAGGAAGCAATATAAAAAGTGGTGGGGTGGGGGGGGGGGCAGAACAATTTTGGACCAAGCACCTCACCCTACCCCATTGACTAAAAGGTACTTTTTAATGCTAAATTTTTTTGCTTTTTCTACGAGCAAGAAAAAAAAAATAAAATAAAATACAAATCTGATTTGTTCTTAAATGTGAACTGTACTGAAGGCCTATTAGGAAAATATAGAGCCTGCATTGCCAAAGAAAAAAAAAAGATTTACGGTTTCCTGAAGGGAAATTAGAATATTTGGGGGACTATCGAAGAATCTGCGTTTCCTATTAACATATATCTGAGATCATGCATGTCAACTGAAGATCGTTGTTCTTACATGATGTTATCTAAGAAGTACAGATTGAGGCTTCTCGGCGACATTCAAAGAGCGTCCGAAATTTTGGTGCCTTTTTTAGACAAAATATTTAAAGATTAAGAGCCTATATTGAAAAAAATTTAGAAAATATTTAAAGATTAAAAGCCTATATTGAAGAAAACTTTAGGGAAACGGCACTGTAGTGGCTTGGAAAACTTTATCACTGACTGCTTTTATGAGCGACAACTAACTGCATTATGGGTGGCAGTTAAGAAAATTTCGCCTTTCTTAGTCGCTACAAATATGGAACTTTCATTAGGAAGAATTTGGGATTTTATGAAGGAAAAGTAGAAAAACGCACTGTAGTTGATTGGTGTCCCAAATGGCAAATTTCCTAATTTTGCACTTTTTCGAACCAGGGGGAAATCACCCCCTGCCTCTTGTAGCTACGTCACTGATCTGCAACATTGAACATTGATAACATTTTGGTGGTAACACTTTCCATACAAGTAAGTGCGGAGGAACTGGATAATTATTTTCATCTAATCTAACCCACCATATATAACAGTTTCCCCTGTATCACCACTACACTTTACTACACTTTATTCCTACTAATAATAGGCTATTCTTCATACACCCAGGATGCCACTGATCATTCTCCTAAAGTTGGGTCAAAAGTTCAGCTGGTGCACTGTAATAACTGAACATGGTAAATCCCCTGTCACTGTATATATAGGCCATCCTATAAGAGCTACTTCACAAGGAGTCATTAATAACTTGTCACCTGTCATGCTAGTTTACTCAGCATCCTAAATCTCCTGTCAGAGGTCACTTCACGTTGCCCCATTAGAGGGATACCCTCGTCAGGCATCATAAATCTGCCATTTTGTGGTTTAGTATTGAGGAGAAAATATTTCCGGACAATTGTACTGAATTGTCCGGAAATTTTGGCTAAAAGTTGCAACAGATTCTGGCGGCATGATAAGGGAAAGGTGTCAGATCATTAAATACAGGAAATCCGGACACTCATAGTGGCGGTATGTTTACAAAACCGCCCGGACACCAGGACGAAACAATTTAAACGTCCTGGTAAAATCGAACGTCTGGTAACCCTACATGCAGTGCCACTGTGGGAACTGTAGGCATACTGTAATTTGCGACTTCCGGTTGATCACTGCCATTATATCGCGCATTGCATGAATAGCCTAAAGGTCTAGGTGGTGATTCTTCAATAGCCTGATAAGCATAAGCCAATGATAATAGTGTAGTCGTTCATAATTTATGTGCATCACGAGATTCCGAGTCGAAAAGTAACACACGGTTGATATCTACAAAAAGCAACCAACACAGCACTGCATTGATTATGTTCAGGTATATCACATCGGCCAATAAACGTAAAAGGACGATATTCCAAGCTTCAGTACGTACCCGGTTACATTGGCACATCAGTCATGGACAGTAAGTGGTTACGATTTTCGTAACAACATTTCTAGTTCCAGGTATTGGGACACTTACTGAGGGTCGTCAAGTCATGTTGCCAGTATTCTAAACCTCTTGCTTCACTAAATTCCCAGTTATCTATAAGATACTATACATTTTCCTAAGAACCATTTGCAAAATCGGTACCCTCTCCAGGCTCTTCTTGCCACGATGGATGGATACTTATATTCCACATGAGTAGCAAATCTCTGTTATTGATCAACATTCATATAGAACTCTGCCATGCCACTTTTAAGAAATGAGAATCAATGGTTGACCTCGAGTTTTGCTGAATAGCGGGTTATACCATTTGATCTTTCTTGACCTGCTTTCCTTCTGTATGGTAGGGAAAGTGTTCTGATATTCTACTTAGTAATTGTACCCAGTGGATTTTATGGCATCGTCATTTACAGGAGGAACCGTATCTGAAGGCTTTTCCGTTGGTACAAGGCAGTGTTTAGGACTTTTCAGGGTTACGTCAATGAACTTGTCTTCAAGTTTTTAAGTAAGTTTGTACTGTGATTTCCCATTCATATGCTTGGAACACCTTTACAAGGTTCAGGTACGGATCCGGGTATTCCAAAAAAGGGAATGAACCTAGAGAAAGCGGTAATGGAGACGTTAGTAATGATTCTCTGCCTAAAGACTAAGCGGAGCGGAACGTACAAAAACTTTTGAAAAGTCACGACCCTTCAGAAAGCTGCTGGAAATGGCCTTTCCCACCAATTTGAAAGTAGAATCTAAGCAATCATTATTTGGGCTTTCGGTTGGGGTAAAACTTAAACTTCAATATAAAATGAGTAAATTGTTAAATGGTAAGAAAATTTTCTAATTTACTTCTCAAATGTACTTCTGCCATTGATTATTGTTTATATAAGATTATGATGAGTACAACATTTAAAATTCAATCAACTTCATTGATGGCCGAAAATCCCTTCTCAAGTGATCATCTCAGACTCAGAGGTTTAGATGTCCGAAGTTTACCTGAGCGGGAAATTGCATGAAAATAATTGGCACTCACAAAACCGACCTAACTGTCACGCGTTTACCGCTCAAGGTAGAAACCTGTATACATAATTGATTATATGCACCCCTAACAAACAAGAGGGCAAATTGATTTCTAGACAACTAACAACCAGTCCATATCAACGGTTTCTGCACACTTGATCCCTATAAACCGTAGTCTACACGTCAAATAAAAACATGCCGTTGCGCAACGAAATAGAAATCAAAATCAGCGTTAAAGCCAAATTCTCCGTTGTCAGCATTAAAAACTATACAATGGCTTCAATTCTTACGTTTTGTTTCATAATTAACACTTAGAACATAATTGAAAAATTGAAGTGGCGTAGCCAGGATGGAATTTTTAGGGGGACCTTGGTAACAAGTGGGAGTGTCCTGGTACCTCCTAGAATCAGGCGCGGCAAGACTATCTAAGCCGAGCGCCACCATCAGTTGGCGCGGATAGTACAAGAAAATTTTGAGCTTAACAAATCCTCCAGATGGCCGGAAACGGCACTTCCCACGTGTTTTAAGCTGGTTGTACCAAGCCTTGAAATACGAATCTTCTGTCTGCCACTTCTCATATAATGGGAATAACAATCAATCTATGGAAAATGGTAATAAATATACTTTTAAGCGACCCCAAAGCCGGGCATTTCCGATCTGTGGCCTGGGGGATGAGACTAAAGGGAACCGGTACCTCCCCTTTTCTTTGGAAAAATTGTAAACTTCAGGAGAACTTAGATTGCAAATGCGGCAATATTTGATTGGATTTCAGCTTTTTAGGAAACCAAAAGCAGTTATGTCCCGCTCTGAGAAACTTTCTTTGCCTTAGATTTCTTAGATGCAAAATGGTGCTATGTTTGGCAAATTTTTGAACTGATTTTAGGATTTTCCTTTGGGGTGGGGGCATAAAAATTTTCAAAATACTCACTCTTAGTCTTTGTAGAGATTATGCAAGTGACATACATACTGCCAAAGAAACGGTTTTAAGTGTTGGCTAGATGCAAAATGGTGCAATATATGCGTTTAGTCACCGGTCCATTACGAAGTCAAAATTAAAATACTACTTGTACTCTCAAAATATTTAAACCGCAAAGCAGAAATATGGATCATGTGGGAAACACATGGAATCCGGACCTTGATGACATTTTACAACAAGTCCACCCGGATGCCTGAGTCAACTAGTAGAAAGAGGACTTGTCGAAAAAATCGTTCTACATGGCCACTTGTCATGGGCAGTAGTGAGGCACGACACAGGCCTACTTGTTAAGGATGGAAGGGAAGAGTTATTCCAAGGAAGTACCTTACCTTTACGGCAAATTACGGCATATGCTGTGCTTGCTAAAGCATAGGAATGGTCGTGTAGGAATGGTCTCCAGTGTATGATTGCCTTGTTTTCAGTAAATCAACCAGCCATCCGAAAGGCAGAAATAATCTTATACTAACAAAGTTACATTGAATTTGTCGTCGAGATGTTCGTTTCATCTTCGAAGCATAATGCAATGAACGACAGTGCAGATTTTATCTTATTTCGTGAAAGTAGGCATTTTGATGTTATTACTTGATCCATACGTGCGTACAAAATGTGTTTAACACACATCCATGCATGTTTTCTTGCTTGTTGCACATTTTGTTTATTTACTCTTTTGCAGGAAATACTTCAAAGTTTATTTCCGTTGAAACATTTTATTTTTTTCAATTTCTTTATCAGGACGCAAAAAATCTGGAGGGGGGGGGGGTGAGGACAATCTGGGGGGTATGCCTCCGGACCCCCGTGTCCCCCCTCCTTGGCTTCGCAACCGGAAAATTATAAGATATGTTTTGTGTTTCTCCGGCATGATGGTTTCTGATCGCTGCCCCTCTATAGCAGGGGTGTGCATTTGGGTCTTGGCAAATTTGTCAATCTAACGGGGAAGGATGGGGCAAGGGGTGACGGTAAGACGTCTCCTAGTATACACCCATATCTGCTCTACTGAAGCCACCCAGATAGTCTCAGCAAAATAATTTTGTCTAAAGGTTTGCACACCCCTGCTCTATACCATAATGAAAACCTTTGGAGACTTAAGACTAGGCTAACGTGCCGAAGCGTTCACAGCCACTACATTGCACATGTGGGCTAACGTGCGAATGTGAACAAAGTCCAGTCGGTAACACTCATAACCTGAAAACATACTGGCTGACAGCTGTTCACATCATTCACATCTCGTTTTGTGGCCAGTGAATTGGTGATGTGGTGAAGGCCAGGTGGCAGGAAATTAAGTAGATAGCCTTTTCACCCGGACGGAATAGCATACGAGGTTCAAGTATTTGGATTTGTGCTGTAACGAAAAGGATAAGCCAGAAATAGCCCCTTGAAAATTCTCGCAGATGAAAATTATGCTTATTTTAGTGTATTTGTTATTGTTAATGTGAAAAAGAAGGGGACTGGGGCCGCAAACCCCCCGACTCCCTTTTTGCGACTCCCCGCCTCCCTAGATCCACGCATGAGGTTTTCCTTACGCGGTCGACTTTGCTGCGCGAATGTGACCTGATAGCCGCCAGTCCGTCATCTTTGTGCAGTCCTACGCTTTCAAATTTAAGTTGCTGTATAATTGATGATGACGTATACTTAATATTTCCTTTATCTATTTTACTTGGTGTCAACTAACCAAATAAAATTTGTTCATTTCATTTTACCAACGTTTCGATCCTCTGCGAATAACAAAACTTTCTTTACCGGCACCTCTCAAGTCGCCCTTTCTTTTCTCATGAATTCATTGGCAAACTTTTTATTAACAACAGGTGTACTCACTGATCTTACGTAAATCCTCGAAATTATAAAACGAAGTATTATTCTCGAGCATTTTGTCCAACACCTTTGGTGGTTGATCGGTACCTACAGAACGAGGAAGATTGAGACATTTGTAATGGAATCGATTAAGATTTTCAGGTCCACTGATATACCGACTCTAAGCTTGTATACAGGGGCAGATCCGTCTGCTGACCGCTACATTAAATTCACCTCTTAATTACTTCTCAATTATTTATGTCGACTTTTGAAAGATAGGCAAATGTTGCCAATTCTGAGAAAGTGGCGATTTTGACCATGGTTTTAAGGCAGAGCACCCCATTTGACAACGCGTAAGTTCAGTCTACCTCAATCTAAGCAGTTGCAATTTTCCAAGTTGACCAACAAATTGACAACTTTGGTGTCAGGATTTCATGTTTTTTCAATTATTAACATGGTGTTTGCTGAAATGCTTCTACAGCTTTTGCCACTCGTTTTTTAGGTCCTTTTGGTTTTTCAGTCTTTAACGGGTTGTTATAATTAATAAAAAAGAATTAACAGAAAGGTTTGAGCTTTAACAAAATATTTACAAATGTTTACTAACATCTGAATCCATGCGAGGGATGGACTCGAATCATTTTAATTAGATAGCGCTTTATAACACTTGTTGTTGTATTTCCTTAAATCACATCTAACTGATTGAATATATCCACCAGCTAAACATGTTATACATAGTAAAACGGCCATTCATATATATGAAACTATGTATATGATCCCTTGCCCCAACCAAAGTGCCTCAAACAAAGACTTTAATCTTCACAACCATAGATAGAATACACGATAAACTTTCAGAACATATATTGAAGGTACTAGGTCGATCAAGACAAATGTAATTCCTTACTAGTTTGGAGGTGTGGAAATCATTCAGATATACTGAGAGCTTTTTAAACTAACCATTGCTGATGTTCTTACTTTTTGCAACAATTTGGGAGAAATACTTTAGTCCTTGAATCCTATCTGAGTATATAACTGTGTACTAAAATAGCCCGGTAAAAAAATCTCGCAATGTGACATAGTTGGGAATCAGGTGCTTCAGCCGGTAATTGGCAGTTCCAGACTCCTAGACTCAGCCTCCCAAACAAGGATAGAATCGTCATGGAGCTAGTGTTACGTATTACGCCACCCACCTAGTGAATGGGCAGAGGGAGCACGTGACCTATGCCATTGAAGCAGCGCTAATATCAGGTTTTCCTCGAAAAAAGTTGAAAAGCAATGTTGAAAATTGTTTCGTAAAATCAGGATCAGTTCACAGGTTCCTGCTTTAATGCATGCTTTAATGAATACCTCACAAAAATTGGAATTGCCAAATTTTGACATTAGAAGACTTTTTTTCAAGTCATTGGAAATTCCTCTAAAGCTGACATTAAACTTTTGCACTTAATTTTTGACCAACTGTTGACCCTTTACCGTTGTTTGGGTTCTTTTGGATCCAGAGCGCGGCTGTGACCCATCTTTACTTTAAGTCTGTTTCACGCGGAGCTCGGAACTACTAGTAGCTACCCGAAAATTCGGCCACAACAACGAGAGAGACAATAGTTTAAGGTCACGGGGTCAATAGGCTACGGAAGCTGATGCAGGGCTGGCTACGCCTGCTTTTCCGCCCACTCCCGAGGCGAGCAACAAATATGCCTTGATTGGAGCACAAAGGTAAAGGGGTAACACATTAACTGCAAGTTTAGTTGAAAAGTAAATATATTCATACACATATTCTGATGGTGTACTGTTTTAACTTTAGATTTAATCTTTTGTTGTTATTGCAACCCTAACAGTCTCTTGTATATTTTATGTAAATTTGGACTTGAAGTGGCAAAGTCTTAAGATTACACTCCACAATATCGATTAAAAGGTCAAGTTACCAATTTTTTGGTCTTTCTTCGGCATTGAATGTAAATATAAACTTGTTTATCAAGAAGGTAACTTACAACTTATCAGGTTGCTTCAAAATGTCCAAAATGATATGGTTAAGTTCTCCGTTCTTAAAAAACATATTATCTTCCTTTATGAGGCTATGCCACGAACTAACATACATGGACAGAGCTTGTAACACGTACGTCCGTACGACTGGGGTAAAAAAGGCGCACAAAGAAGGCCGCCGTGAAGCTATAAATCGTCTGATTTGAGGACGACTCTGTAATATTTTAAACAAAAGTTAAATTTGAAGTGATTTTAAACTTAGCTTGCCATATTTTGAAAATATTTTAACTTTCTTACAAAATATGGTGATATACTTGAAGAAGTCCAAACCTTCACACAATACCATAGCAAATTGGCCGTCTTGGTGCGCTTTTTCTCCCACGTACCGCAGCGACAAGGTAACGGGCAGTATGTTCTGTTCATGTCCTGGAACTCCGTGAGCTATGCTTACGTTTGAGACATAATAACTTAAGATAAATAGATAACGACCTAATTCAACTCTCATACGGCAGTTAAGTAACTTCATCAAATACCACACAATGTTCATAGGAAAATGGGAATTTGAAATCAGCATATAAGCATTTGAGGCAAAGGATCTTCATCGAGCAGCTCAGTGACAAATATGAATATCAGCTAGGAAAAGCATTGATTGAGAAATATACATAGTAGCATCTATATTCCTTCTCTGAAGTTATCATACCTTCGGATCAGCTTTTGGCTATCCTTGAAATTATCAAACTCTCTTTGGGGTAAATTTAATGAAGCAAAGCAAGTGCATTCAAGGGTTCAGAATTTTCCAAGCCAGTATTTAAAGTTTTGGAAGAGTTAAGAGCATCCACGACATTGCCTGTTTGTCCTGTACTGATACGTTTGTGAGTTGAACCCATTAGTCACCACAGGCGAAAGTCTTTTTCATGTTCACTACATATAAACCACAGCGTCCTTAACTATGGAAAACTGTTGATATCTCAGTGAGTCATGGGTGAGTCTTTAAAACTTGTTCTGAATCTTGTTAAGGCTAAATTTCTTGCTCTGGTAATAAATTTTGAAATACTTCTCAACTTCTATTTGGTTCATTACGGAATTTGCGGTCAGGTGAACGTGAGCTATCCCACGATTGTCTTTCGATAATGAATGACGCGTCCATCGTGGGTTGCTCCATTTTACTCGTGGTTGTGTTTTTTATCTATTTACAAACAGAGTTTTGTTCCGTGTCCGTGTCTTTTAATCAGAATATGTTTGGGTATGGCTGAACAAGGTCAAACAACTTCGGGTCATGTAAATTAGTACAAAATATTGTACTCGTTTGGGTGAGGACTGATGTTATCGCTGCATGCACTAAGGCTGCGCCCTCGTGCGCCACTGTCATCAAAATCCCATCGTGTATTATCAGGTGCTGATGCACTGTCCATCGCTGGGTAAAATGTCAACAAATAGTAGTATAGTTTCTAGTAAATGGGTGCGAATAAAACAAGTAAAATACATCGTTGTGTTGTACTTACTGAAAATAAGGCATTTATATGTGATAGCCAGGTATTTTTTCACTCCTACACACGGATCTCCATATAAAGAACTTGAAGCAGTGACATAACACAGAGGGAGCCCTTGACAAGAGTTGCGGACTATTTCTTTCACAGATACAATACAGTCTCTTGTCACCTATGAAACAAACACAAAATAAAAACACCCCAATACTCTTCAAAACCTGGAAAGGGTTCAATATATATTGGTTACTTCCCGTAAACAGATGATAAACTTGCATAGAATCAAACTCGACCAGAACCTCAACAGGTCAAAGGCGTTATGGGGAATAACTGCTATCGGATACTAGTAACATGGCCTTTGCCCTCAGGTGAACTATGATTTCATTGTTTTCACGCTGTGTGCAAAGCGATGAACATGTTTTGACATGTCGGCCTCCCATTTTGAACGCGCTACTATTTTAATCAGCCAGCGAAGTAATTTTAATGTTTCCAAAAAGCAACAAGGACAATTTCCTCAGGTGTTCTTTTCTAGGCGGGATATGCTATATGACACAGTTGGGTGGAAAATCTGAGACTTAGGCTATTGTAGATGTAGCAAAAGATAAACCGCTTTTACGTTAGCCGTAGGGTAAGTCTTACAGAAATCACAACAGGGACACAACAGGGACGAGTATTGTGTGACTTTGACTACGCAAACCCTTGTTCAGAGAGAAACATATCTCTCCAAAAACAGTTAACTGATATGGCTGACACATGGTACACCTTTTTAAAAAACGTGCATTGAAGTCACTTTTCGTTGCGCGTCTCTCTCTCTCTTGCCGTCCACGCTTGCATTGTACAGCACTTGTTTCTTAAGTACTGTCGTGAGAATTCAAGTTCATCGATATCCCAGCTACTGTGCTTGATCATTCAGTTTGACAAATGGAAACGCATTGACGTCAAGTTCAAAAGCTGTATATAAGGACATTTTTGACATTTTCAAATTTACTTATGTTTATTCATTCAGTTGTATTTGTGACAGCATTAATGACCCTTTATAGCACTTATCATGTTGCAGAATTTTTTTCGTTTTTCGACAATTTTTTTAAAGGGGTGAAAGCTTTTTACGGGGTTTAAATTGAATACTTTAACATTCCATCACTATCAAATGTAAAAAAACAAACAAACAAACAAACAAACAAGAAATAAATATGGCAACAGTATTTAGGAAGAGTACTTGTTATATATCTCCAGCGTTGTCAAAAGGCTAAGTAAATTAGCTAGATTGAGTTTTACTGTTCATTTTCTAACCAACTGGTTAAAGTCGGTTCATCCACGGCCTTGATTCCATTTGTGGCTAACCGCCTTGTTTTCCCTACACTCTTCTTTATTCTGAGCAGCAAGCACAAGTGCAAGCACAATGCGTAATCTTTACAACCTTAGCACTCGCAGAGAAATGCATTCTGGGAGACGGTTTTCGAGCTAGCCTACGCGGAGCGAAAACGGACACCCATTAACTTTGTCGAGTGTTACGTAATTGAGCATTTTTGCAATTGAAGAAAAATACGAAGTGAAATCCTCAAAAGAAACTCGTTTAAGTAGATAGCGATTGTCAATGAGCGAACTTTGGGTAGAGTCTTCGTTTTAAGTTTTTCGATAAAACCGGAGGAATAGGAGCCAACTTGCGAAATTTCAGAATGTACATTTTCCTTCTTCAAGGTGATTCTATGTTAAATTGTCGTTTGAAAGAGAGAGAGAGAGAGAGAACAAATATAATAGGCCTATTTCCGAAATATACTGGTACCTCTCTTGTTATCTTCTATCTTCAATAACAGTGCTATACAGAAGACAGTGTCTTTGTTCTGCTTATCTGTGCATTCTAAGGACTTACTTTGGCATCACTTTATGTATGTGCTTGGTCAATGCATGGCCTTGTGTTGGATCTTGAGTTGCGTAGCTGTATTTTAAGGAGGCTCAATGAGTTGATATCGATAACGTAATGAGAGCCTCAAAGGATCACTACCACACAACAGTGCTTCACGTTAGCATAAAAAGTCCACTTTCAAGTCCAAATGTCACAGAAAACGTTAAATTTTGAATTAAATAGTGTCCTGACTTGTAACGGTTTTGCACATAATTTGAAAAAGTTTCTGGTTACGAATTTTTGGATGGTAGAAATATAGTATTTTTACCATCATGAATTGCTTTCCAAGATGGCTGACTGACACAGGTGTAATGCAAACAAATTCGTAGCATACACTGTTAAAAAGTTTCTCTGTAAATTTACATAATTTTTATTGCAAATTTTTTTTCCAACCAAATAATGTTTTTTTTACAGCCAGACTGTAATCGTAAAAAAAACATTAAGTGTTTGTTTTTTCTTTACATTTTCTTCTTGTAAAGTAGTTTACAGAAGTCTACTGTAAAATCGAATTACAGAATTGTTCAGTTTTGTTTACCTTAATTTTATGTGATTTTACAGCCTGTTTTCATTCCCGACGTTTTAGTATTTATTATAATATCGCTTTTTTACCTTTCATATGTTATTACGTAACGTATACTTCATCATTACGTAGATCAGGTATTTGCTTATTAACGTAATGTGTCGTTACGAAGTTGTTTTTAATCAAAACACATTGAGGATGCTTTGTTGTCATATTGTTGTCAAGTAGACTGCTATCTTTAGGAACTTTGTAACTGGAAAGTCACATTTTTTGTACAACATAATAATTGTTTTTAAAATAAATATGACAAAGAATGCAAATACATTGGTTGCAAACATTTCCAGACAAGGTAAACAATAGGTTTATCACCACCTGATTAAAAAACGCCAAAGAAGATATTATTCAAAGCAACAGCAATCCTTTTGTTAGGAAAATGCCTACAAAATAAGCTCCACCCATTTATGCAAAATGAGATTTACGTCATAAAGTGGTAAATTTACAGGCTCTTTCAAGTAAATTTGTGAAACGTTTTTGATTTGCTCCGATCAAGTTCATGAGCTCCTGTGGCGATGAGGTGACATCAGTTTACCATTGTCAGTGCTCTGAAATTAGGGCCTTACAATTTCTTTTTACTTAAAAATGTGTGACAAAACACCAGTTGTATGATATTTATAACTAAGAACGTAATAACTAAGTATGCTTTTATAATAAATGTAAGTTAATTTTCAAATGGGGCCATAAATTTGCCAAAAATGTTTTTTTTTTTAAACTGAAACTTCGCAGAACGATGCATGTTATATATTGAAAATTTTCTGGCTATTTCTTATTTGTTTGTTTGGGCTTATTTTTGTTTCTTTTTCAGCTTAAAAACAAAATGAATGTTTGTTAAATGACAGTATTTTTATGCGAAATCAGAAAAATACAAAATGCTGTTAAAATTTCTGTAAATTTACAGAAAAAGTTTTACAAAGCAGTAAAATTTGGTTAAAAAACCAGACAGAAATGGTTTTTCAAATAAACAGAAAATACATGTTAAACAACCTTTTTTTATTGTAGCAATACAAAGTGTCTGAAAAGATACAGAAAATCTCTATTAAAAGTAAAATACAAAAAGGTTAAGTTAAAAAAAGTCTGTAAATTTACAGAAATTTTTAACAGTGTGACCCATAGTTATGATACCTTTCCCTGGTTTGGAAACTCTGCGAACTGACTGCTTATGTTGAGATTTCGGTTTTCGTCAGTCGCGTGACGTTGATAGTACACCGGAGCCTTGTTGTCCGCCTATCTATACGTACTGTATGTATGCAGACAGGGTAAACTGATTTCTTCGAGAGTCTCTTGTAAACAATTATCAAATATCAAAATATAATGACTTCAATTAGGGAGTATATTATTGCGAAAGGTATGATTAGATTTTCTGTCTTAAATTAGAACGGCCGTAAAGCAAGAATAACTGAATCCAAACTAAAATAGCGGGACAATCGAACTCTTGGCTAGCAACAGTTACTTGGCAAGCACACCCAACAATTCCGAGAAATTGCGAAGCACGTAGAAACCACATGTATAATGCTAGACTAGGTGGATTGAGCCATTTTAACAAACGGTTGTTTTACGGTTCACCAGACGAGTGCATTATTCAATATTTACCAGTAACTATGGTCGTACAAAATTTTAGGATGCCCACCTAGCGTAATGAAGTAGGTTTACTTCACCCTTACCCCACACTGACTGCGGTATGCTGAGCCTGTAGGGCCTACTGAATGTCCTCAACGAAGGTCTCCAAACGCCAGGCTTCGGAACCAACTTAAAAGGAGAAAATGAGATCCGAGAATATAGGATTTCTTCATTTATTCAGAAATCTCAAAAACCTACTGATTAGGCCTTTTGCATTGGTCAACTTTCATTTCACTTCCCAGCAGAAACAGTACATCACTCAATGGAGCCATGTCACTACCGATCGATCGTTTGCATCTTCAAAGTGACGTGATGAACTTTTTGAAGAACAGCTCAAAATGCTTTTACCGACAATTACGGACGCACCTTACAAAAAAAAAAAAAAAAAAAATGAGCGTACATACAGCTTCTAAGTCTGTGCATAAACAGTGTACGTAAAGAGTTTCCAAACCAGGGGAGGTATAATAATTATGCATAACCAAAGCGGAACTAACCGTCTTCAGGAAAATTGGAATAATTTATCAACGAATTTATGTGGAAAAGTATATTTCATGATTTGATGATGTTGCATTCCGGGGCTTCGTCTTTGGACAGTCGCTTCGGACCCCAGGCAAAATGGGCTTCACGATTCGCGTTTGCCATGCACACTTCGAGAGTACAACTCCTGATTTGTCATAATTCAAACCCGCAACCCCCCCCCCCCCCATTAAATAAAAAATAAAAAAATGAAAAGCAATTTCCGCCCATGTCTGTCACCCAGGCAATTGGAACTCATTTTAGGATTTACTTCCTGTTTGTTTTTAACGAATATATGGGCTTTTCTTTCGCATATTATTTACCACGCCACTACCTAAATGTAAAAGAACTGGTATTTGGAAATTTAAAATTCACTTTACCTGCTGATTGGGTAGGCAAATATCAGAGTTTTCGTTCCGACCGTAAATTGCAGCAACGATATTGATTGGTCGCGTTGAACTACATAACAGGCGGACGCTCGAATCTTCACAAGCTATCGCACTCTTAAAACCGGCTGTCATAAAATACCAATTGGGTCGATCTATCTCTGGAACGAAAGGAAAAGAAACTTAGTCAATTTAATAAGCCATTCAAACTTTGTGCAATTGTCATTGAGATTTATAGATAGGCAGTTGGAAGCTTTGTTGCAATGCTCACAGTTATTGGGTAGATTAGGTCCAAATGGCTACTTACACAAACTTAAAAGGCTGAATAATTCTGAACCTTACTAATAAATTCAATGCTACTGGACTGCACTCTTCAAAATATTTAGGATAGAACTCTTTCGAAAAATTAAATCTGCTTGACCTCCAAAAGGGATAACCAACAATCTATTGCACGGGGGGGGGGGGGGGTGTCCTTAATTACGATAAACATATCGGGATGATTCCACATGACTCTGTATTGAAACTCTGTTTACAATTTACCCCATTTTGAATGTGAATGAATTCTTTCAAGTTCGTGTTTCCTGAAGATTTTATGTCGAGGGGAAAAAGCAATATAGCAAAATATCACAATAACTTTTCATTTCTTGAATTAGACACATCGACTATAAAACTATTTTACGTCGGTGCCGCTTCCCAGAACAATGTTGTAAACGGTTTGCAGTAAGTTTAAGGAAATAGTAAAAAGGCAGGAAACCATTTTAGGGCACTTGCCCGATAACGCAAAGCATAGAGCATTGCACAGGCGTTGTTGAGACAAAACAGTATTGTGATAGGATCATTCACAGGTACGTAATAATTGGTTGAGGTATATAGGGACATGTCACCTCTGAATTCAGCCTTTTAAAGTGAGACCCAAGGCACGGCAGATAATGGAATTGCATGGGCGGATGTTGGGCATAGCACCAACACAGAAAATAGAATGCAGTTGCTAGCCTGATTTAGGTGAAGGATGTTTTGACTGGTAACTGGTGCAATGCTTGATATCGCACGAATGGTGTTCCGGAGTTTCATAATGTAGTCCACAACTCGAAAAATTTTGATAGAACGAGGGTTACAGTTGGGAAGCTGAAATCTGGGTCACCGAAATATATTAAGCTCTGATGAAGTCACACAATTTTGAATTTTTACCGCTTACGGAAATGTTCACTTGTTCAAAATGGCCTATTTATTCTGTTTACTTACAATTGTGATCAAGAAAACTATGAAACTTACAAAGCTAACTTCGTGGGTTATCATAAAACAAATTTTAACGCGATATTATTTGCCAAAAGGCCCATGAATCCAAGCAAGAAGTTAAGTCACCCTTTCCGAACGTTCGGCTAGTGGTCACAAATTTCTCCCGAAATCATCCGAAAGCTGTTTAACTGTTACCGAATACACTCTATAGGACAGGAAATGTCCTTTCTCACATGGGTTCGTTGGTAAATTTTTCCAATATTCCCGAAGAAAATTAATCCCGCTTTGCTTTTGCCACCATTCTTTTTTCAGTACACCCGTAGTCAGTCAGCCATCTTGAAACGCAATGCATGATGGTAGCTGGGGTGTAGCACTGCGATACAAGATCCAACACAGTGCCCTGATTTGGGTGTACACACATATAACGCATGGATAAACAGAACAAGACACCAGGCTTCCATATAGCCTTTTAACTGAAGATAGAAGGATCATAACAAGGAAGGTACCACTTTATTTTGGAAATAATATTTGTTCTCTCTCTGTTTCAAATGACACTTCAACATATTCTCACCCTGATCACGGAAAATGTGCATTTTGAAACCTCGCAAATTAGCTCTCTTTCCTTCGGTTTCCTCGAAAAGTTTATGACGGAGCCAAAAGTTCACTCCTGACAATCGCTGTCTACTGAAACGAGTTACTTTTGAATATTTTACAGTCTTTTTTTCAATCGCAAATAGGCTTAATACTAAACACTATGAATAAGAATTATTAACATTTCATCGGGTGTCCGTTTTCGTTCTGAGTAAGCCAGCTCAAGAACGGTCTCCCAAAGTGCAATTCACCGCGGTTGTTAAGGGAGTAAATATTGCGAAATAACGGTCGCAAATTTAAGATCTGCTTCCCAACTTTTAAGCTTAGGTTTTATCTAATTAAGTGGTAAAGAAAGTGTCAGTTAACAGAGTTATGAAAGACAGGTAACGTAATAGCAAAGAGGATCGGCACAATGGAAAAGGGGCTGTTTCAATTGAGAAAAGAGCAAATGACCAAAAAAAAATTGTGATCCTTAAGCCTCAGTGACTACAATGGGAAGAAACCTTCTTAGATTTCCGCCCTGATTGGATTCATCCCCAACCCCCGTGTTTGTTGAACTTTGGTTTTGCCTTATTATAAACCATGTACATCGAATGGCTCCAAACAATCGTATTTTTGAAATCCTTCGCCAGTGGCATAGCCAGGATGGGATTTTTTTTTTTTTGGGGGGGGGGGGGCCTGGTACCTCCAAGGGTCAGGCACGGCAAGACTATCTAAGCGGAGCGTCACCATCGGTTGGCGCGGAGCGTACAAGAAAATTTGGGGCTTTAAAACCCCTCCAGATGGCCGGAAACGGCACTTCCCACGTGTTTCAAACTGGATGTACCCAGCCGCAAATGCGGCAATATTTGAATGGATTTCAGCTTACCTAAGGCAGTACCTTACCCTTTAACAGGAAAACCAAAAGTAGTTGTGTCCCCCTGTGAGAAACTTTCTTTACGTTAGATTTCCTTGATGCAAAATGGTGCTATGTTTGGCAAAACTTTAAACTGATTATAGGCCTAAGTTTTAGGGTTTTCCCTTTTTGAGGAGCATGAAAAATATCAAAACATTTTTAGTTTTTGTAGAGATTTTACAAGAGACATACATACTACCAAAGAAACAATGTGCAAAATGGTGCAGTATTTGTCCATCGGTACATTACGAAGTCAAAATTAAAATACTACGAATAAATCTCTCAAAATAATTGAACCGCAAAGCAGAAGTATGGATCACGTGGGAAACACATGAAATCAGGACCTTGTGGACATTTTACAAATCCCCCGGAGGCCAGTGCCAAGTAGTATAAAGAGGACTTGTCGAAAAAAAAATCGTCCTACAGTGGCACTTGTCATGGGCAGGAGTGAGGCACGACATGGCCTAGGCCTACTTGTTAAGGATGGAAGGGAAGAATTATCCGAAGGCAGTACCTTACCCTTACCTGCTTACGGCATATTTTGTGTCTGATAAAGTATAGGAATGGTCGTGTAAGAGTGGTCTCCAATGTACGATTGCCTTATTTTCAGTAAATCAATCAGCCATCCGAAAGGCAGAAAGGGTCTTAACCTAACAAAGTCACATTAAAGTTTGTCGTCGAGACTTTCGTTTCATCGTCAAACTGAAATGCAATAAACGACAGCGCAGATCACAAACGGTATCGAATTTAGTGAAGGTAGGCATTTTGAAGTTATTACTTGATTTCATACGTGCGCACAAAATGTGTTTTACACACATTCATCCATGTTTTTTTTTAATTTTTACACATTTTATTTATTTACTGTTTTGAAGGAAATACTTCAAAGTTTATTTCCGTTCAAACATTTTATTTTTTTCAATTACTTTATCAGGACGCCAAAAATCTGGGGGGGGGGGCCTGAAGAAAATCTGGGGGTGCCTAAGCCCCCCCAGGCCCCCCCCCCCCCGTGGCTACGCCACTGTCCTTCGCAAACTGTCAAAAATTCTTTTTGAATTTGGCTACTTGTTAAGTCACTTGACACTTAACTTAGAGCGTTGTCAGAAAAAGTTATTCTGCAACCCACACACTTTCAGACCATGTTTTCACAGCTTTGAAATATTCATCTTGATTCCAAATATTAACGCATCTAGCAGTATGTTGCATCTGGACTCTATCTCTCCTTTATATCAACAAGATATTCGAATTGGTTAATGTCAGATACGCCATCTATTTTGAAAATCAAATCGACGCCGATGTGGCCAAAATTCATAGCACCATACCGTGTCTAGAACAATAGTGAATTCGCCACGTGACGACACATCAATTCTTTTACCATCGACTGTCAAAGTGGACGTCGGTGTAATCTCTCCAACAAGCCATAAAAACACTGACCATTTTATCTGTAAGGTCACAAACTGGCACACCCTTGTATCGCAAACCTCCGAGAAAGCAATGAACTTCCAAACAGCAACTCTCTGGCTAGGGCAATAAAACCTCAGAGCGTTT
The DNA here is from genome assembly GCA_037179385.1 of Holothuria scabra. Lineage (NCBI taxonomy): Eukaryota > Metazoa > Echinodermata > Holothuroidea > Aspidochirotida > Holothuriidae > Holothuria > Holothuria scabra. The sequence continues at coordinate 28,528,972 of CM074197.1, forward strand.
TAAGGTGTTACTTTTCAGATATCGGTTGAGTTCAGACTCCTGTTTTAACTATAACTCTGTTCTCGAAATGTGTTTGTTTTTATGAGAAAAAATGTTCCGAGTTAGGGTCATATTTTTGTAGGGGGTGGAAATAAAGTTTAGGTAATATTTTGATTGACGAAACAGCAATAATGCTCTGTTGACCGTCTTAAGTGATGTTTCGAATGTATTTCAAACACCCTGTAAAAGGTGAAAATTTGAGAATAAACGGTAAATTTAACTGTCGTGGAATGTGGCATCTTTGATTATGTGTTGCAACCTAAATTTTACCTGCAACAAGTGTGTAAACAATACGATGTTTATACTTGCCGTCATGCTTCAAGCAAGTGTATGTCGCTTGCACGTACTTGTACCCGTAAGTGCTACAGTCAAAACCGGGTATATAGGGAAGACGGGTTGATAAATAACACTCCTGAAGTCCTGTACAACACTCAAAAGCATCGTTTTGCAAGTATGCACAGTAATGTCTGAAGTCCTGTTAAAGAAAAACAAGTATATTTTTTCAACTCATTACTGTGCTTGTCAATTACATTGCAACCTGTAATTTTTAGGCCCTTATACCCAACCGGGGCAAAAAAAAAAAAAAAAAAATACTCATTGCTTTCGTCTGCCACCTGACCGGGATGGGGAAAAAAAAAACTGCTCAATTTAGGTGTTTAAGCGTTTGGTTGGGCAAAAGAAAATACCCAACCATTTTACCCAACTAATGTTGTCCAAGATATGGTTAAAATTTGCACCAAACAAATAAGCCGAAGGGCTGTACAGCTGGGTGCTGCTTTGATAATTTCATATTATCAGGTATATGATTATAAGATTTGGGCAAGAATGAGATTAAGAGATTTAACAAAGTTTCATTATATGATATGGGCAAGAATAAGATTTAGTGATTAAACAAAGTTCCATAGTACTTACACCGTTTGCCCTCCAAGAATGATTGGGGCACCAGTGATAATGCAAATGGTTAATAACCAGTGAAGTTTGTAGTTTGATGTAACAATCCTAGTAATGCACTTTGTATTTCTTGTCTCATTGATTACTTAGTAGTGAAACCTTTTTTTTTCTGTACAAAGTTTACTCCCTAAGAATCTTCTTCAGGATATTTACTGCTATTCTACCGCTACATTTTTCATATATCAAATCGAATCTTATTCAACCATAGGTTATTAATTAACCACTTTTGTTAATAAAATTATCCGTAAACGCAATCTTTTACTAATCATGTTATTGGTCAATTACATTTTACCCAATTTTTGAGTATTTTAAAACTTGCCCACCACCTTTTAACAACACTTGGATTTTACCCAACATTAATTTCAATGTATGTATGTGACTCGCACCACTTGGAACATACCAGGATTACACCTAATACTTATGAAATTATATAACTATTTTTACGTCATGTGGACAGACAACTGTTAAGTAACGGCTGACTGTCGTAGTGACGGCACCTTATGATTAACAATTATATGACTTCTGTGGTCCTGAGGTACAAGTCACCTGTTAAGGCTACTCAGGTTGCCAGATTTTGGATATGTTCGGGAAAAATCTCTGGACTATTTTCCCTAAAACTGACATAAATCTGATCAATGTTCCATTCGCACACGCCATGGCAATCCAAGTAACGTGTAATATGTAACGCGTTAAGCCTCGTACGTCCCGCGCTATTCCCGAACTGCGTTGATTTGACAAGATCGTGACGGCCTCAGGCTTTTCTTTAGAGTTGGATCTAAGTTAAAAGATACTAAGCCTACTGCTGGGTTGCTTAGTTTTTTCCTCAGTTCAGATACGTACGAAGCTAAGACACATTATTCCTGCAGTTACACTGTAAACGTCTTGTACATTTTCCTCCATTGTAGTCTTAATAGCCAGTGGCGGCACCATCGCTTGGGGAGGGGGTAGGTCAGGGGGAAATAACCGCACAACCAGAACCTTTAACCCGATCCGGTTGTTCCCCCTGCAACTCCTGAAATACAGGGACTTGGCATTTTACCAGACAAAGTTATTCAGAATTAATCCTCTAAACAGATGGAACTATTCCCAAAGCTTTTAAAGTAAACAAGTGTGTTACAATTTCTTGTCGTTGAATCTTTTTAGTGCTACGCAAACACGTGAAATGGCTTTTTTACGCAACCCTATGACCCACTAGCCTCGGAAAAATTGCTACGCTCTGTGCCTTTTTCACGCATAGGCCCCTGATTTCCTTGCCTGCACGTGCTAATTCTGCCTTCAGAACGGCACCTGTTAAAGTTATTCATTAGGCCTAGCACTCATTCAGACCCTGTGGGTACACTTCTACTAGAACTAGGGAGTCCCTGCTAGAACAGATTCCTTAATACATTAGACCTATGGGTAAAGCTTCACTTCAAGGACATTTGCCACGTTACACTCTCACATGTAATATACATAAACATATTGGAGCATATATTGGAGCAACAGGATAGACTAACTTATGAAGATCATTTGAATTCGTTGTCTTGGATGATGGATAATGAAACAGAGTATACATACCTAATCCAGGCTTAATATTTTACTCAGAGATATGCAAAAACCTTCGAGCTTCCTTGCGGTTAGCCCCGTGGACCACCACCATGGATTAACCCTCCCATGTTGCATGTGTTATGTAAAGCTGCTTTATTTCGGTATATATAATTTATGTTTGGTTTGTTAAAACGAACAAAGTCTTAATATGTTAGTGAAATTTTCATTTAAATCCTATGTTTGGTTATCAAGGTATGAGTAATTGAATTTGACACGGTTTCTAGAAAACTGGACATGAAGCAAGCAAGCAAGCGTTATTTCATGGAATTACACTGCTGGTCAATATTTAGGGTTGCTTTTCTTTAATCTTCCTGTTTTAACATTTTTTGATAAGGGATGCTATCCTCATCTATAAGCAATCAAAATCAAGTGTAAGCTCTGTTCCTCTCACTGGAAGTTTCTTCAGGTATAAAGTGAAGTTGAGAAAATTTTTCTGAAAAACAGTTTATTTTCAAATTTTAGGTGACGTTTCACAGCCAAGAGGTGCATGCCACCTGTTTATAAAGGTGTAGTCAACCCTTAAATGAAATTTAAAAGAAGCTGATTTCACTTGATTCTGTCGGGTATGGATATCAACAATTACCAAAAGAGTGAGCTTGGGTATTGGCATTTTTGGGGTCAGAGCTCATTGACCACATATATTAATTGAAGTATAATGAGTTGGGTCTTAAATCCTGTCTGTGACATTTATTTTACAACATTATGCTTGACACACAAAAAGTTAGACATGATGTTGCTTTCATTTGACACTGCCTTTGGTACAAAATGTTTGTAAACTTTAAAATATCAATTTGTAAAACATATAGAAAACGATAGCAATCACCAAATGACCTGAAAATTTTCATTTGACGAAGAAAGAAATTTTCTTTCTTCTTCTTCTATCGTATTTTTTAATTAAGATATGTAGGCGGTGGCATTTTCTGTTACTACGTTAGCAGTCCCTTCTTTCAAGTTTTGAATTTTTATGCGTTCTTATCGGATATTCTGTCTTGTTATTAGACAAGTAGCATCTTTGTGCTGTGGGGTGGGATTGAAGACCGCAGATACTCTGGAGCACTGCTCTGTAAGGTTTCTAAAACATTTAACCAGACATGTTTTGCGCTTAGTTTTACGATGTTGAGCTTCATCAGTATGGGGAGTTTTTGATTTGTCCTGGTGTTAATGCGTTAAGAGGCGAATGCTCTTACCGTTACACCAAAGTAAAATCAAAGTTAAAAGGTGATAAAAACTTAACAATAAAAATGATATACATAGTCCTAAGTACAAAACAGGAGAAAACTTGAAAACAAAAACTAAACAGTACCAAAAAACCAATCTGCAACTGGCTGCAACAAATATTAACAGTGGAAACTGCTGGAGAGAGTGCCTATTGGCCGCTAAGTTGCTCCTCAATTGTTTTTTTTTTTTTTTTTTGCTTTGGAAAGGAAGTGACGTTTAGTGCAAGAGCCGGTATCGTAAGGGAAAAATAGGTCAAGTACCTTAGTACTTTTGGGAGTACGACAAGACCGCAAGACGTTTTTGTGAATTGCTAAGTCAGGTTTTTCCAGAAAAACCTAACAGGTGAAGGGACTTCTAAGCCACCTAACCTTCCAATGATGGAGGTATCCTAAATAATCTCTGTTTTGTGTGAACCAGATGTAAAATTAAAATAAAGCCTGAAAACTCTGTCAAAAGGAAAAGGTGACTATTAAAGCAATTTCAACCTTTTGAGGTTAAAGAAAAGGAAGACAAAGAATAAGCTTCCAGGGTTAACTTATTTCAAAGCTTCATTTGTACCCTGTTGAAGGAGGTTGTAAGGCAGCAATGTTATAAGTCGACCATGATGGGTGGAGCTGTTTAGTAAGTTCAACTTACAAATGCCTTGAGAAACTTGCGCATAAAACGCGGACATTGCGCCAATGCTTCAAATAATTCAACCGTACAGACATGTCGAACAGACATAATGCTGTCCAAACTTTATATGTAAAGTGAAAATAAAAACAGCACAATTTGTGGTCATTTGTGCAGGAATAGTATCAGCAAGTGATACCTCTCCAGAGTAAGGTGTTCTCAAACTTGATTGCACTTCTCTCGAACAAATTGAAAATCCAAAACAAATGTGTTCATTTGCAAATCATAACTCATTCTCTCAGCTTAGTTTTGTATGGCAGATTTTGACGTAATGACTTGTCAATTTGATTGTAAAACAAAAAAGTAGGATTTCACTTTGTTACCTATCGCATGCCCATTTCAACAAGAATGCAATTTCTGGTGGGTCGTCACTTTACGTAATATTCTAATCTTTTTTCAGCAGCGCAAGTGTAGGTTCATTGATTAGAAATCATTCGCTGTTATGGGAAAGTGGCACCACTGTGAATGCTCCTCAATAGCGACTAACAGTTGGGGATATATACTTTACGGCTTGGAGTATATTATTCCTCTAATCTTAAAGGTAAACAATGTGCCCAAAATAGAAAATGAAGTAAGGTGACGTCCTTTCCCAAGGTGCAAGTCGTATCGGCCAAGATTACGAAGTTCCACTGAGTTACGACTGTTCAAAAAACCATTCAAAACGGCATGAAAGGAATTCTTTACGGTGTCACATTCTCAGAAGAAAACAGCAACATACAGGGCATGGCTTCTTTTTTTTTAGGCACAGAAAATTACAGCAATATTCTTGTTGTTCGTATGGATCACTCTGGTGAGTTGCTTTAAACGTGACTGTATGTGGGGGTACAGTGAGCATAAACACTGGCCAAAAAAGTACTGAAACTAAAATTATACTTTGTTCCGACTATCTTCGTTTACGAAACTGCACCGCAATCACAATCTAAGCTAGTTAAACAATGGCATTCGGTTCATGAAGTGCAAAACAATGTGCCCCATAACACTTAATATATTTGTAACAGCAACAATACCTCACAAAGGCTAAAATTATTGTTTAGCTTAGGCCTAGCCTAACGTTTAGTTAGCACAGTCGCACTCTGCTGTATGAGTAATTGCCAATCTGGCTAGAACGGAACACACAGAGAAAGTGAATCAATGACGTAAATGGCCTCAGCGCCCAACTCAAAAATAATTCAAAGTTTTCTTTTAGTTTTCTCCAAGTTCAAACCATTTTGAACCAAATGCTGCTAAAGGACGTTGTTTCACAATATTTTTAACAACCTGAAATAGTTTTCAAAAGCTTTTGGACTATTCTCTTAAGATTCTTCGAGGGAAGATCCTATTTCTATTAACTTCGAAATCAATTCAGCGGACTGAGAAATCAAAGGCAACAAATTTGAGTGAGTGATGTAATCCTTGATGGCCCCTGGCTCACTTTGGGTCACAAATATATTAAATTTTATTTTTCATGTAACACACTCTTGACTGATTTAAATGTTTTACGTTTTACCAAACTGCAAAGATTATGCTCTCTTTTGCATACCAAATTTAAATTGTTGTTGGAACACTCCATTTTATGAACTAAATTATATTCATAAATACTTTTTGAGAATGCTGGCTAGTGATTGGTCAGTTACCCATGTTCTAATCCAGAGTAGGGACATAGGGTGTATGGAGAGAAACATTTTGATCAACATGACTATAAACACAGCTTTGCTGACACAGTATATGTTAATAGGCTTTACTACGCCTACATAGTTTTAGGTCCCTTACATAGCACACATACTATCCCAACTACTTCAAAATGGTGCCTGACGTTTTAAGCAATTAAGGCATACGGCTGTAATTTACCCCATACCTGTTCAACCTAAAATGTAAATATATTTGGTTGACCGCAAATTTTGTGTATACATTGAAACGAATAAATTAGGTCCTAATTAGATTTCAGACCTTTAATTTAGAGAATATAAAGTGAAGGTCTTTTTAGTGTTTCAACGTCCACATAGAACCTAGGCCCTAGGCCTAGGCTTAGATCCTAATCGTGTAAATATTGATATGGTACACTGTTGATGAGAAAAAGACATATAAGTAGGACTACATGACTTCCTAGGCCTACCTCAGTTAGACTCGACACCTCCAGTCTATCTGGGGCGATGAAAAAGGCAGTTTTCAAATGAGTGCCCGAGTATAACGTTACTCACAACCCTTAAAAGCTCATCTCGCATATTCAGTATATAAGGCGTGGTCAAGTATTCTGTGCACCATTAGCTATGTAAGGAAATTTAGCACCAGAATCGCCAAAGGAAATGCAGATGTGATAATATGCAGGAGAGCCATAGCCGGCCCAAGTAGGCCTAGCCGCCTGCCTACTGCATCGGCAGACGTCTTCAAGATTGTGATGGATTTTCTCTGCAATTAAAACTTGAGGAATTGCGACAGCCACCGTTAGTAAAGGCAAATATGTCTGGTTCCAAAACGTTCCACCCAAAAAGGTCAAGCTCTTTTACTGACTCAGCCATATTTCGAAAACAACGTAACGCTTACTTGAATGGCTAGGCCTGAAGTTGTTAGCCTTACGTTAGTTGTTTAGTTTGTTTTCAAAAACGTATAGCAGGGCGTTGGTGTGTCAAAGTCAAACGTCACAGTGAGCAATATAAACCAAACCACAGATCCTCAAGCTGGTATATAATTTTCGTGGAAATATTCACGACTATAGTCCCAAATCCAACAGCAAAATGGAAATTTGACCTCGTTCAACATTTCCAAAGTAGGATAACTTATTAGTCAAATAGCCGGCACAAAGTAGGCCTATGACTGTATGACTATGAGTCATCACTTTAAACATACGTACAAGGGACGAAGGTAGCGTATAGCTAGCTAGATACTGTGCATGGCAGTAATACAGCTTTTCGCTACGCTATTCAATGTCAATGTCATGGTAAAGTACACCTGTACGAGCACTTCATGAAACTTAAGTCAGTTAAGGAGAATAATTGATGATCAATGGAAAATTTATAAAAAAGTAAGCTTTTCCTTTCTAAACTTCTGAAAATTAAAGTATTTATGAATGGGATTAAATTCATGGTGCCCATGTCTCTACATCATATTCGAACAGGCCATGACGTCATGCACATAGGCAGAGACCCTCGACTTCGCCTCGGGTCTCTAAGCCCATATGCGTGACGTCATAGCCTGTTCGAATCTGATGTAGAGACATGGGCACCATTGACTTTATTCCCTTATTAAAGACTGCATTGTGTTGGAAAATTTGTCCATTACCATTTTAGCAGTTCTGGATTTTTTTTCTTTAGTGAACAGCATGAGTTTATATAAGCTTGAACATAATTTATCATTTCAGTTTTGATTGCGTTAAGGGTGCTTGCTATTGATCCATCTAGAAAGGCCATCCAGGGGTCCATAAAAAATCAGTGACTTCGAGTGGACAGCCTACTTTGCTCAATCTTGTGCTTTTCTCCATATTTTTATGTTTTTAAAGAAACAATCAGAAATGGACACTGAATAGTAAATCCAATCTAGGTATATTTGAATAAATTGCTTCAGATATGATTAAAATTTATTCATTTCTTAACTGGATTTTAATGAAAGTTTAAAGAGATTGCTATTTCGTGCCCCTTGCCCAGAGATATCTTACATCTAGTGAATGAGGACATCTTTGACATAAGTTAGTTACAAAGACTTTTACGGCCCAGTTTCCAACCTATTGGTTCAAGTCGAGCCGGGTAGGCCTCTTTTTCCAGTTGCTGCTCATTGGATTGCTTTCCCTATTCCATTGCTTATGCGGAGAATCACGCACAACGGCAGCAGCTTCCATTTTAACAATCTCTGGTCTGGTATGACTCGACCTGGCAAAAGAACCCGGGCCTTCGGGGTGCTAGGCGGATGCTCCTACCTTTCCACCAAGCACGCGGTCTAACATCTTTTAGGGGGAAAATATCTTGTTCATGTAAAAAGAGGGCAAATTGTTCAATTTTGGTGCTGGATAAAATGTATCATTGGATGTTTAAAATTATTTATTAATTTTGCTTTAGTTAAGGGGCAATGCCATTAGAATATTCCCCCCACCAACTCAATTTTTCCTCCATTGCCGAAGGCGGGCAAGAATCTATGGGACTGTAATCTGTGTATGTTCATGTGTGCATGTGTGCGTGTGCGTGTGTGAGACTTTTGCCTGTAAACACGATATCTCAAGAGGTGCATTTAGATAAATTTCATATGAGGGGTGTAGGCTGACCATATTGAGTGGGTATTCCTTGGCGTTTTTAGTTGAGGTGAAAGGTAATTTGGGTCACGAAAGGTCAAAAGATCAAAACTTTCTTAGCACGATATCTAAAGGACGGGACATCTGACTACGGTATGCTAATATTGGTGTGTAAGTTGGCCGTAAAACGTAAATGAATCCTTTCAATTTTTGTGGAGGTCACAGATCATTTGTGATAACGAGAGGTCCAATAATAGATTCATTAGAAACTGATATTAAACAAGGTATCTCAAGAACGGAAAGTGTGACGTAAGCAAGGTATCTCAAGAAGGGTAAGAGTGACTAATCTCATACTCAGTTTGTGGGTTGTTCATATTGAGTAGATTTTCACTACTATTTTTGATGGAGATCAAAAGCCAATTTGGGTCAGGAGAGGTCGAAAGGTCAAAACGTTGTTAAGACAACATCTAAAGAAAGGCACATGTGACTCTGCTCACTTTTAAGTGTGTGGGTAAGAGGTATTGAGAAGAGGATCTCTATTGAATTTTGTAGAGGTTGAAGGTCATTAGGGGTCCCAAAAGTTCAAGAAGTAAGTTCCCTATAAATTTTTTGTCAACATGGTATTGGCCACATTGGATACATGATCCCTGTTGTTTTTGGTGGAGGTCAAAGGTCATGTGGAGTCAGCAGAGGTAATATTCTGACAAAGTTGTTTACGCAGTATCTCAGGGAAGGCGACTTGTATGGTCCTCATATTTGGCATGAAGACGGTGAATAATCAATGAATGATCGCTACATTTGTTGTGGAGGTTAAAGATCATGTGGGGTCACCGGTCGTGAAAGATTAAAAACTCTGTTTTAAACGATATTTGAAGGTGGGAAGCTTGCAGATATGTCCTACTTGGTACCTGGATGTGTAAGACTAGGGGAGAGAAGCCTATTGTTATGGTTAAGGTGGTGGGAAGCTTGAAGAGAAAGTTTGAATAGATTTTTTGCATGTAACTGTATATAATTTCATTATGGTGATTTGGGCTCACAAGAGGTCAAAGTCTCAATACCACTTTTTTCTCTACTTCTCATGGATAGAGTTTAAATTTTACACATAATATGTGGATGCAAAATAGTGAGCAGAACCCTAGTTGTAGGTAGTCAATGGTCATCCGGTTGTCGCATGGTCCGAATCGCTGAACCTGTTTTATATGATATCGCAATGTAGAGAGTTGAGATGCCTTTCATGTATACGTTTTGGGTACATTACGGACACTGTTAATTTGAAAAAAATAAACTTTCTGAATTGTTTAGTTTCTGAATATATGTAAAAGATTTTAACAAGAATTTCACTTCAAAAGGTAGCCGATAGATGCATACTAAAAGCTTGTAAACATTTTCAAAAAAATCAATTTCACTGTAGCTTCTAAACCGCATTCAGGGAACTACAAAATTTAGTTAACCTTTAGTTAACCTTTACACTTTTAGTGCAAATGCTGTAAAGGAAACGACGTTTTTCCCTCACTTTTCGGTCTCTTAAAAGCAAATTTTGTTGTTTCTTCGTTTTTAGGGGTAGATACTGTCGTTGCACGCACTCGGGCTGCGCCCTCATGCGATTGTCTATGGTTTTTTTTTTTTTTCATTTAACCTCTAATTGGTGCGCGATTTATATTACAGTACAGCTATATTGAGATGGTAAATACAGGTATAAAGTTTAAAGAAAACGTTAAACTCTACTCACATTAGGACAAAGCCCATGAGTCAAAGCTGCGTTGACCCCGGTTTCGACCATTTTGATTTGTGTACCTTCCTCACACCGAAGAATAACTCTTGTAGACCAACATGCAACAAATATACGAAAGTCTGAAATGGAACGACGAAGACGTAAATTTTTGGCGCATTACATTTGTATTGGTTTCAGAAAAATGACGACCTTATTTATGATCTACATTACTAACGAGAGTTGTAAGTCTCGGGTTTAGAGCCAGTGCCCCTCGTTTTATGACGGTACAGGGAGCAAAGCCCAGTTGAGCAAAAACCATACATATAGTGCCACATAGTAAATGGTTCCTCAAGTCAATACCTTGTAGGTACAGGTTTAAAGTTTAATGCATTACGGTTACGCAGTTGTAATGCTATGATTTTTTTTATAGAAATAAGGAAAAATCAGTCCTTCCTCCCAAGGAATCCGCGACGTTTGCAAACGTGATAGCAATGTTGATAAGAACAGACACATCATGGTTCACTGTTTTGAACCTGTATGTCACCTCGAACAAATCGGGATTGGGTATAAAATTACAAAACCATCAATATATTCCTCGAAACCTGCCAATTTCACACTTACGAGAAATATGTCATAGACGAACCACCCCTTTGAAAAGTGACATCGCACTAATCAAGGCTTCTTAAGAGTGTTCTACTCCAGGTTTCTGAAGAGTTAGGGCCTACCTTATTGGTACTTAGAAAACAGTCCTGTTAAAATAAATAAATAAATAAATATATATATATATATATATATATATATATATATATATATATATATATATATATATATATATATATATATATATATATATTTATACATGTATGTATTTATCACTTATATGTGCATCTGTGCATTAAGGGGACAAAGTGCAGTTAAATAGTTGTATATTAGGGAGACGAATTGTGTCTCCTTTATACTTCACAACATTTAAAGTCTCTTTTGTACATTCTACCTACGAGTTTTTTTACCTCTATTGTAACGGTTTTTCTCCCTTATTACCATGCCACTGAAAAGTCTGCATTGATAAATCAATGGCCATATTATTTACCATTTTATGATATATTACTTACCATTGCCATTGACAGTACGCACGGAAAACGATCACGGTAGAAGTGAAACAGAAAAAAAAAACGTTCCGGCAAAATGGTAAACTCTTTAACACGGGATTGTACAAAATAAGGGTTAAAACTAGGACAAATGAGGGTGGGAGTAACAATCAATCTGTCCTAACATTAAAGCCGTGTCAAGAGAGAATTTCGAGCATCATAATAAGCCGGTTTTCAGCATTTCGGCGGTCACGGTCAGAGACTCGGCACATTACGGTTGCCGTAGCGCTTAGACGCTGTATTGAAGGAGGTGAAGGGGGGGGGGGTGGAAAGTGCAGCAACCGGATATCCTTGGAGTTTTGTTTGATTGACCTAAAGTGTTCAGTGACTCGGGCTTCGTGTCCCCCACATACAGCGAGTAACAACTCCCACAAGCTAAGATATAAACTTAATTGGAGTACATGAAGGAAAAGCGTTGGTTGACAGTGAAGCTACTGCCGTTAGGCCCTAAAATGGTAACGAAATTGTGTTTGCCAACAACCGGGCAAATATTACACCCCAGAAGTTAAGAGTGAAAGTACCATGGTTTTCCTTGTTGGAGACAGTTTGTTAGTGGAAATCCCGAACCAAATGGTTTGTTAATTTTTTTCTCAACTCTGAAGGCAGTTATGGAAGGTTCCGGGAAAACCTCACGGGGTTGAAAGGTCCTCTCGGAGTGACTCCACAGTTTTATAAGTAGCGCGTATAACAGGACGAATTTAAAGGCATATTTTCATCATCCCAAACAGTTCAAATTCTCCCAACCTACTTTCTTCTAGCCCCTCCCACATTTATCTAAAACTCATCCTTATCCAGACACAATCCTTGTTTATTGTTTCATGGCATGTCCAAGTGGCCATACAAGTCCATAATGTGTAATCAAGACACTCTAAGTGCTCATGCTGTGTAATTTAGCTATGATGCATTAAAATTCATGATCGAATGTATTAATACAACACTCTCGACCTATACATATTTTCCAATGTAATGGGCAAGATTTTTGATAGCTTGCTTAGTTCCTCTTACTTTTACTAAAACTATGACATATTGTCAGTATGATGGCTCTTCATCAGCGAAATGCATAGGCGAAAGGGAATATTTTTGTGGGGAATGCAAGAGCAAATTTCCCCGAATAATGGCATAATTTATCATGTTTTGTCCGAATGGACCAACTGTTTCTGCTCGAATTGGGAGGTCTAGTTTCCCCCCCTCCCATCCCCGCCTCGTACGCCTGTGACGAAGTGTGCAGTGGCAAGTAAATGTGGTATGATATTTTGCTTGTCATGGTATCTTGGCTGAACACTGGATAAATTTGGACCTTACCAATCTGTCGACCACTTTATTAACCTTCAAAAAAAATTAAATAAATAAAAACCTTCATATATTGTAGTCTTAAGTTAAATTCCCTCTTTTAACTTCCCGTATTTCCTTAACCACTTATTTCCACTGGTAACAAAAGGTTATTTCTTTGTTCATTTTCTATGGATTTATAAATGTGGAAAATTTATGTTAATCTTGTACTGAGATATCATTTGATCTGTAAAGTTAAAGGTTTCAGTTTTCAGGTTTCAGGTACACCACCAGGAATCTTTAGGAAAATACGATGTACCCATTTTCTTTTTGCGTGTCCTGTAAAAGTTCTAAAATGAGTTTAGACCACCATCTCTTACAATTGATATTTTGTTTGATATCACAAATCTAAACCCGTGATTATTAAATGTATTTGTCATGTTTAACTTGAGATATCACCTTTACAAGTGAGAAGGGAAATGACATAACACCCGTTAACATATAAATAGTCAGGTTACTGCGACAGCACGTGCAACGTCGTCTTTGTCAGGAAGTCAAGTTGTGCAATAAGTCAAAGTCAATTCTTTATTTGATCAACACTCTCAGCTGGGAAATTCACATTGTCTCTGTTCAGCTTTTAATCTTAGAGTCTTTATTGTTCAATCTATATGATCATGAAAGCAATTTGAAGAGTTATCAATTTGGGGAGCCAGATTTCATTTGCTCATTTATTCTCATCACCGTGCCTGGCCTCCTCGAAAAATTTGCACATTGACCAATCACCCCTTTTTCTTTATAAATTCTGTAATAAAATTAGCATACAATCACAAGAAGTGCACTCACTGAACAACGGTGAATCCCTTAGTGAAGTCTGATAACTGTCCAAATAGGCTGTATCCGGTGGTGGTTCTTCGGTAACTACGGGAATAAGGTAAATACCAAAACCTGTTGTAATGTAATCAATTATACGATTCGTACCCACTGATATTGCGACTTCTAGTTGGCATGGTCAGCTACGTCTTATATCTTTAACACGTTTGTTACGTCTTAAAAAAAAATTGGGCAGGCATAACTTGATATAACATTAACGAAAATATGGCCCGTAAAAGATTTGACGATTTGATATGGCTCAAATTTTATATGGGACAGATATGGTCTATATTAGGCAAATCCATATATGGGCCATATATGGAAATTTATATCTGGCCCATTTTTGGTCCAAATATTGAATTTGTACCAAGCTTTAACAAAAAATGGGTAGATATAACTTGATATAACATAAAGGAATATATTTCCCATTTGAAATTGATATGGCTCACATTCTTTACGGGACACGTATTATGCATGTATGTCCCATATAGGATTCATATCCAGCCAATGTCTGGACAATACAAAACTGCGCCAAACTTTATTAGTGCACCATCTTTGCGTCAAGCGTATCAAAAGCCTTCTGAGCAAGTATAATGATAAGGACTATGTGAACATCTCCAACAAAGTTTAATGTCTATTGTATTGCATCGACTTCAGTATTTGAAGTTGTCAAATTACTTAATAGTGAAGAACAAACCATGTTTACACTGTATTGTTCGTTTGAATTACCGTATGGGGCAATATTCCAACATAAATTTTGTTGAAGGTTTCATGATTTTTTACACTTTAATTCGGGGATCTAAGTGCCTGACCACGCTCACATTGGAAATTAATTTGCATAAGTAAGCATAATATGGCTGAATATGGTTTAAATGTTATGGCTTTGGTTTGCTGATACTTATTCAGCTTCCAATAAAGGCATTCATGTAGGACCGACACACAAATTTAACCAAAAAGAACTAATAAGGCTATGTAAAAGTTTTCATGTAATTCTGGTATGGTATTTTTTAATCAATACTCTCTGGCTCGATACTGCCATCTTGAACTTTATTTATACATCTGGAATGGCTTTTCATCAAGTTTCATCTGGATTAATATGGCTGTATAAAACTTTATTTGAATTATATCTGGCTAGATGTGGTCATATGGAACTTAATATGCATATCTGGAAAGGCATTTCAGCAAGTTATATCCCGCTAGATATGTTCATATAAAATCTTAGTCACATATATGGGCTGGCATTTCATCAAGTTATATCTAGCTTGATATGGCCATGTAAAACTTGATATAATGTATCAAGATACTGTATGCGGTAATATACCTGGCTCCACTTGGCCATATAAAACTTTATACGGCCAGATATTTCCGGATATAAGCCAAACATAAATTTTGAGTGGGGGTTATTATGAATTTTAAGGAGAAAATGTAATAATAAATCACATAAAACATAATTCCTATTTAAATTATGATAAAAACGTACACGTTATTCTTATGGCATTTCATACATTTGTGGGAACGGATACGTACACTTTAGGTGGTAAACATTGAAGAATTTAGGACTACTTACAAAAGTTACAAAATTAATCTACGAGTTATAGAATAATAGCAATCTATGTTGAGTATGAAGAAAATTGCAATTCTGTCGACATCCAATACTACAATTCTCACTTCCTCCATCATTTATACTTGTTTTCAAGTTGGACGGCCTTATTTCGTTGTTTCCTTTTTTTCATCACACTGACTAGCATCTGTCAAAGGTTTCCCACTTCATACACTTCTTCCTCATAACATCTGTAAAAAAAAATAGACCTCATTCACACAAAAATTTACTCACTGAGCATCGGTGAATCCTGAAGTAAAGTCTGATCGCCGTCCAAGTGGGCAGCATCCAATGGTGGTTCTTCGGTAACTATCGAACGAAGACGAATATAAAAGGTGGTTGTAATGTGATCAATTATAAGAGTCAGTCCCGCTGATATCGCGAATTTAAGTTTGCACGGGCAGCTGCTCCTAATTATCAATCATTTTCCTATCCTTCATCACTTGCCAAAGTATTACGTCAACTCTCAAAAGGAGGCAAAGGTTGAAACTTCAGAAGACGTTTTTTGACCCTGGCTTTCACTGAGGCAGAACATTCTATATGACGTTTTTCATGCTCAGTGCATACACCGTTGCACATCCTTTTCGCTTACGCCACCAAATTTACCACGCAATCGACAATCCTGGTGTCAGAACTGCTTCGATCATTGCAGAAGTGCAATTGTTGCAAAAGGTTTTGTGGAAAACTGGGCGCAATGTGTATCCGGAAAAGTGTTCTGATGAAATAAATTTTTGCACCGAACAACCCAATTAAAAGCAAGCCTGAAGTTAGTCATCATGTCGAGCACAGGTAATATGATACTTCTTAATTGTGATCTCTCTCTTTCATTTACTTTTCTTCAAGAACGTATCGGTGACATAAAATTGATCAACTTTATATTAGCAAGGCAATTTTTCTATAGAAACTGATCTTTTCAATGCAATAGTATTTTTTAATGTATTGTTTTGGAAAAATTGATGTTTTAAGATACCAGAGCAGGTAAATCTACTAGTCCAACATAAGAATTTATCTTTAACTCTCATACACTGAAAGCATCATGTGAGGCATAGCATCGTTACCAATCACCTCCGAAGACCAAGTGAAATAATCGTGCTCTAGAAAAATACACGTTCAAGCAACTTTACCTTAATTCATAGTTGTTAGGACTATATTTAATATGATGTATGATTAATATTTTTCAGTAAATGTAATAGTCTTCAAAAGCTAACGTTTAACAAAACGATATCTGAAGTAAATGAAAAGTTCCATTAATACTTTTCTTCGTTAAAAGAGTTTAAATGATCATTAAAATCATCTCCATACGTGTGAATACCAAAGCAAAAAAATATTTAACAAATGCCCAATTTATTGCTTGAAATACTAAAATTTACTCCTGTGAAGAAAATACTTTCCTATAAATAATACAGTTTAATATTTTATCTAGTCTGGACCAAATAAAATAGTTCCATCATTCAGTTCAAAAGCTTAATTCTTTTTTAAAATAATAATTCATCTTAGTTTCTTCCAAACTTTATATGGTATTAGGCAATAAAAAGCAAAGGTTGAATGGTTTCCCTATTCACTTTACAAAACAAACGTAAATTATTGCCCCTAAAATGAATTTTGTTTAAATAATCATTACAACTTGGAACATGATTTGTAATTTTGTATTGCAACCATTTGCAATTTTTGTTTCTTTCGTCGCAATAAAAGTCCTCAATTTAATATTTCCTCAAGACTTCTGACTTATATTTGGTATGTCATTCTACTGAACGCTTGCATGGCTGTTTTAAGAATAATCTTTTGACAGATATCCATATAAGATTATGCAATCTTGTTGGGAAGAAAGAAAATACCCTACACGACACTAGATAATCAATACTAAATGAGTTTCACCTACTATTTAGCCCAAGAGTAATTTTACGTGTCACCTTCGACTACAATTTACTACGCCAAAACATATTACTTATTTTCTTAATGACCAAGTTCTAAAAACGTGTTTGCTGAACAATGTCTTCTTAAAAAGTAGTAAAGAACACTCTCCCCCAAATCCATTACCACAGTAGAGCCGTTGAATCCAAAGCAATTTAAAAGGGTCGATAATGTTTAATTAATTGATTATTTCTGACTTTGTCTCTCGAATACAATATGTAAGAGTGTAAAGCTTTATTAAAACTTGTGAAAAAAAAAAAACTTCAGACGGATTAGGTAAAACCGTCACCACATAGGACACCTCAGACAGAAACAGTGATTTCACAACATCTATTTTTCCAAGAACAGTCAACTGTCCGCACTTATATAATTATTCTAATGTCATCCAGAAGTTCATTTAAACTTTAAGTAATCATTTCATTCAAATGGATTGGAAAAGGTATACCAATATTCGTAAAACACTACTCATCATTCCAACTTATATCAGGGGTTGTCAGGGGAGGAAATACTACGTGCAAATCTATCAGACAATATGTACTTGAAACTCTTTAATGCAATTTCAGTTAACAAAATTTCATTGACAGGTCTTTTTATTCCCATTTGTTTTCCCCGTCTGACTTTCACATTGTAATGGTGGCCTGCTCTTTTTAAACTGAGGTAATCCAGAAACAAACGTTATTGTTAACTGTGCCATTGAAGAACAACGTGTTTGCTACAACTGCTAAGCTGCAATAAAGATTTTACATAAAACAGCTGTCTCATAACTTTTAACTTCCACACGTTTTTGTCTAATTCTAATGAGTTGCCACCTTTACACACTGTTCAAGCCTAACAAAACAATCACAGGTTTGATAATTGTCCCCATTAGAATTTATTAGAAGTTATTTTGAAAGGGAGAATTTTAAAAAAATCTGTGTAATAGCTATTTTCAATAAATATTAGATGAGACGCATAGCGAAGCAAGCTTACATATAGATTTTTACCCTCGACGACTGGCAATGTAATGGCAGTGGGTGAAATCATCATGATTGGTCTTTGAGATGAAGCAGACAACAGAGACCATTACCTTCAGTGCCAAATTCCATTAAAGCTTTATAATGTTTCAAGAGCAAGACAATAAGCAGCTTAGTATCGGTTACTAGCTTGGTCCAAAGGACCGATAAATGTTGGATTTCCTTCCCTGAAAACTCCCTGCTTATACCATATCATTACCAATCCATTTTGTCGTAAGTTTTTTCAAGAACACATTATATTAAAGTATATTAAAGTAAATTTATGTTTGTTTGGTGGTTAGCTAGGATAGTTTACCTCAATCAATTTCAATCTTCTCTAGATTGCGTTTTCGCGAGTTTCGTTTGCGCATTTCTTTCTAGATGAATACTTTGTGGTAAAACACCGAATATCACACAACAGTGATTCAAAGAATAGTTGGTCATTATTATTTAACTTCACGTTTTTAAAAGGAACATTGAAAGCAGCATCAAATGAATATCTCTTTACATTATCTTCAATGATAGCTCTCACCTTCTCTAAATAAATCATATCCTACAAAAAGCTGTTATTTAACTTCCAAAAGTCACGCCTTTAAATATTTTACTGATCTCCAGCTCAAGCATCACTGTTGAAGTCACTCTTTTATACTGAGAAATTATCCTTTTTGTTACAAAAGCCAATACTTTATACAAAAAAAGAAAGATGTCCAATAACTCCATCTCTTTCATTTAAATTTATGACCAAAATAAATGCTTTAACATTATTTAGTTGTCGATAAGTCAACGTATCTAGACAAAAAATTTAGCACTGATTGCCAGTCTCCACGCCCTATAATGTCAGAATTACTTAAATCATTTGTAATGCTGATAATGTTAGCAGGATTACTAAAATCATTACTGCTCTGCATAAGCAATGGAGTAGGTTAAACAAATTAGTGACCCACACATGGAAAAGAGGCCGTGACCGGCTCAAATTTAACCAGTAGGTTGGGAACACACCATGATATTTTAAGAAGTTGTATTTATAATTAGTCCCGGTAAATCCTGCTCACAGGTGACCCATATCTTACAGCCATCGAATTTGCATAACACTCTTAACAGAATGCCAAATAGCGATGAGATGGAGCTCACTCATTTGTGTCATAAAGACCCTAGGTGTAGCCCGGAATGACTTTTTCAAATACGGATCGCTTCCGTACCTCAGTCTGGTCTGTTCGAATTATCTGTTACCTTCTTGTTTCTTTTCTCTTATTGCTTTTCGCCGGTCTCGATATTGCAAAGTTATCATTAAAAAAATCATTGGTAATGCTGATAACGTTATCAGCATTGCTAAAATCATTAAGCTCCATATAAGCAATGGAGTATATGGAAAAAGGCAAGTGAGCCACAACTGGAACAAAAGCCGTGACAGGCTCGACACATTTTCAATGGGAATACGTAACAGTATGGTAAATCCCCACATACCATACGTACTGCATGTAATTACTTAAATGTATACCAACTTACGTACACGTATCCGTTAACACAAATGTATGAGGGGCCATTGAAATAATGTGTATGCATATCTCAAAACGCAAAGGGGAAATATATTCTTATGTATTTTATTGTTTTCTTTTCGCCTTAACGTTCTGACGGTATACCGATTTCCCCCTACCGGTCGATCCAGCGTTATATATATATATATAACTATATATATATATACCTATATATATATAACTGTATAACTTTATATATATATATAACTATATATATATATAACTATATATATATAACTATATAACTATATATATATATAACTATATATAACTATATATATATATATATATATATATATTTATATATATATATATATATATATATATATATATATATATATATATATATATATATATATATATATATATATATATATATATATATATATATATATATATATATGAATGAGAGGCTTGGATAAAAACGATATTCCGATGTATGCCCAGGATCCAGAGGATTCTCAGAATTCTAGTTAAAAATTATTTAAAATTAAAAATGAAAGTCAAAACTAGAATTGCAACTGCACACTACAATGATAAAAAGACACCGTGATTCGAGAAGCTTTCGGCTATTTTATTCAGCCTTCCTCGGCTCGAATGAAGCGAAATAAAATGCGTTCAAATAAAATTACTAACAGACCAGCAAAACGAACAAAGGCTAAAAGCAACCAACACAAACTAAGCCCTATTAAGAATAAAGCTTAAAATCACTGGAGAATAAACAACAAAAAGGAAAATGAGAAAAAAATGATAAGAAGCTTAAAACCAGCTGTAAAATTGATGCACAAGAGCAGTGAGAATCCTCCAGAAAGGTAAAAACTGACGGTAGATAAAAGGGGCCTGGAAGGAGTGTTAGGCAAGAAAATTAAACATGGAAGCAACCGGGAAAAATTGAATCTGGGCTTAAACGTAGGTAGCAGATTCTTTTAGATGAGTTAAATTCCTTTCTTTTATTGAGACCCAATGGAAATAAGGTATTCAATTGGGCAAGCCAATAACCCTTTCTTTTGGTGAGGACGGTATCAATATTAGACTTACTGTAAGTCTGTTCAATAATTATAAACTTAATGTCCGACAGCTGATGGGGAGAAGCATTATAATGGACTGCTAATTCACATTTACCCCGATTATTGAGAAGATCGGATTTGTGATTTCTATAACTTACTTCAAAATCCGTAGAGGTAGACCCAACATATTGCAAATTACATTTAAAACAAGTTGCTGCATAAATTACGCAAGCACTTGTACAGGAAACAAAACTCTTAATAGCGTAAGTTTTCTTAGTGACACAACTATGAAAGGTAGAACTTTGCGTGAGAAAGTTGGTACAAAGGTCACAGTTCTTCCGTTCACATTTAAAACACCCCAGTTTGGAAATAGTGCCCCCTCCATTCGTACGATAAGGGGGTTGCGATTTCTTCAGTAAATCCTTAAGGGATTTACCCCTTCTATATGCAGTAAAGATTGAATTGTGTGGGAAAATGTTGGTCATAAGGGGCGAACTATGAAGAATGTGGATATGTTTCCGTATAATTGACTGAGCACTCGGTAATGCTGGATTGAAATCGAGGACTAGAGGGTATTTTCGACTAGAGTTATTCCTTTTGACAGGATTAAGTAAGGCAGATCTTGGTAATATGCTCGCCTTGTAGAATTGGTCCATCTAGCTCTCATCCTAAACATCAGGTGAAGAGCATACTGTTTCTTCGATTTGGAGTGGATAAGTGCCCATGACCCCATGTATTTCCAGTTTTCTTTCAAGGGATTTAAGCTATGCATCTGTAAGGTCAAATGGCACTGTGAGATTGGCATTCGACCAAGAAGCCCTTTTTCACCATGTTTTAGATCAAATGACTCTTGGAGTTTCCATATTTTTACTGGTTCCGAACGATACAGACCTTACTCGAGGTTTTTAAACATACCAACATGTGCCTTCTGATAAAGGTGTTATCTAATGCAAAGGCATAATAGCAGCAAAACTTAGCGTTGTTTTCTTGTTTTGCAGATGGGTTTTGTCTTGGAATTAAACTGTTTTCTTAACGATTCTGACTGCAATTTCTGTCATTGGTTAGTGAACCTTCTGGTCGTCAGACGTGTTAAGGATGTTATCAAATGTATCAAAATAAATTTTGTATCCCATCCCTTTTCCAAAATCCGAAACCTCTAATGACGGGGGGTTTTCCTCTCCTTGACCACTACCCAGAACAGCAATCTATCAATAAGTGTACCTTATCTTTTGAAACGTTACGGGATAGGAATTTAGTGGTGGCAGAATCAGACCAGGGTAAGAGAAATAGACGCAAGGTCCCTTTAGGTCATGGAAGCTACGTATGGTGAGTACAAGTTCACTGGAGTAGCCGGTGAGGGAGTGCGCCGTACCACCCCTTACAGGTTTCCTGTAGGCCTATAGTTTCGTAAAATATGTAATTTTTTGTGAAATCCTGTGATTGAAATTCAGCTTTACATGACATCAAATTATATATAAAGGGAATTAAGACAAATCATATTTGAAACAATTCAAAGGGGTGAAATCTTGTCCAATTAGATCTTAGCCTCACGGAGCAGGGGCCGTCTGCCTTCAACATTTCCTTACTACCTCAACCTAGGGCAGACGTACGAAAACACTGGAATGTTTTCCAAAACTTCCACGTGTGCCCAATTTCTCTAAAAATTTGCAGGAAAAATATTTGGCGTAATAGTCACTGTGAAATTCCCTATAAAATTTGAAATATCGTTCCCTCATACATTCTGGCAACTATTGTGCAATTCGAAGGAAAAAGTTGATAGGGGCTGTTTTAAACTACGTATACCGTAGGAATTAAGAGCTTAATACCACATGAACAATCAAAAGAAGGATTTTAACGATTTTATTGTTATCCAATCGCGTTCACCTCGAATTTTTACAGTTGTCAATGATGTAACTGTGTACTGTTTTTCAATCAAAAAATACTGCGACGAAGGAAATGTTCTGTGAAAAATTGATTAGACAAGGCTGAATGGCCTGTTAAGAATAAAACCAACCTTACTGAATGTTAGAGAACGACTAGCCTATATCTAGTTCTATGCCTGTGTTTATCAAGCCGATATATCTTTGAATACGCTATTTCACTAAAACATGTGTGGGTTTTCCAGTTCTACACGTTATTAAGTATGTTGTTGTTATTAATACAAACCTCCGTAATAAAACGTGGGTAAACGATAAATTGATAGTTGAAACTGAGATTTATCATACCTTTTCCTTCACAAAAGATGTAATTGAGAGCAGTCAACAAAACGAGAATGGTAAAGGCGGACATCTTGATTTAATGATGCTTTTCTTTAACTTTCTCAATAAGAAATTAAAAGCATAAAATAAAAGGTCTGAAGGCGTCTGAGACATTAATATCTGTTGCAAACCGTCTTATGGGCTTCTTTGCGACCGATTCCAGTTTTTCAGATTAAATAAGATTTGGCGTGACATTTATGTTTTTATTACAAATAATGCGAACAGTCCGATTGGATGTAACAAAACCAGTATAAAGTTAGTTAGCTGCACAATACAAACATCTCCTGGAAATCTTCCTTCCGTCGTGTTCATTTTGTCATTTGTAACGGTACATTGAAATGATGCGGGCAAGATAATTCGAACCGATTATTATCAAACAAAGTTTTCCTTTAGCAATTGTATTTGCATTGCATAGTGTAAATGTGCACCAATGGAGTAGAATGTTTGGCTTCAAATACTATAGAAGACTGCCTGTTAAATTTAATATTTGGTTTTCTTTGTTGGTTACTTTATTTTTCAGGACGGTACAATCAAAATAACGAAAGCGCAGGTAATCAAATTGTAAGCAAATTGTGGGAGGGGCCTTTGGGCTTTTTTTCTGTGTTTTTGTGAATGGCAACCAATTGTATACATATTTCAGATTCATACTACTGATTTTATCATAACTCTCCAGAATTGTTGTCACATGTGACATTAACGTTCATTAAGGCGCCTAATCCGTTATTACTTTCAAATTTGAAGTCTCGACGGTTTATTCACCAATTATAGTCCGACAAATGTAGTTTATCCCTCTTCTACTACAGAAAAATATTCTTCTTTGGATTTACTTTCTATTGTAATTCGCCTGATTTGTGAGCCTTCTATGCGTCGTGCGCGTGGTGCTTACATCGCCATGTAGCAGCTTAGTAACGTAAATGAAGGACGCTCCATAGAAATCCTAAGCTTTAGAAGGAAGGAGCGTCCCGTCGTCTGATACGCTATTCCGCCGTGTGTCGGCACTGCGCAATACCACTCACGATAGCTCTCCACATCTTGCTGTCACTTGTAAGTAATACTAAAGCCTCCAATCCATGATGAAGATCCGGTCTTCTCTTTGAGGTCTTTATTGACTCTACCGCACTCGGTTGAGTCAATGGTGAGCTTTAGATTGCACGACGCGGATGTCAACCCCAAGGCAAAGACGTCACCTTTCGCATTGCCTCAGCCATTTCACAACTTGGTGTAGCGTCATTATGTGTTTAGTTCGGAAATGCCATAAACGCGAATGACGTCACGTCGTTGCAGATGAAGTCCGCGTCGTGAAATCTAAAGCCCACTAATCAATAACAAATTGGATGACGCACAAGGTCCCGTTCCGCGGGAATGTAATTGTGTGGTTGCAGTTTTAGTCTTGGACGCACCGTCCTTGCTGCGTACGTAACCGACTGCGTAATTTTGAACGCAATCATTTGGAGCGCTGTTTTAAGCGTGTGGTGAAATGTTGTTGCAAATAGACTTGGGTCAAGCAGAATATTGCGCAGTTTCAAGTGTAGAAAGCAGCGTACTTTACGCACTCTGATGGCACACAGGTTTCACACTACGACGGTGTTCAGCAGTCATTATATACAGTGGCCGGTCATTTCAACCCACATTTCTACAAACAAAAAAAGAATTTGGTCGAAAGGTCATTGCAATTAACTTAGGCCTTCAACATACAACTATAATTTTCAATGGATTTAGCGTGTGCAGTTTTTACAAATTGTTATTAGGTTTGTGCCCATGGAGCAGGATAATAGGAACATCCTTCTTTATGGTTGTGCCAAAGTAAAGGCCAGTCTTGGCCCGGCGGCTCTTTGTAGAAATCTGCTTGACAACGCTTGTAAAAAACAGCGCTCATTACGGTTGCGTTCGATTCGGGTGCATAAAAATATTATGCATATCATATAAAACTACATTCCCGTGGCACGTGACCCTTCACTTGCGGCCGTTTTTAATCGCGCGTTTCCGTTGGCGTGCGCCTTCCAGCTAAAGGTTAGGATTTCGATGGGATGCTCATATTGTGTTCATGATCTGCTTGCCAGAGGAAGTCATGCAAGTAGCGCTTTCCATGTGCGTGTAAGCATGCATGGTAGGCATGTTTTACATTATGTGACGCGCACTGATGCGCATGCATTCTTAACAAACCAAAATCCGCAAACACAGCCTATCAGAAGTGCCCGCACTTTGGTGTTAAAAAATGCACGGGTACGTGTGTGTTGTCATAATATGTAAGGTTAGTTAAGGCGCCAAGCTCCCGTGGTTGCTAGTGGTTTTTGCATACTATTTTTACGGCCGTTGTGTTGGAAAATAACCTGCCAGTATTTTGCTAATTCAGAATGCAGAATTCAAAATAACCAAAACAACAAATTATATCCATACTTTATTGTGTTCCAAGTTATAAGACATATATAACTAGGTTACTTTAGTATTCTAATTTCACGAAAATTTGACAACTGTTTCATCAGATTGCATTTATAACGGAAATATTCGGTCCTCTTCCCAGAGGTTTCATATTGAGTCACATTCATGAATTAGCTCTCATACTTAGATATTTGAAAATTCCCATTATATGGTAACAAGTTGCATAATCCATAAAGCCCAACTTACTACTCATACTGAAAAGGTGCACTGATCAACTCTTGAATCTAAATCCAAATTTCAATTCCAATCACTAGAGCCAAATTAGGGGCATTGCATCTTCCCGAATAAAGGTTCCGAAGAAACGGTAAAAAAAAAATGGATGATTCATACTCGTTCGCTGGAGGGAAAACGAGAAATTGCATAAATATATACAAGGTTTGATTAAGATTTCTGTCTTAAATTAGAACGGCCGTAAAGCGAGAATAATTGTACCCAAACTAATAGTGGGACAATCGAAGGCTGGGCTAGCAACAGTAACTTGCTATGCACACTCAACAATTCCTCGAAATACCGAAGCACGTAGCAAACGCACTGCATAACGTTAGACTAGTTGGCAGTGGCGTAGCTAGGGTTTTTTCCGGGGGGGGGGGGGGGCAAAGGTATGAAATTTCCTCAAAATTTTCCCCGGTCAATATGTCTGTATTTCATATCCAAAAATGCAAATTTTAAAGTATAACAACATAACCATGTCATTATGTAATATTACCTGCATTTTTAATCTTAGTATAACATAGAGCATTTGGAAATAACAACTCTTGGTATATTATTTTGATCAACAATATCTGGTTTATTTGAATGTACTAACGCAGTGGCGTACCCAGGATTTCTCTGAAGGGGAGGGGGGCTTGCAGTATGGTCTAAGGGGAGGGGTGTCCGGAAATTTCTTGACGTTTTTAAGAAGCCTAGATGCAAATTGGTGCAAGATTTTGACTTTGACAGGAACATTGTAAAAAGTTGAATCGTGGTGGTTCATTAGGATAAAACTGAAACTTTTGTGTCTTCACATGCATTCTTATGCCATCTATGCTACCTTATGAAGTAAAACTTGTCATTAAATTTGCACACTTTTAGGAGTCAAAATAAAAAGGGCATTGATCGGTATAGGATTTGTGGTGTTTCTTGGCCACAGAACGTTATTCTGTAATAAAGATTAACGAGGCGGAGAGCCACCATTGGTTGGCGCGGAGCGTAGGGAAAAATTTCGAAAAATTAGACCCTACAGATGGTCGGAAATAGCATTTTCCAGACTTATACGAAGAATCTACCCAGTCACTATCTTCTTTTGTCGTTTGCAAATAAAATCCTTCCTTCAAAATATGTTCGCAAACTGAAAAGTGATCAGAGAGTTAAGGGGTAATCTGACCCAAAAATGTAATTTTGCCTAAAAGACTGAGCGAAACGCCACCATTAGTTGGCGCGGAGCGTAAAAATTTTTTTCGAAAAATCAGACCCCTCAGATGGTCAAAAATAGCGTATTCATGCTTTTGAAGAGAATCCTAACATGTAGTCTTTATTTTTATCGATGCCACCAGTGGGAAACAGCGTCTACCTTTTTAAACTAAAAATTGGAATTTGACAGAATTTGCCTATTTGTAGGAATTAAAAAGTTTGCATCACTGAGGGACGTACTTGCAGAGACAATCCTTCTCCTCTAAAAATTTTTGAAAAATTGGGTGTCCTTAAATGCAACCTGCTGCCACAAATGCTACCTTTTGAAGTAAAATCTGTGTTACTAAAGTTTAACTACTTATTTTTAAGAACAAAGAAAAAAAAAAACACCTGTGAGGGGGGCATGGCCCAATCACCCCCCCCCCCCCTTCGCACGCCACTGAAAGGATTCCTAATAAGGGCTCGATCACACTGCAGGATATCCTGTTAGAACTTACAGCAGTCTGTTAAGTGAGGTAAGGTACTCATGGACCCGTTTCTTGTTACACCCCAAGTGAGCAGAAAGCTTTTTTCTCCAAGTTGGCCTGTAGGCCTTCAAGGATTAGGCTAGGTAACAAAATCTAAGTATACCAATGGATCCCGTTCTTTTTAATTTCTTAATTTCTAGACTAACTTCGAGTTAATCGTTGGCCATGGATTGTTTCAGCCCCATCCATCGATATGTACACGGTGTAAAATCGGAATAGCTACTAATAGCTTTAAGGACAATATAATAAACTCGGGGGTCTACGTCAATGACTTGTCAGTTTTCACATCCTTTTACTGAATTCCCAAAGTGTACAACGCAGAGACTGTGTGCAAGCAGGGAGGTGTAACTAGATCACACCTCCCTGGTGCAAGGGGATAAGTTCGGGTGGACAGCCTTTCAGTGTTAATTGTACTGTATCAGCTGTTATTAAATTCCTGAATAACAGCTTCATTTGCACTGAAATGCACTGATCATAAAAAAGTGATTGAGACCGTTTTCTTAAGTTTTGTATTTCAATTAACTGGTTTTGGTACTTGCAGTGTTTTTTAATTTTATTGATGTTCTCAAAAGTGTAATTGATTGTCTCTTTTGGGACCTTTTAGGGTCCCACCTGTTCTTATGGGCCCGAATGCGAAACTTAAGAAATGGGTTTCTTTCCTTGACACGGTATCCTCGATACAATGGGACCTTCAAACCTTTCGTTCCCGATAGTGTAAATGATTAGGGGGTAGCTCCCTAACTACACGGTTGTTTCTTTATTTTTCTTTCCTTTCCTGCCTCGCTTGCTAATCCAGTCCTGGAGTTCGCTTTCGCTTCCCCCGCCTTTTTCACAGTGCAGATACGTACAGCCACTAGCAAAGTATGGGACTCTTTGTTCCACAGATGACGAGGTCAACTGACTCTCCTTCAAAAGAAAGGTTAAAGGCATACAAAATGATGATATATTAGAGGGGTACTTATTCTAAGTATTTTGGTAAAATTTGCTGCATTGAAATCCGATGTGTGGTTCTCAAGATATGAGTAAGTAAGAAGTAGAAGAAGTAAACTTGAAACAAGCACATGTGACATCACATCCCCACATTAATGGGCAGTCTTTTGTTTTTCTTTTAGCGTTACAGCTTATTTCCTCATCAGCAATCCCATATTAATAATGTGATTGCATAAGTGGCATGAGAACCTAACAAACTTTGCATTCTCCTATAAGGGAGTCCTATTCATATCAACGCCAAGGTCAACAGAACAGTATGAAAAAACAAACGGAAACAAAACATTCCTTCCCAATGTGAGGAAGTGATAAAAACTCTGCTGCCATTAAGATAACTTTGCAACACAAAATCTAGTAACTTCATTTACTGATATCTCAAGAAATACTTGTCCGACTTGAAAGGAAATTTCACCAAACTGTTTAGATCAGGGAGCTGCTATTAGCAGCTTCCTGTTTAGATTAGTTTTCTCTTTGACATATAAAACTTAATTTTTTGCTTTAATACACGAAGTTCTACACCCGTGGCTATAAATCAATGTCCAACATACGTATCTTTGAATTCACGTTTGAAATCCCTCACCACCCTGACAAAATAAAATACATTCGCCGAGATTGGACTCTTTTTCCCGGCTCTGTATTCTTTAGCGAACAAACCGATTTGATTAAAACTACAATCTTGGAGAAAACTGTTGGGACACTTTGCCATAATATTCTTGAATTTCAGTTCAAAGGCTTACATGAATTCCCCTCCCCCGCTCCCCCTTTCAATGTTGCGCTGAAAGAGTGACTGTATACCGTGAATAGGCTAACTGTGGTCAACATTGCGAAGGGGAGCGGGGGTGTCCCAAGGAGTTTTGTCCAAGATTGTCTGAGCTCCACGCGTATTATTTACGAGAACAAATTCAATAGATAATGCTTCATTTTTAGGGCCGACTTTTTCGGAAAAGTTTTTTCGGAGGCTTATAGGTCTGAGGATTTTAGCATAAAGAGTTAGTAGCATAAAGAGTTGTTTTAATGTGTTGTGTGATTCATTTGTATATATTTATTTAGAATCGGGACGATAATAAAGAATAGACTGTTGCAGGTATTCTTGGGAAACTTGCATCTCGTAAGCCATAGGCAGAGGTACGGGCAGAACGCCTACCAATTCCTCCTCGTAATACAGATGCAAAACCAATTAAAAACATGTTTTAACTTGACGGAGGCAATTTTAGAGCCAATAATTTAACATTTGAAATACGGGATGAGACTTTTGAATATTTTTCAGACCCGGGTTATCGCCAGGATACGTTCTATTCCGATAGATACTATATATATATATATATATATATATATATATATATATATATATATATATATATATATATATATATATATATATATATATATATATATATATATATATATATATATATATATATATATATATATATATATATATATATATATATATATATATATATATATATATATATATATATATATATATATATATATATATATATATAACCAAACCAATTTCGTCCATGGATACAAATGTCTGACTCCTATTGCAAACTGGTGTTAGGGAGACGAGATTTTAACTGAAAGAGCGCCACGATCTACCATGAAATGTTAAAGGCACATCTGAGATCCACGCTTTTAAAATATAACGATGGTAGTTCGTTAGTTAAGGCTGGTTTTTGGCATATTTTGAAGCAAATTGCATCCCTGTGGCTACGTTTTTCACGTCACATGAAACTGGTTACGCGTGCTTTTTTTGCCTCTTTAAACCGAAGAATTTCATTGCGTTTTGCTTCCAAATTTGCTTTCAAAATAAATGGTAGACCGTTTGGATAAACTTATCTTTCACTGCCGGTCTCGTCAAGTTCGCATGTACGGCATATTTTTTTCTTAAGAGAACACGGAAAATTACTTTAAAGTGAAGTAATATGCAGGATACAACAGTGCCTCTGTTTTCCAAAATGCACTTATCAGGTTACACGTCACTGTTTTGAACAAAGTTAAAATACATAAACGCGAACATTTTTTCAATATTCTTTTTACTTTTACCCGCTAAGACAGTGTAAACCAAAAACATGTCACTGTTGAGAACAGCTACATGAACGAGGCGCTAAAACTTATTCCCTTTTGCAAATCAACCCATCAAGACAAAATGACACTTTCTACTGTGTGACACGAGTAGTTCTAACTTCTCGAAATTCTCAGACAATCTTGGAGAAAACTGTTGGGACACTTTGCCATAATATTCTTGAATTTCAGTTCAAAGGATTACATGAATTCCCCTCCCCCGCTCCCCCTTTCAATGTTGCGCTGAAAGAGTGACTATATGCCGTGAATAGGCTAACTGTGGTCAACATTGCGAAGGGGAGCGGGGGTGTCCCAAGGAGTTTTGTCCAAGATTGTAGGTTCTGCTCTGTAAATGGGTTTTCTTTAGACACGTCATATTTTTTCCAACTATCCAGTTCACAGAATTCCGCTTCTTAGGCAGAAAAGTTGTCAACATTGAAAATTGTTTGGTTTTGATCGTTAATGTGTCATTTGCATAACTGAAGCAGCCGGTAATGTGATAAGCTATTGTACCACTTGCATGTGCTGAACAAGTTGTCAACGTTTATGGTAAATCGCTTCAAAATAAACTTGCGTGGAAGCAAGTCAGTCAGCCACTTAACCTCATCAAGTGAGCAGTCGGCACAAAAGTTTAGTATCGTTACAATCAATCGTCCAAAATAACCTATCATTTAAAAGTAGTGTGACATGTCAGCTAAAAGCCCTCAATTTATTTGGTAGTTAAGGGGCAAGGTCGCCTAAGGAAGAATCCTTTGCAATTACTGTATGTCAATATCTGTCACCGTTCTCAATATATACCTCTTCAAAGTTTTAATGTTTCTGAAGCAACTTTTTGATTATTTTTATAAAAAGTGATACTGAGTGTTGCACAGTGCTAACATTTCTTTTTTGTTAACCCTTTATTAATTATCTCTTAGTTACTCATCAGGTTGTTTATGGTCTGGTGATTGATACTGATGATTTTCAAGGACACAATTTAAACTTTTAAAATAAACCCTTCAGGAAATACTTATGCTACAACTGCTCTTGAAATGAAGATTGCAAAAACAAAGTATAACATAAGCCATATATTGCCTGTCCCTACCATTACATCACACAATTTACATATTGAGCTCATATTTATGCATGATTAAGTGCAAATCAAAAATAAACATGTAAAATGGCCAATTTTAAACCGATTTTGATGGAATTTGCCGCAATTCTCTTGGTTTTTAATGCTTTTTACATCAATTCCTGACTTTGTCATTTTGGTGTCACAGTACCTTTAATAATATTGTCACGCTAATACACAACTGATTATCAAAAAAGCTCCCCAATACGATACGATATGCTACTTTCTGACCAATCTGAATGTTAGGATCACTTGAGTTGATCTTGCCTACATTTTAGCCAATCATCAATAACCTCGACACCAAATCACAACCTTTACTTTCAGAAAAATTGCACACGCGATCAATTTGGATCTGGCCAATAGGAAGCCGGAACAAGCCATTTCCTGCGCACGTCCCGAGATTTTATCAGGGCATGTACACTGTTTTGGTCTATTATAAAACGCCACGACGATACCGTTACAATCATTGCTTCCGAAAATTTCATGTACACTTATCCTCTTGAAGAAGAAAATATGTATCCTTTTACATCAATCAGCTTTGCAATGCTGCTTGTATTTAGCCAGTATATCATGGCCTAAACTTTGGATAGGGAAGAGAACGAAAAAAGACAAAATAACGGTAGGTCATGCGGTATTCTACATTATTTTTGCAAGACTAGTTTGTTTTAAATTTACAGCTAAGTGCTTCCTCTGCCGGGTCATTGCTATATGGGTAATTAATTAACTATTGTTCTTAACGTTGCGCCATTTGACTTCTCTTTCTTCCCAATCAAATTTTACTATGTAAAGTTGTCTTTGCAAAAAGTTGTGACGCATTGTGGCAATCATTTGAGTTGCTTTCAGATTTGTTACTTGAATTACTATAAAGTTTGCCTTTCAGATTTCTTTACTTAGTTTCCAAAATAATCCACTTAAATGATTTTGATAATTTCCCGCTTCACCAGTTCACGAAAACCTGCATCCCTTTATAGTACGAAAATGGGACGAATAATTTATTGACTGGGTTGCAACTTCAATTATCTAAATTTACTTTCTGATTTGGGGAATTCAATACAATTCTATAAAGAAAAGTTCCACTTAATTAATCAAACTGAAAACTGAAGTCCTTTAAGGTGTTTTTGGTTTTGGTTTTTTTTTTTTTTTTTTTTTTGCTTTTGAAACATGAGAATGTAGGGATTGTTAGTGCTTCAACAACTGGTGCTAATGGTGTTAGCCTTAGTAGATAAGAAAACAGTTAAAAAATCTTAAGTGTCACTCGTCTAGTAAATTAAGGTAGACAGTGGCGTAACCAGTTGCATGGCCAGGTACAGCTTGCCCCCTTTACACGGGGCAAAAACAAAAGAGGGGAAGAGAAAAAAGAGCAGAAAAAAGAGGAAAAAATCGCGAAACTGGTACAAAATTGGGAATTCAAACCTCATGAGTTTCGCCCCTTCCCGGACGACTAGGACTGTTTAACCCCCTGGAGGTAGAATTGGGATGCAGTAGTTAGCCAAATGAGAAGTCGGTGATGACCCTGAACGAGTCATGGTTTTAACGGACGAAACACGTGCCTTACGTTCCTTACGTCCTGAATTGCTGCACAGGGCAACTGAGGAGAGAAAATGCCTTTCGAATGTAAGGGCTTCAAAGGAAGGGTGCAAAGTAATATGAGTCGACGATGTTGTTGATATCACATTTGTTAAAGTTAGCCGAATAATCTGGGGTATTGCTAGCTATGTTTAAACTATGTGGACAACTAAAGATAACACTGGCAAACTTTGAAGCAGTAACATTGGCTAAAAATTCAAGGAAATATCAATGAAATTTCCTCGGAATTCGCCACTCAGCAATGGCAATTGCAAATGAAAGAAGCGTAGGCAAGTAAGTCATTCAGTACCAGTCCTGTGGTTTTGTGACGTCAAAGAATCACCCAATTTAAGCCATTATTGCTCAGTTTAAGTGTCCCCTTTTCAATAGGAAGAGATTTGTTATGATAATTAAAATGTTTGTATTATTTTTAGGATCAAACTTTGCTTCTTAATTTTGAATTCAACTTGAACATCCTCAATTATCTGTCCAATCTCATCTTTTAGCCTCAGGGGGAAATAAAACATTTGTGCACACTTCATACAGTTAGCTTTCATGATTTTATATCATTCTAGCTAATTGATTGACAATGCCAAATACACCGAATACACAAAAAGATGCTTAGCCTAACTTTCGGTTTAGTTAGCATACCAGTCAAGTATGTCCTAAAACAAAAGTCCAGAATCAAATTTATTTTTGATATGGGACGGATAAAAAAATTCACACATTCGGTTCGACAGATATTGGCAATTGCTTGTGAAACATTTTCTGCATAAAATGAAGCAGGCATGATGTTAGGGATTCACCTGGTTGGCCAATATTTGTTTCTGTGAATAATATACCATCAATTTTATGCAACTATGCAGTTGATGTCATAAGTGCATCCTGAGCAGCCGAGTTTTAAATCCTTATATGGCTTTAGAGCCAGGACTATATACAACAATTCTAATCAATCCAAGACCAACGTAAAAGGATAAAAAATACTGAAAGAGAAACAACCCATTGGTCAAAAATGTGAATCAATGACATCACACTTGCTCGCTCTAAGTTTGTTGAGCGTTTAGTTTTCAAAGAAAAGAACTCAATTTCCAAACTGAAATTACAATCCCGACCCCTTGTTGCAGATGACACAGTCACGGATTATTGCAAAAGTTGCACTTTCTCTTTGTATTGTCGACATAAATCGTAAAGGATAAAGAATGTATTTGCTAAAAATGTGGAAGAGGCACGTAATTTGGAGATCATTTGAAATTGGAAGTTATTTCAATGTAATGATACATATTAGGCTACCTGGTAATTATAGAGAACTATTCACGCTCTTTCAGTGTTTGCTCATCTTATTTTGCAAACCTCACTGATTATCTGGCTAAGCCACGGACTTCCTATACATGGACAGAGCATACTACACGGTACATTGTCGCTACCGTAGTGTAAGGAAAAGCGCACCAAGATGGCTGTCTGCTATGATTTTGTGTGAAAGCTTGGACGTGCTCAAGTATATCACCATATTTTGCAAGAAAGTTGAAATATTTTTCAAATATGGAAAGGTAAGATCAAAATCACTTCACTTGTTTCAGGAATATGATATTTTTCCTCATTCAAGCTTAACTTTTGCTTAAAATATTACAGAGTCGTCGTCAAATCAGACGATTTATATGTTCACGGCGGCCATTTGGTGCGCCTTTTTTGTCCCAGATGGTGGCGACCAGCTACGGATAGGACGTACACGTTACATCCTACGTCTATGTATATAAGTCCGTGGGCTAAGCATTGTATTCCTGGACGTCATTGATTTCGGTCAGATGTCGTTAAAAATGATGTCGTTAAAAACATAGTAACCAAACGATACTAATCCAATCAATGATCTCTTGATGCCAGGGACGTACTTCTTATCACTATTTAAAATACAGTCTGAACGGTACTTCAAAGGCGATATTATACAAAAGTCCCAAATAGAGTATCAATTTTTATGAACAGAAGAATAAGGTTTGACCCAGTTAACTTGATAACAAGTTTTAAACTAAAATAGGATACAATACGAAAAAATAATAAGTTTTTATAACAACAATGAGTGATTCACACGACAGTAATCGGTATGCATGGGAAACAGTATAAATTACCTATCTTTCCCACATGAGGTTAATGAAGCACTGACTAATTTGGAAGGTGAAAAATGTCTGTACCCCAATAATTCCTACCGGTTGACCCATGTTTGAAGTTATTTCTTTTACTTGATCTGAAAACCCACGGCCCGGATCCAGTGTTGTGGAAAGTGTGGATATGATTCCAATGGCCACCTTCGTTGGAGTCATGATAGTAAAAAGTATAACTTCTTTGTAGTCAGACATGCACAGAATAGACCAAAGCAAGTAATTGAGTATTAAATTTAAAATATGAACCTATCAGGAACTTCCGATACATGGACAAAGCAAACTGTACTGTACATTGGCGATACCGTAGTGTGAGAAAAAACGCACTAAGATGGCCGTCTAATGTGGTTTCCTGTGGAACTTTGAACTTGCTCAAGTATATCATAATATTTTGCAAGAAAGTAGAAATATTTTTGAAATATGGCAAGGTAAGGTCAAAATCACTACATGCTTTGCAGGAATGTGATATTTTTCTCATTCAAGTCAAACTTTTGCTTAAAATATTTCAGCATCTTCGTCAAATCACTCAAATTATAGCCCCACGGCGGCCATCTTGGTGCACCTTTTTGTACCAGTCGGTGGAGACAATCTACGGATAGGACGTACACGTTACATACTCTGTTATAAGTCTGTGGAACCTATTGATGAAATACTTCTATGCTAGTAAATGAGAACAGAATTTCTGTACCAATTTGTGAAAAATTGTTTGAACTATCGATCGGACGGACAAATATTTATATGCAATGATCCTGCTTCTTAAGAGTTCATCAAAGAAACCTCATCAGATCAAAGGTGGAGTGTGGTTTAACTGCTATCAGCTTTTGTTCAATGATATGTGTCCTAAACAATGCAGGAAAAGCGATTAATACATACTTGGTTGGCCTGTTAGCTAACCCTATTTAAATGTTGGGTAACGTTTTGTGTTCTTTGGAATAAATGGCACCGTTACGTAAGTATTCGGATGGGTAGGTACACTCTAAAATCAAAAGAGTGAACTAAGTCACTCTTTGATCGAGTGGAAAGTATAAATTCACTCCATAAGAGTGATAATTCACTCCAAGAGGAGTAAAGTTCCCTCCAAAAAGAGTGAAGTTTCCTCCAAAAAGAGTGAAGTTCACTCCAAAAGAGTGAAGTTTCACTCTTGATGGAGTGCCCACAGGGATCGCTTTTAAAAAAAGAGCGATCATTGCAGGCACTCGTAAAAGAGTGAATTTTTCCTCTTCCTCTAGTGAATTTCACTCTTTTTGGAGCGAACTTCACTCTTTTTGGAGGGAACTTCACTCCTCTTGAAGTGGATTATCACTCTAATGGAGAGAATTTACACTTTTCACTCGATCAAAGAGAGACTAAGTTCACTCTTTTGATTTTAGAGTGTAGTTGTATTACGTGCATAACTAGTTTGTTTTATTTCGTCCCTAAGGTGGAGAGATGTAATCAGGTAGAGAAGTATGACACTCGTTTTAAGAGTTAGAAACAAAGTTTCACATTTGTGTACCACTTAGAATTAATAGCTGAATTTCATGTTTGGCTATATAATGTTGTAACATTGTTATTTCTTTCTCTGTAGCTTCAAGGGATCGACCTTGACAGGCAGGTAACCGTCCCCGATGTTCACAGATTTCCGATGTGCCCTCTGATGTAAACTCAACTTTCGGTCTTAACCCATTTTATAGCAAATACACACAAGCGTACGGCATTCCTATTCTGGGTTCACATCTAGTATCTGATCGAGCAATAAATCGCGCTTGTAACGTCGTTTCTTTTATGCTAGCTGATCGACCGGATCTACGGCAAGCCATATATGCCAAATATTGGAGGGTTGCTGTTATAGCTAGAAAAGAAATCCTCACGAGTATTCCTGAATATTATTTGCTGCCCCCTCAGTTCAACCGGTTGCGAGGCTTAGGTGGTACTCTTCCAATACCCCCTGACTACTGTCGCCGAAGAAAACCTTCTTTGCTCAAGAATCGGCAAGGACAAATATGAAGACAGGCTCGTTCATGATTTAGCCGTTGCTATACAGAAAATCGCCTTAGCAACGGTCGTGCCTGACTTTGAAGAAAGACTCATCAATGCGCATGAGAGGGCCAAGAGTCAGAAAAAGTGGAGATTTACACACCTTGACAGCAATGCCAGGGAATACTTTGCTGAAGGTGTACAAATTTTCTTCGGCGTGAACTCGAAATCTTCGGAACGATTACATAATCAAATCGATACTAGACGAGAGCTTGCTTTATATGACCCTGGGCTGTACAATTTAGTACAAGAGGTTTTCCCATGCAGGAATGAAATTGTCGACAGATGTGAAAATCAAGGTAAGGTACTGCAGGAAACACTAGAGTTTCAACTGCGCCCTTATGAAACCTGGAAGAGACAAAGACGTTAACGAATGAGGCTCTGCAAATCATGTCCATTATCTTAGAGAGAGAGAGAGTTCTACCATTAATCCTTTCATTTCAAAGACCTAAAAAACACCTATTTAATAAATAAACCTTACACCAAATTCTCAGAGGCCGCAGAGACAATTTGGAAGTGCGGGGGCTAATCATCCAAGCGGCCCAATACATCCAATAAAATAAATGTTGTTTATAAGACAGTCCAAAATGAATTTTAAGGCGTCCCAAAATGCCCACAGCAAAAAAAGAAAAAAATAGTGCGGGGGCTAAAGCCCGCCTACCCCCCCCCCCCACCTCCCCGTCCACGGGGTCCCTGATCCTTTTACATATACCAGTGGCGGGTTTAGGCGGGGCGCACCTGGCATGCGGCCCTAAAAAAGGCCATTTTTTTTTTACTTTCACTAAATAGATCATCAGTTAGCCTACTTGTTTCAACATAATGTTGTATTATCTTAAAATTTTCAAACTATGTTAATATAATTGTTACAAACTAGTAGCAATTTAGAGCAAACAGTTTCAAGTTTTCCGATAAAATATCAATTGAGTGATATAGAAAGTCTCAACCCCATTTCCGACCACGTTTCATGTAGAATTCTAAACTTTTTTACATTCCATCTGCTATTTGGGTTCACCAGATGTGGAGTCACGGAGTATAGAATGCTCATGGCCAAACTTATTTCATACAATCTGTGATCCCGTTTCTTTCCTTTTTCATGAAGTAAAGAGTATTTCATATAAATTTATTTGGCCACAAAAAAACCAGACACTTAGGGGAAACGTTCTGTTTTGCTCTTTTGTTCTCATATGTGCAAAATGTGAAGGTGGTTTAGGAACAGTCAAATTATGCTCTTTTGCTAATAGCTTAAAGTGTAAATAAGGGTAACTTTGTTTTCAGCATGGCTTTGCTTTTTGGAAAGTTTTGTTTGATAGTAAGCTCAAGAAATATGGAGGAATATATGTGTTTTAACCTTTCCAATGGATATGTCATCCTCGAAAACAAGTTTTTATGATGTCTGCTGCACTTGATCTTATTTTACTCCCTCCGGTTGAGTATGATAATCAGTATATTTTGAATAATATTTAGTAAAATTGACAAAAAACTTATATATGTCAGAGCTCTCATGAAAACTAAAACTTCCAAAGAAATTTTTTCAATGAAACAGTCGACTGGGTGCTTAATTAGAATGATTTCTTCCATAAATGTAATTTTAGTAGTATTTTCCGTTTACATTGTATTATGGAAAAATTCTGCTTTCCTCAGGGAGTGTGGAGACTAAATCTACAAGCCATGCACTAATGAAATCAATGAAGGCAAAGCGTTTAACAATGTTTATCTCACATGCACATGACAATAAAGTGGTATATTTCATTAAGCAAAAGCAAAAGACTTTAAACTGTTAAAAGCTACGATCTCAAATATGAATCTTACAGCAGTGCATCGTATTCTTGGTCAGATGTTTTCACCATCGTCTTTGAAGCTGTTGGAGACTCCAAAATTCAATTCTTTCTTTTTTTTACGTTCATGGAATTATAGGTTGTAACGAATTTTTATTCAAAATACAAGAGGAAAGATTTCCTCTCTGTACCTTGTGTGAGGATACCCCTTATCTTCGGACCACTTTTCCCGTACCTATAACATTGCGACATATTTTTGTAAAGATATTTCATCAAAAGTGTTTAAAGAGTGATCTTAGCTTAAATCAAGATCAAGTAAATTTTAGTTCATCCACGACGAAAATTTTGCAATTTTCTCACTTTTAATTGAAGGGAACGTTTTTGGCAAACAAAAGCTCAAAGTAACGACTGCTTAGGTTTTACTTAAAAGCCTGGGAAATGCCATTTCCCGCTATCTGAGGGGGTCACGATTTTTCAAAATTTGCTAAACGCTCCACGCCAATCGATGGTGGCGTTCCGCTTAGATATTCGTTCGGGCAGATGATCGGCCATCAGCGCGCCGTCTAACAAAAATCCTGGAAACCGCCCCTGTATACTTCGCATTGAAAAACCTTGGGATCATCTTTACATAGGTCAAGAAATAGTCGTATATTTTAAAGTCAGAAAAATGCTGTAAATAGAAGTACCAAAAGGAAGTAGTCAGTTAATAGGTCTTGCTATACTTGCTAACAACCAGCACATCTTTTTCATAACTCTGTCGAGATTTTGTCTTGGGAGAATGCGGCTAAGCTTACCTCTGTGGCAATATTTTACAGTCTTACCTGTTTGGACATAAACCAATTAAACAATGCAACCGATTCATTGAGACCTTTCCTTCACTACAAATCATACACATATTATCTTAAAATCAGAGTTGTGGAGACTCCAAAAAATGTTAGAACAAAAAAAAGATGATGAATTATATGTGAATATAAGTTTCCTAAATGAGGCCCAAGTTTAGCTGTCATCGTTGTTGCCTTGTTCAGTACATCTGAAAGTTTTACTCTGATATTCTGTAAAGAGTGTGGTAACCTCGTCGTGGATGTCATTTTGGTAAGAGTTTTTTTTCTGTGAAGTTCTACCTAACGGGTGCTTGATTTGCATTGGCGACGCATTAATCCCATTTGGTAGTAACAAATGTTGTAAAGAAATAACTTTTGTTGAATGTCTCAGAATATTTTACATTTTTTCGAACAAAAAGACCATGGTTGCGCTGAATAAAATCTAACTTTAAAAAGCCATAATCTTTATCCTTGAGTTTTACTAGGACCAATCCTCTCACCAAACTACAATTCTTATAGCGGTTTACCAAAATTCTCAATTGGCTCAGCTTTTTGAGTGACAGTTTATTCAAACAATGCACCATACCAAAACTAATATTTCACAGGATAAACTGTGCTGAGAGTGTTTTGATACACAACATCAGCATTCCTAGATAATTTCTCAATTGATAAAACATAACATTGTCACAGAATTCTCAACAGTCAATTATGGAACTGGGTTGTTTACTGGCAGTTATAGTTCACCGTTGGGAAATTACTGCATTTTCTCTTTTTTTCTCTTTATGTGTTTTTCATTCTCCTTTGCAGCTTTAATAGCGGCATCTCCTATAACCAGGGACTGTAGAGGATTACTGTCAGAGAGTGAGTTTTTTTTAATCTAATTTTGGATATTTCTCAAGTTTGTGATGAAATATATAGAACTTATCTGATAACGTAGCAGTCCATCTTATAACAACAGAGCTTTCTTAGATGGCTTTTCTTTCATTCACTTGTTTTTTAACAAGATAATAAAAAAGTAACACGCTATCACGTTTCAGGAAAGAAATTCCTATCGTTAAGAGGAGACAGCTTCTTGCAAATTCGAAGAAGCAAGTCCATACGTTTATAGCCACAGTAGTATTCAATTACAAATTGTTTTTCTCTTTCAGGGTGCCTTTTGAAAGGTATTACCTAACGGTCAATCCCTAAAGGACAGTAATTCTATTCAATCTGCTGTAATTGTGCGCTCGGACAAAGCTTTACTACCTTTAATAAAGAGAACAATGACCTCGTTTCCTTATTTTTTCAGGGCTCATTCTGAAAGATATATTTTAAGAATTAAACCATATAATACAATCGTCCTAGATAATCTTTTGAAATTGTTCACCCGATAAGAGCTAGTAACGACCAGTATATGACGTATTATAATGGCTTAACTAAGCTATTCTGTTCTGAACAATTACACAGTTAATTCAGCCAGCCTATGGCTTAGAAAGTATGACCTACTGCATTTGCAATACATAAATCTACAGCCACAGCCTGTATCGGATGTAAATTTTTATTTAAATTTGCTGCATAGAGACAATATTATATTGTGGACAACCGTCCGAGTAATGGACAAAAGCTGCGAATGAACAGGACATGGGGTTTGTAAGATACGTAATAAAAATCAACCTGGCCTGAGAATGCTCATTAGCACGACTGTAAGATTCTCATTTATTAAAACGATACTCCTCATAAGTAGCGTACCCAAGGGACATTGGTAAATGCCCCCAGGTGCACGTTAATAGTGCTAAACATAACTCAGCAAAGATTTTGTTTTCCCGTAGGTAACACACTAGTAATACTAGATTGCATATAAATACACCAGCGTTCTAAAACGTTTCAAGAGGGAAGAGCCATTTACGTATCTTAGACCTA
Organism: Holothuria scabra; assembly: GCA_037179385.1. Taxonomy (NCBI): domain Eukaryota; kingdom Metazoa; phylum Echinodermata; class Holothuroidea; order Aspidochirotida; family Holothuriidae; genus Holothuria; species Holothuria scabra. Next base: position 28,570,685 of record CM074197.1, read on the forward strand.
AGACAGCAATCCCCCAACAAATTCCATGTTTCCACCCCGTACTCTAGGCTATTCAGCTTCATTCCGAAAAAAAAAAGAAATCTACACTCAGGTATTTATAGCGTATATTTTGACAGTAAGTGCGCAACCTTTGATGAAAATGAAGAAGGGGAAAGAAATGTGCCTGCTTCGTGACAGACAGTAATGTTGCTTCTTCGCTATATTAAAAACACTAAAATGGACTTATCAGTGATCACTTTATTATAAAGGTATCATCATTGAGTAGTTAAAATACACCTTTAGTAAAAAAAATAAAACTTTATAATAAACAGCATGAAAAATGAATTCTGACAGTCCAACACCCATCCACAAAGGACATTCTTGACCTGAGTTAAAAAATGTTGAAATTTATTCATTTAAATCAAATTAGTCCACTTCGCAATAATTTGTGACTTTCTTGAAGTACAACTCACATCACCTTTTTGTTTCCCTCCAACATTAAAAAATGTTTTCATGACCTGGAACATTTCCTGTTTGCTTGTACTTTACTATGTTGCACCGGGGGGTTTAATTAATTACACCACCCCAAGGGTGCTATAAAAACTTTGCACAAGGTGCGGTAACTCTCAGAAAAACAAAGAAATACAAAGTAATTGTAATTTAAGTAATATAACAATAACATCACAAAATATTGCGCAATGTACCATTTAAATATGAGTGGATAAACTTCAACATTTTATAGCTGAGCTCATGAATGTCCTATGAAGACATGACTTGAACTTCAAAAGTTCACTTTTCATGTTGTTAAATATATTTTTTATTTATTTATCTTTTTATTTTTTTTACTTGAGCTACACTTCAAGTACCGTACTTACGTATCGTGTAATTAATTGTTTTTCTCACTTCAGAGGGAAGGTTGGTGGAGGGTTAATAGTGTTCATTCGTTGTTTTACGAAAACCTGTGTTGCACAATTTGGATCGAGGCACATTTCCTTTAACTCGTCTCAATGGGAAAAGAAATCAGTTCAGACAACATGCACGGATCCAGACATTCCAAAAAAGGGGGAGGCTGACCTAAGAAAAAACAAGAGTCTAAGGGAGTTAAACTGCTAATTTTCCCAATGTTTTACTGTTGATGAGAACTTACAAGGAAAAGGGGAGGTTTGAGGCCGTATAACCCCATCCTTCACTCTTGGATCTGCGTCTGATGCGGGGCGCTCGGAAGATTACACCATTACGAAAATACGTTAAAACTAGAATCCTACCATCAGTTGTCAAGAAATGATAGACAGAAAGAATGCCATTTCGAGTTAGAATCTGTTGAAAACTTTGGAAAAGCAGTTGTGTTTAAGACGAGGAGGAAAACCCCATTTATCATGCCTTTTACAGAAAGGTGCAAGAACAGAAGCATTACGGGGAGGGGTTGGAAAGAATTGAGTTAGTGTGTTTCAAGTAACATAAGGTTTACTTACAACACGCATGAAGGATCAGCTGCTGTTGTAATTGATATTGCAGTAGCGTAGCTCCAATGCCTTTCATTAAAAACAAGATCTGCCTCTTGAAACTAGCCGTCATGACTTGAGTCACACATTCACCAATAGAAAACCGCAAAGAACAAACTAGGATAGGTACTTCTACTTTTAACAGTCCCAACAAAGACTACGGATTCGATATGCCTTGTTGCTAAAAATATGAAGACCTAATGTTCATTTGCAATCATTAGGACGTTTTCATTGCTTTCGGAGCATGAAGTACTATTACATTCTATTTACGCATCCTATCTTTATTTTCGTGCATAACTTCTCTAAAACGATCATCATTGAAAGGTTTAAGGCAACCTGGTAATAAATATAGCCGCTGTACACGAATCTGATCACACTGTATGAGGAAATACAAATCAATCTTTAAACATCTTGACTAGGAAGGTGAACATCTTGACTAGGAAGGTGAACATCTTGACTAGGAAGGTGGACAGCTTGACTAGGAAGGTGAACAGCTTGACTAGGAAAGTGAACAGCTTGACTAGGAAGGTGAACATCTTGACTAGGAAGGTGAACATCTTGACTAGGAAGGTATAGTTGTGAACATCTTGACTAGGAAGGTGCAGTTAGTTAGTTAGTGTGTTTGTTAGTTACTGGGTAGGTCGGTCGTTCGGTCGGTTGGTTGGTCAGTTAGGGATTTACGGCTCAGTTTCCAATTGGTTCAAGTGGAGAAGACTAAGAACCAAAATGTAGTTTAAGGTTTGTGTTTGCCGTTTTTCCAAAGATATTTTTGAAATATCGTAAGGTCTCAATTTCATGGAATTAATTCACATACTGATAAGACCTAACACCAAGGTCCGAACTTTTGATCCAGAATACGGAGATGGAAGATTCATACTTACGTCTTTGCTTAGCCCTTCGACCTTTCATTTAATTTCATTTCTCCAATTAATTTACCATCAGGTGAGGAGGAAGACGAAGCCTGCGTCGACAAGAGACCACACTGTGGTTATTGGGCAAGAGTTGGCGAATGTGAAAGGAACTCTAAATTTATGTCAGTGAATTGTCCACTAAGTTGCGAACTATGTAAGCCATGATATTTTTTTAAATTTTGTCACCATACATTGTAGGATCCTTAATGTTATATCTAATATTTGTCCCCTTTTTTCACTGTAAGACTTATCTGCAAACTGTTTCTATCGAGAAAATTTCTTGATAATACATCAGCCTAGTGTTTACGAGAATATTTTGTAACAGAGTTCAAGTAAGCCCTGGTTATTAACGGATTAAGACTAATCAGTGTAGAAATTTTGTTGCACATTCTCCATCTGTAAACGCTTCCCTGCATAGTAAAGCGATGTTTCTTTTCCCTCCATTGCAAGTTTTGGCGGAGCATGGAATGCAACTGTAGGCCTATTAACTCTCTCATTAAGCGGTAACATAACTATTAAACAGAATCAAATTTACGCATAACGTTATTCCTAGTCATAAAAAAAGAAAAAAAAAAGCAATGTCATACTGTGCATATTGAAATGCTAACTTGATCTGAGTGTCTGCTGCCCTGAAATCTCTGTTTTTTGTGACTGTGTAAAACCTACTATTTTGTTCCTTAGCATTGTTCTCCTTGATATCATTACGTTTGGTCGAGATCCTTACAAATTGATGGGACTGAAAAAATAGGCATCCAAAAAGTTAATCGGTCACTGCATGATTTTGGAGTTGAAAAATGTGCGCATCTACAAAAAAAAAAAAAAAACCTTCCGCACCTCAAGAGTATTCCTGAATATTATTTGTTGCTCCCGCAGTACAGTAGCTGGCGAAGGTTAGGTAGTACGTGCTCTTCCATAACCCTTTAAGCCGCGGTCACACTACAACGAATTCCAATCCGGTTCCGATCTAACCTTTTTTTTTTCTTTGTTAAAACTTTTTCCATTTTTGTTTGGTAAGAGACAAAAGTTTGCCAGCCTGTGAAAATATATAAGTTGTATGAAAACTAAATTTATGCTAATTATTTCTTGACGTCACATCGATAGACAGATTTTATCGGACTACGATCCGATACGAACTGTATGTCGGCGTTACGTCACGAAAAAATGGGTTAAAATTTTATTTTTGTAGATATCAAATGCAAATTTACACTGGTTGGCAAAGTATTTGCTCTTCCCGACCAGAGATGGAGAATATTTTAACGGAAACCGGAAAAATCGGATCGGAATCCGATCCGAGTTCCTGGTAGTGTGAACGCTGCTTAACTGCTGTCGTAGAAGAAAATTTTCCCACTGCTTCAATATGATGTGAATGAACAGTTTAAATCCAATGGATGCTTTCTTTAATACATGAGAAAACTCGCTCATGAATGAGAAATAAAATGTAGTCTGAGGTTATGGTTCCCGATTTTCCAGAGATAGTTTTGAAATGTTTTAACATATCAGTATGATGGAATCAATCCACGCACTGATAAGACGTCAAACTGGGGTCCAAAATTTGTTAAGTAAAGAGGTCACAGATTCATCCTTAGGTTTTATACTAATTTGTTTCTCCGAAACAGTTTACATCATATGAAAGCCTTTCGACCTTTTGTTAAAATTTTTTTGTCCAATTAATTTACCATCAGGTGTGGAACGCTGCGTTGACAAGAGGCCACACTGTGGTTATTGGGCAAAAGTCGGCGAATGCGAAAGGAATTCTCCATTCATGACAAAGAATTGTCCACTAAGTTGCGAACAATGTAAGCAATGATAGGTTTTGAAATTGCGTTACCATATATTGTAAAATGGGTACACCGGATTTAATTTTCGTCCATTTTAATTTCACTTTAAGAGTTATGTGTAAGCTAATACTGCAACAATGTCCATTGTACATTACAGAGATCAAGTGGAGTTACTACCTAATACCTGCCAATCACTGAACGTAATGCAAAAAACTTGTTTCCTTACAGGCAATTACACAAAATGTAGAAACTTATTCACTCATTGTAAATAGTGACCTTCATTTTTGACATGTAAATTTTATGGCCAGGCAAACAGATAACTTACGTAAACAATTTGTAGATTAAGGAATTTCAAAGAAAAACACTTGAATATGTGCGGCTGAACAGTGGCGTAGCTACTGGGGACAAGGGGGCAATTTGCCCCACCTGGAAAATATTTTGGGGAAATTTGTGGAATTTGGGGAAATGTCAAGTTGACGAAATAATGCTTCCTTTTCCTATTTCATTAAATCTTTCCCTCAGTATAAGTAATCCTGAAACATTTCTCATGCATGACTCGTATTTCCAAGCAACGTATTTCCCCAGACCTCATCTGTGTCACTGCAGCATGAAGCGCGCTTTATTTGCGTTCCGCAGAAATGCCATCTCCGCAGAAGGGTGAATGTTCTCTGGTACACTTGCAGGGTGTTTTGACCAGTTCAGCGTGTACTGCGCAACACTTACAGGCTATAAGACCGGAGCATACCATACCATCATCGAGCTAGTTCCCTAGGTGTTGTTGGGCTAATATAATGTTCATCAACTTATACACTATTGGAAAATACGTTGCTAATAAATAGTAACATAATCATAGCCTCGTGAACAATATATTCCCTCATTTAATTATCACAATTTCCGTTTGTTTTCGTTCCACAACCATTATTAATGGACATGACACAGCATGTCCATTATTGTGGTTGGTCGCATTTTCTGATGATCACGTGACCACATTTCTTTCGTTCAGTTTATCGGACGACTCCCATCAAGAAACAAACCGATCTTTTGGGAAAAGATTTGTACAGCAGAGGAGACAGGTATGTGGCAAGATTGTGTGAAAAATGTCGCTAATTACGAAATGCGGTACATCCCTCAAATGTTCCAAATTTAAATATTAAGTAGGCTAATAACAATATTAAGTAGCCTTATAACAATATTAAGTACGCTAATTACAATATTTAGTAGGCTAATTACAATATTAAGTAGGCTAATACTCGTGGTACTTTACATATGACGCAGTCATAAACGAGGGATACTGTCCTACGTGAACTGGGTTCTTACTCTCTTTCCAGATCGTTGGTGTTTGCTACCGTTTCATGTATATTTTCAAAATCAATTTATTTAGAACCATCTGGTTACCAAATATATTTGATAATCCATTTATAAACTGATTATGAAGACAACTGTATAAATGTGAAAAAAATGAGTTTAATTCTTTCTGGCAATTTCCTGGAATTGCGGCATACTGCAATGCAGATCTGTGGGTACGCTACGATGTCTCCTTTCGTCGTTTGAAAACAGTTTACGAATGTACAATATATGTACAATAGCATACAGACGGGTTACAAGTCGCTGGCCGCGTGTGCGGAGCAGCGTTCAGTAGAAAGTTAGTATGTTAACAATCCTTGCAGTCAGTGAATGATGTGAAAAATGATGGGGTAATAAAACTCTTATTACTCCAAGGTACAAACGATGTGACTAATTGCACGAAGTTTTCTGACGTGTTTAAGGTAAATGTCGTAATAGACAGAGGGCCGTAGGGACAATTTCTGTCTAGAAATAGGCCGTCGATCGCGGCCACCATTTCGGGGGGGGGGGGCTAACTTTACAAAATGATGGCCAAATATGCCCTGAGTAACCATACTTTTTTCACAAGCACAACTGTTGCACATTAGCGAGAATAATAAAATCAAAATCTGGGGTTTTCCTGAACGTCTACATGTAGCAGTTACTAGTACATTTTTTACTTCTGTCTTCGACAATGCAGGCGATGGCGCAACGGTAAGTATCACGCCTTAGAATTCGTTTATACGAGTGCGGAACCCATTACTACGTGGGGTTGTTTTCTTTTCTTTTTTTTTAAATTTTCAGAAAAACTTTTGCAAGTATAAGTGTGATGTGTTAAAGCAGACAAACAGGGATACAGTGATTCTAAGTTGAAAAAGGTCTGGACAGCTGGTAACTCCTTTGTTTCAATCAACGATGGTAAACTTTCCTTGCGCTTGTATTACACTGACAATTAATTTTGCGTTTGTTTTTATTCATTGAAATGTAAAATGTACTGTTGAAATTACGTGTGCTAATCTAAATTAATTACTGTAAATACTTGTAAACATTATGTTATTTAACAAAAGTTTGTATATATTTGTCTGTATATATGTATTTGAAGGCACAAATAAAACGTTCCAGTGTTATTTCATTTAATTGACCTGTAGATATCTGTAAATAATGTATTCTTTTCTGTCACCGTATCATGTAGCCTATATATTTTAGGATGAATTCAATTTCTTCCTACAAAAAAAAAAAGTAATAATAGTAATAATTAATATTACGCATGTCAACCCCTTCAGATACTGTAGTGTTCTTGTTTTATAATAAAACAAAATCACATTAAAGATCTCCATTACAAGCATAGCCTACCATATAATGTGCACCTAACCTACTTAGTACCTGGCGTGCCCATGATCCATCCATCAAAACTTCCAAAACGTTTTGCTCTCCTCAAGATCTGGACCAATGACGGATCCAATGTGGGCGAGTTCTCCCCAGAATTTTCAAGGGCAAGTTAAAAGCCCACATTTTTCTGGTCTTACGTTTCTAAAACGAGAATTTTCGAAATGGGGTTCCAGAACAGTCACTTGGAGTGTAAAGTCTTGTCAATGTGAGAGTGTGTGTATGTTTGTGTTTGTGTGTGTGTGTGTACATGTGCGTTCGCTTTCGTGGGTGGATTGCTGATAGATGACTCCGGTCCTGAAAAGGATCCAGGGTTTGACAGGATGTTGGATTTTGAAAAATATTTACCCCCCACCTCAGTCCACATACCAATTCTATGTCACTGTTGTCGGATTAAACAGGCAGTCCATCCTCACCCTACAAAGGCAACCAGAGACCGGTACATGGTCATGTCCACTGTGGTTACGGTACGTAACCACATTTTCTAGTATTTATATTCGATTTAGGGCTGTCAGCAGTACATACCGGTACGCCTCAGAGTTTCCGATTTTTTCCTTTTTATATATATAGTGAGCAAATTGTGTCCTTCAAACTTTCCAGGAACATGAGACGTCTGGCATTCCAAGCATGGATTAATGAGGCACAGGAAGTGTCATTTCCCGCAATCTATGGGTGTTTATAGCGAAATTTCCCCTGGCGGGACGCTCCTTGCCCACCGATGGTCGCTCTCCGCGTATCACCCCACCCCTCACTTAAGTTGACAACTTACTCTGTGTTTAACCGTGGATGTGGCTAAAAGCAATAGCTTACAATTGTCTTAAAATAAAAACCCTACAAACCTGGTGAAACGAATGATGTTTATCTTATTTTTAGAGGACTGATTCGGAAAATTTATCTTTTTCGTCTGTTCGGAAAAAATAATCTAACTAACTTCAATAGGGATGGGGGTGACAAAGGGTCCATGATGACATTGTCTTAATCCTGGTTTATAGTAGGCAGTATCAGGTTCTTGTAGACTATGTGTTAACTTACGTAAAATTACATGACGTCATGATATTCTTGTTATTATCATAAATTTTAGTATTTTTGTATGTAATACATACACCTTCACCTTGAAAATATACTGAAACTGAAAAGTTCTTTGGAAATTTCGAGCTTTTCCTCTCCCCCCCCCCCCCCTGGAAAATATCCTTGTTACGCCAGTGCGGCTGAAGGATTTTGACGGCCCAAATCTTCACTTTTTTCAATTCTGACACTACCCAAATTGTGTTTAAGTAGTTAATCTTCTATTTTTCTTTCAGGTTCCGCTAAACGGCACTTAGACTTGTAAAGAACAACGCAGAGTATATAGCTTGTATATACACTGGCTGACGAATTACGCAGGTACAAGAGAGTGTGGGGTTCATATTATGTTGAATCTTAGCGTAACATAGGATTCATTACAATAAAATGAAAATAATTTGGATTTTATCATAATCAATACTTTTTGTTGGTAGCGTGCGTGAAATAAGTTAGTGTTACTTTCACTTTCAGGTTTTCCTTTAATGTTTAAGCTTATTTATATTCTTGACCTACCCTTATCTTGTCTCTTTTATAAAATATAGACTTGACAATAAGCGATCAAACGTGTTAAGCTAGGCAACAAGTACTTGTCACCTTCTAAAAATGCTATGGTTAATTTATCATTGATTTGGACAACTATGCACAAACCTAAATTATGGTAAAATTACTAAACCCATTTTGGTAAAAAGTGACAAATTTATTGTCAAATCTGAACATAAAATGGTAAATTTTGACCATAGTTTACTACACCATCAACAAACTCATTACATAACAGCATCAACTAAATAAACAATAATGCTGTCCGATATTGCAATATTTCCAATACCGATCTGCCTATATTTTAGTTGGCAATACCGTCTGATAACAACTGACACCGATAATCGAAAATATACTTTCGGCAAACTTCCAAAAAGCAAAGTGAATTGTGACATGGCACATTAGAGCAGGAGTAGTTCTATCTGAAAATGCATGAGACTCAACGTGTGGTGATGATAGGTATAGCATGTGGCAGGGAAACCATTCTAACACACACAGGACTACATTTTTCCCTACATGACTGTCACACCTGAAAATTCTTGTGAAAGTGGGGTAACCTGTGTCAATTTCTCACATATTGCAAAGCAGGACAGAGTTCCATACTGGTAAAGTGAAACTGCTGATAGTACTTTACTTGAAACCCTGAAAAACCTTTTCAAACAAAAACGCATTTAAATTTACCCTTCTTGGTTGGGCTGTTGTGTTTTCTCAGACACGTTGTCACATTGCAAAAATGTAGTCATGTGGTCAAAGTGTGGCAAATGAAATATAAAACAATGTCGCAAATTGTTGCGCAAAATGAACCCAGCATTTTTTGACAAAATTGACAAGGTTTTGAAAGGCAGTCAATCCTCCCTGCAAACAAAAGTGTTTGTAGTAGTATCAACTTTGACTTTCACTTTTGACATTTCATTTCTTTGATTAACAGCAAATTCAAAAAAAAAAAAAAAAAATCAAAAAATGAATGCAGGGTAATGTATCTCATATTACACAACATTGTAGCCTACTGTACTGAGATTGTTTCGATAACGCGTTGGGTTTTGTAACATGCACTGAAACAAATAAACTGAGATTGTGTCTGGATGACGATGAGGTTAACTAGACAATTGTGAGGGTTTGGACTGAAATGCCTTGGTAGGTCGGGAGAATTTGGACTATCTGGGGTTAGAGTATTTGGCCTTTAAAGTGTGATAATAATGACCATGGACCACGGGAAAAATCAAATCAGAAGCCAACGTTAGCGTCTCTTCGTGTAAAAATAAAGGTTACAGAACCGGAATACCTTATCACAAAGCAATCTTTATCCGGCATCTTTGTACTTTACTACACGTTTATTGACGTCATGGACTCTTTTAAATAGAATCTTTTAGGTTATATATGCAGGAAGGCAGGGTTACATTTGAATACAGAAGAAAAGCAGCCTTCACTGTTTGTTTAAATTTCTGAGACATGGGTTTAACCTGACAGGCGTGTACAGTCACCCTGAACGTTTTATTAAACTCCATTCACGGAAAGTAAAAGCAGCCATAACCACAGCAGAAATGAATTTCTTGTTTTTTCCTATTTTAATCTGAGGTACGTCAAATATAATACGGACAAGATATTCACAGGGAAAACGATCTTATTAAAAAACTGATAACAAGAGATAACAAATGCATTTCAACAGGACAGCAGTAACCTTAAGATTATCAAGACTAATTTTAATTTACACTCTCATGTATGTATATTTCAATAATATTTTCGCATGACATATAAGACAAGGACACTCCTTCAATTTCCAAGTAAAAGTTACCTTTTGTGATTTTTCCAACATTTTTAAAGTAAATCCTAATCCAATTGTCTTACTATCACCGTCGCCACGACCAAAAACATCCGGATCATAGATATGTTCCTTCGTATATTATTATTTGCCGAAAGAAACTATTTCTTCGGTTGCCTTTTCTTTAGAACCTTTCCAAGATGTAGTGGCAAGACGTTCTTTAATACAATGCAGTCAATGAAACATATACGATTCAATCTGTATCTTATATTTCACCTGTAAGTAAGAAGAAAATAGACAGTGCCCAGTCAGCTAGTCAGCTAGAGTTTTATGGCCCAGTTTCCAACCTATTGGTTCAAGTCGAGCCGGCCACTGCCTTTTTCCAGTTGTGGCTCACTGGATTGTTTTCCCTACTCCATTGCTTATGCGGAGCATCACACACAAAGGCAGTAGGTTCCTTTTTTAAAGTCTTCGGTAGGACTCGAACTGGGAATCGAACCCGGGCCTTCCGCATGAGAGGAGGATGTTCTTACCATTAGACCAAACACGCGGACAATGCTCAGTCAGAGTGTGTGCAATGCCTAGGGGATATCTGTTTGTATATGTTTTTTTTTTTCCTTGAAGGAAAAACTTTATTAAAACTCAAAGCAGAATATATACAAGGTGAAAAGATATTTACAATTATTTACATATTGGTTCAACTTATTACAACACTATTACAGTTTACATAATTATATAATTGTATTTATGTTTATGCAAGTTTCATTTGCAGAGTATTTCAAACTATTTACACAAATATCCAATCCCGATTTGTGATATCTTGCGGAAAGAATATAAAACGTGCAGTTATGTTTCATATTTAAAGTCAAGCTTCTTAAAGGTGAGAGGTCATATAGGGACGAAAATCTCTCTTTCAATGACCCAACGGGTTTGAAATGCAGTAGCCCTCAAATGATGTCCCACATTGCATCTAAGGCTACTATAATAATCAGAAATTTCTGAACGTTTAAGGAATTTTCCGACGACAGAATTCATTGACTTCAAAGTAGGTAAAATAATTTGTCTTTCAAAAGCTGGATATTGTATTTCAAAAGCGTATTGCGTTCGAAACGAACTAAATGTTCAGAGTAATGCCATTGTTTCTTGAACTGTACAGCATTATGGGAATTCTGTGACGTCAAATCGGTACATTAACTTAACATTGCATTTAACTCATTCAAAATTTCGATGCCTCCCTCTGTGGGGAAAACTGTTAAGGCAACATTGTATCCTATACCCCATACATGGGTTGTGTAGCTTTGTACTCATCAGAAAGTCAAAACTGTACAATAAATCAAAATCAATTGTGTGATTGACCAACCCTCCTAGTTACGAAATTGATTGTTTCCGCTTAGCTTTTAATCTGCTGGAAGTGGATACCGACCTTTATTTAGCACGAACTTCTCAATGTGAAAGAGCATATGAACAGTTGCCAACATCAACATTATATTAGTTTCTTATTCCCTTTATCGCTTAATATCCTTTCTGTCAAGTCATGGAGACTAACTACGGTTGTTCATCTATTTTTATAACCATGGCTATCCATTTAGAAAAATTTCATTTTCGAAACTGACACATGTCAAATAAAATGCCCATCTTCCTTGATTTCAGAGCAGGCAGTACGACTTAAACCAAAAGGGGTGCGCTTCAGTGACTTCTGTTTACCCAAGTGACAAACTATGTAGGTTAGTGGTTTGGGACCTGGTTGGTGCTCACCGACCAGGTCCCGCACAAGTTTGTTGTTAAATATTCTGTAATGTAATAAAATGCTTTGTAAACGCAACATAAAATGTCGTGCAACACTTGTACTCACTGTACTTTGGTTAATCCTCTGGCAATCCACTTCTATTAGGACAATGTCCGATGATGAACCTGGGGAAACTACAGAACGAAGAGAAAAATCATAACTCTTTGTCAAATGATCAATTATACGATCGAGGCCCAATGTTAGTTGGTAAGGACAGACACGCCACTAGAAACGCGTCTCTAAATAACATTTACCCCCTTTGCTCCTTGTCAACTAGGTACTCGACTCTCAAAAGGAGACAAAGGTTGCCAATTTCAAAACATGCGGCAGTGTGACTCAAGCTTATACAGACAGAGCCCACCACACTCTAAAAACACATTGTTTGGATATAACCAATATCGTAGTCACAGTCTAACCAAACTTTTTCTGATTAAACATAACAAGGAGATACGGGTCGAAATTAACAATAAATATTAAATAAATTTCCTAAAATTAGTGAAATACTGTATTATAAAATGAGGTTCACAATGTTCGCATTTTTGTGATTAATTGTACCTTCCTCGGTACTTAAACCAGGAAATTATTGGTTAACCTGTTACCGAAAAAGGGAATGTTAATGCGTACGCCGTTGGGCATAGTTTCTGTTTCGTAGTTGTAATATTTTCTGCAATTATTGCACCATTTTTTGGAACATCATCAGATCGCTTTTTGACTGCTTTGTTTTCGTCGAAAGAGTTTGTTTCAAAACGTTTGGGGACCCAAACTTGAAGAACTGCACATAAAACATCTGAATATTTATTATTTTCCATATAACCTAAATCTTCCAAAACAATTATTTCAAAATGTGTTTTTTTTTCAATTCAGTCCAGAGTCACATTACATTCAATACCAATGAACCTCCAAACATTTATATTCTGTAAGTGATAATTCCATGCCAGACTTTCCCAGTGCACTGTTAACTCTGGTGATCGCCAGTTGTGTGAAATCTTCTTCAGTTCTTGGCATGAGGAGATTTAGTTGGGAGTCGATTATTTTTCTAGCTAGATGAGGTTTCACGGGTGGTGTTTTGCTTATTAGTCTAAGTCTGGCCTTTAGTTAATGACCCGTTTCTAGTTGTGACTTACTGTCTGTTTCCCCTACTCCATTGATAATGCTGAACACCAAACGAAATTTAAGTTCCTTTTCAGTCTTCGGCATGACCCGGGGATGAGTCAAACTCCAGACTTTCGGACCGCAAGTTGGACGCTATCACCAGATGGCATACAGCTTGAGGTGGAAAAAAATAAACTCCCACCTAGGCGCTAAATTGAAATGAAAATATCACACAATATAACATTGGAAATATGAATCTGAAATCATTAGAGGAATATGTGAGGCAAAGCATCGCCATCAAGCACCTTAAAGTAATCATCAACTTGAAAATCCATTCATTTCTTTGGACAGTTATACAAATATTTCAGGAACATATGTATAAAAGCAGCTATACTTCATGCAAGTTGTTATCACTTCATTTAACTTATAGACGAATCCCCGCAGTCAAGTCATTATCTGATTTTAGTCGAACATAACTGCGGTCCATAACCTATAGTCTTTCAATTTCCTTGTTTGCCTGTATCATGGATGCATGATTGTACACCAAATTGTATCTTAATTCCCTCGATTTCTCTGAATATCACATGCGTACAAGGTGGGGATACAGTGGACACTCGCATTCCCAATAAAGGCAAAAACAGCTGTTCTATTTGGGCAAAACATGAGCAAAACATTATAAACGGTGCCATTAATTGGGCAAAAATTGCTCTTGCCCCCTCAAAAACATAACCCCTGTACGCCTATGCTTAGTAAGAGGGTTTAAAATTTTGTCAGTTTTTGTTTTTTTTTTTTTGAAAATTCTTAAAAAAAACCTTAGCCTCACTTCAAAGTTTTGAACAAAGCATTGACGAAATAGTTTAATATTCGGGAAACATCCTGGAGAAGTTCTGGGGTGTTGACAATAGCGAGACGACAAGGGCAATCGGGAGGTTGTACAAGTGAATAAAGTTCCCAAGATGTTGCCCGCAAAATCAATCAAAAGCCACCAGTGTGACGTGTCGTCAATTAAAGGTGTCCTTACTGTTAAGTCAATCAGTCAAGCGGTGTCTGAATTGGCTTACCACGATAGTGACTCATATCTGACTAATTTCGTATTAATGGACTAAAAAAATACCAGTCAAAACTCAGTCAGGGAGGATAAATATTTGTTAGAGACTTATTCAAAACTGGATCAAAAATTAGTCAAATTTTATTCAATATTGTTGACTAACTTGATTGGTCTATTCAGGCACTGTTTGACTAATTTGTGTTAATAGTGCTGTACCTATTTCAATTTGTCAATTATACCACCAATAGTTCACTACAAGGCTAAATGTAGCGGTGTATTCGAGCATTCTAGAAGGTCAATTTTAATATGTACCGGTACCACCTTAGATTGTCCGAAACTTGACAAAACTAGTTTAGCCTCAGTGCTGGTTACCAGAAATTCTGGGTTCCATTTTTTTCAGTTACACTTTCAGTATGAGAAAATCGTTTAAATCTGCCTGAAAACTTATTTGAGAAATATTTTCACCCTAAAACCAAAGGAGTCCTCTCAGACACTCTTTAATAGAGTAAAAGTATCAGTTCACTACCTTAGGGTGTAAAGTAACTCGAAGAATAGTGAAATTCCTTCCAAATACAGTAATGCTCACTGCAAAAAAAAAAGGTTTCTTTCTTCGTGGAGTGCTCACAGGAATCACAATTAAAAGATTGACAATTACAGGCACTCGTGAAAGAGTATTTTTCAGTTTTTGAAGTGAATGTGACTCTTCTTCGAACAAACTTCACTATAATTGGAGTGAATTAACACACAAATGGAGTGAATTCTCCCTTTTAGGCGGAAAAGGTGACAGAATCTTTGAGCAAAGTTGAAAAATGATGGAGAGTAAAAAAAACAATCTCTCCAATGTTTGTTTATTCTGGTAAATGATGAGTTGAAATGGCAAAATGATATGCTGGAACATAAGGTTAATATTTGCTGACAGCTCTGATTGCCCCCCCCCCCCCCCCTCTCTCTCTCTCTCTCTCTCTCTATTCTCTCTTTCTCTCTCTCTCTCCTAAAGGATACTGGTCAAAAAAGACATCCAATTTACTGTGGTTTGATTAAAAGAAAGATACAAACAGCATCATTCCACTTTGCAATGAGTCAGCCTAACAATAGTAGTTCGCAGTAGTTCTGTTTTCATTTTCTTTTTGATTCCTTGCCGAAGGCAGGCAAGGAATCTAGGCGATGGTGATGTCGTGTGTATGTGCGTGTGTGTGTCTGAAGCTTTGGCTTGTAAACACGATATCTCAAGAAGGGTAAACGTGACTAACCTCATATTTGGTGTGTGGGTTGGTCATATTGAGTAGATGATCACTAATGTTTTTAGTGGAGATCAAAGGTCATTTGAGGTCATGAGAGGTCAAAAGATCGAAACCTTGTAAACACGATATCTCAAGAACGGTACATGTGACTATGCTCATATTTGGTATGTGGGTTTTTCATATAAGGCAGAGGATCCCTATTGATTTTCGTGGAGGTCAAAGGTCATCTGGGGTCACGAGAGGTCAATAGGTGAATTCCTTAGAAATTTCTTGTAAACACGCTATCTCAAGAAGAGTTAGTGTAACTAATCTCATATTTAGTGTGTGCATTGGTTATATTGAGTGGATGATCCCTATTGTTTTTTGTGGAGCTTGAAGGTTATTTGGGGTCACGAGAGGTCAAAAGGTCAAAACTTCGTGAACACGATATCTCAAGAACGGTACATGTACCTATGCTCATGTTTGGTGTGTGGGTTTTTCATATTGAGTAGAGGATCCCTATTGATTTTCGTGGAGGTCAAAGGTCATTTGGGGTCACGAGAGGTCAATAGGTGAATTCCTTAGAAATTGCTTGAAAACACGCTATCTCAAGAAGAGTAAGTGTGACTAATCTCATATTTGGTATGTGCGTTGTCCGTATTGAGTAGATGATCCCTAATGTTATTGGTGGAGATCAAAGGTCATTTGAGGTCACGAGAGTTCAAAAGGTCAAAACCCTGTAAACACAGTATCTCGAGAACGGTACATGTACTTATGCTCATATTTGGTGTGTGGGTTGGTCATATTGAGTAGATGATCCTTATCGATTTTCGTGGAGGTCAAAAATCATTTGGGGTCACAAGAAGTCAAAATGTCAAAACTTCGTAAACATATCTCAAGAACAGTACATGTGACTGTGCTCATATTTGGCGAGTGTGTTGGCCATATTGAGTAGATGATCGCTATTGTTTTTGGTGGAGGTCAAAGGTCATTTGGGGTCATGAGAGGTCAAAAGGTCAAAACTTCGTAAACACGATATCTCAAGAACGGTTCATGTGACTGTGATCATATTTAGTGTGTGGATTGGTCATATTGAGTAAATGATCCCTATTGATTTTCTCAAAGGTCAAAGTTCATGTGGAGTCAGCATGTTCAAAGCCTGACAAGCTTTTGTGCACAGTCTTTCAAGAAAGGTCACTTATAGGGTCCTGTAACTTGTCATGTAGATGGCATATTGTGAATACATGGTCCCAGAAGTTTTTGGTGGAGGTCAAATGTCATTTGGGTTCACAACGGGCAAGGGGGATCCCAATGTAGGAAGATGTTATGCCTTGAATTTGCACTTTGTGTGCACATTATGGAGCCCTGTTCATTGAAAAACATTGCAAAGCAATGTCAATGTGAAAAAAGGCCTTACATTTCAGCGGCAAGGAATCACTAAGCCTTTTGGCTTTCTGGTTTTAAAACTTACCCAGCGAGATACAAGTCAAACAAATTAAGTGTAATTGTGATAACAGCGCAGCGCTTAATTGCTTTCACTTCATCAGTAAAAAAGTAAAATAAAAACAGGAAATCAAAGCGATTAAAATACCTAATGGAAAACTTTTTTCAAACTTAAAGCTCCCGGATTTCATAATGCGAGCGAACGTCTTTACTGAGGGCGTTAAACCAATTTACATCTATCTTCCACTTTGTCCAAAGTTCATGGCTATATTTTGCCCTCTCAACTGCTTCTTTCACACAGTTTCATAAAATGTGATTGATGATATAGCCGCTCGCTTCAGTTCGGTCTATCAATTTTGTCGCTTTCAAAAGGTATCAAACTTTCTTTGATTAATGATAATACTAAGAACACTTATACAGAAAATTGCAACATACTGGCACCTGGCTAATCATAATCGATAAGTAGTTTAAACAGAAGGGGGTCATAAATGTTGTCAGGCTTAGTGTTTCATTGATTAATAAAAGGAATTAGATTAAAAAAATATTGCAAAAACTGAAATGACCAACTACATTGATATACGTTTTTTCGGTACCACCTTCCAAGAGGTACATAAACTCAATAAAAAGATGACGTTGTATATTATAATTTTATTATGCTTTCCCAAAAAGAAAATTTTTAAATGGAAAGAGCTGACACTCCGAAACGGATGATCATTACATTCTTATTGAAAAATTGCTCTGTTGAGTCAAGTGATTCACGATTACACACCCATATTGTCAAAAATTCTTGAAAACATCTAGTCGATTGGGGGCACTAACCGGAATCTTGTCAAATACTGGGCAAAATTTTATTTGTCAAAATTGACTAGAAATGGTTTAAAGGTCAAACTGTTCTTTCATTTATGAGGCTCATGGTCGAATCTTGTCAAAGTTTTGACAAAAGTAGGGTGCATGCCCTAATTGATTAATTCCTTTCGAATTTTATTAGGACATTTCAGAGGGCATGTAGTTGATTTGTTTACATAATTTCGTGAGAAGGCTAACTTTCTTAATTGTATACTGAACTATGATAAAGCTGTCACTGTATGGGCCTAGCGTCTTTCACAATAGTTTTGTTGTTGTAGAAAAGCCGACTAATTTTAGAGCTTCACCGGCATTTGAAAATTAATCAATTCATTTTCCCAGATTTTGAAACGATTCTTTACCTTTTGTAAAATGTGAACCGAAGCTAACTACTGTGAAACTCGTAACGTTGATTAGATATAACCCCGCAAATATTTTGACACTTTTCCACTTCTTATTGAGAGCCTTTAAACTTTAAACGTCACAGTTATAATTCCTGCATGTAAACCTTAAAGGATTTTTTTAACATTTAATTAAATAGGGTGATTATGAATTTAATCAATTTGAGTCCGAGTTTTGCATATTTTTTAACCTATTACGAAAAGTTGCTTTAGTGTTAATTTTTTCAGCAATTTATTACAAGAATTAGCAAAAAATTCAAAGTGAGAATTTTCTTATTATTGTAAATATGTGGGGAGTTTGAATGAATACGTTTATTTGCTAACTTTATTAACCTCGTAGAAATAGTACAGTGACTCGAGTCACACTAAAAGTAACAAATGACTCGAACGCAAAATTGAGTGACTCGTTACAACTCTGCACACATGTATCCCCCGGAAAACCCATAACATTTCCAAATTTCTCAATAAATCATGACAATGGCACTGACTTACATTTTACACGATCACAATGTTAAAATGACACATTAAATGACTGTTGTGCCAAAAGTTGGGGCGGCAGTCATCGCCAATAGGAGGCCATGAACGCCCTCTCCTTCACCCGGCCGTTAGCGCCATCACTGTTATCCCGCTATATTTTAGCAACTAGCAGGCGAATGTATGATCAATAAAAGCCTCTAACTCGGGTCAATTTCACAATATCTTTCATACGTAGCCCATTATCATGAAAAGATAAAAAATGTAAGCCAATACTCTTAAATTACCTACCCCCCCCCCCCATCCGTAACTCTAATTTCCACCCCTTCGTCCTCTTGATGCTTAATTTTGTTATTTATTTTTGTTGATTTAATCATCAGTTCCCATCGCTCCATACGCAAGATTACCATGTGGGGGCGCACTTTGCCAATGCACCCTCTGGCTACGCCACTGTCTGGGATAGTTGAATGTTCCGAAAAATATGATTTTCAAAAGACAACTTGGCTATTGCCACTGACAGTGTGTTTCATAAGTTTCATTTCTTTTGCACTTGAAACCTTTAAAGACTGGGATTATTCCTTTTTTCAATTTGTCACATCAAAAATATTTTTCATTAAATTATTAAAAGGCATTTCTCAGCCTGTTGCAATTAAACGGTTGGAATTTTTCGCCTAGAGTACAACTGGCCAAGTCTTAGTGAAAATGAAAACGAAAAACAATGCATCTATTTTGTGTGTAGTTAAGTTATATACTTTTCAGGAGAATTCTTGTTTAGTCTTGCTAAAGGAATTTCCCGGGCACAAAATTCATTCGGTGACTTAAAGGAAGAGAAATTGCTTTGCAATAGTTTCTAGACGAATCCGATCAGCGCTTGTGATTAGTGACTGTAGGCAGCCATTAAAGGGGTCCATCAGCCTTAAATCGTCTTCACTTATTGTCTACTTGAATTTCAAACCCTCCTATTTAGTGAAGTTGGAGGAACAAGACGCGGTTTAGTGTACAACCATCCATGATACAGATAAGCAAGGAAATTGAAAGATTAAAGGAAAGCAATTGTACAGCCTTCTAGACAGCACAGAAATTCAATATAGTTATTCCAAGCAATGTGGCATCATTAAAGACCAATTTTATCCCAATTCAAACGTAGTATGAGTTTTACCGAGGCAAGTCTGGAAGGCAGTTGGGCAAAGCAGTGCAAAGCACCATGTTTCTCCGAAATTACCCATAGTGCAACAGAACAGTGACGTAAAACCTGCACCTAATGTATACTTTTGTTTGCTATTGCGGAATATCATATATACTATACTGCACAAACGCTCGTAACACTACTGAAGACTAGCACAACTGCCCATGGTTTCATTCATTTTACAAATGTTTCAACGGTTGAGTTTGAGATAAAGGTTCAGAAATCAAAAGATTAACTCCTTAAAAGCATATGGCTGCCTCTTCCGGGCCAAGTGCATATGATTTTGAGCCAGTTCGACCAAGGAAAACTCGAGCACCTGCGAGCGATGTGACCAGCACCCGCAGCGAACCAGCCGTACAGTCTATACAAGCTAACGTTAGACCAAGGGTCAGTACGTTACGTATAGGCTTATACTAGTATAGCAATACGTAGCCTATGCCGTATAACAATAACACCGATCGATGTGTATGGTGTCTTAGCCGATTTCTCTTCGCGATTGCCTTCTTTTAACGTTTAAGTGTCCACAAATATCCTACATTACTTACGAGAATTACAAAAGGTTCGACTAAATCGAATCTTTGCGAAAATGAGTGAAAACGAACCTAACTGTTGCACCGAAAAGCATGCTATAATACGGTCTCGCTAGTCCCAGCTTGTTGTTGTTACCGCTTGTAGTTTCAGGGTCTACCGGAAGTAACTTATCTTGGTTTGTACAAAAGCAGTCAGAAATAACGAGTATTTTTTATTTGAGGGATGAAACAAAAAGAAGAACAAAAAATTATTGGGTTATCAAAAATTTTTATCAGTAAATCAAAAGCAACTATGAAGTTTTTTAAGCTTCGTAAAGGGTAATTATAAATTCAGCTGTAAGTGTACGTAAGTTGGTAACCACTTTTGTGAAATCTGATCAGGTGCAGGTTTTACGACATCAATCAGCTGATCCATGGTCGTGTTTCTTCGAGTATGGCGATACTCATGTCTTGAAGAGCGCGAGATTTGAAACTTTTTTTTTCGGTATGAGTTTTTTGTGGAAAAACAACACAGTAGTGTTAATATCTAATGTTTATATATGTACTACACATATGTGGGGAGTCAAATGGCCACTATTGCTCCCCTTTAAAAGGTGACACACCCCAGTTATGACCGACTGAAATCAGACCATCACTTCCTGTCATGAATTCGACTATGGCTTCGGAAGATACTAATTTTCAGAGTAACACAATTTTAATTAAGGATTGGTGCATTATGGGAAATTTGTGATGTCATTGATGATGATTGATTTGAAATTACATTAAGTTCATATATAATTCTGATGCAGCTGCTGGGAGTATTAAGCAACGTTTGTTTGTTGCACCCTACATATTGTGCACGGTATGGTAGATATACAAGAAAACTTATTCAACCATTTTAAAGGTATCAAATTTCAACGACAAGCAGAACTTTTAATTTAATTGGTGTCTTGATTACAATGACAAAATAGGAATCTGAAGCAATGTGCCTACATTACGTAACATTTTGGGCGTTGATTTGATTTTGAAAGTAGGGAGGCTGTCCTGAACTTTTTTCTACTATTCGGTGAGGAGTCTTAGAAGAGGGGGTAAAATGCAAAATGTTGTCAAATGTTTCAATATGTGGGGTACTAACATTGGGGTATACTTCAATACCCAAAGGAAGCTGCATGTAGGTTCTGCCAGGGGTGGTGCTTAGATTTGCCGACATGGCAGGGCTCAAGCAACCTGACTGGTGGACAACTACTCTTAGCCCCGACAGATGCAATGGGTTGCCGAAATCATGCAAAATTTAAAGTACAAAGCAGGCGAAACGCACCAAAAAATTGGGGTTAGAGTGAAAAAGATTTCGTCTTTTTCACTGAGAAAAGCTACCTTTCCTTCAAGTTTCATGTTACAAAAAGTGGGGGATAAATATTTTAGAGTTCCCTTTTCTCAAAAAGTGGAGGGGATGTGTCCCGAAGTCCCCCCATGCCCACCTTTTCGAAAAGCGGAGACATATTTAACAAAAATAGCCAATCTTTAAAGTGAGATATTTTGAGAGAGGAAAATGGTATTGCAACAAGGTTCGGAGAATTTGGTCTGAAATATGTTTGTCTCTCTTATGAACACCCCAAAAGCCACCAGGCTATACCTTTAACTATTATCATTTTAATACTAGTCTTATAAAAAGTATTTATCCTGTAAATAAATATACCTCTCTCGTTCACTAAAAGCAGTTGTGGTTAATGGCTGTCAAACCGTGAATTTTCGCTGGTCATCATTAAAATAATTATCAATCTTGCAAAAGAAATAATAAATCTAAACATAAGAGGTTCTGACACCAATGTAAACATAATTGAAATTTTATGACATAAGTTTCAAAGGCTCCTTTATAAAATAGTGCTAATTTATGAAAAAGTCAGTACAGGGATGTTTACAGCTTTCCAGCCAGACGCATTGATTTATGTATGCACTTCAATTTCAATTTCCAGAAGACCAAACTGGAAATGATTTTACAAGTCTCAGAAGCAGATGGTCCAATTGCTCAGTACAGAAAGAAAAAATCAAGAAGACGGACCGGACCCACTCTTTAAGCAAACGAGTGAATTCACTCACTCTCTAATAGAGTGAAAAGTGTGAGTTCACTCCATTAGAAGGTAAATTCACTTCCACAAAGAGTGATATTCACTCCAATAAGAGCGAAAATCACTCCTAGAGGAGTGACAAATCACTATTTAGGGAGCGCCTATGATGATCACTCTTTTGAAGAGTGGTCACTGTAGGCACTCCATCAATACTGCACCTTTGTTCTTGGAATGAATTTCACTCTTCCTACGAGAGGGATTTTCCTTTTGTTGGAGTGAATTAACACTCTAATGGAGTGAACTCACATTGTACACTCTTTTAGAGAGTGAGTTAATTCACTCGTCCGCTTTTAAAGTGCATGTGAAAAGTTGCTATCTCACCTCATGAACCAAACGGCTTCATCGATATCAAGAGTTAAACGGACACAATTGATATCACAGAGGCATATTTAGCTCTCTCCATACAGTTTCAATATCAGAAAAGGTTTTTTCCATGAGTATTTGCCCTCAATGGGCGGGGCACATTTGGTTGGTACAATGGCACCTCACGGAAAAGATTACCGGTATCGATTCCGCTACACATTTCCTTGCAACAAGGACGGGATGTTATTTTAACATGCGATTACTACCTCCGAGGTAGTACTTCCATGATTTTTAACGGTGTGTATTTGAAAGGTTTACACTACGATTAGAGTACTTTTGAATGAGAGATGTGCAGGTTTCACGCCTCTTCTAGTTCTAGAGATATATTTTTGGGGGTGTGGGGTTAAGATGACGGCCTAGGAAAGGGGAGGTAGGCGATAGGCGCGGGAATGGGAGTGGGCATAAATCCACTAAAGGTTCATGCGAAATATTTTTCGAGCAGAGAAATTCCTGGGGGGGGGGGGGGGTGCACACTGTTTAACAAGGACTTTCCTAACTGGCTAACGATAGCCCTTAACCCTAACCCAATCCCTAACCCTAACAAAGAATGCAATCGATACAAAACAATGGCAACAGCCAATCTAGGAACACCTTGTTAAACCAGGGAGGTGTTCCCGAGTTAAACAGTGCACATCTACCCGAAATTCCATGGACCACGAATACGGCCTTTTGCCGGTTTAAGTGGCAAAATCCCTTAATCTTTCGTACTAGCAGTTATTCCTTTCTTTTTTTATCGGCTTCAGTTGTAGGAAAGCAATTCATGAATCACTTCATGTGTTATGAAAATTACTTCATACAGCAGAGAGTCGCAACGGACTCCCTGCATACAATTACAGTAGGGCACCTGGTTAAAACTTATTTTGCAAATTACTTTCTTGTTTCCTTAGTAACGTTATACAGGGTATATGATATAAACTGAAAATGGAAATCAATGTGCCAAGCGCGCACACTGTTAGAAATTTCTCTGTAAAATTTACATAATTTTTATGGCAAATTTTTTTCCAACCAAATAATGTTTTTTTTACAGCCAGACTGTAATCATGAAAAAACATTAAGTGTTTGTTTTTTCTTTACAGTTTTTGGATGTAAATTAGTTTACAAATGTCTACTGTAAAATCGAATTACAGAATTGTTCTGTTTTTTTTTTTACCTTAATTTTATGTGAATTTACAGCCTACTGTTTTCATTCTCGGCGTTTTAATATTTATTATAATATCGCTTTTTTCCTTTCATATGTTATTACGTAACATACACTTCACCATTACGTAGATCAGGTATTTGCTTATCAACGTAATGTGTCGTTACGAAGTTATTTTCTATCAAAACACAATGAGGATACTTTGTTATCACATTGTTGTCCAGTAGACTGCTATCTCTAGGAACTTTGTAATTGGAAAGTCACATTTTTGGTACAATATAATAATTGTTTTTAAAATAAATATGACAAAGAATGCAAATACATTGGTTGCAAACATTTCCAGACAAGGTAAACAATAAGTTTATCACTTCCTGATTAAAAAAAAAGCCAAAAAAGATATTATTCAAAGCAACAGCAATCCTTTTGTTAGGAAAATGCCTACAAAATAAGCTCCACCCATTTATGCAAAATGAGATTTACGTCATAAAGTGGTAAATTTACAGACTCTTTCAAGTAAATTTGTGAAACGTTTTAAATTCGATCAAGTGCATGAGCGCCTGTGGCGATGAGTTGACATCAGTATACCAATTGTCAGTATAATAAATGTAAGTTAATTTTCAAATAGGGCCATAAATTTGCCAAAAATGTTTTCTTTTTTAACTGAAACTTCGCAGAACGATGCATGTTATATATTGAAAATTTTCTGGCTATTTCTTATTTCTTTGTTTGTTTGGGCTTATTTTTGTTTCTTTTTCAGCGTAAAAACAAAATGAATGTTTGTTAAATGACAGTATATTTATGTGAAATCAGAAAAATACAAAATACTGTTAAAATTTCTGTACATTTACAGAAAAAGTTTTACAAAGCAGTAAAATTTGGTTAAAAAAGCAGACAGAAATGGTTTTTCAAATAAACAGAAAAAACATGTTAAACAACCTTTTGTTATTGTAGAAATACAAAGTGTCTGTAAAGATACAGAAAATCTCTATTAAAAGTAAAATACAAAAAGTTTATGTTAAAAAAAGTCTGTAAATTTACAGAAATTTTTAACAGTGCAGGAGTTTTCCTTTCAAAGACTTAATTCTTACGAATTGTTAGGTTTGTGTGCAGATAATACTTTAGAGTCAGGGTTGTCACTACACCGAGCGTCACCGGGTGGAGCAACTCAGCTCTGAAAATCTCCGCCCGGTACTCGTCATTAGTTGCAACATCACTGCCCGGTACAAATTTCTTACCCCTGCTGAATAAAATTCTTAAATTTCTTTAGAATTGAGTGATAGTTTGTCTGCATGAATTTTAAACCCACATATTCAGTGGTATTGAGGGAACCAAGATACAATTTAGTGTACAACCATCCATGGTACATGTGATCATGGAAATGAAAAGATTAAAAGGCGGATAGGCCCCAGTAATAGCCGACTTAAATCAGACCATCACTTGCTGTCCGAATTGGTCTATATAACACATTCTTGTTGATGTGTTGCTAAATCTCACGTTACTCAGCCAAACCTGCTTCCAGTGTATCTTACACTTTAAAAAACATCCTGGTGAAATTTTACCAGGATAGGGGTCAATAGTTGACAATATACTCCTGGTTAAAAGCTACCAATAATCCGGATCAGAGAAATGATTTTCTGGTTAAAGTAATGAGTTCTTTAAGCATTTTTGTTGAAATACCGGCAATTATTTTGCTGGTAAAATCTGAACAGGATATCCATGTGACTTCAACAAGGGAATGTTTGGACACCCATTGACACGTGCCCTGCTTAAATTTCACTACGATATTTTAGAGAGTAAGTGGGACTGAAGATGTGCTCAGAATAGTCTTCAGAAATACGTGAAATATTGTTTGAAATCATTGTGGCTATGCGCCTGTCAGGTTTGATTATTTTCTTTTGTGGAAATATCATCTTATTATATGGACACTCTTAAAACAAAGCAGAAAAAAAATGAACTTAGTCATTCTTTATAAGAGGGCAAAATGTAAATTTACACCGCTGGAGTGTTAATTCACTCCAAGAATAGTGAAATTGCTCCGTCCAAAAAGAATAAAAATTCACTCTTTAACGAGACTCAAGATCCTTATTCTTTAAGTGTGGACTCTGTAGGCACTCTATCAAGAATGAACGCCAATCTTTTTGGTGTGAATTTCAACTCTCTTTTGAGTGAATTAAAATTAAGAGCGATTTTTCTAAACTCATCTTTTAGGCATGCTTTAAAGCATGCCATCAAAACATTATTTGTTGCATTTCACACTTCTCAAACTTGTGGTATATTTCTATTTTGTAAAGTTTGTGCATAATATTATTACCAAAAAATAACAAATTAACGATCAAGAGAAATAAACAATCAGAACAGTTAGGAATACGTTCGTATCACTTAAATATTTCTTAAAAGTTAACGATGTCTATTTCCGTGACGTCTCTATGAAGTGACAGCATTTATGGTAACATGAGCATGCTGTACACGATTCAAAAAAGAAAAGAAATGGAGAACGGGGAAAAGTACAGGGGACTAAAGGTACCCTTGATCCCGGAGACCCCCTCTCCCGAATAAAAGAAATCCTATTCAGACCTCATTTTAATGAATGTAAAGTAGTCAATGAGTTTATGAGAAAATGCTTCTGGTTGACCAGTAGCCATAATTTAATGCGTCATCGCTTGGCTTTCTTTCTAATTTACATGATAATAGAGAGTAGTCATGGAGATATCATTGAATTTGAATATACAACACAAAGTACCAACACGATGATATATTTATGGGCATGCCCTGAAGTCGTCGCACGATACGCTGCATCGTGTTTGGTAGGTCAGAGATAGAACAAGAAAATTCTACAAAACTGTTAAGGCAAAGACCACTCAACCACAATTCGCCAGAGGATAGTCAACGAACAACTTGTTGAAGTCTAATTACACCTTTTCGAAATCAACTTGGTAAGTTTCAATAAAACAGGTCTGGTGTTTTGGAATCTTTCTTCGGTTTTTCCGCTGTATCCAAAGATAACCACCTCGAAACTTTTGTATTAAGTTCCATTTATTCCAGTCGCGGGGGCTAACGGAAAAACTATGGGGGAAGGAGGGGGGGGCTCAGAATGCCAACAAGACCGTCTAAGATGAGCGCAACCAGTGATTGGCGTGGAGGTAACAAGAAAATATTTACTTAAAAAATCCTTTAAGTGTAGTGATTTTTGAGGTTTCTGCCCTGTTCGCGATGGAGATATTTTGGTGCAATACACAGTTGTTGGTTCTTATCTTTGCTTACCTTGTTATCCATTACTACATATTCTCTTGCTGCCTCATGAAACTTCTGTAAAAGCATTGATATTCTTTATTAAAATTGGTTGATGTATATTTAAGGAAATATTTGCAAATATTTTGAAAATGTAGTTAAGTTATCGCACTTAAAGGACCTGTTCTCCCACCCCAAACAGTACCAATTCTCTTAACCTTCTTACTTAAGCCCTTCCCACAATTGTCTGAAATTCATCCCCATCCAGATAAAAACTCAGTTTATTGCTTCAAGGTGAGTATAGAAAAACTCAATTTATACAATCAAAACACTCTCAATACCGTTCATGCTGTGTAATATAAGCTTTTGTATCCTGCATTGTTCGAATTAGCTGTCAATCAAAGAGCTGAGGCAGTTCGGAATTTATGTACCCCCATACCAAAATTGTAGTTTGGGGTGAGAGGTTTGGGGCATTAACTGCTTCGCTCTGAAGCTTAATTAAGTGAAGCTCCCTTTTATAGGAGAGAAATTGATCATCCTGATAGCGTATTTTATTACACTGTGCCTTTAGATAGGCACAACGCGACAACTTAAAACAAGAGAAATAAGCTCATGTGCATGAAAGAATCAATAAGGGACGTCAGTCAAATGTTTTACTCAAATGTTTATAAAAATCTGGAAACTCTTATTGTGTTGGATTTTTTCTTGACTTATACTCAGTCATTGGCGACTCAAGAAAGTCAAAATTTGTCACGTCCACAACTCTGACCCTTACTGATACATTATCTTAACAATTTTCAGTTTCCAAATGTCTAGAATATTTAAGAATAATTTTTTAATTCTCCTGCAGGCCGTTACTTGTTAGAGCATCTCAATAAGCCAGTTCGGTAATTCGCTTTGGTGGCTTTGCACATGCGCACATCCTCCATATCGTAGGGATAAACAACCCAATCCCGCACCCACAACACCCATTCCAAAATGTGAGATAACATGAAAATTTGGTGAAATCATTCTTTCTTAATCAATCCATAACTTAAGGAGGAATGTCAAGTGTGGTCTTGTGCAAGGGATTGTGTCTAAAGTGTCTTTTGGTTTTAAAATTTGCATTTTAATGTGCCGATAAGTAGCACTTAAACTCCTATTTTCCTTCAACTCGGATAGACACTGAGGTGGTGTTGAGAGCACGTATACTTACAAAAACACTTATCCTCGGTACGCTACGTACAGGCGTACTGAGCTCGGTTTGTATATCCCACGCTGTCTCCCATAATTCCATGCGGCAACGAATTACGGAACTCGCTAATTTAAAATCTCACTTGTTAAGGGAAAAGTATCGAAGAACAACGGGGAGTAATGGATGTTAATAACATTCATGTAATATGTAAAAAGACCAATTATGAAGGGAATTTGTATGGAAACGTTGCTTTTGTTTATTCTCTTTGTATCCAATCGTTTACAGTTCAATGAAAGGAGGTAACAGGGGAACATTTTACCCGATGAACACTAACAAGTAATTAACCTAAGTTTTTCTTCTTTTAACAACTGATAAAGTTGTCTGCGTAAACAATTATTCATGCAAAACTAGATTTTCATTTTTCCTAATGTGAAAATCCATCAACCAAATCATTTGTATCACGAACGATACGACAAGGAACGCAAGGCAAGCACTTCCTATAGCATGTTCAAACAGACAAAATGGCCTCCAAAATGCATGGTGACCTCGAAAAATACACAAAACTACTAATTACTACACGAACTGAACCGCTGAGATGCTATATATGATACCATGTTCGACTAGAGACAGCTTGGTAACGTATACCAAGGATGCCTTCTATTATAGTCTCCTGGACATACTTTCCTATTAACATATTTCTATAAACAGATAAAATTTGATTCGAATTGTTGTTCCTGTGCTGTGGCAGGTTGCATTGCTCCTTTCGATGTGACTTATATCATTAGTCATGCTAGGTCTTAGGCCGGTAGGACAGTGGAAAACCAAATTTTACGAACCTCTGTTGGCATTTCGTCAAAATAACACCGGTGAAAACTGGACTCCACTATTCAGCCGGATAAATTGTGGCCATGATCCCAATTATGAACGTTTTCGACAGGTGAAACACTTTTCTACGGCCGTGTCCTGCTGTAACGACTAATAATACACACTTTGTGGAACATGAACCCAGTGAAAAGTACTAGCCAACATCTCCCTGTGTATCTTGCAAAGCGTTCCACTTTAGAGCACGTGCGGTTCGAAGCTCAGGACCTCATTACCTGCAAAATAGGCTGTACGGCATATTCCGTGTTCAGTAATTAGCTGAAAAGTGGATACAACAGAGTGGGACTAAGAACGGAACGGAACATGGCAATTCTCTATGGGGGTCAATCGTTGTGGGTAAAGATGGTAGGTAATACCTGACATAACTGCTCTTTGTAACTAAAGTCATCTTTATTGCGTTTCATTGCTTGATTAAAATTTTTTCCCCTTTTTTCTTTTGTTTGATTTTTGTTCAAGTGGTCAGTCCACTCCCTTTTCACTAAAAATCTCAAATTTGTATGCCTCGTTGTCAGAGCGAGACTGGTTTCAGAAGTAGCTTTTCAGATGTAATCTATGCATCAAACGGAATCACATTTTTTAATTTTTCTACAGATTACGATGACAATGTCTTTTTCCACCAGTTTCGTAACTCTTGCAATACTTCTTGCGTTCGTGACGTATGCATGTAAGGAGAATCTCTTATGTCCTTTATGAATTTGAGACGTGATAACAATAAGTCGTTTAATGGGATTATTTTTGATAGGCCTTGTATTATGTACTACACGATTTGCTCTAGTTAATCACTGCTACCGGTTTGAAGTTGCTTGATATCTTAGAGAATACAAAAGGTTTTTATAATTTTTTTTTTATAAAACATTAATAAAATGTCCAGAGGCAAAATTTTTAATTTCAAACTATGCAGGGAAAATTTTCTCTTTCAGGAGGTGAAAACTGAATCAATAGCACGTAGCGATCGGTGGATATTAATTTATAAAGTAATGCAATTTTTTCTTAGGATTTAGTGCATTATGGGAAATTTCTAATTTCATCGTGGCACATTAATTTAAAATTACAATCAATTTATTTAAAATTTTGACACGAGGACATATTAATTGTAATAAAAAAGAAACGATTCTGACACTTTTTGCCGAGCTTATAATACATCTTGTGGCTTTGTTGAAGAGTGGAGATGTTTTTTGCAAAAATTAACCAATCTTTAAAAGTAGAATATCTTGACTAAGGAAAAGAATGTTGCAACGGGGTATGGTAGACATGGTCTGGAATATTTGAGTCTTTCTAGAAAACCTTAATGAAAAGCGACCGGAATATGTCAAGAAAGCTGGGGTACTGTGTTTGAAATTGTTAGTTTGAGTGCAATTTAAATCAAACACTAAAAACAAAACCATTTTAAGTAGCTAGTGTTTGAAAATCAGTTTACTGAAAACACATATTAGCAAATAGTGCCTATATGACACGTTCGACGCGTTGGTTTGTCTTTAAACCCCATCTAACTAACTGAACTGACTGATCACGTTAGTCAACAATATTTCCTAATATTCAACTAATATTCCGTGACCAAGTCAGTTCGCTGAAAAAATATTAGTCAAAAGAGTGCCTGAACTGACTGATCACGTTAGTCAACAATATTGGCCAATGTTTGAATAACATTTGACCAAGATGAATTAGTTTCTAACAAATATTAAGCCTCTGCCTGATATTCTTTAGTCCATCTCATCAAATTAGTCAGATATCATCACAAATTAATCAAATATGAGAGACAAACGTGGTTAGTCAATTCAGGCACCCCTTTGACTAATTTGTATTGAGCATTAAGCTGTACTTTTGTGTTATTACATTGGCTTTCATTGTACTGTCAAAGGTAAGGAACTAAAGAAATGACAAAGTCGACCATCAGAATAACAAGTCATAAATATAAAGTAGTTATGTTTTGCGTTGTGATTCCTCCTTGGGAGTTCATGACAATTTATTACATTCACACCCGGAAATAAAATTGCAATTACTTTACTTCTGAAAACAAAGAAGGGTTTAAAATAAAATATGATATTTCAGTAAATATTGAAATGAATATATAAGTTGTACATTTATTATTTTGTGTCTTTGTATTTTTCAAGTATATGAAAGAATTAATTTACATATAGGTAAGGTTAGATGGAGTTTTACTGATTTAAGTCGGGTCGTCCTCTCTTACATTTGTGGCTCACTGCCTTGTTTCCCCTACTCCATTGCTTATGCAGTTGGAAGCTCCATGATTGTGCTAAGTATCACTGTAGGTTCCGTTTTTTGTGTCTTTGATTTATATGACCCGACCAAGAATCCAACTATAGACCTCCCGACTGCAGGTTGGGTGCTCTGATTCCATGCAGTCAGTTATGTTATCAGAAAAAGAAATACACAATTAAAATGATGCCTTTATATTTTACAAACATTAATTCCCACTGATATTACGCGGTGTTTTATTCTTTAATTCTTACTTGTTTTTCATTTCAAGACGCGTCCGGACAACCGTGCCTCTACGAAGGTGTCCTTGTACAATATGCACAAACTATTACCGTTCAAGGTGGCGCTGATTATATATGCGGCAGCTACGGAATGAAACGTGTATATTAAATACAAGGTAAGGTTACTTTTCCAACAGTTTCATTATGGTTTATATTACTATGGTTTATATCTCTTGACCAAATATTAGAATATTATGTCCCTTGAAACGGGACGTCATGACCTGGCCGATAGTGTCATCCCAAAAAAAAGAGGCAAATACAAAAATAAAATTGGCATTTTCACCAAGTGTTCACGGCTCAAACGAAGACTAAGGGGTTTTACTGCTGAAAATATCCAGAAATCATGCTCGTTCGTAATACCAAACACGCTTTTTGTTAATTTCGGAACATTAAGTATTTACTTGATATGTTTGCTGTTCCAAATGTCACTTACTTGGCAGATTGCTCAGAAAATTTTCAATTCTCTTCTGATTTTTTTTTTTTCAATTTTATTTTCGTGACAAAACTTCACTAAGCCTGTAAGGTTTTCTTCGATCAAAATTCATTTGGTAACTCATTTAGGGACTACCTTCGATTCTAGTCACCTTATACGTGAAAATGCAATTCAATTCTAAAAAATCTTTGAAAGATGGATGGATGTCCGGTATCATAATATTAGCCGTACAGACAATTTACTGCACTGCTTTATTCGGAAATCTAGTTCAAATAATACATGTCTAGCAGTGTTTCTTATTAATGGT
This sequence comes from Holothuria scabra, assembly GCA_037179385.1. Lineage (NCBI taxonomy): Eukaryota > Metazoa > Echinodermata > Holothuroidea > Aspidochirotida > Holothuriidae > Holothuria > Holothuria scabra. The sequence goes on from CM074197.1 coordinate 28,603,073, forward strand.
AAGACTAAATCTAGCTCAGAAATCAATTTACTGGCCCTAATGCTGCAGATCCCTTTAACATTAATTAGACAGTTTTAGATTAATATAATTTAATGGCGAAATCCGTTGCGTGTGATCTGTTTTGCTTATTTTCTAGTTCGGTTGGATTAAAAATCAATTTTGGCAGTTTTTAGCCAAATTTCTGGGGTCGATGCGCACTGTTTAAGAAATTTCGTTGCTGACTGTCATAGCGATAATTCACTGACTAGTTTTCCCTACTTCATTGCTTATGCTGAGCACCAAGCAAAACGACAGTAGGTTAAAAAATGCGGAGTAGCTCATATCGCACAGCATGCACTTTCAGACTGTGTGTGGATTTTAATTATTGTATGCTCACAAGTCTGTGCCCTGAGGTAACAAGTTAGGATTATGTCTAGATGAAGATGAGGTTTAGACTAGACCACTGTTAGGGGTCTACGAAGTGATTTATACACTGTAAAACAAATTAGTCAAGTGGTGTCTGACTTGACTAGCCACGTTAGTCACTTATATTTGACTAATTTCTGATGATATGTGACTAATTTCGTAAATTTTACGATAGCCAAAACTTATTCAAGGAGGATTAATAGTTTGTACAGACTAATTTAACTGGGTCAAATATTAGGCAATATTGTTGACTAACGTAACTGGTCGATTCAGGCCCTCTTTGACTAACTTGAGTTAACAGTGTAGTCAGTCGGTTAATCAGTCCGTCATTCAGTCAGTCAGTTAATCAGTCTGTCTGTCAGTCAGTCAGTCAGTCAGTCAGTCAGTCAGTCAGTCAGTCAGTCAGTCAGTGAGATAAGATTTTCCTTAAAAAATGATGCAATGATAGGGTAAAATAAACTTTCTTTTTTCGTTAGAAAGATCGAAATGAGGAAAAGATCTGCATGCTTAAGTAAATCCTTTATTCACAACTATGTATAACTCTGAAGAATATGGGAGCATTTGTAGCAGTCAACGAGTTCGGTGGTTTACAATCACTACCTATTTGTGTTCCTTGAAAATGGACGTCATGACTTGACTGATAGCGTAAGGACTTGACCGATTGCTCAACAAAAGAAAACATCAAAGAACAATAGGTTGTCACTGCAACAATGTTGTTTTTTGTCAGTTGTTTAACAAGCAAGCTCTTCAAGGACAGGATATGTATGTCCACATATAAAGGGAACGGATTCTCTAACGATGACATCATAATCACAGAGGATGAAACGTGGTCTTTAATGCCGTGACCATAGAGGTGTTAGTAATAACACCTCAGTGGTGTGACTGATGCGAGCCGTGGTCAAAACTAAATACTTTATATTAACAGAGCCACGACATGATGGGTAAAAGACTATAGCAGCCAATTGCTTGGAGTTGCATGACACTGAGCGGGCCAACATATGTTGACCTTCTCATTTCTGTCCCCTACCTGGACCACGGTTTTACTCAAGACCTGCTTTTGTTTGGGATTTGGTTTGTCGGGTCCATCCAAGTACATGTTAACTGAGGGTCTAGAAGGAATTCAGCTGATAGCCCCAGTATTAGCCGCCGTTTATCTGTATTTGTCTACAGTCCATACTTTTTCCAACATTTAATACTTCTCTTCACAGGATTGAAATCTTCCAACCTCCCCAAACGTTAACGGCAGTTTTCCAGATCAAACAAATGGATCGAATTATCCCTCTCATTTTAAATTTAATGAATTTGGTGGCGGTGTCTCTCGTGCATGTATCATGATTGTAAAAGTTATACTTCGAAAATAAAATAATGAAACAAGGTGGTGTGACCTTTGTTGCATTATTGATAGGTTTCATTAAAGTAGTGAACTAAGTCCCTTTTTAAAAGGGTGAAAGGTAAATTCACTCCAATATAGTGTCACTACAAAAAGAATGAAAATTCACTCTCCATAAGGAGTACCTGGAGCTATCACTTTTAAGAGTGGTTGATCATATCGAACAGTTTCAAGATATCAAGAGACTTATATTACTCGCTGGTGTGGTCACCAGAAAGAAATAAAGCGAACAACTCTCTTTTGCTAAAGAACCAGATTTTGAAGGTAAGAGGTTTTTGTACATGACCAAACTGTAAAACAATATATTATATGAGGATAAATAAGAGTAAATTATGCGGAGAATGCACTTTGGCAACGCACGTATTAATCTGCCAATTACCCCGATTCCTTTGCCAAATTTTGAAGAATATGATTGATGTGCTCCTGCCAGGTAACTTGCAGTCAATAACGACACCAAGAAATTTCACTCTTTTTGATGGATCAAGCTTTGGCCCATTTATGGAGATATTGAATACATGATGATGACTATCAGTAAATACCATTAAATTTGTCTTACTGATATTTAGAGTGTATATTTCGAAATGGTGAGTTTTTTAGTTGACAATTTTACGTTAACCTAGCTATTCCGCACTATAGTAATAACCATCACTGTATTTCCGATCAGTAGTATTTTCAGTATCTGTATATGTGCTGTTGCTGTCTGCGTCTTGTACGCGTGTCCTGTACGCCTCACCATTTCTTTCGCAAGTATTTTCAATATCCGAATCTGTGCTGTTCCTGTCTGCGTCTTGTACGCGTGTCCAGTACGCTTCAACATTCCTTTGGCAAGTATTTTCAATATCTAAATCTGTGCTGTTGCTGTCTGCCTCTTCTACGCGTGTCCAGTACGCTTCACCATTCCTTCTGAAAGTGATTTCAGGGTCGATTACGGTTTGGGTATAACATTGCTCCTCTATTGCTGCTGTTTCAGTCGTGGTGGTACCCCGATTATGCTCTCTTCCTCTGGATAGCTTTCGTTTCAAAACTACCATGATCACAAGTAATGCGATAAACATGACAAAGGCGGAAGAAAGTACTACCACCAACCAGATTGGAATGGTCTCCCTAGATTCTGAAACGAAAGTTTGGACAGCAGGATAAAAATCAGATGAGGCTTAAAGACCATTAAAAAAAAAAAACAAAATCGGCTTCAGGTAAAAATTAGAACACAACCCGGAAGTCAAACTTCTGGTCTGCAAGCCCAGTTAAATGGACGATTTAATTAGGTTAAATGGATTGGAAGTTGATTGAATGATTTTTCATCTTCCATACAGTTTTTGACAAAACAAATTAGGCTTTTCGTGTTAACATTACAGGGGCGGGCGTCGATCCGGTTTGTGAATAGGGGGGGGGGGGGGGGAGGCAAAACTCTCCAACAGCCCGGTACCTGGATCGTGTCCCGTACCAGACTGTTCCATAAACAATCCACCCATCAGCCCATAGGGACGCCGGCCCCCGCGTATAACACACAAAAACACGTATACACATTCACGTTGACACCCATTTACAAAACACATAGATTTCACATTATAATTGCAATATAAGTTTGCTACAAATTGTTTACCAGAATCAATTTGACGTTTCTCGAATCTTTTAAGTTATCCATAAGTTATACCACAAAGGTATACTTTATTCATTCGGCATGTTGTTTTTTAATTTGCTCTAATCATTGGGGCAGAGCTCGATATGTTTTCTCCCCAATAGTTTCCACTGTTGGGGCAATTGCCCCTCTTCCTGCCCCAGAATCGACCTCTTTGTAATATTCAACTATTTCTCATAGCATCAACGTTTCCCACCACAACCGTCCCAAAGGCGAAGGACGAAATTAAAAACACGTCGTTCAAAATCCTCCAAAATAATCCAAAGTATTTAATTTTTCTTTGAAAGGTATTAAAAGCGTCCGTTTCTTGGAGATGATGCAATATATGATAAAAAAAATCCGATTATGAAACATTGACTTTTTTAAACAATTCGTAGCGTGAGGATGTTTCCCGCACAATATATAATGAATGCTCTAAAACGAAATGCATTGAGACCGGATATTACGCCAAAATTTGAATTTATAGTAACGTAAACAACAGTCATACCTTCAACGATTAAGATAAACACACAATTACTTGTCAGGCCACAATCATCTACACATGTGCATGTAACACGAGTTGAACCGATGTTGAACACTGACCCAGCTGCGGGTTCACAAGTGGCTGCGATTGACCCCTGCTGTTCATCAGAACATGAAATATTACCGTAATTAGCCATTTTGGAGTTACTTCCCTCAGATATTATCATCGAAACCGTGTCCGAGGGGCAGTTCGGAACTGACGGTGGTAAACCTAAAGATAAACACAAAAGAAAATGAAGTATCTGGGTTAACTTACTTCAATCAGGACAAATTTTATAGACGTTGAAATCCCTTTACATGTCGATTCTGTCGTACAGTTCCGTAATTTAGGGCAAAAAGTATACTGTAGGCCTACATGATCCGTACTTATTCTGGGCACTGACAACAATTTCAAAGCCCACGGATGAATCCCCAGCCCAATCAAGGAGGAACAATTTCGTTTGCGTTTTTGAGTAAGATTATGACAATCACAAATGTAGGCAAAACCCAACCTTATAAGAAATATATCTGAAGAACCAATTTCGCCTTGTTTCCTATAGAAGAGAATAAACCAAATTATTTTATTCAAATTTCTGTAGATTTTTTATCATACGTGAGCCGCTGTCACAATACAACGAATTCGGATCGGATTCTGAACCACTTCTTGTTAGTTTTTTTTTTCTGTTATTAAAAGTCTTCTCCGTGACCGGTCGGAAAGAACCAAAAGTATGTTAGCCTGTGTAAATATATGATTTGTACCGCAGTTCTTTGAAAACTTACGCTAATTATTTCGTGAGGTCACATTGGCAGACAGACTTATCGGACTACTCTATCCGATGAAAAATGTAAGTCAGTGTGACGTCACGTAAAAGGCAGTTGACATTTTATTTTCACAGACATCAGATACAAATCATATATTTACCCTGGTTGACAAATATTTGGGTCTTTTTGACAAGAGATGAAAGAGATTTAAAAAACACACACACACACACAAATTGAATCGGAATCCGATCCGAATTCGTTGAAGTGTGCCCCAAGCTGAATATGTGGTACACGTGACGTTAGCCCGTTTCCGTCTTGGCATAATGAATGTCACTGCACTGATCGTGCGCAGGCTGCGTGCCGATGCGCCCGCACAACGGTACCTTAGTAAAAAAAAACTGTTGTACAATAGACTCACGTCACACCATGATGTCAAAACAGAGAGACGAGGGACGCAGTGACGTCGGTGCACGAACTCTACGACATGTAGTGTCAGTCTCAGGGTCAGAGACAAGCATAAGGGTCGAAGTGAAGCTTTTCATCTCATTAGAAATTTCAGCTCTGTTTGACCAAACTGTAAGCTATCATATCATGTCCTAATCTGAAATATTTGGATATTATATTCTACATATGAATTCTGTAATTTATCTCCAATTAATAAAATTTCTTTGAGTGCAGTTAAAGGCGTTGCTTTTATTCCTGCGTCACTAAAGCAGTATCTTTCAAAAGAGTTAAGACATTTCGAAATTTCCTTTAAGAGGCCCATTGAGTTGGTTTGATCACTTAATGAGAGTGTAAAAGGGTCACTACCACATGAATAAGCTGATAATTATCGGGATTAATCAAATTTAACATCCAAAAGTTACGGAACAAGTTTTTGAATTTTGTGGTGTCCTGATCAGTATAGGTAATTTTGTGCATAATTTGAAAAAGTGTCTGGTCATGAATTTCTGAAAACCTAATCAAACCGTTACGTAATCACTCATTAAAACAATTATTTGTAAGTAGGATGTGGTGAGTGTCTAAGTTTGACCATTTTGTCATAGGTATGTGAAGGAAACTTAGGTTTAGAAAAACTTTCTGAATTTCATGAACCAACTCAATGAGCCGCTTTTAATAACCCTTGACCTTTAAAGAGGCTCATTGAGTTGATGTCAATACCTTAATGGGAGTGTTAAAGGGTCACTACCACATGACAATGCTTACAGTTAGCATGTAAGTCAATTTCATACCCAATAGTTACGGAAAATGTTAAAATTTTGAATGTTATTGTGTCCGGACTTGTAACGGTTTTGTGCACAATTTGAAAAAGTGTCTGGTCACGATTTTTTTCAAAAACCGAATTGTACCGTTAATTACTCCCTCATAAAACAGTTATTTGTATGTAGGATATGGGGGTTGTCTAAGTTTGACCATTTGTCACTGATATGTGAAGAAAACTGAACAGGTTTGTAAAAAATTGTTAGCTTTCACGAAGCAACTGAATGAGCCGCTTTAAGTAAAATCTTACAGGGTTGTATTTCACAATAGATTCCGTTAAACCCCGCAGGGCATGCACACAGTTCATTTATCTCTGAACATGTTCCTCCGTTGAGACAGGGTGTGCCTTTACATCGGCCTGTGTAAGGTAAGAAAAAGCATCGGTGTGAAAAAGCAGGCTGAACACATAGAGAAACAGTATTATTTTATACACGTTTAATGTTCTTTTATTAGTTTCCTCTTTCAATTTTCCATCATACCTTTGCAGTGGCGTAGCCACGGGGAGTGTTTTGAGGGTTAGAACTCCCTCCCATGACCCAACCTTGCAATGCAAAAAAAACCCTAAAAAAGCGGGTTTTTTTCTCTCTATCCTTACACTTTTCCCTCATATCGTGCCCAATCCCCCCCCCCCTTCCTCATGACACCAAAACCCTCCCCGTGACACAATCCTGGCTACGCGCCTGTACCTTAGTTCTTGCCCTTCCTGTTTCAAACTTACCTATATTCCCAACACATGCTTTGCACAAAATTTGATAGTTACAACTATCAACCTTTACAAAAACATGTAGCGGTCATATGTGAACACGCGTGATCATATGTGGCAAAGCATATAAAAATACACAAAGGGAAAGGTGTGGTAATGGGTGGTAATGTATGTAGTGTATGTGATATTGGAACCAATCTGCACACAGGATCACACTTTTACAAATATGATTGTCACTATTGCATACTGAGGTCAAAGTATGGAATCCTGAGTCAAGTTGCTACATGTGGTAAAACAGGACATACTGTGACAACGACAGAGTAACACTGTTTGGACATTACTTTTCTTGAAACCATTCCTTTCCACCCATTTACACATTTTCCCTTTTCACCCCAATTTGTCATATGTTACTGAGGTCAAGAACTTGCATTATGCTTTTCCTCGTATCGGTAACGCAGAAAAAAGGATTGTTCTTTCGAAACGTGGGTAAGCTTTGTATTCGAAACACAAACTGTGTTGCAAAATTTCACCACTGTTCACCCACACAGTGTCACACAGTTGAAAATGTAGTTTCTTTAACTTTTGACCTGTCAATTTACAAATTACAACGAATTTTAACAATGTTTATACTATTAGTTTGAAAAGGGTATATCGATTTTCACATTCTGTGCCAGACATCATTTCATCCCTACCACACCAGTAGAATCCATCTTCTGAAAACAATGCATCAACATACCATGTATGAAACCAGGGAGTTTCTAGACTTGTTCCAACAACTCCCCGATGAAACCCATCCGTGACTTATACCAAAAAACTGGATCTTCTTCTCAATTTAAACTTTCATTGCAAGCTTGAGAATGTCTTAAAGGGAAATACTGTGTTTGTTTAACAAGGAAATTTCATCTTTTAAAACCAATATTTATTGGCAAAGAGCGATAAATAATTACAAATAAGGCAGACTTTGTTCCTTTTTTCAAGAAATAGTTTCTCTCAGACTGTTAGATAGAAATTAAGTTGTTTGTTGCTCAAGAATAATTGGTTCACCCAAACTTTCAACATTTCAAAAGATGCAACTTCCATACATCTTCTTGTGCATACAGTAACATTTTGAGGAGATGGGGTTATTTCTGGGGTTTATTGTTGAGACGGAATGATTTTAAAATGACTAGGGCTGTTTAATTTTAATGTTATGTTGGAGAATTTTAAGCCCAGTTTTTCCATTTAATCACTGTGTAATCTTTCGATGCTGTGTTTACATGCCAACAGTGACAAATGCACTCAAGGACTAGATTGCCTTGCCCTTAGAAAAGGATTCAAGAAAACACATGTGTCTCTTTACAAATAGATTTTACACGTCATGAGCAGGTTTCATATAAGTTAGGTATATGGTAATTGATTTTACTCCATAAATTGTACACAAGACATCTTACTTGGGAGGCTGATTGTAATAGTGAAGGATGACCGATCCAGCCTGAGGGGACCTTCAACAGCGAACTCAATAGTAAAATCATTAATTGTCATAAGTCTATCACTACGGAGAGGAATGATGAATTCTTCGCAAGTTCGTGCAATCGGAATCTTAAAATATGGATCAAACGACTGAAAGCTGCTCAGTTTTGCAAAATCTATAATGGACATTTCATCTTCGGCGGAGTCTTTGAAATCTATGGTGAAAAATAAAAGGAGGAATTAAAATGAGGAAGTATTGATGAAAAGGGTAGCTTTAAATTGAAAGAGTAAATAAGAAAAGTGCATAATTATGCAAACTCATTAGTTGGTATTATTACTGTTTGTAAAGGCATGCTTTAAACGCTTTATTCACCATCATTGATTCCATAAAAGTCAATAGTCCATGGGACTGTGCAAGCAAAGTCGAAGATCCCCCCCCCCCCCGGAAATATTAAAACATTCAAATTAAAGTTTCTGCAAGATTGTTTGTCTCTTTTACAGTGTGCGGTTGACTTTGCAATATTCATATGTACTCAGTATAATTCTCAAGGGCGGCAACAGAGTGCTGCTTTTTTCTTCCCTATTCACATTTTCTTGCGGAGGGGGGGGGGTCACCCCCTGTTCCCCTTTGGCGCCATCCTCTTCTGATCATTCTTGACCTTGCATGGCCTTTCGGCAATTATGTTTCAAAGAGAACATTTGCTTTTTAGTAAAGAAAATGGATATAAATCAGTCCATATGTGATGGACCACGTTTAAATATATAAACATTTATGGAGAAAATATATGATAAAATCCCTTCTTGTCCTCTCCAGGTGTGTTTGCATGTCGCTCTTAAGAGCTGGTATAAAGGTTATAACACACTAAACTTACATACTATCCCGGCTATGGTTTTGTCTCCAGTTCGGCATGCATTCACTCGTAAGTTTTCATTGGCACCCAGTACTTCAACAGAAGACACGGTGACAATAAAGTCTATGAGACAAATTGGAGTGATATGGAATGTTTATTAAACATGTCATTAATTTGTAGAGGATGTTATGAGATCCTTAAACGGAAAAATAAAATTGAAAACAAACGGGAGAATTGTAGCTAGTGTATTCAGGGATCAGAGTTATGTTTAATTTTTTCTAGGCTCATACTTACAGTACCATTTGTACGATCTATAATTTAACTGATGAAAATACAGGTACACATATCTCAACTCGACTAAAGCTATTGAATGTTATGTTATGTACTGTTGCAACGCACTGGGCTTAAACTATTTGCCAACTTTACAACGTTTCTTTACCGAGTTTCCATCACTTATGAGACACTTGAGAGAGAAACGAAGGGATGTCTGAAGAATTTGCTGGGGTACTAAAATAATAGTTAAATCACGCTTCTGCAACCAAGATTATTTCTACCAGTCTACTAAACCTGCTTAAAACTTAGTCAGTTACTGTGTATGGCAAGAATGACTTTACATTTGGTATGACTCTGGTCCTTCAAAGAGAGTCCTAGTTCTTATAATTACTTTGATATACCAAAGGGGCACTTACTTCAAGCAGACTGTTGAAATGTTCTTTGAATCCTTTAGTTTTATAACCATGAGAAGGCGAAGTTGTCACATTATCAAAAAAGTGAACTTAAAGCAAACATATATGATCAGTAAATGATGGATAATCTTTTAGATTTCTTTAAACTTTTTCAAAATCCAAATTGAATTTTTCGTCACAAATCCCATGTTTTCAGAATGCGATCCCATTTCCCATGTGGGGGTCTTATCTGTTTTAACGTCACGCCTAGGTTAACACCACATACGGTACAGAACGAAAAAACCGAATGAAACAAAGCATTCCGTGTCAACTTGGGAGACTATGGTTGTATTCGACACACACTTTTCTTTACTATTTCTGAACATGCAAATAACATGGGAACCCCTTCTGCAGTGTCGAGCACTTTCAGGCGTAGTTATCATGAGTATACGTCACGTTACGCATGTCGGCCTAATCTGTTTTCGCTCCACACCGGCGAAGTGGTGTGAAATTTGGGTGCAAGAACAAGTTTGCAAACGTGTTCTTTCATGCTCGACTCGTATGTGAACACTGTTCTCTGTTCCCGAACAGGAAGTCGGCTGAATATAACCTCTCATAGGCTACGTCCACCGTGGTACACAAATTCAGTACAGGCCTAACTTGTCTTGCTGATATCTCCAGTATACATGTCCTAGCTCAGTGATATTTGAACAATTAGTGTGTATTTTGTTTGTTTTTTTTTTTTTCAAATACTAAAACACAGACTTTGATTCAAGTTACGTTCCCCGTGAAGTTATTTTTTAATCAAGTTAAGCCAACAAAAACCACGCTAGGTTTGGCCTAAAACTATTATGCTTGTTTTCAATAGATGCGTTTACTGAATGATATACACCTACCGGTTGAGTGAGAAGGATGGACATACACCAGTACTTCGGGTCCTTCTACTTCAGGAATATAAATCATACCAACTTCAATGTTTGGAACTGCATTTGAATGAAATTGGACTTGAACGTTATTCTTCGAAAGTGGTGTGAAAGGACCGGAACTGACGATAGTAAAGGCACCTCCATTGGCTGTGATTGATGAACTGCTAAGAGCTGAACAAAAGTATATTAAATATGAAAATTCATTTGTGTGAGCAAAGAGGTTTCATTGATATCCCAGCCAACATGCCAAATTTCGACCCGACTGGGCCTCACCTGGGTCACTTGCTGAGCCCCAGCTGAGATCCATTTGTGTTTGTCAGGTGTTCCCAAGTGGGACCCAACTAGGCTAGCTTTTACCAGCTGAAGTCCAGCTAGGGGATATGACTCTCGTCATTATACTCAGACCATAGGAAGTGGATCAAATGTGTCATGTATGTCCAGTCTCAAATAGACAAGATATGCATTTGCTTTAGAGCTCTGTTCACCACATACCCGGTGAATCAGGCATATTGACGGGGACCCAGGGGTAGTATCAATTACCAAATGCCGCTGGAACTCAACATGAATAAACAAAGATAAGCTATTGTTATTCTAAAAGGATCCCATCTTCCTGCTCCCTGATTGGGGGAGGGCATCTTATCAAAATGATCTATTGCCTGAATTGTGGATTTGAGACTAGATTTACCACGGTTTGTAAACTTCCACTTCAGGGAAGTTGTTCAACTTAAACCAATAGGTTGGAAACTGGGCCGTAAAACTCTATCTAAGTAACTAACTCAAGAAAGTTGTTCATCTTATGTGGATGTTCACTGGGAAGCTTCCCAGTGAAGCTTCCCAGCTTCACTAGGAAGCTTTTTCATCTTTACACGGAAAATCCATCACTTACTGAGTGAACGTGATGACGCTTCTTCAATATTCAATAACAAAGAGATCCGTTCCCCGGCCGTCCCAGCTATGGCAGTCCTGGAAAAACGTACCCTGCCTACAAAGGAAAGGAAAGAAAAGATGCGGATGTCAAAATTGACGTCAGTTTTCGGACTGTCTCATACTCTATTTATAATTAACTTTATTTGCTTAGGTAAATGAGGGACTTATTACACAAGTCATCATCTTAAATTGTTCTGTAAGCCCTGCACCAGTTGTTTTTAGCTGTAACATACTCATGCCAAGTGTGTTATGTGTGTATGCCAAGTGTGTATGAACCGACTAGCACAAGACTAGTAATGTTTACAACTTCGGATTGTTCAAATATGGCAGAAAAAGTGATTTTCAGGGCAGCTAGGTAGCATTACCTTGTGGTCTTGTTTGAAAAGGAATAACACATAAAAACATTTTCAGATACTATTTCGATTTTTTAATTCAAGTATGATTTTCTGGCTTTGGTCCTTCGCCTGTAACATTTACTACTAATTCCGGTTGTGACCTACACCGAGTGCCGTTAACGGGAGCGCGTAGCACCTCTCCTTTGGCACCGTCAACAGCTGGTTAACTTTTTCCACAACGTACACAGTTGTAGCACCCCCTCCCTTGAAAAATACACTCTTAGAGATCAAATTTCGTCTTTGGTTCCCTATAGACAAATGTAGGCAGCCGTTAGTGGGGTCCATCAGCCTTAAATTGTCTTCATTTATTGTCTATATGAATTTCAAACCCCCATATTCAGTGAAATTGAAAATATCAAAATACAATTTAGTGAACAACCACCCATGATATAGGTAAGCAAGGAAATTGAAAGATTAAAAGGTTATAGACCACAGTTATGACCGACTGAAATAAGACCACCACTTGCTGTCCGCAGTTGTCTATAAGAGAAAAAAGAGAAAATTAGAGAACATCGTCCTTCCTGCAATCAGATGATTGCTGCAATATTTCCCAAAATGCAGTTCGTTTGTTAGTTATACATTCTGTGTGCGTACTGTCTGATTGCAAAACGGGTCTATATACTTACCCTGTTCAAAGATCCAGCATAAAACTCGAGAAGGTATTTCACTGAAAGAAATAATATTTATAAGCAGTTCATGATCACGGGACAGTTTTTGGCAGGAAACTGATAAAAAGACAAACTAATTGCTGGAACTACCGTATCTTCTTTTCTTCAAATGTCGTTACAAAGATGAGAATGAAGACCATGTAGATCTTTTAGAGTCCGTCCGCTAGCTTTCCTGAGTATGTCAAAGAATCTGCGCACCTTTTTTGTGTCGTTAGCGTCAGATAAGTTATAACTCTGATATTACTGCCTTTAAATACATTACCTTCAGGTCAACTATATCCAAATCAAAATATGACTATCTTGTGGACAATCGAAATCTTACTCGAGCACGAAGTAAAAGCATGTTTACGCATTTCCTTGCCATTGATGTACAAATTTAGATATTGCAAACTCCCGCCGTCTAACCTTGTACCCATGTGCACGAACTAAATTTTTGTTGGTTTAGCTAGCTTTTTGGAAATGCTAAACGTACTTATGAGTTGTAAGACGCACCCTTTTTACCCCGGACAATTTCGGTCAATGTTATCAGCGCGTGGGGAAATTTTACATACCCCTGCTCCACAACTCGGACGAACATGTAACTGGCGAGTGTGAGCAGTTGGGAACAGGAAATACATAAGTGACCTTGCAATAACTAGCAGTTAGATAAATTACTCTATCCTTGAAAGAATAGTCAAGAATCAAATTTAAGTTTGATAAGTTAAAGAGGATCATATTCTAAGCATTCTGGTAAAAGTTTCATTCATTTCCCATGCTCGGCTCTCAAGATATTAACAACTGAAGTTGACACATTTTCTATGAAAAGTGAACATGAAGCAAGCAGGTGTGATGTCATGGATTCACATCGTTGGCCAAAGTTTTGTTTTTCTTTTATTTTTCTTCCTGTTAGTTTAATCTTGAATTGATTAGGGATATTATCTTCCCCCTAAGGCACATGAAGTTCTTAAAATCCCTTTGATCAGGATGCGCCAACGGTGTTTATACATAAAAGTTTTGTTGCATAAAATTGGTGGTAAATTATAGATAAATACAAAACCATTGGCCGACAATGTGAAGCCATGACATCATGCCTGCTTGCTCCAAGTTCACTAGTTTGTGCAAAAATTTGCCACATTCAATTGCTAATATCTCGAGAACTGAACATGGGAAATGAATAAATCTTTCATATGAATATGTTCCCCTTTAATATATTAAAAATAAATTTGACTTTGGACTATTCTTTTAAGATCACTTGCTCTCGTTTTATTTGAAACATTCTGCGAGCTCGAACATGGCATAATTAACATCACGAAATGTGTAAAGTTTTCCCAGAATGTGATGTTTTGTTCCGAAATACAATGATAACTTTTGAGCTATTTTGAGCTATTTTGAAGGAACTACTGATCCAGAATAGACCAAGAATCAACCTTGAGTTGTCGGCAGAATAAAGTAACTATCACGATCGTCAGTTCTGTGGCAAGAAACAGCGCCCCGATTTTCTAAACCATCATTAATACCCTACCAGTGAGCGTAGTCCCTGGTTGCCTTCACAAGCTTGTATTACCCTTTTCTAGAACACAAAACTGAAAGCGATAGGTCTGCATCAAACCTATCAATAATCTGCTTAGAAAGAAAGTAACAATACAGAGAACGTATACTTACTCAAGGTTAGCTATATACTGGAAACAGACTATCTGAGGTAACCGATACATTCCTTCCCGATATTGTAACTCTAACAGGAACGATGATGCATTAATATAGCGAAAGCTTGACTGTCTACCTCTTGGAGTAAGAAAAAGGGTAGGGCTGAAGGGAACAAACGAAATATCACAAAAGATAGTACATTTGGAAGAACATAATACACTATACTTTATAGGGTTCAATGTGCAAAAACAGATTCAGAGGTGACAGTTCCTTTAAATGTTGATAGAGACAGTGTCGGCTGCAGGGGATATGAGGCATTTACCCTGGTCGAAAACCTTTACCCCCTGCCCCGACGTGCTCATACTGAGACCTAACCAAAATATACTGCAGTAATGCTGAGACTTATTTTTTTCACAAAGACATATACCAAACCTCACGGCTTCCCGACTCTGCTCCCCCGAGAATCCCGGTGTGAAACATCGGGTCTTTCACTGGCCCTAGGACCAAAACTGCAAGCAAAATATACCTATGGTGGGACCAGATACATACTAAACCATTATTACCTCTGGGACTTTTGCTCCCTAGAGTCACACTAGGGTGTTGTCCCTTGAACCCCATCTGCTGAAGGAAAGCTACCTATCCTAAATTTTACTTTTTTCGCACAGAGGTATGTTAAACCTCGCAACTCTTCCGGTCAGCTAGTCTATTAATTACTTCACTGATGTAACACGCCCAACCCATTTTGACGGGGAAATTTGATGTAGTACTGTAGCAAGTTGCGTACGGTTAAACAAGAAATTTTTTAACTGGCTCGGCATACAAACGTCGGTTGTGATGTCGCGCTAAAGATACGGCTAATTCTGTTTTACAACAATACGTTTTTTGCAATCTCTATTTTAGGGATAGTAATAACATTACTATGTCCTGAGGGTCTGTTTTTTTTTTCGACTTTTTCCGTCTTCTAATAAAATAACTAAAACATGTCATCACTAGCAAAGTTCAAAATAACCACTGCTTAGATTGAACTAAACAGACTGGGAAATGCCATTTACGGAAGACTGAGGTGTGGTGATTTTTTCAAAAAGTTTTGTTTGATAAGTGCCTTTTTATGGTGGGACTCCTTAATCTTTTCGACTGAAATGCCTACCTGATCTCGCACAGTGATCTCGCACAGAGAATCCTCTGTCCGATACTGAAAGGCTGCCTTAAGCATATGGTAAGTTAATTGGAGTGTAAAGAGTTACTACATAAAGGGACTAATTTCAATCCAGTTTTGGACTGCGTCAAGTCAGATCGAAGTTTCTGCTTCTCTCTTTCACTAAGGGAGGTCACCACTCCCAAGGTTCCGAAGAGGAAAATTGGGGACAGCGAGCAAATAAGCAGTTTGCCGATGGCAGCGGATATAAAAAAGGTTCTTAAAAGAAAAAGAGGGCATGCCATGTTTTAATTCACGTACCTTTGAAACCTGTCATCATAGAATAACAGTTGGGTAATAGGTGAGTGTTCCTGTACTCGAGTAATACCACCAGTAGTCGAGATTGAGGAAGACGGATCAAATCCAGGTACTGGACAGTGCCCATTTTGCGAGTTGATGGCATCCCTAAATACAATCGTGAATTGCAGAGAGACTCTAGACAAATCCTGTCCGTGTAGGTTGGTATCAATAATTACCAGTGACACTGGCTCTTGTAGACTCCCAGCTTGCGATGGTACGGGTGGAATGTTTAACGCACAAGGAGAGCTCTGTCAAATATAAATATATAGGAGTAAGTAACTTCGTAAGGTAAGGTTTAGCGACACACCAACACGAACGTGTTGTACATCAGTGTCAGTCAAGTCGATAAAAAGTTCAAAGTTTAAATTTATTTTCAAGTATGGTTCAAGTTCAAGTATGGTTTTCCTTTAGTCTGTTCTTACGACACTGAGGCGGGAAATACCATGGGCTTATTCTACAACCATCTGCCCACAGGGGGGGGGGGGAGGGGCTTACCCATTTAGGCAGATGGACGAAACTTCTGTGTTAAATTGTATTTTACTGCCTGAAAGGGGATCCAGCCGTACTTTTAAGGAGTTACATAGGTACAGAAGACTTAGACGGTTCATCATTTTAACAGTGGTACTCGGAGTTTTTTAGACTTGCATCCAACTTCACCTATCTCAAACGAACTAAATGACCTTTCAACTTCTTTACCCCTTGCCCTATCGTTCATATTCGGACGCCCAAGCAAATAATTTACATTCCCTACAAACATGAATGTATCATAAGGAAATAGCTATTACAGGAAATGTCTCTGCTATTAAGACAACCCAAAGAAGGGCGAGTAGACCAAAGGGCAGAGTTGTTGAATTTCTATAAAACCGGTAAAACTATCTCAAATCCAAAACCAGACACCAGACAAAGTTTGTGACGCGGACCAGTATATACCCAGTGAAAATGTGAATTTGGGGAGAGTTTTGACGATATTTGTTTAAATTCATCTTCCAATTTCCTCTTTCTTCTTTTGGCCATTTTTGTTTGGAAAAGCTGTTATTTGAAAAATTTCCTCTTTCACAGAGAACAAATCAGCTCGCTTCTTACCATTACTTTTCAAAAGGCGTAGATGATGGAAGCATTGGAAGACGAAAAATTGTCGTTCATATTCCATTTTCACTGGATAGTATTTTTTCAGCTTTTTTTCTAAGGATAGTCACGCTATGTTGATACCTAAGAATAACTACACTCCTAAAAACGTATTTGGCAGCTAAACTCTTATTTTGCAAGCACTTTGTAAACACGTTTAGATGCTAAACATGTTTACTTGTTAAACACTAAATGTTTAGCAAATGAACATGTTTGAAAGAGAAATGTCAAAATTGGACAAGGGTGTTTAGTATCTAAATGTGCTTGAAAAACGTGGTGACAAAAGGGGTTTAGAGAAAGAAAAAACGTGTAATTCCTAAAAAAAAAAAACTTAATAGGGGTGTTGCCTTTCGGAAAAACTTTTCTGTTATTAACACGGAGTTATCACCACGCAATTCGTACACATGGACAGAGCATACTGCCCGCTAAATTGTCGCTACCGTACGTGTGAGTATTTGCGTATCAGCAAGATTCCTGTCTACTTGTTTGTGAAAGTCTGGACTTGTTCAAGTAGTTGAAAACAACAGACTTTCCAAGAAAGTTAAAATATTTTCGAAATAATACAAGGTAAGGTAAAAATCTCTTCACGTATTGCAGGAATATGATATCTTTTCTAATTCAAGCTAAGCTTTCATTTAAATATTACAGAGCCGCCGTCAAATCATACAAATTATAGTCTCACGGCGTCCATCTTGGTGCGTCCTTTTTTACCCCAGTCGGTGGCGACAATCTACGGACAGGACGTACGCGTTACATGCTCTGTCCATGTATATAGGAAGTCAGTGGTTATAACTTGCATCGCTTATTGTATGAAATCACCATTTGAAAATAAAGCCTATCTGAGAGTGTATAGTTACCTGTAAAGTAATTCCCAGGGATAGGGAGCAAATTCCTCCACATCCATCCGCATCCGTGGGTAACTCACACCGAACAGTATCATATCGATCACTGTCGTAGACTGAGACGGAAGAAAAAGCTCTTTAATCTTCTAAGAGGACATGAGCAACACGCAAACCGAATCTGATTTTGTATTTTTGCATGGAGTCTGTCGATTTCATAAGATTAAAAGAGCCACCAGTTAAGTAATAAATATAAACTGGAAAACATGTTTACCACAAACAATGCACTCTAAGACTTTCCTCTTTAAAGTTGAGCCAGTTGAACCAGTGAGTGGGTCGAACTTATAGCCATCGGTAACGTTGAGAAATATCAACGGTCTTTGTTGGACTTGAAATCTCAGATTTGCCAACAGAATTCTTCAGTAATTCCCCAGATTTTCAAATTTACTCATACAAGAAACCCACAACCCATTTTTTTTAAAAACAAGTTCCGTATTTTCAAATATTTGTTTGGAAAAGGTGATAAAATCGAGCCCCGCAAATAACGGTTCTGATAGAATGGTGTTCACAATTTACAAAAATTGGGAAAATTTGGGTGCTCCCTTTCCCCCTACCGCGGAAAAATGTGTGGCTACGCCACTGCATGTATGGTGATATGCAACTTCATGCTCGGCAGGATTTGCCCGGGCAAGCCTATGCTGATTTCTGACCATATAAACCTGCGTAGTCTCAATGGTCCACTTATTCAACACTAATCGCATTTTCTAAAATTGTACCGTCCTCAAGTCCAAAGAAAAAAATCAAGAATATATTGAGCAGCATATGAAACAACTTCCAACCGTCCTAACAGTCTAACTCCCATCTTCATAGGACATTCTTCAGCCGAGATATAAAACGGTGAAAATTATTCAGTCACAACAAATTCGTACAACTAACATTAACTTCTTTGTTTTCCTTTAAAATCAAAAAGGGTTCATTACTTTGAACACTTGCTGTTTGCTTGAACGGCATGTTGCACAGAGAGAACTTAATTAATTACATCACCCTATAAGATTAAGAGTGCTATCACACCTTGTTTCAGAAAAAAAAAGAAGTACAAATATTGTAATTTGAGTACCAATGACATAACAAATTATTGCGCAATGCACATCATTATTGAGTGAATATACTTCAACATTTTATATCTCCGATCAAGAATGCCCTATAAAGATGGGAGCTGGGCATGCAGCTTGAATTTAGTTTTCATGCTGTTTAATGTTTTTCTGATTTTTTACAGATAGGTTTTTTACTTCTCATTTCTCATTGTCGGTGTCTTGAGACTTTAAAATCTATACTTACTTGGAATTTCCAGCAAAAGTGGACATCCATATGAGACTGAAACAAGGGGCAACATCACTGCTTGTGGAGGCTGGTTGAGAACATTAAAATGAAAGTCAATTGGGTTGTTAACCTTGAACGTTACCTGAGAAATCACGTGATTACCAGTATTGTGAGCCGATCCATCCGATGGATCCCTGTGCAGTTACAAGAAAATGAATTCATTGCGTCTAATTGTAACAATAATTACAATACAAACAATAACAGATATTACTAGTAAACAGGGTATCGTCTTGATAGCTAAGCTACACGTTTGTCGCAAAAACTTCTTCGGGCTTTTCTGTGGCAAAGCGACATATCCATATAGCCGTAGAACAATTAATGTAGGAATTCGAAGTTTTACTATCTGCGCATGCGTGCGTTCTGCTCAGGTCATCTCGTAACAAAACATCTGAGCCCCACAGAAAAATCTGGTTATGCGCTCGGCTTTGGGGGTCTGATGCTAGCTGAAATCGTCCGTGACAGATACGGACACTTTACACGCACGTAAGTGCAGAGAGTTCACACTCCGAACAAAGATGCACGAATACGTACCAATACAACTCACAGCAACCTACTCAATGCACTACTGAGTGGACAGCGAACAAACACTACGCGCGCTGTGGAGCGAACCAAGTAACGGCTGTACGGAAGTTGATAAGTGCCATCTCGACGGTCGGAGGATTTCTTCGCACTTTCAATGGTCATTTTCGAAAACATTTCGAAAATGGTTTGGGGGATAACGGGGTGATTCATGTAGGGGCGAGTCCGTTCTATCACTATGCTTCTGCTGACCGGGGGGAAATTTGGTACTGGGGCACCACAGCCCCGAAAAGGTCCGAAAATTTGCGTAGCATATATATAGCGTACAAATTGCTAGTACTTTCAACGGTCATTATGATAAATATTTCGCCGGACTATGGGGATGATTCATGTAGGGGTGGGTCCATTCTATCACCATGCTTCCGATGAGCCGGGGGCAAATTGTCACAGGGGCTCCAAAGCCCCGAAAATGTCAGATAATTTATTTCTATAAGGTGGTGCTATGGTTGGGATGGGTACGTTACTTGCAAGGATGGCATTCTCGTGGAACCGAGACCCTCTATATGTTCACAACTTTATTACGATAAAAATGAAAGAATGTACTTTTTCGCAATCCATGTAAAGTTTTGAATTAATAACTATCTTAACAGAACAATGCCAGTCAAATTGGGCACCACTATAACTTTTAGGGTAGGGTAATTCGTTCTCACTTGTTCTCTAGTCTTTTTCCGTGTGGTTTAATTTTTATTCCACCTTAGGGTGGTCAGGCACAACAGAGATATTTTCTGTCGTCTATGTACTTCGGTCCGGTGCACTGTACCCATGAGGGCTAAAGGAACAACTGGCGGGAAAAAAATAATGCCTCCATGGTACCGTTCGTCGCCCATATTATGTGTGTACGGGACTATGATTTGGGTTTTTTTTTATTTGTTTTTGGTTTTGTTTTTTGCTTTTGTTTTTTTCTTTTTGTAAAGGGGTCTACTAGCATAAGCTTTACTTCCTCAGTCCTCCTCCACCGCCTTGTTTAAATGCTGTATCATTTCGTTTTTAAACTGTGGATATAAACTCAACTCAGATATTATCCTGGTTTTGCCGTAAGGGCAGGCCGGTTTTGCGATGTGTGTACAGGGCACTTGCAGAGATTCCGAGCCCACAATTACCCAAAGGTGGCATGCTAATGAAAATGCTAAACTGTGGAAACTCTCAGTTGTAGGCTAAGTGAAAACCCCTAAGGCCTGACAAATCGCTTGCATAAGATTCATTCAATTTTTTGTGTGGATATTCACTGGGTTCCTTCGTAGACAACTCTTTTATTGGTAAATGCATGGCAACGGTGGTCGAACTTCCTCATTATGCGTTCTTAACGGATATCCTGTCTTGTAGTTAGAGAAGTAGCATCTTTGTGCGAACAGGGAGGTGTGATCTAGTTACACCTTCCTGGTAAGATGGGGTAGAATTAAAGACCGCAGATACTTTGAAGTCAGTCGCGTAGCAACAGAGTGCCTAGGGCGGGGCCAAGCCCCCCCCCCCCCCATGTTGTTCAGACTCCCCAGACTTTTTGCGTCCTGATAAACATTGTTCCTCTGGCATTATGTATGTCATGTATGTCACTTATGTCACTTGAAAATTCGGTCACAACAACGAGAGAGAGACCATAGTTTAAGGTCACGGGGTCAATAGCCTACGGGAGCTGATGAGGGGCGTGCTACATCCGCAAATATGCCCCGAATGGAGCACAACGGTAAAGGGTTAAGAACGCCTAAAATTCAAAATTGAAACAAGGGACTGCATGCGTGGTATTATTCATTACCTTTTCTGTGGGTCTTCAAACACAAGAAATTGACAATTAATTTGTATTAGGCAACAATCCTCGACAAAAAAGTGGGAAAAACAAGCAAAACAGGCGATGAACGGATCATTATCCCCCATCACTCCCCCATTCAATCTTGTGGCAGCCCAAGGCGTCCTGAAACTTATACCTTGATACGGGATCGGGGTTTGTCCCATCAGGGACTTGCAACTCCCTGGTCCCATGTATTTTTGTCGGGGATTGTAGCTAGCGTAGCCATAGACATCTTTTATGCATGTGTGTGCTGTGTGGGGTAGGGTGGGAGTAGAAGTTTTACAATTGAGTCAAATGATTCTGCAATCAGAATGTCAAGCCTCATAGTCCCCAAAGGACAATTTCAAGTAAATCAATGAGGATAAGATATACTCTGTATAAAAACCAAAGAGCTAAAAGAAAACCTGTAGTGCTAAGACACTGGCACTTAATATCGGAAAAATCCTAATCTGTGTCAAATTTTCAGACACCACCGGTCATAGCCCTTGAGAGGGCACCCAAACTAAACAATACCTAGTTATTTCTAGGTTCAAATTAAATGACGGTGAATTGGAAACAAATCACGAGGAGAATGAAGATTGCTCCCTCGATTCTCACATCGAGGTGCTCTGAAAGAGCAAATAGTCTATCGAATTAAGACCAGGACAAACTAAAAAGTCCAACTACTGATGAAGCTCAACATCTAAAAAACAAGAGCAGAAACATGTCTAGTTAAAGGTTTTAGAAACCTAACAGAGCAAGAACTTCAAAGTATCTGCGGTCTTCAATCCCACCCACAGCACAAAGATGCTAAATGTCTAATTACAAGACAGAATATCCGTTAAGAAAGCATAAAAATTCAAAAATTGAAACAAGGGACTGCATACGTAGTATCAGATAATGCCACCGCCTACCTATTTTTAATTGTTTCACTGCTCACGGTCAATAAACGTAAAGAAATTGATAAAGTTAAAGTTTTTCACACATTTTCAGTGGTAGGAATAAACCACATTTGTCTGATCATTACTGTCTCATAAGCCGTCTTGACTCCAAATTAACAACATAATGGACTCGACTTCGCCTCGACCCTTATTTTGCCAACTTGGAGTCTAAACGGTTTATTATTTATTATAAATGCGACTTATCCCTTAAATATCGGTACCACCACTTCATTGAGATTTTAAGTCAATTTGAAATATCCCACAGGTGCACTTTCGTTATAGTGTTTATGTACAATGAGCCTATGCTGGCATGAAGCAGTTTACTCACCCAAAATGAACAGAATTCAAGGGATGAATATATCGCTCTAATATGGTTTCAATAAAAATGGTTGTTCTGTTAAAAAACATATTTTAAAGGTATTTCATGAAAAGCACTATTAGATATATGATCATAATACTATGGAAAGGTGTAGCTACATACATTCAATAGGACTTGCCATCGGACGGCTCTTTACAAAAATTAAGGGGTAAAATAGTCATCTGGGGGACTCGATCTACATGCAGTGCAGCGAGATTAGTCATTTAACATTTCAAAAGAAATTTACACTTTTCAATGGCAGAAGAAATCCTTTTTCGACTTTTGGTACATACTTTCAACGTTTATGTAAAAAAGCACAGGAGGGTCGTTAGCAACCCCCCTTCCCTTGGTGACGTCCATGGATCTTGCGGGTATGGAAATTTTATATATTTTACTGCGTTGCGTTCGCCTGCTTCAAAAGGACCTTTATAGGAATGACAGTATGACAATGATACTGATAAATCAGTTCCCATAATCCCTTATAGCACAGGAAACGGTACCTTCCATGTATCCCTACGGCACCCTTAATCCCCACACCAGGATGACACTCATTCAGTGAACTAAAAGAGGCGGTAATTAACCCTGGGTGTCACCTATCAATCAGGG
Source organism: Holothuria scabra (assembly GCA_037179385.1). Classification (NCBI taxonomy): domain Eukaryota; kingdom Metazoa; phylum Echinodermata; class Holothuroidea; order Aspidochirotida; family Holothuriidae; genus Holothuria; species Holothuria scabra. The sequence goes on from CM074197.1 coordinate 28,626,322, forward strand.
GCACGCCACTTGTTCTCTCTCGTTTTGCTTAAACTGGTGTTCCCTATTTATTTCCTTAATGCCACAGCCTCATCGTAAAAAAAAGAGTGTGGATATATTTTAGTCCGCCAACCCCCACCCCCTATCCTTACCATTATTTTGTCCGCTCAAGATTCGCCTGAATCGCGTCACTGCGGTCCTGTAATATTTTGTATTTGGTCACACAATTTGTTATTATAGTATTTTGCCGGAAAAGAACCACCAAAAAAGAATAATGTGATTTTTTTCTTTGTCGGCATCTTAATTGTCTCGGAATTCTGACTAAATAACTCAGAATCCTAAGATAATTGAGATGCGAACAAAAACAAAAAGTCACCATTTTTTGTTGTCCCCTCTCGGCCACCGTACAAAATCGATCAGTGGAGCAGACCAAAAAAGCTTCTTTTTCGTGGGACCAGAAGACTAGACCCGGACCAAAACATCTGGCTGTTTTTGTCCTACCCCAGACCAAAAAAACTAGCTTCTCTTGACCTAGGACCAAGGACCAAAAAAAAGCAAAAACAAAAACTGTAAAGCTCTAGTTTTTTTGGTCCCGTCTTACAGGGGACCAAAAAAACTGCCACACCGGCCACGCAAAGCACTCTCCACGCCGACCAAAGTACTCTGTTTTACATGTATTAACATACTACCATCAGCTGTTAACCTTTGACCTTTGACCTATCTCCTATTGCACAATATTGGTCCAGTTAACTTTGTTTCATTAATGTCGATGAACCATGTTACAATATTATTCTCAAACTAAATTTTGAAAATTACGATTAGAACAACCTGATTTAGCTTGTAAATGCTATATTTTAAGTAAACACTAGAATCAAAAGTGAACTTAGCCGCTCTCTTATAGAGTGAAAAGTGTGAATTCGTTCCATTAGGATATTTAATCACTCTAAGAAGTGCGAAATTCCCTAGAGGACTCTTCCACGCGTGTCTGAAATCAGTGGCGTAGCCACGGGGAGGGGGGGGGGTCCTAGGTCTGCCAGATTTTCTTCAGCCCCTCCCCCCCCCCCCAGATCTTTTTGCTTCCTGATTTTTTGCTTCCTGATAAATAATTGAAAAAAATAAAATGTTTGAACGGAAATAAACTTTAAAATATTTCCTTCAAAACAGTAAATAAATAACATGTTTAAGAATAAAAAAACATGGATGAATGTGTGAAAAACACATTTTGTGCGCACGTATGAAATCAAGTAATAACTTCAAAATGCCTACCTTCACTAAATTCGATACCGTTTGTGATCTGCGCTGTCGTTTATTGCATTTCAGTTTGACGATGAAACGAAAGTCTCGACGACAAACTTTAATGTTACTTTGTTAGGTTAAGACCCATTCTGCCTTTCGGATGGGTGATTGATTTACTGAAAATACGGCAATCATACACTGGAGACCACTCTTACACGACCATTCCTATACTTTATCATACACAAAATATGCCGTAAGCAGGTAAGGGTAAGGTACTGCCTTCGGATAATCCTTCCTTTCCATCCTTAACAAGTAGGCCTATGTTGTGCCTCACTCCTGCCCATAACTAGTGCCACTATAGGAAGATTTTTTCGACAATTCCTCTTTTTACTAGTTGGCACTGGCGTCCGGGGGATTTGTAAAATGTCCAAAAGGTCCGGATTTCATGTGTTTTGCTTAGGATCCATACTTCTGCTTTGCGTTTCAATTATTTTGAGAGATTTATTCGTAATATTTTAATTTTTACTACGTAATGTACCGATGAACAAATACTGCACCATTTTGCACATTGTTTCTTTGGTTGTATGTATATTTCTCTTGTAAAATCTCTACAAAAACTAAAAATATTTTGATATTTTTCATGCTCCCCAAAAAGGGAAACTCCTAAAACTTAGGCCTATCAACAGTTCAAATTTTTGCCAAACATGGCGCCATTTTGCATCTAGGAAATCTAACGCAAGTTTCTCAGAGGGGGCCACATTGTCAACTACTTTTGGTTTTCCTGTTAAAGGGTTAGGTCCTGCCTTAGATAAGCTAAAATCCATTCAAATATTGCCGCATTTGCGGCTGGGTACATCCAGTTTAAAACACGTGGGAAGTGCCGTTTCTGGCCATCTGGAGGGGTTTTAAAGCCCAACAATTTCTTGTACGCTCCGCGCCAACTGATGGTGGCGCTCCGCTTAGATTCAAATACTGCCGCTTTTGCGATCTACGTCCTTCTGGAGTGTACAATTTTTCCAAGGGAAAAGGGAAATACCGGTTCCCTTTAGTCCCACCCCCAGGCCACAGATCAGAAGTGCCCACATTTGTGGTCCCTAAAAAGTGTATGTATTACCATTTTTCAAAGATTAATTTTTTATTCTCATTATTTGAGAAGTCGTAGACATGAGATTCGTAATTTTCAAGGCTGGGTACATCCAGCTTAAATGGGAAGTGCCGTTTCCGGCCATCTGGAGCGGTTTCAAAACCGAAAATTTTCTTGTACGCTCCGCGTCAACTGATGGTGGCGCTCCGCTTAGATAGCCTTGCCGTACCTGACCCTCGGAGGTACAAGACCCCCCACTGGTTACCTAGGACCCCCTAAAAATCCCATCCTGGCTACGCCATTGCCTGAAATCATCATCTCTCTCTCTTTTAAGGTTGATCAGCCTAGCCTGGCACTCCGTCAATAGTGAAACTTTGCCCTTTTGGAGGGAAGTTTACTCTTTATAGAGTGCATTTCACTCTTCTTTGAGTAAATTTACATTTTTCACTCTATTAGGGAGTGACTAAGTTCATCCTTTCGGTTTTAGAGTTTAATCCTTTAATAATGAAAGCCTATTTGGGAAGAGAAATAAGCAATTAGTTAAATAGTTAAATATATGGTGTTATTTCACAATACGTTTGTGTCGGCGACTGCTCAAGTGATTTCAACCCTCTCCTTGTTTTTTTTTTTGGGGGGGGGGGGTGTGGGTGGGGTTGGGGTAGGAGTTAACGATTCGCAAATAGTCATAGTGTCTAATGCTATTTATTTGATCATTTTGGCATTAGTAAAACATGCAAGTTCGCCAAAATTTTATTACTACCATTGGAAAGTGAGATGGTAATTTGTTAAACATTTCATTTTATTTTCTACAATAAAAACATTCTAAATCCTTCACCGAGATAACATTTGTCTTTATATTATTGGACATATCCATAGGTTCGTAAAATTCGGATTTTTACAGCTCGTTAGTACGGAGTTTCAAAAGGGAATGAAATACATCTGGCAGCAGCAAACAACCCACACTTTATTTTGAAGTCCTAAATCAGAATAAAAACGTGGTCACACTTCCACAAATTCAGATCGTTTTTTTTTTTTTTTTTTTTTTGGGGGGGGGGGGGTCTCTCAAAACTTCTCGATCTCTACACCAAAAGAAATTAAAATGTTAAACATCGGTAAAAATATGATTTGTATTGCAGAACAACCAAAATTAAAGTAATACTCATTATTTTGTAACGTCACATCGACGAACAGCTTTTATTGGACTACCAGTGCCTGATAAAAATTGTCTGTCGGTGTGATGTTACGATAAAGTATACTTCAGTTGACGCTGAATTTTCATAGAACATAATGCAAATCAAATTAGTCTGGTTGGCAAATATTTGGCTTGTTTCGAATAGAGATGGACTCACTGAGAAAATTTCAAGTAAATTAAAAAAAGTAAAAAGAATCTATCGTAATCCGATTCGAAATCGCTGCACTAAGTGTAACCCACGCTTAGGTAAAGCACTCACTGTGTAAATTGAACTTGCTACGAGTCCTTTTTAATAAGCAATCCATAATGCAAATCACAAACAAATGAAAAAAAAGTGGCCAAAATTGTTTGATATTGTTACACGTTCTATAAGATACGGTAATGCAATATCAATAGAAGGACTCTCCTTTTAACCCAAGGGCAGTAGTGAGTCAGATCTGGGTCATGTTTATCCGAATTGTGACACAGAGGTGTGTCAAGGCCTTCAAATATTGGCACCAAAGCAACTAATAAGCCAGTTCTGTAATTCGTTTTGGTGGCTATGCACATGCGCACATCCTCCAATTCGTCGGGATAAACCAATCCCGCACCTTCAACAAATTTTCCAAAATTTGAGTTTACGATCATGAAAATTTGGTGAAACCCCTCTTTCTTAATCCGTCCATAACATAAGGAAGGACCTCAAGTGCGGTTGTATGCAGTGGATTTTGTCTAAATTATATTTTTGGTGTAAAAGTTTGTATTTTTTTATCTGCCGTATGGTAGCTCTAATACCCCTATTTTCGTTCAAGTTGACAATACACTTAGATAGTGTTGTATGCACGTACTGACGAAAACAAGGGAACGCTACCTGCTGAGACTGAGAACAGCTATCCGAAACTCTTAAAGTTTTGTCGAAAGCTCGCTGTCCTGGGCATGACGTTAAACTGCATCCAGGTTGTGGCTTCTGTTCTATTCAGCCAGTCTAGAGCAGGACCACTCAGTGTTTGCCCTTTGGAGGGCGTACTTGTCCATTTGGGACGTTAAGCTCCTTAAGGGAGTAGAACTCCTCCTGGAGTAATCATTTGGTTTTCGCTCCTTGGCTCTTCGCCAGAGAGTCGTGGGGACTTTTAGAAAAACCTGCTGAGCTCGGTTTGTATATCCCATGCTGTGTGCCACAGTTCCACGTGACAACGAATTACCGAACTCTCTTATTGGAGCGGTACGGGCGCGTCATATTCTACAGGAAACGTGAGACAAAGTCTGTGCTTTTATGAGCAAAGGTGCGTCAACGCACAGAGATGTTTGACGCACATAACGAACTTTGACCGACCTTCAACGGGTATGTGACTGAGTCGTACAATGAATAAATACTTTAAGAGGAAGCTAAGCAAAAATTTAATTTAATTTTCATATGTGAAAGAGGAACCAAATCTACTACACAGTATGGTGAATACTTCATTCAAGTCGGACATGTATTTCTTAAGATATAAGTTATATTAATGAAGTCGCTACATTTGTATTGAAAATTGATGTTGAGGACAGCAGAGGTTACATCACTACACTGGCAAAGAAGGCTTTGTTTCCCTTTTTCCAATTTGTTGAACTTGGATTTAATAGGAATAGGACATTCCTGTGAGGAATGCAAAGTTTGCATAGTAATTCTAATGAAACTGATGCAGTTACAGAATAGTTAACCCTCTAACATATTAAAACTTGATGTGACACTCCTTTTAAGTGAATGATACAATATGTAATTGTACCACGGACTTCCTATACATGGACAGAGCATACTGCACGGTACATTTTCGCTAACGCAGATGTGAGAAAAAGCGCACCAAGATGGCTGTCTGCTATGGTTTTGTGTGAAAACTTGGACTTGCTTAAGTATATGTCCATAGTTTGCAAGAAAGTTGAAACATTTTTGAAATATGGTAAAGTAAGGTCAAAATCACTTTATGCATTGCAGGAGTATGATATTTTTTCCCATTCAAGTTTAACTTTTGTGTAAAATATAACAGAATCGTCGTCAAATCAGACGATTTATAGCTTCACGGCGGCCATCTTGGTGCGCCTTTTTTGTCCCAGCTGGGGCGACCATCTACAGGTAGGACGTATACGTATACATGCAGTGTCCATGTATATAAGTCCTTGAATTGTACTCACAGTCTCCTTGATATACTAGTAACTCCTAGGTCAAATAGATAATTTTGTTCCTTGTACCCAAATCCAAGACCAAGTGGATTTGGTCCATAATCACATTCAGTTGGAGACGTTATTAAGGTTAAACCATTAAAACATTTATCGCCATCAGATTCCAAGCAATCATAATAAAGGGATGTACTGAAGCAGTTATCTTCATTTACGCCAAAACCAAACTCATCCATCACGGTTGCCTGTTTTTAAATAAAGAAAAATATCGTATTTAGGCAGTGGTTGTGATACGGGGGAAGATTCTGTCCTTAATTGTGCCCCGTTCCATGCTTGCCCCCAAGTTAGGTCAGTTAAGAGACGGGAAAATAGCAAAACATTGTTACAATTCCTCTACACAGATATAATTTTTTATCCAGAGTCATTTTAAAACCTCAGAGCTTCCGCGGCCTTTGCCCCCTAGAGCCCCACCCCCATGAACGGGATCTTTGGGATAGATTTCGGGCTGAGCCGTATAATTTTTGCCCTCCTTGAATATTATCATTTGCCCTTAGTTTGCCATTTTGACGTTCTGGCGCCGCCATTATATTTAGGATCTTGACGTATTGATACCAACGTTTTTTATATGCAGAATAATATGAAGTATTCTTTTCCATGCATTACCTTTTACATTTATATTTAAAGAATCGATTATAATTTGAGACGTGACACCTAGAAACCATAAAGCTAACCTTAGTCTTACAACAGAATTCAGCCGCGATCACCTGATCACTCTACGACGATTTCGGATCGGACCCCGATCCGATTTTTGTGAGCTTTTGTTGAAATCTTCTCCATCTCTGGTCGCATAGAACCATAAATGTGCAAATCTGTGTAATTTGAGTTGTACCGCAGGACTATAAAAATTTAATTTATGCTAATTATTTCGTGACGTCACATCGATGAACAGACTTTATCGAACTACGCGTCTCCTGCGCCATGAGTGGTACAGTGTCCCCTGCTAAATCGCCGTGCCCCCCAGTGTCATCTTATAATGAAAAGTCTGACGACGTCACTGTGTGGAAGGTCAACGATGCCAGTAAAGTACCGCAGAACTGATAGTCCTAATGGTTGGCAATTAGCTTGGACGTTCCCTGAAGGTAATGCGAGATTTGTCTTATACATGTACAGTAACCCAAGAACTTGTTGACTCGTACATGGTTGTATTATTAATTGTGACAGAGGTGTCCGAATTTACTCCTTGTGTTGTTTTACTTGACAACCTACTGACGTTGTACTTGGTGCTCGACATAAGTTATGAAGTAGAGAAAAGAAGCCAGACAAGGCTTTTGGAAGATTTTGAAAGTGACGTCATCTGTCATTGTCTTCCTTTGCCTTTTTGAGGCTTTGGTAGAACAATTTGCTGCTTTGGGGTTTTCATGTTACGAAGCAAAAGGGCGGTAGTTCTTTCTTCCACATATCGTCAAAAGGCATGGAAGATGACAAACCGTAGCCCAATTCTTCTAAAATCTTCCAAAAGCGACCCTATTTTCATTGAATGGTAGAACATCACTGCTCTTATGAGACTTCAGAAGTGATTGTACACAAACTATAAGACCTTGGCAGATTTACTTGCTGAAATACTGTTAAAAATCCAAACTTCTGACAAAAAGTAAGATTCAATACCGTAATACACATCGTAAGAGCAATCTAAAAAGCCATCTAGTCAATTGAGGTACGAACCGAAATGATTTCTTTTCAGATGTTTGACAACAGTAGGGTTCGTGCCTCTGTTAATTAGATTCTATTCAAATTCGACTAGTATATTTTTGGACTGTATTGATTTATCCATATCAAGCCATATTCGACTGTTTGTAATGCGTATAGGAAGTTAAATGCAAAATCCCCCAATTCCCTTTTTGGTTATTATGTTAAAAGCCATTAGGCCGTAACAAACTTCTTTTGAAAGCGTCAACTGCTATGAGTCAGAAATATGTATTTCCATTTGCGTACTCTTTTAAAGGCGTATTCAATAGCCGGAAAGGTTAGGCGTCTAAAGGAAGACAAACCTTGTGTACAACATATATTCCGAGCCTTGTCGCAATACCCTTCCCCTAACTGAGGATGGCTGCTTTTGGTTATAAATAAATTGGCGACTTTTCAACAAGGCCACGGAAAGTTATCAAGTGGGCGCATTGAATCAGATTCATTATGTTTTCCTCTACAACTGAACGACCAGTTTGTCTTGAAAGTTGATAAAATGTTCGAACATGTGAGTATCTTTTCCAAGAACAACCTGTTAAAAGTAGCAAAACGATTGACTTACACCATATGTGAGGTAAAGCAAACAATATTGTTTAATATTCCCTTCACCTATTCACTGGCATCAAAAATTGCACATCTATTGTACGCAATGTCATATCCCGCAATGACATCACAAATTGCCATAATGATTTAAAGCTCAAGAAAAACTCTTTGAAAATTATTATTTGAAAATTAAAGTGAATCTTCCGAAGAGTGTATGCCGTACTACTGAGTTTACTTTTCATCATTCTCCTGAAAGAGAAACATTTTCTTCATATTTTGATGCCTTTGACATTTGTGTGTGCAAAATCCCATAAATGTAGGACGATATTTTAGATATAAAATGAAAGATACCCTAGTGGAAGGTGTTCCTCCCTGATCATTGATTGTGCGAAATCCAATAGTCAGATTATATAAGATCACATTACTTTTCCGACTATACTAAAACCGTGTCAACAACATATCCGTCTTGTTCACAAGAACACTGATTTCTCATTAACCACTACTTTAATTTGAAAACATGCAAATATAATTGTAAAACAGGCATAAAGAAGGCCTACTATATCATTGCAATAGGCCTATTTATTTTCTTTGATCTCAAATCAAAGAACGACAGTTTTCAACAACTGCAAGTAAAGTTTTTATGTTCCTCCTATCTACAAATACTTAAAAGACAAGAGCAGTCACCCCAAACTTACTTTGAATTTCTCTTCCAAGTTATCTCTCAAAATATTTGAAAACTCCATTATTGCATATTCAATGTAAACCAAGCAGTTACCCCTAGTAATTTTTATTTGAGGAAAAAAATCTTGTCACATGATGCTATGGAGCCAATCACGAAGCAGTACAGTCTACTACACTACTTCAAGTTGGGGGACTGCTCTTGCCCTTTAAGCATTTGTAACTTACCGTATACTGAGCACCAGTTTCCCGGAAGGTAATCGGCGACGTTCGTCGCACGGATAAGATTGATCCATAGTAATCAAGTTGACCCTCAGCAAATTCTACAGCAAGAATAAGAGCAATGCAAAATATTGGAATCAAATATTGGAGGTAACGGTTGTCTTGAACGTTAGATGCTCCCTTCATGTCTGAAGTTAAAAAGTAGTACGTCGCCAAATTAAGATATCACGAACTAATTGCTAAGCACAGCCAGCCGGACTGACAGGGGAACTCGAATAGACCTTTACCACGTCAACCAACTTCAAGCAATAATGAATATAATGCAGTCTTAGTTAGTTACGGTTTCATGCTCCGTATGGTGTCTATACGTTTTTAAAAAGTGTTGTTGTCTGTTTTCTTTTTTCTTTTTCATAAAAAGTTATTCTTGCCAAAGTTACATAAGAGGGGTTTACCTACCGTAGCCGATACACAATTGATTTTCTTCATATGTGAACAGTCAAAATGAATACTGCGGTTTTGAACGTAATAATTTCGGTTTCGCTCTTATTGACAGGCAGGTACATAGTATGAAGCATGGAAGTACTTCCATGCATGAAGCTACCGCCTGGTCTGAGCGCAAGCGTAGCGTCACGTGCACATACTCAAGTTGAACGGTATGTGAATAATAGTAGCATGCACATTCAAATTTAAAGTGGACGACCCATATAAAGATAGGAAGGGAAGGCGGGCCACAAGGAGGGATGTGGAATAGCCTAGTTGCAGTCTGGTTGCACAGCACTGTTTATCCACCCCTCTCTCTTCTTGTTACTTGTTCTTTCATCTTGATTATCTCTTTCTGATTTTTAATTTCCATCTTTCGCTTTTCCCTTTCTGTTTTGTTTTCATTAAGGCTATATTGGGTGGGGAATGTGTGTTATAAGAACCTTCTAGCGATTATCTGAACTTGTCCACGGACTTATATACATGGACTGAGGATGTAACCTGTACGTCCTATCCGTAGATGGTCGCCACCAACTGGGACAAAAAGCGCATCAAGATGGCCGCCGTGAAGGTATAAATTGACTGATTTGACGACGACTGTGTTATACTAACAAAAGTTAAACTTGAATGGGAAACAATATCATATTCCTGCAATACGTGTTGTGATTTTGACCTTACCTTGCCATATTTCAAAAATATTTCAACTTTCTTGCAAAATATGATACATACTTGAGCAAGTCCGAAATTTCACACATAATTATAGCAGACAGCCATCTTAGTGCGCTTTTTGCCACGCTACGGTAGCGAACAATCTACCATGCAGTATGCTCTGTCAATGTATAGGAAGTCCGTGAACTTGTCCCACCAGATGGATTCGCTAAGGGGCGTCTATCCTTTTGGGAATGGGATTTCCCCACCAATAAAAATATTGGGAGGACAAACATACCGTTTTGCACCCATCCTTCCAGTAATTAAAACAAGTTTAAAAAAAAAACAGCCACAATAAAAAATAGGCCTATAACACTGTGGTATACAGATGATTTAAGGGCTTCGAGAAAACGTAATTAATACTTCATTTTTAACGGGCCATCTATGTTTTGTGAGTATGCGCGTCAATGTGAGTGTGTGTGTGTGTGTGTGTGTGTTCGTAGTTGTGTACTATGTGGGTGTGCGCTCGCGTTCACGTGAGTAGATTACTGAAAGAATAGGCGGGTCCGGGACAAGATCCATGTTTCCGCCTTATAGAAAGATTATGCCCCTTCCTCCCCCCCCCCTTCCAATTTGTAAAGCAGATCAACACCTCTGGATTCGCTGTAACGTTCCCTAAAGCAGGGAGCTGCTATTAGCTGCTAATAGCAGCTCCCTGCTTAAAGTAGCCCAATCGAAGAAGTAATCGATGAAACATTCTTATGAATAGGCATTTCTCCAAATGGGATGACAAATACAAGCATTTATCATCATATGTGGTCAAAACTAAGGCTGGAATCAAAGAACACGAGTCTTCGTTTAACCCCACGTATCCATCCCGACGGATCATGGGGCCGCAGAAGCGGGCAGAATTCATAAACCAAACGCAAACACGTATACTGCGTAGCTTTAATGTCGTGCACTATGTGTATATGACACTAAACATTAATCCAAGTGTCTTCCCCCAACCGACCGAGGGTAGGACGTTACAATATCACAAGAAATTTAACGCATGGGGGTGGTGGCTATTAACCCTTTACCGTTGTTTGGGTCCTTTTGGACCCATGCGGAGAGCTCGGCTGTCACCCATCTTTACTGTTTCACGCGGAGCTCGAAACTGCGAGTAGCTACCCGAAAATTCGCCACAACAACGAGAGGGACAATAGTTTAGGTCACGGGGTCAATGGCCTACGGAAGCCGATGCGGGGCGGACTACGTCCGCTTTTCCGCCCACTCCCGAGGCGCGCAAATATGCCGCGATCGGAGCACAACGGTAAAGGGTTAACTGAAAAACCTAACAGTTTGACACTTTTCTACACACCGTAAACTTTAGACAGTGGTTATTCAATTTCACAAATGAGTCACAGCCCTGTTTTTTCCCTTGAAGGAATAACCTTTTTACATGTTGTGATTACGTACGAAACAAAAAAAAAAAAAAAGAAAAGAAAAATCACAAGTATTTACAGTATGAAGGACTTACACTGTCCAGCACAATGCAATCACGATAACACATATAACGATCTTCAATTACTTACCGAAGAACTTCTCTACTCTTTCTTTTTTTCAAGTTTACATTTTTAAATGGAAAGAAGATAACGGACACTAATCTACTAGGGCAGATATTCGTAGTTAAAGCTTAAATACATGACTGTGATTCCTTAGCTGTGCCGCTGTCTAGGGAGGTGTTGGCATAGGCGTACGACGCGGGATGCGGGGACACTCGCCCTCCCAATTAGGGCAAAAGCAATTGGTCTATTCGGGCAAAACATGATAAACAATGACATTATTCGGGAAAAAATGCTCTTGCCCGCTCACAGAAAGTTACCCCCCGTACGCCTACACTCTTAAAAAGTTGGTTAAAAACATTCACCAACACTGGTCACGTATGTCAAATACCTGAAATTGGTTAAAGTTTACCCAATAATTGTTGATTAATGGGTTATTCAAGAGGTTTTTTACCACTTTATTGGGTAACCAGCCTGTGTGGTAACCAAATAAACAACAAATATTGGGGAAAACTTAACCAATTTCAGGTATTTGACATACGTGACCAGTGTTGGTGAATGTTTTTAACCATCTTTTTAAGAGTGTATGGCTGTTGGGAAGGAGACAAAAGCTGCAGACTCTTTGGAGCAATGATTGTTACGGACGGTAATCTTGCTCTTCTTCCCAAATCCCTATCTCCATGCCTTCATCAAGTACCACAGCGATGCATCATTGGTAAAATGTTAATGAGAAGACACACTCCTCATCCTTATCTTCATAACAGTACATTGTCAGCTGTCAAATAAATATATTAAATTTTACACTTTGTTCGTTACTGGTTAATATCAATACAATTTCTCATATTAATATCTTTGGACAATTTTATCACACCGTACATTTAAGATATGTTCAAATGTTCAAAAAATAACCGGAAATGTGCCAAAATTAGACAAAATACTTTATCAGTACCTATTACAGAGTACGCCTTAATTAAATTGGTGCCCATGTAAGGGAACTAATTTATTTAAACTGCCATTGTCAGTCGTTTAGTCAAACGCTTTGATTAGACCTGAAAGTCTGCTGCTGATTTCCCCAAAACCCATGTTTGTGATAACCTTAGAGAAAAGGCCAAGCTAGGGATATAGTTAACCTGATATTCAGGTTTCTTTTTTAAGATCAGTTGATATGCTCCACTTGCAAATCGATCCTGGACCATCCATGCATTACCATTTAGACTAGACTTAATCAATTTTGCTTTAGCGCCACGTCTGGAATTTGCGCCCAATCAATTATTCTCCAGTGTTTACCGTTCAGGTATAAAAATAATTGTGTTTCTTAATGACCTTAATTGATGCACAATTTTGTATGACTTTTTTAACAAAAGTTTGCCACTTTTTTTTTCTTTTTTTTTTTTGTTAGCTGCATTGATCTTGACGAAATGTTCCGAAACTCCTCAAATTGACGGAAACGTTTTTCGTAGATTCAGAAACTTTGCCGAGAACACTTGGCAATATTTTGCCGTTTGCACTCATTTGTGTGTTTATTATTAATATAGACGAAAACAATCATTTTTATAAAAGATAACAAACGAAACATGCATACTAAAAATGAGCAGTTTTTTTTTTCGAAGTACAGTATAGGATGAACTGTACTAAGGTCGACGGTGTGTAACAGGTGACACTTGACATTGGATATCAACACTCCCGAACTACAATAAACTTTTCAACGATTACGTAAGATTAGATTAAGATCTTAGATCTCAACCTTTAATCTTCTGATTCTAATTTAGCTGCGTCCAATTTACCCCTTTTTCGGTTGTAAGAGCTTGTTAAGGGTTCAATTGACAAAGCCGAACCCCTTTTGTTTTCGGGGTCATAGCTTGCACGCTGAGCGTTGTTAACCGCCTGCTATGTGCATGAAATGCTTAGTGTTCATTGTGGCGTGCTACGTAGGCAGCATGTGAATTGCCCATGTTGCTAAGGGTGGGACACTCTTTGGCCCAAATGGGACGACGAGCACTAAATTTGCTGGTCTTCCAAAACCCTCTTTCTCCTAAATGAATTGTTCTCTGCAAAATTCACAAAGTTTCAAGAATGTTCTCCTCGACAAATTGTAACACAAATTTCAAGAATTTCAACATTCAACGAAGGGGACCCTGTGGCAAGTATTTTTCAGTGTCCAGGATTGTAAGGTTTTGCGCAGGCTGAACGGTTCTGGTACTGGCTTAGGAAACTTACCCAAGTATTTGCACATAGAACAGTCATTCAGAGGTCGGCCACCTAATCAGATTTGATTGGAAAGTATTGCCTACCATAAAAAAAAAAAAAAAAAAAAAAGAGAGAGAGAGAGAGAGAGAAACAATACCAACCCACAGTCTTGCATAAATCGGAGATATGCAAACTTTTCAGAGTTTTCTCTTTAGGATCGATCAATTGGACAGGCAGGTAGGGTAAAGGACGGAAGAGGATGGATGACATACATGTCAGACAGTTCTCACGTGACGTCATAGGAGCTTTTTTCTTGGAATATTTCAGCCATGTTTGAGGGCAACCCCGCCATGTTCGTACAGGTTTGCCTACAAACGCGACAGTTCTGACCCCTATTTTTCGACACAACTGACAACTATCTGTTGACTTGCACTTGGGTCTCAAGTCAGGACGATGCTTATTATAGTCCACACTATGCGACGCGACTTGTTGCAAAAAACTGTCTTGTCGGGTGATTGACTACTGACTAACTAGTTTTAGAGCATAGTGTCCACATAACGCAACAAGTTCCAGGTCCATGAAGCGATTCACGCAAAATTCTAACGCTGAACATACTCACTCTTTATTTGTATTTAAGAGACGAGAACGTGTTCTGTCCATTCCGATTAACTGATCCTCGAGGGCTTCCCTTCATAAGTCCGTCATTGTTGTCAGCTGCGCGTTTAGTTTCATGTGACCGGACATGTTCGGTCGCATGAAACTAAGCGTCTGCTTGCAACTTGTTGCAAAGGGTTCCACACTTTGCAACGCGTCTGAACAATCTCGTTGCAATGAGCTGAGTCGCATCGAGTCGCATACTGTGGACGTGGCTTAAGACTCAGTAAAACTTGTTAGCGATGTCCCGAAGTAAAATCTAGTGTCAAGCAGGTGCGTTTCTTGTCTGGATAATACAAACTGTTACACAAGGACGAACCAGACGAAAACATGAATGGAATGAATTCTGTGCAACACTCCATGTGACGTTAAACGCACAGGGGGTGGTGTGCTTCAAAGCGTTAGTCGGCCCGTCTGAGCTACCTGAAGAAGGCAGATTTTTAGTAAAACAAGATTTTTAGTAAAACAATCCTTTAAACTCTCATGACTAATGGGAATTGCCAGTTGGAATTGCTTTTGTATGAAGTGTAAAAGGGAAACTTCCCGCGTATACTCTAAAATCAAAACAGCAAACTTAGTCCCTCTCTAATAGAGAGGTGTGAATTCATTCCAAGAAGAATCAACTCCAAGAAGAGTGAAAGTTCACTCTTTCATGGAGGAAATATTACTCTTGTTAGGGTGAATTTCACTCTTGGAGTGAATTCCGACTCTAATGGAGTGAATTGACACTTTTCACTCTATTAGAGAGTGACTATGACACTCTTTTTTATTTTACAATGGAGAAATCCTCTTGTAAGGAGGGCAAGACAGATGGGGTGTTATTGCCCAGATATAATTGCCTGGGAAATCAGTGGCGTAGCCATAGGGGAGGGGGTTGGCAGTTAGAACCCACCATGACCCAACCTTGAAATGCAAAAAACACTTAAAATAGCGGTTTGTTCACTCTATCTTTAGACTTTTCCTTCAGGTTGTGCCCCCCATGGCACCCCCCCCCCCCCATAGCAGGGTTCGGGGTTAGAGCCCTTCCCCATTACCCAACCTGGCAATGCAAAAAACACCTAAAATAGCGTTTTTTTCTCTATCCTTAGACTTTTCCTTCATGTCGTGTCCCCAACCCCCTATGACACCTCCAACCCCCCCTCCCGCCCCCATGACACAATCCTGGCTACCCCCTCATGACACAATCCTGGCTACGCGCCTGTGGGAAATACACCAAAAGAACGCACTTAAACAATGACAACGTCCATGAATCACTTTTTCTTTAGTAACTGTATTTAAAATGAATTGTTTTACAATCACAAACAGACCAATGCTAAAACTTAAAAGGAGTTATACTATTGCAATTGCTTCCTTCTTGTTCCAAAATATATTACAGCAAATGTGTTAACAATATTAGAATTTTACAAAAAAACAAAAGGAAAAAATCCAACAAGAAACAGTTATAAAATACTATTAGGAATATAAATAACAAGAAAGATATTTTATTACAAACTGCTTTTTTTTAGTAAGAAGATACTTTTATTTTTTCAAGAGAAAATGTACAAGAGACTTTCACATTACGTAATGAATTCTTTTATAACAGAAACTGTAGTGAAATCGAGTGACAAGTTTTATAACTGGTTTGACCAACTTAAAATATTCACATGAAAAGACGCATAAATAGATGAATTTCTGCTAACAGAATCAATATACTGACCTATCTGAAATCATTACCTCTCCAGTGTAATTTTTCACTAGCTGAAGATTTGGACAACTGTTCTTCGTCATGGGAGGAATTAGGTCGAAACCTTCCTAAAATTACACTATCTTGAATGAATATTCCACTCCCTTAGCAACAGGCTTACCAACAGGGTATGCCATTCGACACTAAAGGGGAAAGGACGATCACCAAGATGTTACTAAAATCAGACCATCACAATCCGTCCGGATTCGTCTATAGGCCTAAACATGCTTAAATTGTCAAAATTTCTACCTTGACACATATTCTTTGGTTTCCACCGACGTTTCTCCCCTTAAACCCAGAGCTCATCAACATCACCCCATCATCTTTCGGCTCACATGAACCATTTACAAAAATTCTGCCTTTATATAAGACCAGGTTGCAAACAAATAGGGAAAACACTGAAAAGAGTAATAATTAATATTCTCCCACAAAATCTATTTGCCCTTCCTGCTCTCCTAACCCCAGTCCCTTCTTAAGATCCCCACAGTTCCAAAAGAGGGTGCCAAATATGGCAAAAACTGATTTCAAATATGATAACCTGATGGTAGTATATCCGTTCAGTTGAATATGAACTTAACACATACATCTTACTTGAATATTATATCAAGTTGACACCTTAAAAGAAGGGTTAAAGGTCACAGCAGGATTTGGTATGTTCGAGGGGTGCTTATTCTAAGCATTTTGGTGAAAATCGCATTGAAATCCGATGTGTGGTTCTCAAGATATGAATAGGTAAAGTTTTCACATTTTCAACAAAAAGTGAACTTGCAGCAAGCACATATGACATCACATCCCCACATTAATGGCCAGTCTTTTGTTTTTCTTTAAACTTTATACTGGATTTTCTCCTCAACAATCCCATATTATTAAAATGTGATTGCATAAGTTGCATGAAAATTTTACGAACTTTGCATCCCCCCATACATAGGCCATACTCCTATTAACTTCAAGGTCAACGCAACAGTCTAATAAAACAAAGGGAAACCAAGCATTCCTTGTTAATGTGAGGAAGAGATATAAGCTCTGCTGCCCTCAAACTCACTTTTGAACAGAAATCTACTGACTTCATTTACTGATATCTCAAGAAATACATGTCCAATTTGAACGGAACTTTCACCACACTGTGTAGATTTTGTTCCTCTTTCATATGTGAAAATTAATTTTTTGCTTAAACTTCCCCTTTAAGTCAGTGAAAATGACTGACTTGTGGTGTATTGCAAGCTGACCCAAACAATGCCCTCATTACCATCTGCCATAGACCCTTTTTGAAACAGCTTATTATGATGTGTTATGGGATACAATTGTGGTACTGACCATTTTTCTCACTGGTATTTTACTGTGGCAAAATATGATGCACATGAAAATGTATCCCATGTTATTTGAAAAAGGGTCTGTTACATGTAAATTTATTAAACACAACTTGTTGAACCTATGTCTGCTGACAGGTGGTATTTTCAACCTGACCAATATCAGGCACGTATCCGGGGAGGGGGGGGGGTTACGGTCTCAGCCCTCCCTTTTTCATCACATCAACCATAAAACATACAGGAAATTAGCAGTGCCACTCCAATCCCTCACACCCCTGCTTTCTCGTAAGTCAGCCCCCACTTTTTGGAATGTCTGGATCTGTGCCAGAATACTTGACAAGCATAAAACTTTACAGATCATCCCATTTCACAAAGACTTCAAAAAAGGAACTTTCTGCCAATTTGTGTGGTGCTCCACATAAGCCATGGATAACAAATCTGAGATAACAGTTAAGTACCCAACAACTGGAAAAAGGCTATGGACATCCAACATTGCTAGTTAAACTAGAAGGTTGTCAGTTGAGACATTAAACCATATCTAACCAGAGGCAGAGTTGGCTAGTTAACTGGTCCACCCAAAGGTGCTTCAGTCCTGTGTGCAACTGACTTTGTCAGCTGGGCAACTGATTTTAGTGGCAAGCCTACGCCAAGTCAAGCAGGATTTGAACCCATGCGTATGTGAAACATATTGGTACACAGCAACTGGAATAGACCACTCTGTCACTCGACGACCGGCGTATCTAACTCCTAACTCTGTTCACAACTACATTACCGAGGGTCTGAAGGAGGAGGGAAGACCCTAGCTTGTGCCCTTTATTTTCTTTAAGGAAAAAATGAAGGTGACTTTGAGTTAACAACTTTGGAAAGCACATCATGATAACTGGGCATGATCTTAAGTGAAAGAATCACTTTGCATGCAACAAAAACTATAGAGGGCCCTTTTGAGACTTTAATGATTTCAAAGTTGTGACTTATCCTACATTTCAATTACAGGAGTACATCGGAATATTATTCACCGACGTCACTGCTTTGTGCAAATATTAATTATAACAGCCAGGTGTACATTATACCAAAATGGTAAAGAGCCAGTCGAGTGGGTGCATCAATAACACACATACTAATGATCAGAAATAGTCTGATTTCTAACTTAAAACATCATAATGGTAAGTCAAATCCTCTGTTAGGCTTTAGCATATACTTTGTACACAATAGATACTCTGAGCAAATTAGGTCAAAGTTCAAAAGGATTTCCAAAAAATATTTTTACGTACATCAATACGTTAACTACAGTATGCCTTAAATTTGCTTATACCCTATCATTTTAATAATTGTAGAACAAAATGCTCACTTTTACTGTAGCTCTGAATTCATACCAAAAATCAGACAATTGTACAAATTATATTTTACTGTGGTATGTACTTGTACTAAAGTACATACAAGCTGATCAGATCAGCAGGAAAGGATTCCAACAAGTACTGACTTAACAGTTTCTGAACTTTTCATTACATAAACATTCCCTTAAAAATTTGGTAAAGTCTTCAATTCCTCCGTGCCATCAGGAGCCATTACACTCTGTCACTGTCACTGACTGTCACTTCATACTACGGCAAGCTGTATCCAAGCAATGTTAGTGCAGCCAGAAGGTTATGTGATTTGTAAATGATAGATCAGCTGTTCAGCTGAAGAAACAAATTGCATACACCAGCATTGGCCATTAAAAAACCCGATGGTTCACTACAAAACTTTTACAGGAATTTTTATGTCATGCTCAAGTAATTTTCCTCGTCTTTGATTTCATTTGCTTGCCCATGGACCACATTTTTCTTAGTTTAGAATAGCAACTCCTAGTTTCGATAATGAAAAAAAAATGCTCCAAGTAATTGCGCTCAGTAAATGAGTTAGTTTGGTGGAATTTTGGGGTCCACCTTCTAACTAACTGGTTTGTTGGGCCAGCTTCAGCCCCTTTTCCAGTTGTCACACAATGGCAATAATGAGAAACCATCTATGATGCAGCCCAAATATGTGATTACTTAACAAATTTACAAAACTTGTTACAAACAGCAGTTACTATGGAGGTAAGTTAGTACATATCAAAACATTAAACATTTAGCCAGAAATGTGATTAGCACGTACATAAAGGATGTGCTTTACCTCAATATCAAAACAATGCGTTAATTTCTTACGAACCAGCTTCTTCATAAGCCGTCAGCTAAGATGAGTGTTACAAGGCTGTTTAATCTGCAGGACCAGATTTCAACTGCCCTTCCAAGGCCTGATCATTTCTCCTATTATTAGTATTATTGTAATGACTGTTTTTGTATTGGTCATTATACAACACTCCATGCATATTCAGGATGCACTAGTACTAAATTTTTCTCATTACATCCTACAAAACAATACCAGTAGCTCCCCTCCTCGTACCCCCTTTAACCCGTTACACAAATTTCAAGTACAAATGAATGATTGAAAATTATGTGTCAATATGTGAAGTATGGATTTGTATTAAATTGTACAAATGTCTAAAAAAATTTGAGAGTTTTCATTTCTTGGAAAATATGTATAGGAACTACACCCTACACTTTTGAGGGACAGAACTTTGAATTCAGCCTCAGAAGCCGCTTTAATCATCAAAAATCTTGTCACATATTTCGCTGAAGTACAGTGCTGTCAGAAGTATCTGAAACTTGATAAGGGTGCATTGAGAGATACACATCAACAGATTTAGTGTTATATAAAACAGAGGTATACAAATTATGCACAAAAAGCAATGGTTTAATACTTGTGTAAAATAGCTACGACTATACAATATGTTTTGTCCAGTTATTCCATTTTTGTTCATTTAATTCAAAATGATGCATGTTCCTGTTGAAAATCTTAGACATCTATAGAAGTGGTACTTTCTTTTGGAAAACCACAAGACAAGTTACACAATGAAAAATGCAATTAAAGATGGACCACTCTGGAAAGTAGCTTGGATAAAAGGACTTGGGGCATTTCCAACATTGCCTCCCTTTTCTAAAGTTCTGACTCTCTGGCAAAGAGCCATTTGGCGAAACCAAACTAGAAACTGCTTCCGTAAGAAGCTATATATCCACTGAAGGAGCGCCCAAGACATTGACGAGCCTTAAAATCTCAGTGTTCTTCCACAATACGAAATGTCGCTTTTGAATTTTCCTTGTGTCGGGGGGGGGGGGGGAGATTCCTTGAATTTAAAGACAGGACTGTTTTACTTAGTTTAAATACAATGTAAATTTTAGGTATGATGGGTCTCTTCCTAGTGACAACTATTTACTTTAAGATTATCCAGCCAAGTACTGTAATCCAGAAACCACACACCTTAGTGCGTAAAATTCCTGCAGGTCTGCCCCCATGAATTTAAAGTATTAACAAGCTGGGGGTACATTGTTTGAGAAATATGCAGTTAACACTGAAAGAAGATGGGTTTATATAAAGGATATCAACTTTGGAAAGATCATACACTTTTATCTCTTCTTAAAAAAGACATGTTTTGGGGTGAGGGAAAAATCAGAAATATGAACATGTAAATGACAGTTGTAAAATATGCAAAAAAAAGGTTAGCACTTCATGCACAAAGAGACAAAAGAAAAGGAGTGGATAAAAAGAAAGTGAGGAAAATAAAATGAAGCCAAAGATTGCAACTGGTTAATATGCTTTTGAAAAAATCTCCACTCGTACAAAGACAACTGAATCCGTTACTAATACTAGAAAGACTTGGACACCACCCTTGTAAAATAATGGATGTAAAAATACAGATTGGGAAAAACCAAAGTTCTACCCACCAATAATGGGAGGAGAAACTGTAACTGAATCAGGTACAAGCCCCCTCTCCTGCCCTATTTCCCCAAACCCCCTCCCCCGTCACTGACCCTTCCTCTCCCTGTATTGACACCGTTAACCCTTGCCAAAGAGTGACAATGTTCTCTCAGACTGTTCAAGAGAAAGCCATACAAGTGACATGGGGTTCTGCCTCTCCCGTCTAAGCACCCTTGGGACCAATCACCTGGGCACACCGGCTGTTAAGACTTCCTTTAAAAGACAACAGCAAGCAGATAAATAATGGATTGGTTGCGAACCTTGCTAACTGACCATAATGGTTGAGGGCAAGACTTAAGTGAAGATGAGTTAGAAGCAGTCTTTGTTTTGTGCTTTATAAATAAGTTGTACAATGTGGCCATTCATTGTAGCAAGAAACCATACCTTCATGGACAGGATCTCTAAATTTTGAATAAGATTATTTCAAATATTCTCCCTTAAAAGGAACATATCCTTAAAGCATTCACTAAATCACAAAAAAGAAGACCACAGAAACTGTGACTGATATCCTACAGTACTAATAAGAACATTCACATATTAGACAAGTTGTCTGACAATTAATGTAAGCCACCTTAGAATGTCACTTTTTTCCAAATATTCACAAAAGTCCAACATTTCTGCCCTGAAGATTTCACTTTTTGGTCTTTTCGGTCACTTTCTTCACATTTCAGAACAAAACATGCATGGTCGACCCAAATTTTGGGTTTCATTCCAATTATCTCATGAAGGCATCCTACAAGTTAAACTGCATGCATATTTTTATTTTCCAACCTTCTGAAAGCAATAAAAGTCTACAAATTGTGATTGTCTCAGGTGACGAAAACAAGCATAACGTCCCTGTTTAAAAAGACACAAAAAGGTTTGTACCCAAAGCTGATCTACCGAGAAGAGGTGATATACTTCTGAACTGGATTGTAACTCTCCATTTCATTGTCATTGCGACCATCTTCTGATAGACCGGTAATAAGGGTCAAAGGTCAAGTTCCTACTGGCTAATGATCCCACGGGGGAAAACAGCAAATATAATGAGGTACAGGACAACAACTAACCCAACAAGAATGGCAAAGGCTGCATTTCTCCATCGCTGTGGAAAGAAAACAAAATTAAAATGTGTTAAACTGAATGTTAGTGACTGGCACGATTTAATTTTCACACATCTGCTGAAGGTTAAATTTATGCCTCTTCTTCATTTTCCCTTCCCACAAACTACTTCATTAGTTTCCATACAATTCCCAATATAGGAGGGGGATATTAACCTTCCTCCCTCCCCTAGAAATTTGCCAAGCCAGGGCAATTCCAAATTTCTGAAGGGTATGTAACCAAGCTGTTCTTGTGCTTATTGTCATGGGCATGTAATCATCTGGGGCAAGTTTGTTTGCCCCTAAAGATTTTCAGCTAACAGTTCCTTTGATTTATTCCTGCCATTTCTGTGCAATCAAGTTTCATGAATTTTCAGTCACATTTCCCAAACCAAACAAAGCTTTTCCTTGACCTTCCTGTTGACATTCTAAATAAATTACATCAAACTTGAAGCGAAAGACGGTGATAAATTTTTATATTATGAGTGAGAACACACTGTGATATCACAATTAAGTGACAATTATGTCACTTTGTGAAAATTTTCATGACTTTTCCATGATTTCAAACAATATTTCTGATTTCATGACTTTTCCAGGCTTTGAAATAATTTTCCAAATTTTCATAACTTTTCCAGGTTTTTCATGATGGCAGGACACCTATGAAAGTTATGCCAGGAAGAGGGGTGCTGGTGGTGGTGTACAGATGTACAACTTGCCTGTACTTGGACTGTAACCGTGTGATGCGTTATCTATTGAAATACACCAAAATGTTTGGACTCAATACTGTTTGAAAGGGGCTTATAGAGCTGGTTCATGAAATTCAACCAATTTTTCCAAACCTGTAAAGCTTTCTTAACATACCAATGACAACTTGTCAAACATAGACAATTCCCATACCCTACATACAAATAACTGTTTACGAGGGGGAGTACATGATACGAGGGGGGGGTACACGAGGGGGAGACACGAGGGGGAGTACATGATATGAGGGGGAGTACACGAGGGGGAGTACACAATATGAGGGGGAGTACATGATATGAGGGGGAGTACATGATATGAGGGGAGTACACGAGGGGGAGTACATGATATGAGGGGGAGTACACGAGGGGGAGTACACGAGGGGGAGACACGAGGGGGAGACACGAGGGGGAGTACATGATGGTTCATTTCAATGTTTAAAAATTCTTGACTGGACACTATTTCAAATATGCACAAAACCATTCATTAAAAACACCACAAAATTCAAAATTTTAACTTTTTTTTGGAACTATTGGATATGAAACTTGACTCATTATGCTAACTATAAGCATTGTCATGATGTAGTGACCCTTTGACACTTTCACTTATTTATCAATATCAACTCAATGAGCCCCTTTATTCGGAAATCAAGAAACTCTATGACAAAATGAAACAAATCTCTATCAAATGTGCCACCAGTATAAAAGAAATTGGCCAAATATGGTGGGGTTTGCTATTTGGCTTATAAAGATGGTACTGGCTCTTTAAGTTGACCGACTGCATGTTCCAAGAGGTTAGAGCTTAAGACTTGCAGTCGGGAGTTTAAGAGTTTGAGCACTGGCTGGGTCACACTGAAGACTCTAAAATCATCCTAAGTTAGTGCTCAGTATAAGCAATGGAGAAGGGAAAACAAGCCAGTGAGCCACACCTAGCACAAAGGCCGTGGCCCACTCAACTTGAAGTTATTGGTTGGTTGGGCCGTAAAACTCCATCTAACCTAACCTATCCTACCCTTTCACTTATAATCATTAGATAAGTAGAGTAACGAGAATAGACCCTATGTATACCACATGCTTCTTAGAGTCTAAGAAATGCACCCTCGTTCTGAGAAGGCCTACCAAGAGTGATGGTAGTAAAAATTTCTTAACTCAGCATCCCTTTTCATTACCCATTTTAAAAATGGAATTCAAAGCTCCTGGCCAACTCTGAAAATTGCAGCAAGGAGAGAAGTGTTGTCTAAGTATCAGAGTATTATGTTATATCAAGAAGGTATTGTGGTTGAACTTTTGAATACTATCTATTAAATCCCAGGCCTGTACAACATACAGTATATGTCTTTCCCACACCACCAGATTTTCAGCAATTCTACAGTAGCACACCACCTACAAAATTCACTTTGGCAAGTACAAAGAAAAGGAAAACCATTCAACAGATCTTTTTCCAACAAACATTTACAGAAGATTATGGGATAGACTTTGGTTAGTTAGATGGAGTTTTATGGCCCATGTTTTCAAACTACTGGTTCAAGTCAAGCTGACCATGGCTTTTTTTTCCAGTTGTGGATCACTGGCTTGTTTTCCCTACTCCACTGTTTCTGCCAAGCACTGAGCGCAATGGCAGTAGTCTCGGTTTTTCAAGTCTTCAGTATGACCCCGTCAGGATTCGAACTCCCAACCTCCCGACTGCTAGTGGGATGCTCTAACCACTTGACCATGCAGTCTGCCTGGAATGGACTTTGGAACAGATTATCTTTCCTCAATGCCAATTAGCCATGGTTAAAAAAGATGCACACTATAAGGCAATCCCACAAGTATGTGTAATTGCTATTTCGAAGAAAGGTCTATGACAGAATCCAACGACTATGGCAGATTTTAGATAATTTACTCCTTACATCTTTTTCAAAGAACAGAAGCAATTTTTTTTTTTTTTTGAGGGGGGAGGCTATCTCAAGATCTCTGCATCAAAAGTCCATTCAAGTTTACTGTAGATCACATCACTCACTCTGTTATTTCTAAATTTATCCATAAAGCCACGCATCCTCTCTGACATTGGTATGTAGCTAAACCGGGCACCGCAAACTTCGCAGCGACGGTGACCTGATATATGAATCCACTTAACCAGGCACTGTCTATGAATACTTGCTGCTGAGCCAGAACATCTAGGGATGAAAATTTTGGAAAGAGTCAATATGTGAAAAAAAGCAGCATATAAAAACAGCTCTCTTCATCTTACTGTATTTAGCAGATCCAAATGCTTCTTGTGACAAAAGAGTATACACTCATCAGTTACACTGATGTATATCAGTGTGTGGTTACAGCTGTTGACCTTACCGGAAGTAAAGCAGAAATAGGTCAACAGCAGTGCCTGGCTTGGTGAAAATGATAACATTTCCACTTCTTTGGAAGTTGAAAGATTTCATTGATCAATAATATTCAACGTTTGGTAATAAAAGTGATGATCTATGTCTATTGACCATAATTTTGTAAATATTGAATATTTATGAATGAATTTAACAAAAACCTTGATATTTTGAGGAACTTTGGATAACATTGGCAGGACATTTACCTAAAAGTGTGGCAGTGTTGGATTGTACGTCTCAGCAGCATTCATCAACTACCAACGACAAGATGTTACACAAGTAGAAATATGCAGATTTTTTCAGCAATTTGTAAAGAAATTCCGGAAGGAGGACTACCTTGAGGAACCTACTGACTGAAATTTTTAATGCAGAAAAATTTGTTCATAAAAGTAGGGTAACTATGTCATTAACTTCAATTTCATTTTTTGAGCTTGGAGTGATGTGACTTATCTTTCCGTGTTATATGATATAGTGTGTGGTATATATGAACCAAAGTATAGGGTGCCTGTGAGGTATACCACGGCTTGAGTTTCAAATTTTCCAAGTGCGCTTCAAATGAACCTCTTCAGGAAATTAAAGAGTGCAGTGGTTGATGTTTTAAAGTGCACCTCAAGTCAAAACATTTAAAAAAAAATGTGCTAAACAGCATGAAAAATGAATGTTAACAGTCCAACTCCCATCTTCATAGGACTTCCTTGAGCTGAGATTTAACATGTTGAAGTTTATTCACTAAAATCAAAAAGAGTACATTGCACAATAATTTGTGGTGTCATTGTTGTACTACTCAAATTACAACCTTTGTATTTCTTTGTTTTTCTAAAAGTTACTGTACCTTTTAAAAAGGTGTGATAGCACTCGTACTCTGATGGGAGGATGTAATTAATTATGCCCTCTCTGTGCAACATGCCATGCAAGCAAACAGGAAGTGTTCAGGGTCAAAAAAACATTTTAAGTTTTAATGGGAAACAAAGCAAGTAATGTGAGTTGTACAACAAGAAAGTCACAAATTATTGCACAGTGGGCTAATTTATTTGAAGTAAATAAACTTCAACAATTTATATCTCTGCTCAAGAATGTCCCATGAAGATGGGAGTTAGAATTAGAATTCCTTTTTCATGCTGTTTAATATAAATTTATGCCCTTTTTGACTCGAGGTAGACTTTTAACTTTTAAACATTTGCCTTAGTTCCCATCTTTATATAAGGGTGCAAAAAAATCACACTCCTTGCAGTGATTTGAGGTAAGGGATGGGGTGCCACACAACAATAATTCTAGCTTGCTGGATTGGACACCTTTAATGACCATCTTCCAATAAAACCTCTTGAGACAGGTGGGCATTCCTGTGACTTTTTATTTACGACATTTATAAAAAATACTACGACATTCCAGTACAGACTAAGGGTAATAACTAGGCCGCCTTGAAGGCCTGCGGTCAAATTTTTTTGAGTATGGAACGGGTGATTGCCCGGTCAGACCTCCAATATCCCAAGTGTCACAGAACTGTAATGAATCGCACTCTCACACCTCAAAATCAGAGACCTTTTTTTTCCTTTTCTTCAATAAAATGTTATAGACCTGGTATATAAAGAAATGGAAAGATAAAAGCTGACGGACCCCAGTTATGGCCAACTAAATCAAACAGTCACATGATTGTTTAGATATGTCTAAAATGTCAAGACCAATCAATAAGTTCAGTAATTTGTTAGCACATGGAATTGTGGGACACAGCAAGATGTACACAAACTGACCTCAGCACAATTTAGAGTGCCCTTGTTTTGTGCAGTACATGCACACAACTCTATGCGTTAATCTGAATATCCAACCCAAACAATAATAGGGACCCTATCCTACCCTACAGCAGATTAAAATGCACATTTTTACACCAAAAAGGCAATTTAGCCAATGTCCGCTGCAGAGAACCACACTTGTGATTCCTCCATAAGTTGTGGTTGGATTCTACCTCGTTATTACATTCCCTTCAGGGCATTACATGAGATTGCATAATTGACTAGCCAGGATCAGTGCATGATTTGGAGTCGAAGAGAGCGGACGTATTTTGCTGACGCTCTCTTCTCTAGCCAGGCGTGGCATTTATTGTCCTTATGCCACGTTCGTTGCACTTCTACTACACTTTGTCAAATTTAATTGTTCGTCTTGGATTGCCACTACATACCGAGGATATCTTACCTTCATGAGCTACTGCACTTCGCACCGCTAGATCATTAATTACTAGCGCAAAAAGGAAAGAGCTTGAAGGCGGCGAGACATTGCAGCGCTAGGTTTGTAAGTATTCTCTGTAGCTTTCATTATCTTTAGTAGTGGTGTAGTGGAAGAATTTTACCTGACCTACTGAAAGCTCATTATTGTCAGTATTTTGCTCGACAATTTTTTTTTTTTTTTTTGCTTCGTTGTCTAAAGCAAGAGTGAAGTAACCCGGTTGTTTCTTTTCATAGGCCTACATGCCAGTGTCAGGTTTCACAGAAGGTATTTTGCCATCCTTGATTAAGAATGAATGATGTCACCAAATTTTCATGTAAACTCAAATTTTTGGAACGTGCTGTAGGTACGGGAGTGGTTTGTTTATCACGATGATTTGGAGAAAGCGAGCATGCCAATAGCCACCATGACAAACTACCGAACTCACTTATTAATATTTGTGATTCTTACCGGCATGGCCTGATTAGTCTGTTCTTTGAAGACGTTTCCCCCTCAAAGCACACACGACAGGAATTACCTAATTCACTGGCTGACCTGGGCACAGAGGGTGCTGTTGATACCATCGAAGAACTTTCACTGGAATCAAACATACTAGCAATGGGTTTAGAGCTACCAGCTGCAGTTTCAAACACTGGTGGATTCCATATAATGACTTCCTTTGGAATCACCTCTGCTGATGCTCGACAAGCTGCTTCCTCAGAGGCCATCAGATTGCCATAGGAGGTTGAAGGCTGATTTAGTTCTGGAGATATTTCAGCCTGGTTGGTGGCACCAGGTAGAGATCCCATGTCTAGGGTTACTGCCTCCTGAGCCACCATCACCCCTGTATCTGTGGTACCATTGCCATTATCCTTTGCTGTGACAGTGGTGGAGCTATCCGATGTAGCAGCCTCTGCCATTGTCCGAGACAACTTGTCCACCAAGTTCAATGTTTCATGGGTTACACTGTTCACCACACAGGGTAGCGTCTGGCAAGATCTGCTGTTTGTGTTATTTTTTTCACTTCCCTCCTGGGAGCTAGATGCAGCCGAACCTCTGGAGGCAACACTTCCATTGCTGTCTTGGGAAAGTCTCCGAGACTGCTGCGATGGCGCCTTACTGGTTGATGATGAGGAAGAATCACTTGAGTTGGCCTCATCTTCCAATGCATGTTTTAACCTTGAGATAAAAGACAAAACAGGATAAAATAATTGAAAGAAGATAGCTATCTGGCTAAAGGAAATTACATCTTTGAGAAATGTCAATAGGTCTAAAAAGGGGAAATTTAGTCACCCCAACTTGAGGAAGTGTATTAGACTGTCCAGTTTCATGATTGGCTCTTGAGAGTCATGTGACAACATTTTTTCTCCTCAAAGGTGAAATAAACCAGGAGTAGCTGCTTGATTTACAGTACCTTGAGTATAACATGTAGAAGTCCTAAAATATTATGAAAGGTACTTTACAGATAATTAAGAAGAAAATTGTGAGATTTTGCTGTTGTTTCAGGATATAATCTTAGACGGACTACTTCTGACCTTTAAAGGTAAACTGTAGTCATCCAAAGTAAGAGCAGTGTAGTAGAAAATTGCCCCCCTCCCAAGTTCCTTGCTTTGTGAATCTACCAGATGTGATACTTACCTTTTAATCACATATGCAATCCCAACTTGCCCTAGCAAGCTTTTACTAGTCACTGTACCGACCAGGTGACTCTAATAGAGAGCACCTGGGCTGGCCCTCTATCCTACTTGGTCAATGGCTGTTGAGAATCATGTGACAATATTTTTCTTACTCAACTTTGAAATATGATGAAGGATCACTGCACATTTTGCCCTGAATATGCAATATTTACGTTCTGAAATATCATGAAAAATACTTAGAACAGAAAAAGGAGTAAATTTGTGAGCTTTGGCAGCTGTTGTGACATTAGTTTGGAGAAACTGCTTTTACCCTTTAAAGGTAAAGAGCAGTCATCCCAAATTGAAGAAGTGTAGTAGACTGTCCAGCTTCATGATTGGCTGTTGGGAGTCATGTGACAATGTTTTTTCTTTTCAAATGTGAAATTTACTGGAAATAACTGCTTGGTTTACCTTGGATATGCAATAGTTTAATCATAAAATGTAATGAATGATACTTTGAAGAGAAATAAGACAAAAATTGTGCTATTTAGCTGTTTCTTCAAAATAAGTTTGGGGGGACTGCCCTTTACCTTTAAGTGAATTAATTGTACTGCATCTACAACCCAATCACATCAACATTGACATTCCTTCTATAAAATACAACTTAATCAGATTTAGACTGCATCAAAGTGGAATGAAACTTTCAACCCAGGTTACAAAACTGGTCTCCAACAGGTACTGTAAAAATGTATCTGAATAAGAGGACAGTCTACTAATTTCTAATAACTTACAAACCCTTCTTGATTTTACTTTGCACTCAATACAATCATTTTTTGTTTCTGCACAATGCAAATTTTAAGTGCCAAAGCAGTCACCCATAATGTAAGTTGAAACAAAAGCCAAATCAATAGATTTCATTTTATTTTACTTCCAAGTATCTTTCAAATAAATCAGAACTTAAAAGCCTTATCCTTTCAAGCCTAATCCTCTCACCCCAAAAGTTTTAATTCTCCAAACCTACTTGCTTAAGTCTCTCCCACAAATGTCTAAAACTCATCTTCATCCAGACACAATCTCAGTTTATTGCTTCAGTGTGAGTATACAAAACCCAAATGTTTAATCAAAACACTATCAGTACCGAACATGCTGTGTAATATGAGCTAGAGTACTCTACATTTTTTTTAACTTGCTGTCAATCAAAGAATTGAGCCAATTGATAATTTTTGCAAACTACTACAAAACTTGTTATTTGGGGTGAGAGTTGACTGCCTTTAAACACTGCATATTTTTGACTCTCACAAGCAAGCCAAGCATGAAAGAGAGAAAACTACATGATTAAACATTAATAATGACTAAGCAGAGGAACATAGGTTGGGAAAAATTCATTTATAGTTTACCTGGTAAGAATAGTATCTTGCCAATATTGCACTTTACTTTGAGCTTCTATATCATCTCCTTTGAGAACATTCAGTAAGTTCATTACAGACTGAAAGAAGAAGACAAAAAAAACTGGGTTATGGTGTCACTTTAACAATTGAGCATCTCTTAAATTTGCATATTATGTGTCTCCTTTGTATAAAGCTTATGCATATGATGTCAAAGAGCAGAAAGTATGCCCTCCTTTGAGGGCAAAACAAACCAACAAAGACAAATGCAGACAGCTGATTTGTCAACCAGTCGAATGCAAATAGTATGCTACACATGCAGGGTGAATTCTTATGTGTACTGCCGCATGTTCCACTGTTTTGCCCCCAAGGATGACATCATTATGTCATCAATGCATAAGGTCTACTTTGTAATTACAAATGAGGTTTGGAATTTTATACCCTTTGTAAATTGAGCATGGGCTAGTTGCCATGCCACACCCTGTACAATGTGTACTGCACAATCTCAACAGTGCTTATGTTAGCTGGATGCCTGAGGTACTTCACGTTGTCGCATTGGTTGGTGCAACACAGTTGATGAGTAATAAAGTTTCAATGAAGTTCCCTTACCAATTGAATTACAGAAAGACTTATTGTTTCTTTTCTTTAAATTTCAGTCAGACATACCTTCAAACAAAGAAAGAGGTGAAGTCAGTGTTAGTCTTGTTTGTTTTTAATGAACAATGTGTACTCCCCTAACTACAGTTGTCCCATTCCCTCCCTCTGAGGGTATGCCTATAGAG
This sequence comes from Holothuria scabra, assembly GCA_037179385.1. NCBI lineage: Eukaryota > Metazoa > Echinodermata > Holothuroidea > Aspidochirotida > Holothuriidae > Holothuria > Holothuria scabra. The sequence continues at coordinate 28,657,661 of CM074197.1, forward strand.
TCCATGTTTGGAACTCAAGCCTTCCTTCAGACTCACCTGGCAAAAATCTTAAAATAACCATTGATGCATATGAATATGTGTACCATCAATGATGTTTCCATCTTATACTTTGATTCTGGAACCATTTAATAAAGGAATTACTCAATTCTGTCAAAATCAGTCCTAAAATTGTTAACGCGACCAATGACATCCCTCAATCTAATTGGTTCCTTAATTCTTTGGTGCCCTTTCTTATAAGTTGACTGGGCCTCTTTGATACCATTCCCAATGGATTTTCAATGCGACGTATGTCATTTTTTTAAATTGTTAAAGGGACCAATGATGACCATAATTTAAGTGCCTCCTATGGTGCCCTTCTTTCAGTAGTATCATCTGAAACAAATGTAGCTGACATTTTTAAAAAAAAGTATAACTGAGATGCTTTATTTCTATTGGGATTAAGATTTTACAGTGAAATCACTTAATCTCTAATCCCCCAATTGTGCAATGGTTTAGCTTTGAATCCCCATCACCATACACAGAGCTCCCAGGATTTCAGAATTCTTCCAACTAGGGACACTACATTTGCCTACAGACCTTGAATTTTAAGTGCAACCATCACTCACCTCAAATCAATGTGAGGAGTACAATTTTTTGCACATCTAAGTAAAAACCAGAACGCAAAAATGCATTGAGGTTTCGATGATACATAAATGTTTTAAAGAGTACCATCATGCACCATTACCTTCTCATTTAAACTACTAACTAACAAACTACTACATACTAGCATGTTCAAAAAATAATTTTGTCATTCCAGATACCCTTTTGACCTCAATAATAGCCATACATAGCTAGACAGGCAAATAACAGACAGACAGATGGACAAACAACTATCTTGAAAGATAGTAGGCTACTTAAAAAGGTTCCTTGACTTTGACCCCTGGAGACCCCAGATGACCTTTCGTTTCTGCCAAAAACAATGGGGATGAATCGAGCGTGGAAAATCGCAATTATTCCGCCTAAATTGAGATACTTGGCATCTCTGCCTTTGCCCTCCGCCAAAAACAACAAAGACCATTTTCTGACTATAACTCATCCACATACCATTACCAAATACGAATTCTGTTTAAGTTTCCTACCTTGAGATATCGCATTAAAATGTCAAACTTTGACCCCTGGTGACCTCAGATGATCTTTAACCTCTGCCACAAACAAAAGGAACCACTTCCTGACCATAAAGCATCCACATACCAAACAATGAAATTTATCCAAGCTTGCTATCTTGAGATATCATGTTAACGAGATTTTCAGACTTTGACCCCAGGTGACCCCAGAGGAACTTTGACCTCCGCCAAAAACAATAGCGACCATCTACTGACTAAAACGCACCCACATACTAGGCTAAATATGAAATCTATCCAAGCTTTCTACCTTGAGATATCGTATTAAAAAGATTTTCAGACTTTGACCCCCGGTGACCCCGTATGTCCTTTGACCTCTGCCACAAACAAAAGTAACTACTTCCTGACCATAACGCATCCACATACAAATATGAAATTAATCCAAGCTTTCTACCTTGAGATATCATGATAACGAGATTTTCAGACTTTGACACCATGTGCCCCCAGGAGACCTTCGACCTCCACCAAAAACATTACAGACCATCTCCTGACCCACCAATCAAGCAATTTTTAGAGAATTGCTTCCATTGAAGGTTGATATATATCGTTACACCACACACCAGTAGCTAGATGAAGTTTCAGTTCTTCAAAGCAACGATCGTTCACAAAGTATAGGCTAGGCCATAGGCCTAATACAGTATCCACGGCGAAAGTAGCCGACGAGCCCTATGCAGACAGCTGCAGGTCCCACTATGATAGCGTGTCCACACGAAAAAATTAGAAAGATAATTACAATTCAAAAATTGCACCATAAAATGCGGCGTAATAAACTAGAAGGAACAAAACAAAAATCATGTAAATCGGTTAACGGACGGCTGAGATATGATTTTTTTTGTAATATATTCTGTAAGCCGTTCCGGCGACATTAGCCACCATTTATTACTGTAGAACAGAGTGTCGCAGAATGTGCAATGTTTACAATCCTTTCACAGGCTTCATTCATAACTCTTAGCCAATCACAGCCGATAATTCCAAAACGTCACGCACACACCCTCTCCCTACGTATTAAACTTGTACGCTCTGGCTAAGAAATCGTACTCAGAACTTTGTAAGAAATAACACATTTTCGGAATGAGCTGGGTCGTTTTCAACGGATACTTTAGTACTTCAGCATTTCGGAAAGATCAAACAACATAACATCGTTTGAATGAAATGCTATGACGCTTTCAACGTAACGAAATCTCAAAAAATCTATTTGTAAGCCATCATAGCGATGCGAAGAAGAAAGCCTAACTAGTGTTGTAGGTGCCTACAGATAAGCTTATGAAAACTGGGTGATAATTAATCGCCATTTTCGGGATGAGCTGGGTGGTTAAATTCAGTCAATCTTATATCATTCGAAAGAAAATAAAACAAAGATTCTTAATCCGTATGAATGAAATCGTTTAATTTACAAAATGATGATAAAAAAATGAAATTTACTGTGTACTTACGTTTAAAACGTCTCTATATCCCGCCAAAATGAGAGTTTTGTGGTTAAAAGAGTAGCTAAGAGACTATGAATATTCAAATTATTAGGATATATTACTTTCCTACGACATCTGCCGTTAGGAACCACTTAATTAACCATTTATGAAAGGGTACCGTAAAATAGCGTTAGGGCAAATTTTACCTGCTTGAGGGAGTTTGGAGGTACGCATGCTCTATGGTATTTCACACAGTGTTTCTAAAGCAGCAACACGAAACCAGCAGTGGTCGCAAAAATACTCCATTTTTCGGAAGATTACCACCCAACTGGACAAATTGTGCATGACATTTGATTTGTATGTTTATTTTTTAGTTTATGAGGTGCATTTGGAAGCATGAATGGAAGGTTTAAGGTGAGATTTTGAAACAGTTCTGTGTATAGGATTGTTCGTCAGATTATGTCGTCGCAGTGTCAGCGTATGTGTGGACAGGCTAACTATGATATATTTAATTTTGACACTTGCCCAATCTACCCCATTTGTTTCATATCTAATTTCCTCCCAGAAGTAGTGTGGCTTGAAGCCACAACAAAAACTAGGCCTAGGGCCTAGCCACCTATGTTTACAGAACAAAATGTAACGTTAGAGCTAACAATAATAGGCTACGATCAAATCTCGACATCGTAGTTTTCACCGGTCATTTTATGTTTAAGTTACCGCCTGAGCTGTACTGTGTAAATAGTCGTACGTATGTTCGCAGCACATAAACAAGACTTGCTAGCTGCTAGTTACATGCAGAGTGTACTATACATGCCTTCAGCTGGCTGATCGGCTACCTAGCTAGGCGTACGTGTATCGCTAAGCGCTTAGAGAATGGGTGTACTTCAATTGGCAATAACATGACACCCTCCCTCAATAATTACGTTCGAAGCGGGGAATCCCCAAACTTTTAAAGAAGCCGCTTCATTCATTAAATGTAAGCAGCCAATCAGTGAGTACGATTCTTCGCAACAGAAGTTCGTTCGATGTATAGCACGAAGCAGCGGCATATAAACGATTTTCAGCCGGCTGCTAACGTGTGCAACTGCTGTTATGTACGCTGTTGGTCTTGATAAACAGCGATGGAAACATTTTTGAAACTTTTTTCAGTTCATGACTAACAAACACTCCTACGTGATACAAGGACAGGAATAACATGGTTAGAAAGCTGAACTTGTAATTTTTTGAAATTTTGGGAGACGTACGCTAGTAGCGAATTGACAAGTGGCTGTTGAAATTGAACTATTACGGTGAAGTGCACAATGGTGCACAGGGCACTTAAAAGACACTGTGGTGTATGCATACGTTAAGTGCTTTCAAATTTCATTGTAAATTATGTTCTTTACAAATGTATTGGTGGTGTTGAAGTAAAGCCTGTCACAACAGGTATATGTTTGGGGTTCACAGATTAAAACGTCCTCCATGACACTGCACACAATCACATGTAAACTAAAGGGGGTTGGGTGGATAAAAGGTGAATGTCATAGTTCTGCGCAATTTTTGAGCTTGTTGTTCATACTGTAGACATCGATTGCTTTGTCAAGGCAGCTAAACTTGTGAAGAAGGACTATACCTTGTTTACTTAATGCAAGTCAGAGTCCAAGGGCATGAGATGCAATTAATCGCATGTACCATTTTTCTAAACCATTACTTGGCTGGCGATTAATGGCTAATCGCTGACAGCCCAAATACCAAATATGAAATCTATCCAAGTTTCCTACCATGAGATATCGTGTGAATAAGATTTTCAGACTTTGACCCCGGTGACCCCAGATGATCTTTGACCTCCACCAAAAACAACAGGGACCATCTACTGACTATAACGCATCCACATACCAAATATGAAATCTATCCAAGTTTCCTACCTTGAGATATTGCTTCAACAAGGTTTTCAGACTTTGACCCCGGTGACCCCAGATGACTTTTGACCTCCGCCAAAAACAATAGGCACCATCTACTGACCATAACGCATCAACATACCAAATATGAAATCTATCCAAGCTTCCAACCTTGAGATATCCTGTTAACAAGATTTTCAGACTTTGACCCCCGGTGACCCCAGATGACCTTTGACCTCCGCCAAAAACAATAGAGACCATCTACTGACTATAACGCATCCACATACCAAATATGAAATCTATCCAAGTTTCCTACCTTGAGATATTGCTTTAACAAGGTTTTCAGACTTTGACCCCCCCCCCGGTGACCCCAGATGACCTTTGACCTCCACCCAAAAAAATAGGGACTATCTACTGACTATAACCCATCCACATACCAAATATGAAATCTATCCAAGCTTCCAACCTTGAGATATCGTGTTAACAAGGTTTTTAAACTTTGACCCCCGGTGACCCCAGATGACCTTTGCCCTCCGCCAAAAATAATAGGGACCATCTACTGACTATAACGCATCCACATACCTAACATGAAATCTATCCAAGCTTCCAACCTTGAGATATCGTGTTAACAAGATTTTCAGACTTTGACCCCCGGTGACCCCAGATGACCTTAGACCTCCACCAAAAACAATAGGAACCATCTACTGACTATAACGCATCCACATACCAGATATGAAATCTATCCAAGTTTCCAACCTTGAGATATCGTGTTAACAAGGTTTTTAGACTTTGACCCCTGGTGACCCCAGATGACCTTTGACCTCCACCAAAAACAATAGGGTTCTTCCTCTTAATATGGCGCATCTATGTACCAAGTTTGAAAACTGTCAGACATTCCTATCTTGAGATATCGTGTTAACAAGCAAAGTGTCACAAACACACACACACGTACACACACACACACACACACACACCCATACACACATACACACACACGCCATCATGATTGCATTGGTTTCTCTTATCATCGAAACCAAAAATAGGAACTTAGGAAAATATATCAGTAATAATTGAAACATCATGCCTACCATGCTCCTTAATTTCCTTAGGAGTGTGATTTAAAAGCACACCTGGAAAATTGAAAACTCAAGGCCTGTGCCTGTGCATGGCATGACAACGCTTGCTCAAATTCACTCCAAAGTCATGAAATTATGACATCTGTACATGGACCCTCCAGTACTGCTGTCTTATAATAATGATTGAAAAAGTTGTTGTATCCCATGTCACTAATAAAGCTAGCTAACATTTCTCCTGAATGTTTGGGCAGGCCTTTTAACCAAATTCTCAGCCACTTATGTGATATCATGTGTCCCGAAAAGTTTCAGTTCACAGTTAGCTATGCACAGTAATATTAACTTGTAAAATTACTACATTGTTTTGAGTTTCTTGGCTAAAGGGTGTTGTTACAGGAATAGACAATGTCTGTGAAGGGGTTAAATGATCTTCCTCCCACTTCTAGTAGTTCTTTTCAATGATATATGGCAGCAGCATTACTATGTCAACACCCCTTCTTAAAGAAATATTTATGACATGCTATCTTGCACCTGTGAGCTGGGGGTTGTTTACTTTGAGTCAAGACATGTAAAAATTTCACCTAATAGCATCTTAACTGCATGACACAACAAAGATAAACACCTAACACAGACACCCTATGCAAATATGCCTCAAAAAAAAACGAATAAAAATAAGAAAACAAAGGCGATTTTAATGAAAACAACAAGAACACAACAGCACAAGTTAAAAAGAATTTAAACTTAGTCATTTAGGTGGGGTTTAGCAACATACCAACACCAACATTGAGGTAAAAATAACCTCAAAACAGTAACGGTACTGTCCATCTTCACTAAAATGTTTTGCAAATGAGGGAGTCATGTCAAGGATTTCTTTAAAGTTACTTTCCTTGAAATAGTCTAGAATAATGGAAGAATGTGTCTGTTAAAAAAAAGTTTTTATGTCGGGAACAGTGTAGTATTTCTGGTGCATATGGGAGTATTCCTAACTTTCAGCAAGAATGTGACTGACAGTGACAGCACAATCACAGGAGTACAATATATGGTCTTGCATCCTTGGCTGTGAAACAAGGGTGAGCTCACAGACAGAGCATGTAACATGTACGTCCTATTCATAGATGGTCGCCACTGGCTGGGACAAAAAAAGGCACTTCAAGATGGCTGTCCTGAACCTATAAATCGTCTGATTTGACAACGACTGTAATATTTTAAGCAAAGGTTAAACTTGTATGGGAAAATAATCGTATTTCTGCAATAAGTGAAGTGATTTTGACTCTACCTTGCCACATTTCAAAAATATTTCAACTTTCTTTCAAAATATGGTATGTACTTGAGCAAGTCCAAAATCTCACACAAAAACATAGCAGATGGCCATCTTGGTGCGCTTTTTCTCACACCACAGTAGCGACAATATTATAAACCGTGCAGTATGCTCTGTCCATGTATAGGAAGTCTGTGGGTGAGCTTCATACAGTAAGAGTAATTAGATCAGGATTGATAAAGAGCCACCTACATAAGAAGTAGCCACAGATCATTCTGACACAGATGGGCTGGACTGTCCAATAGTAGTGACTAGAGTAGCATAGCTACTGTAGCTCAACCCTTCTGATGTTTACAAGTCTAGCTTTAAATTTATTTTGAAAAAAATAATGGTGTTCACCTAATACATACCCAGACGATTCTAGTTGGGCTGGTCGGCATGTAAACATGGTTCACCTAGCAGTTGGATTGTGTCAGGGATAAATCTCTACAGCTAGTTCATACCCTTACATAAAGTTGCCCATGCAGGCAGGAATCAGATACTGTACTTTAAAGTCATAGTGTATCATAAATGTGACCAGTTTGTGTAGGACAGAAGGATTTCAGCAATTTAGGGAAAGTAGATATCCGATGTCTTTCCTACCCCCCTTTCTCAATCCCTCTCTCCCTTCCCTTCCATCAGCTTTCCTCTCTCTCCATCCCAAGTTGCACTCCTCCATGATATTTAAAAGCAATAAAGTACTGAGAGAAACTTTACTAAAACATCCATTTGATAGGAAATGCTGATATGTGTACAGTTAAAACTCTCATTATTAAAAATTCTAGCAAGCCTTGGGTGAGCAGAGATCTTATCTCTGAACCACCACTTTCGCTTTACCACTCAAGGGAAGCAAACCTGTGGTAATGAGCCAAATAGCAATTCCATGGATGAACAGTGACACTACTGTATGCAAGTGTCCTTACACACAGCAAGGAGAGCTCTGTGTAATAGATGCTAAAATTACAGAAGGATAAGTAATTAGCTGAATGGGTACTCATGGTGTGTACACAGTGGAAACAGGCAATTACAAAAATTGGCCTACATGCTAACAATTCCTACACTGGGATCTTGTTTCACACGGACTTTTGCCTTGGGGCAAAAAATGATCAAAATGAGGCAAAAAAAATGATCAAAATGGCCAAAAATACCACTTTTTGGGGGTTCATCATGTTGCTAAATGATAAATGTGTTGTCCTGCTAAAATATGACACCGGTACAGCAAATTTTAGAAAAATCCACTGGCAATACAAAAGATGAAACCTGCTGAAGAGAGAGACAGACATTTCGTCCCTCTAAAGTATAACATAGGCTCTACCCAAGTGGAGAGAGCTAATAAGGTGTCAGGGTAGTAATAAAGTATGTAGGAGGGGCTGCATGGGGCATTATAATGCTAACTCACTACTATAGTAGAGAGTAAGACGGAATTTTATGGCCCAGTTTCCAACCAATTGGTTCATATAAGGGCATTAGTAGGAGCGGAAGACTGTTACATATTAATCCTTCATGACAGCAGGTGATTCTGTTTGTGTCAATTACAGGTACATGCACTGATTTTCCAATCCCATCATCCCTTCACAAAACAGAATAACAAAATGACAACATGATGAATTCTGTAGGAAGAAAGACAAAGTTTGCACACTTATGCATCCCAATGCAGGAACATACATAGCTAAAGAAAAGAATTAGACCGACGGGATTCATATTTAAACTAAAAGACAGACAATCTATAAATCTATCACACAGGTAATAAAACACACATTAAAGAGACAGTTACAGATGTACAAATAAACAAACCATATTTCACAGTATATGTAGACAACATTTTACTGCCAAACTCTCCTTCAAAGGGGAGACGCTTCCAAAATTAAACTATGGTTTGAATTATGTAACATTTTTTTTTCCTTTATGATATTTATTTCATTTAGGAAGACTTCTTGATTCTTTTGATACTGCTCAATGTTTCAAGCTCAGAAATATAAAATATATATAAATATATATATACATATATATATATAAATATATATATATAAATACAAATATATTGCTATAGCTCTGTGAAAACTGGCTCATTGAGTTAACGAGTTGGTTCATGAAATTCCAACAGAATTTTTCACGATGTCAAGTTTTCTTCACATACCCATGACAAAGGGTCACACAGACACTCCCAATATCCTACTAACAAATAACTGTTTTATGAAAGACTACTTAATGGCTCAATTTGGTTTCCAAAAGTTTGTGACCAGACACTTTTTCAAACCAAGCAGTTTCAAGATAGGTCATGGCAAAACTTCAAAATTTTCACCTTTGAATGTGAAACTTGACTAATCGTGCCACTTATAAGCATTTTCAAGCACGGTACTCTTAAAAACTCAACAAGCCCCTTCAAGAAAACAAGATAAGACCTCAGACATTAATACTGCAGAACATCCCATATATGTGTGTATGCCCTTTAAAGGTCAAGAGCAGTGCCCCCAAACTTATTTTGAAGCAACAGCTAAATATCACAATTTTCCTCTTCTCTTCAAAATATCCTTCATATTTCAAAACTTCAATACTGCATTTTCAAGGTAAACCAAGCAGTCACTCTTTGTAAATTTCACATTTGAAGAGAAAAATTGTTGTCACATGACTCTCAACAACCAATCATGAAACAGGAGAGTCTACCACACTTCTTCAAGTTGGGTGACTGCTCTTGCCCTTAAAATAATACAGTAATTTCACAAACAGAACCTGAACAGAACTCACTTCAACAACAACATAAGCTGCCCGAGGCCCAACTAGACTTGAAGGCAGCTCCGAAGGGGTCACATCCTGCTGAAACAACTGTCGATCTGAACAGGACAGGAGATGTGCGCAGACAGCATCCTGAGAACGAAAAGAGAAGTTTGCAGTCACATAAATACAGGCTTAATAACTTAGAGAACAGGAGGAAGTGCACTGTTTAAGAGAAAGTTTTGTAACAGCTTAACAAAAGTGCAAACAAATACTTCAATCAATGCAATGCGATGGGAGAAGCCAATCAGGAAATTTCTTCTTAACCATACAGAGTCCATCAGCTGCAGAAACATAATTGGTGCTCACATGGTTTGCAGAAAGGATTGAAGCCATATATATTAATTAGATGCGGTTTTGCAGCTCATTTTTTACCCAATTGGTTTAAGTCTGGCCAGCAACAGCTTTCCTTTCTATCATGGTTCAATGCTTTGTTTTCCTGAAGCCTTAGGAGTGGAAATAATGAAGGCCTTCAGGGTTTTTCTAGAAGACAGCTTAGGTATAGCTTGACATCAATAATGGGGCAACCTCCCTCCCCTCAGGCTAGATGAACAAATCCAGTATCTTTAAGAAACAACTAGTTTTTTTACTTCATGGTTTCTTTAAGTTAATTAGTAAGATGGAGATTTTAATGGCTCAGTTTTCAACCAATTATTCAAAAGAATATAGAAGTTGAGTGACAGATATATTTTCGACATGTTAATGAGAAACATGTTTTTGGCATTCTGGTGAAATGTTTATTCTTTACAATGTACAGTTTTTGGGACATCAACAAATGAATCTAGCAAATTTTCAACATAAAATGAAGTTGAAGCAAGAAGACATGGTGTTACGGATTCACATCGTTGGCCAATGGTTTTTTATATATAAGTAACCACTAATTTTATGCAACTTTACTCTGATATACTGATACCATCCTGAGAATCCTGGAGTTTGGAAAATGTGCCAACTTCAATTGCAAATACATCTCAAGAACCAAACATGGGAAATGAATAAGGCTTCCCCAGAATGCTATGAACATGTTTTTCTTTAAACACATCAAACATAAAGTTGGTTCAGGATTATTCTTCTAAGTCATGCAAGCCATGGCCTTTTTTCCAGTTGTGGCCCACTGTTTCACTACTTCACTCCTTATGCTGAGCACTAAGCTTAACGGTAGTATGTTCCATTTTTTAGGTCATCGGAATGACCCAGCCAGCCAGGAACCAAACTCAAGACTTTCCTTAGTTAGATGCTCATTAACCACTTGACCATACAGCCAGTTCATCTAAAAGAAATACTGAAAGTGAGGGCCAAGTGAGTCAAGTGTAATCAATTTTGACATGGCAAATGATGAACTACAACGACCAGATAATCAGATCCGGTTCAGACCCCGCGCAGGGGATCAATTCACTAGTGGGAACGCTCTCGTTCCCCGGATCAGATCCGGAGAGCTTGATCGCCCCTTCGGGGAGGATCAGACTGCGCGCAGGCGATCAAGAAAAAAAGTGGGAACAAAAACAGGGGTTCAAGGTGACCCAAGATCAATGATGTAGTTCCGCAGCGACAACAGGTTCAAGTTAGCATCCCTCCTTTCTAAGCAACTCTCTAGCTCTCTGGCTCTTAAGAACCCAGTCACAATATTTTTCCTCTTGAGTGTTGAAGTTTACTAAGAGTATTTAATTTGTTTCCCCTTAAATGATACTTTTAAATTCTGAAATATCATGAAAATCCTTGGATGAGGAATGTAGTTCCGCAGCGAAGCTCCTCACGCCACACAAACTTGTATAAACAAACCTGACCTGCACACATAATTTTAATGAAACTACTCCCTGTTACTTAATTGAACGGAAGGAGGGGATCGGATCTCACGCAGGCGATCCAATGGGAACACTCATGCGGTTGGTCACAAAATTTTACAGTTGATTGAGCTTGGGGCACTCAGCAGAGGGGGATCAAGTGGGAAAACGGCCTACAGGACAAGGGGAGTCACCTAAACTTATTTTGAGGTGACAGCTATACCTTACAAGTTTCTCCTTATTTCTCTACAAAGTACAGTATCATTCATATACAGACTTCAATATTGCATATCAGTATTCAAGGTAAACCAAGCAGTTACTCGTAATTTCACATCATAATTGGAAACGAAAAAGCTACAGACTGTCACATGATTCTTAATAGCCTAATAGCCAATCATGAAACAGGACAGTGTAAACTATAGTATTTCAAAGTGGGACTGCATGTCCCCTTTAAGGGACATCTTCCTACTTCTGATTCCTTTCAACTCCAGTATGTTTCTCCATATGTGAAAAATAACCATGATATGAAAATGAGATTTCTATCGTATCAGATAACTAGAGCACCACCAGTGCTGATGGCTAAAACCTGTTGAATTTAGTGCACAGTGATGACTTCCAGTGCCAAGAAAATTGCTCCCCATGCAATGAGTACAAGGACTGTACTTGTCATACATGGCTATTATTTCTTGAACAGATGTACCCACAATTTAGAATGTTTTAATTTCTCCCAGGTAAAATGACAAGGAACTTCACACTTTTTAGAATGACTACCTTTCTCTTAGGTGTAGCCTTAAAGTGAGAAGCCTCTGTTGCCTTGCTTTCTATTTTTACAGAAATCAGAAAGTCTAGTTAGCAAGGAAGAAAGCAAGTTTAATGAGCTACGATACACAATTAGTTAGCAAGAGCTTCCTCTCTGTGCACAAGAAAAAAAATTGACCCTCTTCATCCTTACCTCAAGCAAGTCTAGTTCAGAAACAGTGTAAGATGACTCTACCCTTAATTCATCCCCCTGAAGTTGAGTATGTTTACAAAGCCCCTGCATGCCATATTCACAATACAACTACTGTTCTTATCGAACAAGATCTGTTTACACGAACCTAATCAACCTCACATGATTGACAATCTTGCATCCAGACAGTTTTAAAGGGGGCTTAGTTCAATGGGAAACACTGAATTTGTGAGACTGGTAGTAAAAGAGGGGCAGAACTAAATTGGTCAAAAAGGTGTCAAAATTATTATTTATCCAAACACATGCCAGCACATGCCAGCAACCAATCTGAACAATTTTGAGAACAAGTTTGCAATGCATCTAGGAGAAAATAGCATTTCCAAATATTTACACCCATGAAACAAGAAAAGTACAAGATTTAACAATCACTCCCAGAGGAATATTATGGTCAACTTTCAAGGACATCGGACGCTATTTATGGGAGAAGTAACAATTCCAAAAATATTCACAAAACAGCCACTAATGATCCCTAGATGACCTTTGACCTCAACTTTTTGAACACAACATGTAGCCCTGAGTCCAATGACCGATGTGTCCAAGTTTTGTTATAATCCGTTAACAAATGTGCCACTGAGAGCATTAAAGGCAATTGTGAACAGACATGACAGATAGACGGATAGACAGAATGACGATGGAAGATCACAATAGCTCAAACAGCTCTTAGAGCTGGTTTGAGCTAAAAATGAGGTAAGAACATGGCAATGGCATACAATTCCCAAAACTCCCTGGTTTGGGAGTCTATGAGATCTGAGATACCTTCCTTCTACATACCTATGTATATCGCTATTGCCAGATCATAATTGCTGGCAATAATGATATACATAGGTAGATAAGGGTAAAGTGAGAAGTGAAACAGACTTTGAGGAGCCAAAGAAAAAACATCAAAATTTTTTGGGGCAACTAAAGAATGAGGGAGCGCCAATCCAGCTCCCCTATGTCCATTCCATCATGCTTTTAACCCTTTACCGTTGTGCTCCGATCGGGGCATATTTGCGCGCCTCGGGATTGGGCGGAAAAGCGGACGTAGCCCGCCCCGCATCGGCTTCCGTAGGCCGTTGACCCTGTGACCTTAAACTATTGTCTCTCTCGCTCTTGTGGCCGAATTTTCGGGTAGCTACTCGCAGTTTCGAGCTCCGCGTGAAACAGTAAAGACATGTGACAGCCGAGCTCTCCGCATGGGTCCAAAAGGACCCAAACAACGGTAAAGGGTTAACTTGCCAAAGGACTACTGTACCTCAGGTACTGTAAGTAGGGTTACAAACTGTACATAAGAGGTATTATAGAGGGTGGGGCGATGTAGATCCAAGATAACACAAAACTGATGTAATGACATCAGAATATAAGTTGTGCAGCATTCACTTACAGACACGGGCAGAAAGTATCTCTTGATAGTATCGGCTGACAACTGACGATAGCACTGTCCAAATGGCCTAAAAAGACATGAAAAAGAAATATCTCAAAATCAAAATTATCGGAACCAGTTATTAAAAATGTGAAAATTTGTTAAATGGGATAAAAGTATTATTTGAAAGTCATAAACATTTTCAATTATATTTCTTCTTTACTTGATTAATTGTATTGATTAATTGTATTGATTAATTGAATGATTACTCTTTTCTCTGCAACAATACTTCAATAGTTAAATCAATTTGGGAAAAAATACACATGTACCCTTTTAAGTAATAAATTTGCATGCTTTGTGCCTGACTGTTCCAGAGGGTTATTTTGTAGCATGCAAGGGCATTCACTGCGGTGAACTTCAGATGAATCAAAGTAGTGAAGAGATGGCCTGATTTAGTTAGGCAAAACTAGGGTCCATCAGCTTTATTCACACAAATTCATTGCTTCACTGTATCACGAATGCTTGTTCAATGAAATAATCCATAGTTCCTTCAAATTTAACTGAATATAAGGTTTTAGAATTGTATAAAGACTTTAAAATTGAAATGATTTTAGGGTGAAGGACCCCAGTAATGGCTGCCTTTACTGGCTGCTCTGATTTGTCTATAAACTACAATCCTCGACAAAAATGATGGGACAAAACAAGCAATGTACGGAACACCATCCCCCCACTCCCCCATTCAATGTTGCGGCAGCCCAAGGCGTCCTAAAACTTCAACATTGATACGGGGAGCGGGGTTTGTCCCATGTACTTTTGTCGAGGATTGTAGCTGTATACAGCATGTTATGAACAGCACTATGTGTGTTGCTTTTTCAGCACTATTTCTTTCATAACAGATAAAAACTACTCTTCATCACATATGAGAAGTAAGCACTCAAAGTGCATTTTGCAATTAAATACCTACCAGGGATGAATTTTAGCGGTCATCCGGTCGTCCGAGACGACCAAAATTTCTTCAGGACAACCAAAGTAACCACCTAAGGCTGTCCTTTGGACGACTAATTTTTACCTTTCGTAATGTATATTGAGACACAAAGCGTACAACAAACACTCCCATGCAACCAAAACATCTTAACATTTCATGAACTCGCATATCAAAACACATCTGTACCTTCACGAAAAGCACACCAGAACAAAACAACCCTGGAGACCACGGTACGCACAACGCCAAACAAGCAGCCTTGTGTACGATCATTGTTTCAGGTGAACTGTACGTGCTCATACTGTACGTGCTCATACACATTCTCCGGGATTATGTTCAACGTGTTGGGGCTAAAAGTTCTTGTAAAGGACTTCGCCCGTCTTTGTTGTTATGTAATCAGCATCTGGCCAATTATTCCGTTATCGGTAAATAATTGGCAGCAGTAAAATATGTCCATTCAACCGATCATTACCACCGATTATTTGCCACTTGAAAGTTACTCTTAGTTTTGTTAAAATTCCTCTAAAAACTCAATCCTTTAACTTCCCGCCAAAACGGGATGCACTGATAATCACAAACGTATAAATTTTACCCCTGCCGTTTGATATTTTCCGCTATAACCCGGTAGTATTACCTTAAATTAGAATTGCATTCAAGGTGTATTCCTTGCTGTCTGGTAGAAAGCGCCACATAAGTTGCTGTACAAACAGTTCTGCACAAAACACATAGAACAGACTATCTCCCTGCAGTGTTTTGCTATTTTTTTCAAATCCCCAAGCTTTGTATACATATCTGTGTATGTTTTGTACACTTAGCATGTAAAATCTTGTGAAGTTCGGTGGTTATTATCTTGCATAAATTAAGCCATCCCCAGCATTCCTTCTGTAATGTTATTTACCGTAGGACTTATGCAATGTTGTCATACGACGTCATTGCAAACGAAAACAGTGATGCACGTGGTCTCGTGCAGCAAACTTCTTGGCCCACGCATACACTAGACTTACGTGCGTGTCCCATTTTAACCGCCAAACAAGGCATCATGTTTTGCTTGGTGACATCATATGCATAGGATCCATTGCAAAATTTAAATTGGCCCTTGCGTCGTGATTGGTTCAATTGCATTGATTGTAGCTAGCCAATCACAACTCGCGCCTTCGCCTATGTGATTTAGTGTGTGAAAATACTCGGTCTCGAGACGAGTTTTCCCGTGGAGTTTGTGTTATGACGATCGCACCTGTCATGCTTATATAGCCGGCTAGCGAAGCCGGGCGAGCCCCGTGCAAAATTCACCTAGAAAGGGCATCTCTGCATACGGGGATTTTTCAGGGATCGGACTTACGTGCATTCCAGTTGCATATTCTTTTTAAACTGGACGTAAGTTTTGGACAAGAACTGCTAACAATATACGGGGATATTTATATCCGGAAGGAACCATAAGATACGTTAATCGGGAGCAATTGTTTTGCTGCCCAGAACTGCTAGATTATCATGATTGCTCTACACAGGGTTCATTAAAGCGGGAGAGTAGCTACAGTACATTAACGCAACAGCAAATGTTCCGACATGATTTGGGGATGAAAACTAAAAAAAGCATGATGTTGACCTTAGAGCTAAATTATCAAAGGGCATGTGACGTCGACTGCAAACAATTCAACTGTATTAACGGTTGATTTGTATCTCCACTTTTGAAGTGAAAATATTACGCCTATACAAAAAAGATTTTCAGTTCGTAACGATTCCCAATATTTTCCACCCTGAACTGGTTACGGTAATACGATATACAAGATGCAAGGGTCTTAAGAGACAAACATGTCACAGTGACTTCCCTCTTTCTAATAATCGGCATCGGGCCGATAGTTTAATTAAATAATCGGTAAAAGGGTACTGTATTACCAATTATAGCATAATCGGTCAGACACTATTAAAGCTGAAACAAACAAGCTTTTAAAAAAGGCATTTTGTTCAATAGACACTTCATGCTTACGGCTGTCAGATTTTGATTCAAAAGGAATGAGTTTCAGAAATCGTGATACGCAGGCTACCGTTCAAGTTTTGTTTTAAAGCACCATATTTTGATGGTACAACTGCATGTCCTAATGTACAAATAGGGTGTCTAAAGATCACATTATTATTGTGTCTACCGAACGTTGGGAAGTTATAAGGAGAAAAAATGTCTTTTGTCTGTTCTTGAGTAAGTGATGAATAAAATGTGAGGGGGGGGGTAGCAATGATCAGGGAGGTCAGACTTCTGTCGTCTCGGATATTCCCCAACTGTTACTTTGGGTATTACTATCACTCAGTCCAGATTCTTGAAAATGGTGTATTGAACAGAAAGCTGCAGGGGCTCTGCATTGACTAGGCCCATTTAAGTGTATTGTATGTGGGTGTTCTCACTGTGTATACAGTAGTTTATGGTTTTCCCCTTTCATGTGTATTTTCAATAAAGTGACTTTCACCCTAGATATAATGCAATGCAAATAGCAGCCAGTGCAATAAAAGTAAAAGAATTGTCTTGAAACCACAAAATGCACATTGCACAACTTTCTTGTTTTCACATGTCTTTTGTGGAGGACGACTAAATTTTTGGGAGGACAACCAAATTCTTGCAGCTGGTTGTCCTTTGGACAACCAATTTCAATTGCTTAAAAATCATCCCTGCCTACCGTATGTTTAATGAAACTTTCCATTAACAACATTGAAATTTATGACTTGGCTTTCTCACATATTCCAAGTTATTTAATTCTTCTAACAGTAAATGTCAACTTAGGTTGCAAATTTGTCATGAATTTAATGGTACAGTCCACTGTACCAAGTTTAATCAAGCCCTGTGATTGATACTTTAGGAGCACTGACCCCACTACAGTAACTGAGCCTCCATCAGTATACACACATAACCCCCTAGGTTCCATTTCCAAATACTGTAAATTCCCACAAAGTTTATTCCAGGAGCAATTGAAAGCATAGCCTTCAACTGTACAGTATGGTAGCCTTGACATTTCATTAATGAATTAAAGCCTTCCCCTGGGGATTTTATCACATTTTCTCTTTATTCTTTGTAAATCAGTTGTACCGGAAAGTCTGGCACTCAAAAAATGTCAGTTACAATTAGATTAGGCTACATGCCAAAACACCAAGAAATTTCACATTTTGCCAGGGGAATCACCACAGATACACCAAACTGTACTCACTGTACTGCACTCGCTTTTATTTACTGGCCAAGTGTGATGCCTAAAGGCTACTGCAACACTGTATCTTTAAAAATATTTCTTTGGAGTACAGCGCTAGAGTAATATTTTGACAGCAACAGCAGTATTTGTAACATACATTGTGCAGTTCACCTATATCACTGTGGTCTCACATATCTTGGGCTTGAGGTAACACAGTGTTACCTCGTGCTAGAGTACCGTGGGAACACAGGTTAAAGCAGGGTCGTTGTTTAAATTTCGATCCATCTCAAATCACAGGGAAATTGCAGTTTTAAACACTGTGTTGGGTTTAATCAAGCGGGATCACAGGTGTTTATGGCACTGATGACAGGTATTTTCTAAAATTTAACTGTAATTGGCATGTGATATATTTGAGCCCGCTACTTTAATAGCACTGCCCAACCAACGAATCACAGGGTACATGAGATCACAGACTGGAAAACATGGATGAACCTGTGGTTTCGCCTTCTTGAAAACACGTAACAGTGCGTATCATGGGCTACATGAGACAAAGCCTGATGTAGGAGTTTGGATAATGTTTTGGTGTGGTAAATAGCTACTGTAAATCAAAAATAAGAAATTTCCCAAATTTACGTACTAAAGTAAAGGAATCCTGAGAACTGCTATTTGGGGATCAATGCACCGATACTTCCCTCCTATTTACATTATGTTACCCTACTTAATTATTATTTACGTAATACTTTGGCATGTTATCAGCATAATGTGATGGACACAGGGGGTGCCCTACTGAAGGTTTATGACAACACTTGCCAAAGGATTACTGGAGGTAAAGTAGAAATACATAATGTAAGTAGGTGGTGAGGGGGGGGGAAGAGATGGGTGATATAAATTACGTAATCAAGTAGTGCCTATAAATTGATGGTACATTAATCTCAAAGACGTTAATTAATGGTACAGCATTCAATTTCATTTGAGGATCAAAGATATGGATGGTTTGCCTAAATGGCTAAAGGAATTATTACTCCAAATTCCTCATCCCCCTCATGACATTGTGATCTAGCCATACATGCAGAGACAAAAACAACCAAAACAGTTTCGGTGCTTGTTATGTCATTATAATGTTTGTGCTGTCATCAATGCTTGAATACAGATTCACTGCAATTATCTTATTCACTGTTAAAAGAATAGGCTGAAGCAATTTGGCAGGGGCACAGCATGTTTGAAAGAATTAACTCAAACAATTATGCTCCAATTTTTTTCTGAAGGAAAATCTGCCATGCAGACTTGGAAAAAGAAGGAAAAAAGTCACCAATTTGTACTTAAAAACAAATGAGTCTGCCTCATTTACACAGTATTTATGAGGCCTTTTCTTGGACATCATGGATTTACTAGATTGCAAACTTTGTTCACAGACTTTGTACAGGAAGTCTCAAGTCTGTGTGTGTGCTGCATTGGCATTGGAAACATGCCTAAGTGCCACATGGCCAGGGCTAGGGAGAGTACACCACCTTATGTCATATTTTAAGTTCAGCTGTGCAAGTGTACAGTAGATTACTTGATTGGAAATCATTTGCTGTTATGGGGAAGTGGCGCTGCACATGCACCTCACACAAGACTAACAGTTACAGATGTACTGTCTGTATGCTTTACAGTACACAATGTGCTCAAAACAGAAAATGAAGAAAGGTGACGTCCTCTCTCTAGAAGCATGTCATAGATGTGCCAAGCTTATACAGTTCTGAGTTTGGGCTGTTATGACTTCAAAACCATCTGAAAGTTCTCTACATGCAATACCACATCCTCATAAGGCAGGCCCAGCAAGATAGGCCTTCACTGTTCTTTTCCTCAACATTGAATGAGGGGTGGCAGGGAAAATATGCTGAAAATATATGAAAAATCAAGAAGTGTCCCAATATTTTTGTCTAGGATTGTAGTCCTTTTTAGTTATACTCAGCTAGTACTACACAAACACATGCAGCTATCTCACACCAACAAGAAAATCAGCACTGCCAAACCTGCACTAAACTATAATATCTTTTAACTGTAAGGCTTTGACCCCATCAATCCATCACAACTGATCACTACAGTAGGCCTCCTATGCCTGTTCCTTCATATACATTCCACATACTGGCACATAATTCCCCATTCCCACTTTATCCAATCAAAATCTACTTGAATATCTTTCAGCAAAACATCCTCACAACCAAGAAACAACCAATTTTACTTTTCATTAATCCTGCTGCATCTCCCCTTGATGTGAAAGCCGCCCTACTTATTTGTCTTTTAAATCCTTCTGTCACCTAATTCTGTATCAGCAGAGCTATCAATTTCATGTAATACAGCAGCCACTCTTTATTTCTTGATTTACAGAGAGCCACATGCTTCTTCATGTTGACAAGTCTAACATCACACATGCCACTAATAATAATGTGATGTTTTTGTAGAAATAGCTTAAAGGCCCACACTTCAGATCAAGATGACTACAATTTAGAATTTAACATGCCATTATGCACAAACATGCATACAGTGTAATATTACTGAGGTCTGTACTGTATGTGCAGATCAATTTATACTAAACTGAGAAGCACTTCAATGCTACGTAGCTTTAGTAAAAGAAAATGGTGTAAAAAGTGAAACTGTACATTTCTATGTTTTCTTCGTTAAGAAAATTGCCAAAAAAAAGGTGCTCACATAGACACATGTATGAAAAAAACATGTAACAGTGCACAGTCGAAGAGACTTCAATGGTCGTTTGGTAGACCTAGTACATTTCAAGCCTGAAATAGTGGCATGAGTGGAGACATTCCTTTAGATGGCATTTAACTGCCCAGTTACTAATTAATTGATTTAAGTCCAGCTGGCATAATGTTATTTTTTTTTTTTATAACAGTTGTGGCTCACTGGCTAGTTTACTCTCCTCTATTGCTTTCTAAGCACCAAGCACAATGGGTGTGGGTGTCATTTTAAAATTCTTGGGTATGACTTGGCCTGGACTCAGCATGACAGTGGCAAATAAAATACATGTACCTGTACGTACTGGAAGGAAGGTGTTAACCCTTCGCTCCTAATGGCCAAAAATCAGTCCTGAGTAAAAAGACACCAAGAAACCTAGACCAAAGTTACACCCAGTCTGCTAATACTGTGAAATGGAACAGAGGTAGGGAAGCCACCGTCAGTGTGAAGGGGCTCTCCCTCCCCTGTGCCATAAATTTACCATCAGAATATAAGTGTGGGAAAAGTGGGTTAAGTGGGTCAAGTGGGTTTATATTGGTAAGTAGAGGGACAGTAGGAGAGGAGGTAATGTAAATTTTACATAAATTTTCTAAATTTAAACAGAACATGAGAAAAAAATGAAACTTTCACCAGAATGTTTAGATCATGTTCTTCTTTAAAGATATTAAGCATAAATTTTGACTCTGGAATATTCTTTTAAGGTGTGACACCTAAAATTTAAAGTGCTCTGACTAACTATAATTTGTGCTACCCAACTAACAAAGGAAGAACAGTATGGTCATGTCAAAAGCACCAAAACATTTAACAATTGCCTTTTAAGGTCAAATCAGTTTTTATCTTTTTAATGTATAAATCTCCCAGTGGAAACTTAACTGTATAGCATTTCAAGATCAAGTATTGATAAATCTGGGCTGACACTGTGATTTGAGGCATGGTGACTATTTTAGGCTATAGGCACCAGGTTCATACAAAGGCCAGCTTGGCTCTGCATTCTTTCCCCAGTAATATTTATAAATTCTAGACCCCATATTGTGCAAGAGGCCTAGGTAAGGGCATGCTCATTACTCTGTGAAATAAATACAAGCCACTGAGGAAGAAACATTTTTGTTTCACACTGTAAACTGTACAGCTGAAACTTTCAACCTTCACCCCCCTTATTTCCACATCGACAACAGGTTCAAGTTAGCATTCCTCCTTTCTAAGCAACTCTCTAGCTCTCTGGCTCTTAAGAACCCAGTCACAATATTTTTCCTCTTGAATGTTGAAGTTTACTAAGAGTATTTAATTTGTTTCCCCTTAAATGATACTTTTAAATTCTGAAATATCATGGAAATCCTTGGATGAGGAATGAAAGGAAATTTGTGAGACACAGTACTGCAGCCGTTGTTTTTAAATAAGTTTAGGTTCGTTTCTTTCGTCCTTTAAGTCCTTCAACAATTTGGCTATAACCCTGGAAAGTGAATTTTTTCATGTCAACATGAAACTTATTATTATCAAATATCCCCCAAACAATCAGTAGTTGAAGCAGCAATTCCCTGGTTGAAGGTATTCAATTCAGTTCTTGAGTACAAAAATCACTTCTGAGACTGAACAGGCTGACACTTCCAAACCCAGTCTACAGACTGTAACTCCCCATGATATGTCTTTGCTTCTTAAAAATTGAACAAAGACACCCCATGAGGTCAAAGGCAGTGTGGGGTGTGACTGGTATATGACTTTGTAACATAATCTGTGGCCTCAAGTGATGTGCTCACACTGTGTGAAAAGAGACTATTGCCAATTTATAAATACTTAATTGGTCTGCAGTGCTAGCTAACCACAGATGTTACAGTACATAACTTTTTCTGCAATTTTGGTATATGTGGTACTGTCAATCAATAATAACCAGACGTGAAGCCTGACTGTATCAATTATGTATGTAGTGTGCTTTAATTTTTGCTTCAAACAAGTGTCTTTCATCGACATTTCAGAATTAATTGTAAATTTCACAATTTTGTGAAAAAAATATTGTCATCTATGACTCTCCAGAGCCAATCATGAAACTAAACAAACCACTTCACTATTAATCCAAGTAAGGGTGACAACTGCATTTCCCTTTTAAGCTTCTGGCTGCTTAAGAAAAGCTCATCAGTCCTTGTGTGGAATGATATTTGGTTGCCATTATTTTAAAATTGAATATTCAGAATAGTCAGAATGAATATTCAGCATTAATATTAAGTTTTTCTAAAGTCCTCCCGGCTCTCTGGGAATGGGCTGTTTGGCAAAACCAAACTTTAAACAGCTTCCTGAAGAAGCTAATATGTCCATTGAAGGACAACACATAAAGTAGTCAGAATGAATATTCAGCTTAAATAATGCAAGGGAAACATTGGGCCTGTCAGCTAAGAGGCTGAATTCAGCTTGCCCCTAAACACTGGTTAGCTAATATAAATTGCTGTCATATGTGCTGCCCTCTTCTGTTTACTGCCCTCTTACTCCATGCCCTTCTGTCCATGAAAACAAAACCTTATGAAACAAATTCATAGCAAAGTAAATTTAATTACCTCAAAAGAGCTGCTAACTGTGCAATACTCAGGTCCTTGGCATGCCGCAAACACTGACGAACAGACTCGAAGCCATCACACGTCCCAAACTGGTTGATCAACTGCATTAGCTGCGAACCCTGTAATAAATAACAGCAATAAAACAAAAACGGCACTTGAATAAACAGACACTTGGGACTAAAACTAATAAAGGCTTTCTAGAAGCAAGTAATATGACTGTTTGTTTGACATTTATTTTAAAGAAATGCTGTTCAATCATGTTTGATCTTTCAAGGATACATTCTACTTCATAATCTTGCAAACAGATTGATTGCACCAAAATTTCCAAGAAAAAGGTTCAAATAATGTTGGCTTTTATTGTAAAAGAGTCTCACAGTTTTATCCATTTATAAGTTTTTGAATTCTGTGAAACAGTTTGAGATCACTGTAGTTCTTTTTATTATACCATGTGGGTGATATGCAGTAGTGTTCTGTAAGTAAACATGTACTGTACAGTACACGTATATTGTAAACATTCAGCAGATCTCTTGATTGAACTGCGATCAATGAAAATCCATTTTCAAGGAATAGACTTTCATCCAGGGTTGAAGGGACTGGTTCACTAAAACCTAAATTCAATCTAGAGCTTTTTTAATGAGTTCCTGAAAAAAAAAAGAAGAAAGACATGTTTTGTTTTTTTCTAACAGGAAATTTTAGTACTAGGAGTGGCAACTATGTCTGTAAATCAGGTTCCATGCATAGAATGTTTCCAAATAGCCATTGCAAAGCATTGTGGGATAGATTTTCATTAATATGCATAATTTTTGTCAGTGTCATTTTACTGAGGTCAAACGCAACACAGATCAAAACCCTTCCCCACAAGTCTTTGTAAAATTGCTATAAATTTGGAAAATGGTCTTTGCCAAAAACATATCTGGGTAAGTTAACGCTTTAGTTGCTGCAGTTTGGGAATGTAAACACACTGACAATAATTAATGTACATATATATCTCTCTGCCCATCTATAGATGCAAAAATCAACATTGCCAATGTTCACTCATATTTGCATGTTTTTTAAATGTTACAGTATGTTTCTGATAACACATTCTGAAGACCGATGTGACAGTCTAGTACAAGGAAAACATTAATTTGTATCGGTTCTGTATGTTACAGTACTTATTCCAAATTAAATCCCAAGAAATGTTAATACAGACAAAGGTTACTTTACTCCCTTGTGCAAAATAATTTTACTCCATTAATTTCAATGAAATAATTTTACTCCCTCTCTAGGAAATAATTTTAACCCTATTCTGAGAAATAATTTTAGTCCCTTTCTTGGAAATAAACATTTTTTTGCACCCTGACTGTGAATTATTTATGACACCTTCTACTGTCAATGTACACACTTTTGCCCCTTCTGCAGACCTACAAGATATATGCAATTCATCTATTGCAGCAGACTGCTGTTTAATCTACCAACACAATGCTTTCAGGGCTCCTTTAAATTCATCTAAACTGTACACGGTATGTGAATGCAACGTTTCAATTCAACGATAGTTTGCATACATATGCAGGTCAACATGCCAGCTATTCTCTTATAAAACATGAGAGTAATAAACATTGACCACTGCGGGGAGAATGCATACCACACAGTAGGACAACGCTGAGAAAAGACCAATTAAACTCAATCAGAATACCAATAATAAATGTCTGTGGACGTCAACAGTTTACCATCATGGTTCTATTATTAAATGCAGTAAATTTGCTGCCATTGCTAGCATTGCCACTGCATTACTTACGCACTATTCAGCCTCTGTAATTAAGCACATACAGTATACAGATAATTATAACCCTATGGGCTTGGTTTTTAAGTGAGGGAAGCATTAGAATGAATGAGGGCCAAAAAGGGTACAGTTACCTTGCTTACTGGATTTTCACAATATGCATATTAAGGACAATTTGTGTTAAGTAGAGAACCTTTTGGTCTTGGATCTGCATGCATGGGGCCCCTCCATTAATAAGGGAAGCTTGGGCAAAATTGCATAGTATCTGTTCTTTTCATCCAGTCTAAAATGGAGCCATACATGGCATACCAATGATGTAAATGGTCTGAGGGCCATGAGGTTGCTCCAGTGTTGTCCTTCAGCAGACATTATAGCTTCTTTGTGAAGCAGTTTAAAGTTTGGTTTTGTTGAACAGCCCTTTGCCAGAGGGTCAGGAGGACTTAAGAAAAACTAAATTGACATCTCTTTGACAAAGCATGATTTCTAATTGACAAGGGTATATTCAATTACATACCACTTGGCGGGGGGAGGGGGGTGGGGGGATAGCTCGAAACCAACTTCAAAGTGGAGGTGGAACCAGGGGGAAAAAGCCCCTGGCAGCTTCAAGGTTTTAGCACTTCTCTAAAAATGAACTATAAAATGAGGTTTTGGAGAGGTTTTTTCTATTTTGGTCCATCCATCTCCTCATCAACCTAAGTTGGGGAGGGACAAGTGAGCAGCAAGAACAAACTCTGGGGGTGGGATTCTCCTTTTGCCTTCACCCCCCTCCCGGAGGGGTATATATGTCAAATAATAAGGAAGCTCTTCACTTGGATAATAAGGACTACAGTGATGTTCTTTGACACTACGAGATAGTTTTATCCCTTTCCTTATTGAAACCAACAGTGCATGAGATCAAAACTGAAACTGAATTTGCATTTACTTTCTAATGCAAGGTTATATTCATCCATTAGGCCTATTAATTTCATCTGTATGATAAAAAACACTATAACTGTACAACTACAGTACAGCATATTCTATGAGAGAAATTCCACTATTTTCACAATAATACATTTACACAGCTTGATATCTTCCACGTCAACAAACCGAACATTTAAATTTGATCCTGGACTTAAAGGGCTTGTCCTCTTACCTCAAACGACAATTTTTGTAGTAACTTTCCATAGAAATTCTCGGTTGGCCCAGTCCTTTAATTGACAGCTCCTTCAAACGATGCAGAGTACCAAAATTTATACTGTATAACACAGCATAGACTTTCAATACTAACAGTGTTTTGATTATCCACATTGGGTTTTTCAACTTGACACTCTCACAAAGCAATAAACTGAGATTGTAACTGGATGAGGATGAATTTTAGACAATTGTTAGGGGTGCTTCAGTAAGAAGGTTAGGAGAATTGGAACTGTTTGGAGTGAGAGAATAAGGCCTTTAATTTTCTTCCATTATGGTGCAAATTATGCATGCAGTCCTGAGTCAAGTGACTTAATATTACATGCACACTATACATGATACAGTACGGTTGTAAAGCCCAGCTGTTACAATACACACTGCAGTACACACTGCACTATATACTTTACACTCAGTCACCAATGTCCACTTCAACATCTGGCAAACATACTCATTGATATACTGGAACATGTTACAAATATCTTGCCAATTTCATTACATTTACATGCAGTTGAGCATGAAGCACTGTTACACTGAACAGCACTGTACAATACATTATATATAGGTGTCATAGAATCTGTTCATAAAAATCCTGTTATCCACTCTAAAGCATCTTCTATTTCCTCCTAAGATAAAAATGACTGCTAGCTATCACTTTCCTCTTGGGACATATTTCAAACAAATCCCTCTCATTTAACATAAATTTTGATTGGTCGATTACACTGCAGGAGATGACAGCTAGTTTCTAAATGATAAGAGGGAATGACAAGCCGTAATAAATTTTTTGACAAGACCCTGCTAGCTTTTTCGTCCCGTGAGGGTTTCTGGTTTCTTTAAAATAACTAGGAAGTTTCACAAATTTCCTTATCAAAAAGAATGCATGAACTTCTATCACCCACAATTTTAAATAAACTGAAATTCCTTTGCTCCCATCAGGTTTCCTTTTCTTTAATGGATTTTTATTCAAATTTATGGCAGAAAATTTAGCAAAATATCATCTATTTCCAGAGAGAAAAGTATTTGAAATGAGTTCAGTGGCCAGCTTTCTTATACATCAATGATCATGATAGGCATGCCTGCCTTGCAACTGTTTAGATAAACTGTTCTGTGTAGAAAATAGGCCTACCATATTGCATGACGTACTGTAGGGACATCCTAAAGGAACAGGCAAGGAGGATAATTTCTTTATTTTTAAATTTTCTACAATCTAGGGGTACGCAAGTGTCATGCCCAGCCACACGGAGAAAATGAATACATGACTTAAATTCATGATGCACTTCAGGGCAATTGTATTTGTGGGGGAAATTAGAAGGGAAGTTTTCACAATCATATTACCAGACTTAAAGGACCAATCCTCTCACCCCAAACTACAATTTTGGTAGGGGTGTATTGAAACTCTCAATTGGCTCAGCTCTTTAATTGACAGCTAATTCAAACAATGCAAAATTCCAAAGCTTGTATTACACAGCATGAACTGAAGTGAAAGTGTTTTGATTACACACATTGAGCTTTTTTACACTCATCCTGAGATTATGTCTAGATGAGGATGATTTCAAATAATTGTGGGAGGGGCTTAAGTAAGAAGGTTAGGAGAATTGGTACTGTTTGGGGTGATAGAATTGAGCCTTTAACCCAGAATCATTTCAGTCTTCAGTATATAGCCTACAATGCAAATAATTCCTCCCTCCCCCCCCTCCCCCCCCGGTAAATGGTGACACTGGCAAAATTGTTCACTCCCACTTAGTGACAACCATGCTAAATATTTTTTCTCCTTCAAAAATGAATTTATAGTACCATCACTATGCAGGCTGCATCGCTGCATACGGCATCATGACCTGACTAAAAGCATGATGCGTAGTATAGTGTACATATAGCCTACTTTATGTTCCTACTGCATTGAAGTTTTCTAAATATCATGCATTGAAACTAGGCTCGGACCTGACTATGTTTGGCATTAAGAACAGTGTATGCACAATATAGTTATAGTAGTTGCTAAGAGTTTCAGCCAAGGTCTGTTTCTGATGTCCCTGAAGCTTATAAAAGTTAATAAATATATACATATTTTTGGTACCAAATAAATGCTATGAATTTTGAAAAAAAAAAACTCACAGCATTTCTGCTAGATAGTAAGTTTGTTAGATAAGATTTAAAGACACACCAACACGAATGTTTTATAGTGTCATGCAGTTCAAATACTGTGCAAGTCCCCCCGCTTAGTCGCCTCTTACAACAGGCAGCAAACACCGTGGGTATATTCTACAACTCCCAGCCCACAGGGGGACACGTTTCTGGTGGAAGGTAATTTCTTATAGAAAACAAAGACTGAAAATACATTCCCTATTACCTAAATTCAGTTCCACAATGTAGAAACAGTAATAGATAATATAAGGGTAACTTGCCTAAGTGCATGGTCCTAAACCTCATTAAACCTAACATTACTCGAACTTTTTCAAAAAGTGGTGTGTACAACCTTTTAGGACAGCTTAGTGTAACATCCATCCAAATGCTGATCATAGATAGACCTTCAAATTATACTTGCCAATTCCAAAATCTTACAATATGTTGTAGCTAGGATCATCCCTGAGAAAGGAAAAACACCACTAAAGGGAGGGGTCCCCCCCCTTTCACCTAGACATCTCTCCATGCTGGCAAAGCTCTCAAACTAAGAAAATTGGTTTAAAAGCAAATGCAGTCACCCCAATTCAAAGTAGTGTAGTACACTGTCCTGTCTCCTGATTGGCCCTTTAAAGTCATGTGACACTATTTCTTCTCCTCAAATGTGAAATTTAATTACTGTTTGTCCTACCTTGAATATCAGAGTACTAAAATATTATAAAAAATACTTTGAAAAATATATGAAGAAAATTGTGAAATTTAACTGTTGCATCATAATAATTAAGTTTGGGGTGACTGCTCTAGCCCTTTAAGTTTGGCTACAGGTATGGCAGCAGAATGAGATGCAATACCAGATGATTATTCCCTAGACTGACTGAGAGTATCATGATATTAAAAGCAGCAGGACTGCCTTGCTTCTTAAAACATGCTTTCCACAATACTGTTTATCAGATTATACAAGTCTGCACCGTGTGTTTGCTGCATTGCATTTGAATGTTCTCAGCACCCATAAATTACATTATTTCGGAAGTTGTTTGAATTTTGAATGATTAAGGATGTGTTCTTGGGTATATTATGGGGAAAACATGTCTGGTAGAAGGCTAGGATACATTTTAAACAGATATATCACTCGTTCGAATACAAATGACATTTACATCTTGGTAGTAAGAGTCCTGACGAAATCTGTAGGCTACACTCTTGGAAGGATTGATACAAAATGTCGGGTAAGAATCCTTAATACTACAGTGACTTAATTTTAAGTAAGGAAGACTCCATAGTACTTTGCTATACAAGTTCTGTACATGGGTATTAAAATCAGCAAATTGGGAAGATATTTGATAGAAAATAAAGAGAAAGATTTGAGACTAGTGGAAGATTTTTTATTCATCATTTGGGAAAAATAAAGCAAAATGATTCTCCAAACTTCAACTTGCTCCCTGGGAAGTCATGTACATCAGTAGGGCCTGCAATGCAGTTTGCAACTTAGCGTGTCTTTTAGCTACAGATTTTATAGTTGGACAAATTACTGCATCAAATGGAGGAGAGCTTGTGATAGTGAGAGCAATTAGTGCACATACTCACTCCATACATTTTAGGAGACCTGCGGTAATATTGCTTAGAATTTTACTACTCATTGAGAAAAATGTTACACTGGTGACACCATGATAAGAAAACGTCAAACTCGTAGTTATGGCTACTGTTGCCATGGCAAAGATGCAGCTGTTTCAGCCGTTCTTGGTTGCGATATCTATATTTTACACAAGTGGGATGTTCAATAAAGTTCAATACGTATTGCATTTTGTAGCAAGAACATTAAAATCTATTTCTCATTAACATTTCACACAATTGTAAATGATGCCTACCTTTGGGTATGTTGCAGCTGAAGACCATATGTCAGACTTGTTGAAACTATAAAAAAAAAAATAAAAAATTAACCAAAAAGATGAAATCTTTCCATGTGTTCTGAAATATATAACTAGTGAAAAAATTGAAGAAATGCCTGTTATGTTATACCAGGACCTCAACCAATGAAGAAAATATTTTTGTACAGTAATCATCCAACATCAAGCAAAACAATTGGAACAATAAATCATTACATTTTAAGTTGCTGACAACATTGCACATCATTGTAATGCATTAATTTTGGTACCCTCTAGTACTCCGATCGGAGGTTTTTCCTGATGGGCCTTTGAAATTGTCATTAATTTCTAAGTATACAAAGTGAGCTTTGGAATCTGATGATTCCAAGGACATTTCTTTGGGAGTGGAGTGGGGGATAGGGGCTTTCCAAGACTTTGGGTACGTGTTAAGTAAGTGGAGTAATTAAGAAGAACATTGACAGCTGTAAATTCTGAAAATTGCATTGAGCTGTTTGCTTAACTGAAACAGGAACAGTTCAGTTGGTTTAGCAAAGGAGATAGTTGAAGAGGTGGTTGTATTTTTCAAGTTTCATTATTACCAGCAAATGTACATCATTAATGCATAGAGTACAATTGGCCTATTGTGGAATATACAGTCAGGAGTGGATATCAAGGCCTTTAATTTTGAGGTGTGTGAGTGTAGTTGCACATCATCACCCACCCCCACCCCCAACCCTCAAATCAAACCACTAGGAAGAGTCTGATTTTTGACACATCAAGATGAAGATTTGGAACTCATCTATTAAAGTTTAACAAAACAGCAAATCTACAACACTCCTTAATTTTCTGAGAAGTGTGATTTATAGCACACCTGCAGAATTTAAAACTCAACGCTGGATACAGTACCTTATTTTTTGAAAAAAAAAACATCAGTCCTACCTGGCATTTGGATCAAAGATGACACTGAGACATGACAGAGCTGTGACTGACAAGTGGTTTCTCCGAATTCTCTGGGCACAAAAATCCAGAAACTGTTCCAATCTGCCAAATACCGACACCTGTGAAGATGTTTTAAGTTTTTTTCTTTTACAGTACTTTGGGATATCATGCACAACACAAAATGTACACAAATAAATTCATACATAAGTTATGGAAAGAAAGAGGAAAGTTATATACAGTATAAGTGACTTGGCCATAACTGCCGGTTAGATAAGTGACTCTGCCCTAAAATACCCGTACACCTACAATCTTGGACAAAATTCGTTGGGACAACCCTGCTCCCCCTTCACAATGTTGATCATAGTTATCCTGTTCGCGGCAAACAGTCATTCCTTCTGCGCAACATTGGAAGTGGGAGCGAGAGTTTCATGAAAGCCTGGGAACTGAGATTGAAGAATATTATGGCAAAGTGTTCCAACAGTTTTGTCCAAGATTGTAGAACTATAGTAGAAGAAGACTACTGTAAGTGTGAATGCAAGGGTTTTGTCAAACTGATGAATTTAGTTAGATAAGATATAATCCCCAAAACTCCCTGGTTTGGGAGTCTATGAGCTCAGATACCTACCTCCTATTGACCTATGTATATCGTTATTGCCTGAATTTTACCAGACGATTTTCCCACACGTGTAAACACGATAAGGCAAAAGCGAAGAAGGAAGTAGCTAGGGTATAGCAAGCCCTCATTAGGTAGGGGTTACCACGGTGTTATTAGGTTTTTGCCAGACGGTTATTGCAGGCAATAACGATATACATAGGTCAATAGGAGGTAGGAAGGAGCGAAATAGACTGACACACCCAACACAAATGTTTATAAACAAATACTGGGTTGCTTCAGCTGGGTAAAAAGCTCAAGTTCAAATGGTTTGGAATTCGAGTTCAACTTTTGTTTAAAATATGAAGATAGGTTTCACCTAAGTCCTTCTACCTCTTATGACAGGCAAAGAAAATTAACCGTGAGTATATTACCAGCCCTAATACCTACAGAGGTTGAAACTGATAAAATTCATTCTGCTAGCTTCAATAGGCCTACTTGATAATGCAGCCTACATTGAGCTGTATGTACTTTTTCAGTAAACTGATGTTTACTTTACAGGGATTTAAACTGTTTCAAATTCCAGCTACTGTATATTGTCATGTTCAGAATTCCTTTCAATTAAGTGCCGATATTTCCCACTTCGAACTAGCTATTCCTAGTTTCCCAGTATTTATACCTTTCCACTGATGGCAATCTATATCTTGTATATTACCCTGCCCCACAGTATAATTACTGTAAAAAAGGAGTGCAATATGGAATTTCTTCATTTTAAATACCAGGCAAGCTTTAAATCAAAGGGGATTTAAGCTTACTCAGCAGAACATTTTCAACAAGGAGACACTGTAATTTCGGTAAAAAATTTCTCCTGATTCTGTTAGAGTTGACTTTTGTTTTTCTCTTCCTCTCCCTTCAGGATACTAGGTGGGGTTTTTAGTGCTATAGTGTACAGCAGTGTCAGACAGTTAGCGAAATTAGTGCAAAGCTTTCAAGAGCAATCATAGTGAAGTTTATACCAACTGCAGGTTATTGTTACAGCAATGTAGTGTATGAACTTTTAACTCTTTCATTCTAAAACTGAGTCAGGTCCCGGAACTTATTTTAACCAGCTATAGTGAGTCAACCAAGGACTTTACAGGTAAGCTTTCTTTAGGGGATTTTAACAGGTTCCAAGGTCATTCAAGGTGCAACCAGCAAGGTTTCCACCAGAGGCTGAACTTGTTTCCCCCCTTTTCCAGTAAAAGATGGGTAAAATTTCCCCCCCCCCCCCTTTTCATTTCCATAAAAATCAGAAAATTGTTAACATACATGTATTGTGGTTTCTTAGGTAAAGAGGATACTTTTGAAGCAATGATTGAACTTACATAAACAAAGGGCTTTTTGAACCCTTCTTTAAACTGCACCTCAAGCTCACATTGCAAGCTTTTGTCCCCTGAACCCACTTATAACTCTAGAAGAAGACAGCGTCAATTGAGAACTGGCATTTAGCAGTTACAAATACCCCCCCCCCCCCTTCTGTGTTTCTAGCCAGGAAACAAGCATAGCAGGAGACAATAACTGCTACAACACATGCAAGGTGAGGGACCCAATGACGACAGGTACTACTTACCTTGGTAAAAAAAAGGGGGGGGGGAGAAGGGGGCACATGGTTGCATTCTTTTTAGGGTCGGCTGGTGCTGTTTGGTTGGAAACAAGCTCTAAACAGCATGTATTCATGGCACTGCCTATGTTAACTTCACCCTTGCTTGACTGGCTCACTCTGTTGCATTAGATTACCTGTACAAAATGCATGAATATAGCTACAGTCTGCATACACATATAAGCAGTAATTGAATTCATAAATTTGTGCAGTTTTGGAAGTTATGCAATCCCTATTACAGTATACTCAGAAAAAATCATGCAGGAATAATCATGGTCATGAACACTCAATTAACTCATGGAAAAGATTGAGAAAGTTTAAATACAACTATTGAGGAAATCTACATTCCACTTGTACAGTATTTCGGGCACTTGATGAAAATTCATTCACACTCAAGTCTATAGTGTAAACCTCTTCCCCAGGGAGTTTTTCTGTACACCTCATACCACTCAGCACATCCAGGTAATTGGAGGTTGAAAGGTCAGAAGTGAAAAATATAAAGTACCCAGAATCTGACATCTGCATGCTGTTTTACAGCCCACTTTGGGAGCTCCAAGAAATATGGTGAAGCTGAATCATGGTGCAGCGAATATGACATTGACAGCACCTGGAACAAACTCACACACAAC
The DNA here is from genome assembly GCA_037179385.1 of Holothuria scabra. Lineage (NCBI taxonomy): Eukaryota > Metazoa > Echinodermata > Holothuroidea > Aspidochirotida > Holothuriidae > Holothuria > Holothuria scabra. Next base: position 28,691,502 of record CM074197.1, read on the forward strand.
ATAACCTTACTCTCAAAGCACCAATGGCAACATACTGTTCTGCTCAGGTGCAGGCAATAAAAAAATCTTTTCTTGGGTTTCAACTCTCTTCACCTGTTTGGAAATTCTCAACAGATAAGTACAGTAAGCTGATACTACCATCATAAATGGTGCCAATCAGGTGAGAATTGTTAGTTATGAGGTCAAGGGTCACCAGGTGTCCATCTATTGCTGGAGAACTTGACACCCTCTATAAAGTAGATTGGCAGGTTAGTTAGAGATGGTTAAGCTACACCATAAAGAACAGGCACACCATACAGTACCATGGTACTGTAAGTGTAAACAAGCGATGTTCATTGTATAAAAAGAATGTTTTGACATAATATTTCTGGAACTTGTACACAAGATATGAAAACATTTTCTGAAATTTGAAAGAATTAACTGCATGGGTGTAAAGTAGAGGATAATAAAGAAAGATACTGCAGTTAATTACAGTAGATGAGGTTTTGCAGCTCGGTTTCTAACCAATTCGTTTAACATGGGCCGGCCAAAGCCTTTTTCCAGTTGTAGCTGAAGATACTGTAAGGAGATTTCTTACAAACTTTTAGGATCAAACATTCTGAAGGATAGTTAATAGCTACTTAGTTAGGTGAGATTTAATGACACACCAACACAAATTGTGTTACATAGTGTCAGTCAACTCAATGAGAAACATCAAAGTTAAAATTTATTTTCCAGTATGGTTCAAGTTCAAATTTAGTTTCCCTTCAGTGCCTCTTACGACAGGCCGGCGGAAAATGCCGTGGGCATATTCTACAACCCTCACCCAATAGGGGGAACATTCTGAAGGAGAAGAATAACTGTCAAAACACGGACATACTGTAAAGTGAATGGCAGTTTGCCCACTGAATGGCACTGTACCTGGATACACATATAAAGGATGCTTTGGAGCTTGCATTATTATGGAACAGACAAAGCAAAAAAATTTTCAACAGTTTATAACAACCATTATAATTAACCCACATCTCATAGTATGCTAGAAAATTGTTTCAAATTATAATGGGTAAGGGAGATTCATCTAAAAAGTGTAACCCTTCATATGCAGCACTGAATTGAAGCTGCTTTCCAATTCTGCTTAGACAAAGGGCACATAGTACAGAAACTCTACAGCTCTATATATTCTCCTTTAAGTTCACGTCCTGAAAAAAATTTTACTTCCATTCCATTCTTGTGGGACACAACCACGATCTACAAGGTGACATGATAAACAAATCTAAACGAGCTGCACTCTTCTGATTGACTGTTTTAAAATGAGAAATATTTTGAAGCGCCCTCTGGCCAAACATGAGGCACGTGCCACCTACAGCATCATAGGGGTCAAGATTAGGGTTGGGCTGTATACCTGTACTGACATGAATACCGGTAAAAGAGGTTCAGGAAATGAAAATACCAAAGATACAGTATTTGGTGTGTTACTAATACAGGTTCTTGAGAAAATAGCAGTACTTGAAAAAAATACTAGTACTCATTCATACTCCTTGACAAAATAACTGTTGGGATGTGGGGATAATTAAAATATTTACACAAACATAAAGTGCAGAGGGTCCTGCATGGTTATAACCCAATCAAACACACAGAAACATTAATGTGCAGGATATCATGAGGGCCATGCGTGGCTAGGTTCCTTCCCACCCGACTTCCCGACTCCTAAGTTGGGAACCGGCACTGCCTCAACACTGGTTCTGTACGTCTTACAATACCAGTACCAATATTTTCAAGGTACCACCAACCCTACAGTACATGTACATAGTCAAGATTACTCTACCTCCAATTCTGTGTCAAAATGCTGAGACGTCTCTACACAGTTGGTTATTTCCTCTTCTAACCTTTGGATAGCATTCAGGAGAATGGCATCAATCTGATGTAGACTCTCTTCTGAGAACAATGTCTCATCTGCATAATAATAAAAACAAGAACGATGCATTGATTTATAATAAAGCAGCTCATAAGGTTATCAAAACACTTGCTGACATGAGCAATTAAGTTTTTGGCGCATGTGGCACTATGATATTAAGTCTTCAATAAGAGCATTACATATTTGCAATTTCATTTTATTACTATTTTTTTTTTTTTAGGGAGATAAGGATTAGAGGAAATGCCCACCAGCCAAGAATAACTCAACTCAACAAACACTCAACTTCCCCGATACCTGAAACTGATAAGCTGACAGCTTGTATTGTCGAAAGTCATTTGTGACATGCTGAAAACAAAAGGAAACCACAAATCAATAAAGATCTAGGTCTAGTCCCAACCAACAAAATTACTTTACAGAACTCCAACTACGAATAAGTTGGCACAGTTTATATTTGACTGTGCTGAGAAATGATTATAAGTTGTCATCACATAGGATCAATGTACCATGGGTCACTCTTCAATTTTGAGAAGTGTGCATGTGGTGTTTTCTTTTTTTTTTTTTGTGCACCCCTAGAATCAAGTTGGCAAACACAGGTATAAAGTGAGTTTGATGAAGCACTTCACCATTGACACTCCTTAATTTTCTGAGCCCTGGATGCAATTCTTAGCACACAGAAAAATCTGCAAAGGCTCGGATGCAGTAACTAATATTGCCATACTGATGAACTGTAATAATAATAATAATGATAATAATCTTATATAGCGCTAAATCCAATTGCTTGAAAGCATAGTTTAAAGTGCTTTACAAAAACAACATACATAATTACACTAGTCATGGGAAGCTGGGATTACGGTAACTTGCAATGGATAGAGGGCCTACTGTATAATCCATGCACATTACACACTCTGATTGAAAAGTACGTAGAGCCAGCATTCAAAATGAGTCATATGCGATGATGCCTCATTCAGTAGGAAAACTGGATAACCTCATTGGCATTTATAAGTACGAGGCGTTGTTACTGTTTGTGCTTGCTTTCAGTATCACAAAAGCCAAAAGAAAAAAGATAAAAAAAGTTGGAAGAAAAAAATTATAAATTGAATAGCCAATGAATTTTCAAAGCAGTTTCTGGTTTTGGCAGAGTAAATAAACCATACACAGGTCAAAAACCTACAGTACAGTACCATAAACTGTCAATTTAAAATTCTGCTTTGCTAATTACTGTGCAATATGGGCATGCTCTGTGGTGCATGAACCTCTAGCTGCATGTGCACATCCCCACGCACACCAAAGTTACACAACTGATTTACTTGAAACCCTCAGTCCTGAAAATAACGTAAATCATTGGGAACATGATTTTATGGTAGGTCAATTCATCCATGCATGATGCATACAGATTGCATACATGTGCAGTACAAAGTCCCATTGTGCAGTCTCACCGAAACATTTGTGTACAGTGGCTCTGTAATTTTTACCATGACGATCACTATATAATTTGTTCATGCAACTTGCAGTATTTATAATGACAATATCAGAGCCAACGTGCAATGGTGTTGACCCATTAACTGTCCAAAAAACAGTTTAGTATAATTTAATATAAGAACTCCTAGTATACTACCGAATGGCAATTAAAGTTCATGAAACTTCATGACTCATAGATCAAAGTCACAAAATTAACATCACCTGGAGGCTCAGTAGTGCAGCACTCTGTGCAAGTCCACTCTTTCCAAATCTGCAACCTGGGATCATTTGTTGGGATAGAGTTTTGACCAGTGTGAGTCATATTTTGTCACAGTTGAATCCCATTGAAAAATCTAAGAATTAGGCCTAATCTAGATTTATTAGGGAAAGATTTATTATTTGTGTACATCTCATTGGGGGGGGGACAAACTTTGGGTGAAAATAGTGCATGCGTGCTCTAGTGTGGGGGCTTGCATTCTTATCCCTCTCCCAGTCACAACCCTGGGTGTCAATCCTGGGGGGCACTTTACCCCAGGATTGACATTTTAGAATATTCCCATTGATTTTATATTTTTCCACAGTTATTTTTTTTTATTGAAGTGGCCAGGACCCCCCACGTTAAATAGTGGGCATCGCCCCAAAAATTCAAAAATATAAGAGAATGAAAAATGAATTCTAACAGTCCAGCTCCCATCTTCATAGCACATTCCTGCATGAGCTGGTGTTTACAAAATGTTGAAGTTTATTCACTTCCAACAAATTGGTCCAATTTGCCAATGATTTGTGACTTTCTTGTTGTACTTAACTCACATAACCTGCTTTGTTTCCCTTTAAAATTGAAAATGTTGTTATGACCTTACAAGTTTCCTGTTTGCATAACATGTTGCACAGAGAGGGCTAAATTATTTTATATCTCAGCTCGGTAGTGTCCCATGAAGATGGCAGTTGGACCACGACACAGTAAGAATAACTTTTCATGCTCTTTGAATTTTTTGACTTGAGGTACACTGTAAAGGTCATGAAGTACAATTTCCTGAGATCTGAGGTGCACTTTGGTTTGAGACCTGATTTCTCCCACCCCAATCAGTTCAAATATTGTAGTTTATAAACCCCTACAGCTCCCACAACTGTCAATATTCACCCTCATCCAGACATACTGTAAGCTCAGTTTTATATTGCTTAAGGATGAGTGTACAAGCCTGTCCATTAATGTGAGGATATGATGTCATACCTGCTTGTTCCAAGTTCACTATTCACTGAAAATATGGCAACTTTACTGTACCCGCAACCACCTAACAGATTTTCATGCAAATTTCACCAAAATGCTTTGAATAAGTACCATTCTAACACTTCAAAACTTGATGTGACCTTAAGCCCTCCTTTTAAGTATGATCAGAAGATAAAAATCATTAAAGCAATTTACTACAGGATGTTAATTATACTGTAATGTCTGTTTTGTCCTGCTATTTTGTCCTGTTGTGGGAAGAGCCAGGTACTTATGTTTGCAGGATGGGAGAACAGAAAGTTCTGTCTTAAGTGGAAAAATTTGGCCCTTAAAGAGCAGTGAAGTGCTATAGTATGAACAGCAACAGCATGTATCATTATTGGCACGACCTAGAAATGAATTTCCCCCAAAACCCCCAACATATTGTAGGCCTACTGTACGTGGGTTAATTGTTCAAAAAATTAAGAATTAAGCAATTCACACAGTAGTACAGCAGGGGGGGTGAAATTACAGTATGTTTGCTTTGGGAGGCTTACAGTAATTTTAATTTTAAATGTTCCTCATGTAGTGACTGGGCACTAAAACCTTTCAAATGTCCACTTGGAAAATACTGGCCAAATCTAAAGGCTGACTCTTTTTAAGGGCAAGAGCAGTGGCCCCAAATAGCCTATATTTTGAAGCAAGTGCTAACTCTCACAATTTTTTTCTCAAGATTCAAAATATCTTTTACAATATCATAGAACATCAGTATTTCATAATATTCAAGGTAAACAAAATAGGACTAATAAATTTCACATTTGAGGGAGAAAAATAGAGTCACATTTCTCTCAAGTCAAGATTCATCATGAAACAGGACAGTGCACCACTTTAAGTTGGGGTGACTGACTGACTTTCCTCTTTTAGAAATTTCCAACCAAGTCAATGCAAATATGACCAGATGGTTATGTGCCGAAGCACTGAGGTGTGAAAGTTTCCATATGGTCAAAGGGATGCCTCACATCCATGCACAGAAAGAATGTCACTCTGCAATATTTGATGACAGAGGGCAGTACAGTGAGTCATTGACCTTTTCAAAGTACAGAGCTCTTCTGTACTTTTTTGTACTCAGTGAGTGGTACGTAAAGACTTGCTGGTGTTAGAATCCCAAAACAGGCCTGAACATATATTGCTCTAGCACAAGAAAAGCTGGAGTCTGAATACTGAGAGTTTTTCTCAATGTTTTTTGAAAGTTTTTTGCCGTCATTACATAAATTTTAACGAAACACCCTACCTCTTTCCAATATTAAAATTTTAAATGCTAACACATTTTTAACAAAAACATTTTTAAATGACTGCAACTTTTGTAGAGCAACCATCAGTCAATTTTTCTCTTCTTTTAAATTTATGAAATTGGTGGTTCAGAAGACAGCCACACAAAGAGACCATTTAGGGAAAGATGTATACAGATTTTGCAAACATTCCAGGCTTGGAATTTTTTATTTTCCAGGTGTGCTTCAAATGACACTCCTCAGAAAATTAAGGTGTGTGGTAGGTGTGTTGCATTATCATTTTCATGTTGTATGTGTTCCCATCCTTTTCATCTGTAGTCTACATGCAGACCTGTGTGCTGAAAGTCATTGAGGCAACTGATGATGTGCTATGTCCCACTCAAATGCCTCAAAATTAAAAGCTTGATGTTTTGAGAAAAAGTCATTTTCCGATATTGCAGCACACAATAGTGCATGAGACAAAATTATCAATCACTCGATTTTAAAAAGAACACCAAAAGTTTTCATTACCTGCAAAGAAACTATAGGACCAAGTGTGCATTGGATGAGTCTGAGGATATCAGTGATGTCAGGAACCACAGGGGATAAAATTAGGGGCAGCCACGGTGGCCATTGCACCATTGCATAGTACTGTACATTTCATCTTGCAATGCCCTGATAAATTGACCAAAAGTCAAAACCAAAATTGCCGCCACTGACTTTGAACAGTGAGTGGCCTCCATGTCTTACTCACTGTTTTTAAGTGCGAGACATAATTTTGCTGTGTTTCTTAATTTGCTGATTGTGTTTTACTTACAAGAAACGTACATCTCATTTAAATAGAATCTGCAAATGATATGCATGTAAGCTGATCCCGAAAAAATCCAAAAGTGATTAGAGATTTGAAATACCATTTCTTGGTTAATTTACAGTAGCATGCCCGTGGCAGAGGTGAAATCAACGTTTTTTGATTATCAGTGGGTACTCTTTTTGCTTGGGCTTAAAGAACTATGTATCTATGGGAAATAGGGCTGTGACCGTGTAGCGATTAATCGCTAAACGATCGCATGTGGAATAAACGTTTAGTTCAAAGCTACTGGCGATTAATCGCAAAACCCATTTTTCGTCCGATATTCTTCCCAATGTCCTATGAATTTTTGCCCACCTTTCCTTCTACACAATTCACACAGATCGATCGTCTTGTGAATTTCCCTATGTAAACTTTTCCGGCGCTGTAAGCAGCCTAGAGGTAAACTGCTGCCTAGCCGTACAACGGAGCAACTCGTAGTACTCCCCGCGGATTGCGGAACGGAGGTTGTACAACCTGTGTTATAGCCTCAATGTGCCGCGCGGCCTACATCTTACAACATTCATTCAATGCGTATTTAAAAGCTGCACAGAGTAGTCATTGCAACACTGAACAGTTTTGAGTACAATGCACACTGCTTGTTTACTTTGCACGAGTCGACCATGCAGGCAACAGTGAACTAGTTCGATCCGGTGCTCAAGCGACCACGTGCGTTCGTATATCATGTACTTACGTAGTGTAATAAAGAGTGCAATGTTTATTGTCTCGATTTCGTACGTACGGTTTCACTTGCAATGAGCACGGAATTACTGTCGTAATAAATACGTTCCGAGTTCACTGGCAGTTGCAGAATAGTTTAACCGCAGTTGCTTTGCATCAAATCCGATATAAGTAGTACAGGATGGGACGTAAAACAAGCGTGGTGTGGGATTGTTTCGATGTTGATAAAGCTGACAAGATTGCTAAATGTCGCATATGTAGTGCCAAATTAAAATACATCGATAGGTCTACTGGGAGCATGATGAACACAATATAGTTGTAAGCATGTTGACTTCGTGAGGTTAATTAATCGCGATTAGCCGCTAAACGATCGCAAATTTTTGCGATTAAACGTTTAGTTAAAATGCTACACGTTCACAGCCCTAATGGGAAACACTGTATAATTAATGGAACTTAAAGAAGGTATTTTGAGCCTTTAATTCATTTTGCAAATAATCAGTTGCACATATATTAATTTCACCAATGTTTATTACTTACTGATTAGGCCTATGAATAATCTGCCTGATGACAATTATTTAACAGATGATCAGTCAAATGCTATTTTCTGATGCAATTTTTACAAACAGCCTTGGTGCCCTTGACCATGAGAATGGAAAATGCCCTGACTGATGGCCTTGATGTCCTAAAAATCCCAACTGAACCAAGGACAAATGCCCCTGCCCCTTAAATGCTGCACAGCATGAGGCCTGCATGGTGACCCTGCGAGGGACAGATGTGGGGGACCTACTGTATGTATTATGGGAGTGAGCAATGCTAGCACAGATTGCATGACCAATTTTTGAATGACCATACTGTAATTTCTTTCAAGGGTGCAAAAAAGTGCAGAGGGAAAAATCCTTTTATCATTTTCAGTTCTATCTGTCTACATGAAATACTTCACAACATACATTCTGGTGCTTAATCTGTGAGATTATTTTTACCTTTGGATGAGAAAGATAATCAAAACTTTGTCATTTTTGTTCCCATCTTGCCTTATTCTCCACTTCACTAAAGTCTATGTTATGTACACCAAGTCCCTGATCCCTCGGAAGGGCTTCAAATCATTGCAATTACGTGAATATGGCCGCAATTAGCTAAGATTGGTTAGATTCCCAATTTCCCATGGAGGTCCATAAAGGCAAACACAGTAGGCTACACATGCTTGCACTGTACAGTATTTTGTTGCAAAAACCACAGATAGGCTCTTTTTATGCATACTGATGCTTAATAGCTGGGACAGACACAAAACTGAAATACTGTAGCTAGGTCATGAATATTTACAGTAGTGTAAAGTATTGGAATCACAAAGCTGAGGAATAGACTTAAATGTTGTGACCCTGCTGTTTGCAGTTTTACAGTAATGCATGATGCAATATATTGCATCATTCCTGGACACCAACTGTGCTTCAATATAAAATGGGTTTACAACTGTAACAATGGAAAGCAAAATTGTCACATGTACAGTACATACATTACAGTAGATTTGAGTCCCCAAGACTAACTAGAAAAGTACAGGGGCAAAGAAGGTTCAGATAACTCCCCATTTAAATAATTCAACTACAGTGAAATGAACATGTATGTAGTAAAATTGAACACTATTCTTGTGTACACTGTATGCTTTTTGGGCAATGATCTCCAGGACTGAGATCTGTGAAAGGTACACGTACGTAGTCCACCCTGAATACATTCTCAGTGACAGTCATGCTAGCTAGCTGCAGAGTTTGAAAGTAATTCCAGAAACATGCACAAACATCAAGGATGTGACTTGTGCACATTTTACAATGACAGTGCGCTAGAGGTGCACAATATACTGTAGGCACCAAGTGCTAGATTAAAATACTGTACCGGTTAGAAGTTGAGACCTTAGGCCTACTGATCTGCAGTATTGAGACAAATCCAAAAACACCATGGGTGCCGCTGAAAACCTGAAGGCTGTAAATTTAGGTGTAAAACCTATATCTAGCTGCAGTAACTTAAACAAGCAGTTTTGTGGTTTAAAGCTGTTTGCATGTCAACGTTTTGGCGAACACCTTCAAGCTTTGGCCCCCTCCGAACAACTTCAAGAAGGTGCCACCTCTGACAACTTCAAGAAGGTGCCACCTCTGACAACTTCAAGAACGTGCCACCTCTGACAACTTCAAGAAGGTCACCTTAGAGGGAGAGGTTTGCTTGCATTACTGGCCACAAGGTCTCCCCAGAGGTTGCTCTGTTTTTAGTTTTAAATCTTGCAGCCTCGTGGGTTTGTGGCTTGCAAGCTCTTGCCACCCACTGCAATCTTGAGAAGGTCACCTTAGAGGAAGGGGTTTTCTCGCACATGGCCGCAAGGGTTCCCCAGAGGTCGAAAGACTCTCAAATATGTTTCAAACCTTGAGATCTCTTCAGATTGTACTGTATGCTTGAAAGTTCTTGCCATCCTCTGCAACCTTGAACAGTTTATCTTAGAAGTTGCAGTTTGTTTGCAGCTGGTCTCAAGGGATCTTAAGTAGTTGCAAGATTTACACATGTTCAAAACCTTGTGACCCCATGTTGTAGATTGTGAACTCTGGTGACCAGCTGCAAGCAAATCCATCTTGTGGTCTGAAGAGTCTGCAAGCTGTTGGATGCAATGTGGGCAGCTGGATTGATTAGGAGTTAGACAGGGTTGTACACCTCCACTATAACCTTTTGGTTAAATCTAACAGCACCAAAAGCATTTTTCCAGTTGTGAGGCACTGGTTTGTTATAAATCTATTAAAGGCTGCTCCATTGTTTATGCCAAGCATCACCCATAACTACGGTAAGTTCTGTCTTTTAATTCTTTGGTATGACATGGCATGCAAATTCTTCCGAGTGAGAGTTGGATGCTCTATCAGTGACACGCGAGGTACATCGTTCCGCTGACAATAAAGCAAAGGCGGGTCAAGGGTTAACTAGCGCACGCCCTCTGTAGGACTTATTTCGTCAGTACATCTTCCGCGATAGATGGAGCTGTTCATATGTGTAAGAGATGAGGTAAGTAGGAGTGAAATAAATTTGGATGCTCTATCAGTGACACCACACAATCAGTTACCTGTACTGTTGGGACACAAGACATTTAACAGCATTAAAGAAGTCTCAGGGCTCGATTTTTGTGGTTGTGTGATTGTCTGGGGTTAGAGTTAGATGGAATTTTACGGCCCAGTTTCCAACCTATTTGTTCAAGTGAAGCCGGCCACAGCCTTTTTTCCAGTTGTGGCTCACTGGATTGTTTTCCCTACTCCATTGCTTATGCAGAGCATCACTCACAATGGCAGTAGGTTCCTTTTTTAGAGTCTTTGGGTCTTTGGGATGACTCCACCTGGGAAGCCAACCCCGGCTTTCCGTGTGAGAGGCAGGTGCTCTACCGTTAGACCAAACATGTGTTTGTCTGGGACAACTACAATTCCACTTGGTCAATCAAAAGTTAAAAGTTGTTCTCTCACAATGAATTATACAGCAGCTTGCTTTTATCTGATAATTGAAAAGTATACTGCTGGCTGATCCGAGCTATCATGCAATATTTCAGACCTCAAGTGTTTTTGTCTCTCAAAAATGGTACCTTTTAATTTTTTGAGACTAACAATACATATAAACCCAATAACTGTCTTGTAATTGTGCAAAAAATGTTTTGGACTTGTAACCAAATTTTCTTGCAGACAACTAAAAATACTGACATGGTTGCCCTAAGGACAACCATAAATTTTTCTGAAAATCAAGGCCTGATACTGTAGTCTGACCAAAGGGTTGAAAAAAAAAAAGAAGCAATATCTCCCTTATCCCCTCCCCCCCCCCCCAAGAAAAAAAACACCCCCAAAATCCCAGTTCTAAAACATATGACCAAACAATTTCCCATTTCTCACCTTTCTTGTCTTCACCCTGCTTTAATGAAGCTTGCAGAAGAACATCCAAAGAACTTCCACTTTTGCAGAGCGAAACGAGGAAATCATGAGAGGTTAAACTGTCATGAGTAGACAAGAGACACTGGAGACTGGTAACAGCTTCCTCACTATGGACATCCATTGCCATCTCTTCAAAGTGCCTAAAAAGAATTTGGCTGCTATTCTTGCTGTAGTTGTGGTCTGGATCAGCACTTAAAATTCCAAACTCAGAGTCCTGATTCCTTCACATCTTAATAGTATTGAGTCCCTAAATATGCAATCCACAAAACCACCCTCGGACACCAGACACCTGGAAGGAAGCCTCCCTTCCTTCCACTGAAGGAAAAATGCTTTCTTTGTCCGGTGAAGGATTAAATGGTACCTGGTGGTTTTACATTGATCTAGACACCTGCAGAAAAGACAAAAAAATAAAAAAAATGATGGACTTTGGTTACAACTTTTTGTTATGAAAACCTTTTTTATGCTAAATTTAATAAGGTATTGAAATATACCTATCTATATGGAAAGCAATCTTATTTCTTTGGTCAAATCGTAAATCCATCAGAAAAATATGAGACAGCATGCAATAAACCTTCAGCTGTGGTCTATTTTTATAGTAAGATTTATAACCAGCCTAAAATATAGAATTATAAACAAAGGCCTGACTCAACAGAGTTTATGGGTATCCCATAAGGCTTGATTTAATATCTATTTTGTTGAAAATGCCATCCTTATTAACAATTTATCTGATCAGGGAGCTGGGAGGAAACACAACTTTCAAAGTTTGTTACGGACTATAATTCTGTTCTCCCTCTAAAAATTCTTAACTCAGTGCCTCAGATCAGCTAGTACCGATGATGCATTGTTAATACCAATGAGAAGACACACCCTTCACCTTATCTTCATCAAATTTTCGTAGCCAGCTGCCGTACAAATATCAAACAATACACTTTACTCATTACTGGTCACAATCTATAAAATTTCTCTAAATTTTTTGTACAATTTTATCACAACATTACTCTTTGGAACTGTCCAGTAATGTGCCAAAATTAGAGAAACTGACCGTCGACAAGGCTAATTATACATGTATACAGTACAACACATAAATTTTTTAGAGATTCAAAGGAAAAATAATTATTTAAAGGGGAAATGCAGCCATTCCAACTTGAAATAGTCTAGTAAACTATCTTGTTTCATGATTGGCTCTTGAGAAAAATGTGACAACTGATATTCTTCTCAATTTTTCTTCCTCTCAATACTTTGAAGAAAAATAAGAAAATTGTGATATTTAACTCTTGCTTCAAAATAAGTTTGGGGCGACTGCTCTTGCCCTTAAAGGCCGAATTCTCTCACCCCAAACAGTACCAATTCTCCTAACCTTCTTTCTTAAGCCCTTCCCACAATTGTCTAAAATTCATTCTCATCCAGACCCAATCTCAGTTTATTGCTTCAGGGTGAGTACAGAAAAACTCAATTTAGATTTATAATCAAAACTCTCAGTACCGTTCATGCTGTGTAATATAAGCTTTGGCACTCTGCATTGTTTGAATTTGCTGTCAATCAAAGAGCTGAGCCAATTGAGAATTTCAGTACCTGGGGACCAAAATTGTAGTTTGGGGCAAGAGGTTTGGCCCTTTAAGACCCTCCTACAATTGTCTGAAACTGACCCTCATCCATATGGCACAATCTCAGTTTATTGTTTCAGGGTGAGTAGGCTATAGCAAAGCACTCTCAGTAGTTCATGCTGTGTAATATAAGTGGTGGTACTAATTGTTTGAACTAGCTGTCAATCAAAGAGCTAAGCCAATTGAGAATTTCAGTTAACCCTAATTGTACAAGAATTGTATTTTGGAGTGAGAGAATTAAGTCAGGACTTTAAAACTTTCATTGACAATCCTTTTACAGCTACAAGTTTTGATTACAGCTGAATGCCTGCCCATTACAATCCTTAGATCAAAGTATGGTTTAACAAAGGTCATTGTTCTCAGATTTACTTAGGGTGTGAAAGGGTGAAATCATCTCTGGAAAGGAGAAAGGTCAACAGCACATAACAATAGGAACAAAGGGACATGTCAATCAAACTTTGATGTACAGTAAGTTGTTGCAACAGATATGACTTGTCTCTCCTTCCTAAGGTACTGTATCATATTGCATCTACTAGGTTTATTAAAGCTGTCATTTTGCTGAGTACGAAACGTTCATAGGCCATTCACTAGCACAAAGTGGGTATATTTTCACAGTATCTGCAGAAAAGTACAGTACTCTCTAGATAACATCGGGATGGTAGATGTTAGATGGAGTTTAACGGCCCAGTTTCTAATCATTTGATTTAAGTATAACACCTGGAAGGCATATGTGCAAATACCAGTACCTTTCAATTCCATGGAAAGACACAGTACTATAGACTTTAACTGTGACTGATTCAAGATTTTACTGCACAGAAAACTGCAGTGAAAGTCAACCCACTGATTCTAAGACAAATTTATACCAAAGTGCACCTGGGTTAAAGAGAGCCCATTTAGCCCCCATTAAAGGGCATACCCTTGATGAAATCTAACACAAACACCTGGGCATGCCAACAGTATATAGTATGACTCCAGTTAGACACCTGGGTATGGGTAATTGGAAGGCTGCTTTGAAATTGAACTGGCACTATACAGCAACTGGATTGTGTCACAGCACTTTTGGAAGTTACAGTAGGATTTAAAATGAAAGCACACTTGCCTTTAACCCTTTACCGTTGTGCTCCGATCGGGGCATATTTGCGTGCCTCGGGAGTGGGCGGAAAAGCGGACGTAGCCCGCCCCGCATCGGCTTCCGTAGGTCATTGACACCGTGACCTTAAACTATTGTCTCTCTCCCTGTTGTGGCCGAATTTTCAGGTAGCTACTCGCAGTTTCGAGGTCCGCGTGAAACAGTAAAGATGTGTGACAGCCGATCTCTCCGCATGGGTCCAAAAGGACCCAAACAACGGTAAAGGGTTAAGTCCTGAACGTTAACCTAACTAGTGTGAAACCATCTGGGAATATTAAAATGTCATGGAGCATAAACATGCAAGAGGGTAAACAAATGGACCCTTCAGTGTTCACTTTTAGATCTGCAGTTTAAAAAACAATGGTAAACATCCAGACCTGTTTCCATATGCTGTACATGCCTATCAATGTTATTTTAATAGTGTGTGCTTGTACTGTACCAAACAAATAAGATCAAATAATACAGAAATCTGTATTGTAATCTGTAAAGGTTTAAATTCCTTTAATAGAAAAAATGCTTTGCCGCAGAGTTCTCTCAGTAATGCACTGTTCATGAATTTTGTATGTTTGAGACTATAGCCCAATCCTACATAGGGCAAATATGCTCAGGCCATGGCTGAGATAGGCCTATCTACTGACATACATAATAAATTCAGTGAGGCAGTTCTGGAAACTATATAGTCCACTGGGAAATTTTTCTGTTTATTCACAACATACTGTACACAATATTGACCAAGAGGGATGGATCTGTCAATAAAAACTTCCAAAAACCTCACTTCAAACAAAACCATCTGTGAGAGATATCCTAAATAGCCTACAATGCCAGTACTGTACAATGGCTTTTAATAGGTAATGCAGCAATGTTCTATCACTTGATCCTTACAGGGTACTGCAACAGTGAGAATTGAACAAGCACTGGCCTGCATGGGCCTCATCTTACAAACAGAATACAGAAGAGTACTATGGTTTACCATTTAGCCCTTGTGTAACAGTGAACAGTTACTTTGGCTATAAATTACCACATCTTTGCTTTGTTACACATCAATAAAGCTGAACTATTGTCCTCAGCAGCTACATCCACTATTCATACATCCAGGAATCAGTGTTGCTGCACTTGTCATTGTTCTCTATTCAGCACCTCAGTACTTAAAGCTTAACAGCAGTCAAGTTGCAACTGGAATAGGCCTCAGAGGATTTCAGTGATACATCCCAGACAGCTCTGTACTTGCTTGTTAGGCTTTTTCAGGTTTTATTTTTTTTTTTCTTGTAATAGGCCTATTAATCTATTATTTTCTTTCTTTAAATGAGAATCTTTTCAGGGTCCCAGAGATTGTGCAAACAATTTTTAGTATTAATTGGCACAAAAAAGGCTGGACAATATGAGCCTCACATTTAAAGGGCTAACCCCTTTAAGGATAATTTATACATTAAGGATAATTTTTGTACTAAAGTAGTCCCCAGACATTTTCAACTGGCTCAGCTCTTTGACTGACAGCAGCTGCTAGTTCAAAGATTAAAAAATACCAAAGCTCATAAAATTACAATGCATGTACTGTACTGAGAGTGTTTTGATTATAAATTGGGTTCATACATCCTGAGTCACAATGAACCAATAAACTGGGATTATATGCATGGATGAGGATAAATTTACAACAGTTGGAAGAGGGGCTTAAGTAAGTACAGTAAGTGTAGAGGATTGTAACTGTTTAGGGTGAGAGGATCAGTTAGTTAAAAAGGTTCTTCCCATAGACAGCACATATTTTCACATAGCTTCTGACTCTTTCAAGTTGGCATGCTGTGGCTATGCTGGCCGATGCAGAAGGTGATGTATACATGTAAAATGACACTCACAAGAGGACTCAGACTGAGATTAACAACAAACATATATCTCACTATCAGGGTCAAAATGAGCCTTAATTCCAACTTTGGGAGCCAAGCAGGCCCCTATCTAATATAATGTAGGGACCATGTAAGAAATCAAGGGTCCAGAAGAAGGGAAAAGACCAAAACCAGTTGATCCACACCTTCCTATGACCAGTACTTAACAGCCGCACATTATAAATGACAGAAGCACTTTAGAATGAACTCTTTCATTTTTTTTTGGAACTTCTATGTCATGCTCAGCATACCAAACATTTATTGTTCATGAGGTAAATAATGGACATGTTGCCTTGTACCTGTGCCCCACCCCCAACCCTCAACCGCAACTACATTATGAAAGCAAGACAAAGATGGCTTTCTGTGGATTGCAGCTGGCTCTTCCTAAGGTTCTGTGAACTCCCTTCATTTCCTAACTATTCTCAAAAAAATGTCTTCAATATGTTCATAACTAAACCCGACAGCAAAAGTGTCCTATGGGAGTAATAACTCTGTGAAAATAGTTTCAAGTTTAAGCCTGACGGGACAATCATGGCAGCACTTTTCTTAATCAACTTCTAAAAATACCAATGCTGTTTTTAGAATGAAAAAATCAGTGCATCTGCACCAAATTTAAAATTACTACCCTACAAAATATCAATTTTCCTTCAAACAGTAGCCTCCCACTCATCTCTATAATTTCAAGACCTTTGCTCAAAGTTCGATGGAATTTTACAACTCCTAGTGTCTGTTCTGTTTTTAAGGACAAAAGCAGTCACCCCAATTTGAAGTAGTGCAGTAGACTGTCCTGTTTCATGATTGGTTCTTGAAGGTCATGTGACAATATTTTTCCTCTTCAAATCTGAAATTTAGTAGTAGTAACTGCTTAGTGCACACCTTGCATAATGCAATATGCTGATGTCCTAAAATATTATGGAAGACCTTTGAAGTGAAATCAAAAAAGCTGTGAGATAGCTGTTGCTTCAAAGTAAGTTTGGGGTGACTGATCTTGGCCTTTCAATAATCTTCCATTAACTATAGTATATTCACACACTGTTTGCTTAATCTGAATCACACTTCCTAAGATTCAGGTTTGTGCATGCCTACTTGCTAATTCCTACTTCAGAGGCCACACCCCTAGCCAATGCCTATCCAAGTGGCACTGTTGTAAACATAACAAATTTTTTTGAACATGTACAGAACATGACCCTTAGACTGGTTGAATATTCAAATAAGTTCAATATCTTGGTGAAGTCTTCCTCAATCACCTGGGTGGACTATGCTTAAGTTAGTTTAGTTGAGCCTAGATGAAGTTTTAGAGCTGCAGTTGTCCATTGGTTTAAGTCAAGCCTGACAGTCCTGACCTTTTTTTCTGTTGTGAAGAGGGGCTAAGAAAACAGTGTCCACTCCATAGTATAGGGTGCAATTTACTGTTTACACCTGGTAGACTATCAATCACACCATTTTTTTAACTTACAGTAAGTAACCAAGACAAAATATTTATTACCTGAAAGATAATATAACTTGAGGACAATATTATTTGGACAAAGGCAATTATTAGGACTACAGTAAGTATAGCAGTGTGTATGTTCTAAATACCCTCTCAAAAATGAACTTTCCAATGTCAATGATCACAGTTTCAAAATCCAATAGGGTCCTTTTGAAAAGTTAAGTGAACTATTGGCTTTCTTGGAAGAAAATTACAAAGCTCTTGGGATTTCCTTGAAGAGAGAGAGCCTTTCTCAAATGACAAAGCAGGTACCCTTCCTTTTAATATCCATGTACTGTAATGAGAATTACAGGTATTGCAAATGTACACTACTTTACTACACCATAGCATACAGTATATTCCTCTGACATTTCTAGATTTTAGAACATCCCCCTGGAGATACATACTCTGTGCAATACAGGTGCTGTGCAACCTATACATTATTTTCAGTGTGTATATACCTGCAGAGTTGTGAATGTTTTCATATTATCTTTCAAATGATATGTACTGTAGGCCTATACATCAATGAACACTTTTCCAAATAAAAATTGCAAAATTTTACAAAGGATATGCACACACTTTGTTCTGTGTTACAAGTCTCATCAACCAACCAGGTCCACAACTCCTTGGTATGGATTAGTACAGTGCCCCTTTGCATACATTGCCATGGCTCTTTGTTCTCATGAAACTTTTAAAGTGAATTCTAGAGCTCAATTAGCATTCAAGTATGTTCAAGAGCACAAGTCTCCATATACAGAACAGCTAGTTCAACATGTGGTGAGCTGAAATTTCCTGTAATAAATACCTCAACCTCCCCCCCCCTTCACACCCCCTATAGGCAACCTTTGTAAAAACTCTACAAAGTTGCATAGTTCTACAAGGCCCAGGCATGCAGCACACTTCAGACCAATTAAATCCCTTCACTTCGCATGGTTTCCCTGCCAAACCCATGGTGTGTAATCATGTAGCTTAAATGGAACAGGCTTGAAGAGGAAAGACTTTAACACTATAAGTGGAACTTCTTGGGCTATCTTGATCAAGGAAATATTACTGTTTATGGCTGCCTCCATACAAAAATTTAGTAATTAATGGGGCATACAAACTGTGTACGTGTATACATCTAATTAATATAGTGTATAGCTCCGTAAATTTCAGGATTGACCCCTTCCATCGCAAAAGGGTTAGCGCCTACTGTATGCTTAAGCCTAATACAGAGTCCGCAGAGGCAGGGGGATTAGAAGGTGTTAGCCCCCACCACCCCACCCCACTTTTCCTGCCGTAGGCATTTGGGCTGTTTACTAATATTGGACATAACAGAGAGCTTGGTACTTAGCCCCTACATCAAAACTTGTTCTGCCAATTTGTAGGTCTTTAGGGGCATGTTGTTTTGTAAGACCATAAAGTAGTAATCATGTCCCTGGGCTTCAAAGTCAAAGCAAGCCTGAAAAGCCTGAAAAGGGAATAATATGGTTAGACCCCTCTTGAGCTAATATACACAGAATTAATAAGTACTTGTTGCAATTGAAACAATGATCATTTATTAAGATCTGGGGGCCGTTCCACAAAGAGTTATGCACGATCTTAAGTATGATTTACTGTTGGCTTAAGTATGGTGAATCAAACTTAAGATTGTGCGTAAATCTTTGTGGAACAGCCCTCTGCATAACAACTCTATGCTATACCAGCATCAATTGCATTTTATAGGCTTAAGTACTTTAGCCTTCATGCTTGAAAAAGAGACCTTTGTTTACTACTGTAGTACTACAGTACCTTCTGAAATCAGATACTAAATTGTTTAACAACAACTGCACACCTTCTAAAACAATTTTGCAAATTTAATGAGTGAATAAATGCTGTTGGGACTATGAACTTTAGTAGATTGCTACAGATGCTGTTCAATTAACATACCCTCTCAATTCAGCACAACAATGCACTTTGTAAAGTAGTGTGCCTACTGAACTTTACTCCATAGGAGCAGATTTGGTAATTACAATTCTATATTCTCATCATTTAAATTATAGCTGAGTCATCAAAGAAATTTAATTTTGTAATATTCTTTGTACTCACAAAATCTTTACACTGCTCAGTAGCCAAATAGGATCAATTGACAGACTTTTCTTACAAATTTTTACCTAAGAAAATGTCATAACTGTTCTAGGTAGACAAAATTTACACAGGAGTCAAGTTTCCCAGCATCCTTTGTACAGTACTTAATCTAGGAAAAGTCATGTACACATACTGTAAGCTGTAATACACTGTATGTGTAAAAACTTTACAACCAGTCCTCTTTTGCTATTTTCCATGATGGCCTACATCTCCCCACATCCTAAACATTTTGCTCAGAAAAAGAAATTAACATTGTGTTTCTTTTCTTATCCACACAAAATGATAGTCATCCTGTGAATACAAAATAAAGTAAAATTGCAGGGATTTGGACCAAGCACCAAAGACGGTATGATTGCATTCATTGTATTCTGTATTGCCCAAGCCCATAAAATTTTTCTACGATAGGTGGGATCAGGGAATACAGTTTCTGCCAAGGTATACAGTTTGATCAAAAATGCATTTCACCAGTTTGTCAAATACTGTATTTGACTTGCCAATCTTAACAAAAAATTTGACTCACTTACACGCAATTAAATCTCATCTCCTGAATAATATAATACTGCTCACAGCTACTCATTCCCAGTTCAGACCAGAAATGTTCCTATACCACACAGAATCTTGAATGGTCCTTAAATAGAAAGACTTGTTTAATGCACAAATCTTCTCATCCTAAACTACAATTTTTGTAGTCGTCCACAGAAAACCTTAACCCTTTACCGTCGTTTGGGTCCTTTTGGACCCATGAGGAGAGCTCAGCTGTCACCCATCTTTACTGTTTCAGGTGGAGCTCGAAACTGCGAGTAGCTTCAGCCACAACAACGGGAGAGACAATAGTTTAAGGTCACGGGGGTCAATAGCCTATGGAAGCCGATGCGGGGCGGGCTACGTCCGCTTTTCCGCCCACTACCGAGGCGCGCAAGTATGCCCCCGATCGGAGCACAACGGTAAAGGGTTAACTGGCAGCTACAGTACACTAGTGCAAAAGCCTAGAGTACCGAAGCTCATTATTACACAGCATGTATTGTACTGAAAGTGCTTTGCCTATACACTGGGGGCCTTGTACTCTTCCTGAAGCAATAAACTGAGATTGTGTCTCAGGGATGAAAATAAATTTTTATACAGTGGTGTGAAGGGCTTAAGTAGAAGAATTGGAACTGTTTGGCGTGAGAGGATTAGACTCTTTAAAACTCTCAAAATTCCTGTTGGGAATGTTTCCTAATTAGCTCCTCAATTTTTTTTTTCTTAATTAAATTATGGGCGATGCAGTGCACACTTGAAAAGTAGAAATCAGAAGGAACAGTATATTAAAGGGCAAGAGAAGTCGTCCCAACTTGAAGTAGTGTAGTGGACTGTAGGACTGTTTTATGATTGGCTGTTGAGGGTCATGTGACAGTATCTTTTTCCTCAACTGTGAAATTTACAAGGAATTACTGCTTGGTTTACCTTGGTATATGTGCTACTGAAGTCATAAAATAAAGATACAGTACTTTGAAAGAAATAAGAAGAAATTTGTGAGATTTAGCTGTTGCTTCAAAATAAGCTTGGGAGACTGCTGATGATCTTTAAGCTAACATTCTTGACTATTAAAACTTATTGAACAAAGTACTAGTTGTTATTGTGGTAATAGCTTAAGCTCTTTATTCAACCAATGCCCAGGCAAAGGTAACAACCGGTACAGGCTTAAGTCCTATTTATAACTCTGTGCACTTACAATCAACATACCCCCACTATGAAACTCTACAGAATGGAAGGTAGCTATTGTACAGTACAATCCCCAAAATAACAAATGACACAAAATTGGTGATACATTGACCAAATGAACCAACGATCACTCAAACTTCACTTAAAACCCCCTCCCTATTTCACAATGTTGTGTCCCATCTGATACTGTAGTTAAGAGCATAGCCAACATTGAAAGGAGTGGGGAAGGTGACGTGCTTCATTTACTTTTGTTGGTTAGGTTAGGTTAGATGGAGTGTAATGGCCCACTTTCCAATTGGTACAGTCAAACTGATCACAGGCTTTTGTCCCATTGTGGCTCACTCGCTTGTTTTCCCTACTCCATTGCTTACAGTATGCCGAGTGCTCACCAAGCACAATGGCAGACTTTCAGATTTCGTTTTTAAGGTCTTAGGTATGTTTACTTCTGTCACAGAGTGTAGGCAACCAAAATGCACAGTGCTTTGTAGAAGGAACAGTAATTTTGACTTCAAACTGCAACTAAACAGTACAACACTGCTGAAACATGCACAGCAGTATTGTGTAAGGCTGGGCTGGAAAATATTCTTTTCCAGAAAGGGAGTCAAAGTTCCCACATTTCTGTAATTTGCAACACAAGAAAGGAAAATCTCTCCCAAATCACAACAATTTCTCCCAAATCACAAAAATTTCTCTCCTTGTCTCCAAATTCCTGGGAAAGGATCCTCACTGGTCCTAAGAGGTCAGGAGTTCAAGTACTGGCCAAGTGAAAGCGTTCGACTTTAAAAATGGAACCTGCTGAAATTGTGCTTGGTGTTCAGCCTAAACTGCAGAGTAGTGAAAACAAGCCAGTGAGCCAAACTGAAACCAGAATGCAAAAATGCATTGAGGTTTCGATGATGCATACATGCTCTTTTCAATACAATGCTACATTTCTTGTAACAACTGGTGACCCAAAATAACCTTTGTCTCCACCTGTAAGTGACTAGTTTTTCTTTTAACCAAAACATTTCTCTATTCAAAAAGCCAAATTTCATACTGTGCCTTAAGATATTCTGCAAACAAGGTTTTCAGAGTTTGATGCCAGGTGGTACCAGATGACCATTGACCTCCACCAAAAACAACAGGTACAGTACTTTCAACTCACCATAACACATCCACATACTAATTAGGAAATCCATCCAAGTTTCCTACCTTGAGATATCCCATTTTGACAAGTTTTTCAAAGTTTGACCAATCATGACCCCAGATGTCCTTTCACCTCCACAAAAAAAAAACCTTATACAGACAATCTTCTCACCATAATTCATTTACATACTTATTTTGTAATCCATCCACCTTTCATACCTTGAGCTATCCTAAACAAGTTTTTCTGAGTTTGACCCCTATGACCCCAAATGACCTTTGACCTCTTCCAAAATCATTAGGGTTCTTCCTCCCATCATAACGCATCAACATATCACGTTTGAAATCAATCCAAGCTTCCTACCTTGAGATATAGTGTGAACAAGAAGTTTGGAGTTTGACCCCATGTGACCCCAAATGACCTTTGACCTCCACGAAAATAAATCGGGTTCTTTCTTACATCATAACCCATCAGCCTATCAAGATTAAAATGAATCCAAGTTTCCTACCATAATGTATCATGTAGACAAGGATTTCAGGTTTTGACCCCATGTGACCCCAAATGACCTTTGACCTCCACGAAAATATATCAGGTTCTTTCTTACATCATAACACATCAACATTTCAAGTATGAAATTGATCCAAGTTTCTTACCATGAGATATTGTGTAAACAAGGATTTCAGGTTTTGACCCCATGTGACCCCAAATGACCTTTGACCTCCACCAAAATCAATAGGGTTCTTCCTCCCATCATAACGCATCAACATATCAAGTTTGAAATTAATCCAAGTTTCCTACCATGAGATAAAGTGTAAACCAGGATTTCGGGGTGTGACCCAATGTCACCCAAAAGGACCTTTGACCTCCACGAAAATAAATCGGGTTCTTTCTTACATCATAACCCATCAGCCTATCAAGATTAAAATGAATCCAAGTTTCCTACC
Organism: Holothuria scabra; assembly: GCA_037179385.1. NCBI lineage: Eukaryota > Metazoa > Echinodermata > Holothuroidea > Aspidochirotida > Holothuriidae > Holothuria > Holothuria scabra. The sequence continues at coordinate 28,714,741 of CM074197.1, forward strand.
ATAATGTATCATGTAGACAAGGATTTCAGGTTTTGACCCCATGTGACCCCAAATGACCTTTGACCTCCACCAAAATCAATAGGGTTCTTCCTTACATCATAACGCATCAACATATCAAGTTTGAAATTAATCCAAGTTTTCTACCATGAGATATTGTGTAAATAAGGATTTCGGGGTTTGACCCCATGTGATCCCAAATGACCTTTGACCTCCACCAAAATCAATAGGGTTCTTCCTTACATCATAATGCATCAACATATCAAGTTTGAAATTAATCCAAGTTTTCTACCATGAGATATCATGTAAACGAGGATTTCAGGGTTTGACCCCATGTGACCCCAAATGACCTTTGACCTCCACCAAAATCAATAGGGTTCTTCCTTTCACCATAAAGCATCAACATATCAACTTTGAAATTAATCCAAGTTTCCAGTCTTGAGATATTGTGTAAACAAGGATTTTGCTTTTTGACCCCCTGTGACCCCAGATGACCTTTGACCTCAACCAAAATAAATAGGGTTCTTCCTCTCAGTATGGGATATCTGTGTACCAAGTTTGAGAACTGTCAGATCTTCCCTTCTCAAGATATGGTGTAAACAAGCAAAGTGTCACAAACACACACATACTGTACACACACCTATACACATGCACATACACACATACATACACACACACACCATCATGAATGCATAGGTTTCTCTTTTCATCAAAACCAAAAAGGCTTGACTTGAACCAATTGGTTGAAAACTGGGCTGACTAACTCACTGCTCCTACTTTTACCACATGCTGTAAGGTACAGTAAATACAGTACATTTACTTCGTAACAACTTTAGAGACTTTGATATGTACTTACACTGTATCAGATCTACAATCCTCAACAAAAGTAATGGGACAAAAGAGTAGCACAAAAAGCACATTGGAAAATATTATTCGAACCATCTGCATCGCTATCTCCCTACAGTACTTCCTCCCCCTAAAGTTTATAATCTCGCAGTTCATGATCAGAACTTTGTAACATCAGTATACTAGGAACAGGGTTTGCTCCACAAACTTGTCAAAGATGGTAGCCTCAGTAGGCTTACTTTGCATCATCTGGACATACTTTTGATTTTAAATGCTTCTGTAATGTACACCTGTACAGTACATCAATTTTCTTGAATACCCCAAATAAAATATGTACAGTATTAGACAAAACAGGAAATGCAGCACTTGCATTTAATACCAAGTGTTTATGTTAACAATGACAGAAATCAGTATAGGAGTGCCGTATTGCAATATCAGGAACAGATGTAATGGCACATGGTAAGTACTGTACAACAGCACACAGTTCAGTAAACCAACTCACAAACACTGTGACTGAAACAAAATATAATTATCAAACATTTCAATTTCTCCAGGAAATGGTATTGACAGCAAAAAAACAGGTAATCATTACATTCTGACTGTATGCATCATCATCCCCCCCCCCCATTCAATGATGTGGCTTTACATGTTCTGAAGCTTCAATGTTGATATGGGGAGTGGGGTTTGTCCAATGATAGTACTTTGTGGAGGCCGTACTGTAGCCTCAGAAGGCTTAAATATTACACTACATAAACATATAAGCCAACAGATGTACATTTTAAATGTCCCAAATAAAGGATATATTAAACAAAACAGAAAATGAAGTGCATTACCAAGTGTTTACCTTAACATTAAAAGAAAGCAGTAGCATTGCAATAATTATATACTGTATTTGCAATACCAGGAACCACTGTACTGTATACATTGAAGTATGGCATACAGTATGGTAGTACCACAGCACAGTACAGTATTAACTACAGTACATACTGGAGATGGTACCTGGCAAACACTTTGTGACTGCAACCTGGGTACTTTTATATAATTCCAAAAGATTCTGAACTGTTCCAATTTCTCCAGGCAATGCTACTGTGCAATAGATTTGTGAAATGACTTGCAGTTACAGTCTGCATCCTGATATTATCTACTTGTAATTTTTGTGGGTTTATTTTGAACAAGCCAAAGATTCAACTGTTAAAGGGGCCAGGCCTTGGTTTAAAGGTGATCTGCTTAAAGATCAAAAGCCATCCCCCCAAATGTATTTAGAAGCAACAGCTAAATATCACAATTTCTCTTAAAAGTACCTTACGTCACATTTGTAGGCTTCAACATTGCACATTCAAGGTAAACCAAGCAGAAAATTTCACAAGTTTCACTTGAAAACAAATCTAGTCACGTGTAGTGTTTACATTAAGCTGCTATATGATGAGATATCCATTTTGCGGCAATGGCCTGGAAGTCAATTTAAAGGTAAAGAGCAGTCCCCCCAAACTTATTTGGAAGAAAAATCTAAACAGCATAATGTTTGTCTTATTTCTCTTCAAAGTATCTTTCATTACATTTTATGATTTAACTATTGCATATTCAAGGTAAACCAAACAGTTACTTCTGGTAAATTTCACATTTGAAGAGAAAAAACATTGTCACGTGACTCCCAACAGCCAATCATGAAACTAAACAATCTACTACACTTCTTCAATTTGGGATGACTGCCCCTTCCCTTTAAAGCACTGATATTTTTGGAAGAAAAGGAAAAAAGGTGGTTTGACTTTTCTTTCATTTGATATACATGTGCACAAGCAGTCTCACAATTAAAAACAATTTCCCAAGAGTCAAACTTTCTCATACTGAGTTTAATGACCCAATGCATTATTAATTACTTAGAGGAAACAGTGGTCACATGACTCTCAACAGCTAATCATGAAACAGGACAGTCTACTATACTTCTTCAAGTTGGGATGACTGCTTTTTCTATCTCATCACATGAATGCTTTGCATTCTGGACTACAATTGTAGTTTGACCAAAATTTTTACTTGAAGCGTTGAAATTTTGTAACCATTCAACACAGTTGTTTACAGTATGTCTGTTGAAACAATGTCTATCCATGACAGTATGAAGAATTTTCTGTCTTTCCTCATAAATATTACCTGCTGAATCATCAACACATACGTTCTCCACTGAGTACGTAACCCTTACATAAAATTTGGTAATTTTACATTGAATGCAGAACTTGAATAGAATTTTTGCTGTTATGGTAGTGCATAGGTTTGCCAGAACCTCAAAACTGGAAGAGGGGGGCAAACTTAAGTCGTGTTCCCACTTGATCCAGAGAGGTGGTGTACATCTTGATCTACCAAGGTAGATCAAACTCTAACGGGAACGCAGATCAACAACACCCACTCAAGATCAAGATCCACCAATTTTGATCTATGCAATGGGGTAGAACAGATAGACCTCACTGGATCAAAGTTTGTAATGGGTACACAATCGGTAGACATTGGCCCCACATCTAGTTTTAACCATTGGTGACCTTTCGGCACTTCCGCATTGTGTTTGTATCGCAAGTTGATCTACCTCGCTTAGTCAACACTGGATAAAGGTAATGTATGTTGATCTACCTCAGAAGATCAAGATCCATCTTGCTGGATTAAGTGGGAACATGGCTTTAGAAGAAAGGGAAATGTTGTGGGAGACAATGTAGGAAACTTAGAAAAATACCAGGGGGGCATTCCCCTCATGCCTCCCCATAGCAACGCCACTATGCCATGGATGGAAACTGTACTGCATGGTATTGCCCATGATTTCTGTGCATGACAAGAGAAGTGCCTGTCTTGAAAGTGTGTCTGTCCATGAAAAGACTATAAAGTTTTTATGCTTTAAATCTGAAAAGGAATGGAATATTCCAAAGCCAACGGTATGCAAATAACTTTCAAATTTTTAACATCAAGGTGACCTACTGGCCTACTGTAGGTTGACTTTTGCTGTCCCTCCATGATGTCCCACCACAACACCTACAAATAGTTTTGTTTTGCTCCACAAGTTGACCTACTGTATAGCCTAGGCCTACTGTACATGCAACTTTTGCTGTCCCTCCATGATGTCCCTCCACAACATCTACAAATGTTTTTGTTTTGCTCTGGACAGTGAAAAATGAAAGATAGCATGAATGACAGACATAATGTATTTTCTGCTATACACATGAAAACTCAATGCAACATTTTTCTTCATTAGTTCACTTACATGAATTACTGTAGCTCAGATACAAATCTATAATGATAGTTTTGACTTTTAATTTTTTGTTTTCCAACTGAAGTCAGGGTTGTCGCCAGCCCAATTTGAGTGCCAGCTAAACATCTGACTCAATATTTGTATCTCACCCTACCCACATGGAATCCACCTCATTTTTGACCCATTGAATTTTTCAGCTATAGGCTAATGTCAATTTCATTATTTTTCAGGATAAAAGATCACTTTTGTGCCGGTCCGAAGCCTTGCATTTTAGGTGTTGTACCGGTCGGCAATGTCCAGTCCTGGTTAGTCCCGGCCGGCGCCCACCGCAGTGGTGACAACCCTGACTGGAGTTCTGGTTGTCCGGTACAACCGGACAATCACAAAATTCATACACGTACTGCTTAATTCAATGCCATTTTTAAACCGGCAAATGTTGAAACATGGTGCAGGAAGCACCCAATACATAGCAAGGCAAAATGCTTTCAATGGACTGCGAGCACTTTTCAATAATGGAAATTTCAAGGCTGGCAGTACTCTAAAGAATATTATCGACAACAAGTAGATGACAAAGCAAAAGAATGAGGATATAGTGTGTTCCTCTGGGCTCAAAAAAGCATCTAGGTTCTTGAAGTTGATTGTTGTGCTGAAACGACCTTTACCGTAATTAACCAGAATATTCTTGTACATACTTAGCTGAAACAGCATTAAGAGGCATGCTACAGTACAGTACACATGCACCCAGCATCTCTTGGCAGTTTGTGCACAACGGAAGACCAGTGGAAGTTTTTGAAGGCAAACATGGAAAATTTTCAAACTTTATGACTACCAGGAAATTGTAGGCACTATTTGACTCCCAGCCACAGTAGGCCTATTTGCCTAGAGTGTTGCTACTGCAAAGCAGCTTTGTGTAAACAAGACTGAACACTACATGCCATAACATACAGTATTATGGTATGCCCTTTAAATCAAGGGTGAGGTACATAGATTCTATTAACAAAGTTAATACCCTTTAGTACCTAGTACTGTAAAACCATGTTAACAATTTCAAACTCAGTACTATTTACAGAAATGCAATTAAATACTGTTATTTGAAAAGAACTTTGATCCAAAGAGTGGAAAGTTTACCATGGCATCTGTCCAAGGTTAGTAATTTATATAACTTGTTTACAAGCCCAATTTAGTAAACAAACCAATTTACATACAGTACCATAACAAAACAATATCCTGACATGTATTTAACACTACAGTAATTTCATTACTTGGAACAATACGCAAGTGACAAAACTAAGTGCTGTACCAGTTGAGAACTTTTTTTTTTGTGTACTGACAATATTTTCACCAAAGTGATATGAATGGATCACACAGTACCTGACTACAGTAGGCTTCATTGGCAATACTCAGGGGCTGGGAGCACAACAGAGAGCTTTACCCCACCAGATTTTGTCTTTCACCCTCACCCCCAGCCCCACTGGCTAGTTGGATCAGGAGTTGGGTTAACCAAAATAATAGTACCTCTTCAGTGATTAAATTTTTCATCCAGATATATGCTAAAACCTGACCTCAGAGCTTTCAGGGGATCCAACCCCCAAGGCTGTGACGGTTAGTAAGCTAGAACAGCACTGTTGTCAAGCTCACACAACTTGTTTTGTCTGTCAAAAACAGAAACTCAAAGTTCACCCAAATTCTATTTGTTATCTGTTTCCTAGACCTCCTTACATTACAAAATTAAATGCAAGGTAGTAAAGAATAGTGAAGGCAAAACATTTGTGACTTTGCATTTGAATCTGATAGTTTTATGGTAGATCTAAATATCACTGTATATTTTCTCAAATCATGAAAGCCTGGACTGTGTATAGGCACTAGGCAGTATGATAAAATTAATAACTTATGTACTGTATGGTGTACCTGTAAACTGTTCAAGTATTGCAAAGTACAGACCTGTACATTTAGCTGCACCTACAAATCCACAAGTAACAACTGCATGGCTCTGTACTGATCAAAATAAAATAGAGACTCAAGAGGTTCCTATTGTACTGTGCTTATTGAACTCAAACAGTCATGCAGGGCTTGAAAAATTTTCTGATGTCTTGTTGCCTCATCAGGCAATCCATTTTTTTAAATTAGTAGTTTTTGGTTGCCCAACATAGTTTTGTTGTTGCCCAAATAAAGAAAATATCAAAAGATAAAGAAAATACTGTAAGGAAATCGTGGTAATAGAAATGTTATTGCTTTGTTGGCCCATGGCATTACCGTAACAATCTCTGTAGCAAGCATTGAGAGGTACAGTACATTTAGTAGTAAGTTAATGATAATATCACAGTAGTTAATGGGAAACTTCCAACACAGTGATGATCTGCCTGCACAGTGACTTGAGGTGCCCAGTCGGGCATGTTCTGCTACAGGTGCAAGTCATTAATTTTTGTTGTCAAAGCCATTAGACAAGATGTCCTCGGACACTTGATACCCTATTTTTCGAGCCCTGGGACTTCTGGTATTACTTGTATTACTTCGCTTGGCCAATTTATGATAAATTGAACAGAACAGAAGGAAAGATATCTCCACAACATATACTAAGTTGCAACAGGGTCTGTTGCAACTCCCTAGGTACAGCCTAATCCTCTCCACACTAGCTGACCACAGCTGATTATGAGACCAACTAGACAAGCATACCATGCCAGTACTGTAAATGCTTTTTTCAATGAGCTGAAACATTAAGAAACATAGTCTGCATATGTGCAAGATTACAACTGAACAAACAACCAAGCACATGCTATTGGTGCAATAAATAAACAACTAACTGCTCAGCAGGCAAGATGAGCTCAGCCCTAAAAAAAAGCTTTAAAACACAACTTATATTTCCATATTAGAATGGAAGCAGGTAGGTATCAATGCCCCAAATCTCCATAAATGAGAAAGAAGAAGACTTTTGTTAAAAAGTTGACGCCATCTGCCCCATTTGATAACCTAACACATGTACTGTGTACATGTGTGAGCTAAAAATTGGAAACCGGTTTTGGTGGCCGTGAAAACCGGTTTTTAAATCAAAACCGTTTTTTCAAAATCTACTCTGACCATATGCATAACGCACTTACAGTATGTACGCATACGGAGTTCTTTAATGTGGTTCATGTACGTTGGCTGTATAAGGTGCCAAGGGTTATGATGACAAATGTCTATTTTCTTCTCCTACAGGCAGAGGAATAATGATGTTTTGTTTGTTTAATAACACAAGAGAAAAAATATTGACTAAAAACACAAGTTTTTCTTTTGTTCTTTCTTTTGTTATTCATATTACATTACACATTATTTGTAAGACTACAGTACCTTTCTAGTTACCTTCGATCTTCAGTGATATGGTAATGAAGCCATTGATAAGAAACATGCGATCGCTACATTGCTAGATTTAATTTTGCTAACATGGAGATAATGATTGTAATGATTGCAGAGCCAGGCAACTGTCTGATCTATGGAAAAGCACCTGACCCCACCTCATGCAGGCATCTACCCCATTTTTCAGGTATCAATTTTTCATTTTTTACCTCATTTTACTTTCGGAAGTGAATTTGGTGCTAATCAGGAAGAAGTGTGGTGGGTGAGGAGAGGTGTATTTGCCTGGAGTGCTGGGTGAGAATATGAAGTGCTGGGTGTCACCACCCAGCACCACCCACTGTACATAGATACAACCCTGCAAATCCATTTGATACATTACATACAAAGTCTGCCAACCTTTGTCCAATTTCAATTTCAGGCATCCCAAACAATTTGGATAAATTAGAGGGTCACACTACAAGTAGTACTATTCATTAATGTTTATTGAAGACCAGAGATGACCCACATACACTATAGACCAATGTGAATACAACACCTTTTTAAATCAAAATAAGTCAATGTGTTGGATCAGGCCTCGATCGCTACTATTAGTTTCACAACGTCTTGCGATCCTCAGGCGGGTAAAGATTCTAGGATTCCCAAGTATAGTTTGGACAGTATACTGGTATTGATGTAAATACCTGTAATAGAGGTACACGTAATAAAAATACTGTCTCAGATATTTGGTGTGTTTCTAATACAGGTTGAGATAGGAAACAGGAGTATTAATTACGATTGTGCATGACTGTAAAGAAATGTGGTACACAAAATCAAAGCAGAAGTTTCTGCAAGGTAACAGTGCAATCATATGCCAAGCTGCATCAAAGTACAGGATAAGAGGGGTGCTGTGCACAATTTAGGTTCCTTCCCACCTGACTTTCCAACCCGAGATTTGAGAACTGATACTGCATCAATACCGGTTCTGTGAGCTTTACAGTACCAGTACCAATATTTTCATGGTACCACTCAACCCTACACTCTCAAGGATTTCTCATTTTCCTTGCATGGAGCTCAGTGGTTCAAGATGTTTGCACTTTGATACAAGTTCAGTTCTTTTGTTAAGGAGGTTGGTCTTTTAAGATTGAGCTGTAGTTATATGGCACCTTTTTCTTCTAGACAGAGGTTATATTGCGAGTCACTTCTTTTGTTAGTGTTGGCCTGTTCAGAGATACCACCTTTCAAAAATCATTTCCAGTATTTTTTTACATAAAAAAGCATATTTTGGACATCAAAGGCATAAATTCTCTTAGATGCTACAGTATTTAAGTTCACATGTAACAAGTTAAAACACATTTTATGGGTTAGGCTTACTAACGTTACTTGTTAGGCTAGGCCTAACATTACAGTTGCTACAAATTTCACCTTTGTCCACATTAGTACAGTGCATAGAGTTCTTCCTGTTCCAATACTCCTAAGCTTACTTCCTTGGCTGGGTCAGCATAATTTCATCATTTTTGAAACAAATAATAATGTCCTAACTCATCCATAATGAGCAGTTTGTATGCTGTATTCCATCGAGTCAATCACATTCACAGTATGCTATAGTACATACCATTCATACATTGACATGCACAGTATACCATTACCTGAAATAGTCCTAAGACTCAAGTAGCTAGCCCAACACTAAACAGTCTAACACCAGGCCTTTGGGCAGTAAGGTCAGGGTTTTCTTGATATTGGCACCTGGCCACAGTTTATACCAACCTAAAAATCTACTGGGTTTTGTCATACTGTACAGTTTTATTGATGTTAAAGATGGAGCTGCTTCAAACTGCAAGTGAAAACATCAAGCAGAAACCCAACTTACTCACCAAAGGTCAGGTTCTGGACTGCTTTGTGGGAGTGTACAGTAATTAAATGTTGTGTTGTAGAGCTAGCTAGTTCAACTCCAGCTGCACACAAGAGCATAATAGTCCAATAGCACTACTAGCCTGCATGTAGTAGCGTGCAAGTTGATGTACTAGTGCAATCCAGTGCATACTGTACTAGAAAGCACTATACTTTGTACAGTACTGCAAAGCAGTGCAGGTTGGGTCATGATAATGTGACCTCTACTAACTGTATCTCTAACTCCAGTCGCAAGTTTGGCTAACATTGACTGGTTGATCATAGGCTAGTACATAGTTCCCAAGTTCCAAGAGGCTAGATGAGGGATCTGTCCGTTGGTGGATCGCCGGCCTGGGGAAGGGGTATAAGGGGAAAAAATTTTTGAAATTTGCAAAAATTTCTGAATTTTAGTAGTACTCTGTGGCAAACTGGCCAACACAATTTGGCTAAGTTACCGCCAGATCAGTATGGTACTGATTTGATTTTTGCGGTAACCTAGAAAAATATGTTATTGAGAGATTTGCCAAAAGAATAGTCAGAGACTCACAAACGCCCAATTACTAGAACCTCTCCTAATCACAATATTCAATTGTTATGGTTGCAGCCGTAAATTTTGGTGCGGTTCCTGTACAGTTCGCAAACGCCCACTCGATATGTCACCGATGGTTATACCATAATGAAAACCAGTTCCAATATCGTCCTACCTGTACATCTCGCATGGCATTTCAGCCACCAAAACACACAGTCAAGAATGCCAAGAATTGTCAGGACAGTCCAGAATGTTCTTTTGATGGGAAACTGTGACACAAACCCCACCTCTAACCCGCAAACTGGGCATTCATTTAGCAACGTACTCAAACTTCAAAGGGGCGTCCCACCACATTATAACACTATATTGATATAGGCTACCCAGTGACAGGAATACATTCCATACCTGCTGTGGTTAGCCATTAGTGATATTGTGACAATAAGTATAGGATCCCTATGAACCTAAGGTTAGGACTATTCATTGCAGACCTATTGTACTGTAGGCCTAGCCTAGGCCCTAGGCCTACATAGGCTGAGCACTGATTTGCGCTGCGTCTATGCGATTTACTAAATTTGCTGCTATCGGAAAGCTGACTTATTTGATAATTTCCATGGTTTTTTAAAAGGCCAAAGAATACCACGGAAATTTGAAATGCAGGTCTTTCTGAGTGCTGGGCTGGTCAGCGCGGGTTTGGGTATTCAAATGCGGGTCAAACCTGCAAAACGTGGGTCACTTGGGAGGCATGCAAAGGACAGACATGTAACCTTAGTGGCCAAGATCCAGGCTAGCATAGGCCTAACTGTTAGTGAGGCCTAACCAGGCTAACATTACCCTTGGCTAGGCTCGGCCTAACGTTAGGTCTGTAGGTCTTGCTTTATTGTGAAATTGCCTAGGCTAGCCAGTGTTCCTGGTTAGGCTAGCTTACTTGTTTTCATAATCATACTCACTGTCATAGGCTAACAAGTAGCATACTGTGTGTAACGTTAGTTCTTCCTTGCTAATGTAACAAGTTGCAAAATAATGCTAAAAATTGAAAACAGAAACATATAACATGATTTACCAAATGTGTAGCCTAATTCACCTCTCCAGAAGCAGTACGATTCCACACAACGATCGGGTTAAGATAAGAGATCTAAAGAAAAGTCTGCAAACAGACGTAGCATGTCAACTCAAGTTTTCACAGTCAGGTTCAGCTGTTATGATAATAATATTATTGTCGATCGATGATGAACTTTCACATTAAGTTCCAGACTGCTGTTTTGTGTTGTTGTTGTCTAGCACGTACAGCTCAGCTAGCTACAGACCAACGGGTTCGGAAAAGATTTAACTACTAGTACATGGATTGCTATAGGCTCAGTTTGTACAAATGTGAATATCACCCTCTATTTTATTCATAGGCAGCAAAGGCACCAGTCAGCTTCAGTATGGCGCCAGTCAGCTCAGTATTAAATCTGGAGTAAGTATTAAAAATTGCTTAACCTTCAATGTTTCGCTGAACATATTTAGCATTTTAACGTTCCTTCGGTTTGGTTAGGTTAGAAGAAGTAAATAGAAATACTGATTATAATAATAATAATAATAATCAGGCCTGTAGTGCAGATGTTTTTCGACGCTATAAGCAGGGCTGTATAACCGAGTCCACCTAATCCGACTGAGTCCGAGCCAATTCCGAGTCCAGTGCCCCCCAGTCCGAGTCCAGAGGACTCGAGTCCGAGCCGAGTTCGAGCCATCCCATACGTTAATGTGCAGCGAACTGTACAGTTGCAGCTTAAAGAAGGGCATAGGGGGCATTTTCCCCCAGACTTTGGCCTTGCCACCCCATCATGATTGCACTGCACCCAGATACATGCAATAACTTCATCACTTCTCGGGGCTTTGCTCTGGGCTTGACCCCACCCATTTCACTTCCAGTTCACTCTGCCAGTTCATGAGAAAAATTTGCCCACAGTTTGTTCCCCTTCCCCACTAACTTTAAAGGATTTTTTTTACTTTGAAAATCATTCTTGTTTTTTTTTATACCTTTCGGTTCAGTTTTATCGACTTTCTTTCTGTCTCATTTAAGAAAAGTTAAAATTATTTAATTCAGACTGATGACCATAAACAATTTCTTAATTGACATACACCTAATGTTCATTTAAGTGGATTCGGTTGGACTTAAGAAAAAGCTTCTCGCCTTCTCGTCAGAGGGCCCCCCCCCCCCCCTGACGGACCAAAATCGTCTGTCGGAGCCTTTTTTAGGTTTTTAACATACTTTACTCTTGCACCATTTTTGGCAAAAAACATAATTTAATAGCGTTATTTTAAGGCCCAGATAACAAAATACCCAAACAGCCACCAGTAACTGTTCTAGATGCACTTTATTCTGATGAAAAGGGTCATATTCTGTAATATTGGGATATGTTTTGCCGAAATTTATCTCCATGCACACGCTAAATAATGAATGTTGTCGCTGTGCTGATTTCATTACTTCTACACCAAGGGTGTCTATAACCTTACAAAATACACAAACTGACATTAAATTAACCCTCCGGGACAACTAAAGATGCTGCAAAGGGCGCAACAATAATTGTAGCGCAAATAGCCCTCTTGTTGTCGGGGATAATAATTAGTTTGTAAAGATACCAAAATGGTTTCCACAACATTTTTCAAAATCATTTGATGAGAAAATTCACGTTAAAATAAAATAAAACTGTCATCATAGTGGCAATGGTTTAAGAGCTTTAATGAGCACTTTCCATTTTGCCTTTCTTCAAGTGACCATTCTCATGCTAAATGACTATTTCTGACTCTGCACGATAATCCAATGAAAATGCTTTTTTCTGTACTTCCGTGGTCTCAAAAGCTAGAAAATTGCATCAAATAAGCTTAAGTTTAGGCTACTTTTATGTATTATGAAGTCGGTATCTAGAGAGCCAAGCACACCTCTTGTCTTGTCTATTTCTTTAAATGTACGTAATTAATGGCTATTTTAGAGTGGTCACATGATGCAAAATACGTCAATTCAAGTTTCTTCGCTTACTTATCTTGATTTCCAGATGCCAAAAATATGCACCTACGGTGTTTAATTTCCAAAACTTTTTTCCTCTGGAAGATTGCTTGCTATTCAGCTCTAGCAGGTTTAATTTTTATCTTCGCGAAGTAGCCTTGCTGTTATTACTTTAAAATCTTAAATCGAGACCTGACAGTAACACACAGAATATAATGAACGCCTTCATGCTATAATATGAAAGAGAGGGATAGAAACATGCGTGTCCGCAGTTAGGGGCAAGAGGGGAATTTGCCCTCCCCTGGAAAATGAAAAAAAAAAAAAAACCTGAAACACGAAGAAAACATAAGAAAAAGACGCAGAAAAATTAACATCAATATTTCTTAACAGTTCACTCAGTGTTTTCCCTATTTATATACGGTGAATAGGCTTTAAAAGAGTCATTTCCAGCGATCTTAGAGGCATTTTGGGCCAAATTTTCTTGCGCTTCGCGTCAACTCATGTTGGCGCGGAGTTGTCCCTCTAAAAGAATTTAGCCCCGAATTTTCCTCCGTGGAGGCCAATAGATAGACAATTTAAACATGTTTTAATAGAAAAACTTCTTGAGGAGAAATGTCAAAGTGGTCTTCTACCAGGTGCGGAAAATCAAATGGAAAGCATGAAAAGCCGTGGCTTCGATCGTGATGAGGCTCAGGGTATTTAATCCTTCAAAGCGCCCCTCCAGACCATTTTCGCCCCCTCTGACCGAAATCCCTAGCTCCGCCACTGTGTAGTATCCGTTCTTTTCATCAATTAGTCTAGAATTGAGTCTCACACTACAAACTAGAAGAATAAGTGAATAAATTTTAACATTTTATATCTCGGCTCAAGAATGTCCTAACTCATTTTTTATGCTACTTATATTATATTTTTAAATTATTTTACTTCAGGTACACTTTAACAGATCAAATGTAGGCTACAGTACTTCCCAGACTCTTCGTTCAAATGTTTTAATGCATGTAGGCATGAACATGAATTTACCCCTCTCCCCGTATGCCCACCAGCCTAGAAAACTTGTAATGCCGACTATGACTCTGTCTAAGTTTCCTGCCAAATGTGTGAATGGATTGGCTGAGTGTTTTTGTGTAATTAAAAATAAAAGTCATTTGTTTTACTTCAAAGTAACATGCATGGTTTGCCCAGATTGTCCAGATCCTGGCCAAATTTCAGATCCCGAAGATATCTGCCGCTTAGTTTATAACAGTTTTCCATTCCATTTGGAAAAGTGTCCGATAACTGATTCTGTGGAGCACGCCATCAGTCCTGTACAGGCGGTGCCATATTTTGTTATAGGTGAAAATGTGGGAATTGCTAAAAGGAAGTTCAAAGAACTTTTTGCTTCGTTAATCAGGAGAACATTAATTAATTGAAATGGATTTTAAAAGTAACTTTCCTGAGTTCCTCGAACTGAGGTAAACTAGTCAAGCAGTCTCTCTGATAATAAACTAAATAGTCTTACGTCTTCGTTTCCCTTTCTCTCCGTTTTACTTTTTCTAAATCTGTTCTTAAATTTCCCTCTTTTCAACCCGCTGGTTTGAGTAGATCATCCCTTTGGAATCCCGCCGGGGGGAGTTGGATGGGGGGGGTGGGCACGGGTTCTCACTTGCTCATCCCGTTTAGAAGACTACCTTCTCCACGATAATTCCAGAGCGACAAAAAACTTTATCCTTCTAACATGTGCCACTGTAGAACCTCGTCCAGGGGAAGAATGGTAGTTTGGGCCCCAAATTTATTTCTGTTCAGGAGGGCCCAAAATTGTAAATCTGGTCTTGTGTGTCTTAACAGCACAGAAAAGTTCCGGATTTCGGGGATTATAAGATATGATATACAGGCTACACAACCGACTCGAAGTCCGAAATTTGAAGGTCACTATAAATTTATCCATGATTGCAATTCTTTTCATTTATTGGGTTTCGTAATACTTAAAAATTATGTCATACAACTTACAGAAATAATAATGGAACTAATTTATATGAGACAATACCCCGAAGACGGTGATGTGACGAACACGAAAAACTGTTAACCTTCAACGTCAAACACCTGCTCGATTTAACGGTCCCTTGATCCCTCCCTAATTATAATTGCTTCTTACCCCCCCCTTGTACCATACACCCTATATGTTTACCCACACTACTCTGAACATGTATTACCCATTAACCCATTTCAGTCATATTTGTTTCGAATCAGAAGTCAAAGCAGCATCAGTTAAGACTCTCTAAAAAAGTTTTCAAGTCAGACGGGGCGTCCTTGTCTTTTTCTCTTATCATGCTTTTGGTAGGGACCACTAACTCCAATACTCGTGCCCGTGAAAATGTTTACTGACAGACAAAGTGCCTTAAAATTTTATTGGATCTTGCTTATGACTGTGTTACTTACAAAATATGATCGTTTCTGCTTTTGGATTTCGTAGACAATGAGTTGAAAAGAGACTGTGCAAAATTAAAGGCAATTTGATCAATTTTAGTGCCTCTTGTTTTTATTGTATTACTCCGCTCTGTGAAATGCCGTTTGTAAGTAGCTAGCCTATTATGACGGGAAACACTCACCTATCATTCAAGGCTCTCTTGTACAAAAATTTAATGGTCATGGTAAGGAAATTTGATAAATGCCATGAAACCCAGATTGTGAGCTTCGATCAAGAGGGGTGGCATCATACCGGTGGCATGTCCTGGTTGAAAACTGCTACTGGGAGCTAGGGGCGCGGAAGTAGCCTTATTTAGTGTGTAAGTCTATGGGCTACCTTCTGGAATTTTCAGATTTTATAAGAGGTGGCGCCTTACTGAAAAAAAAAAACAAACAAAAGATTGGAGCCAAGCGTTCAAGGTCTCTGGCCGGCTTTGTGTCCTGTCAACTACAACAGAGAACCAACTCAGGCGCCTCTCTAGTACCCTTCTGCATACAGTGACGCTCAGCGTGCTTTGTATACGACTGCAATCTTCCCTCGGGACTCCCCTCAAGGACCGGCGATACATTGGGGAGGAACACTACTCGCCTCCCAGTGCAATCAGAGTAGGACCATGTGTGAACACTACCGTCCGGTTCGGCGTCAGCGTGCCGCGCAGGTTACGGTAGAGGATGCCTTATATAGCTTGCACATCTGCATCTATCACACGTTAGGGTGGAATTTGCAAGGTACAAATTTCAGCCAGATGTATTGTTAGCAGAGAGGAATTATGTTTTCCAATGTTTGTCGAAAAAAATTTAAATTATTATTGCACGTTTCTTGACAAGATTTTCCTCTACGACTGATGTTTCTTCTTAATATTTCTCATTTACGCTCCAAATGTGGGGCTTATGTCACAGAAACGTCACAATCGTTTTTGTTGGTAGGAAATCTGGAAGTTTATTGTAGTACGGTCCGTGCTGTAGGATAATTTTCACTGAGGACAGTTATGCGAGGTAACTGTAACTTGACCCAATGTTTCTTTTATACATCTGTCGAGGTTTATTTCGTTTTATGACTGAAACATTTTCTGGGATCTTGTCTCAGGTCTTCATGATTTGCATTGAAAAGGTTGTCCCATTATTAATTAGGGAATATCTTACTGCTTACTCCTTTTTGTAAAGATGGAGAGAGAGTCGTTCTCAAAAAGTGTTACCAACTTGTCGAACAAATGTTGAAATGTAAGTCCTAATGGGTTATTTTGAGAACGACACGACATTTACAATTAAAATAACTAGAATTAAAATAATCATCCCTATAAGCGTAGGCCTAATGGATCAGGCCATTTCGTTCAGGCCTGCAAAGTCTGGGACAAGGTACATTTTCTGGCGCCATTAACGTTATTTCTAAAAAGCTGAAATCAGCTATTGCAAAAACTTTGAGGTTTCGTTGAAAGCTTCTTAAAGTTTGGTGTCGCCAAACGGCCCTTTAACAGAGGATCGGGAGGACTTTAGAAAAAGTTTCTCGCCTTTTGTCTGAGATCACGTGTAGTATCCGTTCTTTTTATCAATTAGTCTAGAATGGAGTCTCGCACTACAAACTAGAAGAATAAGTGAATAAATTTTAACATTTTATATATGTCGGCTCAAGAATGTCCTAATTCATTTTTTATGCTGTTTATATTATATTTTCAAATTATTTTACGTCAGGTACACTTTAATAGATCTGATGTAGGCTACAGTACTTCCCGGACTCTTCGTTCAAATGTTTTAATGCATTTAGGCATAAAAATGACATTTACCTCCCCTCTCCCCGTATGCCCACCAGCCTAGAAAACTTGTAATGCCGACTATGACTCTGTCTAAGTTTCCTGCCAAATGTGTGAATGGATTGGCTGAGTGTTTTTGTGTAATTAAAAATAAAAGTCATTTGTTTTACTTCAAAGTAACATGCATGGTTTGCCCAGATTGTCCAGATCCTGGCCAAATTTCAGATCCCGAAGATATCTGCCGCTTAGTTTATAACAGTTTTCCTTTCCATTTGGAAAAGTGTCCGATAACTGATTCTGTGGAGCACGCCATCAGTCCTGTACAGGCGGTGCCATATTTTGTTATAGGTGAAAATGTGGGAATTGCTAAAAGGAAGTTCAAAGAACTTTTTGCTTCGTTAATCAGGAGAACATTAATTAATTGAAATGGATTTTAAAAGTAACTTTCCTGAGTTCCTCGAACTGAGGTAAACTAGTCAAGCAGTCTCTCTGATAATAAACTAAATAGTCTTACGTCTTCGTTTCCCTTTCTCTCCGTTTTACTTTTTCTAAATCTGTTCTTAAATTTCCCTCTTTTCAACCCGCTGGTTTGAGTAGATCATCCCTTTGGAATCCCGCCGGGGGAGTTGGATGGGGGGGTGGGCACGGGTTCTCACTTGCTCATCCCGTTTAGAAGACTACCTTCTCCACGATAATTCCAGAGCGACAAAAAACTTTATCCTTCTAACATGTGCCACTGTAGAACCTCGTCCAGGGAAGAATGGTAGTTTGGGCCCCAAATTTATTTCTGTTCAGGAGGGCCCAAAATTGTAAATCTGGTCTTGTGTGTCTTAACAGCACAGAAAAGTTCCGGATTTCGGGGATTATAAGATATGATATACAGGCTACACAACCGACTCGAAGTCCGAAATTTGAAGGTCACTATAAATTTATCCATGATTGCAATTCTTTTCATTTATTGGGTTTCGTAATACTTAAAAATTATGTCATACAACTTACAGAAATAATAATGGAACTAATTTATATGAGACAATACCCCGAAGACGGTGATGTGACGAACACGAAAAACTGTTAACCTTCAACGTCAAACACCTGCTCGATTTAACGGTCCCTTGATCCCTCCCTAATTATAATTGCTTCTTACCCCCCCCCCCCCTTGTACCATACACCCTATATGTTTACCCACACTACTCTGAACATGTATTACCCATTAACCCATTTCAGTCATATTTGTTTCGAATCAGAAGTCAAAGCAGCATCAGTTAAGACTCTCTAAAAAAGTTTTCAAGTCAGACGGGGCGTCCTTGTCTTTTTCTCTTATCATGCTTCTGGTAGGGACCACTAACTCCAATACTCGTGCCCGTGAAAATGTTTACTGACAGACAAAGTGCCTTAAAATTTTATTGGATCTTGCTTATGACTGTGTTACTTACAAAATATGATCGTTTCTGCTTTTGGATTTCGTAGACAATGAGTTGAAAAGAGACTGTGCAAAATTAAAGGCAATTTGATCAATTTTAGTGCCTCTTGTTTTTATTGTATTACTCCGCTCTGTGAAATGCCGTTTGTAAGTAGCTAGCCTATTATGACGGGAAACACTCACCTATCATTCAAGGCTCTCTTGTACAAAAATTTAATGGTCATGGTAAGGAAATTTGATAAATGCCATGAAACCCAGATTGTGAGCTTCGATCAAGAGGGGTGGCATCATACCGGTGGCATGTCCTGGTTGAAAACTGCTACTGGGAGCTAGGGGCGCGGAAGTAGCCTTATTTAGTGTGTAAGTCTATGGGCTACCTTCTGGAATTTTCAGATTTTATAAGAGGTGGCGCCTTACTGAAAAAAAAAAACAAACAAAAGATTGGAGCCAAGCGTTCAAGGTCTCTGGCCGGCTTTGTGTCCTGTCAACTACAACAGAGAACCAACTCAGGCGCCTCTCTAGTACCCTTCTGCATACAGTGACGCTCAGCGTGCTTTGTATACGACTGCAATCTTCCCTCGGGACTCCCCTCAAGGACCGGCGATACATTGGGGAGGAACACTACTCGCCTCCCAGTGCAATCAGAGTAGGACCATGTGTGAACACTACCGTCCGGTTCGGCGTCAGCGTGCCGCGCAGGTTACGGTAGAGGATGCCTTATATAGCTTGCACATCTGCATCTATCACACGTTAGGGTGGAATTTGCAAGGTACAAATTTCAGCCAGATGTATTGTTAGCAGAGAGGAATTATGTTTTCCAATGTTTGTCGAAAAAAATTTAAATTATTATTGCACGTTTCTTGACAAGATTTTCCTCTACGACTGATGTTTCTTCTTAATATTTCTCATTTACGCTCCAAATGTGGGGCTTATGTCACAGAAACGTCACAATCGTTTTTGTTGGTAGGAAATCTGGAAGTTTATTGTAGTACGGTCCGTGCTGTAGGATAATTTTCACTGAGGACAGTTATGCGAGGTAACTGTAACTTGACCCAATGTTTCTTTTATACATCTGTCGAGGTTTATTTCGTTTTATGACTGAAACATTTTCTGGGATCTTGTCTCAGGTCTTCATGATTTGCATTGAAAAGGTTGTCCCATTATTAATTAGGGAATATCTTACTGCTTACTCCTTTTTGTAAAGATGGAGAGAGAGTCGTTCTCAAAAAGTGTTACCAACTTGTCGAACAAATGTTGAAATGTAAGTCCTAATGGGTTATTTTGAGAACGACACGACATTTACAATTAAAATAACTAGAATTAAAATAATCATCCCTATAAGCGTAGGCCTAATGGATCAGGCCATTTCGTTCAGGCCTGCAAAGTCTGGGACAAGGTACATTTTCTGGCGCCATTAACGTTATTTCTAAAAAGCTGAAATCAGCTATTGCAAAAACTTTGAGGTTTCGTTGAAAGCTTCTTAAAGTTTGGTGTCGCCAAACGGCCCTTTAACAGAGGATCGGGAGGACTTTAGAAAAAGTTTCTCGCCTTTTGTCTGAGATCACGTGTAGTATCCGTTCTTTTTATCAATTAGTCTAGAATGGAGTCTCGCACTACAAACTAGAAGAATAAGTGAATAAATTTTAACATTTTATATATGTCGGCTCAAGAATGTCCTAATTCATTTTTTTATGCTGTTTATATTATATTTTCAAATTATTTTACGTCAGGTACACTTTAATAGATCTGATGTAGGCTACAGTACTTCCCGGACTCTTCGTTCAAATGTTTTAATGCATTTAGGCATAAAAATGACATTTACCTCCCCTCTCCCCGTATGCCCACCAGCCTAGAAAACTTGTAATGCCGACTATGACTCTGTCTAAGTTTCCTGCCAAATGTGTGAATGGATTGGCTGAGTGTTTTTGTGTAATTAAAAATAAAAGTCATTTGTTTTACTTCAAAGTAACATGCATGGTTTGCCCAGATTGTCCAGATCCTGGCCAAATTTCAGATCCCGAAGATATCTGCCGCTTAGTTTATAACAGTTTTCCTTTCCATTTGGAAAAGTGTCCGATAACTGATTCTGTGGAGCACGCCATCAGTCCTGTACAGGCGGTGCCATATTTTGTTATAGGTGAAAATGTGGGAATTGCTAAAAGGAAGTTCAAAGAACTTTTTGCTTCGTTAATCAGGAGAACATTAATTAATTGAAATGGATTTTAAAAGTAACTTTCCTGAGTTCCTCGAACTGAGGTAAACTAGTCAAGCAGTCTCTCTGATAATAAACTAAATAGTCTTACGTCTTCGTTTCCCTTTCTCTCCGTTTTACTTTTTCTAAATCTGTTCTTAAATTTCCCTCTTTTCAACCCGCTGGTTTGAGTAGATCATCCCTTTGGAATCCCGCCGGGGGGAGTTGGATGGGGGGGGGGGGGGTGGGCACGGGTTCTCACTTGCTCATCCCGTTTAGAAGACTACCTTCTCCACGATAATTCCAGAGCGACAAAAAACTTTATCCTTCTAACATGTGCCACTGTAGAACCTCGTCCAGGGGAAGAATGGTAGTTTGGGCCCCAAATTTATTTCTGTTCAGGAGGGCCCAAAATTGTAAATCTGGTCTTGTGTGTCTTAACAGCACAGAAAAGTTCCGGATTTCGGGGATTATAAGATATGATATACAGGCTACACAACCGACTCGAAGTCCGAAATTTGAAGGTCACTATAAATTTATCCATGATTGCAATTCTTTTCATTTATTGGGTTTCGTAATACTTAAAAATTATGTCATACAACTTACAGAAATAATAATGGAACTAATTTATATGAGACAATACCCCGAAGACGGTGATGTGACGAACACGAAAAACTGTTAACCTTCAACGTCAAACACCTGCTCGATTTAACGGTCCCTTGATCCCTCCCTAATTATAATTGCTTCTTACCCCCCCCCTTGTACCATACACCCTATATGTTTACCCACACTACTCTGAACATGTATTACCCATTAACCCATTTCAGTCATATTTGTTTCGAATCAGAAGTCAAAGCAGCATCAGTTAAGACTCTCTAAAAAAGTTTTCAAGTCAGACGGGGCGTCCTTGTCTTTTTCTCTTATCATGCTTCTGGTAGGGACCACTAACTCCAATACTCGTGCCCGTGAAAATGTTTACTGACAGACAAAGTGCCTTAAAATTTTATTGGATCTTGCTTATGACTGTGTTACTTACAAAATATGATCGTTTCTGCTTTTGGATTTCGTAGACAATGAGTTGAAAAGAGACTGTGCAAAATTAAAGGCAATTTGATCAATTTTAGTGCCTCTTGTTTTTATTGTATTACTCCGCTCTGTGAAATGCCGTTTGTAAGTAGCTAGCCTATTATGACGGGAAACACTCACCTATCATTCAAGGCTCTCTTGTACAAAAATTTAATGGTCATGGTAAGGAAATTTGATAAATGCCATGAAACCCAGATTGTGAGCTTCGATCAAGAGGGGTGGCATCATACCGGTGGCATGTCCTGGTTGAAAACTGCTACTGGGAGCTAGGGGCGCGGAAGTAGCCTTATTTAGTGTGTAAGTCTATGGGCTACCTTCTGGAATTTTCAGATTTTATAAGAGGTGGCGCCTTACTGAAAAAAAAAAAAAACAAACAAAAGATTGGAGCCAAGCGTTCAAGGTCTCTGGCCGGCTTTGTGTCCTGTCAACTACAACAGAGAACCAACTCAGGCGCCTCTCTAGTACCCTTCTGCATACAGTGACGCTCAGCGTGCTTTGTATACGACTGCAATCTTCCCTCGGGACTCCCCTCAAGGACCGGCGATACATTGGGGAGGAACACTACTCGCCTCCCAGTGCAATCAGAGTAGGACCATGTGTGAACACTACCGTCCGGTTCGGCGTCAGCGTGCCGCGCAGGTTACGGTAGAGGATGCCTTATATAGCTTGCACATCTGCATCTATCACACGTTAGGGTGGAATTTGCAAGGTACAAATTTCAGCCAGATGTATTGTTAGCAGAGAGGAATTATGTTTTCCAATGTTTGTCGAAACAAATTAAATTATTATTGCACGTTTCTTGACAAGATTTTCCTCTACGACTGATGTTTCTTCTTAATATTTCTCATTTACGCTCCAAATGTGGGGCTTATGTCACAGAAACGTCACAATCGTTTTTGTTGGTAGGAAATCTGGAAGTTTATTGTAGTACGGTCCGTGCTGTAGGATAATTTTCACTGAGGACAGTTATGCGAGGTAACTGTAACTTGACCCAATGTTTCTTTTATACATCTGTCGAGGTTTATTTCGTTTTATGACTGAAACATTTTCTGGGATCTTGTCTCAGGTCTTCATGATTTGCATTGAAAAGGTTGTCCCATTATTAATTAGGGAATATCTTACTGCTTACTCCTTTTTGTAAAGATGGAGAGAGAGTCGTTCTCAAAAAGTGTTACCAACTTGTCGAACAAATGTTGAAATGTAAGTCCTAATGGGTTATTTTGAGAACGACACGACATTTACAATTAAAATAACTAGAATTAAAATAATCATCCCTATAAGCGTAGGCCTAATGGATCAGGCCATTTCGTTCAGGCCTGCAAAGTCTGGGACAAGGTACATTTTCTGGCGCCATTAACGTTATTTCTAAAAAGCTGAAATCAGCTATTGCAAAAACTTTGAGGTTTCGTTGAAAGCTTCTTAAAGTTTGGTGTCGCCAAACGGCCCTTTAACAGAGGATCGGGAGGACTTTAGAAAAAGTTTCTCGCCTTTTGTCTGAGATCACGTGTAGTATCCGTTCTTTTTATCAATTAGTCTAGAATGGAGTCTCGCACTACAAACTAGAAGAATAAGTGAATAAATTTTAACATTTTATATATGTCGGCTCAAGAATGTCCTAATTCATTTTTTATGCTGTTTATATTATATTTTCAAATTATTTTACGTCAGGTACACTTTAATAGATCTGATGTAGGCTACAGTACTTCCCGGACTCTTCGTTCAAATGTTTTAATGCATTTAGGCATAAAAATGACATTTACCTCCCCTCTCCCCGTATGCCCACCAGCCTAGAAAACTTGTAATGCCGACTATGACTCTGTCTAAGTTTCCTGCCAAATGTGTGAATGGATTGGCTGAGTGTTTTTGTGTAATTAAAAATAAAAGTCATTTGTTTTACTTCAAAGTAACATGCATGGTTTGCCCAGATTGTCCAGATCCTGGCCAAATTTCAGATCCCGAAGATATCTGCCGCTTAGTTTATAACAGTTTTCCTTTCCATTTGGAAAAGTGTCCGATAACTGATTCTGTGGAGCACGCCATCAGTCCTGTACAGGCGGTGCCATATTTTGTTATAGGTGAAAATGTGGGAATTGCTAAAAGGAAGTTCAAAGAACTTTTTGCTTCGTTAATCAGGAGAACATTAATTAATTGAAATGGATTTTAAAAGTAACTTTCCTGAGTTCCTCGAACTGAGGTAAACTAGTCAAGCAGTCTCTCTGATAATAAACTAAATAGTCTTACGTCTTCGTTTCCCTTTCTCTCCGTTTTACTTTTTCTAAATCTGTTCTTAAATTTCCCTCTTTTCAACCCGCTGGTTTGAGTAGATCATCCCTTTGGAATCCCGCCGGGGGGAGTTGGATGGGGGGGGGGGGTGGGCACGGGTTCTCACTTGCTCATCCCGTTTAGAAGACTACCTTCTCCACGATAATTCCAGAGCGACAAAAAACTTTATCCTTCTAACATGTGCCACTGTAGAACCTCGTCCAGGGGAAGAATGGTAGTTTGGGCCCCAAATTTATTTCTGTTCAGGAGGGCCCAAAATTGTAAATCTGGTCTTGTGTGTCTTAACAGCACAGAAAAGTTCCGGATTTCGGGGATTATAAGATATGATATACAGGCTACACAACCGACTCGAAGTCCGAAATTTGAAGGTCACTATAAATTTATCCATGATTGCAATTCTTTTCATTTATTGGGTTTCGTAATACTTAAAAATTATGTCATACAACTTACAGAAATAATAATGGAACTAATTTATATGAGACAATACCCCGAAGACGGTGATGTGACGAACACGAAAAACTGTTAACCTTCAACGTCAAACACCTGCTCGATTTAACGGTCCCTTGATCCCTCCCTAATTATAATTGCTTCTTACTCCCCCCCCCCCCTTGTACCATACACCCTATATGTTTACCCACACTACTCTGAACATGTATTACCCATTAACCCATTTCAGTCATATTTGTTTCGAATCAGAAGTCAAAGCAGCATCAGTTAAGACTCTCTAAAAAAGTTTTCAAGTCAGACGGGGCGTCCTTGTCTTTTTCTCTTATCATGCTTTTGGTAGGGACCACTAACTCCAATACTCGTGCCCGTGAAAATGTTTACTGACAGACAAAGTGCCTTAAAATTTTATTGGATCTTGCTTATGACTGTGTTACTTACAAAATATGATCGTTTCTGCTTTTGGATTTCGTAGACAATGAGTTGAAAAGAGACTGTGCAAAATTAAAGGCAATTTGATCAATTTTAGTGCCTCTTGTTTTTATTGTATTACTCCGCTCTGTGAAATGCCGTTTGTAAGTAGCTAGCCTATTATGACGGGAAACACTCACCTATCATTCAAGGCTCTCTTGTACAAAAATTTAATGGTCATGGTAAGGAAATTTGATAAATGCCATGAAACCCAGATTGTGAGCTTCGATCAAGAGGGGTGGCATCATACCGGTGGCATGTCCTGGTTGAAAACTGCTACTGGGAGCTAGGGGCGCGGAAGTAGCCTTATTTAGTGTGTAAGTCTATGGGCTACCTTCTGGAATTTTCAGATTTTATAAGAGGTGGCGCCTTACTGAAAAAAAAAAAACAAACAAACAAAAGATTGGAGCCAAGCGTTCAAGGTCTCTGGCCGGCTTTGTGTCCTGTCAACTACAACAGAGAACCAACTCAGGCGCCTCTCTAGTACCCTTCTGCATACAGTGACGCTCAGCGTGCTTTGTATACGACTGCAATCTTCCCTCGGGACTCCCCTCAAGGACCGGCGATACATTGGGGAGGAACACTACTCGCCTCCCAGTGCAATCAGAGTAGGACCATGTGTGAACACTACCGTCCGGTTCGGCGTCAGCGTGCCGCGCAGGTTACGGTAGAGGATGCCTTATATAGCTTGCACATCTGCATCTATCACACGTTAGGGTGGAATTTGCAAGGTACAAATTTCAGCCAGATGTATTGTTAGCAGAGAGGAATTATGTTTTCCAATGTTTGTCGAAAAAAATTTAAATTATTATTGCACGTTTCTTGACAAGATTTTCCTCTACGACTGATGTTTCTTCTTAATATTTCTCATTTACGCTCCAAATGTGGGGCTTCTGTCACAGAAACGTCACAATCGTTTTTGTTGGTAGGAAATCTGGAAGTCTATTGTAGTACGGTCCGTGCTGTAGGATAATTTTCACTGAGGACAGTTATGCGAGGTAACTGTAACTTGACCCAATGTTTCTTTTATACATCTGTCGAGGTTTATTTCGTTTTATGACTGAAACATTTTCTGGGATCTTGTCTCAGGTCTTCATGATTTGCATTGAAAAGGTTGTCCCATTATTAATTAGGGAATATCTTACTGCTTACTCCTTTTTGTAAAGATGGAGAGAGAGTCGTTCTCAAAAAGTGTTACCAACTTGTCGAACAAATGTTGAAATGTAAGTCCTAATGGGTTATTTTGAGAACGACACGACATTTACAATTAAAATAACTAGAATTAAAATAATCATCCCTATAAGCGTAGGCCTAATGGATCAGGCCATTTCGTTCAGGCCTGCAAAGTCTGGGACAAGGTACATTTTCTGGCGCCATTAACGTTATTTCTAAAAAGCTGAAATCAGCTATTGCAAAAACTTTGAGGTTTCGTTGAAAGCTTCTTAAAGTTTGGTGTCGCCAAACGGCCCTTTAACAGAGGATCGGGAGGACTTTAGAAAAAGTTTCTCGCCTTTTGTCTGAGATCACGTGTAGTATCCGTTCTTTTTATCAATTAGTCTAGAATGGAGTCTCGCACTACAAACTAGAAGAATAAGTGAATAAATTTTAACATTTTATATATGTCGGCTCAAGAATGTCCTAATTCATTTTTTATGCTGTTTATATTATATTTTCAAATTATTTTACGTCAGGTACACTTTAATAGATCTGATGTAGGCTACAGTACTTCCCGGACTCTTCGTTCAAATGTTTTAATGCATTTAGGCATAAAAATGACATTTACCTCCCCTCTCCCCGTATGCCCACCAGCCTAGAAAACTTGTAATGCCGACTATGACTCTGTCTAAGTTTCCTGCCAAATGTGTGAATGGATTGGCTGAGTGTTTTTGTGTAATTAAAAATAAAAGTCATTTGTTTTACTTCAAAGTAACATGCATGGTTTGCCCAGATTGTCCAGATCCTGGCCAAATTTCAGATCCCGAAGATATCTGCCGCTTAGTTTATAACAGTTTTCCTTTCCATTTGGAAAAGTGTCCGATAACTGATTCTGTGGAGCACGCCATCAGTCCTGTACAGGCGGTGCCATATTTTGTTATAGGTGAAAATGTGGGAATTGCTAAAAGGAAGTTCAAAGAACTTTTTGCTTCGTTAATCAGGAGAACATTAATTAATTGAAATGGATTTTAAAAGTAACTTTCCTGAGTTCCTCGAACTGAGGTAAACTAGTCAAGCAGTCTCTCTGATAATAAACTAAATAGTCTTACGTCTTCGTTTCCCTTTCTCTCCGTTTTACTTTTTCTAAATCTGTTCTTAAATTTCCCTCTTTTCAACCCGCTGGTTTGAGTAGATCATCCCTTTGGAATCCCGCCGGGGGGAGTTGGATTGGGGGTGGGCACGGGTTCTCACTTGCTCATCCCGTTTAGAAGACTACCTTCTCCACGATAATTCCAGAGCGACAAAAAACTTTATCCTTCTAACATGTGCCACTGTAGAACCTCGTCCAGGGGAAGAATGGTAGTTTGGGCCCCAAATTTATTTCTGTTCAGGAGGGCCCAAAATTGTAAATCTGGTCTTGTGTGTCTTAACAGCACAGAAAAGTTCCGGATTTCGGGGATTATAAGATATGATATACAGGCTACACAACCGACTCGAAGTCCGAAATTTGAAGGTCACTATAAATTTATCCATGATTGCAATTCTTTTCATTTATTGGGTTTCGTAATACTTAAAAATTATGTCATACAACTTACAGAAATAATAATGGAACTAATTTATATGAGACAATACCCCGAAGACGGTGATGTGACGAACACGAAAAACTGTTAACCTTCAACGTCAAACACCTGCTCGATTTAACGGTCCCTTGATCCCTCCCTAATTATAATTGCTTCTTACCCCCCCCCTTGTACCATACACCCTATATGTTTACCCACACTACTCTGAACATGTATTACCCATTAACCCATTTCAGTCATATTTGTTTCGAATCAGAAGTCAAAGCAGCATCAGTTAAGACTCTCTAAAAAAGTTTTCAAGTCAGACGGGGCGTCCTTGTCTTTTTCTCTTATCATGCTTTTGGTAGGGACCACTAACTCCAATACTCGTGCCCGTGAAAATGTTTACTGACAGACAAAGTGCCTTAAAATTTTATTGGATCTTGCTTATGACTGTGTTACTTACAAAATATGATCGTTTCTGCTTTTGGATTTCGTAGACAATGAGTTGAAAAGAGACTGTGCAAAATTAAAGGCAATTTGATCAATTTTAGTGCCTCTTGTTTTTATTGTATTACTCCGCTCTGTGAAATGCCGTTTGTAAGTAGCTAGCCTATTATGACGGGAAACACTCACCTATCATTCAAGGCTCTCTTGTACAAAAATTTAATGGTCATGGTAAGGAAATTTGATAAATGCCATGAAACCCAGATTGTGAGCTTCGATCAAGAGGGGTGGCATCATACCGGTGGCATGTCCTGGTTGAAAACTGCTACTGGGAGCTAGGGGCGCGGAAGTAGCCTTATTTAGTGTGTAAGTCTATGGGCTACCTTCTGGAATTTTCAGATTTTATAAGAGGTGGCGCCTTACTGAAAAAAAAAAAAACAAACAAAAGATTGGAGCCAAGCGTTCAAGGTCTCTGGCCGGCTTTGTGTCCTGTCAACTACAACAGAGAACCAACTCAGGCGCCTCTCTAGTACCCTTCTGCATACAGTGACGCTCAGCGTGCTTTGTATACGACTGCAATCTTCCCTCGGGACTCCCCTCAAGGACCGGCGATACATTGGGGAGGAACACTACTCGCCTCCCAGTGCAATCAGAGTAGGACCATGTGTGAACACTACCGTCCGGTTCGGCGTCAGCGTGCCGCGCAGGTTACGGTAGAGGATGCCTTATATAGCTTGCACATCTGCATCTATCACACGTTAGGGTGGAATTTGCAAGGTACAAATTTCAGCCAGATGTATTGTTAGCAGAGAGGAATTATGTTTTCCAATGTTTGTCGAAAAAAATTTAAATTATTATTGCACGTTTCTTGACAAGATTTTCCTCTACGACTGATGTTTCTTCTTAATATTTCTCATTTACGCTCCAAATGTGGGGCTTATGTCACAGAAACGTCACAATCGTTTTTGTTGGTAGGAAATCTGGAAGTTTATTGTAGTACGGTCCGTGCTGTAGGATAATTTTCACTGAGGACAGTTATGCGAGGTAACTGTAACTTGACCCAATGTTTCTTTTATACATCTGTCGAGGTTTATTTCGTTTTATGACTGAAACATTTTCTGGGATCTTGTCTCAGGTCTTCATGATTTGCATTGAAAAGGTTGTCCCATTATTAATTAGGGAATATCTTACTGCTTACTCCTTTTTGTAAAGATGGAGAGAGAGTCGTTCTCAAAAAGTGTTACCAACTTGTCGAACAAATGTTGAAATGTAAGTCCTAATGGGTTATTTTGAGAACGACACGACATTTACAATTAAAATAACTAGAATTAAAATAATCATCCCTATAAGCGTAGGCCTAATGGATCAGGCCATTTCGTTCAGGCCTGCAAAGTCTGGGACAAGGTACATTTTCTGGCGCCATTAACGTTATTTCTAAAAAGCTGAAATCAGCTATTGCAAAAACTTTGAGGTTTCGTTGAAAGCTTCTTAAAGTTTGGTGTCGCCAAACGGCCCTTTAACAGAGGATCGGGAGGACTTTAGAAAAAGTTTCTCGCCTTTTGTCTGAGATCACGTGTAGTATCCGTTCTTTTTATCAATTAGTCTAGAATGGAGTCTCGCACTACAAACTAGAAGAATAAGTGAATAAATTTTAACATTTTATATATGTCGGCTCAAGAATGTCCTAATTCATTTTTTATGCTGTTTATATTATATTTTCAAATTATTTTACGTCAGGTACACTTTAATAGATCTGATGTAGGCTACAGTACTTCCCGGACTCTTCGTTCAAATGTTTTAATGCATTTAGGCATAAAAATGACATTTACCTCCCCTCTCCCCGTATGCCCACCAGCCTAGAAAACTTGTAATGCCGACTATGACTCTGTCTAAGTTTCCTGCCAAATGTGTGAATGGATTGGCTGAGTGTTTTTGTGTAATTAAAAATAAAAGTCATTTGTTTTACTTCAAAGTAACATGCATGGTTTGCCCAGATTGTCCAGATCCTGGCCAAATTTCAGATCCCGAAGATATCTGCCGCTTAGTTTATAACAGTTTTCCTTTCCATTTGGAAAAGTGTCCGATAACTGATTCTGTGGAGCACGCCATCAGTCCTGTACAGGCGGTGCCATATTTTGTTATAGGTGAAAATGTGGGAATTGCTAAAAGGAAGTTCAAAGAACTTTTTGCTTCGTTAATCAGGAGAACATTAATTAATTGAAATGGATTTTAAAAGTAACTTTCCTGAGTTCCTCGAACTGAGGTAAACTAGTCAAGCAGTCTCTCTGATAATAAACTAAATAGTCTTACGTCTTCGTTTCCCTTTCTCTCCGTTTTACTTTTTCTAAATCTGTTCTTAAATTTCCCTCTTTTCAACCCGCTGGTTTGAGTAGATCATCCCTTTGGAATCCCGCCGGGGGGAGTTGGATGGGGGGGGGTGGGCACGGGTTCTCACTTGCTCATCCCGTTTAGAAGACTACCTTCTCCACGATAATTCCAGAGCGACAAAAAACTTTATCCTTCTAACATGTGCCACTGTAGAACCTCGTCCAGGGGAAGAATGGTAGTTTGGGCCCCAAATTTATTTCTGTTCAGGAGGGCCCAAAATTGTAAATCTGGTCTTGTGTGTCTTAACAGCACAGAAAAGTTCCGGATTTCGGGGATTATAAGATATGATATACAGGCTACACAACCGACTCGAAGTCCGAAATTTGAAGGTCACTATAAATTTATCCATGATTGCAATTCTTTTCATTTATTGGGTTTCGTAATACTTAAAAATTATGTCATACAACTTACAGAAATAATAATGGAACTAATTTATATGAGACAATACCCCGAAGACGGTGATGTGACGAACACGAAAAACTGTTAACCTTCAACGTCAAACACCTGCTCGATTTAACGGTCCCTTGATCCCTCCCTAATTATAATTGCTTCTTACCCCCCCCCCCTTGTACCATACACCCTATATGTTTACCCACACTACTCTGAACATGTATTACCCATTAACCCATTTCAGTCATATTTGTTTCGAATCAGAAGTCAAAGCAGCATCAGTTAAGACTCTCTAAAAAAGTTTTCAAGTCAGACGGGGCGTCCTTGTCTTTTTCTCTTATCATGCTTTTGGTAGGGACCACTAACTCCAATACTCGTGCCCGTGAAAATGTTTACTGACAGACAAAGTGCCTTAAAATTTTATTGGATCTTGCTTATGACTGTGTTACTTACAAAATATGATCGTTTCTGCTTTTGGATTTCGTAGACAATGAGTTGAAAAGAGACTGTGCAAAATTAAAGGCAATTTGATCAATTTTAGTGCCTCTTGTTTTTATTGTATTACTCCGCTCTGTGAAATGCCGTTTGTAAGTAGCTAGCCTATTATGACGGGAAACACTCACCTATCATTCAAGGCTCTCTTGTACAAAAATTTAATGGTCATGGTAAGGAAATTTGATAAATGCCATGAAACCCAGATTGTGAGCTTCGATCAAGAGGGGTGGCATCATACCGGTGGCATGTCCTGGTTGAAAACTGCTACTGGGAGCTAGGGGCGCGGAAGTAGCCTTATTTAGTGTGTAAGTCTATGGGCTACCTTCTGGAATTTTCAGATTTTATAAGAGGTGGCGCCTTACTGAAAAAAAAAACAAACAAAAGATTGGAGCCAAGCGTTCAAGGTCTCTGGCCGGCTTTGTGTCCTGTCAACTACAACAGAGAACCAACTCAGGCGCCTCTCTAGTACCCTTCTGCATACAGTGACGCTCAGCGTGCTTTGTATACGACTGCAATCTTCCCTCGGGACTCCCCTCAAGGACCGGCGATACATTGGGGAGGAACACTACTCGCCTCCCAGTGCAATCAGAGTAGGACCATGTGTGAACACTACCGTCCGGTTCGGCGTCAGCGTGCCGCGCAGGTTACGGTAGAGGATGCCTTATATAGCTTGCACATCTGCATCTATCACACGTTAGGGTGGAATTTGCAAGGTACAAATTTCAGCCAGATGTATTGTTAGCAGAGAGGAATTATGTTTTCCAATGTTTGTCGATAAAAATTTAAATTATTATTGCACGTTTCTTGACAAGATTTTCCTCTACGACTGATGTTTCTTCTTAATATTTCTCATTTACGCTCCAAATGTGGGGCTTATGTCACAGAAACGTCACAATCGTTTTTGTTGGTAGGAAATCTGGAAGTTTATTGTAGTACGGTCCGTGCTGTAGGATAATTTTCACTGAGGACAGTTATGCGAGGTAACTGTAACTTGACCCAATGTTTCTTTTATACATCTGTCGAGGTTTATTTCGTTTTATGACTGAAACATTTTCTGGGATCTTGTCTCAGGTCTTCATGATTTGCATTGAAAAGGTTGTCCCATTATTAATTAGGGAATATCTTACTGCTTACTCCTTTTTGTAAAGATGGAGAGAGAGTCGTTCTCAAAAAGTGTTACCAACTTGTCGAACAAATGTTGAAATGTAAGTCCTAATGGGTTATTTTGAGAACGACACGACATTTACAATTAAAATAACTAGAATTAAAATAATCATCCCTATAAGCGTAGGCCTAATGGATCAGGCCATTTCGTTCAGGCCTGCAAAGTCTGGGACAAGGTACATTTTCTGGCGCCATTAACGTTATTTCTAAAAAGCTGAAATCAGCTATTGCAAAAACTTTGAGGTTTCGTTGAAAGCTTCTTAAAGTTTGGTGTCGCCAAACGGCCCTTTAACAGAGGATCGGGAGGACTTTAGAAAAAGTTTCTCGCCTTTTGTCTGAGATCACGTGTAGTATCCGTTCTTTTTATCAATTAGTCTAGAATGGAGTCTCGCACTACAAACTAGAAGAATAAGTGAATAAATTTTAACATTTTATATATGTCGGCTCAAGAATGTCCTAATTCATTTTTTATGCTGTTTATATTATATTTTCAAATTATTTTACGTCAGGTACACTTTAATAGATCTGATGTAGGCTACAGTACTTCCCGGACTCTTCGTTCAAATGTTTTAATGCATTTAGGCATAAAAATGACATTTACCTCCCCTCTCCCCGTATGCCCACCAGCCTAGAAAACTTGTAATGCCGACTATGACTCTGTCTAAGTTTCCTGCCAAATGTGTGAATGGATTGGCTGAGTGTTTTTGTGTAATTAAAAATAAAAGTCATTTGTTTTACTTCAAAGTAACATGCATGGTTTGCCCAGATTGTCCAGATCCTGGCCAAATTTCAGATCCCGAAGATATCTGCCGCTTAGTTTATAACAGTTTTCCTTTCCATTTGGAAAAGTGTCCGATAACTGATTCTGTGGAGCACGCCATCAGTCCTGTACAGGCGGTGCCATATTTTGTTATAGGTGAAAATGTGGGAATTGCTAAAAGGAAGTTCAAAGAACTTTTTGCTTCGTTAATCAGGAGAACATTAATTAATTGAAATGGATTTTAAAAGTAACTTTCCTGAGTTCCTCGAACTGAGGTAAACTAGTCAAGCAGTCTCTCTGATAATAAACTAAATAGTCTTACGTCTTCGTTTCCCTTTCTCTCCGTTTTACTTTTTCTAAATCTGTTCTTAAATTTCCCTCTTTTCAACCCGCTGGTTTGAGTAGATCATCCCTTTGGAATCCCGCCGGGGAGTTGGATGGGGGGGTGGGCACGGGTTCTCACTTGCTCATCCCGTTTAGAAGACTACCTTCTCCACGATAATTCCAGAGCGACAAAAAACTTTATCCTTCTAACATGTGCCACTGTAGAACCTCGTCCAGGGGAAGAATGGTAGTTTGGGCCCCAAATTTATTTCTGTTCAGGAGGGCCCAAAATTGTAAATCTGGTCTTGTGTGTCTTAACAGCACAGAAAAGTTCCGGATTTCGGGGATTATAAGATATGATATACAGGCTACACAACCGACTCGAAGTCCGAAATTTGAAGGTCACTATAAATTTATCCATGATTGCAATTCTTTTCATTTATTGGGTTTCGTAATACTTAAAAATTATGTCATACAACTTACAGAAATAATAATGGAACTAATTTATATGAGACAATACCCCGAAGACGGTGATGTGACGAACACGAAAAACTGTTAACCTTCAACGTCAAACACCTGCTCGATTTAACGGTCCCTTGATCCCTCCCTAATTATAATTGCTTCTTACTCCCCCCCCCCCCTTGTACCATACACCCTATATGTTTACCCACACTACTCTGAACATGTATTACCCATTAACCCATTTCAGTCATATTTGTTTCGAATCAGAAGTCAAAGCAGCATCAGTTAAGACTCTCTAAAAAAGTTTTCAAGTCAGACGGGGCGTCCTTGTCTTTTTCTCTTATCATGCTTTTGGTAGGGACCACTAACTCCAATACTCGTGCCCGTGAAAATGTTTACTGACAGACAAAGTGCCTTAAAATTTTATTGGATCTTGCTTATGACTGTGTTACTTACAAAATATGATCGTTTCTGCTTTTGGATTTCGTAGACAATGAGTTGAAAAGAGACTGTGCAAAATTAAAGGCAATTTGATCAATTTTAGTGCCTCTTGTTTTTATTGTATTACTCCGCTCTGTGAAATGCCGTTTGTAAGTAGCTAGCCTATTATGACGGGAAACACTCACCTATCATTCAAGGCTCTCTTGTACAAAAATTTAATGGTCATGGTAAGGAAATTTGATAAATGCCATGAAACCCAGATTGTGAGCTTCGATCAAGAGGGGTGGCATCATACCGGTGGCATGTCCTGGTTGAAAACTGCTACTGGGAGCTAGGGGCGCGGAAGTAGCCTTATTTAGTGTGTAAGTCTATGGGCTACCTTCTGGAATTTTCAGATTTTATAAGAGGTGGCGCCTTACTGAAAAAAAAAAACAAACAAAAGATTGGAGCCAAGCGTTCAAGGTCTCTGGCCGGCTTTGTGTCCTGTCAACTACAACAGAGAACCAACTCAGGCGCCTCTCTAGTACCCTTCTGCATACAGTGACGCTCAGCGTGCTTTGTATACGACTGCAATCTTCCCTCGGGACTCCCCTCAAGGACCGGCGATACATTGGGGAGGAACACTACTCGCCTCCCAGTGCAATCAGAGTAGGACCATGTGTGAACACTACCGTCCGGTTCGGCGTCAGCGTGCCGCGCAGGTTACGGTAGAGGATGCCTTATATAGCTTGCACATCTGCATCTATCACACGTTAGGGTGGAATTTGCAAGGTACAAATTTCAGCCAGATGTATTGTTAGCAGAGAGGAATTATGTTTTTCCAATGTTTGTCGATAAAAATTTAAATTATTATTGCACGTTTCTTGACAAGATTTTCCTCTACGACTGATGTTTCTTCTTAATATTTCTCATTTACGCTCCAAATGTGGGGCTTATGTCACAGAAACGTCACAATCGTTTTTGTTGGTAGGAAATCTGGAAGTTTATTGTAGTACGGTCCGTGCTGTAGGATAATTTTCACTGAGGACAGTTATGCGAGGTAACTGTAACTTGACCCAATGTTTCTTTTATACATCTGTCGAGGTTTATTTCGTTTTATGACTGAAACATTTTCTGGGATCTTGTCTCAGGTCTTCATGATTTGCATTGAAAAGGTTGTCCCATTATTAATTAGGGAATATCTTACTGCTTACTCCTTTT
This sequence comes from Holothuria scabra, assembly GCA_037179385.1. Lineage (NCBI taxonomy): Eukaryota > Metazoa > Echinodermata > Holothuroidea > Aspidochirotida > Holothuriidae > Holothuria > Holothuria scabra. The sequence continues at coordinate 28,750,394 of CM074197.1, forward strand.
TGTAAAGATGGAGAGAGAGTCGTTCTCAAAAAGTGTTACCAACTTGTTGAACAAATGTTGAAATGTAATTCTTAATGGGTTATTTTGAGAACGACACGACATTTACAATTAAAATAACTAGAATTAAAATAATCATCCCTATAAGCGTAGGCCTAATGGATCAGGCCATTTCGTTCAGGCCTGCAAAGTCTGGGACAAGGTACATTTTCTGGCGCCATTAACGTTATTTCTAAAAAGCTGAAATCAGCTATTGCAAAAACTTTGAGGTTTCGTTGAAAGCTTCTTAAAGTTTGGTGTCGCCAAACGGCCCTTTAACAGAGGATCGGGAGGACTTTAGAAAAAGTTTCTCGCCTTTTGTCTGAGATCACGTGTAGTATCCGTTCTTTTTATCAATTAGTCTAGAATGGAGTCTCGCACTACAAACTAGAAGAATAAGTGAATAAATTTTAACATTTTATATATGTCGGCTCAAGAATGTCCTAATTCATTTTTTATGCTGTTTATATTATATTTTCAAATTATTTTACGTCAGGTACACTTTAATAGATCTGATGTAGGCTACAGTACTTCCCGGACTCTTCGTTCAAATGTTTTAATGCATTTAGGCATAAAAATGACATTTACCTCCCCTCTCCCCGTATGCCCACCAGCCTAGAAAACTTGTAATGCCGACTATGACTCTGTCTAAGTTTCCTGCCAAATGTGTGAATGGATTGGCTGAGTGTTTTTGTGTAATTAAAAATAAAAGTCATTTGTTTTACTTCAAAGTAACATGCATGGTTTGCCCAGATTGTCCAGATCCTGGCCAAATTTCAGATCCCGAAGATATCTGCCGCTTAGTTTATAACAGTTTTCCTTTCCATTTGGAAAAGTGTCCGATAACTGATTCTGTGGAGCACGCCATCAGTCCTGTACAGGCGGTGCCATATTTTGTTATAGGTGAAAATGTGGGAATTGCTAAAAGGAAGTTCAAAGAACTTTTTGCTTCGTTAATCAGGAGAACATTAACTAATTGAAATGGATTTTACAAGTAACTTTCATGAGTTCCTCGAACACAGGTAAAGTAGTCAAGCAGTCTCTCTGATATTAAACTAAATAGTCTTACGTCTTCCTTTCCCTTTCTCTCCGTTTTACTTTTTCTAAATCTGTTCTTAAATTGCCCTCTTTTCAACCCACTGGTTTGAGTTGATCATCCCTTTGGAATCCCGCCCGGGTGGAGTTTCGGCGGGGGGACGGGTTCTCACTTGCCCATCCCGTAAAGAAGGCTACCTTCTCCACGATAATTCCACAGCGACAAAAAACTTTATCCTTCTAACATGTGCCACTGTAGAACCTCGTCCGGGGAAGAATGGTAGTTTGGGCCCCAAATTTATTTCTGTTCAGGAGGGCCCAAAATTGTAAATCTGGCCTTGTGTGTCTTAACAGCACAGAAAAGTTTCGGATTTGGGGGATTATAAGATATGATATACAGGCTACACAACCGACTCGAAGTCCGAAATTTGAAGCTCACTATAAATTGATCCATGATTGCATTTCTTTTCATTTATTGGGTTTCGTAATAATTTAAAGTTAATTCATACAACTTACAGAAATAATAATGGAGCTAATTTGTATGAGACAATACCCCGAAGACGGTGATGTGACGAACACGAAAAACTGTTAACCTTCAACGTCAAACACCTGCTCGATGTAACGGTCCCTTGATCCCTCCCTAATTATAATTGCTTCTTACTCCCCCCCCCCCCTTGTACCATACACCCTATATGTTTATCCACACTACTCTGAGCATGTATTACCCATTAACCCATTTCAGTCATATTTGTTTGGAATTAAAAGTCAAAGCAGTATCAGTTAAGACTTTCTAAAAAAATTTTCAATTCAGACGGGGCGTTCTTGTCTTTTTCTCTCATCGTGCTTCTGGCAGGGACCACTAACTCCAATACTCGTGCCCGTGAAAATGTTTACTGACAGACAAAGTGCCTTAAAATTTTATTGGATGTTGTTTCTGACTGTGTTACTTACAAAATATGCTCATTTCTGCTTTAAGATTTCGTAGACAATGAGTTGAAAAGAGACTGTGGAAAATTAAAGGCAATTTGATCAATTTTAGTGCCTCTTGTTTTTATTGTATTACTCCGCTCTGTGAAATGCCGTTTTTAAGTAGCTAGCCTATTATGACGGGAAACACTCACCTATCATTCAAGGCTCTCTAGTACAAAAATTTAATGGTCATGGTAAGGAAATTTGATAAATGCCATGAAACCCAGATTGTGAGCTTCGATCAAGAGGGGTGGCATCATACCGGTGGCATGTCCTGGTTGAAAACTGTTACTGGGAGCTAGGGGCGCGGAAGTAGCCTTATTTAGTGTGTAAGTCTATGGGCTACCTTCTTGAATTTTCAGATTTTATAAGAGGTGGCGCCTTACTGGAAAAAAAAAAAAAAACAAAAGATTGAAGCCAAGCGTTCAAGGTCTCTGGCCGGCTTTGTGTCCTGTCAACTACAACAGAGAACCAACTCAGGCGCCTCTCTAGTACCCTTCTGCATACAGTGACGCTCAGCGTGCTTTGTATACGACTGCAATCTTCCCTCGGGACTCCCCTCAAGGACCGGCGATACATTGGGGAGGAACACTACTCGCCTCCCAGTGCAATCAGAGTAGGACCATGTGTGAACACTACCGTCCGGTTCGGCGTCAGCGTGCCGCGCAGGTTACGGTAGAGGATGCCTTATATAGCTTGAACATCTGCATCTATCACACGTTAGCGTGGAATTTTCAAGGTACAAATTTCAGCCAGATGTATTGTTAGCAGAGAGGAATTATGTTTTTCCAATGTTTGTCGATAAAAATTTTAATTATTTTTGCACGTTTCTTGACAAGATTTTCCTCTACGACTGATGTTTCTTCTTAATATTTCTCATTTACGCTCCAAATGTGGGGCTTATGTCACAGAAACGTCACAATTGTTTTTGTTGGTAGGAAATCTGGAAGTTTATTACGGTCCGTGCTGTAGGATAATTTTCACTGAGGACAGTTATGCGAGGTAACTGTAACTTGACCCAATGTTTCTTTTATACATCTGTCGAGGTTTATTTCGTTTTATGACTGAAACATTTTCTGGGATCTTGTCTCAGGTCTTCATGATTTGCATTGAAAAGGTTGTCCCATTATTAATTAGGGAATATCTTACTGCTTACTCCTTTTTGTAAAGATGGAGAGAGAGTCGTTCTCAAAAAGTGTTACCAACTTGTTGAACAAATGTTGAAATGTAATTCTTAATGGGTTATTTTGAGAACGACACGACATTTACAATTAAAATAACTAGAATTAAAATAATCATCCCTATAAGCGTAGGCCTAATGGATCAGGCCATTTCGTTCAGGCCTGCAAAGTCTGGGACAAGGTACATTTCCTGGGGCTAAGAACGTTATTTCTAAAAAGCTGAAATCAGCTACTGCGAAAACTTTGAGGTTTCGTTGAAAGCTGTATCAAGTTTGGTTTCGCCGAACGGCCCTTTGCCAGAGGGTCGGGAGGACTTTAGAAAAAGTAATAGTTGAAAGCTTCTTTATGTTTGGTGTCGCCAAACGGCCCTTGACAGAGGATCGGGAGGACTTTAGAAAAAGTTTCTCGCCTTTTGTCTGAGATCACGTGTAGTATCCGTTCTTTTTATCAATTAGTCTAGAATGGAGTCGCACTATAAACTAGAAGAATAAGTGAATAAATTTTAACATTTTATATCTCGGCTCAAGAATGTCCTAATTCATTTTTTTATGTTGTTTATATTATATTTTCAAATTATTTTACTTCAGGTACGCTTTAATAGATCAAATGTAGGCTACAGTACTTCCCGGACTCTTCGTTCAAATGTTTTAATGCATTTAGGCATAAAAATGACATTTACCGCCCCTCTCCCCGTATGCCCACCAGCCTAGAAAACTTGTAATGCCGACTATGACTCTGTCTTAGTTTCCTGCCAAATGTGTGAATGGATTGGCTGAGTGTTTTTGTGTAATTAAAAAAAAGTCACTTGTTTTACTTCAAACTAACATGCATGGTTTGCCCAGATTGTCCAGATCCTGGCCAAATTTCAGATCCCGAAGATATCTGCCGCTTAGTTTAACGGTTTTTCTTTCCATTTGGAAAAGTGTCCGATAAATGATTCTGTGGAGCACGCCATCAGTCCTGTACAGGCGGTGCCATATTTTGTTATAGGTGAAAATGTGGGAATTGCTAAAAGGAAGTTCAAAGAACTTTTTGCTTTGTTAATCAGGAGAGCATTAACTAATTGAAATTAATTTTACAAGTAACTTTCATGAGTTCCTCGAACACAGGTAAAGTAGTCAAGCAGTCTCTCTGATATTAAACTAAATAGTCTTACGTCTTCCTTTCCCTTTCTCTCCGTTTTACTTTTTCTAAATCTGTTCTTGAATTGCCCTCTTTTCAACCCGCTGGTTTGAGTTGATCATCCCTTTGGAATCCCGCTCGGGTGGAGTTGGGGGGGGGGGACGGGTTCTCACTTGCCCATCCCGTAAAGAAGGCTACCTTCTCCACGATAATTCCACAGCGACAAAAAAACTTTATCATTCTAACATGTGCCACTGTAGAACCTCGTCCGGGGAAGAATGGTAGTTTGGGCCCCAAATTTATTTCTGTTCAGGAGGGCCCAAAATTGTAAATCTGGCCTTGTGTGTCTTAACAGCACAGAAAAGTTTCGGATTTGGGGGATTATAAGATATGATATACAGGCTACACAACCGACTCGAAGTCCGAAATTTGAAGCTCACTATAAATTGATCCATGATTGCATTTCTTTTCATTTATTGGGTTTCGTTATAATTTAAAGTTCATACAACTTACAGAAATAATAATAGAGCTAATTTGTATGAGACAATACCCCGAAGACGGTGATGTGACGAACACGAAAAACTGTTAACCTTCAACGTCAAACACCTGCTCGATGTAACGGTCCCTTGATCCCTCCCTAAGTATAATTGCTTCTTACTCCCCACCCCCCTTGTACCATACACCCTATATGTTTATCCACACTACTCTGAGCATGTATTACCCATTAACCCATTTCAGTCATATTTGTTTGGAATTAGAAGTCAAAGCAGCATCAGTTAAGACTTTCTAAAAAATTTTCAATTCAGACGGGGCGTTCTTGTCTTTTTCTCTCATCGTGCTTCTGGCAGGGACCACTAACTCCAATACTCGTGCCCGTGAAAATGTTTACTGACAGACAAAGTGCCTTAAAATTTTATTGGATGTTGTTTCTGACTGTGTTACTTACAAAATATGCTCATTTCTGCTTTTGGATTTCGTAGACAATGAGTTGAAAAGAGACTGTGGAAAATTAAAGGCAATTTGATCAATTTTAGTGCCTCTTGTTTTTATTGTATTACTCCGCTCTGTGAAATGCCGTTTTTAAGTAGCTAGCCTATTATGACGGGAAACACTCACCTATCATTCAAGGCTCTCTAGTACAAAAATTTAATGGTCATGGTAAGGAAATTTGATAAATGCCATGAAACCCAGATTGTGAGCTTCGATCAAGAGGGGTGGCATCATACCGGTGGCATGTCCTGGTTGAAAACTGTTACTGGGAGCTAGGGGCGCGGAAGTAGCCTTATTTAGTGTGTAAGTCTATGGGCTACCTTCTTGAATTTTCAGATTTTATAAGAGGTGGCGCCTTACTGAAAAAACAAAACAAAACAAAAGATTGAAGCCAAGCGTTCAAGGTCTCTGGCCGGCTTTGTGTCCTGTCAACTACAACAGAGAACCAACTCAGGCGCCTCTCTAGTACCCTTCTGCATACAGTGACGCTCAGCGTGCTTTGTATACGACTGCAATCTTCCCTCGGGACTCCCCTCAAGGACCGGCGATACATTGGGGAGGAACACTACTCGCCTCCCAGTGCAATCAGAGTAGGACCATGTGTGAACACTACCGTCCGGTTCGGCGTCAGCGTGCCGCGCAGGTTACGGTAGAGGATGCCTTATATAGCTTGAACATCTGCATCTATCACACGTTAGGGTGGAATTTTCAAGGTACAAATTTCAGCCAGATGTATTGTTAGCAGAGAGGAATTATGTTTTTCCAATGTTTGTCGATAAAAATTTTAATTATTTTTGCACGTTTCTTGACAAGATTTTCCTCTACGACTGATGTTTCTTCTTAATATTTCTCATTTACGCTCCAAATGTGGGGCTTATGTCACAGAAACGTCACAATTGTTTTTGTTGGTAGGAAATCTGGAAGTTTATTACGGTCCGTGCTGTAGGATAATTTTCACTGAGGACAGTTATGCGAGGTAACTGTAACTTGACCCAATGTTTCTTTTATACATCTGTCGAGGTTTATTTCGTTTTATGACTGAAACATTTTCTGGGATCTTGTCTCAGGTCTTCATGATTTGCATTGAAAAGGTTGTCCCATTATTAATTAGGGAATATCTTACTGCTTACTCCTTTTTGTAAAGATGGAGAGAGAGTCGTTCTCAAAAAGTGTTACCAACTTGTTGAACAAATGTTGAAATGTAATTCTTAATGGGTTATTTTGAGAACGACACGACATTTACAATTAAAATAACTAGAATTAAAATAATCATCCCTATAAGCGTAGGCCTAATGGATCAGGCCATTTCGTTCAGGCCTGCAAAGTGTGTTACAAGGGACATTTCCTGGCGCTAAGAACGATATTTTTAAAAAGCTGAAATCAGCTATTGCAAAAACTTTGAGGTTTTGTCCTTCAGTGGACGTAATAGCTTCTTCGGGAAGCAGTATCAAGTTTGGTTTCGCCGAACGGCCCTTTGCCAGAGGGTCGGGAGGACTTTAGAAAAAGTCGTCTAGAGCAGGACCACTCAGTGTTTGCCCTTTGGAGGGCGTACTTGTCCATTTGGGACGTTTAGCTCCTTAAGGGAGCAGAACTCCTCCGGGAGTAATCGTTTGGTTTTCGCCCCTTGGCTCTTCGCCAGAGAGTCGAGGGGACTTTTAGAAAAAAGCTTCTTAATGTTTGGTGTCCTGGGCATGACGTTAAACTGCATCCAGGTTGTGGCTTCTGTTCTATTCAGCCAGTCTAGAGCAGGACCACTCAGTGTTTGCCCATTGGAGGGCGTACTTGTCCATTTGGGACGTTAAGCTCCTTAAGGGAGCAGAACTCCTCCGGGAGTAATCGTTTGGTTTTCGCCCCTTGGCTCTTCGCCAGAGAGTCGTGGGGACTTTTAGAAAAAAAAGGCTTCTTTATGTTTGGTGTCGCCAAACGGCCCTTGACAGAGGATCGGGAGGACTTTAGAAAAAGTTTCTCTCCTTTTGTCTGAGATCACGTGTAGTATCCGTTCTTTTTATCAATTAGTCTAGAAGGGAGTCGCACTATCAACTAGAAGAATAAGTGAATAAATTTTAACATTTTATATCTCGGCTCAAGAATGTCCTAATTCATTTTTTTATGCTGTTTATATTATATTTTCAAATTATTTTACTTCAGGTACACTTTAATAGATCAAATGTAGGCTACAGTACTTCCCGGACTCTTCGTTCAAATGTTTTAATGCATTTAGGCATAAACATGACATTTACCCCTCTCCCCGTATGCACACCAGCCTAGAAAACTTGTAATGCCGACTATGACTCTGTCTTAGTTTCCTGCCAAATGTGTGAATGGATTGGCCGAGTGTTTTTGTGTAATTAAAATAAAAGTCATTTGTTTTACTTCATAGTAACATGCATGGTTTGCCCAGATTGTCCAGATCCTGGCCAAATTTCAGATCCCGAAGATATCTGCCGCTTAGTTTATAACAGTTTTTCTTTCCATTTGGAAAAGTGTCCGATAACTGATTCTGTGGAGCACGCCATCAGTCCTGTACAGGCGGTGCCATATTTTGTTATAGGTGAAAATGTGGGAATTGCTAAAAGGAAGTTCAAAGAACTTTTTGCTTCGTTAATCAGGAGAACAATGATTAATTGAAATGGATTTTACAAGTAACTTTCCTGAGTTCCTCGAACTGAGGTAAACTAGTCAAGCAGTCTCTCTGATAATAAACTAAATAGTTTCCCTTTCTCTCCGTTTTACTTTTTCTAAATCTGTTCTTAAATTTCCCTCTTTTCAACCCGCTGGTTTGAGTTGATCATCCCTTTGGAATCCCGCCCGGGTGGAGTTGGGGGGGGGGGGGTGGGCACGGGTTTTCACTTGCCCATCCCGGAAAAAAGGCTACCTTCTCCACGATAATTTCAGAGCGACAAGAAATTTTATCCTTGTAACATGTGCCACTGTGGAACCTCGTCCGGGGAAGAATGGTAGTTTGGACCCCGAATTTATTTCTGTTCAGGAGTTCCCAAAATTGTAAATCTGGCCTTGTGTGTCTTAACAGCACAGAAAAGTTTCGGATTTCGGGGATTATAAGATATGATATACAGGCTACACAACCGACTCGAAGTCCGAAATTTGAAGGTCACTATAACTTGATTCATGATTGCATTTCTTTTCATTTATTGGGTTTCAAAACACTTTAAAAGTAAGTTTTCAATTCAGAAGGGGCGTTCTTGTCTTTTTCTCTTATCGTGTACAAATTTCAGTCAGATGTATTGTAAGCAGAGAGGAATCATGTTTCTCAAATGTTTGCAGCTAATACGTTTTATTATTTTTGCACGTTTCTTGACAAGATTTTCCTCTACGACTGATGTTTCTTCTTAATATTTCTCATTTTCGCTCCAACTGGAGGCTTATGTCACAGAAACGTCACAAGCGTTTTTGTTGGTAGGAAATCTGGAAGTTTCCTGTATGTACGGCTCATGTTGTAGGTAGTTTTTATTGAAGACAGTCAAAGACACTAAGGTAATTGTAACTTGACCCAATGTTTCTTTTACACATCTGTCGAGGTTTATTTCATTTTATTACTAAAACAATTTCTGCGATCTTGTTTTGATTTTCATTAGATAGGTTGTCTTACTATTTATTAGGGAATATCTTACTGCTTACTCATTTTTGTAATGATAGAGAGAGAGAGTCGTTCTCAAAAAGTGTTACCAACTTGTAGAAAAAATGTTGAAATGTAATTCTTAATGGTTTATTTTGAGAACGACACAACATTTACAATTAAAATAAATAGAATGAAAATAGTCATCCCCGTAAGTGTAATGGATCAGGCCATTTTGTGCAGGCCTGCAAAGTCTGGGCAAGGTACTTTTTGTGGCGCACATAACGTTACTTATGAAAGCTGAGATCGGCTATTGCGAAAAGTTTGAGGTTTCGTCGAAAGCCTCTCCGGGTTTGGTTTTCGCCCCTTGGCTCTTCGCCAGAGAGTCGAGGGGACTTTTAGAAAAAAGCCTCTCTTGGTTGGTCAAGTGTTGTCCTTAAGTGGACGTACAGCTTCTTCGGGGAGCAGTTTCAAGTTCGGCTTCGCCGAACGGTCCTTTGCTAGAATTTTGATGACTTTGGAAAAAGTAGAAAGCTTCTCGCTTTTTTGCTGAGATCACGTGTAGTATCCGTTTTTTCACCAATTTATCTTCAGTTATGAACAAGCTATGATGTGGGGTTTGAAGGGAGTGCGATAAAAAATAATTCTCATTCATTTGAGACATTACGAAATTGACACCGGGATATTCCTTTAACGACACACCAACACGAATGTGTTATATAGTGTCAGTCAATTCGATAAAACAAAAAAAAAAAAACCCAACAGTTTAAATTTATTCTTCAGTGCGTTTCAAGTTCAATTTGGTTTCTCTTTAACAGCCTCTTACCACATGCGGGACATATTACAGTGCTATAGGTTATTTTCCACAACCCCCAGTCCAAAGGGGCGCCAAGTCTATAGGGTAAGCAGATACTCTCGCTAGGGCTCTTCTAAACAGATTATAAACATTACCTCCAGTTTTGCAAGGAATAGACTGTCATTAGCATGATGGCTCTTGAAAAATGATTACCTTACTGGAACAAAAAGGCTAGCTTGTACCTTTTTTGAATACATTGCTCGTTTTCGTTACCTGGAATAGTTTTTATAAACATTCGAGTCCCGTGCTCTTCGCACTAAATACGTAATAACTTGTTTCCCTGTGTTTATAATGATTTTCTTGTTTGTTCTCTAAACGGTAGAATAAAGGGAACCAATAACATTATTCTTGTCTGAAAGGCACTGCTCAGTCTAGTAGCATTGAGACTCGTCCATTTATTTTAAGAATACTCAATACTTTACATGCTATAACAAACGATCTTGAATCACGCCCTCTTCTATTTGTTGGACTTCACTGGCATGGTAAAGAGAAACACCGTTTTCTCCCTACCGCGCCGTTCTAGACTTTGCCTAAAATATAGCAACATACTATAGCAACATACTATAATATAGTGTTTATTTACAGAAGTGGGATTTATTCTGGTCAACCTAATGCTTCTGCCCCTCCACTCAACCGGAACCTTCATGAGTTATTTTTTAGCTTTTAGGCGCTTTTAATTTAAACAGGGACTTGCGTTTTACTACTTTTTTTGTTTCAGCAGTAAGGTGCAATGAGCCAATAAAGCTAATACGACCCCAGCCCCTCACCCCGATTGTAATGATGAGGTGTATCCCGGCCCCTTGTAAATTTCCATTGTTCGGGGTTTTCCATGTAACGTATCCTATTATGCAACGCAGTGGTGTGCACAGGAATAGGTATGCGGGGAACCAGACTACTAATTTCCCCTATCGACATGATGGGTGCGTCTAAGCAGCGGCGGACCTTTGAGAGAGCAGCGCCAGCCTCAGCGAGGGAACATTACCAACTTCGGGCCCTGGTGGAGAAAAATTAGGTCATCGAAAAGACAGGGTCGTATATATTACCTGAAAGTGTGGGAAAAGCTGGTGGACTTTTACCGGCATATACGACATAGCATCCATCCGGTGGCTTAGGTACCCATTGAGCCTTAAGTTTGTTTTTTATGGTTTTTGGTTTTTTTTTTTTTTTTTTTTGCTTATACGGAACGCAGTTTCCCAGTTGCGAAACTCGTCAACGCCCACATTTTAGGGCTTAAACTACTTTTGTAAAATTACAGAACCCTCAAATAAAGAAATAGAAACCGGATATGGAAAATGTTGTTAAATTTTTGAAATAAATTAACATCAATTTGCCATGTATTTACTTACTTTTTGCTATGTAAATCTTAATTTAAATAATTGTTTAGAGTTTACGTGACGATAAAGAAAAACTTAAAATTTCTAGAACCCAGAAAAAATTAACTTAAGGGAGCATTTCAGTTTTTTGGAGGGGGCGAAGATTTTTGCCCGAAAAATGTACCGGTAATTCTTCCCGAAAGACTATCTAAGCGGGCGCCACCATTAGTCGGCACTGAACGTACAGAATAGTTTGAGAAACCGGACCCTTCAGACAGTCCGATGTGGCATTTCCCACACTTGTGAACGGGATCTAAATAGTTGCTCAATTGAGTTTTGCTTTGCAGAAAAGCGTTCCCTCCAAAATGGAATTTCAGTCAGAAACACCATCTAAGCGGAGTGCCAAAATCGGTTGCCGAGAAGCGTACAGAAAATTTTGAAAGTTCGGACCCCTTTGGCAACCGGAAATAGCACTTCTCAGGATTTTTAGGGCGATCTATAGCAGTCGCTATTTTGAGTTTTCGTTTGCAGTGATATAAAAGATTAGAAATCGGAAAATTGGTAAGCGATCAGAAAATTATTAGTTGAGTTAGAAAATTACCAGATGAAAACTAACAGGCTATCATTGAATGAAATAGTATTGTATCTTTTCGAGGGAAACTATAAAACGGAGCTGAAAACATTGTAAAATATGTTTCTTACTCTGAAATTAATTCAATGAAGGAACATATTGAATTGATGAAATTTTCTATGTGACTGCACAAGCTCCCAAATGTAAATGATTTTACTTCTATTAGCACTTAAAAATAAAAACATAATAGAAAATTGTGCGTTTAAATGAATTTTCAGGCAGCCTGACTTTTCTGAAGACATTGTTACGGCTTGGTCGCAATACAAACCAATAACAGCGAAAGACCACAGAAGAGCGAGATTAAAATCAACAACTTAACTATTATTCACCTCTTACTTCCTTAAATTTACAACAATTAATCTTAAATCTACTCACAATCTTTTACAGCTTAAGGTGTCACTCTTTGTCCAAGGGGTAGTGTTGTTAGCGTCGATTGTACAGCAGCACAGCGTAGGACTCGGTTCCGCGAAGGCAGGATGAAGACTATATTGTTCGGTAAATGGCGACACAATTACTGTGTTAAGCGGCGAGGCAGGCGTCTGGTCTCAGTATTATCTGTGTATCTTCTGTTCTCTTCTCTCCCCGTCACACTGCTTGCATGACCTTTTATATATCTGGTAGTTCTCCCAGAAAAGTCTGGAACTCACTCTAATGGAAACGTCTCGTTTGATCTCGTACAAAACAAACAGTGAAAGTTCTGGGCTCAGTAACCCATAACCACAAGTTGGCTATTATTAGGCCATTACATCATAAAGTAGTTTCCAGTAACTGTGCGAATTTTCTCCGGGGTTACCCGTTGAATATGCTCGAGACTCAGACAACACCGATGCTAGCACTTTCTAGAACTCTCCACTTGCTCGTCCGTGGATCCAATCTGGTTGATGTCGTCTCGTAACAACATTCTTATATCCTTATAGTACTGCAAAACAAGTTATCCCATTTTCATTATCGTTGCTCGAATTTGGGTCTAAGGACATAATAGACGGCAAACTATTGGGCACTACACATGTACCCTTACCTTTCTGTTTATGTAATTAATTTGACAATAGAAAACGTCCCAGCATTTTTTCAAACTTTGCCTGAATAATTTACCATTTCGGGTAAAGTTTTTGCAAGACTACACAGTATGAAATGGGGCCCTGGAAATACTTTTTTTACAAGCTACCAGAATGTGGTGCAAATCTAATTTGTTATCATTTTTATCTTCCATGAGTTTGCTTTGAATATATTTATCGTTTTCTGTTTTTCGGGCAAAGATTTGGAAATGTTACAGTTATTGGCCATTTCCGACAAAAGTTGCACAAGATTTGAAAACATAAGATGAAGAATGATTCTCTTCAGCTACAGGCTTCCCAAATGTGTCGTAATTTTTTATCTCTTTGAATTTTCATAAATATGTTACCTTAACTGTGATATTTTCCCTTTTTTGGGGGCCAATGTTTGAAAGAATTCGGATATGCGACCTTTTCAGGCATTTTGTTGTGAAAGACTGTGAAGTTAAACTCATGAAGAAAAGTTTTAGCGCTGTCCGAATGTATAGCGAATTTGTTCAATCTTATTTTCCATGGAAGTTTTACCACGACCATATCCCTTTTCTTCCTTTTTCGGGCATGATATCTTTTTAAGACAGACGCTTAAGATTTTTAGAACAAAATTGCAATTTTTTAAACTCAAATTCCTGTCCGAATTTTAGGATCTGCGGAAATTTTGAGGGGGTGGGGCCCTTCTTCCGCCTCGTTCGCCTGTGCCAGAAACTAGACGAAATATCGAAGCTCAAGAATGTCCCATGAAGATGGGATTTGGACTGTTATAATTTATTTTTCATGCTTTGCAATATATATTTTTGAAGTTTTAACCTGAGGTAGGCCTACTTCGTCCAATAAGAGTGTTCTGGACTGGTAGAATATGCCAAAGATGTACGGAACAATTTGTTAACGAATATGACTAAATCACTTATGCCATGAAGGAGCATGCTTATCTCATATATTTCACCACCGTGAATGCTAATAGCGTAATATGGTGTTCAGAATTTCACAACGGTAAAATTTTTAAATGTCTTCCACACCTTGTATAAAAACGCCAAATCATGTTTTTTGAACAATGGAATTAATTCGCCCCATTAGTTCCGATTTCTTTACAGGTGTTAGGAAAGTATGGCGCCTGTTCTCTTTACTATTTTCATCAACGACTTTGAAAGGTTCATGAACAGTTACTACACTCTAAAAACACCGGGGTTAAATTTAACCAGGATCGGTGTTCTATTTACTCCAACACAATCCTGGTAAACTTTTAACACAAATCCTGGTTAAACTAACACAACTTCTGGTTAAAATAACACAAATTCTTGTTAAAAAAATAACTAGGATTTGAGTCAGTTTAACCAGGAGTTGCGTTAAAATTTAACCAGGATTATGTTGGAGTAAATAGAACACCGATCCCTGGTTAAATTTAACCCCGGTGCTTTTAGAGTGTATGTGTGTGGGGGGGGGGGGCGTGACCAATTGTCGTCTTCAGTTAAAGAGCAGTTAAGTACAGATGATGTTGAACTCTTGTACGCTGACGATGCAATAGTTCTAGCGAAGAATGAAGTTGATTTACAACTAATCATGAATGGTGTACATGATTATTGTAAGACATGGAATATGACTGTTAACCCAAATAAAAGTGAAGTAGTTATATTCTCTAGAGGTAAAGTTAGCAAAAACCCAAAGTTTACCCTTGGTGAATCTCCGGTGGATATCGTTGATAGTTACTCTTACCGAGGAACCGTCTTTAATTACAATAATAACTTTTCCCTATAGCTGCTAATAAGCAAGTAGACCAAGGAAGGAGTGCTATGTATGATATGTTGAACAAAAGTTCCAAACTGTTTCTTCCCCTGGATATAAAACTTGAGTTATTTGACCAATATGCCAGTTCGGTAATTCGTTTTGGTGGTTTTGCACATGTGCACATCGTCCAAATCGTCGGGATAAACAAACCAATCCCGCACCTACAGCACGTATTCCAAAATTTGAGTTTACGTGAAAATTTCGTGAAATCGTTCTCTCTTTATCCATCCATAACATAAGGAGGGGTCTCAAGTGCGGTTTTGTAGGGTGGATTGTGTCTAAAATTTTTGGTGTAAAAATTTGCATTTTATTCTGTCGTTTAAAGTAGCTGTAAAACTAAGCGGCAGATATCTTCGAGATCTGAAATTTGGCCAGGATCTGGACAATTCGGGCAAACCATGCATGTTAGTTTTAAGAAAAACAAATGACATATATTTTTCATTACACAAAAACACTCATCCAATCCATTCACACATTTGGCAGGCAACTTAGACAGAGTCATTGTCGGCATGGCAAGTTTTCAAGGAAGAAAGAAGATTACAAAAATTTGATCTATTTCAGGGAAACCTTTGGACAAAACAATGTCAGCCCCACTCCATAGTTTTGCGTGCCGCGCTTTGCCCGAAATGGTAGAATATTCTAGCAAAAGCGAAGAAAAAATCCCGGAACGCTTTCAATTGCAGGCTGGCAGGCATACGGTTAGAGGGGTGAATGTCATGTTTATGCCTAAATGCAATGAGATTATTGGGGCATGCGCTCTCCTGGTTGAAAAAGTCGGGAAAGGAAAAAAAGGGCCGAATGAAAATAAAGAAAAGGAGAAAATGAAAAACTCTGTCACAGAAGGAAAATCATTCACCTCAATCATAAGGGTTCTAAATCGTTAATAACGTGACCTATAATTATTATCATAAATTTGACCTATTCGGAGCATGTTTTAAAAGGATTCCACATTCGTTTAGAGGATGAAGTTGAAGCTTTGACTGGAATGAATTTTAAAATAAATGTGAGACGTATATAGGTACAGCGCGTAAGGTACAACCTTACGATCACTATGGCTGACAAGTAATTCAATACATTAACAAGCGTGTGTGCGTGGCGTTAAAGTCCCACCCCCCCCCCCTCACCTCGAAGATAAATCAAAAAGGAAAACGCAAAAAGAAACAGAAAGAAAAAAACTAAGGAAGATTTGAAAGAAGAAACAAAAACATGAAACCAACCATTTCCTGGTTCAAATAACCGAGAAAGACTGGTTAAAATTTACTATAAAAAATGTGATAAGTTGGACCACAATTCATAATAAGTCATCAATTTTAAATATGTAATAATAATTTTGACCGGTATTTCCTGGTAATTTTAACCATAGAAAGGTAGGTTAATCTGTGACCACCGGCAATATTGGTTAAACATAATCAATGTGTTTTAGAGTGCACCAAACAGACAGCTTTTATCGGCAGATAACGAGTGTCCGATGAAAGCTTTCTGTCTGCCTGACGTCGCAAATTAATTAGTTATCCTTTCATTTTCGCAGTCCTCTTTGATACAAATCATATATAACACAATTTCTTTAATATTAGTGTTTTTCCAATCGGAGATTGAGCACTGAGATATTTACTAAAAGCAAAAAACAAATCGAATCGTAATCCGATCGGAATTCGTTGTAGCGTGGCCGCAGTCATGATGAAACGTTCCTTCTTACTTTTTGTTACATCAGTTTTCTCTGCCTGATTACCTCTTGTCGCTTCAGGGAAGAAATGAAGCCAACTACAACCACACTTGACATAGTCGGGTTTCACATCTGATAAGTTCATTGACAGAAACGGATATATATCAAAATACACAAAAGGTTACGTAACATTTGGGGTTAGTCAACAGGCCAATCAAGCATGTACTAATTGCTTTTCAAGCAGTGTGAACACAATGAAAGCATAGTTCATTTAAAGGTAGAGATCATGTAACAAACTCAGATACTAGTTACACCCCACACCGCCTTTGATGTACTGGGGTGTCTATGTTGCTTTTTCAAGAAGCAACGTGACCGCATGTTTATCTTTTTATTTTCCCCCTTTCCTTCCCATTTTCCTCGTTGTGCTTTCCTCATTGCCTCTTCTTATTTTTCTTCTTTCCTCTCCCTTCCCTTTCTATTCCCATTTCTTTCAGTCTTTTCTCTCGCTCTCATTTACCACCTCTCCCGACAGTTCTCTCCTGGATTCCTTCCATTTAGTATTTTTTAGAAACCTAACAGGGCAATACTTTAAAGTATCTGCAGTAATCCTATCCCACAACACAAAGTTGCTACCTTTCTAATTACAAGACTGAGAATACCCGTTAAGAACGAATTGAAATTTAAAACTTGAAATAATGGACTATGTATACGTAGAATCAGATGATGCTACCGCCTTCCTAGTTCATGAATTAAACAATGAATGCACACGCTAGTTGAAACATAACCGCTGACTCTATTGTAGGTCTTACCGTTTTTCGTCAGAAAGTTGCCTAAGACCAGTTGCAAAAACACACAGTCCCTGTACAAAGATCTTATAGAATGACACCATACACAGAAATTTGTCGGTCAGTATACCAGATAGTTATTGTTAGCAGATAACCCTCGAAAAAGAGTAAATGAGCGAATAAGTGGTTTAGGTGATACGTCGCATGTTGTCATTACCTGCTACAGTATAATTTTTTGAGCCTTTGAGACTTAGTGTTCTCGCATTTAGTTACCAATATCAAAACACTTACTCCTTATTTTCATGTTGTTGCAGACAAAAACGGGTGCGAATGCACTGTTCTTGTCTAAACGGTTTTAGCAGCATAGAGACCCGCCCATTAAAACTAGCAAATGTTGTTACGAAAATCGAAACTACTTACTGTCCATGATTGTTTCTGTGCCAACGTACTTTGGTACGTACTAAAGCTTAGGAAGTCCTCCTTCCAAGTTTGTTGGCCGATGTGATACACCTGAATATAATCAATGCAGCACTGTCTTGGTTGTTTGTTGCAGATATCAACTTCGTTACTTTCGACTCGCAATCTCGTGATACTGTACACAAGAATGATGCAGGACTGCACTATTTCTCATAATGCTTATAATATTAATAATAATATATTAATAATAATGATAATATACACAAGCAGCGGCGGGCGTTTGGGCCCACGGACTTCCTACATAAACATGAACAGAGGATCATGGGAAAATTCGAACCAAAAAGACTGGCAAGATGTCACCGACAGCTATACCAGGGAGCTGTAGGCTAGACCCAATAAAAGCTATGTATAACTCTGACTTCCTGTATACATTGACAGAGCAGACTGCACTGACGTCCTATGCGTAGATTGTGGCTACCGTACGTGTTATTAACTTATTATAGCGAGATGGCTGCCTGCTATGGCTTTGTGCGTTGAGAAGGATAAGTTCTTAAAACTTCTCAAGATACACCTGGTATTTGGCAAGCCTAAGTTGAGCCTTACGTTGTGAGCAGCTACAGA
This sequence comes from Holothuria scabra, assembly GCA_037179385.1. Taxonomy (NCBI): domain Eukaryota; kingdom Metazoa; phylum Echinodermata; class Holothuroidea; order Aspidochirotida; family Holothuriidae; genus Holothuria; species Holothuria scabra. Next base: position 28,768,421 of record CM074197.1, read on the forward strand.
AAAAAAATGATGGGGCGACGCTCTTGTCTCCTGTAGGGTAGGCCAGGGCAAGAGCAGACATTGATTAAAGCAAAATATGCCTAGCCTGAGACTCAACATGTCACCATGTCAAGAGATATGCCAAAACCTCACAACTTCCGGTACCACAAATTGCTTTTCCCCCGAGGAAATTCAACAGGGTATGCAACTCAGCAGGCTCCAGACATCACCGGGCTGCTAAAGCAAGATACACCTACACAGAGACTCACATTTTAACCCAAAAGTAACGATAAAACCTCAAAGCTTCCTGGGTTCTGCCCCCTGGGCTCAATCAGCAAGGGCGTACTCAATGGAAGCTGAGAGGGGGTTGGCCCCCACCTGTGAAAGAAATAGGGAGAAAATCTGCCAAATAGCTGGAAGTCCCTCGGAAGTAGGTTTCCGAATCTGGCCGAACAGAAGCGTGAGTCCCCGATTTGCTGTCATGGTCACACCTCCTTGAAATTAAAGCATTTTCCCGGTGAAGAGGTATTAGGGAAATACCCTCCAATTAGACCCCTCTTGGCCCTAGGACAGCGAGCAGCCACACATTCCGAACCCTAGATATTGAAACGTCTAGATGCTACCTTTTCAATCGGTCACCGTGACCAATTTTATTTGTCTCCATTTGCCACCTCCCACTCCTTTTGTAATTCTGATTCCGCAACTGTTCGAACGGTGAGGATCGGTTCGTTTCCATGATCCTCTATCCAACTTGATACATGAAAAGCCCGTGAACTATAGACTAATAGTTTCCGCACACACTCACGGATAGTCGATACATGTTTGCAGGTTCAAACTCTATTCAAAACAAACTTTGTTACCTATGCTTCATTCCTTCTGTCCTTGCTATTTGATATGTATTCTTCATTGGTGCACTAGACATTTTATTGAAATTGAAGTCCTTGCAGAAATAATCAACCTACAATGCATTGCGAACGTTATAAACCTGGAAAAGCAATCCGGGTTAACATTGTCATACAGTAGCACTTCATACTGAAATAACTGACTATTTTTGTCAGCTTATATACGTCATACCTCGGATTGAGGGGAGGGATTTGTAAGACTGCGTAGCGCCTCTGTGGCTGCCGCCTCCTTATGCTGTCTTTGTACCACTGAGTCGAAAGGAAAATCTTCGTCCGTTCAGCAGCTAGGGATTTGGTTGAGTGCGCAAACATTGACCACACGGATGTCAACAAGGAATAGCATTACTTCTGCTACAATTTCTGTGATTACTGTGCAAGGAAATCATTAGTAATGGCAAGTTTGGCAACTGCAGTGTGATAAACAGCGAAAAAGCACAGTTAAAGCTGTAACTCTATCAGTGCATATGGTGACAATTATTTAAAATGTCAGGCGCGGAAGAAGAAAACGATGTGGTCGGAGCCTTTTGTCGGGACATCTTCTTCGACAATCAATGCGTAAGTTACCAGATAAATCATTAAGCTACCAAGTATATAGCACTTTGACAGGCAGACTGTAGATGCACAGTCGGTATGATAAATTTTCAAGTAAGTGTAAGCAAGTACAGTAGTGGAGTCATGGTGATGATCGGTAGAAACATTTCTGTACAGGATAGATATAGCATGAAGGTAGTTCTTCCATGGATAGAGCCCGCCTTTTACTTTTGGTCCCAGGGTAAATGTTTACTACAAATATTACGTACAGTGTTATCACCAACATCTAGTCACAGGTCACCAATTCAGAACAACACCTTTCAAATTCTGTCATGATGATGTGATCCACACTATATGTGATGATCCCTGCTAATGCTTTGTGTAGATTGCCTGAGAGGATGATGGGTGCAGCCAGAACCCAGCTACCAAATCCATTGACCCCGTAGGGCCATTAAAATTTGCACCCAGCATTTAAGGAGCCCAAATGCTTGTAGGATATTATTCACCTTTAGTATAATTTATCTCATATCAGTTGGACCAACATGACCCAAAACTCCTAGTCACAAGGGTCATCTATAGGCCAGCCCATATAGGCCCCTTAATTTTTAGTCTTGGATGTAATACATATACGGGGGTATTCTTACATCCGTGACGCCGTCACGGCCGTGATGCATAGAATTTGTCACGGCTTACCGTCACGTCACATACTGTAAATTGCAATTACAGAAACGTTCAGCTATCCTCTTTTCAATGTAGCCTAGCCTAGGTAGGAACTATATTAAAACATTTGTGTTCACGGGCTAACACTCACTGATGCGCAGGTCACGCCTCAGCGATTTTTTTTTAATTGATTATTCTTTCATTTTTAGTAAATACCGAGTTTAGGGTGATATCAAGACCGGATATACCGAAATTTTATGGTTTGAAAACTGTGTTCCTACAAATACTGTACCGTCACGGCGTCACGTCACGGTATGTTAGGAATACTTCATTTAATGACTGTTTCGGCCATAATTTCGGCTAGAAATCGTAACCATCACAGCAGCATTTACCGTAACCAGTATTGCCGTAGACCCTAGACATTGCTTTCTGTGAAGTGGAAAGCCTCTTTCACACCAAAAGCGTTGGCGTGTAGAGCGTCCAACGTTGGAGCGGGACGCCTAGCAAACCATTCGAGGGGCTTTGCGCGTTGCTCACTCACGTTAAGACGGTGTAAAACTGACATATGCTGTGGCGGCACCACAATGTCAAAATTGTGGGGACAAACTGAGGGAAAAGGGAATGTTAGGGGCAAAAATTTTCAGTGACAGCGCAAAACCGAGCCCAAAGTCCCCGTTCCTTCGAGATGGGGGTTCAGGGGGCGAAGCCCACGGAATCTAGAAGGTTTAAGCATATCTCTGAATGAAACTTATGTGCCTTGAGCGATTTATTATTTATTCTTTCGGTTAACTGATTCCAAACTGACCTTACCTGGTGGGCACTGACAAGTGGGGACAAGGCAGATATCTCGGGGCAAATGTCCCCTCTTTCCCCCAGTCCGTAGCGCCGCTACTTACCATATGATGGCCTTTAATTTTCTTGAGTTCCCTTAGGATCACAATTGGCATGATACATGAGAAATTGACCCCAGGAAAAAAGGTTTCATATTACGTGCAATCACGTCAGCAGAACCGCCGGAATTAGAAGAACTACAGGAGGGGTAAGCGCTGGCTTAACCTATCTGATAATCCCCTCCTGTTCTATAGCTACTAACTGGTGTCAGATTCTACGTAAAAATTTAGGAAGGGCTCCATGCGGTGATTTGAAATACTGTGTATTGAATGTAAAGAAGACATAATACATATGTTTCAGTTTTTAATAACCTTTCCCGCAAAGGAACTTTAAACTGGGGGGGGGGGGGGGAGAGCTCTGCAGTGGTGATTTGAAGACATACCAGACAACCATATAGTAAAACGAAATTTGTTTTCTAAACTGCGCTAGTCCGGTGAGACTTCTTTGCCTAGCGCATATTTGGCGATAATTTAACCATGCCAATGAACTATTTATTTTCCTCAAGTAAAAAAGTTGTAGCCTAAGTTATGGGGTGTGTGACTAGTGAATAGTGAGTATAAGTGACCTTACACACTAAGTGACGTAATATAATTAGAGACCATGGGTGGACAAAAAGGGGGAATTTACCAGCTTTCCGCCTAAAAAGAACACTCAAATTTTTAGATTCCAGTAGTTGTCGGTCAATGCATTACACCATATCGTCAAGTTGTAGCGTACGGTATAGTAAGACTTTTTGTCATCACTTCTATACAATAAAGTTTTTAGAAGACGCCGAGTTAATTAGACTCCCTCCAAAAATGACTAAAACGTAGTAAATTCTATTGTGAAGTAACTTTTCAGGACGCCCAGGTTATAACGACTCTATATATGTTCCGTATATTATATAGTACTGTAGTTGCTCCAGTAAATTCACAACCGGGCTGCCGGGAGACGGAGGGCCGGCGGCCTGCAGGGGAAACGATTAGAAACGTTAGTTTAATTAAAACAGGAATTAATAGCATAAAATATTGAATTTATTTTTTTGATAATCGAAAGGGTCGCTGAATCCAATCTTTACTCGAATTCGGGGGAAAGTTGACCACACTCCCGTCGAATTGCTTAATATGTAAAAATCTAAAGTCAATGGGCGTATTTCCGAAATGTGGGACACAGTGGCGTAGCTACTGGGGGGCAGGGGGCAAGTTGCCTCCCCTGGAAAATATTTTGGGGAAATTTGTGGAATTTGGGGAAATTTCAAGTTGACGAAATAATACTTCCTTTTCCTATTTCTTTAAATTTTTCTCACTACGATTTATTGTGAAACATTTCTCATGCATAACTCGAATTTCCATGCAACGCATTTCCCCAGATCTCATCTGTGTCACTGCAGCATGAAGCGCGCTTGACTCGCGTTCCGCAGAAATGCCCTCTCTGCAGCAGTTCTCTGGTGCACATGCAGGGTATTTTGATCAGTTCAGCGTACACTGCGCAATACTGACAGGCTATGAGACCGGAGCATAGGATACCATCATCGAGCTAGTTTCCTACGTATTGTTGAGCTTATGTTATGTTCATCAACTTGATGCGCTATTGGATAATACGTTGCTAATAAATAGTAACATAATCATAGCCTCGTGAACGAAATATTCCCTCATTTAATTATCACAATTTCCGTTTGTTTTCGTTCCTCAACCATTATATTTATATTCGATTTAAGGCTGTCAGCAATACATACCGGTAGGCTTTAGAGTTTCCAATTTTTCCTTTTTATATATTTTGTGAACAAATTGTCTCCTAAAAGTTTTCAGGACAAGAAAAATATGACATTCTAATCATGCAGTAATGAGGCACAGGGAGCGTCATTTTCTGCAATCTAGGGGTGTTTTTAGCGAAATTTCCCCTGGCGGGACGCTCCGCGCGAACCAATGGTCGCGCTCCGCGTATCATTCTCACCCGTCACTAAAGTTGACAACGCCCTTGGTTAAGTTAGGTAAGGCGAGGTTTAACAGCCACGTTTCCAACCTATACTGTTTGACAGCGCCCTGGGTTAAGTTTAAGCATTAATGGCCTCTCATCCTACAAGCTAGAACAGAGCAGGGTATAGACTGATCTTACCCTGTGTTTAACCATGGATGGAGCTAAAAACAATAGCTTACCGTTGTCTAGACATAATAACCCTGCAAACCTCGAAAAAGGTACGATGTTTACCTTATTTTTAAAGGATTGTTTCGGAAAATTAATCTATTTAATCTGTTCGGAAAATTAATCTAGTTAATAACTGGGGATAGGGGTGACAACGAGCCCATGGTGACATTGTCTTAATCCTATGTACATAGTAGGCAGCTTCAGGATCTTGTAGGCCACGTATTAACTTAGGTTACATCACATAACGTCATAAATTTACGTATTTTGTATGTAATACATGCACCTTGACCTTGAAAATATACTGGAACTTAAAATATACTGAAACTGAAAAGATTTGGGGAAATTTTCGAGCTTTTCCCCCCTGGAAAATATCCTAGCTACGCCACTGGTGGGACACCCCCTCATCACCCAGGACTGACGTCAATGTGTTGGAATGAATGGGAGGCCTGTAAACTGGTAAATGATGTGTCTTCCCTCAATGTTGTTTACTTAGAATGTACCAATGCAGGAGAAACTTGAATTTTGTTGTTGTTGTTGACAACCCTTAAGTTCACATCAATTGACGTGAAGAGGAAATGTAAAGAGAAAATTTCACGTGTAAACAAACCATGATTTGTTTGTTGAAATCTTTGCATAGGGGCGGCCGTATAAATTGCTTAATTCGAAAAGTTGAAGGAAATCTTCAAAACGTATACACTTACCATAGTGCTTTTTGAAAATGAAAGTGACCTAAGTAAGTGAAGGATAAAAATGGTTTAGTATGTCTGATTTGCTTTACTGAAAACTATTATTGATCACTGTACTGAAAAAACTTATCGAACTTTGGTTCACTCGAGGTCTGCCATGGTCTGACCAAATATTAGAACGTTTAAATTCTTCCAGCTGCACTCCAAAACAGTTGGGTAAACGTTACTCCGTATCTCTCCACCTATATGTGACCACTTATAGTGTTTGGTAAAAAACTTCCAAACGTTGGTCACAAGGTATGGTATTCACGTTGCGCTATTTTCTGACGAAAAAAGGTGATTTTATCGTCGGTAAAAGTTTACCCATCTGTTTTAGAGTGTACGTAAAGGTTACCGTAAGCCCCTCTTGAAAGTGTCCACTTAGTCCCTTCTTAGTCGCGTGGTCAAAGGGGGGGGGGGGGGGGAGGGAGAGACGAGGGCAGAGTGTCCCATTGAAATAATTTTGTGGCCACTCGATTAGCGAAGATTAAAAAATAAACAAGACCAAAAGATAAAAAACACAACAAAACAATAGTTGGAACAAACTGTTTGGGAGAAGTGTGAAGTTACCGTTAATTCGAAGAATCTATCGCTGTAGGAGCCTGCCAATTCCTTCATACGCAGTGGCAAATCAAGTTTAGTGCCAAAAGAGTCGCAGGTGTCTGCAATTATATTCCACAGACTTCTTCCCTCGAAAGAAAAGTCGGGAAATTTTTCAATTTCGTCTGATAGCCTTATGATCCACATGAAAAATATAAAACTCATACGATCTGTGCAGCCACCCAGACATTCTAATAAATTTTTCTCTAGAAACACATACTTTTTTGGCATAGAAACAAGAAGGTCATAATTTTTAAGAGTCCTATTTTCTTTCATAAAATTCCAAATTTTCTCCAACATAAAGTCAAGTTCTTAAACATTTCTCAAAGCAGACAACTAGCTTTTGGAAAATTTTCAAATTTCGTCTGAGATCCTCAGTCAGTATATAGGACTACGTATATGCGTAATCTTATATCACCCAAAATCTCAGTTTTTGCGAATAAGAATAAGAAGGTCATATTCTTCAATAATTCTAAATTTTTTCAAGTCAACCCGCAAACTGAACCAAAATTTTCTTCGAAAATTACACGATTTTTTATAATAATTTTAGCCCCATTATTCAACCAATAATTGTTAAAAACGACGAAAATTCGATGCACTAACTGGTTGTTAGTTGTATTCCGACTAAACTAGTCTTAGATTATTCTTTTTCACTACAGACCTCATTACGTATTACCCAAATCGTGTTTGCGGTCATAGCCATAAGCCTCAGGTGAGTAGATCTTATTATTTTACCCAAAATGCAAAATGGTCTCTCTAAAACTTTTAGAAATATAATTTCACTCCTTAGATTCTTAGAGTGAATATTCAGTAGTCCGCAAGAGAGATATTGTCACATGACTTCAAAGATCCATTCATGGAACAGGATGCAAGAAGAGTAACCGTAAAACAGGGTTACGGCAATTTCTCTTCATTCAAAAAAAATTAATCACGTCGTCACAAAGATTATAACCAATTACTTCTTATAGTCCTACTTTAAGAATGTTACGCAATAGAGATTATGCACGTGATATCAGGGCGTTTCACTGGATGGAAATGATTAACGGCAGTCGTTGTTTTACCGAAACGCGCGCACAACAGCACGTTAGTAAAAATTGCTGTAAAATGGACGCCTGGATGGAAAAACAGAGAGATGGGCAACGCAGTGACGTTAGGTGCAGAGGCCCTTTGGATGAGCGTGAAGTGTTCAGTGGGATAAATAGAGACCACTGAACAGAAGAAGATGTTTAAGAGAAGCAAATGTGACTTCGGGATGAATAAATAAGTTGAACATACTTTTAAAGACAATGGTGATTTTGCCATTCACTGATCTTTCTAATATAGACCTTGTGCTTTGACGACACACTGACGTCATCCTCGGGGAACAATGGAGCACGTGACCTCGCCCAATGGAATTATCCCTGCACGTGTAGCAGACTATGGGCGTATTTGACTAATCGACAAATTAGATGGCTGCATATGTCGGTTTTGGTTTGTTTTGCCCCCAAAAGAGGGCGTGTTTTTGCTTTGTTACATCACATCACACGCATAAGGTATATTTGTTAAATCTGCGAACTGCAACATTCTGTCTACTGGCAACATTGAGGTTCCACCCTACAGACCTAAATCGTACTTTTACATAGTATGTTTGTTTGTATTATCTTTTTACAGTATCTTCCTCATCTTCGTGTTATGGTTATTCAACAAACTGCAGATATTCTTCTATCGTATTTTGATGATCATCGCCATTTGTAACATTATGCAGACCGTTGCTGTCCTCATACCGGTGAGTTTAAGCTACAGTATGCTTCCATGAGCATTACAGATGCCATACATCAAATATGTAGGGGAGGAGTTCTACGTGAGTGAATCATACGAAACCGTACAGAAGCCGTACGGAGCGATATGATCTAGGGAGGAGCGAAAGACCGTGGAATTCCAGTAACTGGGAGAGTAACCTGTTCGTATTCAATCCACATAAATTCCAGATTTTGTCCTGCGTGAAGCGCCGTAGCTCCACCGCGTAGATAGCAAGCATAGATACTAAACTTAAAGTAGCGCGATGACTCCTCATGGAGACCAAAACGGAGGGGTGGAAGTGCTGATCACCGATCAGCAGTTTTGGAAGCCACCAGGTAGATTTATATCTTATATATGAGGATCACCAAATGGAACTGTGCGCACGTCCAGTCAATCAACACTTCCGACCCTCCGTTTGAGCCTCCGCGAGGAGTCAGAGCGTCTTTATAATATCTTTGTTCCCACGGTAAAATGCGTGCCACCAGACACGCCCTATTTAAAGTTGTAGTGACTGCTCATGCCCTTTAAATGTTTGCTCCACACTCTTGCGGTAAACCAAATAATTTTAACGACCCAAAAGGAGACCATGAGGGGCCTCCTGACATCTTAAGATTGCTAATCTCGTATGAAGAAATCAAAGAAATCACAAACCGGGCTGCTAGGTAGCGGACCACTAACTGAAATACTTGTGCCTGTGAAAATGATTACTGACAGACAAAGCGCCATAAAAAAAATTATAGGATGTTGTGTCTGACTGTGTAAATTGCAATTTTGATCTTTTTGCATTTGGATTTTGTAGGCAATGAGTTGAATCAAAGACTGTGCAAAATTCAAGGAAATCTGACCAATTTTAGAGCCATTTTTATTACTCCGCTCTGTGAAACGCCGTTTTTGAATAGCTATTTTTGCTAGAAACACATTCCTATCTTTCAAGGCTCTCTAGCTCAAAATTTCAATTGTTAAGGTATGGAAATTTGAAACTGCCTTGGAAAGTCCAGATTGTGAGCTTCGATCAGAGGGGTGACATGTCCTGGTTGAAAACTTCTACTGGGAGCTAGGGAGCACGGAGGTAGCCTAATTTAGTGTGAAAGTCAATGGGACAATTAGTGGTCGGCTACCTTCTATAATAAATTGAAACGGTAAACAAATGGTGCCTGTGCGGTTCCGCAATGCTCAACAGCTCAAAGGAGAAAGAGTCGCTCCAGAGATTCTATTTTGTACATTTAGAAAGAGGAGTTTAGTGTAGGATTCCAATCAAACAGACCCGGTTTGTACTGGGACGGATGAAACCCCAGGCCTTTAATAGGATATTTTTGAAAATATTTTTTTAATGTGAGGCCAAGAAGACACTGTATCGTAGTTACCCCAAGAGTTCACTTTTCCAAAGTATAATTTTCGAGGTATAAAATTTTGGCCAATCTAAGATTACCGACAGACTGCTATAATTATACACTGGGATAGGAAACTAGGGGTAGCGAATGTTTGGAGGAAACAAAGCATTGCCAAATTGAGACATGGCAGTGTTTCTATCAATCTAACAGCTACTGATTCGAATAGTATATGGGATAAGGCACAAAAGTGTTGTTTCTAATGAAAAGCAACCGCCTGCATAACCATGACAAATGATAATAAACAGACCTCTCATGGTAGGTCACCAAGAGTCTGGAATAGAAATGAGGCCAGCCGCCATCAAGCAACATCGTTTGGAGACACCCGACTTTACATGCCTTAATTATAGTTGTCTTCTAAACGCGTTAGCTGCATCTGAGTACCCGAAAACTCTTTAAAATTTTCTTCCTTGGAATATTTTTACAGGTTAATAACCATCGTCAAAGAAGCTTTGGGTGTACTTTACAAGGACTGCTGCTACAATTTTTCAGTAAGTCGAAACCACAGTTTTACGGCCCAGTTTCCAACCTATTGGCTCAAGTCGAGCCGGCCACGGCCTTTTTTCCAGTTGTGGCTCACTGGCTTGTTTTCCCTACTCAATTGCTTATGCGCGCGGAGCATCACGCACAACGGCAGTAGGTTCCCTTTTTAGAATCTTTGGTATGACTCGACCTGGGAATAGATCCCAGGCCTTCTGTGTGGGAGGTAGATGATGCTCTTACCGTTAGACCACACACGCGGTCCCCTGTGGGATGGGAGCTGTAGAATATGACCATGGTATTTCCCGCTTGTCGTCAAAAGCGACTGAAGGGAAGGACTTGCATACACCGAACTTGAACCATATTTGAAATTTAACCGTATTTAAACTTTACGGTTTTATTTAGTGGACCAGTGACGTAGCCACGGGAAGGGTTTTGGGGTTGAAACCTCTATTATCCAACCTTGAAAAAAATTGCAAAACCACATGATCACTATTACATTATTACTACGCACCTCAGAAAACTTCAAGTTTGTAATATTGCTTAATTTTGTCATGCACTACGACCAGTAAATAAACAATAGCAAGCATAAGCAAAATAAACTGTGCTTAATCTAAATCACGTAGTTCCTTTCAACAATAGAAGAAAAACAAAATATTTTTCTTTTTCTTTCCAATACAGCTTGTACCATTGTGAGCTGGGAATTGGGTCTTACTGTACACCTGTACGCAAAGACATTTTACACGGGGTCAAATGATTACCAAAGGTAAAACACCCACATATCAGTCTAAAAAAGAAGAATAAATATTTTCTCATTTTTTATATGCCGCTTTGTTTTAATAGGAATTTGCAATATTTTCTTTGATAAAAATATTTGACTAGGATTTGTAACGAAGGCTTGCAATTAGGAAATGTGACGAACTATTTAGCATTCTATTATCCTAAGCATATAGGGTACGGAGCACCAAAATTACGATGTAATTCATTCTGATGAGGCAAAGAGAAAATTCCGATGAAGCAAAAAAAGTAGAATTTGGTATCAAAGCACTTAAATTTGCCAGCTTGCCTTATACCTACGACGAAGGGGGAGAAATTTCCAAACAGACTAACGATAGCCCTGATTCCCAACCTACTACTTAACCGTAACAAAGAATAAAATCGGTACAATACAATGGCAACACCAAATCAAGAAAGACCTTGTTAAGCAGTGGGCAACTGTCTACAATCTCCGAGATTTGAGGTAAATCTCACGGGGACCGAAACAAGAAGGAAATGGACCACATATACTGATATAGGCCTACGAGTGTAGCTGATTGATGTTGATTACCTGATCCGACACTAATCACGATGGAGAGCATTACTTAACTTTGTTATTAATCAGGCCAGTTGCCAGATAAGGGGCCACAATTTTACCAGAAGGGCGAACATTTTCCCAGGGAGCCAAAATTTTGAATTGTACTCTCCAGAAATGTCCTAGTCAAATTTGAAAAGAATGTAATCAATATGGGCTCGAACTGGAATCTTGTTATAACCTTGACTAGAGATTGCGTTCATAAATGAAACGAATAGCCTAGTTTTGAACCATTTCTAGTTAATTTTGAAACAATTCTTTTCGAATTTTTAACAAGATAGCGGTTCGTTCTTCAATTGACCTGAATTTTTTTTTTTTTGTTTTGATTTAGTCAATGGCAAACTTCAAATTAACTCTATAGGTGGAGAAAAGACTGAGATCGGGACTTCGCCTCCATTGGCAAAGGGTCTGTTAGTATTCATTTCGTTTTAGTGTCACTTTGCATGTAGTATCATACTAAACAACATCTTGCATTTTTCGTACATTTCAGAATTTACCACGCCGCATGTTGGGGAGCACCAGCGTTATTCACTTTAATACCACTTATACCAAGGCAGTATGGGCCGGCTATAACATGGTGGTAAGCTTGGTGTGATAATACTGTCTACAGTAACCTTAGACAGTTAAATCAATAGACTGACAGGCCTAAGTGAGAGTTCGAAAATGTAAAGGTTTACTTGTCCGAGACAGGGTGAAATTTATCTTAAATATTTCAAGGGCAAGAGCAATTGTCCCAAACCTATTTTGAAACAACATCTAATTCTCACTAATATCGCCTTAATTCCCTTCCACTTACCTTTCGATATATTTCAAAACTTACTTTAATGCATATCTAAGGCGAGTTTCATCCGCGGACTTCCTTAATGGACAGAGTATGTAACGGGTACAATGTATACGTAGATTTTTCCCACCGACTTGGGCAAAAAGGCGCACCAAGATTGCCGCCGTGAAGTTTTAATGTGTATGCTCTGACGACAACTTTGTAATATTTTAAACAAAAGTTAAACTTGAATATCATATTTCCGCAATACGTGTACTGTTTCTGACCTTACTTTGCATTATTTCGAAAATATTTCAAGTTTCTTGCAAAATCTGTTGATTTGAACTACTTGAGCAAGTCCAAAATTTCAAACACACAAAACCCATAGCAGACAGCCATCTTGCTACGCCGATACTCACGTATGGTGGCGACAATCTACCGTCCAATATGCTTTCTCCATGTATAAGAAGTCCGTGTTTTCATCCCATAAATTTCACAATACTGTAAAACAAATGCCACATGATTGTTAAGAGCCATTCATGGAGTGGAATTTACTAATTTAAAAAATTTCTTGTCAAATTTCAAAAGAATCTAATCAATTAGGATACGAACCGAAATCTTGTCAAATCTTTGACTAGATTTGACTCAAAACTGAAACGAATAGTGTCATTTTAAGCCATTTCTAGTTAATTTGGAAACGAAACTTTTCAAATATTTGACGAGATTCCGGTTCGCGTCCCATCTGAAGAGATGTTTTTTTAGAGCGCAGACTAGGCTGTTACTTTTTTTTTTGGGGGGGGGGGGGTGCTGCTCTTTCCCCTAGAAAGAAATGGCAAACACAGATAAGATACTTACTTGAAGACTTATGCAACGACTGAGTGAATATAGAATAAACATCTTTAAAATTTAAGTTGATTTCGAGTTTTCATTAATACGACATGTAATTTGAATTGTGTAAATATCTACCCATATATCGTATTACCATCAGTATTTTTACATTCGTAAGCAGTCACTTGCCTCTTACAAAGAATGAGATCCGTTCGTCCCTAATATCAAGTCTTTCAGAGGAGTCGAACCATGCTGCCGATTATACACCTAATCATGCAATGTTAAGTGATGGACAACTATTGTGTCCAATCAACATTCCTTATTGAAATGGGTAATGGAAACATAATTGTATAAACCGTAAGGTTCAAGCAGGCAGAAAACACAGCTTTTGATCAAAGAAAAAATTAGATGTGACGCAAAGGGGAGGGGACGTTCTAAAGTCCCTTAAACGCCGGTCACACTACAACGAGTCCGGATCGGATTACGGCCTGATGCTTTTTTTATATTTTTTTTTATTTTTTGTAGTTTTAGTTAAAATCTTCTCCTTACCAGCTCTAGTCGGAACAGTTAAAGCATATGGTTTGCATCTGATGTCGTTGTATTCGGGTAGATGTGTACTAAGACCTGCAGCCCAGGGCCTTGGGGGTAGATGAACAAGGTACCAATAACGAAGTATATCAGCATTAAGCGAGTCACCTGGGATGTTCAGATATGTGAGTTTGCCGTGCACCCTCCGTTGCTAGTAGGTCTGGCGGCCATTTTTCAAAATGGCGGCCATGTTCTAGTAGGCATCATTATGTTTGATAATAAAAGTTTGATAGAACCTCCTATCAAAACTTGTATGGTGTCATATGAAAGATAATTAAATTTTCTATCACATGATACCATATGTGATGAGTATTATGCAGATTTAAATAACATTTTGGGCCAAAATGTGTAATTTTTAGCCAATTTTTCCCGAAATTTAGATTTCATTAATTTACATAGGCTATCTCTTCACATTTTCTACAAATCTTAAGATAATATATTGAAACTTTCCTAAAAATGTTTCCTATACATCGGTACTATTATGTCATAATAACAAGGTTATTGCTTTTTAGAAACGAAAGTTACAGTCTTTCAAAGTTTACAATTTGATATATCAGGAAATACAATTTTGTACCTAAAATAGTATTTCGCCCTGTTTTCACTTCGCATCAGCTCAGAAAGTACAACTATCTAACTGAACATGAAAACGGTGACATTCATAAGACTAAAAGTTAAAATAAAGATATCACAACTAGAAATCATGAGATATAAAGCAAAACATTACCTTTCCAAGTTATTGTAATGGCGTGGAAGTCGTACTTTATACATCACTTGTTCCTTTTTATGAGTTTAATATCTTGCTCGTCAAACAAATGACTTCAATGTTAATTGAGCAAGTTGGATTACTTAAAACTGCCACTCTTAATGTGTAAATTATAAGACAAAAGGCAAAATGAATGTGTTATTTAAAGCCCAACTTTCTCTAAATCACTATAAAAATTTATTCTCTTATTGAATCAGATATACAATCTTACGTTAAAAGAAGCATTAAATTAATAAAGCAGAGAGTGTTCATTACCACCCCCTCACTAAAGGTTTATAATATAAGATTGAAACTGTGTCAATTTTTAACTGAAACGTGTGAAGGTATTGACATTCAAATTCAAATAACAACTTTCTAAGTTAGAGTTTTGTGAAAAAATAACTATTCCAAAAGAAGTTTTCTACAGATGACTTAAGAAGTCACAGGAACAGATTTTCTAAGTCATACTATTATGAAGTTAACTTATTAAGTCAGTATATAATAACTAAGACAGGAATAATTCTTGTGACAAAATAATAACTGTTTAAACACCAATATCGGCATGACAACCACCCTGAATCTATACTTACTATATAAAAGGTAAGTAATCATGCTAAAGTCAGGTAATAAAATGTTAGTAATCACACTTTCTGTACAGGCATAACTACTAAAAATCATGTCTTTAATATAGATTTTATGACACCTTATTATTAACAATACATTGCTGGGTTCACATGGCATTTGTCAAACTCTTAGACCTCAATAACCTCAATATAGTAACAGTAACGACAGATCAGGTCTCTAATATAGTTACGGTGACACAGAAATGGCTAACAAGACACTTTTAGTTTCAAAAGGCATTTAATGAACTCTAGGGTTTGTTTGAGAACATGTTTCTATCTGATCGTAATATTTGTAATAGCATTAAACCACCTACGACCAGGATGCCATATTTTGGAGGGCGATTTGGATTTTCCCAGTTGAGTTAACTAGCTCATTTCAATATGTGAGCCTATGCTTATTGTAAGGTTAAGGTTGCAAAACTTGATACAGCGCACATAACTGTGATGAAACACACTCAATGGCGCTTTACAAAGAACAAAAATCAAGAAAAAGATTTCCTAAAAAGATAAGTTTCCAAAGCATCCTTAAAAGAATTAAGTGAAAGGTGTGTTTTCTGCTTGTAGAAATTATACTTTACGGAATAGTAAGAAAAGTAGTACTGTAATAAAACCCTTCCTTTCAGCAATTTTTATGGTTCTCCGGAAGTTTTCACGTCTGTGTATTTATCTCTAGCCCATATAACAGTCCAAGATTAATTGAAAATCTTCAGTCTTCTGTATAAGCTAATCTACCTCAAACGTGGTCAAATGCGGTGATAAAAAGATTGAAACTAACATTGCAACATGTATTACTGTTCAGAAAATAAGAAAAGGCCATCATTTTGAAATTCAGAATGGCGACTTCACATGACTGAGTACAGTAATTAATGAAACCCGACTATTTCAAATTCATCACACCAAACTAGAGAAAGTTAAATAATTGATAAAATCGTTCGGGGAAGGACCGTTTTAACAGTCTGTCAAATTTGTACTTTTGTGGCTTTTTCTACTCCTTAAATAAGTAAATTGACCTCAGACCGCCATCTGGAACAGAAGCCATGTACTCAAAGAGGAAGTGACTGTACTTTAAGATGTATCCACGGTACTGGTAAAAGTTACCCTGCTAATATCAAATATATCCATTGTAAATACAATGAAAATTTCTGGAAACCATCGCAATGGAATATTAACGTGGTTAGGCTAGTACTGGCCCTATTATGAACTAATGGCATTAGAACATGGGTTAAAGTTAATTGACCTATTACCACCATCTTAAAATCGATATAATTTGTTCCTGCAACAAAGTTTAGACATGCTATAGATTGCATATACTGCACTATGTGACAGGTGGTTATTGCCTTCTTCAGTGATATGCAAAATCCATACAAATATAGAAATAAGGAGGTATAGTAAAAAGTGCATTGACCCCTAGCCACCATCTTGGCACAGAAACCATGTACATAAACAGAAAAGTGGAATTAATTATCACTGTATCCTATTCATGTCCGATTTTATCCTGTAATTGCTCATATTTTGTCCAAACACTACGAATGTATCTGAAAGCCGTCAAAGTGATCAATGTTATTGATTTAGGTAGTAAAGCCCCTATGGGGTAACTGTCGAGGTTAGGGGTGGGGTGATGGAATGATGGGAGTGCCTAAATCAATTGGCCGTAAATTACCACCTTAGAATAGATCCAAAATGTACTTAACAAAGTTTAGGACTGTTGAAAATTGCATCCAAGTGCACAAACAAACGAGTGGTAATTTCTTTCTTGATCGAAATTCTGAATCAAAGATAGATACAAGAAGAAAATAGTACATTGACCCCTAACCGCCATCTTGAATTACAAGCTATGTGTATAAAAAGGAGTGCCCTTGTCCTGGGTTGTATCTTCTGGTGCCATTTGACCAAATATCGCAGTTGTTCTAATCGAAAATGAGCATCAAATGCTGAAATTCAAGAAAATTGGGCCAAAAGTGTATTGACCGATGGCGGCCATCTTGGATTGATACAAGATATCTGAGAATCAACACAAGCATGTAATCTTGTAATCACAGTCCTGAATGTTATATTTAAAACCCAAAGTGTACAACATTGGTTTTATTTGGGCCTAATCAGTTGTACTATCAGAGCTGATGCGAAGTGAGAACAGGGCGAATGACTATGTTAGGTACAAAATTGTATTTCCTGAAATTTTAAATTGTAAACTTTGAAAGACTGTAACTTTCGTTTCTAAAAAGCAATATCCTTGTTATCATGATACAGTAGTACCTATGTATAGGAAACATTTTTAGGAAAGTTTCAATATATTATCTTAAGATTTGTAGAAAATATGAAGAAATATGTAAATTAATGGAATCTAAATTTCGGGGAAAATTGGCAAAAAATTACAAATTTTGCCTAACATTGTTAATTAATTCTGTATAATACTCATCACATATGGTATCATTTGATAGGAAATTTAATTGTCTTTCATATGACATCTTACACGTTTTGATAGGAGGTTCTATCAAAGTTTGATTATCAAACATAATGATGCCTACTAAAACATGGCCGCCATTTTGAAAAATGGCCGCCAGACCTACTAGCAACGGATGGTGCACGGCAGACTCACATATCTGAACATCCCAGGTGACTCGCTTCATGCTGATATACTTCGTTATTGGTACCTAGTTCATCTACCCCCAAGGCCCTAGGCTGCCGGTCGAACTGTTTTTAACAAGTTGTTTCTTGATTGGTTGTTGCCATTGTATTGTATCGATTATATTCTTTGTTCGGGTTAGGGATTAGGTTAGGATTAAGAGTTTTCGTTAGCCAGTTAGGAAAATTCATATTAAACAGTGCGAATCGCCCCTTATATTTCCTTCACCTATACGCTACATTGCAGTTTTTTTACAAGAAAATGGTATAACTTAGCTACAGTTAAAGACTACTCTTAAATTTACAAAATCTAACATTCTATCGTAACCTTTTTTATGTTTTCAGCTGGATTGTGGATCCAAACTGGCAATTTGCAATGTAAGCTATTGTTTACTAAAATTGTTCTCTGTAAATCTTCGAAACGAATTTGCAAGTAAAGAAGTCTGACGGTAATGCGATCTCATTACAAAAGGCCCAAGCACTTCCAAGCTAACATATTACAATATCGATTTTGCCATTTTTTCATTTTGTAAAAATTAGTGTATCACCCTTTCCCATTCAGAGGCGTAGCTACAGGTTCAAGGGGCGATTGCCTCCGGGCTCTGGAAAGTGGAACATTCAGAAATTTGTCTTTTGTGACACCAGTGTGGTTTTCTTAACTCTCCTTTTATGAAACTCCGTATCCTCTCCAATAAAATCTCCATGTTTGTAATTATTTGCTTCAAAAAATGCAAAATTTTTCGCGCGCTTCGCGCAGCAAGTCACGTTCACTGTTGCAGGCGTGTTCCCCAATAAATCAGTTTGGTCAACTTTTCCGAACCCTAAAAATGACAAAATCGCTAGATCGTCAAGTGATATCGGCATCTGCAGTAGTATTGGCATGAATTTTATATCATAAAGTTTCATTTTTTTCCCAATATAAGTTCTTGACTCTTAAAATGTCGTCAGAGAGCCTCGATTTGTAGCCGTTAGATAACATTGTGAAGCAACAATGATCTTTGGTCACCGTGCTATTTTAGACCTGCCAACAACAACTACAGAATATTCAGTAATTCCAAAACTTTTCACAAGTCATTTTCTTGTAAAGGAAATCCAAAATTTTCTCCAATACAAGCTCCATATATATATATATATATATATATATATATATATATATATATATATATATATATATATATATATATATATATATATATATATATATATATATATATATATATATATATATATATATATATATATATATATATATATATATATATATATATATATATATATATATATATATATATATATATATATATAT
This sequence comes from Holothuria scabra, assembly GCA_037179385.1. NCBI lineage: Eukaryota > Metazoa > Echinodermata > Holothuroidea > Aspidochirotida > Holothuriidae > Holothuria > Holothuria scabra. The sequence continues at coordinate 28,787,300 of CM074197.1, forward strand.
ATATATATATATAGCTGGATGGCATCAACTTTGATCTTTGGTTAGGGCTTGCGTCAAACGAGAACTAGTGCTGTTCCAAAAAATTAGGCGCCTGCTCAGGAGGTGAATTGCGAGTTGCTTCATCTGTTATTTGAACAAAGGCCAAACCAACTTGGCTTCATGGCTCAGTGGTTAGAGCGTCCGCACTAGAAAGCGGGAGGTCCCGAGTTCGTATCCCGGTGGAGTCAACATCGTTTTTTCACCTCAGCCAGATTTTCCAGCTTTACCAATTTGATTTATATATTCCACGCAGTTGTCGTCAGCGTTTATTTTCACTTCATCTCTGCTTTCACAGGTTTCTGTATCTCTTCGGAGATCCGCTGGCGAATAAACAATTGTGTCCAGCTGGATGGCATCAACTTTGATCTTTGGTTAGGGCTTGCGTCAAACGAGAACTAGTGCTGTTCCAAAAAATTAGGCGCCTGCTCAGGAGGTGAATTGCGAGTTGCTTCATCTGTTATTTGAACAAAGGCCAAACCAACTTGGCTTCATGGCTCAGTGGTTAGAGCGTCCGCACTAGAAAGCGGGAGGTCCCGAGTTCGAATCCCGGTGGAGTCAACATCGTTTTTCACCTCAGCCAGATTTTCCAGCTTTACCAATTTGATTTATATATATATATATATATATATATATATATATATATATATATATATATATATATATATATATATATATTTTTTTTAAAATGGCTTACAGAGACAGAAATGTGGGCGCCGCAAATTACGGACCCAAAAGAAATGGTGTTCACACTTTTAAAAAATTCGGAACATTTGGGTGCGTGCCCCCCCCCCCCCCGAAAAATTTCTAGCTACGCTACTGTTTCCATTATTAAACCTCTGTCCTCGTCTACGCCCTCATAAGGTGTTCTTTTCCTCTACCCACAAACATATCTATATTTTTTATGTGTCGTTTTTGCAGGCAGCCGATATTACCATACTGATATTGAAATAAGTAGTATCGGCAGATCCGGTGCCGTGTCTGGAAAATAAGTATTCTCTTAGGTAGTAACCCTGTTATCTTAATGATAAAAAATAGCCACTACTGACACTAACATTACAATTGTGACATTTTATCATTCTCCCTGCATATATGAAATGATAAATATCGATTAGGTTACAGTATGCCGGCACTTAAGGTAAATTTCTCACATTCCCAGTGAAAATTTGGGATATCAATTGGCGAAATTAATACAAAGTCATCGTTAATCAATCAAGCACAGAGGTGCTTTAATAATACAGATAAATTTTATTAGTTGACAAGCTATAATGTTACTGGTTTCCTCAGGTTTTATGGTGAATATGTCATAGTTTTCATTTTGGTGTTTGCCTTATATGGAAGAATCGTCTACAAAATCTTGACCGAAAAGCCGAAGTCAGCTGATGACGTTAGACGGTTGGCACAGTGGAGAAGTAAAGTGCGTCCGATGATTCTGTACCCTCTTGTTATAATATTAGAAGGAGTTATACCTCTTTCGTTTAGGTAAGTATAGGGAAAATGCTTTCTCCTCCTCCTAATTCAATGTGAAAATACATTTACTAGCGTGTCCTGGTTAAGTTAGATAGAGTTTAATTACGGCCCAGTTTACAACCAATTGGTTCAAGTCGAGCCGGCCACAGATTTTTTCCACTTGTAACTCACTGGCTTGTTTTCCCTACTCCATTGTTTTTCCTGAGCACCATGGACGGTGGCAGAAGGTTTAGTTTTTAAAGTCTTCGGTATGACCCGGCCAGGACTCGACCTCCCAACTTCCCTGGTCCTGGTTAAGGACTCGGACTGAGGGTTGCTGTCACTACCAGGCAAAGTTCGGACATTGGGAGGTGTTTTGACAGCTCTTTCGTTTGAATTTGTACAAGGTCAATTGATAGTAACTTAGCTCTAATAACGCGATGTTTTATGGCACTACACAGCATTTTCCCAATTCTTTGTGACAGGACTGTCTTTGCAGGCTTAGTAGTGAAGGAGGCACAACACATCCCTCCCCACAGAAAATGAAAAAATGCTAGTGATGTCATGGATATTTCGCTTACATCATCCCCTGAAAAATATTTTCAGTTTCTGTGTGATCTTGTCCCGTTCAGTAAGCCTTCATTTTCTTGATAATAGTTTGCGTTATTCTCTTACAGTCTATAGAGCGTGTTTCTTATCTTGCCCCACGTTGTCTGGCTTCAGGTCAGAAATAAAGTTCGGATAGACGTACACTAAAATATAAACAATGAAGAAGAAGTGACACTAGGATTAATCGCAGAAATTAAGTTTATGCTACAGTTTGTACCACACCTATTGCCAAACCCTCAAAGACGCTCGAACTAGGGCGTAACCAGGATTTCATTCTAGGGGCGGGTGAAATGATGACACATCGCCTTCCTGGGGGAAGGGTCTAAGGGGAAATTTTGTAAAATTTTGGTTTGGGAGGGTGGAACCAGATGCGGAATGGTGCTACATTTTTTGTAAAGGACGTCTTCGCTTTCCTCTCTCTCTCTCCAGTCTTCTTCTGCCTGCTGCTGGGATACCGCCCCGGTTTGCCTTAGCTACGCCCCTTTGGTCAAAACAGTGACATAACCAGCGGGGGGGCAGGGGGAAAACTGCCCCCCGGACACAAAAAAAAGGGAAGGGAAGAAAAAACGGGAAGGGAAGGAAGGGAAGGAAAGAAAGGAAAAAGAGAAAAAGAGAGGGAAGAAGAGAAAAGGAAAAGGAAAAAGAAGAGGGGAAGGAAAGGAAAGAGAGGCAGAAGTAAAAAGAAAACGGAAAAGAAAGGGAAAGGAAAGAAGGGGAAAGGAAAAAAGAGAAAAATGAGAAAAGAAAGAAAGTGGGCCAACTATAACATCAAAAGCAGGATGGATCTGCATTCTTGGAACACTGTTTTGGTCAATATATGAACATTCATTTAGTCGCCTAAAGTGAACAAAATAATATCTGAGGTCCACTTTATCGGAGGGAAGAATTTCCTCTCTGGCTCTTGGCCAGACAGTCGGGAAGACTTTAGAAAAGCAGCCATTCTCAGATTTGCCACCAATATTTGAAGAAAGTGCAGATTCTTCAGTAATCCCGGAACTCTTATACTTGAAGCTCTCTGCAATATAAACTCCAAATCAACAAATTATTGTTTCAAAGGGCAGAAATTTCGGCGCCGCTTCGCACGCCGGAATACATCCCTGGTACAGTGGTGTTCACATTTGCAAGAAAAATCGGAAAACTTAGCTACTACTTACAAGCCCGAGACATGCCAAATCGGGCTGTTTGAGGGGTCAAAATTTTCTGTACGCTCCGGGCCAGCTGAAGATAGTCTTTCTAGCAAGACTTCGTATTCTAGGCAGGGGAACCATTGGCCTACCGTACTCAAATGCTTTCATACACACCTGTCATCAGCTACCTTTCAACCCTGTCAGTTGTGTAGTCTTTGTAGATGGATTCTTTAGTTATTGAAGTGTCAAAATTTTATCAATGTTCAATGATGCAGAGCAGTGGCGTAGCTACAGAAGGCAGGGGCGATTGCGCCATTGCTTGAAAAAGTGAAAAATTCGAAAATTTGCCATTTGAGGCACCAGTCAAATACAGTGCGGTTTTCCCAAGTTTTTCCTTCAAAATTCCGATTTCTTCCAAATAAAAGTTCCATATTTGAAATTATTTCATTTCATTTATTTATTTTTGGTTTATCACAACACAAGATTGAAAAAAAGTATCACAAAGTAAATAAGTAACAAAGAGTGTGAAAGGAAATGCACTCAGAAACCCTTTAGGGCTTGTCAAGAAGTGACACTTCCTAAAAAAAAAGAAGTAATAATTACTAGTTTTAAGAAAGCAAAATTTTCCGTGCGCTTCGCGCGCCTTAAATTGCAAGCTTTAAATCTGTAATCACTCGTAAAGCAGTCAGTGGATGATTTTTCCTAGCCGCTACAATGCCGTTTCCCTAAACTCTTCTTAAATATAGGCTTTCATTTCTGTCTAAAAAGGCAACAAAGTTTCGAGAGTTTTTTAATGTCGCCGAGAAGCTTTAATCCACACTCCTTAGATAACACGATCTTCAGTCGACATACTATTTCATATATATGCTAAAAGGGAAACGTAGATTCTTCGATAATCCCCCAAATATGCAAATTTCCTTACAGGAAACCCCTTAAACTAATCTATTTTCTGCAATACAAGCTCCATATTTACAAATGTGTAAAAGGATCCAAATTTCGGTAGGTACCTTATACAGTAGTGTTCACACTTAAGAAAAAAATCAGATTTATTTAAAAAAAAAGTTGTTCTTGCTCATAGAAAAAGCAAAAAATTTAGCATAAAAATGTAACCTTTTGGTCAAAGAGGTAGGTTGAGTTGCATGGTCCAAAATACCCCCCCCCCCTACACTTCTCTTAAGGCCCTAAGACACCCACAAACTAACACGGCTCAACTAAATTCGTTATTAACATCTTAAAATTCAAATCATGGATGTGATCACTTTGATTGAAAACCGCATTTCCATAAATGCACATCAGGATTTGAATTACTTTGCATCACCCGTTTTTGGTTTTCAATTTTAATCTTTTCGAATCATACCAGATTCAGAAGCATTATCCGAGCTGACGATGTTCCTTCATTTGCATTCACTGTCATTTTCGCTATTGTTGTCAATTTTTGGGGTGTGACCTTTGTCGCAGTTTATACAATGGATCCAGTGACTCGGTCCGAACTTTTGCTTATCCCGGTAAGTAACAAATAATTTTCACTCCTTCTAAAAAGTTAGGCCTAATACTTCTCACACTACAAATTTCAGCATCCCCCTTCGAGCGAAGCAAGGATATGCCCACGTTTTTTTTTTTATATATTATTGATCTAAAATTACCATGTTCTTTATTTAATTTTCTTCAACAGACTAAGTGCCGCGAAAGGTGGAGGAATCGAGGAATCCAGAGCGGTTTACCAGCACCACAATCGATCCCTCCCCCACCCACAGCAGAAGACGGAGTTGCGAAGACGCAAAACGACGCCGCCAGTGTATCGAGTGTTAGTATTGATCCATCAACCGACGGTGAGGGAGAGGATAATCAAGCCGCAACAGTGGATACCAAGGAGAACGATGAAATCCAAACGGAAACAGCTGGTCCTGATCATAATGATAGTCAGCCGCCTGTATGAAGTAGTCCCTAGAGTGTCTCGTTTGTGAGTGACAAACTGAGGAAAGGAGAGAAAGCGATTAAATCTGTGGGAAGATCCTCGTGTCGTGTAATTGGTGTCGAGATAGGCTGTGAGCAGGTTATTGTCTTTCCGTTTCAACTACTATATTCAAAAATCAAACATCTTACTTTCGCTACTATAAATAATACAATATAAGTCTTTCAATGGCTTCACTGGTGAGCAGTCGACGTTTCCAACTAAGTTACATGGCATACCTACAGTATACAAAAGCTGCCAACTTTCTATCGAATCCCATTAACGACCACCAAAAATGACGTCACGACAAAAATTAAAATACTGAATTATATCTCGCGTAATAGGTAATATATATGCATCGAACGTACGGCCTGGTACACATTTTCCACGTACAAAAACTAATTAGGTTATTCGCCGTTCGTTGTATCAGTTGTATGCATGAAAATAAACCATTCATACTTGTTTCGAGCACCACGTGACCATCTCATGTTTACTAATTCGTCCCTCAAAATGCGGGATTCCTGTAAATGGAAGGTTTCCAGACTCTGTATATTACACTGTTTAGAGACTTGAGTGTATTATGATTTTGAGAGAGAGCGCACTCTTTCGGATTCTACAGAGTTTGCTCCGCTGGCTAGTGTCGAGAGGGTTAACCTTAATATGTATTCCTCCTCCTCTCCGGTGACTTTCGAAAATATTCTGAAGAAAAGGTCGATTTGAAGAGAATTCCGTCATTCACTCGTGGTTAAAGAATACGTCACATAACGTCATGAGCAATACCTTGTCTTTTGGAACGTATACTCAACAATTAGCTCATTAGCTCAAGTTTAAGCTTAACGTTTGAGGCAAAGGAAGCCCATTGGCCCATAGAGGACCCTATACTGACCAAAGTGAGTTTAGATAAACGCAGGCGAGATTCTCCTCATCTTTTCGACTCGTATACCTAGAGGAATTAATAGGCAAACAGACGTTTACCAGTCGTTCCGTATTCAGGTCATTGTGGTTTATGATAGGTAGGCTTAGGCAAGTTTGTCAATTTTGCACTTTACCAATCAGTAACTAGTTTGAGATTACTCGTTGAAAGCCATCTTTGTTAAATATCGGTGTATCTAGGGCCTATAAGCCCGAAAAGAATTAAGATTATGTAGTTTTAAAAAAATATTATTAAGTGTTATGTATAATAACATTTTTAACTAGCACATGCATGATGCACCTAACAACATAAATTATGTTTCCATATGACCTTTGACCTGAAGCACCAGCCACCCAGAAGCATTGATAGCGCTACCAGCACCAACAGCAGTACTGAATCAGTACTGTTAGTGGTGCTGGGAGCGCTGCTAATGCTTCTGTGTGGCTGATTCAGGTTTACAGGCTCATTCGACCACTGTCATATGAGTTAATATGATTCGAAAAGTTATGATTTCAATTTATTTCCAACGGTGTGAAGCGTCTTGAAGCAAAAAAGTCCAGAACAAATTTATGTTTGATATTTTGAAGAGGAACATATTCTAGGCATAGCTTACTGGGAAAATTTTTTCTCATTTCCCATGTTTGGTTCTCGAGATATTAGAATTCAAGTTGACATATTTTCTACAAAGAGTGAACTTGCAACAAGTAGGAGTGATGTCATGTATTCACATTGATGGAAATGTTGTTTTGTTCTAAAATTTAACACCATATTTATACAATTTAACTTTGATAAGTTGTAACCATATCCCGTGCAATGGAAGTTTAAAAACTTAGTTTGCCTTAAGGGCAAGATAGCATCCCTAATCAATTCAAGATCAAACAGCAAGATCAAAAATAAATACAAACAAAACAAAACATTGACCATCAATATGAATACATGACATAGCACCTGCTTGGTTCAAGTTTACCTTTTGTAGAAAATGTGTCAACCTCAGTCTCTAATATCTCGATAACCAAACATGAGAAATGAATGAAAACTTCACCAGAGTGCTTAGAATATGTTCGTCTTTAACATATTAAACAATTTTGGTTTTGGTCTATTCTTTTTAATGGAGATTTTACTTTGCGACAAAGAAAATGATAAAATGTCACATCGTCCTGTAAAGGAGACAGTACAATTTATCTAGTAATTTTCTGATCATTTTACACTTTGATTTTCTTTTTATTAAAATGAAGATTTTATTGCAAAGGAAAGCTCAAAATAACGACTGCTTAAATTCTACTTACAAACCTGGCAAATGCAATTCCCGGCTCTCTGAAAGGTCGTGATTTTTCAAAATTTTCTGTACGATCCGCGCCAACTGATGGTGGCGCTCCGCTTAGATACTCTTCAAGAAGTCAGTCACCACTTCTCATGACCCCCCCCCCCCCCCAAAAAAAAAAAAAAAAAAAATATTTCTGCACGACATTCCCTGCTACTATTTTGAGACGTCTTGGTCTCAAACTGAGTTTGCCTCCCAAACAAATTTCCTTATATCCGCCCTTGTGCACAAAACTTACGGCTGTGTCGAGTCTATTAATCAGCTTAACACAAAGAACGGAGCAAAATTGCTCGATATCTCAGAATCGGGGCGGTGAACAACCAAAAACGACGAAGCTTCTTTATTCCCCTATTAAAAGAAGTTGTAAATATTCCCGGATTTCTCTTCCCTACAATCGAAAAATATTGCAAGGTTGTTTTGAATTTTTGTTGAATTTACACGGTAGGATCGCAATGCAACATGGGAATATTTAAAAATGGCGCCACCCATGATGAACTATTTCTCCGATCGGGTGGAAATTGATTTCCCGAGAAAGCGGTTATCTCCCATACTGACAAAAGAGCTCAGAAAGATTAAAAAATCTACACAGTTCTACAGGACTTAATATTCTTTCAAGTAAACTTCCTTCTCAAATAGTATTTTCTAACTTTCACATTTTAATCTTCGAAAAGAGAACAACATTTGATTGCCTATGCTCTCATATGTTACACTTGCTAGCTTCCAGGCAGCCAGGACTTTATGTTCTTCCAAGATGAATTCATGGACAGTCTGCTTCAGTTTCCGAAAACTTTATTTCAGACCCATTCACATTTATGGACAGACAAATGTAAAGAAACACAAATTAAAAGTCTTGAAGGGGCTCATTGCGTTGGTATTGAAAACTTAACGGAAGTGTTTAAGGGTACTACCAGTTGGAAATTCTTATAATTGGCATAATGAGTCATGTTTCATATCTAATAAATGCAGAAAAGTGCAAAATTTTGCATTTTGTGGTGTCCTGACTTATAACGGTTCTGTGTATAATTTGAAAAAGTCTCTGGTCACGAATTTTTAAAAACCTGATTAACCGGTTGAGTACTCACTCATAAAACAGTCTTTTTTGTATGTAGGATGGGGGCGCTATCTTAGTTTGACCATTTGTCATTAGCATGTGAAGAAAACTTGACAGGTGTGGAAAAATTTGTTGAATTTCATGAACCAATTCAACGAGCCACTTTAAACAAAATATCGTTTCAAGACTTCTCAAGTCTTAAAGCAAAGGCATTAATAATAATGCTACATCTTCAGTCAAACTTTTATAGCTTCTTTGGAATTGAAATATGATGGTTTTCTTCTACGTTTAAAATGCCCATACGACCTAATAAGTAAATTATCATTTCTATGTGTTTTAGTCGAATGGTAATGCCAATTTTAATAATATTCAGACGATCATTATATTCACACAGACGTTTTTACGGTGACAGGAAAAAAGATCCTTTGGCTGAAAGCAACAGCGCGTAGATCTGGACGACCCCCACCCCCCGAGATCTACACCAATTTTTTTGGAATTGCCATAAGTTTTTTTACAAGGTGGAAGTTGATGCTTCAAATTACTCTCAGTTCGTCAGGTTGTACCACAAGGAGAGTCGACGTACCGCATCTTACAACAAGTGTTGATCCTCCCATTAGACTGTTGCAGCTAAACATCCCTCACATAAACTCCAAAATCTTGTACATAGAATCTCATTTAATTTTGAAAAGGAACAATGTCCTACGAGGGAGGTGTGATTATTACCTCCCTAGTCCTATACCAAGTGCGGCTGTTTTTGATCTCATAACTCACGCTGCACGTTCGGATTTCTCTTCATGAAAAAAAAAAAGTGATATCACCTTTACTTTGGGTCCTATTATTGCGAAGTTTGTAGTCTGTCACATGAGGTGAATATTAAAAGTTCGGATTGAAAACTCAGATCAGGGATGCGTTGTAAATGTGGACGTTGAGATTGTCGTCTTTAAACTTTTTTTATATTTGGTCTATTCTATTTAGGGAGCTGTCCTTACGTCTCCGTGATCTATTGCACAGATTAGTCGAAGCAAAATAAACTAGTTCGACGAACAAGCAAAGAGTAATGACCAAAGCAGTTGCAAAATTTATAATTCAGGCGCGGATCCAAAGGGGGGGGGGGGGGGGCGGTCTCAGCCCTCCCTTTTCGCCACATCAACAACAACGCATATGGGAAATTGCAACTCCCTCACACCCCCTGCTTTCTGTTATATCTGCCCCCCTCCCCTTCTGGATTGTCTGGATCCGCGCCTGTAATTTAATACGTTAGTACGTTTGGTGGTCCAGTGAAGCGTTTACAGTTTTGAAACATTAACTATTAAACAAGAAACAACATACTTAATTGTAACCACATATGACGACGCCCGTTGTCCTGCCTTTTAAAGGTGAAGAGCATCCCCCCTCCCCCCCCCCAAAAAAAAAAAAAAACCTTAGTTTGAAGCAATGGCTTAATATCACAATTTTCCTCTTATTTCTCTTCAAAGAATCTTTCATAATATTTTTTGAGTTCAATATTGAATATGCAAGGTAAACCAAGCAGTTACTCATAGTGAATTTAACATTTGAGGAGGAAAATGTTGTCACATGACTTTCCACAGCCAATCATGAAACAGGACAGTCTTCTACACTATTTCAAGTTGGGGTGACTGATCTTGCCCTAAGCAAACTGCTGCTCTGTGCGACCATGGAGGTATTACGGAGGTATTAAGGTAGACTGGCACAGGGTGTATACATTGACGCACGTTACTTCTGAAGTAACGTTTATTCTGTAGAGAATAAACTGAATCAGTTTATTCTCTACAGAAGCAGTGTTAGTGGCAGCTCTCCTGCTTGCACCATCTTGTGACACTGCGGGTGTTGGGAGTAATTTGAGGGGGAGAGGGTAAAACAAGGATGACATTAATTGGCAGTTACATGTAACTACATTTCACATTTTAAGTATATCTAGGTCTTTACTGCCATCTTATGTACAAAGTACAATTTTTCATATTTGGGTGGATGCTAGAAACGCGTGCGTTTCCCTAAAGGGTTGGGAAAACTACCTCCTAGTTCTGTGAAATATATCCCAGTTCCGTGTATCCCCTTAACTTAAGACGGTGAAATTATATTTTCAATTGTATTCAAGGTAGGATGTTTTACGTTTGTATGAAAATATGTTCCTATGCAAATTTATGGCTAAAATTTAAAACATTTTATAAGTTACATTAACTTTATATTATATTTTATTCAGAGTGCCCGGAATAATTCTAAAAAAAAAAACAGAATTTCCAGTCCATTGATATCAGTATACCTGTCTTATTTAGGGGTGTATTTTGTACCGTGTCACTTTGTACATTGAAATAATGTTAAATAGTGCACCGGATTGCATTTGAAGGTATTGAAATGATCCAAAAATTTCTCAAAGGTGAGGGATATCCCTTCCCGAACACTTTAAAAACGAGTTTAAGGAATTAAATTTTTTTTCTAAATAATTTTTGCCCTCCTTTTGTAAACACTTTTAAATTGCAAGTATACGCGTGCACTCAAAAAGGGTGGTTAGGAATTAAACGCTTTTCTAAACACTTTTTACCCCCAGTTTGTACGCATGTTTACACGCTAAACGCGCTTTTCTAATTCCTAAACAATTTGTTTCAAAACACGTTTATTTGCTGGATATTTAGTGTTTAATTGCTAAACATGTTTCGAATGTAAAAGTGTTTACAAAGTGGAGGCACGTGCACGAGTGCACGTCTCATTCCTAAGAATTTCCTTTTTAAACAAGTTTGATTGCTAAACATGTAGTTATACAATGTGGGGGCAAAACATGTGTTTAAGTGATAAACACGTTTTTAAGAGTGTAGATATTTCATAATTCAGGCTGTTCAGGAGTGGATTCACACATTTCAAAAGGGGGGGGGGGGCTAACTTATGCGAAAGCAGGTGTGTGAGGGAGTTGCACTCAGTTAATTTCGCGTATGTTTTAATGTTGTTAAATGTGGCGTAAAAGGGAGGGCTGAGGCCGTAAAAGCCCCCCCCCCCTCCCTTGGATCCGCGCCTGCTGGTAAGCAAGCCCTATTATGTGCTACCAAATTAGCAGATTCCTGGCCTTGAAAAAGAAATCTAATTACTCAAGTCTGGTTTTTTAAAAGAAAAACTTTACAGTTGGTTTTGTCAGCCAGTAGCGTAGTGATTTATAGGAATAAGACAGCCTCACTCAGACTTCGGTGCGAGGCTGACTTCAGACTGATTCACTAGATTTTGGCGGTGTCTTGGTTTTGAAGGTAGAATATTTACTTAGAATTTGGAAAAGTTTCACTTGATATTTAATAGAGAAGAAATTCATCGGAAGATACAAAAATCGAAAAATCACAATCTGGAAGAGGATTTAGAAAATCAATGAAGTGATTTTCCTGCAAAATTTGATCAACGGCCTGCCAATTTCTCATCGTGTTTAATTTGAACGGAAACTCCTCACTTCACCAGGATGTCTTGTCTTTTTCCGACAGAACATAAGCTACTTGCAGACAAAACTGTAGAATCTTGCATTAAGAAACTTGAACTCCAGACAGTGCCGTCGGAAGGTATTTTCGATTGGGGGGGGCTGACTCGGGCTGACTATCTAAGCGGAGCGCCACCATCAGTTGGCGCGGAGCGTACAGAAAATTTTGAAAAATCCCAACCCCTCAGACAGCTGGAAATGAATTTCCTGGGCTTGTTAATAGTATCTAAGCAGTCCTTATTTTGACCTTTCGTTGTAATAAAATGCTCACTTCCAAAAAAAAAAAAAAAAAAAACTATATATGGCAAAATTATTGGGGGCTGCAGCCCCCCAGCCCCCCGCTTCCGACGGCCCTGCCAGACTAAGTGAAAGGGCTTGACTTTTGCCAGCTTACAATCCATGACTGACGATATCTCCGGACGCTATGGGGGACACGCCTTGTAACCAGGTAACAGTCTTTGATGGAATCATATAATTGAAGAACTTGATTATCATAATTTTGGAGGGAAGGAGGGAGAGGCTCCAGAATTTGTTGTGTCGTCAAAGTCCAAATAATTACATAGTATAGGCAAGTAGCCTGGTGAAGAGACAGGCCCCTAGACGGAGGGGGGGGGGAGCGTTCGAATGACCCACCCCAACTTGAGGGAGGTCCGTTTTTCCTGCCCTGTATTTGAAGGATCTGCTATGAAATATTTTTTATCTTGACATGTACCAGATTACATGTATGAATTTTTCTCCAAAAGAGTTTTATTGTGTGGAAGTCCTATAAAATGCTTCAGATTGCAGGAGATCTACACATTTCAAACTTTTCCGGGGAAGCATGCCCCGGACCCCTAGCAACTGCATGCTTACGACACGCGCCAGCCGCCTCTGTATTTGGAAGAATGTCCACATCTTGGAAAAAGACCCACCCCTCCACATGGGCTGGCTACGGGCCTGAGAGATGGTGCAATGACGCCATAGCGAGGTCGCTACGCCATGTTGCAAGGCAACTGAAACTATCGTCGTAGGCAAAGGATCAGGCTTTTGTTTCAGTCCCCGATCTCTCGTTCCATTACAATATCCACTCAAAGTCTGGCATCAGTTGGAGAGCCTCTTGAAAAGAAAGACACTCGACATGAATCTGTAAATAAAAAAGCCCTCTTTCTCATCGAATGTCAATGATATAATAATCATTCTGTGTACTTTGAGAGCGCAATAAGAAATTTGCTGTTTGTTCTTGATTCAGCTGCAACGCAGTAGGCCTATGTCAAAAGCCCGGTTCACACCGCCACGACGACCCAAAACACGACGGCGACAACCCAACGCGTCGGCTGGGGTATGGGCGGTGTGAACACTCCCAGGACTATGATTCCGTATGCCGTCGGCAAGATTATAAACATGTTCAATCGTAGTCGGGTCTAGGCGGTACTCGTTGTGTTGGTGTGAACTCGTCTTCAACGCGACAAACAGGCCTCATGCGGTTTGTCCAATCAGAGCGCAGCATTCACCCATGGTACACAGTTCCAGTTACGGCATGTTTTTATTGCGCAACACCGAGAGCAGGTATTATCAGGATTTTAGTTGATGCAAACTTCTGCGTGCTCGGAAAACGAACGCACTTATAAAAGTGCGTCACTTGAAGATACATTGCACAGAAAAAGACGGACCAAACAACGTTAACTTCAAACCAGTCATTGTGCGTTCATGTTCAAGCATTTACGTAGGCCTAGAATACCGAGCCAATTAGAAATTACTCCCTTTTTAAGGGGAATATTTTTATTTCTATATTTATTTTCAAAATAACAAGTGTTAATACCTTTGTAAGACATTCGTTCGCCTACGAAGGCTGGCAGATAAATCTGCAATAGCCGACTTGTATTCATCCTCTTGCATGTAGGCACAAGTGTGCTGGGTGGAGACGGCGGTCAGGGCAGGGAGGTGTTAGAGGTCCTAACACCTCCCTGGTCAGGGAGTAGCACCGTAGTCTTCTTGAGCTTCTTTTTTCGCCTTATGTTTTTTGAAGAATTCTTTTGCCTCATTTTGAGCGGAACTCCAGCTGGTGCGGGGAGGTGCATCCGCACGCACCCCCTACTCCAGCCTACGTCCCAGGGAAATCACAGCCCTTAAGAGAAGCAAGCCAATTAACCACAACTGGAAAAAAGACCGTGGCCAGCCCGACTTTGACAATTCGTTTAGAAACTGAGCCGTTAAAGCCCATCGAACTTACTAATTCATATACCGAGTTCAATCTTTTAAAGGACACGATACGCAAACTTTGGACAGTGTAAAAGGCCTACTTTAGAGCCTGTACACGCCAATAATTTCTTAATTGAGACCCAGAGGCCAAAAAATCAACCATTTCAAATTTATTGTAGGGCCTAAATCTCAAACCTGGAATAGCCTGATTGATGGCGCGCCACGTGCAGCGTCGCTCCATCGATTAGTGTCGGAGCTGTGTGACATGGTATTTTCGTGGGTTTAGGAAGGCGCCAGAATGTTTACGATTTATGCAGATTGTCTACGACAGGTGAAGTCTTGTCGCGTCGTAGGTAGTCGTGGCGGTGTGTACCGGACTAAAGGATGATGACACATGCACTGTACACTGTTTCTTTACATTCGAAATAAAAACAGAGAAAAGTGTGAATTAACGCCATTAGGGCAATAAATCAGGGAGTTGTTATTAAGAGCTCCCTGGTTAAATCAATCCAAGAATAACGAAATTTTCCACCCCCCTGAAACAGTGAACTCACCCAAGAATAGTGGCAATTGTCATTCCTTTTTAAGGGTAAGTCCCCGTAGACACTCCATTAAGAGTAAATTTGTGCTGTTTTGGAGTGAACTTTGCAACTTTCACTCTTCTCGCGAGTGAATTTCGTCCTTTTTATTTTAGAGTGTACGAAAGCGAAACTCTGTGAGATTACTCCAATAAGAATAAGCCTAGGGTTAAAATGCACTTAGAATAAATTTTAACAAATGTATATTTTGCAAAATGAAACTTATGCATCCACCTTTCACCTTCAATTGCCTAATATGTATTTCCCGAAAAGTTACTGCATGGACTTGAGTTACGTTCTAAATTATTCATTCAGTCGATCTAATATAATAAGAAATGGTAGCTTTCTACGGCTTTTGTCAAGTACTGGCTGCAACTGGCGTATCACATTGTTAATCCAAATTTTCACGTAGATAGGTTGTTAGATAAGTTCTAAAACGTTTAGTTTAAGATACCGTAGCTTTGAATAATTACTTGGAAGAAAATATAAGGCTTCTTCAAAGACGGGTCAAAGGTAAAATCGATTTTTGATGTGTTAGGGTACTTAACCATAGCATTTTGCTGAAATTTGCATTGAAATCCGACTCGAATGTGTGGTTTTTAAGCTATTTAGGTGAAATTGTCACATTTTCACCAAAAACCGTATAGTGAACTTGAAGCAAGCGCACATGATATCATATCCTCACTTTATTGAGCAGTATTTTGTTTTTATTATAAACTCGTTAACCGAATTTTCCATCCCTATCAACTTCAACGTCATCACAATGGAACAGTAAACATAAACAAAAGCAAAGTGAAACAAAACATTCCTTGTCAATATGAAGAAGTGGTCTAACCTGCCTTTATACTGGTATAATCATGTTGGAACACACATCTAGGATTTGCTGATATCTCCCGACGGACTATATACCGGTCTACATGTTCGATTTGAGTTGTAGTCTCGCCAAATCGGACAGTTTTGGTTCCACTTGTGAAAATTTAATTTAAGCTTCATACTCTTGAACATGCATATTGGCATAACCATGTGAATTTCTGTTGGTTTACCCTATCAGTAAAGTACTGGCCATAAGCAACTACGGCCGTCATCTGCAAGTACCGGTATAGTATAATTTCACCGTAGCCTACAAGATGAATACTCCGAGTAGGCCTATAAATAGCTATCTCACTCACAGGTCCATCCACTACACAAAACGGATGAATAAGTTTTTTGGTTACACAGGCCTTGAGCCAAAATATTTTAACTCGAGTCAAACAATCGCAATTACGTACCCAACATATTTACTTCTACAACCTTGGGCAATTCTTGTTAGGACACCCCGCTCCCCCCCCCCCCCCCCCCTCCAATGTTGATCACTGTCATGCTGTTCACGGCACAGAACCATTCTTGTTGAAGTTACATTGAAAGAGGGAATGGGGTTACAAGTTAGCCTACTTACTGAGATTTACGAAAAATATGAAAAGTGTACCGATAGTTTTGTTCAAGGTTGTAGCTACTCTCAGCTCGCAAGTAGTCCATCTTAAACACCTCCTCGAGCAGACATATCACTTGTATTTTTTTCTTTTAAAGGGGGATATCATGTGTGATGAATCAGGGACCGAGCTGCTATTTATATAAACCACGATACTATGCTCTATGCATGTAAAGTAGTATTACTCTACATCTTACGAGTTTGCTGTCAATCAAAGAGGATTACTGACATTCTTCTCCCCTTGCCAAAATTTGTACACTTTGAGTTGACCAATCACGTATCATGGTTTGCACTAAAGCCGGATAAAATACATTACCCACAAAACCACTAAAAAACGAAGCCTTCACTTCTATAATATTGTCAACCCAAAAACCAGTTTTTTCCATTAAGCTGGTTTTCATGGATAAGGGCCTCGGGCCGATGAGGAGTACCTGTCTTTATTGCTGGCTTAAAAAAGTACGCAATGAGGAAAATTTGTTTAAAATTACGAGGCATTCATAAAATGCACTCTAA
Source organism: Holothuria scabra (assembly GCA_037179385.1). Lineage (NCBI taxonomy): Eukaryota > Metazoa > Echinodermata > Holothuroidea > Aspidochirotida > Holothuriidae > Holothuria > Holothuria scabra. Next base: position 28,803,963 of record CM074197.1, read on the forward strand.
AAAGGTGTTTAGCAATTAAACGCTTAATTTGCCCCCAATTTGTAAGCACGTTTAAATGCTAAACATGTTTAGTTAAACATTGAATGTTTAGCAATTAACAGTGTTTAAAACGAATGTTTTGGAATTAGACACGTGATGTGTTTAGCTTCTAAACGTATTGACAAAACTGTTTAGATAAACGTTTAATTCTTAGACACCTTTTCAGAGTGTGAGATAGCAAGTTAAGTGATCTGAAACTAGGGTCACGGTGAATGCAATTTCCCATATAGCAAAATAAATCTGTTCCTCTGACCTCCCAGTAGAGAGTTCCCACTAACGTTACAATCCCCGTACCGTTATGACTGTGAGGCAAAAGCTGTAGTGTAGAACTTATGATAGCGGACCACTAACTCCAATACTCGTGCCTGGAAAATGTTTACTGACAGAGAAAGTGCCTTAAAGGTTTATGGGATGTAGTTTCTGACTGTGTTAGTTATAAAATATAATCATTTTTGCATTTGTATTTTGTAAACAATGATTTGAAATACAGACTATGTAAAATTCAAGGTAATTTGACCAATTTCAGTGCCATTTTTATTGTATTGCTCCGCTCTGTGAAATGCCGTTTTTGAATAGCTATTACGGCTGAAAACACATACCTATCATTCAAGGCTCTCTAGCTCAACATTTCAACGCCTCTTGGTATGAAAATTTGAAAATTTCGTAAAACCTCGCATTGTGAGCCTCGATTAGGGGGGTGGCATGCCCAGGTTGAAAACTTCTACTGGGAGCTAGGGGACACGGAAATGGCCTAATGTAATGTGTAAGTCAATGGGACATGTAATAAGTAGACCGCTACCTTATAGTATAAAGTCAGCTGTGAATTGAGACAACGGTGACATGAATGTTGATCTTTTGTCTGGCAGTGGGCTTGGTTAAATAAATTATGACGTAACAAGAAAACATTCTGTACACGGAAAAGCCGGTTGCCAAGTAATCTTTACACTTGTCGGCCATTTGTGTAGTCCATCTTCTCGTTCGATTATGTTCGATTGTGTTCGATTAAAAAGAAAACTTAGCCTACTATAAATCTGCTTTTTATGGGGCCGTCTGGGATGTTTGCAGTCCGAAAATCATTACCGATGAAGCCAAGCAATTTCTCAACAATTGCTTGTTTGTCGGATTCGTCATTAGATGTGAAAAGAAAGTTGACATTCCAAACACTGCTATGGGATTTCCCCTGTTCCGAGAGCTAATTTATCTAAGCGTTATGCATACCACATAGTCCCACAGCTACCATATTACACATACCAGACTTCCCGCAGTCCTCAGGGTTGAAGTTCAAGATTCGTGAAAACTGTTTCCTTCGTAGGCCTATTGAAAAACATTGGCTACTACACTCACAGTTAAGAGACATGGCCAGGTTACAATAACATGAACTAGAAAGGAAACGATAGCATTTCACTGCACTCATAAATCTGACTACAGTGTCATGAACAATGTAGTACCGCAGGATCTGAATGAGCGTAACAATATTCGAGAGGGTACGGTTTTGTATCACTTCGTTTTATTACATACATTATCGCGGGAGAAGTGCCAGGCAAATTTCAGATGGTGTCCATGGAGTGTCGGTAGACAAAGAGAAGTTCGTTAGGAATCAACTGGTGACTGAGCAAGGATGCTATTTTGTGCCCTGATTGTACGAATATTCTGTAGTCTTACACGAACATCAGCCCCTCCCATCTTGAAAGCACTATCTCTGAGGTAGGCTAATAAACCCATTACATAACCAGGGAGCTGTTAGGGTTCAACTCGACAATCCAAGTTAAGGTTCAGGAGACTCTATTATCCAGTTTTATCGTTTAGAAGTTGAAGATGTCGTCGACGACTGTGGGCAGTACAATGATCAATATGACCGGTCATGGTGTGTTTTGTCGGGATATATTCGATGATAATCAATGCGTAAGTATGCCATGCCATCCCTTTCTCTGTGAATGGTTAATTGGGACCATTAGTTTGAAGAGCAAGAACAGTAGCCCAAAGCGCGTTTTTACCGATTCAACAGTAGGCCTATAATTCTCACTATTTCTCTCTTTTCACTAACTAGGCCTAACTAACTTTCAGCACTTAGATATTCCATATGTAAAGTTTCCCATGCAGCATAAATTTCATAACTCAGTGTCTGAGAAAAATATTGTTACATGATTCTCAAGAGCCATTCATAAAATTGAACAGACCGCTAGACGATATGGGGGCTACTCTTGCGCTTTAAATGGTCATCGTGCAAACTTCTTTCCTTATAGGCCTAAGGGGAAATGCGGCAGCAGGCAAAAAAATGCCAAGTCGGCTAGTTAACTGGTCCACCCGAAGGTGCTTCAGTCCGGCGCGCAACCGACTTCGTCGGCTGGGCAACCGATTTTTAGTGGCAAGCCTATGCCAAGTGGGAGGAAAGCCGGAGTCCCCGGAGAAAAACCCACGTATATCGAGCGGGACTTGAACCCATGCACATGTGAGACACATTGGTACACAGCCGCTGGAATCATGGGCGTCCGCAGGTAAGGGCAAGCGGGGCACTTGCCCCCCCCCCCCCCGGAAAATCAAAAATTTGAAAAAAAGGGTAAAAAAATCAAAGCAAAAACCCGAAAAAAACGTGTTTTCCAAGTTTCTATGCCAAAAGTAGGCTTTAGAAATGCCATTTCCGGCAATCTGGGAGGCATTTTGGGCTGAAATTTTCGCAAGTTTCATGTGAATTCATGGTGACTCGGAGGTTTTGCCCCCGTCTAGAAATATTGCCCCCCCTCGATTTTTTTTCTGCCCACGCCCATGGCTGGAATAGACCACTCTGCCACTCGACGACCCGTGCGGCAGCAGGCGACCACCCTAACGTTAAGTAGTGAAAAGTTTTAGACTGTCCTTTTACATGATTGGCTCGTGAGAGTCATGTGACAATATTGTTTCTCCTCAAGTGTGAAATTTGCTATTGGGAGTAACTGCTTGCTTTGCATTGAGCATGCAAAAGTGAAGTCCTAACTATGACGGAAAAGCTTTGAATAGTTAAATGAGATTTAAAAACACACCAACACGAATGTGTTATATGGTGTCATCTGTATATAGTTCAAGTCAGCCCCTATTTTGTCGCCTTTTACGAAAGGCGGAAATAAGGTAATCTCAGTACACCCAAAGCCCCAAAAGGGGAAAAAGAATGTATTTTTTAAGAGAAATAAGAAGGAAATTGTGAGATTCAGCTGTTGCCTCAAAATACGGTTGGGACTACTGTTCTTCCATATTGGTGAATGCGTTTCGTGTAAGCCGCGTTTACACCAAGCCGTTTGCGGCGCTGTACGAATAGGGGCGATTTTTGGTAATTCTCTGGGAGGAATTTCCCATCTAAAATCTTAAATAAGAAAAAATGATACGTGGGCGATATGCTTGAATTTTCGCCTACAGTTATTTTGTAATGAGCAGTTCGGTAATTCGTTGGTGCAGGTAATTGTGGGCGCATCGTCTGATCGTGGGATACACACGCTCAGCACATAGTATACGAAGTTCCCTTGTCTTCGTGCAGTACGTGCATGTAACACAAATCTAAGGGTCTAGCCAACCCGAACGAATTTAGACTTATTCCACCGCAAAAAGCCACACTTAAAATTCCTCCTTATGTCATGGATGGATAAATTAAGAAGATATAAGTTATCACACTTTATGTTAACTCAAATTTTTAAAGACGTGCTGTAGGTGCGACATTGATTTGTTTATGCCAGATGTACGCATATGCATAACCCTCTAAACAAATTACCCTGCTCGGTTATACAAACATCTGTTACCATAGATACCTCGTCCCGACATTTTCATGCATGGAGTGGGCCTACTAGAAAATAGTCTCAAAAACTTCAGACTTTAATGTAATTGCCTACAAACCTTGATTGAAGTACAAATGAGTATTCATTTGGTAATACATCTGCATCTTACTGAGTGGTTGACAATGACGTAAGCCAGGGGACGGGGAGCAGGAGGTCCAACATGCTACTCCCCTGACTGAGATCTGAAAATAAATTTAGTATAGAATAAATGACTAACTTCAATGATGCTAAATTTTGCACCAGATTTCATCTGAGGAAACTTAAATATTCGAAAAAATTTCAAGGGCCAGAGAAAAAAATCACCCCCCTTTGACTCCTCACCGTGCAGAGAAAAGGCCCCTTAGGTGATCACCTCCAATTAAATATATCGGCTTCGGACATGCTGGTTGACAATTCATTCACTTTTATATACCCGGGTATCTAAAATAGGTGAAAGTTAGCGTGGAAACTTTAATGGAACTTGGCATATTGGCAATTTAAGGCTGTTTAGATTCCCTCGACTATCATAAAGTGTATCATTTGAAGGTACCAATACCTGTAGATGAACAAAGGAACTACTCAGTAGCTAATGATAAACATATTTATGGCAATTAATATGTGTAATGGTCAGATGGTTTATTCATGACAGCGCATCATGTCAATTAAGCTTCACTTTCGAGTAGTCTTTATAAATCTGTTTAGCAGAAAAGGTAAAAAAAGATGCAAAGAGCGCCATATCAAGATTCACTTTCGATTTGTCTTTATATCTGCATGGTCGAAAAGAAACTTCTCTATTTTGAAAACTTCTATAGGTTATGCCAACGTGAATATGCCCTTTTCAACCAGAGACGAAAGAGGCTAAAGCACATCGTTTAGCAGCAAGCAGTCAATGTAGTCTAAGAAACGTGTTTAGGAATTAAACACTTTTCTAAACCCTTTTGCGCTCACTTTAAAAAAAATGTGTTAAAGCGATTGTCTTATTCCTAAACATTTTGTTTTAAAACGATTTTATTTGTTAAACATTTGTTTAATTGATAAACATGATGTAATTTAAACGTGAGTCATATAAAAATTTAGGGGCAAAATAGATGTTTAATTGCTAAACATGTTTTCGGAGTGTACATAACGAGAAACTTAAAACTTGTAGAAAAGAAAATCACTCGGTACCTGACTTAGATTAATAATTAAAGGAGATATACCTGGATTTGTACCCTCATATGTTGTGGGGTGAAGGTAGGAGGACGGGTGGGGTTTTTACTTGCAAAAAAATTAATGCAGGAAAGGTAATCAGAAAAATGATAAACATTTCTTGATAAAGAAGATATTGGTAGGTTTGAGTAATCACTACCCTAATACCCACACACTTCCGTATTTTTATAACCTTAATATTTTCACTTTAAAGGACCACTATAAATACCAGTTAGGCATATTCCTATATAGACACCACAATGACCAACTTCCCCATGACTTGAAATCGTTTTTCCTCCCAAACAGTACCCATCATAATTATCCCACAAGGGGAAGAGATAATCTGATACAACCTTTCAAACGAACAATGTTTGCCCATACTCTCTCAAGTGAGAAGTCATGGTGTGCACCTCTGGAATTCCCTTGACACTAAATTACGAAATGCCCCCAATATTAATTTGTTTAAGAAGTTCTTTAAAAGATATTTGTTTTCCTTATATCTTTCCTAATCTGCTTCTTGTATATATCATTATTATTACTATGAGCCTTAAACTGAGTCCTATTTTTTAATGAATGCAATTTCTATATGCCTACATAGATACATGATGTGTTGTTTTATTATTTTTGAAACGAAAAGCTCTGAATTGGACCAGAATGGGAAAGCTTTTAGATTCATCTGGTTCCGTTTTTCTTTCTCCTTTTGATACGTTATCATTTATTTATCTGTAATTCTTTTTATGTAAATAGGTCCATGCATTTCAATTGAAAAAATAAAAGAAACGAAACGAAAAGTGTCCCGCGAATAACTCACCACCTGGTACGGGATTCGCCGGCATGGGGAATGGAGATGCGCTGCATTCCTCATCAATGCTTTTAAAGAAACAAATATATTCTACTAAAAATTTACTGTTTTGAATTTATTAGGTTATTTGCAAGTCTATCGGAAGCGCGCGCTACACTTCTGTGTATCAATACCTTCAATGTATCAACTGATAACAACTCACGGCAAAACAAAAAAATAAATATATAAATAAAAAAATATAGCTGGCAGGACTTGTCGTTTGATTGGCAGGGGCTTTTGGTGGGGGGATTGGAACTGGACCGATGCAGAGGCTTCCAGTTTAGTCTTAGAAATGACATTCAATGTAGCAAAATGCCCTTCACCCATATCATTCGTCACGGGGAATACCCTATTTCATGAAATACCTAAATAAATACAGTACTATAAGTTCTAAAAATTCCCCGAAGATGACCAACTGCGTGGTCAAGTGTTTAGAGCATTCAACTTGCAGGAGGGAGGTCTTTTGCCATATAGTGCTTCTTGCTCAGCATTATCAGTGGGGTAGGGTAAATAATCTAGTGAGCCACAACTGAAAACACTCCAAGGGAAATAATTCATTTTGAAATGCTCCAACATGGCATTAAAACTAAATAGTCATTACCAAATCATAAGGTCTCAACAATAAACCGCAGCAATAGATTCATCTTCTTAAAATATTATGCACAAGAAGAGTTATGGAAGTTGCATCTTTTGAAATGTTGAAAGTTTGGGTAAGCAAATTATTCCTGAGCAACAAACAAGTAAATTTCTATCTAAGGGAAACTTATTTCTTCCAAAGAAGGCTGCCATGCTGCTCTATTTGTAATTATTTATCACTCTTTGCTAATAATTATTGGTTTTAAAAGGATGAAATTTCCTTGTTAAAAAAACGCAATATTTCCCTTTAAGTTAAACTAACTTGAAGGGGAAAAACCAGTCGCACCAGACTTGTTTTAAAGCGACAGCTAAATCTCACAGTTTTCCTCTTGTTGTTTTCTTCAAAGTGTGTTTTATAATTTTTTTGGACCTATAGTATTGCATATTCAAGTTAGACCAAGCAGTTGCACCTAATAAATTTCACATTTGAGGAGAATCAATAGTGTCACATGACTCTCAAGAGCCAATCATGAAACATGACTCACTGTCTACTACTAACACTTCTTCAAGTTTATTGGGGACTGCTCTTGTCCTTTAAACTAACTGGATAGAAACGGAGCCGTAACAGCTCATCTAACTAATAAACCAAAAGATGGCACATTTCATCTCAAAATGGGATGAGCAAAGGAAGCAACTCCAGGTATGCATTAAAATAAACTTTGGCCCAACTTGGGCTTTACTCGGAGGTGACATTATGATATCATCTTGAGAGCAGAGCAAAAATTCCTTACTCCACCACTAGCAGTATATACTGTCACCATGCCTTTTCAGCATTGACGAGTAGTTGACCTCAATCCATTTGACTGAAGGGCTTGTCTGAAAAACGTGCTACTAGATGACGGTTTAGTGTAAATGAACAGATTGAGAATAAATTTGGAATTTAATTTAATTAAAGTTCCTTTTTCATGGATTTTCCTGTTGGATAGCAAAAGAATATAAAACAGATTACGATTTCTTTTTCTTATAACAGACAATTTTGCTGATTGTGAAAATTGTGTTTGCGGTCCTAGCTATAAGCGGTTGGTAAGTTTTTAAAACATAAGTTATCACTTAAGAAAAATCGTTGAACTGTCTTTACAGCGAGACTGTGGTCCTCGGGGGCGCCGATCATGGGTGGGTGGGTGAGGGGGCATATATTCCCATAAAAATGAGTGGAGGGGATATCATGCAACATGGGTCCTCCATAAATCTCTTGACCAAGATTAATTTATACCTGATAATATCGATACATTACCATGCATTTTCAGCTCTGTATTGATTTATTTCCATCCTTCCATTGAAAACCTTTCCGCATTTTACGCGATCATCAATAGCCAAAGTAATATTGCTGCTGTGCTAAAGGCAGCTTCAATCATATCATGGAAGTACTACCTCGGAGGTAGTACTTCCATGGTACGATAGTCTTTCGCAAATCGTATAGTCTGATAGTACAGCGTGGTGCTCAGGAAAGGGCGTTCGCCTGTTGCTGAAGTTGCTTAAATTTGAAAACTTGTAATCATACTCTATTGTGAGTACCAAGTTTATAAAGCAGTGTGTGGAATGCGCATACCAGCTTATTTTTCAATGATTCGCATAACAGTGTAAATTATACGCTATCATGTCCTTGAATGGTAATGGTACTCTATATTGTACTTAATCTGGGCGCGGTGGGCTATAACTACTTTTTACACAGAAATACCGATCTCACATTGCTCATGTCTTTTCAAGTACTCTGTGATAATGTAAGTACATTTAAGGAAAATGAAATAAACTAGCAAACCAAGGCATACATAAAAAAAATGCTGTTTTGGTAGTAGTACTCTTTTTTGTATTCGATTGTACACAAATATTACATTACATTACATCTTTTACACATTTTATCCGGTACTTTCTGATCAATTCTTCAGTTAGGCTTTCTTGATACAGAAGTGAAACATTTTGTCTCAAACGAAAGTTCAAATTAACAACAGCTTAGATTTTACTTGCCAGCTGCCAGCCTACGAAATGCCACCGCAGGCTGTCAGAGAGGTTACGATTTTTCAAACTCGCTATATAAACTCCTAAAACCAACTAAGCCGACTGCATGCGTCAAGTGTTTAGGTCAAGTGGTTATTCAGACTTGCAGTCGGGAGGTTGGGAATTCGAGTTTTGCAGGGTCATACCGAAGAATTTACGAACGGGATCCTCTGCCATTGTGCTTGGTGTCAGCATAAGCAATGTAGTAGAAAAAACAAGCCAGTGAGCCACAACTGGAATGAAGTCTGTGGCCGGCTCGACTTGAACCAATAGATTGGAAACCGGGCCGTAAAACTCCATCTAACTGACATCTAACCTACAGCCAACTATGGTAGCGCCAGATATTAAACCTTTCGGTGCGGTAGGATAAAGTTCTCCTTAAAAAATAAAAACACAACAACAACATTGGTACACATTTTTCGGGCAGAGAATCCCCCGCTTTCCATACATGCACTTTATTGCATGCCTTTTATTTAACACAAGCTACTGTTTACTATATGCCGTTCTTATTGGTATATATTTAATTTCCCAATACTTACAGGAAAATATTCATTATAAACAGTGACGGCGAAACTGAGGGCGGGCCTACAGGGGAGTTAAAGCAAACGTTTAATTTTCACATGTGAAAGAGGAACCTAATCCACACCGTGTGGTGAAAGTTTCATTCAAATCGGAAATGTATTTCTCGAGATATCAGTAAATGAAGTCAGTAGATTTGTGTTCCAAAATGAGTTGAGGGCAACAGAGCTTATATCACTTAATCACATTGACAAGGGATGCTTTGTTTCCCTTGGTTTTATCATAATGTTGTGTTGAACGTGACGTTAATAGGAATAGGACCTCCCTGTGGGGATGCAAAGTTTATAAAGTTTTCATGCCACTTAAGCAATCACATTTTAAAGGCAGTCATTCGTCACCCTAAACTACAGTTTTAGTATGCATATATCAAAACTCTCAGTTGGTACAGCTCTTTGATTGGCATCACATTCAAACAATACATCATAGCTAAATTACACAGCATGGGCACTGAGAGTGTCTTGATTACACATTATGGACTTGTATGGCCACTGGGACAAACCATGAAGCAATCAACAAGGATTATGTCTGGATAAAGATGAGTTTTAGATAAATGTGGGAGGGGCTAGAAGTAAGTAGGTTGGGAGAATTGGAACTGTTTGGGATGGTGAAAATATGCCTTTAATAATATGGGATTATTGAGGAGAAACTCAACTCTGAAGTTTAAAGAAAAACATAAGACTGTGCACTAATGCGGGGATATGATGTCATACGGGCTTGTTTCAAGTTTACTTTTTGTTGAAAATGTGAAAACTTTACGTGCTCATATTTTGAGAACCACACATCAGGTTTCAATGCAAATTTCACTAAAATACTTAGAATAAGCACCCCTCTCACATATCAGTTCCTGTTGTGACCCGTAACCCTTCTTTCACGGAGGACTCATCCCCCCAATGAAAAATGTGGGGTAAAGGCATGTTCAGCTCCAATAATTTGTGATTGTCCCTTCAAGACGTGGGTGCCTATTGCTTCAGTTAGAACACTCGGAAAGTGTTATTTCCGGCCAACTGGGATTTGCTAACTTTTCTTGCACACACTGCCCCAAGGATTGGTGGTACAATGCTTTAATAGATAGCTTTGCTGGCATCAAACCCCAAGTGTTTTTTCCAGCAATCCGTGTCTTATTATGAGTGCCAGAAATGTAAGCTTATTGAAGTGCAGTATAGGTTTCACAGCTATACTGCCAACCCTCACTTGTATCAAGTGACCTAAACATTTAATAAGATATTAAACATTCTCAAAAGCAAAAGAAAGAAATAAATTAATTCCTAAACACACTAAGTTCAGGGATTTTCTAAACATAGCCTCAAACTGCAACTATTAGGCTTTTTTTGGAGGGCAGCGTCTCCAAGCTTATTTTGAAACAACAGCTAGATCCCACTGATTTCTTCTTATGCCGCTCTATGCCTTTCTTTTTCGTGATTTCAGAACCTTAAAAATCGCACGTTCAGGTTAACCAATAGATTATTCTAATATATTTTACAATTCAGTGAGAAAAGTTATGTCAAATTACTCTCAAAAGCCAATCATGCAGTTTCTATTGCGGTAAAAGTTGACTGCATGGAGTATTACAGTCTGCCAATCATCAAATGGTGTAATTGGGCAAGGGAGGAAATCAAGTGTATATTTTTACCGTGACCAATTCGTCATGATCATCAAACACTGTGGATACTGGTACACTAATCTAAAGTGGAGTGGCTGCATTTCCTATTCAACAAAGTTCCCCAATGTTTCCCTTAGACCGGTCCCCCGACGGCGTCCACTGTCACCGACCAAATCCCTGCACCGACGTTGTGCTCCTACTGTTCCCATCATAATATCCTACCTTCCAAATTATCGAATCGCTTCCCATTGTAGTCTATTTTTTTCTTACCTTACAGCGTCTTTCTCATCTTCGTATTGTGGTTATTCAACAAAACAAGCCTCTTCTATCAGATTTTACTATACATCGCCTCAAGTAACATCCTACGCAGTATTGTCGTAGTCATTTCGGTAAGTTAAGATTTTGAGAGACTCACTCAAGATATTTAGAAGTATCCATATACGTCGCGATTAGTAAAATGGTAATTCGATAGATAATCAACGTTGACCAGCTAAGATCACTCAGCAGTGTACCCAATACAAAGCACACAACCAACACAATGGTCATTGGACTTCGTCTTGAAGAAGTCAAAACCAAGCCAGAAACGCAGTCAAACAATGTATGAAGGCTTAGTTGCAATTACGTCACGATGGAGGCCATGCTGGAGGACAATCATACACGTGGTTTTGTGATGAACGCACTGCACAGTCTGCACTGTGGCATTCACTGCGTGTACACATTCATCGGATAAGCGCGTCGAGTGTGGTCCACTACGGAGTTACATGTACTCCAACGTATTATGACGTTATATGAAAAGCCTCTATTATCCAAAAGGAGAGAAATGGCCCTAGGGGGTATTTGTTTGGGAACCAAATGTGTAAATATTTATGAAGTCATTGAAAATATGTAATCATTCCCCCCTCGGCTACAAGCTCGGTTAAAACTCGGTAACCTTGGTTACTGTAAGATTTGCATGTAAGTGACACTATGGAAAGTTACCCTTACAGGCATCTTTACATGAGATACACTTGTGACGACAAGAACAGTCGTCCCAAAGTTATTTTGAAGCAACTACTAAATCTCACAATTTTCTTCTCATTTCTCTTTCGTACTACTATTTTAGGACTTCAATATTGCATATTGAAAGTTAACTAAACAGTTACTCCTTGTACATTTCACAACTGGGAAGAAAAGTAATAGTCACGTGATCCTCAGCAGGCAGTCATGAAACAAGACATTCTACTATACTTACTCAAGTAGGGGCGACTACCTCATTATATATTGTCTTTAAAATGTTGCAAAACGAACTATATTTTAATACTACATTCTAAAAACTGTTGGGTACGTTTTCTCAAGTTGGTTGCGTATGATCCTGTTGGGAAAATTACTAAGTTAACTAAGGTGCCACGTTATAAAAGCAACCGTTGCCGGTACAATTTTTACCTAATGAGGGTACATATTGACCCAACATTGGTCATCGCTGTTTTTATCCAAATATTTAGTATCCAGAGGATATTTGCCCAAGATTTTGTTGCATGCTGCGAATCCATTCACGTCAAATTAATGAAGTAGTTTTTTTTTTCTGCTGTCTAAGCCAAATTTAATGTGAGTACAAGAGTTGCGAATGTTGCATCATTTGAAATTTGGAACTCTTTATCCCTTTTTTAGTTGTACTAGTGCCAACTAAATTTCTTTCCGTTAGAACCCTAAATTTTCAGTTAATCTACCAAGGACCTTTCTTTACTGTGAAATATTTATGTCCCATACGTTTAATTCATGGTTAAAACGACGTGGACATCAGGTGGACCAAGGGCATACCCTCTAAACCTTTATGACTGTAGGAGAGCAAAGTTACACATTTAGAGTGAAATGTGTGACTTTTATTTAGACCATTCTAAATTTACTAGACCATTCTAAGTTTAGTCCATTCTAAATTTGGAGTAAAATTTTGAATCAAAAACAGTTACTCTTACTCTTTCAGAGAGTGTATTTTAATTTCAAATCAGCCTCTAAATTCCCTCTTTCCGATTTAGAGAACAACGTTCCCATTTAACCTGAATAAATAGATAGTCCTTAGTGACGTCACAACATTAGCAATCGCCATGTTTGAGGGCATGCCAGTACAAACATATCGGGATTCCCTCAAACATGGCTGAAATACGCCACGTAAAAAACTCCTATGACGTCACGTTAGATGTATAATCTATAAGTTCTTGTATTTTGCATTTCCACAGCCTAATGAACTACATCATCGACACTCGTGGTGCACAATTCAGGGAATTTTAGTACAATTTTCTTGTAAGTTACCCTTCTGATGTCGATAGTTTTGTTACAACGAAGTTCATCTAGCTTCGATGAGTACATTAATAATAATTCAACTCAATGACGAAAGTCCGTTTTCCCCCAGTTTTTGTATCGTTAAGATGTTCAAACGTATGTCGCCATAATCGCAAATGACTACAATGCGCAATCCATCACTGTAAAAATGTCGCTGTGGATTGACCAAGAAAAATACAGAAATTTGAAAGAGATTACAGGAGAAGTGCTGGCAAATAAGACTGTGCACGGTCCCACGTACCCCGCGCTCGAGATAACATGGGAACGCGGGTTAACTCGGGGTCGGTGTTTAAAATTAGATTCATCTCAAATCGCAGAGTTCTGCCGTTTTAAACACCGTGTTTGTATCAATCAAGCAATGCAACAGGTCAGTGATGGTCAGTATATTCTAACATTATACAGTAATTCGTATGTGAAATGGTTTGATCTCGTTACAATGGTAGTACTTACCCAATCGCCAAAACTTGGGGTACATGAGAACACAGACCGGGAAACACGGATGTAACCTGAGTTTTGCCTGATTGTAAACGGGGAGTAACACCGAGTGTCGCGGGGCACATGAAACCAAGTCTTCAGTTTTAAAAGTTGCCAGCACTTTTCTGTAACGTCTTTGCATTCCTTTACTTTTTGTTTTTTGTTTCAATTCTCTACAGTGGAATTCAAAAGGTATCTCAACTAACTGATCGATATACCTTGACACGGTCCGGGAATATTTTCAGTTCTCGCACATTGGCTCAGACGCCTACCGAAAGGCCGAACTAGGGGAGTCACTATATTGCCAAGTTTTATCATATTTTAATGCGATACGTTTGCCCGGGAAGTTCCCTTAAAAGCGCCATGATTAAGTGCGGTAAACCAGGGAGTTGTCAGATCCCCGGATAGACTAACTTGACTAGTCATTGATATGGCTGTAAACAGTGAGAAATCGAAAAGTCTTTACACTGAACAATCAGTCTAAATAAACGAATCTGTAGGCTACTTTCCATATGTTTTTCCTGTTTTTAGCATGGGCCATCATTACGTGGGAGCTATGTCTTACGGTACATGTGTATGTGACTCTCTTTTGCATAGAAGAAACCAAACATCGTCAAAGGTAAGTTACAGTCAATTTCCTTGTTTACTTTGTAAGGCTTAAACAACGTAGGATAGTGCAATAAACACCGAATAATGCACGATCTGGTTTATATATGAAGAAGTGATGCATGAGCTCAAATCCACTTAGCGATAGCATGAACACCCGAGTGTGCATTGTTATTCTGTGATAACACACGGGTCCGGAGTTGTTTAATCTTATTCATTAATTCACAACAAGATTTTGATTAAAGATGGCCTGTCTTCTCTTGAAAATGCAATAAAATCTATGCAGAATTTTGGATGACGTCACAGATAATTATTCTCGTAACTTTATTTGCGCAACTATTCGATTCACTGTCGATGATGTCACTTCATCGATAGTGTATCGAAAACGTTCGCATTATCGACGGTGCAATGGGTCAGTTCGCAATCGAAGTCAAAACTAGGGTTTTTTGTGACGTCATCCAGAAACCAGTATAATTTTTATTGCATTTTCACGAGATGACAGGTCATCTTAAAAAAAAAAGACATAAAGGGGCGAAATTGATTAGAACGACATATAAACAGGATACAGAACCTTGCGGAAAAATAGATTAACCTAAGAGTGTGCATTTATCCGTTACCGTGGATTCATCCCCTGACAACACACGGTCATCTGATCGTAATGGAACAAAAGAAATCGCGGATTATCACTTATCACTTATAAATCATTATAATAACTTTCATTATCATTATTATCACTTACAATAATGAGTAAATTTTCGTTGTAACATTGTATGACCCCCAAATTTAAGAGTTTTCTTGGAGACTAAAATGGTAGACTGAACAAGTATGGTTACACCTATTTTCTGGTTCGGTCCCAGCAAATGGTTACAAAGAGGTGTCCAGTTATGCCAATGTAAAGACAGTCCCAGTTCTGCGAACTTACTTAGTACTTATGCCTCTCCCACAACTGTAACAGTACTCTGCATTTTTTAATTTGCTGTCGACCAAAGAGCTGTTCCAAACTGCCAGTTGAGACTGTCTGTAGACTACTCCAAAAAAACTTTAGTTTGGGTGAGAATTGACTGCCTTCAATTGTCGTGGACAGAAAAAAGTACTGAAGGTCAAGTCGAGATGATTTTCAGAGGGAAAGATATTTTTAGAGGGCAGTTTATACTCATTAAAATAAATTAAGGAAGAATTGTACCCGATATGGTTCTTTGAATTTTATTCTTTTCCTAATGCCTTCTAAAATCAAAACAGTTATTAAGTCACTCTCTTACAGAGTCAAAAGTGTGAATTCACTCCATAAAAGTGTTAATTCCAGGAAGAGAAAAAGTTAACTCTTCAACGAGTTTCTGCATTGATCACTCTTTTTTAAAGGGTGATTATTGCAGGCACTACTCCAAGGGCGAAACTTCTCTCTTTTGGAGGTCATTTCACTATTGTTTGAGTGTCTTTTACTATTATTGGAGTACATTAACACTCTAATAGAGTGAAATCACACTTTTCACTTTATTAGAAAGTGATTAAGTTCATTCTTTTGATTTTAGAATGTACTCCTTGACTGTTAGCGTAATCATACTGCCTATCATTCATTCCTTGTCTGCCTTTGCTCACGTACTCCCTGGTCTTATTAGGGGCTTTACATCCACGACGCAGACATCATCTACAACAAAGTTACGTCATTGGTGTCTGTGCCGTTTCGAACACAATGCGAATTAACGATAGACCAAGTTGTGGAATAACAGGGGCAACCCAGGAGATAACGTCAGTGCGTCAGTGACGTAGTGCAATCTAAAGCTCACTATTTACTGCAATTTGTTTTTCTTTATTCACTGTAGAATTTATAACGTGGCATGTTGGGGTACATCCGTAATATTTTCTGTAATACCACTGATCGCTCAGAAGTATGGACCAGCTGTTACGTGGTGGTAGGTCCTTAGTTAGGATTAATTTTAAATGTGGTATATTTTTCTATCTCTCTATCTGTCGTTATCGATCATTCCTTTATCATGACAGAGGTGCCCTTCGATTTTAAAGGGGGGGGGGGGGTTAAGGGATGGTCTCGGCAATATAAATTGTTGTCCGTTTAAAATGTGTTAAATTTTAAAAAGTTTTGAACTGTATATTAACTTTAAAGGTGTCATAATGAGATAAAATGCAAACCGTGATGAGCGGAATGCAGAAAAATGTGTCTGCATACTTTCTTGTCTATCTTTATGTTTTTCTGTCTGTATGTCTGTCTGTCTGTCTGACGGACTGTAATTGTCTGTCTGACTGTCCCTGCACACGACGACGTACTGAATATCTAGCAAAATGAATGTACACTGTTAAAAAAGGCCTGTTAAATTACAGTTAAAAACAAAGAAATACATAAGAATCCATGCCACATTTGCAGACGGGATTAACATTTATTTCTTTGTTTTTTGTTGCTGTTATTTGACACTTTTAACAGTGTACATTCTAAAAAACGTCTGGTGGAATTTCACCAGGTCCGTGTTAAAAAGCACCCACACAATCCTGCTTATTTTTTTACCAGTAAGTCATGGTAAAAATAACCATTGCACTGGTAAATTTAACCAAATAACTGGCTATTCGTCTAGTTTTTAACCAGTTTCTTTGTTAATTTGAATAAAAAATCCTGGTTAAATTAACCAGGATTGTGTGGGTGCTATACTGATACGAAATCTGGTTTAATTTCACCAGATATTTTCAGAGACTGAAATCCATGACTTTACTCTGTAGAGGGAAAAATACTGTATACACGACAGAATGACATTTAAGTATAATACAAATTTGGTATTGATCTCCCTAATTTGAAGTGAAGATTGCCAGCGTTTCTCTTTGCCTACCTTTTGCTCGGTAGCATAGCTTCAGAAAGGGACGAGGAAAGGGCGACCCCCCCCCCCCCCCGTTCTGAAAAAAATGATTTTGCCATACTATATGATTATGAAGCGAATAACTACCGAGTGCGGTTTTCCCAATAACCTTTTCTGCTATGTAAGCATTTATAATTATCATTAAAAAAAAAATTGGGCTTTGCGCGCAATCCCTCAAATGGTAGTGCTGGCTCGCAAGTAAGTTTTGGAGGAAACTTTTCGAGCTCTGTAGACAGAAAAAAAAAATCGAAAATTTACCATATGTGAAATCATATTATCAAGTCAGTCTGTTTTCCTATTTTTTCATAAAATTCCAATTTTCATACGCGCTACATTTGGAAATAGCCTATTGTTTTCTAAAACAGACAACAACATACTGACCGGTTCAATATCGTCAGAGAACCTCAATCTGTAGGTCTCAGATAACATTATGAAGCAACAACGCTATTCTGCCCACTGCAATATAAGATTTTCTAATAGAAATTGCAGAGTTTTCAATAATCTCCTTACTTTTGTAATTTCCTTACAGGAAAAGCCTGATTGCAAAATCCAAAATTTTCTTCAATACGAGTTCCATATTTTCAGGTAAAAAGGAAAACTACGTCCCAAATACAGAGTGGTTTTCACACTTAAAAAATCGAGAAATTGAAGTGCTCCCCCTAGTCGGAAAAAACCTAGCTACGCCACTGAAATTTTTGCCTGCAATATTCATTTCCAGTTCATCTACCCCGCCACTGTTACTGACTCTGAACGATTTGGAAGCCTCCAACTGTTTTAATTTTTGGTAACACCAAATTTAATCATAAAACTTTTTTCTTTTAATTTCAGTTGGCTCATCGATCCCGGGTGGCGCATCGCGACGTGAGTAACATTTTTTTAGCTATACATGACTATACCTGCAGGTACTCTATTTAAAACGTCTTCTCTGTAAAAACGTTCTAATCAAATTTGAATGCCATCTAATCAATTGGGGACACGGACCGAAATCTTGTCAAAACTTTGACTAGATACGACTCATAAATGGAACGAAAAGTTTCTTTTTTTTAGCCTTTTCTAGTCAATTTTGAAATTAATCTTGTCAAACACAGTATTTTACAAGATTCCCGTTCGTGCCCCATTTGACTAGATGCTTTTTAGAGTTATAAGTGACCACAAATTTTGCTCTTTCGTGTCTTGTGTCGTGGTGAGATATGTGAAGCAGTTAAGTCTAAGGAGGTTTCAACACTAGTTTGTGCCCATAGACACACATCCGAAACTAGTACTTAAAGGAGGTGAAGTGAAATCATACGTTGAAGTATATATTTGTAAGGGCAGTGTTTCGTCAGTCTAAGACATTTCTGATCGTTTTTACGGCCACTTAAGTAGCAGCGTGAGGGACAGAATCTTTTGGTCCGCAGGGGCTTCAAACAGTTTCAAACAACCGGCTCACCCCCCCCCCCCCCCAAAAAAAAAAAAAAAAAAAAAATCTGACTGTTTTCATTTACTCATTTGCTACTGTGGAAATAAAAAACTTAAGAAATGTTTCCGTCATGTCAAAATTATAACAAGACAACCGGGCTTTTCTTCATAAACGAAAGGGTACCGAGAGATGTGGGATGGAAGCTGGTGCCACGGACTTCCTATACATGGACAGATCATACTGCAGTGTACATTGTCGCTACCGTATGTGTGAGAAAAAGCGCACCAAGATGGCCGTTTGCATGGTTTTGTGTGAAAGTTTGGACTTGCTCAAGTCAATTCCCAGATTTTGCAAGAAAGTTGAAATATTTTTGAAACATGGCAAGGTAAGGTCAAAACCACCTTGGTGAGCCTTTTTTGTCCCAGACGGTGGCGACGATCTACGGATAGGACGTATACGTTACATGCTGTGTCCATGTATATAAGTCCGTGGCTGGTGCGCACTTCTCTTCTAATCTTGAAAAAATTAGTATACCGTCTTTTAATACAATTTGATGCAATATATTACATAAATTGCAAGTCAGACAAATTATTGCAAAATTTGAAGTTTTCCGATCATTAAGTGGTCGAGTCTTATTCAAGACTGGTGGCTGGTAAGAATTTGACCCCGTGTAAACCAGGGGGCCGTTCCACAAAGAGTTACACACAATCTTAAGTTTGATTCACCATACTTAAGCCAACAGTAAATCATACTCAAGATCGTGCGTAACTCTTTGTGGAACGGGCCCCTGCTCTACTCCTCTTGAAATTCCCCCACTATTCCTGTGTGTCTGTTTGTTGTGCATTCATCTTAGCCCCAAGTCTCAACTGATTAGGCTTGTAGAATACGCAATTGAGTTAGTACACACCTGTCGTGTTACATTTTCAGATTGTATGCCGAATACATGATATTCATCTTTGTGATTTTCATCTTGTACGTCATAATCATAGTCAAATTATACAGAAAAAAGACAACGACCCTTGAAGAACATCGAAGCTTACAGCAATGTAGGAAAAGAGTTCGTCCAATGATTCTTTACCCCTGCGTCATATTACTTGAAGGGGTACTACCACTGGCTTTTAGGTAAGCTAAGTAAATAGGTCACAATTGTTTTCTGGCATGCAGACAGGATAGTGCAAAAACGTTTCGGATGAATTTACGTTCATTGGAACCAGAGGCTGTGGGTTGTGGTCTAGAACCTCACAAACATGACTTTGCAAGGTTTTCCAACGTATGTTTTACTTCGTCATGGACCTATATCACATACCGTAATACTAAGAAGAAATCCAATCTCAGTATACCTCTCAACTGGAAAAGCTTTCGTGAGCGTCACTATACTACGTTCAAGTGCATATGAAGTTAAAAAATTAAAGATATATTAAACAGCATGGAAAATTAATTTTAACAGTCTAACTTCCATTTTCATAGGACATTCTTGAGCCGAGATATAAAATGTTGAAATTTATTCCCTTAAAACGAATAAGTCCATTGCACAATAACTTGTGGCTTTCTTGTTGTACAACTCACATTACATGCTTTCTTCCTTTACAATTAAAAATGTTTTCAGGACCTTGAACACTTCCTGTGTGCATATTGAACAGAAAGGGCTTAATTAGTTACATCACCCTATAAGAGGGTGCTATCACACCTTGGTACAAGGTGCAGTAACTTTCAGAAAAACAAAGAAATACAAAGATTGTAAATTGAGTAGTACAACAATGCCTTTCGCGGCTATGATAATGTGCAGTATCTGTCCTTTTTCATTGAGTCTAGAATGGAGCATGAAAGACCAATAATGTAAATGGTCTGAGAGCCTTGAGGTTGGTCACGTATTGTCCTTCAGTGGACGTAAAGCTTCTTCGAGAAGCAGTAAAAGTTTTGGTTTCTCCGGAAGACCCTCTGCCAGAGGGTCGGGAGGACTTTAGTAAAAGAACAATGACATCACAAACTATTGTGCAACGTAACCATTTTAAAGGCCAAGAGTAGTCGCCGGAAAGTTATTTTGGAGCAACAGCTAAATATCACAATTTTCCTCTCATTTCTCTTCAAAGTATCTTTCATAATAATTTGTAATTTCAATATTGCATATTCAAGGTACACCAAGCAGTTATTTCTAGTAAATTTCACATTTGAAGAGAAAAAAATGTTGTCACATGACTCCCAACAGCCAATCATGAAACAGCACAAGCTACTAAACTACTTCAAGTTGGGTTGGCTGTCCTTGCTCTTTAAGGGAATAAACTTCAACATTTTATATTCTACTCAAGAATGTCCTATGAAGATGGGAGTTGTACTGTTAGAACTCGTTTAACATGCTGTTTACGATATGTTTTTTTAATTTCGTGGCTTGAGGAACACTTTAAGGTTACAAGTTCAGGCGTAAAAACATTTAACTTAACCAATGACTAACTGGTTACTGCATAAATGTAGTGAAGGTTGTGGTAAGATGAGGCTTTACGGCCCACTTTCTACTAGTAACCCACTGGCTTAAGTCGGACCGACTCGACTTCTGCCCTTTTTCCATATGTGGCTCACTGTTGGGGGGTTTTTCCTATTCTACTGTCTATGGGGGATTTTAAGCACGTTCATGAATTTGGTAAAATTGAGGGTAGATGCTAACTGTTTAAAAGGTGTTTCCTGATTCGCTGTTGCCATTGTATTGTATCGATTGTATTTTTTGTTCGGGTTTGGGATTAGGTTAGGGATTATGGCTGTCGTTAGCCAGTTAGGACTAAACTTCTTGTTAAACAGTGCGCATCGCCCCAAAATTGGTCGTTGTTCCCAATTGTCCAAAACAGCCTGAAAGAATGTATAATATTAGAAAAGAGGCGTATGAAAACACCTGCTATAAAGTGAAAAATGATTTAACGTTTAATCTCACCTATAATAAACTCACGGAACCTTGAAAGATTTGACCTTACTTCTAAATTTCTTCATCTTTTTTAGCAGATTTTATCCCATCTTTTCACCTTCAGTTGATTTCCATCCCACTGTTTAACAAGGAAATTCTTGGTTGGCTCTTGCTATTGTATTGCAAGGATGTTATTTTTTCTTGGGGTTAGAAATTAGCGCTATCGTTAGTTAATTAGGACATCTGTTGTAAAACTGTGTGCATCGGCGTCCTATTTCCTTTTCTAACACAATCATGATGATGCGTTGTTGCCTTATCTAAGGCTAGGCTAACTCAGTGACACAATTCTTTCTCCCTTCGTCAACGAATCGTTAGGTTTCACAACATCTTCTATTCTGATGAGCACCCTTCATTTCCTCTCACTGTTGCATTCTCTGTCGGTATCATCTTCTGGGGATTAATGTTCGTCACCGTCTACGTACTGGACCCAGCCACTAGAAGAGACCTATTTCTGATACCGGTACGATGTTTATTCACTCTAAAATCAAAAGAATGAAATTCACTCCATAATTTGGATTGTCCTGAATGATCACGCCCTGGTACGGGGTCAAGTTTTGACTAATATTCTTTAGTCCGTGACTACGAAACAAGTTAAAGCTATCATCACAGATTAGTCAAATAGAGTGATAACGTGTTTAAGTCAATTCAGACACTCTCTGACAAATTTGTGTTAACAAAGAAGTGGAGTAAAAAAATCACTCTAAATAGAGTGATATTTTACACACATGGAATGAGTACAGCTCTATAGGGTGTGATTTCACTCCACTCCGGAAGAATTTTAGTCGTAGTTATGAGATCATTATGGACGCTCTTTTTGGAGTGAATTTTACTGCCAGTACGTCGTTGGTGGTGGGGCGACATTAGATTTGGTCAAGTCTCTCGTGAGTGTTCCGCGGGGAGCTGACAACTTTCTTTACAAAATCCCCTACCTCAGCATAGTACACAATATCATATTTTCCCTTTGTCTAATACGCCCTCTATCGGTCTATTCGTTGTATCGCTTCTCGTTGCTGATGAAATGCTGAAGAACAGGATTTTGTAGAGGTAGTGATTGTCAGCTCCCCTGGGAACGTTCACGAAAGACTTGTTCAAGTCTGGGAGGACACCTAGAGACAAAAGAAATGAATGTTGGAATGGTAAGGATTATAGCCACTGCACGGAACCGAACGCCAGTCTTGTCCTCTTGTGAACGGGGTCCATGGGCAAAGTTCCAAGGTTCAAAGGGCTTGGCAGCTTAGAACAAGTGTTTTCATTTGGTACGCAGACATCAGGGCGTATGTTTGCATGGTAAATCTGAAATAGAGAGATGTCGTGAGCTAGAAGGAATTGGAGGCGGAACCGGGGGACTTGGTGGGAGGGGGATCAGCCCCTAGTGAATAAAGCAGGGGTAAGGGGTTAAAGGAGGATGTTCTTCTCCCACATCCATTACTGACAAAGTGAGGCTTCAATCGGTGGGTACCTGCAGCTTGGAACACTCGAGAAGTGCGGTTTCCGCCCACCTGGGTTGCAAAGTCAAATATTTTCTTTTACGCCTCAAGCCAATCGATGAAGTCCCCTCGCCCTCTGGCACTCAACCCCTACCTTCTAACATTTGTGTTTCGTTTTACCGGGCATGCTAGTACCTCAATGACAGGCAACCAACTGGGAACCGCATTAAATGTCTAAACTTTATTTAATTAAAATTTTATTTAATTGGGGGTGTTTCTACTATAGTGCATAATAGATTTAGCTCCCTTGAAACCATAACAAACTTATCATGTCCTTGAAAACCTTTCTTCTTAACCAACTAACAAAAAGGCACATTTTTGGAGATAACATATTGAAGTGAGCACTTATTTTTGTTTGCGGGTTTCTTTTGTTAAAAAATCGGTCAAGTGATGACATCTGGCAAGTGATGACGCCCACTTTTTAAGGGCCAGAAATCTCTAATGGAAGATAGTCTGATAGTGAACTTCTTCTAGGAAGGGTCTGTGGCAGGAGGAGCTACGTTTCTCTTTAACTTTAAATTGAAGTGTAAGTCTTTGCCTGCTCGTGTCTTTCTTTAATAGGGTAAATGTCGTGAGAGGTGGAGTCAGCGGGGAATACAAGAAGGCCTTCCACCATCCAGTCCCACACCTCAGAATTTAACAGATAGGACAGAGAGGGATGCTGTCAGTATGTCAGTTATAAGTATTGCTCCGTCTACAAAGTATATAGACTGAAAAGACTAATTGACTGCTGGACGGTAAGGAAGAGCGCCGCCAATATAAAAAGGCACAAATAAACATGAAGCCAGATCATAAGAAGAATGCTAACGAGGAAAGATCTTGATTCGAATTTAGATATGAATGGATGATATACGATGCGACCGATCATTCTTTTCCGACCATCATATCTCTGTGTGTGAATTAATTTAAATAAATACACATTCAAACCCGATACTGCTTAGCTGCAAACTTCTTACCGCATGTATAGAGTGGTCGGTGTGAGAGAGACTGTGATCGAGAGGGGTTCAACGCTTATCACAATTTAAAAAAGTTGAGAAAGTAAAGATGTTTTAAAAGTTTATAATCAGAACATGCTCTGTGAGACTGTATGCTCGTGAATGCGCATAACCGCACGAAATTACCATCAACAGGGAGAGTGCCTCAATTTTGCGTGACATGCGCAAAACTCGTCCCTTTGAGTAGTGATCGTTTTTTATCTAAGTTTATGTGAAATCCCAGAAGAATAAAAGTCTGCAGATGATGTTTGGTCTGCTTTTACTTTTACAGTTATTTGTTTAACGTCTTGACCAAGACTAGTTGCAAAATCGTTGATGTATGGAGTTCATGTCCTTCTGTGTCTTACCCAAATACGAACAGATAGGTTGATGGTTGGACTATATTTAATTGCGATTACAATCTCAAGAGCCAGACCCTAAGCCAGTGGTGAAACTGATTATAGTTTTGAGATCGCCAAAGTCCTAAACCTACCATGTCCCAGGTAGGCAACTAAATGAAACTGCAGGATCGACATGACACTCTGCAGATTAATTGAAGGCTACGGGCAGTTGCGGCAAACTCAGTTTTTAGCGACAGTCAGTCCTCACTGATTTCTTCTGATTTTTCTTTAACGTACTTTTTAAATTTTAGTATTGCTGGAATTAAAGGTCTGATCCTCTCCTAACTTACTTACCGTTAAGCCCCTCCCACAACTGTCTCAATTCCATCCTCGTCCATACGCAACCTCAGTTTATTGCTTAAGGGTGAGTATACAAGACCCCAAAAAGCAGTCAAAATTCTCTCAGTACAGTATATGCTGTTTAATATGAGCCTCGGTACTCTGCTTTTTTGAACTTGCTGTCAATCAAAAACTGAGCAAATTGAAATTTCTGTGGACACTACAAAGATTGTATTTTGGGGTGAGAGGATTAGTCCTTTAAATATTGCATATTCAATGAAAAACTAAGATTAGTCATTGTAAAACTATGATTAATATCCCATTAATTGTATATTTGTTAAAAACTATGATTATCATCCCATAAATTGCATATTCATTGTAAAACTGTGATTAAGATCCAATTAATTGCATATTCAAAGTAACATTATGATTAACAGACCAAACATTGCATATTTAATGGAAAACTATGATTAACGTCCCACAAATTTCACAATTCAGAGCGAAAACTGTTGTTATTTTATTCTCAAGAGTTATTCATAGAACAGGATTGACTACAAGACTTAAAATTTTTAAGTTGGCTGACTGAACTACCATTGTATGTAAGCATGCCTCTCCGGAAACATGCAGTTGCCTTGATAAAGCACGGATGGTACCAAAATTCTGTAAATTTGGGGTTCTTTATCTCTGTTTAGTTGTGTTACCTCCATCTCACTAGCATGTTGCGTTTAAAACGCATTGCAAAAAAAAACAAACAAACAAACACTCACACACACAAAAACAAAAACACGTGTAAGTGTACCTCTAGTCTGGAATATCAAAAACCAGTTGAAAAATTATATCCACCCATATGAGGAGCACTATCACACATTGGTAAAAGGTGCAGCAGTAACTTTCAGAAAAACAAATGCAAATGCTTTGATTTGAGCAGTACAGCAATCACATCCCAAATTATTGTGCAATGTACCATTTCAAGTTGAGTGAGTAAACTTCAAAATTTCATATCATAGCTCGCGCATAAAGATTGGAGTTGGACTGTTAGAATTCATTTTTCATGTTCTTCAATATATATTTGAAAATTTTGGACTTGAGTAAATTTCAAGGGTGAACATTCACTTCACAGAATAGTGCCTTGAATCATGTGCAGTTTGTAATGTCATTCAGGCAGACGAATGGAACATTTTTTCTATTTCTCTAACATGTGAATGAAATATTCAGTTTTTAATTTTACTTTCACACCACACAGTTCTTACCTCAATGTAAAAGGAATGTTATTCAACGTTTTTACTGATGCTAAGTATTAAATATAAATTAAACACTGTCGTACAACCAACTTAGATTTTGGGAGACGTTTACTCCGTATATTTTAATAATATTTTGAAGCAACTTTAGGTCATATTTTTTATCTTCCTAACAACTATTTCCTTAGTACATCTTTCTTGAATTACAAACTAAAAAGTTGTATATGTTTTGGGTTCTCAAGCTGTTTTTTTTTTTAAGTTTTTACTTCCTCTTTGTAAATATCTTCTTAATTGTAGTCACTAGAGTATTCATGACACCGATTCCACCAGATGAGTAAAAGGTATAGCCCAGTGCAGTGACTGGTCGGTGCCGGTCACAGAGATGTAGTTCATGTATACAAACAAATGACGTCACGGCTGCTTAGTTACAGAGTCCGTGACGTACGCGTGCATTTCGTCACAATGAAATGTAGATTCTAATTCGTCTACATTCTGCGTGCAATCGCGACATCACTGCACGCGCACAATCAAAAGTGTACGCATATGTTCCTGCGGACGTTCCATGCCAACCAGTGCCAACCAGTGACGTAAGCGTGAATGAATAGTCTATAACATTACTAAGCAACTCAGTCTGTCAGCACATAACGTCAAGTTACTTCTTGTGAACAACTTAAAATAAGGGTTTAAGGTCATACTAAGTGTTGATATGTTAGAGGGGTACTTGTCTTAAGCAATTTAGTGAAATTTGCATTCAAACCCGATGTGTTGTTCTCAAGATATGAGCAAGTGATACTTTCACATTTTCAACAAGAAGACAAGTGAACATCATATCCCCACATTAATGGAAACTCTCTGTTTTTCTTCAAATTTTACAACTTATTTTCTCCTCAACAATCCCATAAAATAAGAATGACATTGCATACTAAGTAGCATGAGAACTTATCAAACTTTGCATTCCCCTTAGGGGGTCCTTTCCCTGTTAACTTCAAGGTCAACACAACAGTGTGAAAAAACAAAGGTAAACAAAGGATTCAATGTGAGGAAGTGATATAAGCTCTGCTGCCCTCAAGTCACTTTTGAACACAAATCCAGTAACTTCATTTACTGATATCTCGAGAAATACATGTCCGATTTGAATGGAAATTTCACCACACTGTATATACGTGGTTCCTCTTTCACATATGAAAGTTGTTATTTCTTGCTTAAACTTCCCCTTTAAGACTCTGAAACCCGGCTTTCTGTCCTTCCTGACTATCATTTAATATCCTGCCTGTAGATAACGATAAACAACTTGGACTTGGCTGATTGTGCAATTGTTTGGTGGACTTCCTCATGCTCAATGCTGGTCAAGGCGACCAGAAGCACTGTTCCATATATATATTCCTTACACTCTAAAAGTAAAAGAGTGAACTTAGTCACTCTTTGATAGAGTGAAAAATGTAAATTCACTCTATTAGAGTGATAATTCACTCCAAAAAGAGTGAAATTCATTACAGGAAGAGGGAAAATACACTCTTCCACGAGTGCCTGCAATGATCACTCTTTTTTTTTTTTTTTTTTTTTAGGAGTGATCACTGTAGGCACTCCATCAAGAGTGGAACTTCGCTCGTTTTGAGGGAATTTCGCTCTTTTTGGAGTGAATTTCAATCTTCTTGGAGTGATTTATTACTCTAATGGAGTGAATTTACACTTTTCACTCTATCAAAAAGTGACTAAGTTCACTCTTTTGATTTTAGAGTGTACTACTAGAATAGCCAACCAAGCAAACCAAACAATTAACAGGCGGGAAAGGAGGCACAGATGAACGAAGAGATGTCATACCCGAAAAATTCATCCTTCGACCAACCTTGTCAGTCAAGACTGTTCGAGGGAATTGCAAGTCTACAAAAGGATTTTAAAATAGCCCACACGGTTGGCATTCGATAGTAGTCTATCTTAAGGCCTGTATACACGAGCAACATTTGTAGAACATTCTCAAAACACTTCACCCGCAACAGACCCAAAACATGCTTGTTTTCGGTTTGTTGCACAGTGTGTAGGGAGTAAAAACAATTTGAAAACATTTGAAAATGTTTTGAACAGAATTGACAGGACATATCTTTTGCAACATTTCCAATACATTTTTAAAACATGCTGACGAAAACACTGTGCAACAAACAGAAAACAAGCATGTTTTTGGATTTGTTGCCAGTGAATGTTTTGGGGATGTTTTGCAAATGTTGCTCGTGTTTTGATTAAACTGTAAGGGAAGTCTAGCCCTTCATTGCACCATGACTAATTTGATGTCCTCTTAGCACTTATCTCAGAATTTGTTTTGTAAGTTGTTTCTCAAACGCGTAAGTTGCTCCGCTTCTGTTGCATCACAATGACAATCAAAACTGCCGGTCATTGCAGCAGCCAATTTGAGAAACGAAGAAGTGGTCAGGTAGGGTCAATTGGGAACCGTAGTTTTTTCAGGGTGCTGCCGCGGCTCCCTGCACTAAAGGTTTTCCTTAAAACTGACTGATTTCTGCAAAGACAAACTTTGCGACATGTAAGGAATCTGGGACGACAGTAAAACTTCAAACACACAGTGTTTGCACTGTTTTGGGAGGTGCAGTATAGATATATGCAGGGGAGGAGTCAGAAGGTGCATGGGGGAAAGCCCCTTATATTCGAAAGAAAATGTGAAAAGAGAAAAGACGGTAAAAGGGAAAAAGAAACATTCAACTCATGGTTTTCCCCTATATCAAAATACCCTGTCTCCGTCCCCGGTCATGTGACGTTTTCACTTTGGAGGAGAGGATGATATAACATCAATGTATTAACTCATAAAACCTTGAAAATGGAAGGCTGACCCACAAAACGATGAGCAGCTGACTTCACATTCTTGTTTTGTTACATAGATTTGTATGGAGTATTTTGATATCTTGTCACACTGGCAGAAACATACACAGAAGATAAACTTCCGATGCATTTAACATTGAAAGATATAGAGCCCTAGAAATATACATCATAAAAAACTTCATCTTCTAATGACGTTGCTACTTTTGTGCTCGTTGAAACTAAAAATCCGAGTTCCAGGTGACAGAACAGAGGGCCCATATAGAGTGCTTTCACGTGATGTCACAATAATTAAGCCGTGCTCATTGTCAGGGAAAAATTAACATTTTGGGGTCAGTAGTCACACGTTGGTCGTTAATTGCTTCTCGGCTAACTACACTAGCTAGTGTGCTACACCAATTTTCGCCCGTCAAAGGAGGCGTGGCTTTGTGACGTCAGTGAAATATAAAGTGGTCGTCAATCCGAATTTTTCCAAACATTTACCCGTAAGATAGAAAAGTATCATAGTCAGGCTAACATACTTACAAAAATTGCGACACATTTTGGAAGCCTGTCGCTGAAAAGAAACAATCATTTAGCCTGTATATAAATCTTGTGCAACATAATGCTCGAAGTGGCAGATTATTTTTTACTAAACATGACAAATGAAGAGGAAGGTAGAAAAATGTTCCCTCTTTTCAGCCTTGAATGTTGTGTTCCCTCATTTTCTCACCCATTATTAGTCAATGCACATGAACAATAAACCAAATCGGGCCGATCAATAGTATGAATTCGTTTGAGACCCTATAAGAAATACATGAAGCAAACTGGAAGCGCACAAAGCGCGCGAAAATTTTGGTACTTTGCGAAAGATCCGAGAAGGTGGTGCTCATAGTGCTTACGCAAACAAAGTAAAATACAGACGCTTCTACGGCAGATGAGAGATAAGCATGAATAACCACCGGCGTAGAATTTTCCTTTTAGGCCTACCAATTATTAAAAAATCAGAATTCGACCCCCTGCCCCCTCTTAATACTGGAACCTTAATGTATGTTATGGATTTTAAATGTATGGTCGCATTAGGAGACTTGACTTCCTATGATGACGCAGTAACAGTGCGGTATACCATAGAGTGACATTCTTTACACTCTGTTTACATATGTATTGATTTGAGTGCATTCAAACCCCGGGGCCTGCGCTGTGCTTAGGCATGTATTCAATGAGCCGGTCAGTCATACCGGATGTATTTGACGGTTGACTAACCCGCCATTTCCTGTAAGTCTGTGGACTAGTCTATGGTAGTTTCCCTACAGAATGACTTCAGGATTACTAACACCCTTAGTAGTTGGTAATACTCATCTACGGGAAATTTAAACTTTTAACCTCCGTTACATTGAACTTAGGTTTCTACGAATTGGGCTCAGTTTTTCTGACTAATATCCTTTTTTGGTTAATGTCCTGGAAAAACGGAGTTGAAATGAGTAATCCTGTAAATGTTAGCACTGGAATTTTTCACTGTAAACATACATAATGCTGCCAACACGGTCACTCTAATTTGCCGGTGTATTCTTATGGAACTACGTACCATATACGTTGCAATCGATGGGCACTATACGAAACAGTTCTATAAAAACGAATTTGCGGAAGTGAAGTACCTGTTAGATGTACTTTCATCCAATGTTGTGTAGTGTTTACAAAGACAGTGGATCCGGAGTAGCCAAGTTGTGTATTGGTCGATAGTAACTTGCCACCGAAGGACGAGATCATTTGGCTATGCTTTTGTGTAAGTTAGGCTGGTAGTTTGGAAATCTCCAAACCTTTTAGATTTGTTTAAAATTTCTGTAACTTTTACAACCCTTAGTTGAATTTGTCATCATTTCTTGATATAATTGTTTCTGGTGATTTCTGAGTCAAGAAGGATTACCACATACTGTAGTTACATGTTTTTACATAATCGGTCCTGAAGTCGGCGTTTTAAAACCATTCAGTCGGCAACAACCCCCATCGCTGGGATTAATTCTCTGTAGAAGGTAAGTACAAGTTATAAGTACTGAGGTACTTGTATCATTCACATTCAGTTACGCAAAACTTTATGAAACTAGGCAAATTGGTGCGGACTGGTTCGTGACCGTTCACGGAAAGAAGTGACTCTTTTTTTTCCTTCTTCTTCTTTTTTACTTAATTTTTTTTTTTTTTTTTGGGGGGGGGGGGGGGGTTCTTTTTGTTCATATCGTCTCTCTCCTAGTGAAAATGCCAACTTCCTTTGTAAAATATTTCATTACGAATTACATCATCCTTTTGTCCTGGGAGGCTTACAAAGCCAGGCTCTTTAAGCCAGAGGTACGTCTACTCGTCTTTGAGACGGCCAACGTCATATACACTACGCAAATTACCAGGGACGTCTTATGAGGTGACCTGGTAGTAACAAAGCGACGGTGAGGAACTACTGATAATAAATACATAAGCAGATGTCACAAGTGCTACAAAAATGGATCAGCTTGACTCAATATTTTTTCATTAATTTACTGCTTAGGACTTTGTCCTGGACCCCACGCCCTAGAAGAATCGTGCTCCCGCTGTACATTGGTCACCATTACTTTGAACTGAGACTCCTACGACGTTACTGTAACTCCCGGCAGAAGGCTTATAGCCTAAATGTTCCTCTCCACCTGAAAGTTTTATCGCAAACCTTGAACAAGTAGTTTGCTTTCTTGTGTAATAATTATGTAAGAATCCGGTTTGAGAAGTGTTCCATCGTTAAAAGGTATAGTTCACTCATAATAAGCGCGTAAACGGTGGACACAACGCTCCAAATGGACGAAAGTTCGGGTATATGTCGCTCACTCAGGACGAAATTATAAAAGATAAAGGGGAAGGCAGAGGCTGTAGGGAGAGGAATAGAGGTAATGCGTAACTTGAATTTTACATTGTAATATTTTTAATGAGTGGCCTCGTAACCGTTAGCAACCAATTCATAGGTAAATATGCATTAATTTTCTAAGTTACTTAAAGACATTTTCCGGAGACAATGACTTCAAAATATGCAGAAAAAATCCTCAGCTCTATAGGAGGTGAAAACTGCATCTGTCTTGGGTTCGGAAGATTTAACTTTCATAGATGTAAAACTTTTTCTTCAAGTTGAGATTTTGTTCATTGTAGCAAATATGTGATGTCATCGCGGCACATTAAAGGTCCAATTCTCTCACCCCAAACAGTACCAATGCTCCTAACCTTTTTACTTAAAGGTAAAGGGCAGTCCCCCAAATTTATTTTGAAGAAAAAGTTAAAAAACACAATTTTCATCTTATTTCTCTTCAAAGTATCTTTAATTACCTTTTATGACTTTACTATTGCATAATCAAGGTAAACTGGTAAATTTCACATTTGAAGGGAAAAACGTTGTCACATGACTCCCAACAGCCAATCATGAAACTGGAAGTCTACTACACTGCTTCAATTTGGGATGACTGCTTTTGCCCTTTAATCCCCTCCCATAATCTTCTGAAATTCGTCCTCGTCCAGAAACAGTCACAGTTTACTGCTTCAGGGTGAGTTTTAAAAAATCAATGCGTCTTATAAAAAAACACTTTCATAACAGTTCATTTTTTAAGAATCAATTTCGTTACTCTGCATTGTTTTAACTAGCTGTCAGTTCAAGAGATGAGCCAATTGACAATTTCTGTTAACTCCTACCAGAATTAAGGTTTTTATGTGAGAGAATTGGACCTTTAATTGAGTATTGCATTCAATTTTATTTGTAATTTTGATACTACTGCAGGGAATATTAAGCAACATTGGTTGTTAAGCCCCCACATATGTTAAAGGGTAACCCTAGATCAACAGGAAAGGGTATTCAAACATTCCACTAGTATGGAATTTCAAGGGTATTCTGTCATTTAATTATAAAGAAAAAGAAAAGGAAGCTGACGCAATATGCCCATATAACATAACTTGTTGTGACTTTGTTAAAAGGGGAAAGTATCTGTTAACAAAAATAATCAATCTTTGAAGTGAGATATTTTGAGTTGGGAAATATTAATGTAAAGGGTATTGCAACAGTTTTTGGTGGACATGGTCTGGAATTTTTTTTCTTTCAAGATAACGAAAGGCCACAAAGGAAGATTCCTTTAATTACGAATGTAGGTTGCCTATATGGGTACCTCATGTTTGTCGTGTGTAAATTTTAATAAGCCGAATAAGTTTCCCCACATGGGTTCCATAAAGGTTTACTACCTGTGTAACCGGACATACTCCAGCAGTGAGCCTTCCCACCCCCACCCCATCCAAACGAGACGAGACTAAAAGTGGACTAGAAAATCTGCCCATAACAATTGACCATTACTAAGAGTGACTGCCATAACATTAGGAACAGGCTCAATGAATCAAGCATGCCAAAGCTACATTGTCTATGTGCTTTAGTATGATGATGGTTTTACCCCGCTCTAAACCGTCAGATTTCCTTAGAAAACGAGAGAACGCTGGGTAAAATAAATGCTGAGATTCATGCAACGACGGCATTTTTTGTACTGAATAAACAGTATATTGTTGGTTAAGTGACGGAAGTGGTTCATGCATCCTTGCTGAGGTTATCAATGGTACTGTGCATATATGCTTTTGTATTCCTTCTAACGCGGCAAGGGACTACAATATGACTCCCAACAGGTCGAGCCATACCAACTTCCATAAAATGGAACCTGCTGCGGTTTATGTCATGTTCTGCATACGCAATGGGGTGTAGGGAAATAAGTTCATTGTCCTCCAACTGGCAAAAAGGGTAGCGGTACTGCTAGATTAAACCTCGGGGTTATACGTAGAAGCGTAGAGCCCCCAGATCGGCGGAGAGGCGTAGCCGCCCTATTAGCACTATTAGCACTCTGGGTGCATGTGCACACATTTCACATCATCCAAGACTTTCGTTGCCTGCGTAGCAGACTGTAGGGCATATTCCGTGTTCAGCCATATCGCCACCATAAAGGTTTTTAAAGCCTTAATGGGGGAGTGTACAAACCGAGTCCGCTCCGCGGGGCAGGGCCTTTGTTGCCCTTATCTCCTTAGCTGATGGAATCATTGAACTGCACTCGCTATAATGATAACAATATAATATATAATGCATACTGTCACTGTAACTAGCAACTTGCCGTTGCATGAACTTGTAAATAATGTGGTTTTAAAGGTATTTTTTGCGAAATCGACTTACACACTTGTTATGGAGAAAGGAAACGAGAAACCCTAAAAACATTGAAGAGGGTTGGGTAATAACTCGAATGTAAAGGAAACGCCAGATATAAAAACGGATGTAATATACTGAACAAAACAGCCCAATTGTCACGTGCGATTTTCCAGTTTGTAGCTACTGGACTTCCCTTTTGAATGTACGAAAACAAGGGAACGCAGTTCGGTATGTATTGTGCCCTCACAAATCCATGCGGCATGCAACGGCTTGCAGAAGACGCACAGATTATTCTGCCAAACCTAGAGTAACTTTGAGAAATGCGACTGTCACAAAACATATTTTTTCTTCAAAATAAAAGAGCGTGTGCATATGACGTCACAGGATAAAAGATACGGGAGGTAATTACGAATGCGTGTAAAATACAGACACTTGAATGATTTGCCAAGTATACTAGGTCATGCACGCAGGCTACTTCATTTTTTACCCTTTAACATGACGTCATGTGCACACCGCCACGAAGTAACGTCATATCAGTTGTTATTCTGTCGTCACATAAGCTTTATACGTTGACTCGGGAATCAGCTCCTACTTATTCCTTTCAATACGAAATATAAATCCAAGACAGCGACAGGAGAGACATACGAACAGCGAATAGCGAACATACCGGTAACTTTGAATAATGTAATTCTACTGCATACTTGTAATTCCATTTCAGCTCGTCTTCAATCAAGTGTCATCATTTACTTAAACCGACTTTACATCATTTATTTAAACCGACTTCTGTACCCTGGAATTTTGGAAATCGCAGTTTGCTGTTCTCTTTTCTTTACATAATAAGCTATACTACTAGTTTTTGACTCACTGTACAGAACGGTGTCCCGACTCCGCCATAACACGCTGTATGAAGAGAAGATAAAGCGCAATACGAATGCCACTACAACGATGAAGTATGATTGTTTGTATGGCTTTTAATAAAATTAACAACTAAAACTCCATTTGGACAGTTTTTCTCTCAAGCCAAGTATGCATATGCCTACACTCTTAAAATAGTGTTTAGCCTAGATATTAAGCGCTTCTCTAAACACTTTTTGCCCCTACTATGTTATCATGTTTAGATGCTAAACACGCGTGTCTTATCCCTAAACATTTCGTTTGAACACGCTAAACAATGAGTGTTAAATTGCTAAAAAAGTTTAGAGTTTAAACGTGTTAACAACGCTGGAGCAAATTAAGTGTTTAATTGTTTAACAATACTTCTGAAGTCCTCCCGACCCTCTGGCAAAGGGCCGTATGGAATACCGTTTTTAACATTTATTCAGGAATTTCAGTTATCTCTAATTAATTTCAGATATCTAAAATTATGCACTGTTTTAGATATCTGCAAATAATTTGAAGATACCTTCAGTTATTTGAAGATATCTGCAATTATTTAGAGATATCTGGAATTGAATCAGAGATATCTGAAATAAATTGTAAATATCTGAAATTCCTGAATAAATGTTAAAACGGTTATGTTAAAACAGATATCTGAAACTGAATTAGAGAAATCTGAAATTGAATTAGAGATATCTGAAATAGAATTAGAGATATCTGAAATAGAATTAGAGGAATCTGAAAAAGAATAAGAGATATCTGAAATAGAATTAAAGATATCTGAAATTGAATTAGAGATATCTGAAATAGAATTAGAGATATCTGAAATAGAATAAGAGATATCTGAAAAAGTATAAGAGGTTTCTGAAACTGAATTAGAGAAAACTGAAATAGAATAAGAGATATCTGGAACTGAATTAGAGATATGTGAAATAGAATTAGAGATATCTGAAATTAAATTAGAGATACCTAAAATTGAATTAGAGATATCTGGAACTGAATTAGAGAAATCTGAAATAGTATATGAGATATCTGAAATTGAATCAGAGATATCTAAAATAGAATTAGAGATATCTGAAATTGAATTAGCAATATCTGAAATTGAATTAAAGATACCTGAAATTAAATTAGAGATATCTGAAATAGTTTCTTATTTCGAGATATCTGAAATTATTTTAAGATATCTGCAATTATTTAAAAATATTTGCAAATAATTTGAAGATCTCTTCAGTTATTTGAAGATATCTGTAGTTATTTAGAGATATCTGGAATTGAATCAGAGTAATCTGAAATAATTTATAGATATCTGAAATTCCTGAATAAATGTTAAAACGGTATTCCATAGGGCTGTTCGGCGAACTCAAATTTAGCTGCTTTCCGAAGAAGCTATTACGTCCACTAAAGGACAATACCTGACCAACCTCACAGCCCTCACATCATTTACATCTTTGGTCTGTCATGTATGGCTCCATTAGTCTAGACTGGATAAAAAGAACAGATTCTTCACATGAAGACTTAGACAAAAGGCCGAGGAGCGAATCACGAATAGGTAGTGGTACTTTTAAATTAAAGTGGTACTTTAAATTGTTTTACACGTTGTACCTGTATTCTTGCCATCAAAAGTACATGCCCTTTTTCATAATGGTCTTACCACGGCATTATATTTTATGCATGGACCCAGATCCTGGTAACTGCTAGGGAAGCGTCTCCATTATCTTTTTCAGTAGATTCCATCCCGTGCACCCACCAATATGTCTTGACCAAACGCTGCATCGAACTCATGCAAATGACGTACCATTAACTAAGTACAAAAACTGTTACTATTGACAAAAGTTCTCGATCGTTTTAATCTTCAACTGTTGTGGAATATATTACAAACATCACATTTGCGGTAGGCTGGCACTGTGGTCTGCCAGAGGACCGCGTACACATCTTTGACAAAAGTCGTGGAAAATTATACGACACTATATTTTTCAGCATTAGTTCATGTAAACATATCTCCAAACTACGACTAATGTCTTGATAATGTGAGCTGTGATATGTCGCTGTTCACATGATAACATGTAAACACACATGCGGGTTTTAAAGAATATATTTAGGAACGTAGACATCCTCTTTGCCCCTGCTGCCCTAGTCATGCGACATCATTTCGATCTATGTTAAGAGATGGCGCCATACTGATACTGTATATATGGGTCATCAACAACCAACGGTAACGGACCTAAGGTCGAAATGCTGCGGAGCGCTGTAGGAATGTGTAGGTCGAAAAGAGGTAGAAGAAAGTGCTTAAAAGTTTGCTGAAAATTCCACGACCTTTTGGGTATAAATCCTTCATCAGGTGGCAAAAAGCAAGCTGAACAGCCAACAGTAAAAATGGAGACAACAAAAACAGAACAAATCCGAGCCGGTGTAAGAAGCCAGAGGTCCAGCGATTCCCTCTTATCTCTCTAAAATTAAATGGGAATAAAATTGCTTGACGACTCCATTGCTCATAACTAAGGAATGTATGTTTAAAGCTATGACAGTGAACCTTTATTGTTATTATTTCTTTAAAACAGCACCATCGGCGACGATAGCAATCATGTATAACCTTACATGTTCAGAAGTATATGAAGAAGACCAATGTGTAAGTATGTCATGCTTAATTTTTCCTTTGCAATTTCCTCTGCAATTTGATCCCGATTCCCACCAAAAAAAAAAAAAAAATGTAAGGCCAACCAGGGCTACTACTGGCTTACAACTGGGTTTTGGTCTAAAGGTAGAGAATCCGCCTCTCACGCGGAAGGCCCGGGTTCGATTCGAAGGTCGAGTCATTCCAAAGACTCTAAATATGGAAGCTACTACCGTTGTGCGTGATATTCCGCATGTAAGCGATGGAATAGCCTATGGAAAACACTGAAACCAGTGAGCCACAAGCCCACAACTGGAAAAAGGCCGTGGCCGGCTCGACTTGAATAGGTTGGAAACTGGGCCGTAAAACCTCATTTAACTAACTTGCTACTGAACTAAAACTTGTCACAAGAGTGTTTACTTTTAAATTATGAGAAGTTTATAGCTTGAAAGTAAAACTGTGAGTTCTCAAAACCTTCTTCACGACATCGACAAGCGTAATTAAATCTTTATACAGTCAGTGCTCTCTTAAAAAGTTGGGCATTGGAAAGATTTGAACAGCACTGGGCAGCTATGTGTTTAACTAAATGTTGGTACAAACGGGCCCATTAGTTGGTTTCTTAAACCTACATTACAACCAATTATTGTTTTAAAAAGAGCCTATCATCTTCCATTAGTTGGTCTTAAAAGAAGAAGGAGAAAAAAAACGCCATTTTCAGAGACCAACTGTTGGGCACTTTCAACCAACAATTGCTGGACACATAGGGACCCGCAGTGTTGTTCAAAAGTTTACCCAACTTTTTAAGAGTGTACGATGATCCCGAATTGCCACATTGTCAATTCAAACCCAGTTGAATTAGTCCATGCATATATTGGTCATACAGGCTTATTTATAGGCAAAAACTTTAACAAATGACTGAAAATAAAATAGAAGGGTCAGTATTCATCTTTATTAACTATTCAGCACTGTTTATACACTGCATTTAGTTGATAACAATTTGTGAGACTTTCACACATCGTATTCTCAAATTGTTTGGATCAAGACGGGTGACCAACACTATAAACACGAATTAGTTAAACAGTGCCTGAACAGACTTATCACGTTAGGCAACAATATTGACTAATATTTGACTAATAATTGACCCAGTTGAATAAGTTTTTAACAAATATTAAGCCGCCTCCACGAAGTTTTGACTGATATTCCTTAATCAATTATCAAGAAATTAGTTGGATATTATTACAATTTAGTCAAATATTATTGACTTACGTAGTTAGTCAATTCAGACACCACTTGACATTGAAATTTACAGTGAAATCCACTGAATCCAGACAACTATGGGATATATAGTAAAAGTAGTTTCCGCCTATCTAGCTAATGCAAAACTTTCACATAACATCATTCATATTTAATGTTTCATGCAAAAAAAGCATCCCTTTTCCGGTGAATTACAACATCGAGCCTTTTACACTAAGCC
This sequence comes from Holothuria scabra, assembly GCA_037179385.1. Classification (NCBI taxonomy): domain Eukaryota; kingdom Metazoa; phylum Echinodermata; class Holothuroidea; order Aspidochirotida; family Holothuriidae; genus Holothuria; species Holothuria scabra. The sequence goes on from CM074197.1 coordinate 28,842,535, forward strand.
TACAGAAGGTTTGGCGTGATCCACTGACTCGTAGGCGGGAAGTTTAAACCATTTTATACTTTGTATCTAGTTCAACTGCCATGAATAAGTACAGTTACTTAAATATGGAGTGTGTTAAAGTTATTCTTATTTTTTCTTTTCCAGAAAACTTTTCGTATTGCAAGAATCATCTCCTCGTCTTTGTCAATAATCGGAAGGTAATGTAAAAGAAGAATGATTAATAAAATATTTCTGACACTGAGAAACTACTTTAAACACAGTCAAACCGCAAACCCTTAACTCAAGGAACAGTCACCTTCAATCTTGAACAGTTTGTAAACTTTGCATGAAGATGGTAACCCGCTCTTTGTAACCAATGTAGTTCACGCTTAAAGGACTGATCCTCTCATCCAAAACTACAATTCATGTAACGGCCTACCAAAATTCTCAATTGGCTCAGCTCTTTGATTGACAGCTAATCCAAGCAATGCAAAGTACCTATGGTTATATTACAGAGCATGGACTGTACTGAGAGGAAGTGCTTTGATTTTACACAATGAACTTTTCTATACTCACCCTAAAGCCGAAACTGATATTGTGTCTGAATGAGGATTTATTTTAGACAATAGTGGGAGGGACTTAAGTTAGAAGGTGAGGGGAATTGGCACTGTTTGGGGTGAGAGAATTGGCCTTTTAATTTCGGTTATACCTAACTCATACAAATGTGCTATGTGGCCAGTACAAATAAAAGCGACCCGAAAATTTGCTTTTCGTTTCTCAAAATGACGAAGTGGTCAATCATCAACTAGGAAATGTGTTTTCGATAGCAATGCACATAAAAATAATCTTACCGAATATCATTTAATTTCATTCCATTAGAGATGGCATGTAGTTACATAAGTTGCAAGTGGATTCTTAATCCCATTCGCCGTTAAAACTACAGAGTTCTTTGTAAAAGTGGAATTGAGGGTAAAATAGAAAAATAGCTGCGCCCAAGACAATTTTTTTCTCGTAATCGGGTAAATGGGATGCTTTACCATTTAAGAGGAGGTCAGAACTGATAGCAAAATTCCCGGCATCGATCATCAGATCCCTGATTGAAATACTGTATAATGACAACAACGAAGACACTTATGATCAGATGATAGGGAGAAAAGTCTGAAAACAGTAAAATAATAGAGTGAAAGTGTGCATTAACTCCATTAGGATTTCAATTCACTTCAAGCATAGGGAGTATAAGATCATTCAAAGAATGGTAAAATTCACTCCAACAAGAGTAAAAACTCACTCTTTAAAGCGGCACATTAAGTTGGCTCATGAATTCATTTTTTTTTCAAAAACTGTTTTCCTCACATACCAATGACAAAGGTCAAACTAAGACAACAACCCATATTCTAACTACAAATAACTGCTGTATGAGTGAGTGCTTAACGGCCCAGTTCGGTTTTCAAAAATTCACTGAATGCACTCCACCAAGAAATCTTTCTCTCTCTTGGAGTGAATTTCTTTATTCTAGAAGATTATTTTCACTATTCTTGGAGTGAATTTCACTAAACACTTTAGAAAATTTCTAGTTAAATTTAAGTAGAATCCAATCAATTGGGGCACGAACAGCAATCTTGTCAAATCTCTGAATAGACTCGACTCATAAATTAAACATATAGTTTAATTTTTGAACCATTTCTAGTCCATTTTGAAACGAATCTTTTCAAATATTTGACAAAGATTCCTCTTCGTGCCCCACTTGACTAGATTATTATTATTATTATTATTATTATTATTATTATTATTATTATTATTATTATTATTTTGCAGAATGTATTATTGAAGTGAATTACACTCTAATCAGGAGTGATATCGCACTTTTATTCCATTAGAGAGTGTCTCAGTTCTCTCTTTTTTACAGTGTTGTGGTCGAGTTCGGAAGAGTCCGAGTCAGGAGTCGGGCAATTTTCAACTTTTAAGGACTCGAGTCCATGTACTTTCAACCCCTCTCAACTCGAGTTCTCAAATCACGAGTCCGAGTCCGGACTCGACTATAATCCTGCTCTTTTTATTTTAAGAGTTTGATGACAGCGCAAACAATCAGAGATTTAAAAGAAGCCATTTTTTGCGTCTTTCCTCAGCTTGTTTCTAATATTTGTCATTTGGTTGTTTCGGAAATACAAGCGTTTTCTCTACCGGATATTGTTGTATATCGCCATCTGTAGTCTTCTTCATTGCATCACTCTTCTCGTCGCAGTAAGTATAACCATGGAACTATTACTTAATATGTTAACATTGTATAACCAGGGAGGTGTCTAATCACACCTCCCTGGTATAACTGTCGTGTCACCTGGAAACATTGCGATAATGTACTGCTCGAGATAATAGAACACTGTAGAACTTGACAGTTGGCAGGATTTATCTGCCTGAAAAATGATATATTTTGAATTAATTTAGAGAAAAGTAATAGCTTTTACATGTTGACATAGAAGAATATTATTTTGGGAAGCAGATTTATGAAACCCGCTCTACCGTGACGTATGCTTTGCACCTGCGACCGTCACACAGTATTCGTATGTTGATGCACGTAGTTGAAATGGTACCGGTACCTTCGTACCTCAGTTTGAGGGCGTAATCTGTGACGGCGATATCTTATTCAAGGTCTATTGAAATGATGGGAAATGCATCTAGAAATCTTACTATCTTTTTCGTAAAAATCTTTGCTTTTGAAAACATAGACTGTTTCCATAGGTTACACATTCCATACACCGTTGTAACCCCTTAAAACCGCAGTCTGCATGGGTTTGTAACGCATTACGTAACATTTTGAGTATCATTTTGTCAACATATGGCCAATTGTTGAAAACGGATATTTTGTCATTTTACCTCCTTTTTCTTAGGATGGAAATAAAAGTAGTGACAGTGTCTGGTGTACGATTAGAGGAATTTCAACTCAGTTTAATAGTGAGTATTTGATATCTTGCTCCATGATGAATGTTCCTTGCATAAAAAACATTCCTATAATTTGCATCATTGTCTTACTGTGACTATATATATACCGTACACCATTATGGCAACCACCTGATCAAAATCAATAGCGAGTTTCTCATGACGCCATCTAGAAGGAGCACTAGTGGTAGGCGCAGATTCTATGTGGGGTTTTCTCGACCGAAATCCCCCTTTTCGCCACCATACCAATGGAAAGTTCACTCGAAAAGTGTAATAACATTGTCACTCTAAAAACTGAAGTGTTATTTTGATAGCACTTTCTGGGTGCTGAATTTAGTTAGCACCAAAAACGCTGTTTCAGCACTTTTTTAGTGCTAATTTTACAGCACTTTCATAGTGCTGTCATAAAAGAAAAGTGGGCGGAACTAATTTAGGAGGAAAAAATTCAAAAAACACTAAATTTTTAGCAGAATTTCTGTATGTTTGGTTTTGACTTTTATCAGGCATTTGCCAATTAACATAACACAGTGCTCACACGTATTCATAATTATTTGAATTGCTTTATTTCATGATTTTAACGCTGTAAACAAATATTACGGTATACTCGAATTTAGCAGTTTCGCAAATAAAGACTTCTAGGTTGTTTTACATTTAATTATTCTTGAAGATTTAAATACAGCACTTTAAGATTTCTGAACAGCTCTTTCCAACTGCATCTAGGTTGTGGCTTCTGTTCTATTCAGCCAGTCTAGAGCAGGACCACTGAGTGTTTGCCCTTTGGAGGGCGTACTTGTCCATTTGGGACGTTAAGCTCCTTAAGGGAGCAGAACTCCTCCGGGAGTAATCGTTTGGTTTTCGCCCCTTGGCTCTTCGCCAGAGAGTCGTGGGGACTTTTATAAAAAAAAAAAAAAACAGCTCTTTCAAGTGCTGTTTACTGCTGTACTTCCGAGGTGCTATCTCTAATGCACCCAAAGAAGTGCTACGGTAGCACCAACGGTGCAGTCCCTATTAGGGCTCTTATAGGTGCTAATAAAGCTTCTTTCGCACCGCCTGTTAGTGCTGTCTGGTAGCACTTATGGTGCAGTTAAAAGTAGCTCTTGCAAGTGCTTATGTCCTGCACCTCACAAGTGTTAAAGAATTTCAGCAGCTTAAGAGGGCCGTCGTTTGCCCAAATGGTGCAGTCCCCTATTAGGGCTCTTGGATAGGGCAGAAAAACTGCTCTTTAAGTGCTGTTTTTAGCACTTCTTTTTTTTAGTATAATCTTGGAGGATATTCGATGAGGCTTTTTCAGACACATCCTTCGCTTTCTTCCACATAAATACCAAATAAAAGAACTCCATGTGATATTCCGGCCAGTCAAACATCTTTACGGGCTTTTTAGCTACCCAGTGGCTTCATCACAACAGCATGAATTTTGTGAATAGCTGTTACTATATATCATGAGGGTATCGATTACCGAAACTCTTCCCACAATTTTACCAATTATTACTTACCTACATGTGCAATATATCGGTTGGAACCAAGACATGCTGCCCTAGCTTTTACGCTGGTCCATACCACAGGGCAAGGGTGGGGAAACGTTTGGTAAACCGGGCGAAATGAGTTTCTGGGACCTCTGTCTTGTAAGAGAAACAAAACTGTTCCACACCATGTCCTTTAAACCCTATCACGATACCATTTTCCTAACTCAAGATATCTCACTTAAAAGAAGTTTTTTCGATTTTTGACAGTTTTCATGGACACTGACATGTTTTTGCTGTAAATATACTGGGCCTTAACCCAAGTAAAACCTATAGTGGGTAGTCCAAACACTGCCTTTGTGAAGCTCCTCCTTCTTTAACCACGTGGTGTATTTAGGATTTAAACATTTGGGGGGTAATTACCCTCTGCCGAACCCAAGCGACAAACCTGGTTCATGGTGCGAAAGCTATGTATTGAATCCCTCCTAGTCAATATTTGATGTCCACGCTTTGTGGAGATTACTAGTAGCCGTTGATGGTGACTTAGATCGTTTGTTGTGTAGGAAATAATTTACACTCTTGTTCGTTTGGGATGCACGTATTAGTACCGGTGTAAACAGGATACTAGTCTCATGTAAGCAATTTCCCACTCGGGTTTATTCGGGTCTTAAGCTCCCTTGATATACACTAAGCAAGTTGCTCAAACACATACGAAAACCTAATCTTATTACACCTATACCGTAATTGACGTATTTAGTCCATAGAATAACATTTTAATTAACCTTAAATGTGTCATGCTTCTAGCGTATCATCATATGTACTAGCAGAGAAACAAGGGCATATTTTTTAGATTAAGCTGTATTATTTCATACATTTGTGAAGCCTTAATGTCTTTTAAATTAAAAAAATCTTCATTTTAATGTAGCCCATTTAGGTGAAGGGCCTAAATAAAGGCTATTTCTACATTGCGTATATTTCAAGCCACGTATCATAAGTTTGTGTATCAATGTCAGGTAATTTGGAGGAAAATTGGATAAAGGGGAACCCATACATGCAATTTTCCAGGGACCGGAGACACTAAAATCATAATTTAAACTGCATTCCGTTACAGACCTAAAATGAAATGTGCGGTTTAACTTTTTCCTTTCTTGTTTTACTTCGGTTAGTTTGGGCTTTGACCATGTGGCAATTCTGTATCACAGTACACCTGTACTTGAGCATAATAAATGTTCATGCTGACCCGTGGCTTGAAAGGTAAGTACTGTATGCTATAAACCCTCTAAAAGAAGTCGTTTAGGAATTAAATTTTTTCTCAATACTTTTTTCCCCACTTTCATAAAACGGTTACATGCTTAACGTTAGTGTTTAATCCCTAAACATTTTGCATTTTAAACACGTTTAATTCTAAAAATTTCGTGTTTAATAGCTAAATATGTTTAGAAATTAAACATGTTTACCAAGTTGCACATAAATTGCTAAACACGTAATTTTTTATCCATTTACTATTTAATACGGACTTATGGAATGAAATTCAAACTCCATACTCTACTTCTTACTATTCATTATATTTAAATATTGGGGTAGGGATTAAGGTTTTCTAGGCTCCCCTCATACGTTAACACTGGTGCTTGTTTTGCGTTATACAGATTCTACGATATCACATGTTGGGGTGTGTCAATAATTGCTACCATAGTTCCCCTCGTTTTTGGAAAATATGGACCAGCTATCACTTGGTGGTAAGTGCGACATTCAATTTCTAGCCTAAAGTTAAGCCTTTGACATCATAAAACAAATTTGATCCTTCTTATACACTACTCATTTTCCCGAATAGAGTTGTTCGTACTCACGTCTTCGACAGATTAATTTGATGTTGACTCTCATGAACCAAACTATGCAAACTGCATATTGCTTAAAAGGATCATCAGAGCAGGGAGCTGTTATTCGAAAAGCCCTCACAGACGAATCAGTAAACATGCCAATGGTCTAATTTAGTTGGACACAACTGGAGTCCATTACCTTTCGTCTTTCAATTTCCTTGCCTAGCTGTATCATGGATGGTTGTACACTGAATTGCTTCTTGATTTCTTCAATTTCACTGACTGTAAGGGTTTGAAATTGATTTAGACAATAAATGAAGACGATTTAAGGCCGATGGACACCACTAAATAAGCACCAGCGCTGATCGGACTCGTCTACTGAGCGCTCCTATACTGTTCTTGCAGTGGCTGACCTCCTGTTTTACGAATACAGAATTTCCGATAGGAAATTTATTTGTGCATAAATGGAATCATGTAAAATTATTTACACTCTGAAAAAGGTGTTTAGGAATTAAACGCTTTCCTAAACAATATATTGCCTCCACTTGGTACCGTAAATAAATTAAACGCTTAGAACACGTATGTAATTCCTGTTATTATTTCGCCTTAAAACAAGTTATATTTCTAAAGATTTAGTGTTAAATCACTTAACATGTTTAGAATTCAATCGTCTTTACGAAGTGGGGGCAAAATGCATTTTTAAGCGCTAAACACTTTTTATAGTGTATTTTGCGTCCTTTAAGGGAAAGAGCAGTCGCCCAAAACGTGTTTGAAGCAATATTTAAATCTCACTATTTTCGTTTTACTTGTCTTCATAGTATATTTCATAATATCTTGCATAATACCTTAGTACTTCATTCCTGCATATTCAAGTAAACTAATCAAATACTTCCACTAACTTTCACCTTTGAGTGAGGAAAAATGTATTGTCACATGATTCTACAAAAGCCAGTCATGAGACAGAATTATAGTTAACTACCTACTTGGAAGAAAAATACTTCAAAGAGAATTATACCCATCGTAGACATCCAAAATCAAATGTCATAGTAACTGCCCCTCTTTAAACATTTTCTGCATTAAAGTCATACAATATGTAAACTTTGTCTCCACAACATATACAGTATAAGTATTGAGATTCTACAGCATGGTTGCGCTATACTTTTTTTTTTGTTAAGAATACACAAAACGCCCTTTTACCACCAACAAGAAACACCAACAGCAAGCCGTTCATATTTTCCTCTTTATTAATTCGTTTATTTCGTTGTTTTAGTGCAAAGCCTTTACTTCAGTTAATTTGCTGAATATTATTTGTTTTATTATACGTACAGTGTGCTGTATACTAAGAGTTGTGCATAGGGCCACCCCTAGTCGAGTCATACCGAAGACTGAAAATTGAACCTATACTGCCACTGTGTCCTTAGCAACTGGAAAAGGGATCTTGGCCTGCCCGACTTATACCAATTTGTTAGAAACTGAGTCATAAAAATCTTAACGAACTGCATTGTTACATAGTTATGTTACAAATATGTTACAAAACAAGTTCTTATTTCAAAATGGATTCCAAAATCCATGTCTTCTCACAATTTTTATCAAATATGTGTTTTCTTTGGGATTCATGTCAAAAATACATTAAGAGAATGCCACTTTGGTCAATTATCCGCGACTTCTTGTCACATGTGCGACAAGAAGTTGGTTCGTTCATCCCGACAACTGGTCGCACCTACGACAAGGAGTCTGCCCGTCACTGACAGAAAACCATGTTTACAAATATAAACCCCGCGATTCCTTGTCGAACGTGTGGCAAGGAGTCGGTCGTTTTCGCATGGAATAGCCAGCCTATGAGGATTTTATATAGGGTTATTATGTTGTCATGAAAGCCAATCAGTTATGCAAAGAGAGCTGACACCAAGGACGTCCTATACATGGACAGAGCATACTGCACGGTAAATTGTCGCTACCGTACGTGTGAGAAAAGGCGCACCAAGATGGCCGTCTGCTATGTTTTTGTGTGAAAGTTTGGACTTGCTCAAATATATTGCCATATTTTGCAAGAAAGTCGAAATATCTTGGAAATATGGCAAGGTAAGGTCAAAATCACTTCACTTGTTGCAAGGAATATGGCATTTCCCCCATTTAAGTTTAACTTCTGTTTAAAATATTACCGAGTCGTTGTCAAATCAGACGATTTATAGCTTCACGGCAGCCATCCTGGTGCGCCCTTTTTGTCCCAGCCGATGGCGACCATCTACGGATAGGATGTATTCGTTACATGCTCGGTCCATGTATATATAAAGTCAGTGGCTGACACAGATACAGTGAGAAAATCCATTTTGAAAATGACACTTGTTAACAAATGTTACTTATCATACTTTCATTCTATTGTTTGGGTTTTAATATGCTTTTTGTTCGAATTGTATTTATTTCAGCTGGATCAGTGACCACACCTGGCGAGTTTGGGCGTAAGTTGGTTTCATGTTTCATCCCGAACTAAGTTATGTTATTTTGTCGAAGTGACACAGACAAAGCAGTGCTATGCCACTCCATATCCCCCGATGACAACGTTGGATTTTGTTTCAACTTTGCTTTCATAAAATTGCATTGTTTTTCCTTAAACAAGAACCAATTTGTAAACATCTGAAATTTGCGAAGTTTTCATGATATTCACTATCAAGTACAAAGAAGTGAAATGCTTTCACATATCTGGTATTTTTTTTTTATATTTCAACAATTATTGTATTTTAAAGTCTAGAAAAAATTAAGTGATTCATTATAAATGGAAGATTGGAGTGGTTGGTCAAACTGTGAATATTTGTAAACATTATATTTTATTCTTTTTCTTAAATTTTAAATAGCTCCTTCCTTCATGGAATATTTGATCATTCAATACGACTTCGACGATATACCGATGAACAGGCGCGTAGCCAGGATAATATTATGGGGGTGGTGTCATGAGGGGGGTGGGCATGGGGGTAAGGACACAACATGAAGGAAAAGTCTATGGATAGAGAGAAAATAACCGCTTTTTTAGGTGTTTTTTTGCATTGCAAGGTTCGGTCATGGGGAGAGGGGTTCTAACCCCCAAAACCACCCTCGTGACTACGCCAGTGCCCATAAAGGTAAACATGAACAAAAATGATTTGGAAGAGTGAAGGACTATCTGCTATTAAGGGGTAAAACATTGCTCCTAAATTTATATTTAGCACTGACTTGCTCTGTAAATTTTCCACTCATTTCATTATAAAATTCCTGAATGATATAAATATTGAAATGTGACCTTAAATAAAAAGTTTTTGCCACAATTATTAAAAGTCGGGTACAAAAACTGCGCCACATGACGAGAAACAATTATTCCTGCCAGGTGTAATTTAAATTGAAGAGCCTTAAATATTTTTTCCTTTAAAGAAATGTATTCTTTTCACACAGATATCCACTGCATTAGCCTTGCATTAACATTGTTGATAACCTGTTTCTGTATTTCTTGCAGGTTTTACGTGGAATATGTTGTCATAACATTACTGATGTTTGCATTATATGCTAAGGTAGTTTACACGGTGTTGACTTTGAAACCAAGATGGCGAGAACGTCCAACAGAGAGTAATAAATATGAAGCTTATAAAAAGAGAATTCGACCGATGATGCTCTATCCTCTTGTTATTCTCATCGTTTCAATTTTTCCAATCGTCTATAGGTGAGTTGTAGAGTTTGAGAGTTTCTTAAGAGAGCATAAACTTTTGATATCATCTAATTTTGTTCATATAAATCCACTACGGTACGATGTTAATGACCATAGTTCACCAAGTTAATCTGTGAAGTCCTTCTTACATTGCTTTTGTGAAAATCTACTTGTGTGCGTGTGTGGGTTTGCTTTTGTTAATAACTAGGTGAAAGGGGAACCTAAGCAACTGATTTAAATTTTAAGTTCTTTGTAGTGAAAACAATTAACAGGTTCCAATTTCAAAATAGATTTCCAAAATCCATGTTTTCTCACAATTTTTATCAAATATGTCTGTTTTCTTTGGGATTCATACTGACAATACCCAGAAAAAGTGCCACTTGTGGCAATAACCCGTCACTATTTGTCGCACGTGCGACAAGTAGTTAGTCCGTTCATCCGAACTCCTTGTCACACGTGCGACAAGGAGTCCGTCTTTGTCACTGGAAATGCCATTTTTGGCAACAGTGGTCGACTCCTTGTCGCACGTGTGACAAGAAGTCGGTCTTTTTCCATGGAATATCGTATGAGAATCTGGTACTGCGCTACAATATTGTCAAAAAAGAGGAAAAGTTATGCAAAAGGAACTGTCCAGATAGAGTTAGAAAATCCATTTTGAAAATGGAACTTGTTATTAATTCTCAAGTTCTCGGTTATTTTACAGAAGGCGGTGTAATATTAAGGTGAGGGTTAAGAAAAAAAGTTGGATCTTCAGAAGTGTGTAAAAATTATTTGTGCGTGTGTGTATTTTCTTGTGTCGCGTGTCTATCCGCCTGTCTTTGAAGCATTTTAAAAATTATGACGTGTTATCAGCAACCTGTCATTTCTCCACAGAGTACAGACGTTCTTTAACCCTGACTCCGAGACATCTTCCATTCTCGCTTTGCTTCACGTAATATCCATTCCAATGTGGGGACTCCTGTTTGCAGTAATTTATGGTATCGATCCAGAAACAAGACAGGAATTGTCTATTGTGAATATAAAGGTAAGTGATTGCGAACTTTACCTATCAATCAACCATGGTTTTATTGTCCAATTAAAAAGAGCACTATATACAGTCACATCACCTTAAATTAGTGCGTTAGACTGTCTTGTTACATGAATAGCTCTTATAGTATACCTCAAGTCAAAAAATCCAAAATTTTACATTAAAGAGCATGAAAAATGATTTCTAACAGTCCAACACCCATCTTCATAGCACATTCCTGAGCTGAGATATAGATTGGTGAAGTTTGTTCACTCATCTGAAAATGGTATATTGCGCAATACTTTGCGATGTCATTGTTGTACTACTCAAATAACTATCTTTTTATTTCTTTGCTTTTCTTAAAGTTACTGCACCCTTCTACCAACGTGTGATATCATTCTTACTTTAACGGGGTGATGTAATCAATTAAGCCCTCTCTGTGCAACATGTTATGCAAACAAACAGGAAGTGTTCAGGGTCATAAAACATTTTTAATTTCAATAGGAAAAAAAGCAGGTAATGTGGGTTGTACAGCAAGAAAGTCACAAATTATTTCGCAATTGGCCAATCTGTAATAAGTGAATAAGCTTCAACATTTTATATCTCAACTCAAGAATGTCCTATGCAGATGGGAGTTGGACTGTTAAAATTCACTATTCATGCTCTTAAATATATATTTTTGATTTTTTTTTTTTTTTTTTTTTTGCGTTAGGTACACTTAAAGAATTGTGTTGAAATATTGAAATACTTTTCATCTTTAAGTGAGAAACTTACTAGCAGTAACTGATCACTTGGTTACCTGGTGCTCCGCATAAGCAATGGGGTAGGTAAAACAAACCAGTGTCTCACGACTGGAAAAAGGCCGTAACCGGCTCGACTTGAACCATTTGGTAAGAAAACGGACAGTAAAACTTCATCTGTCTAACCGACCGACCGACCGACCAACCGACCGGTAAATCTATGCGTATCCAATATTTAATGGGTAAATGCATTCACCTCAACTTAAAGTAGTGTAGTAGACTTTCCTGCTTCAGGATTGGCTCTTTAGGGTCATGTGACAATATTTCGTTTCATGAGATTACACGTGAAAATTACAAGGAGTAACGTCTTGGTTTACGCTGAATATGCAGTAAAGGAGTCCTAAAGTATTTATGCAGATACTTTGAAGATTTGAAAAAGTGATATGAAGCTCTTTCTTGAAATAACTTTGGCCGGGGGACTGCTCTTGTCCTTTAAGCCCTGACATATGATGAAAAAGTAATAAGAATGAAAAAAATTGAGAAGTAACTGTTGTTTTAAAACAAGTTTGGGTGAATTCTTTCGCTTTTTCAAAAAATTATCCAGAATGTGTGTGATTCATTCTCTTCATTCCCCCAAAAGATTGCTATACTTAAACCTAAAATAAAAATTCCTTTTCAGTCAAGCTATTATATTAGCATAGATTTATTCCAGGCAAGCGTACGGTCGAAATGTGCAAGAAAAAAATTGATCTTGAATATACAGACTACGCTGGACGTAGTTTTTAATATCTATTGGAACTCTGAGGAAACTCCACTCTGTATATTGGTTTAGTTTCAAGTAACAGAAATTTTAACTTCCCAAGGTGGATCTTATAGTTCTTTCCTTGGTTGGTAAAAGTCCACTTTCTGTAGGAAGAAAACAACTTGCTTCTCTATATGTATATGCACCTTCAGACAGAAATGTAATAAAGAATGTTGCGTTAGTTACAAAAAGTGTACTCAGTCCTACACTTTGAAAAGAAAGAAATACAAAACGCTGGTAATGTAGGTAGCACAATAGTAACAAAAAAGTTCTTGATCTGTTCTACAATTTAATATAGCAATGGAAATAAACGGCATTTTTTATTTAAATACAAAATATCTGGTGTAGAAATTATTCCCGTAACTACCTTTCACTGACCAACCATTGTCAATATTTGACCTTCGGACAATTGATGATGTTGAAGAAGTATCCTTTCCAGGGGCATCAAAGTGAACATAGGGGGATTTTAGACATTCTTTTCGTAACTCAATGTCTTACTTCGGCTTTTGGACAATTTAAGTGAGAAAAGACAATTCTTTTGGAAGATTTTCTTATCATACAGCTCATATTACGAAGCATCAACTGACAACATCTTAAGGCCATCATGTATGCTCAAAATGGTATGCATTGAAGCAATAAACTACAGTTAGTACTATGTTCGGATGAGGATGATATTTTCTTTTATTGCCCAAACACATAACTTTACCAAAATTTTCGATTGGCACATATTTTTGATTGACAGCAAATTTCAATAAATCAGAGTAGTTGATATTGCCAGGGAGCTGTAAAGAAAGGAGAAATATCGACTTAATCGGTCAGACAAAATGTACTTGAAAATAATTAAATCCTACAAGCACCGAAATTTGATTGACACATCAGAATCAGACAATGCCAAACTTAAGTGGCGGCAACGCACACAGGACAAAGGAGGAGCATGTGTTCTTTCTCCTTCCCTTACCACTCCCTGGTATTACACACATCATAGCATACACTGAGAGTGTTGTGATTACACGTTAGGGTCTTGTGTTAAGAAAAATTTCGCATGGGCTGATTGTTTCCCCTAATTGCAAAAAGGATTTACTACAGGTCTCAACTCTACTTCCTATCACACTCATGAAGTGCTTATATGAAGAAATGTACACCTGCCAGCTTCAGTTGTCGCCCCCTGTTGAGGGACAAATTTAGTTGTTCTTTGTTTTCAAAGAAACATTAAACCCTTTACCGTTGTTTGGGTCCTTTTGGACCCATGCGGAGAGCTCGGCTATCACCCATCTTTACTGTTTCACGCGGAGCTCGAAACTGCGATTAGACACCCGAAAATTCGGCCACAACAACGAGAGAGACAATAGTTTAAGGTCACGGGGTCAACGGCCTACGGAAGCCGATGCGGGGCGGGCAACGTCCGCTTTTCCGCCCACTCCCGAGGCGCGCAGATATGCCCCGATCGGAGCACAACGGTAAAGGGTTAAGGTTTTTAAGATTTCTGTTCTACGATGGAACAGCCCGAGCGTCAATACTAGAAAGTATGGATATAAACTGAGTATTAGGGTTATGATATAAATGGCCTTGATCAACAACCAGCTGATGGGCACTGTTTAAGGATTTTCTTGATTGGCTATTGCAATTGCATTGATTGTATTTTTTGTTAGCATTAAGGATTAGGTTACATATTAGCGCTATCGTTAAGCCAATCAGGAAATTTCTTGTTTTACAGTGCGCATCGGCCCTTGACAACTTTTATTGGCAGGACGAGTTTAGAAGAAATTGTCCAAAGGGAGTAAGTTTTCGTCACAGTTTGCACTTGAACTGAGCCACAGCTCTGATGTCTTTACTCGATAAAATTATGCTAAAATATTGTACCCCCATTTTGTCATCTGCAGGCTACATTAAGGCATCGACTTTACGGAGGAAGCATCGAGGAGATGACAGTTAGCGAGCAACATCCTAGGAAGAAGCCTTCCACAAATAATACCAGCAAAGTTACAAGCGTCGAAGAAGAGGAGTGTAGCCTGTCAAATATTAGTATCGAACCATCTACTGTTTACCCACTTACCTAGACTGTAATTTATTGGACCAAACCATTCGTGAATATTCAGTTTCAGTATGACTGCATACATATTCATGTCTGCTGTTCACAAAGAGTCTTGCAGGCTAGTTTTACCCCAGACGCCTGAAAAAGTTAGCCATATGAAGGATCAAAAACTCCAAGGTAGTCATTCGTCACACCAAAATACAATTTAACCGGTGTTTACCAAAATTTTTAATTAGCACACCTTTTCTTTTGACACAAAATTGAAAAAATGAGGGGCATTTCATATTACGCAGTATGCATTGAGGGTGTAAACACTTAGATCCATTGCGACCGTTTGTCATGCTCAAAAGGGTATGCCTTGAAACAAGAAACTAGGATTGTATATGGATAAAGATGAGTTTTAGGGAGTTGTGGGAAGGGCTTTAGGTAAGTAGGTTAGGGAAATTGAAACTATCCATGGTGATGAATATCTCATATTAATATTAAATGACAAAAGTTGTAAAACCTGAAATGTTTAATTTAATTCTTAATCTACGGCAGAGAGGCTGATCTTCGTAATATTGTGAGAGTTATCAAATGATGATCTCCGGAGGAATTTTTAAAATTACAGATTTACAATTGTCATGTTTGGCATTGTTTGCTTTCAAAATTACACAGAGGAATCCATGTTATGTAATACTAGCATATTATTTCCAAACCGTAGTTGTGAAGAGGCACCGCGTACGACGTACAATGATGTCTGTGATTTGGTGTGCACACTTAAAGTAGGAAACATCGCAAGTGACATCAGTTGCTTACATCCTGTAAATTTGGTCGTGCAAGAGAATACCTTCATCTGAAAGCCCTGATTGGTTGTCGCCACCATAACAATAGCAAGAACCCTCTATGCAATGAGATTATCACTCTAAGCTTCGTGAACTGTCACCATATCCAGAAAAGGGAAACAGTACCCCTTTTTAAATAGTTCGAAGTTTCACTCAAGGAACAGTATATCGCCATAGGTCAAAGGTCAAATGGTAAAACTTTGAATGGCCGGATGTAAACATACGTTAAACAGTGTGCTATTTCGGATCTTCGCAGCGTTCTTTTGTTTAGTTACCAGTAAACATAAACGGAAAGGTCACTACCGCATGCCCAGATATTAACTTCCAACTCGTCTATTAAACCAAGAGAGATGTTAGGAAGAAGACACAACTTGTATAGACTCTTCGGAGCAAAGTTCGTTACAGACGGATCTCCTGCTCTTCTTCTCAAAAATCCCATTTCATTGCCTACATCAATTACTTGTTTAAAGGGCAAATGTAGTCACCCCAATTTGAACAAGGATAATAGTCTATACAAGTCTGTGAATGGCTCTTGACAATCATGTGACAATGTGTTTTTCACTGGATTGTGAAATTTACCAGTAGTAATATCTTGGTTTACCTTGAATGTTGAATGCTTAAGTCTAAAAATATCCCGAAAGCTTCAAGTCTTGGAAGAAAAATGACAGAAAAATAGCAAAATTTAGTAGTTGTTTTCAAAATAATTTTGAGGCGACTTCTCTTGACCTTTAAGCGATGCATTGGCAAAGCAGCTTCCTGTCCATACGCAGCTGCTTCATTAAGTGAGCAATCTTTACAGAAGTTCAATTAAGATGATTAATATATGATGGGTAAATTACAATAAATAATCATGTCATGCACATGCCATAACATATGCTAGAGTACACCAAATTTTATTTCAGGACCTTTGATATTGCAAACATTTTCAACAGGGGGAAAAATAAAGATTAATAAAGAAGCATGCAAGTTTCCTAACACTTATTGCTTTAATGGTACAGGTATAGCGATTCTGTCACTCTAATACCTCAGTACAGTAGGCCTATTGTACTGTCATAATTACAGCAGACCTTCTACTACAGACGGATCCGACCAACGCTTGTATTTAGTGACTGTAGGCAGCCATTAGTGGGGTCCATCAGCCTTAAACCGTCTTCATTTATTGTCGACATGAATTTCAAACCCTCATATTCAGTGAAATTGAAGAAATCAAAATAAAGTTTAGTGTACAGCCATGGGCGCAAATCCCGGGGGGGGGGGGGGGCAAGGGGGCCTTCGTCCCCTCAAGTGAAAAAGTGGGGGCCAAATCGTAATATGGCCCCCAATTTGAGTAGACCTAAAAATATGGTCACCTTTTTTCGTTTTTTTTTTCATTCGAAAACAATTTTTCTGAAGCTTTGGAAACGCCAGAACACAAGAGCTTCCGGGGGCTTCGCCCCCTGGACCCCCACAGGGGCTTTGCCCCTGGATCCCACCAGGAGTCCTTTGGGGCTTCGCGCTTCGCGCTCACGGTGCCCGCCAAGCGTGCACAGTTTAGTACTCATGGGCACATCATAAGCATTTTCGCCCCCCACTCTCAAACAGAGATTTGCGCCCCTGTGTACAGCCATCCATGATACAGGTAAGCAAATTGAAAGATTAAAAGTTTGATAGACCCACGTTACGGCCGACTGAAATCAGGCCATCACTTGCTAACCGGACTCGTCTATAGACCACGTGAAACAGGAAAATAAAGCCCTTGTATTAGTTGGGTGCTGTGATTTTGGGTGGATTATGAAATAAGAAGAAAAAAAAAAACGTGATAAAGAAAAAGCCAGGACTGAATGGACACGACTTCGAGTCCAAGCCAAAGTCCAGGTTCAGAGATCGTTAGTCAAAGTCGCATTACAAAACGTGGACTTAAGTCCGGACTCGAGTCCTCCAGTCCTAGAAAAGGTTTACACTCGCTGAGGACATCTTTATGGGCTCCGTGTGTACAAAACACTGTTGGGACTCAAGGGAAATAAGAAATCCAGTAAGCGAAGAAGTCCACAGAGAAGCACCATGAAATTTTAGTATTTATCTGGCTGAAAAATATAGTCTCAGGAGTATAGTTTGCCTCGGCAGATTAGGTCCAAATTCGTGCTTAATTCCCACAGGTTTACATTGGGCAAAGTTCCTGTGGGATTCCAGGGCGCGAAAGCCCCGGTAGCTTCGAGGTTTCAGCAGACCAATATCTCGGGATTAAGAATGATCAAGGCTGCCAACTTTTAGTAACTGATGAGAATGAGATTCGCTGGGAAACTAGTGAGAGTGAGACTCGCTGGAAGACTGCATAGGCGGGGGAAGCGGGGACCAGTGGGGCCTGTCCCCCCAATATTTTTATGAGATTTTTGGGGGCATCCCCCCATAACTGAATGTCGCAAAACAAAATTTTACGTTGTTTTTATTACATTTCGGCTATTTTTTGGCTCAATTATTACTTTTCAGAGTGCAAAAATTGCAAAGCTTCCGAGGGCACCGCCCCCTGGTCTCCCACGTACGATAATCTGTAAAAGAGTTTACTTTCGCTCTTCAAATATTTAAAACAAAACTTTTTGCAAGCTATCTTTCTTTTTCAAATTATCTTTCTTCTTCTCAAATCAGGGCCTTTTAAATACACTGAGCGAGGGGCATGTCCCCAGTCCACTTATTGGACGCAATGACACACATTTGCCCCAGTAGTAATATCCCTTTTAGGATTATTAGTAATTCCTATACAATGGTACTTTTTTGCTTCCAATAAGTCCTCTAGAAAGTCTAATAGTCAGAGCTTCCGGGGGCCCTGTTGCGGGCCCTGGACCTCACGCATATTGCCTCGGGATTTTAAATAGAACTCCCTATTTATAAAATGCCCCAAAACACGCTGGATCTGTTAAAAATGCCCCGTCTCAAATTATCAATCACATGTTCAATTTTGAGTAGCTTCAATATTTTGGCTTTGCCCCCTAAAATTACTTTAAAGTATGTTTCTCCTTAATGAAATACTATAGTAATTCACGATTCCAGTCTCGTCTCTTACCTTACCCCACTCCTAAATTAATTAAAAAAAGTAAAATAAGGGTAGGTGGTGCCACCATCTGACGTCACGTAACAGCCGTCGAACCGCACATTTTTTAGGAAACGCCCGAGTCATACGTGTGACTCATGCGAAAGAACATTTAGGCTTTATAGTTTGGCCGGGGGTTGTAAGACATTAATGTTCCACAATTTAGCTCTACTGGCCGGTGGATGCAAAAACGCTTTTAAACAAGCGGGGTGTGAAATTAGTTTGATTCTTATGATCAAGCTAGACCGGTTTCTGCTCTCATGCGTTATAATAGCGGAGCTTCATCAGTAGCAAACCTTTTACTCTGTCAGTCTGTGTAGGTTTGGGATATTCAAAATGTTTAAATATTGTCTTTCTCGATTGCTTCAATTAGAGCATCGAGGAAAGTATCGCCCAAAGCTATTTCTTCAGAATTTGAGTCGTTCTCAAAACGTGACCTCACTAGGAGATCTTTCAGATTTTTTGCCCGTTTATAGGCAATTATCGGGTTTTTCGGAAATAGCTTTTTTAATTGCTCATGTTCGGAAATAAGGTGCCAATGTTTGGTTAAGGCATTTTTGATATGCGCTGTCCGAACATGTGGGGTGTAGGTCAGTTTAAAAACTAGTGGTATAGTTTTTGTTTTTGATTCCGTAGTTAATAGATTGCCTCTCTCTGTATGCTTGATAGTCGAGGTGGCGGATTCTATTTCAGCACGGGAATAATTTCTCATTAATAACTTCTCTGTGATAGAGTCACATTTCTCTTGAAAATCACTCACATTATTGCACAGGCGGGCGTATCTCAGTACTTCGCCTTTGATAAAGCCTTTAAAAGTGGCTAAGGGGTGTGAAGAATCTCGATCAAGGTATTGGTAAGTTTCTGTGGATTTAGTAAAGACTTTTGTGTCTAGGATACCACAGGAGCGGAAACGTTTACCTTTAAATATTTTGAGATCTAAGTAAGTGACTTCCTCAAAGGATATTTCAGCAGTGAATTTGAAAAATTCGTGAGAAGTATTAAGGTTTTCCACTAGATTTTGAAGTTCCGTTTGGGTTCCTTTGTACAACAATAAAATATCATCCCTGTACCGAAGCCATTTTATAATGTTCGGATCTGTAGATATTATGCCTTTCTCTAACGGATGCATAACAATATCACAGATTTCAGGGGAAGCCTGACTGCCCATGGCGCAACCTATTTTTTGTAGGTAGAAGTTGCCGTTAAATTCAAAACAATTTCTGGTTAGAATTAGTTCAACAAGGTTGCGCATAGAGCAGGGAGATATTTTCTTTATCTCGTATAAGCTTTGAGGAGCTTCGGAGTAGGCTTTCTGAACAAGATCTAAAGCTTCGTCTTGTGGGGTGTTTGTGTACGTAGAAACAACGTCCAAAGTGGCGAGAATGACATTTTCTGGGAGAGGTGTAGCTTCCAGTAAGCTAAGGATATGTTTCGTATCCTTAACATAGGTGTTTTGTTTTACCACGATAGGAAGCAGGAAATAATCCACAAATTCAGATATTTTTTCTGTGGGGGATCCGTTACCGCTAATTATTGGTCGACCAGCAAATTTTGAGTTAGCCGGCGGGGGTTTATGTACTTTAGGGAGTACGTAAATGACCGGGGTGCGGATCGTGTGGTTTTGTGGATTTAAATAGTTCTCTCCAGCATCCAGATATCACTAGTCAGCCTGAAAGCAGAAATCGACCGCTTGGATACACTCCTAGAAAAGGAAAGTGTACCAACACACCTCCAGGTTCGAAGAAGCCGGCCCAAATTGCCGTGTAACCTTCACCACTCGGATGAGCTGAGACCCGCCTGGGATTCTCACCTCGACCGAGCAGGCAGGAAGCTCGGTATAATTTGGCGACAGGAGCTCTCCCGCCACTTCAAAAGGCAGCGTGACAGATTTCTTGAGAAGGAAAAGAGGGCCAAAGCAGAGATTGAGAACACAATCGATTCTGTCCAGGCCCTCCGCCTCTACAGCAAGCTTTTAGAAGGCAACTCCAAGAAGAGCGAGAGAAAAATATTTCACCGCCATCGAAAGGCAGAAAGGCGACACAACTCCAGGAAGTAGGAGAACCCGGTTCATACAAAAACCAAACAGCTCTATTAAGGGCTATCTTATCCTACAGAAGAAAAGGCTCACTACCTCTACAAACATGCTTGTGTCTGTGTCTTCTCTTTCTTTTTCTAAAACCCCGGTAATCGAAAATACCAATAACCCCACGACTAAACGTGCAAATAAACCCGCGAAAAAACGCAAATTTGTCCGTCCTCTTAAAGCTACTAAAAGCATTAACCGATCTCATACCCGCCAAAGGAAACACGAGGCTAAAAGTAGTCTACTTAATGCCCACAACCTTAAACTAAAGGCGAAAGACTCCCTCAAGTACGTCAAAAATCTCTCTGATAGAAAAATATCAGATATAGAGAATATTGCGTTGGGAAAAGGTCTAAAATTCATAATTACACCCGAAAAACCTTCTAGAATCGATATTCTCAAGTCCTTAAAGGATCTAACAAGAAAAATGAGAATACGATTCGTTATACAAGATAAAGAGCAAAGGTTATTTCATAGGTTCCGACTACCGTCGACTTGGTCACCACAGGTGACATATAGTCGCAACCTTGAAGACTATCTCGAAGCTACTAAAAGAGAACTTGCGGAAATACCTATCTATAATGCCCAAAATAACATCTCTAAGGCTGAAAAGGTTGCTCTCAGATCACTGGCTAAAGACAGATCTGTCATCCTTAAACCCTTTGATAAAGGCAGAGGTATTGCAATTCTAAATCGCACGGACTACCAAGCCGAAATTGAAAGGCAATTAGAAAGTCCTCATTATCAAAAATTTGATAGCGATATAACCCTCGACACACACAAAAAAATTAGTGCTCGAAACTCTTCGAGATATGTTCTCCAAAAAAGAGATTGACGAGGAGATTTTAAACTATTTAAATCCACTAAACCACACGATCCGCACCTCGGTCATTTACGTACTCCCTAAAGTACATAAACCCCCGCCGGCTAACTCAAAATTTGCTGGTCGACCAATAATTAGCGGTAACGGATCCCCCACAGAAAAAATATCTGAATTTGTGGATTATTTCCTGCTTCCTATCGTGGTAAAACAAAACACCTATGTTAAGGATACGAAACATATCCTTAGCTTACTGGAAGCTACACCTCTCCCAGAAAATGTCATTCTCGCCACTTTGGACGTTGTTTCTATGTACACAAACACCCCACAAGACGAAGCTTTAGATCTTGTTCAGAAAGCCTACTCCGAAGCTCCTCAAAGCTTATACGAGATAAAGAAAATATCTCCCTGCTCTATGCGCAACCTTGTCGAACTAATTCTAACCAGAAATTGTTTTGAATTTAACGGCAACTTCTACCTACAAAAAATAGGTTGCGCCATGGGCAGTCAGGCTTCCCCTGAAATCTGTGATATTGTTATGCATCCGTTAGAGAAAGGCATAATATCTACAGATCCGAACATTATAAAATGGCTTCGGTACAGGGATGATATTTTATTGTTGTACAAAGGAACCCAAACGGAACTTCAAAATCTAGTGGTAAACCTTAATACTTCTCACGAATTTTTCAAATTCACTGCTGAAATATCCTTTGAGGAAGTCACTTACTTAGATCTCAAAATATTTAAAGGTAAACGTTTCCGCTCCTGTGGTATCCTAGACACAAAAGTCTTTACTAAATCCACAGAAACTTACCAATACCTTGATCGAGATTCTTCACACCCCTTAGCCACTTTTAAAGGCTTTATCAAAGGCGAAGTACTGAGATACGCCCGCCTGTGCAATAATGTGAGTGATTTTCAAGAGAAATGTGACTCTATCACAGAGAAGTTATTAATGAGAAATTATTCCCGTGCTGAAATAGAATCCGCCACCTCGACTATCAAGCATACAGAGAGAGGCAATCTATTAACTACGGAATCAAAAACAAAAACTATACCACTAGTTTTTAAACTGACCTACACCCCACATGTTCGGACAGCGCATATCAAAAATGCCTTAACCAAACATTGGCACCTTATTTCCGAACATGAGCAATTAAAAAAGCTATTTCCGAAAAACCCGATAATTGCCTATAAACGGGCAAAAAATCTGAAAGATCTCCTAGTGAGGTCACGTTTTGAGAACGACTCAAATTCTGAAGAAATAGCTTTGGGCGATACTTTCCTCGATGCTCTAATTGAAGCAATCGAGAAAGACAATATTTAAACATTTTGAATATCCCAAACCTACACAGAGTAAAAGGTTTGCTACTGATGAAGCTCCGCTATTATAACGCATGAGAGCAGAAACCGGTCTAGCTTGATCATAAGAATCAAACTAATTTCACACACCGCTTGTTTAAAAGCGTTTTTGCATCCACCGGCCAGTAGAGCTAAATTGTGGAACATTAATGTCTTACAACCCCCGGCCAAACTATAAAGCCTAAATGTTCTTTCGCATGAGTCACACGTATGACTCGGGCGTTTCCTAAAAAATGTGCGGTTCGACGGCTGTTACGTGACGTCGGATGGTGGCACCACCTACCCTTATTTTACTTTTATTATACTTGACGATGACGATGACGATGACGATGACGATGACGATGACGATGACGATGACGATGACGATGACGATGACGATGACGATGACGATGACGATGACGATGACGATGACGATGACGATGACGATGACGATGACGATGACGATGACGATGACGATGACGATGACGATGACGATGACGATGACGATGACGATGACGATGACGATGACGATGACGATGACGATGACGATGACGATGACGATGACGATGACGATGACGATGACGATGACGATGACGATGACGATGACGATGACGATGACGATGACGATGACGATGACGATGACGATGACGATGACGATGACGATGACGATGACGATGACGATGACGATGACGATGACGATGACGATGACGATGACGATGACGATGACGATGACGATGACGATGACGATGACGATGACGATGACGATGACGATGACGATGACGATGACGATGACGATGACGATGACGATGACGATGACGATGACGATGACGATGACGATGACGATGACGATGACGATGACGATGACGATGACGATGACGATGACGATGACGATGACGATGACGATGACGATGACGATGACGATAGTAGAAAAAAAAAAGAAAGGATAAATAAATAAAAAAAAATAGAGAAAATCATACTGTTGGTTACAACAATAGTAGCAATTCGGGGTCGGGGATTAAGGCTTACTACTTGAATCGTTGAAGGATGTCTCCACACAATAAACTGATCTTTAGCAAAGTCTTCCTATTACTTTTCTGAAATAAATCTTGCATTTTCAGGGCGTTTGGGTTTTTATGAAAATAAGGGGGTATATACTTTTTCCTTTCTTGGGATAATGCATTACATTCGAAGAAATAATGGAATTCGTCTCCTAACTTTTCCTGATCACATAGGGTGCATATTCTGTCATGAAAAACAATATTCCTATATCTGCCGGTCACAGTTGGTATTTTGCTATTGCTACAGCGAAGTCTACAAAAGCTAAGTCTGTTCCGAAACGGGAGATTAACTAAATACTTTTCAAATGTAAGATTCTTTTTAAAAATACGGTACGTTTTACATTGAGTATTGCTATTAACTTCCACACACCATTCTTGCTTATAGATATCATCAAGATTACGATCAATAGTTTTTTTATGCCAAGGCAAATTTAAATAAGGGTAGTGATGTTTATCATTACGATTATTACTAATGAAAGGTGTGTCCCAGATGAAGGGTGTTCCGGTTTTTTTCAAGAATGCTTTTAATTTTAAGGATCCATTGGGAGGTGTAAATACCCTTGTCATGGAGAACTCTAAGATACTTATACATCATGCAAGACAACTTGTTACCGTCACCATTCACAGTTCTGCCCCAAAAAGTAACCATCCTACTTTCAACTACTTTAACAAGTTTGTGTCTACCCAGCTCACCATATACCATGCAGTTTGGAGTACTCTTTTTTAACTTTCAAATTCGCTTACAAAAGTTCGGATGGAAAGCCTCAATTTGTTTTATGTCTTCCAAGCCCCAAACTTCACACCCATGGAGAAGGATTGGTGAAACTAACTGATCAAAGAATTCAGGTAATAGATCTAAAGGTAGCTGAAGGTTGTAAGACTTGTTCAAAAGACTAAACATGGCTTTCTTTGCATTTCGTTTTAGTGAACTTATTATTATAATAAAATGTAACTCCCAGAACACTGCCAAAGTAAAATTCCGGTATTCGTCGTATCTTACCCCTATAGAAAATAACCACCTGTGTTTTACTTGTGTTTACAGTAATATTCCAAAAATTACAATAGTCCTTAACACCATTCAATGCAAATTGTAGGTCAGTGTGAGTTTCGGCTAATACAATAGTGTCATTGGCGTATAACTATGTAAATAATTTAAGGTAAATATCAACTTCGTCATTGCTAAAGTGATCCCTAAAAGAGTGAGATAAATTATCAAGACCATTATAGTATTGACTAATGAAACGACCGAAGTCATTTAAAAAGGTCGAAAACGGTATTGGTGATAGATTTTCACCCTGACGCACACCAACGTTGCAATCGAACATACCAGATTTTGTACCATTATTAACAACACACGACTTAGCGTTACTATAAATAGCATGAATAACTTGTAAAACTCTACCATGAATGTCATGGGCAACCAACTTACTCCAAAGATGTTGCAGTCTATCAATTAGGTCAAATGCGTTTTTGTAATCAATAAAAGCGCAAAAAACACGTTTCTTGTCCTTAAGATACAAATCGATAATAGAATGCAAAACAAATATATGGTCTAAGGTTGAATGCCCTTTTCTAAAACCTGCTTGCTCATCTCCTAGGAAACCTGTTACTTGTATATAGTTCATAATGCGATCATTTAGAATTGACGTGAGAAGTTTACCAATACTACTGAGTAAAGTTATACCACGATAGTTATCTACATCCTTGGGGGACCCCTTACCCTTATAGATTGGTTGTATAAGACCAATGGTCCAGTCGGTAGGTACCTTGCCGGAGGAAAGTATCAAAATAAAGATTTTAGTCAAATTTTCTAGGACAAGGGTAGGACTATTCTTTAGAAATTAGTTAATGAGGCCGTCTATCCCAGGGGCTTTACTATTCCTTAACTTCCTTACTTGCTCTGTAACTTTTTCTATACATATATCTTTATCTAAGAAATCATTTGATGACAACAAATAGTTATCAGGTAATATCTGGGCAATTTTATCACACCTACAAAGATTTTCAAATAATTCTTAAAATCCTCTATGCTTATTCCTTGCACTATTTTCTTTTTCGGGCTAGCCCTGTCAATCACCTTCCAAAAGTGCCTAGGGTAAGAAATTTTAATACTACGAATTTCCTTGTGTACTTTGTTAAAATAATCACGCTCAGCTATTTTCATTACCCTTTTGTAATCCCTTGACAATTTTTTGAGATTGTTTTCAGATAAGGCATTATTATTAATTTTGTGAAGATGTTTTGCCTTAACATACCTCGATTTCATTTCCTTACACTTTAACATAAACCAAGGCTTATTAATTCTGGTTTCAAAATTGCACGGCTTTTTACGCTTGGTTATTTCAGCTTTCTCTGCAGCATCAAAGAATAAGTTATGAAACATATCCGAGATCATGTCAATTCTACCATGAGATGCATCAATTGAGTCAATGGCAAGGGATATCCTTTCCATGTCGTTTACATTCAAGGCTGCTAGAAAATCCCTGCTCTTGGTCTCATTCCAATCTAAAACTTTGTTCCCTCCTCCCTCATCATTAGCAGTTGCCATAGTATCACCCTTATTCATAATAAGGCCATCGACCTCGGGTCTCACAGCACCCTGAATATCAAGAATAATAGGAGCATGCTTATCAGAAAGGAGACGATCAAAAGGATCCACAATAAAATGGCCAAGTGAGGAAAAAGATCTGCAGAAGCTATGGCATAATCAATAACACTCTTTGCATCACAAGTACGAGCTCCAATCCCTTTGTCTTCCCCAATCCTACCATTGACAATATGTAAGTCTAGATTTCTGCACAATTCAATGAGCTTACGGCCATTATTATCAATACATTCATCTTGGTTATAGCGAAGCGTGCAAATGTCCAGTAAGTCAAGTTCATCCCTAGAGTTTTCTTCATTGCATAGAGGGACAAAATCAAATCCGTTGAAAGAAGTTTCTTCAGAGTCAAGAAAATCACTAATTGTTCCTGTTCTTGCATCGAAATCTCCTACTAAACAGATTAAGGCGTCATTGTACATGGATTTGTGAGAAACGCAATCGTTAGCGATGTCATCAAACATGTCAGGATCGTAGTACTTGGAATTCTCATGTGGCATGTAAGTACCGCTCACAATCAATTGGTAACCAAGCACGCCACGGTCTATGGATACCCACAATGTTGTATCTGACGACGTATTAGAGAGAACCTGACAGCTCCCAGACATAGAGGATTTAATAAGCAACGCAATCCCATGAATACCGTACGCCTGTAGTCAGTCAGCCATCTTGAAACGCAATGCATGATGGTAGCTAGCATAGAGCACTGCGATACAAGATCCAATACACACTGTAAAAAATGTTACAAAATCTCTGTAAATTTACAGAACAAAAAAGAAAGAGAAACATCAAGAAAAGCTCTCGTAACAGATTTCCAGAACTTTTCTGTTATCCTTACTTATCTCTTTATTTTTTGTTCTCTAAATCTACCGTAATTTTTTACAGTGCAATGCCATGCTTTGGGAGAGTGCATACGTAAATGGATGTGAAAGTTTGTACATTCAATGCATGAATAGGCAGAACAAACACACTGTCTTCTGTATAGCATTTTTAGTGAAGATAGAAGGATAACAAAAAAGGTATTACTTTATTTTAGAAATATTATTTGTTCTCTCTCTTTTAAATGACATTTCAACATTTTCTCACCTTGAAGACGGGAAATGTACAGTTTGAAACTTCGCAAGTGAGCTCTCACTCCTTCGGTCTTCTCCGGAAAAGCTTATGACTAAGAGTGACTCTAGCAAAAGTTCACTCCCTGACAATCGCTGTCTACTAAAACGAGTTTCTTTTGAATATTTAACTTCCCGTTTTTCTTTGAATGCATAAAAAATAAAAAAATACTTACTTACTTACTCACTCACTCACTCACCCACTCACCCACTCACCCACTCACCCACTCACCCACTCACCCACTCACCCACTCACCCACTCACCCACTCACCCACTCACCCACTCACCCACTCACCCACTCACCCACTCACCCACTCACCCACTCACCCACTCACCCACTCACCCACTCACCCACTCACCCACTCACCCACTCACCCACTCACCCACTCACCCACTCACCCACTCACCCACTCACCCACTCACCCACTCACCCACAACAATGGTCACAAATGTGAGGTCTGCTTCCCAACTGGATAGACCTATTATTTCAGGTATTCAGAAACTAACTGAGGGCCTTTCAGGTCATATTGACAGCATTCGTATCCCCTTGCTTAACAAAATTCCCATTTATTTACAAGATACTACAAATTTTCTTAGAACTGTTTCCAAAATGGGCACTCTCCGAACAGAAGCTCTCCTTGTCACGATGGATGTCACGGCATTGTATACTAATATTCCACATGAGGAGGGCGTCCTCGCATGCGAAAACTTTAGTTTTGTTCACACTTCAGATAGAACTGTCGCATGCGACCTTTCTAAAATTATTAACTTTATTCTTAAACACAATTATTTTACTTTTCATGTTAACTTCTTCAATCAGACAAACGGCGCCGCCTTGGGCACAAAAACGGCTCCGAGTTATGCCAATATTTTCATAGAGAAAGAATGCTGTCTAACTTCCCCTTAATACCGTCACATTACTATCGCTACATCGACGATATATATATATATATATATATATATATATATATATATATATATATATATATATATATATATATATATATATATATATATATATATATAAAGTTAATTCCCACCTTAGCAGGAAATTGTTATATCTGCGCGTACATAGGGCGAAAAAATAACAATGAAATACATAAGGAAAAGTCTTCGCCCTAACGTCTAAAAATATAAACAACGTTATTTCAATGGCCAGCCATTCGTTCGTGTTAACGGCTAGGTGTCCGTAAATTTGACAACTTTGAAGTAATTGTATCTACTTTGAAAATCTAGGAGGGCGCTCTTGTCCGTTTACGTATTCCTATAGAAAAAGTGTGTAGAAACGTTACGGCGAAACTCATATTTCGCCCCAAAACATTTTTCCCCTTAAGGTCGACTTTTCAACAACAACTTTCCCCCTAAGTGCCGAATTAGTGAAATATATATTTATATATATATATATATGTTTATATATATATATATATATATATATATATATATATATATATATATATATATATATATATAAATCAAATTGGTAAAGCTGGAAAATCTGGCTGAGGTGAAAAAACGATGTTGACTCCACCGAGTCAACACATGAGAGGGTCCTTGAATCGATAACAGTTGGTCTCCGGAGACAACAGGGCAAGTGTTACACCGTTTGCGTTTACAGGGAAAGGTCCCAGGGTTGGGGACAGGAAAGGGGTGGGGGTGGGAAGATCTTACTAAATGATCACCAATGTTGCGATCTCTTTTGAAGGCAACTAAAGGGGGGCGAGTAAAGATGGACTTAGTGGTAGGGTCAGACATGAGGGTCTTAAATTTCTTAATAATGAAACGCTTAATGTGTTCCACGGAAGGGTGGAAGGGCAGCACCAGAGTGATACGGTCGGAATTAGAATTAGGAGCCTTATTGTCTAAAATAGAGGACCTACTGATGGATTTAACACGATGGTTAGCGGCCTTTACGATTTTATCGGGGTAACCCCTGTTAGCAAAGAAATTCGAAAGTTGATTGGAAGTGTGAATGAAATCGGCGTTAACAGAGCAAATTCTTTTAGCTCTAAGAAACTGAGAAAAGGGGATTGAGTTTTTACACTTAGGGGGTTTGACAAGAGGAATACAATAAGAAATTGTGAGAGTCAGTATCCTTGAAATGAATATTAGATCTGATAGAACACTTGCCCTGTTGTCTCCGGAGACCAACTGTTATCGATTCAAGGACCCTCTCATGTGTTCAAAGTTACTAATCATTTCACTTGTATTTCTCCCAATGTTATTTACATTATAACTTGTAAACGCTGTAAAATTCTGTATGTTGGTGAAACCAAACGGAGGCTGGCCGATAGAATTACTGAACACCTCCGATCTATTAAACTTAACTTGTCTGGCTTTCCTGTAGCAGCCCATTTTAATCCGCCCTCCCTTTGTACAATTACAGACTTTTTGGTCACGGCCGCATTAACCTGTAAAGGAACCCATATTGATCGTCTCACGACTGAAAACCGTCTTATCCTTAAACTTGGCACTCTTCACCCCCATGGCCTTAATTCTAAGCTAGAATCACTGCTTGAATGATTTTAATCTTTTTGTTAACTGGTGCTTTTTCCTTGACTTTGACTCCTCGTTTGTGTGACTTCAGTTGACTTTCTGTTACCGTGTTGAAGGGTATGTAACCCGAAACGTCGTAATTTGTATTTTTCGTTCAACTCCATTTTTTGTTCAACTCCACTTTTGGTTCAATTATATTGCACTGTGTATTACCATGTTTTTGCATCGACCTATGTTTTCTCCAGTGCATCGCAGTACCTTAGTCCTTATATATATATATATATATATATATATATATATATATATATATATATATATATATATATATATATATATATATATATATATATATATATATATATATATATATATATATATATATATATATATATATATATATATATATATATATATATATATATATATATATATATATATATATATATATAAGCGATGAAAAATAGTGAGTTACACAGAGATGTCATCATAAGAGCACAAATTTCCAATACAGAGAAAACAGTGTATATTTCAGGCACACCTGTGCCTTTCTTCAGCACCAACAGTGAAGTGAAAATAATAAAATGGAGACTTAGTACACTGTACTCAATAGTATACTTATTGCAAAAGCTCATAGTCACGCTTCATATACATATATATACATATATATATATATATTCATCTGGAGTCATAGCAGGGATGCCCTTTGAACTATTTTAATTCATGTCAACTCTTTCCATGACAGCATTAACTTTACTTTTGAAGTTTCAAACCAACAAATAGATTTCCTTGACGTTCAAGTAAAACCAAAAGGAGGGACCAGTTCTATTTCCCAATATTGCAGACCCACAGACAAACATTTCTTGCTCCATTTCGATAGTGTCCACCCCAAGAAACTAAAAGAGTCAATAGTTTACAGTCAAAGTCTCCGCACCAAATGTATTTGCTCTGACCCCGCTGACTACGATCTCTGGGCTTCTGCCGTCACCGGTTGCTTCCTAACAAATGGCTGCCGTACCCCATCCACATTATCAAAGCATTCTAAAAACTGATTCAATCAACCGCCAGGACCTTTTATCCTACAAAACTAAAATCCGCAAGTCGCGTATTCCAATGGTGTTAAATTCACAATCTTGCAAGCACCATAAAACAAAGCTTTGTCCCTTAAGGACGATCCATCTCTTTTCTGACCTCCCTCCCCTCTCCTAGCATTGCACCAGCCCCTAGCTAACCTTAGGAGACTTCTTTCTTCCTCCACATTACTTATATCGGACACGTAGGGCAACCCTTCCTGCAATAAAAGACGCTGAAAAACCTGCAAGCATATTACTACTGAAGAACCTATCAATATCCCTAACATAAATTTTCCGATCATTCCCCCAACCTTACCTGTGATTACTGTTAAGTTGTGTATATTCTACTTTGTAATCATTGTAAAAACAAACTGTACGTCGGTGAAACTGGTACTTCCTTTCGTCTAAGGTTCAATAACCACAATCAGTCTATCCGTGACAACAGCCTTGGATTCCCAAGTGTTTCAATGCATATCAACACGCTTGTATAAGCCGCCATTGAAATAACCTGTATGTACATCTCAAAACGCCAAGGGGAAATGTATTCTTATGTATTTTATTGCTTTAATTTCGCCTAAACGTTTTGACGGTATACCGATTTCCCCCTACCGGTGTTTGAGACTTTATACTTTAGGTACACTGGGTGCTGGGAAATAAGTTTAGGGGGTTTATTTCTGAGTTAAAGGTGGTAATTTTGGCTGCAGATAGATCATACCTTGGTCAGAATTTGAAGTTTGAAGTTGTTCGTTTCTACTGTGGCCACTTTACACACACACACACACACACACACACACACACACACCCGCACAAAACACAGAGCAATTAACACTTAAAATACAATCACAACATATAAGCGATAGACAGGAAGGTCTTACGGAAACAAGGATGACACAACTTGTTGACATGTTTTGCTGTATGCTTCCCTGTCATTACAGAACTTTTCCTGATTCATGTACTTGGAATTTCCCGAATGTTGTAATCGTTGAGCAGACTTCAACTTCAGACCGATAGACAGCAGATTTAGTGCCAGTAATGCTACAGCTATTGGTGAACAGAAACATCATTAATAAAATATTCTTGATGTTTTTCCTGAGTGAAATAAACATATTTTTTCACCCTTTTTGAAACACGAGGTCTTTCCAAAGACACACAATCTGTCTTGGAAATGACACCTACATTCTACAGAAAATGAATTGAACCCCCACTAAAAATGTTATCTTCCGGTATCATTGTCAAACATTTACTGCGTATGGGAAGATGCTTCGTGCAAAGTTTCAAACTCGGTCAAAGTGGTTTTCCCTTTAGTTCCGCATTTAACCCAGAAACTTTAGTTAAATAAGGCGTACCTGCTATCTAAATCTAAGTGCATTGCAACAACATTTAACACAGGTAAGTCTAGCTTTTGGTTCTATCCAATTTATCCCTAAATACGCTAAGATCTAATAGTAGTGCTTAAGTATCACATTGGCGTATTATCTGCTACAAAAATGTACGGTAATTCATATGCAATATCTGAGGATATCCTTTGATGCCGATGAGGTTTTTTCCTCGGCTTCTATATCCATGGTTTAGGTTTGACCGATCAATGACCGTTACGTGTTTTTCCAGTTGTGGTTCACTTGATTATTTTTCCTAATATATTGCTTATGCTGAGCACCAAGTACAATGGCAGTTGGTATTTTTTACATTCATCGGTATGACCCGACTCATTTTGGTGCGGCGATTATATATTGTAACAAAAGTTTCTGCGTCTTGGGAGTTGGAATTCTTGGCCTCAGTTCTTGTATTTTAATGGGTCAACGCCAACGGTCACTTCAGGAGGAATTGGTAAGGGTTTCCATTCTCTAGAGGTCCTGATTCGAAACAGGAACACCTACTAAAAGTATGAACATATGTTGGATGCGGTAACTTGTCCGTTCTGTCTAGCTTCTCGGGAAAAATTATAATGAAAAGATCATGCAGATATCACAAGGTGTAGAAGAGTAATGTTATTGGCCGACCAAAACACGCTTAATCAGAAACCTTACAAAACTGAACTTAAAAAGGTAAAGCACCAACACTCCTTTTGCCTTGAAGTGTAGAACTTAGGTGATCATCACTTTTTACTTTTAGAAAGTAGCTCAATGCACTCTCACACAGTTCAATTGAGTCATCCCTGTGACTGTGGGTATCCATGTATACAGTCTCTTTCAAAATCGACAACTCCCAGATTCCTATAAGAAAGTTAAATGTTGGTATTCTCCTCACCCAACCAAAACCCCAATGAATAAACATAATCCGGACAAACAGATGCTGACATGCTTCCCGCCAAAATAGATAATAGCCAACAAAATTCAATTCCAATCCCCAGTCAAACAATTTATGCTAAGGATCGTTACACATTCAGGCCGGGGCCAGGAAGTCTAGCAGGTTTCCTCAAGCTGCGATTGTACATTCTTTTATCTTTAGCTAAAGAACCTCCCTGTTTCAATCCGGCATGCTTGAACTGAAATATGTCCCGGCCCTTATTTACCCTATTTCGCAAACTTACACTACCAGACTACTGCTTTGACATCATTATACACATCATGTAGACTGTTAAATATACCGACCAAAATTAAAAATTTCAAGTTATATGTGGACTTACACATGACAAGTGAGAACTACAAATCGTCCCCCAAACCAAATTACAAAATTGAAATTGCAAATCGATTGAAGAACAAAATTACAATTCAATTAAATTACAAAATACTAGAAAAAGGCAAACCATGTCAAATAGGCTTAGTACTAATTCGCCAGCTTTCACTGTCGTTTATGTGGCGGCAGCCCTCGGTGATCTTAGCACCAGGTTTTCTTTCAGACTTTTACACCTTCAGTACCAGCATTCATAAGACAACTGAGTGATCGCCGTTTCACTCATGTCTGAAGTGCCAATAGTCGGTCCTGTCGTCTCTCTGAAGTTTCCTTTTCGGTCTAGTCCCAACTCTTCCAGCAACACGAGTTGGTAGAACTTTCCTAGAACCAATATCTCCTGGCCAGTTGAGTTGTCCTCAGACTGAACCATTGACACAATTGAATCATCGTACTTCATGCCCGGTATGAGTCGAGCAGCTACGCCACACACCACCATCGTGGTACATTTGCTTTCAGTCCCATATTGTCATATTATCGATGACTGTTCGCAAATAATGCAGTCCAAAGATTCTTTCCACATTCAGCTCAACTACATGGAACTTCACTACTAGGGGTTTCCCTTCAAGCCTATCCACCAGCTTGACTTGCCCCTATACCTCACCTGTGGACTACCATCCGCCAGAGGCGGCGGTGCTCTGGTTTACTCAGATTCTCGGCGTAATAAGGAAAACGTTCAAACGGTTTTTCTTAGCGTGAAAAGAGGTATAACCAAGAATAAACTAGAAATGTTACTTTTCCTCCTTCTATGGTTTCTTTCAGAAGTTCAAAATTTAGCCTGCCATTCTGAAGTTAGCTTGTTCTTGGCCTTAATCTCCTTTCGCACTGACTGCCCGCCTCCTTGTGTGGTTACATTCATGTTGAATGTCTTGCAGGGTCATCTTTGGTAACTTGCAATATGCACTTCCTCCATGGACATTAATATTCAGGAACTCGTTGCAACAACCTTCAACCTGCTCCGCATTTTCTTCTGCCTGCCCGTATGCATCCTTCTTCACCGTGACCTACTGGTTCAGCTAGCTGTCCTTTCCCTGGTAACTATTTTAGATTGGACAGTTCCTTATGATATAGCCTGGATGTTTGCACCCATAGCAAATTACCTTCCGTCTTTTACATAGTTACCGGAAGTCCTAATAGTTTCCCTTTTATTACTTTGGTAACCATGAAAACCTTGTAAGTCTCGTTTGTCTCGGGTATTAACATGACGACCTTATGGTTTTTCACTGTTAGTGATCATCCCTGCAACCGATCTGTATGATTGAACTCTGAAGTCTCCTGCAAATCGCAAAGGAAGAAAATGTTCCAGTCACAAGAAGTAGCTTCAGAACGGGGTATTCCACTGAAGCCACTAAATACTACTCTGATATGACTTGATCGGGGGGGGGGGGGTAGAGTTCACCACCGAATGGGTCGTGACTACTACAACTGTCTACTCTGTGCACCTTCCAACTTGAAAATCCTTGCTTGCAAACTGCTCTTCCTTATGATATGCATGAGGGTAGGTAGCCTTCGCATCAAAAGTCTTCCCTTTATTTGCCTATTTTCGTAAACTAGACTAAAGGTCTAAGAATTCTTGATCAAATCTAGGGAGATGGCGCTATCAAACCCAAGAGACACTCCCTCAGGCTTCCAGCATTTTTTGTAGCTGGAACTCTTGGTGGGTAGTGTCCATCCTTGGCTGTTCGTACTCCCGCAGTGGACGTTCGAACGTTCCCTGTCACTCCACATTCTACAGTGTCCACATTTCTCCTACTGTGGTCGTCATTCGCAAGGAAAGGATCAACCTTGCAAGGATCACAACTAGCAGATAGATCCACCGCACCGGGTTCTATCAGTCCAACACCCTGATCAACGTTATCCTGATTTCCAAACCAAGAGGTTTGTCCCTACCTCTAAAGCATTTCATCAATTTTCAGCCTGTCTTGTAATGTCATGAGCCTGTCTCTAATTTCCCCCTGTCAGATTGCTCACAATTAAACGCAAGTTCCTCCAATTTTCCTCTTGACGATGGCCTTTTGTTTCAACTTCTGACATAAAATTGTAACGAAACATTCTGTTAGGGTACACTCCCGTAATTTATTGACACTTTTTTTCTTAGAATAAACGATCATGCGATTTTCTTCACAATATTTCATTTTCAATTCTTTGTATTTTATTGAACAATTAAAAACAGGGTTTTCTTCAATACTTCACCATTCTTTCATTGCCAGCTTCACTTTATTTCAATCTGACCTGCACTGAGTGATGAAAAAAAAAATCCCTTGAGAAACTCGGAATCCTTCTTTTGGATGAAAGCTATATAAACCTCGTGCTCTATTAGAATGTCACAGCGTTTTAAGGAATACTTTCCTCTGTATAGCAAAATTTCCCACAGATAAAGGGCAACGTTTTTCAGATTTTTTGCGTTGAATATAAAAGCTTCGGAAATAACTGTTTTTAAGAGGAATTGGCGGTTTATTTAACCAACGTTGGGTAAAGAAATTAACCTAAATCAGTTGGTCCACTGCTGGTTAATAAGTTTAAGAGTTCTTTTTTCCAATACTGGGAAATCTTTAACCAACCCTGCATAACCCAGAAAATTTTAACCATCTTTAAAGAGTGTGAATTTCATGGGTTTCACAATCGCGAGTCTCATAATATGGTCAAACAGTGTAATTAAACTTAATTTTATAATGGTAATGCTGGTATACATACATGATCCATTTAACACTGTACAAATAAAATGGAGTGTGTTTAGTGTTCTGCTTTGGTAACAGTTTTGACTTAACACTTTTTCATGTTTTATTACACGAAATATACATTTTTCCCTTCCAGAGTCATATTGTGCGAGTTGGGTTGAGATGATTCAACTTTCATTAGGTTAGTTACCGTCCCTAGGAGCGAGTAACCTTCCTTTGGAAATATTCAAGGCAAAGCCAGTCCTTCTCATAGAAAGGCCGAGGAAACGGCGGGATGGGGGTTTCAAATTGGCCGTGGAGCAATTTGTTGACAGAAGTGGCGACAATATTGGCCAAAAAAGGGCCACGTGACCTGATCATTGTATTCAAAATATGGAAAGCTATCGCTTTCATAAACATAGTAGTATCTGTGTGTTTTCTCAGTGCTGCGAAAGATGACCCTTTTGGAATAGTTATTCATTTTGCTGTCGACATCAACAAATTGTCGTTTTTTCACAGAATTTCTTATTCTAGGTATCAAATGCAATTTGAATAAACGGCTCTCATAAATAAGACACCTCCTTGCTCATGAAATTAAAATCAAACGAATTTCATTTCATATCTGTTTATCAGTTCTAGAATCACCAAACGGATCCTACTATTGTTCCTATTTTCGACCAGGGTGCAGACGCCGGCGACAAACTAACTTCGGAAGTATCGCTGGCGGTCATTTATCAGGACTTTGTGTCAGTTACTAAGTTAGAGAAAATTTGCACACAAATAATACATTGTAGACTACAAAATTGACGATTATTGTAGGAATTTATGCTAAAACTGGTAAGTTCATTACGTTTGCGTTTAACGTAATCTGTTTGATCAGTTCCTTGGTTAAGCATTTCTTTAGATGCACCACATGCAACGTCTTTTAATGGTCTGAGCAGATAATTAGCCTTTTTCGAAAATAATGTTTTGAAAGTTTTTTCACTTGGTCCTTTAGCATTTATGATGAATTTCGTATAAATAAGAAGATGCAGTTTCTTATAAGATTCCATGCTTCCTTTCGCAGGTGCTAAGTCTATCGGATGAACAGATTCTATATAACAAGTGTAATAGGTGGTGTGGAAATACCTACGATACATTACCCCAGGCATATTAACCGAAAATCAACTGTCGTCGATCTAATTTTATTGTTTCTTCAACAAAATCAGCAGGTTGTCCAAAACTTCTTCAAAAATATGTCTAAAAACATCTTAAAGAAGCAAAACCAGTAAATGTTTGAAATGGAAGATACAAGTAAGGGCTACGTTTCTGTTTCATCTGCCCGGCAAAGTATTCTTCCGTATACAAACGACGATCAACCAGTCCCCAGATGTCACATAAGCCGGAATGTAACTCTAATTTTCCTAGTGGTTGTGGTCTTTTCTGCCATAGTAATATGTTGCACTGTGACTATAAAGACCATTGCACTTTTGATTTTAATTTTGGTGATTATCCTCACATATAACCACTTCAATATTTTCAAATCGAAAACGGAAGAAGTCAGCCCATCCCTTGTAGAGGATAGAGAAGGAAATTCCCCCTTGAATGAACTTAAGGCACGATGTGAAAAAGTTGAAAGTGAAAAGTTGTCTACCCCATTTACTAATCCTCAATATATGTACGACGGTACATCAGTCTCCAGAGGTTACATAAGTCGCAATGAAACTCTTTTTTTTCTATTAGGAGTCTTTTCTGGCATAGTGATATGTTGCACTGTAAGTAAGGAAACCATTGCACTTGTAATATCAATTTTGGTGGTTATCCTCACATATTGCTACTTCAGTAATCCCAAAACGAAAACTGAAGAAATCAATTCAACCCCCGAAGCAATCTTTCTGCTTCCTCTACAAGAAGTTTCAAAACATCAAATTTGCATGCTCCGAAAATGTGAACTAGGCACTAGAATTTCAGGTAAACAAGAGAAAGTGATCATGGTTGTTGGCGCCACAGGGACAGGGAAAACAAAGTTAATTAATGGCATGATTAATTATGTCTTAGGGGTAAAGTGGGAAGACGATTTCAGGTTTGAAATAGTCCTTAATGGAAACGAAAAGAAACTTCCAAGTGATGCTACTAGTCAGACCAAGTGGATAAATGCTTACACAATACATCATGACAGCTACTTCAGAATTCCGTTCACGCTTACTATCATAGACACACCTACATTTGATGACAAGCTAGGAATTGAGCATGACAAAGAAATAATGAAACAAATATCTGAGTTTTTTCACACGAAGGGCGCCGGTGGAATAAATTGTCTAACTGCCATATGCATTGTTGTTTCTTCCACTGCTGCAAGTTTGACAGACGCTCAAAAATTTTTTTTTGATGTTGTCCTATCCTTGTTTGGTAAAGACATTGGACAAAACATCTTGCTAATGATAACGTTCTCAAATGAAGAAATACCCCCAGTACTGGCTGCGATAACAAAAGCAGGATTCCCATACAGAAAATACTTTAAATTCAATTCTT
Organism: Holothuria scabra; assembly: GCA_037179385.1. Taxonomy (NCBI): domain Eukaryota; kingdom Metazoa; phylum Echinodermata; class Holothuroidea; order Aspidochirotida; family Holothuriidae; genus Holothuria; species Holothuria scabra. The sequence goes on from CM074197.1 coordinate 28,881,281, forward strand.
TACTTGCGCAGTACAGTGCAAGCAACAAAAAGATTAATAATGATGCAGGTTGCCATTGCATGTTTTCAAAACTTGACTCAAAAAGTTTCGAAAAGTTTTTTGAACATGTTCGGCACATGGAAAACAAAAGTCTACAACTGACAAAAGGTGTACTAAGTGAGCGAAAGAGTCTTGAAAGTTTTGTAGAGGAGTTCCATTTACAACTTAAAGCTGGGCTAAGCCAACTAGAACAATACAAAAAAGAGGTTGCTGTACTTAGAAAACATGAAAAAGACATTGAATTGAATAAAAATTTCACATACGACGTGACAGAAGACATACGTGTTAAGAAAGATATTCCCAAAGGAAGGCACACAACAACTTGTCTTAAATGTTACTTTACTTGTCATGACTCATGTGCATATGCCAACGACGCGGACAAAATTAACTGTGTCGCCATGAACAACGGTAGTTGCACACGATGTCTTGGTAGATGTTATTGGCAAAACCATAAAAACATGCCTTACCTTATTACTATAGAAAGGAAAACCAAAACAAAAACAGCTAATGATTTGAAACAAAGATACGAAAAAGCTGTTCAGGGCAAAATAACAGCACAAGTTCTCATTGATGAGGTGTCAAAGGATTTTTTGGCGGTTCAGATCAATATCTTATATTTAACTGATCAAATCCGAAAAAGTCTTGCTCGTCTTGATCAAATGGCTCTTAGGCGTAATCCAATGACTGTGGTAGAATACATTGACGTTCTGATCAAATCAGAAAACAAAGAACGTAAGATTGGTTGGAATGAAAGAGTGCGCCAACTTGAAGCTGTACGAGCTCAAGCCGAGATCATTTACAATTTGGGAGATGAAAATTTTGACCCATTTTCACAGTATGGAAAAGCCCATCAAGAAATAATGGAAAAGGGTGGAGACAAAATACAAGCTTTGCGAAAGTTGCAAGGCAAATTAAAGTTTGATGGTAAAGACATTTTCAACACTGTTCGTAATTTTCTCGAATCGTGGAGGTAGAATACTTCTCCATAGAGTTACGTTGATTTGCAATCATTCTTCTTGTTTAAAGAACGCTCCCAATACCAACCATGGCAAAAGCATTCAATAAGTTAGGCATAAAGTTACGTGAAAAGTCTCCACTTTCTTGTTATTGAAGGAAACAAATTTAAACAAGTTTAAAGTAACTTAGTTCCCGTTTTTACAATGGTTTGCAAATTGATTGTTAGACAGAGTCCTTTGTGTCTCAATAAAAGTTCTAATGATGAGTATCTTTCCAATGTTTTGGAAAAATAGATGTTTTAACTTTGTTAACCTCTTAAGTGGTTCTAATGTGTACATGCCATATTACATAAAAAAAAAATAAGGAAGTACGTTTTATTTTTGTAACTAAGGTGATTAGATATGCATGGTTATGGGAAGAGTGAAAAGTAAAACCGGTTTTTAAGAAAACGCACGATGACTAGGAGTCTACACACGGATCATAAAAGGCATTTCTTTAACAATGATGTTTACGGGAGCAATGAATGAAAATGGTATGGCAATCCTGGGCAACGGTAGAGAAAGGCAATAAGTTCAGCAGCCTTTCGTAGTCATGATGTATCATGATGTTTGCTACTCTACACTAATACAGAATTGTCTTTTAGAGACACGATACATGGTTAATGGATTTATCGTCATCGTATTGGGTACTGTCGTTGACACATGAAACGATGAATCTGAGATTCAGAACTCAAACCCTTCCACAGTACCATTCCCTGCAGGAATAACTGCATTTTGATGTAAGGTTGTTTACCAGCGATTGCTGTCGTAACAGCACTTTGGTTGCAACCAATGGTATTGATCCTTGAAATACAAATACAGCCCGGAATCATTTCTGCGTTTATTTTGTAAATAAATCTTTCTAATGTGGGCTTTAATTGTCATTCTTTAACTTAAACACATTACTGCCCTCTTGGCTGATAGCGACCAACTAGTCAATTCAGCCGTTACAGAACTTTTAAGAAGAGTTTTGCATAGAACCTTTACCAAATAACATTCACAAAAGATTGTGGAATTGGGTAACTATGCATCATTTTTGTCAATGGAAGTTAATTGGAGCAAAATATAATGTTAACCAACATTCTGTTACACAATACTTTGAAATAGGTCTTTTCAAAGGTAATCAAAGTTTATACTGGTGCTGAATTTTAAAATTAGTCACTCGTCACCCAAAACTACAAATTTACTGGTAGTCTACAGAAATTCGTAATTGTCACAACTCTAATTTGATTGAAATCAAATTTAAAATTCAATTTACACAATTACAATTTACAATTACAATTTAGTGTTCTGAGAGTGTAACTTTAGGGGTATGTCGGGGTATGTCGTGAAGAAATAAACTAGACTTCTTGAATTGTTCCTTGATAAGGATTCGTTTAAGACAATTTTAAGAGGGCGTAAAGGGACGAGACACTGACTCCAAATTAAAGTAGTGCAGTAGACTGCACTGTTTAATAATTGACTCCTGAGAGTCATGTGACAATATTTTTCTCTTCAAATATGCACTTTGCACTTTAGAAACGTTCTAAGCAATAAATGCTACAGTCACATTACCGCCGATGTCCGAAAAGGCGCCCGGCCCGGCGCCAGCAGGACCTAAATCGGCCAGACATCGGCGACATCGGCAGGCGCCCTGCAGATGATCGGCCGACGAATTTGCCTCGCCGGCCGATCTTTAGACATCGGGCGGCGCCCGGTGAAGTTTTAGCGCGGAGCTAAAATTTTCAGATGAGTTGCCGACGTCGGTGGGACATCGGCGCCTGTGGATACATCGCCGAGGCACGGAAAAAGTATATATATTGGCGGGCACCCGACCGGACATCGCCCGATGTGAAGGGCGACCGTCAGATGCCCGGTCGGCACCCTGCGGGCGCCCGGGCAGGGCACTGCCGGGGACCGGCAGATGAGTTAAATCGGCCGGGTGCCGGCCGATGTCCCGTCGGACATCTGCCGATGCCCTGCCGGTGTTCGGCAGGTGACCTGCAGACGTCCTAAAGGACACCGGCCGGAGCCCGGCGAAATTGATGGAGAAACCATCGGCCGGTCACCTGGCGGCGCCCGAGCGGCGACCGGAGCAATGTGACCACATGAAAGATGTCGGTGAGATTTGGTAAAAATCCCCCGGCGTCCGGCCGATGTCAGACATCGGCCGATTTCTACTCATCGGCCGGCGCCCGGCGGTAATGTGACTGAGGCATTAGCAACTATTTTGGCCCTACTCTGTTAACCCGTTTAAATTCTAAACATGTTTAGCATTTAAGTACTAAGTGTTTAGCAATTAAAAGTGTTTTCAAACGACTGAACGAAATGTTCATGAATATAACAAGTGTGCTTAGAATCTTAACATGTTAACAAAGTGGGGAAAAAATGTTTAGCTAAGCGTTTAATTCCTAAACACCTTTAGTGTACTAGAAGGAGTTGCTTGGTTTACCATGAAGATGCAACAATGAAGTCCTAAAATATGATGACACTAAGGTACTTTGAAGAGAAATAAGAAGAAAGTTGTGAGATTTAGATGTTGTTTTAAAATATGTTGGGGGACTTATCTTGACCTTTAAAGTAGGTTAAGGTTAGTCAGTTAGATAGACTTTTACGGCCCAGTTTCCAACCTACTGGTTCAAGTCGAGCCGGCCACGCCCTTTTTCCAGTTGTGGCTCACTGGCTTGTTTTCCCTACTCCATTGCTTACATATGCGGAGCATCACGCACAACGGCAGTAGGTTGAGGCTGTGAGAATTGAAACTCTCTGTTGATTAATAACTGCCCTTAAAGAGGTCAGGTGTTTTATACAACACTTTTATTGAAAACGCTAACGATTCTGTTTCGCGAAAGGGGAAATGCAGTCACTACAACTTGTTTTAGTAAAGTATTCTGTAGTGTTTTATGATTGGAGAATCATATGACAATATTTCTCTCTAAATTATGGAATTTCGGAGAGCAACGCATTGGTTTATCTTGAATATTCAACATTCAAGTCCTGAATTATGATGAAATACCTTTAGAAGCAATTTAGGAAGAAATCGGTGGGATCAGGCCTTTTGTTTCAAAATAAGTTTGGGACACTGCTGTTGCCCTTAAAGTGATGTAAATGTATGCCTTATCTCAGATTTGTAGTTCATCATTCGGCTTAAGCAATGTAAATAGCTTTGATAAAAGATGTTTTGTTCAAAGATTTTCTGAATAGAGCTTATGTTTAGAAAATGAAAAGATTTACTTTGCTTCACATTCTGCTAAATAGCTTCATGGACTAGTTATTAACTTTCTCTTGTTGCTAAGTAAAACATTTTACACAAATGTTATAGGAAGAAGTTTGTCTAGCTGTTCTGGTTCTCTCCAAAACTGGTTAATGAATTTTTAATGAATTGGCTCTTAAAGTAAGCTTGAGTAGATGTAATTTCGTATTTTTACTGGTTGATTATGATAAGATGTAGACTACACTTACAGCTACAGTAAGAGAAAGAACTTGTTAATATGTTAAGTCTTCTGAAAAGATAATTTTTTTACAAGTATGATTCAAATAAACCAAACTGTGATGTTGATTTCTATATTTAAACATTAGCCTTGGTGAAAGTCAAATTTATGTTGCCGCTCAGTATCAGGTTACCCTTTTATAGAACAACAACTTACACCAACAACTTTATGGCTCCAATTAAGCCTTTCTCTTTTTTTTTTTGCACTCTTAAAACTGTCTGGTGAAATTTTCACCAGATTCCGTGTTTGTGCGCCAACACTGCTTAATTTATTCAGGAAATCGACATATGAAAAAATATATTTAAAAGCTAGAATAAAACCAGGTATTTACTTATATACACAAGTTTATTGGTAACCATGATTTCCTTGTCAAGAATGTTACCGGATTGTCTTGCTGGTACATAAACACGGGTCTGGAGAAATGTCACAAGGCGGTTTTGAAAAGTGTTGTTTTAACAAAATAAAACTTGCTTGTATGAAGGAGTTATATCCATCTTTGATGAGTAAAGTACATGTAATCAAATATAACGATTTCATTTAAACTTCAAAATATAACCACGCCGGTAGCTGATAGTAACTACGGTATCTTGGTTTTATTGTCTTTTCGATTTTGATTTTGAGTGTCGAATTATCTTTCGTTTCAACCAGTACCGCCGTGCAAACTAGAATAGATAACTGGGGATGGTAATGATGTGTATAATGTTGATTTCCAGAAAGATGACGTGCGATAAAAATCATGGGGAGGGGTTATTTGTGGACACGTTTATTTGCTCTTGGATAAAAAAGATCCATTGATTCTGCCGGAAATTAAAAACCTATCATCGGTTCTTAAACTTGACCGTCTCAAATGCCTGTGCCTCTATAAACTCGGTTACATACTGGACCAGTATTGGGAACGTTAATACTTGGTGTTGCTTCCCTAGCTCGTTTACAACTAAAGCTGAGTAACTAAAATGCAAATACATGGTTGACTAAATATCTGTTGACTAGATATCCAAGAAATATTCCATAAAAGGAGTCTATTAGTATACCATTATGCATCACAACGAACAATTTAGCCGTCTAGGAAGTCTTATATCATTTTAGAAGCCCAATTGGAGAGAAGTCTTATTGATATCTCACTTCGTCCAATCCAAATCGAAGTTGAAAGGTTCTTTCATTTTCATCTTGAAATTTTGCATTTTACCTTTAAAGGGGCCCATTGAGTTGATATTAGTGAGCTTTAGATTTCACGACGCGGACCTCATCTACAACGAAATGACGTCATTTGTATCTATGCCATTTCGAACGCGACGCGAAATAACGCTACACTCAGTTGTTAAATGACAGGGGGAACGCAGGTTGTGACGTCATTACGTTGCAGCTGACGTTCGCGTCGTAAAATCTAAAGCTCGCTATTGATAACTTAATCAGAGTGCTTTAGGGTTACTACCACATGACAATGCTTACAGTTAGCATATTGAGTCAAATTTCATATCCAGTAGTCATGGAAAAAGTGAAAATATTGAATTTTGTGGTGTCCTGACTTTTAAAGGTTTTGTGTATAATTTTAAAGTGTGCCTGGTCACGAATTTTTAAAAACCGGACCGAACCGTTCAGTACTCACTCATAAAGCAGTTATGTGTATGTAGGATATGGGGATTGTCTTAGTTTGACCATTTGTCATTGGTGTTGGAAGGAAACTTTACAGGTTTGGAAAAAATGTTGAATTTCATGAGCCAGCTCAATGAGCCGCTTTAAGCGAAGTCACTAAGGAAACTAAAGCATTTTCTAACTTCAGCGAAAAAATGTTTCCCAGAACTATATAATTGGAAAGACGAGTAAAATGTGTAACAGAAATTCAGCATCTCTGTACCGTTCTCATTTTAGGTTTTCCGATGCGCATTACAGATTTACTTCCACTCATTTTGCACTGACAAACAAAGCGCAACCACCGCCATCGAAACCACAAATATGGGATTAAAGATAGAATGATTAATTAGTTCCATATATTTGTTCTCCTTTTATCTACATACAACTCATTGAATTTGATTCTATACTGTCATCATATTACGTTATAACTCTGATTTTTTAGATAATCAGCATTGAAGTAAGTTGGTCTTTACGTTACTCTCGCTGATGGCAAAACGCACCCTGAAACAAACACAAGGCTAAAACAATTTATTTCTCAAGTTCAAGGAAGATATGTACACAAAACTGATCACTTTATCGTTTTTAGAGAAATCGCTTCTAATTTGCACAAATGTGACTGCGTAAATATACCAGAAAAGAGGAATTCCGAAAATATAATACGAACACATAATACAAAGACTTTCTCAATAGAATGGTCAACAAACGAGAAACTATAGTTGTTAGGGAGTTCATAAAAGCCCAACTATGCTTCCTTAAAATGTTCACACTGATTAGACCGAATCAGAGTCAACAGTATACCATTAGCGTCTATAAAAATATAGCCACCATGATATGATATGCGAGGACTGTACTAAGGAGACTGGTTTATTTGGTGTCAAACGTCGTATGTCAGTCATAGAATTATAACGTGAAGCTAGAGTCAACAGTATACCATTAGCGTCTATAAAAATACAGCCACCCTGATATGATATGCGAGGACTGTACTAAGGAGACTGGTTTATTTGGTGTCAAACGTCGTTTGTCAGTCATAGAATTGTAACATGAAGCTAGTTAAAAAACAGTTACTAAGCAATATTTCAATATGTGTCATTTTATGTACTAATGGCAATGGATCACGGCCTTGTTAAAACTACAGCTTCACCATGCACACATTAGCCACAATATGACACCAATATGATGAGGTCAGAGGTCATTAGCATACACAATAGTTACTTCAAAACCGCAAATCCATTGCACAAAGTTAAGAGAAGTACAAAAAGCAGAATCTTCTTATTACAATACAGGCCCGTAGACAAGAGGGAGTGACCTGAAGTTTCCTTTGTTTCTTTTCTTTTAATTAGAAGTTCTACTTTGCCAGTAACTTGACACATTTTAATACCTTTGACACTCTGAAAAATATTTTACCCCATAGATTGGTTAGATTCCGTGTTGTCGTTGTATGTCCCATTTTTCCCTGTAGAAGCGACTCCCCCCCTCCTCCGCATCAATACTTTGCCTTGCCATAGGGCTGATACACTATGAACGAAATCTTTAAACACAGCTTAAGAATTAATTCTAATATTCATTCTTAATAAGCAAACTCTATTCAATACATATGTTAATGCTGCCCCAGATCTTGCCTTCGGTTGAAAATAAATTCAACAACAGTACTTGCCTCCTTGGCTCCACGGCCATATTTTGGGAAAACTGATGGGGAAACAAATTCCATGCCCCCTCAGTTACGATGTAGCATGGCTAGATTGTACATTAAACTTATGCGACTGCGAAGTTGGCCAGTTTTGTGTCCTACCCTTTCGATGCCAAAGCTTCTTGAGAGCAAATTCAGTCCATGCCGAATTGACTGCAGTTGAAGAAATTTGCCTTTCATACGCCCAATACGGTAATGGGGGATATTATGTTACCAAAACGACAATCTTAACGCTGCTTGTAAATCTAAAGGCCTCTGAGATCTATTTTCGCAAAATATCAGCCAATTCTATATCCAAGACCCCTGTTTAACTTGGATGGTGGGTTAAAAAAGTTAAAAAACATGGTTTAATCTGATGGCGCCTGGCTGATCAACACGGTTAAATTATGAATTTCTTGACTGGCTGTTGCCATTGTGTTGATTGTATTATTTGTTAGGAATAAGGATTGGCTTAGGGACAAGTGCTATCATTAGCCAAGTCAGAAAATGAGTCAGATATTTTAAGTAGATGACGAGTACAAGATATTACTAAAATTGTGAACAAGTAGTAACAATGCAGCAAACATAAGGAAAGTCAAGGAGGTATAAATGAAATGCCCAAAAAGGACTTTGAATACGACCATTTTGACGGAGTACAATTACATGTCATAAATTTCCAAATACTGAAAAAATTGGACTTATTTGCCTACATTTTAAGCCATTCAAATATTCATTTCAAACTTAAAAGCTAAATTTTTATTCAAGTCATTTGATAGTCATACTTTGTTAATGTTTTCATCAGCCCTCAAAATCTCACTCCTATATATTTATATTTCTATATAATTATCTCAAACCAGTGAGTAAAGACGATTAGAATTCAGTTTCACACGTCTGTTTCTAACAAAGTTGAAACAAGAAACAATTTGCCGTCCAGTCGAATAATTTACTATTCATAAAGTCGGTCGAGACTGAAGTCACTGTACTGTTCTATAAGGAAAATTTGTGGCACCGTTTGAAGCAACATTTGGCTTAGGGCAACACCCAAAGCAATGGTCTTTGGACCACAAGCATTTCAGCGACTTTCCTTTCAATCTTCGTACTGATTTCCTCAATTTTATACAGATGGATAATCCTATTTATATCATTTACTATATTGGTTCAAGTCGAGTCGGTTACGGCCTTTTCACCAGTTGTGGCTCACCGGCTTGTTTTCCCTACTCCATTGCTTATGCGGAGAATCACGCATCATGCAGTAGGTTCCCTTTTTAAAGTCTTTTGTATGCCTTGAATTGAATAGAACCTGGACCTTCCACGTGAGAGGTGGATGCTCCTACCGTTAGACCAAACACGCGGTCAGCTGCTTAAAGACCAGACTAGCTGTAGTGAACATTTTTATAGTAAAGTGCTGCACAAAATTTGGAGAATATACAAGTAACATAAAGGTATTAATGTAGCATTCAAGGCATCCACTACAAGCAGTATGATAAATGCGGAATGCTGCCATTTAATTGCAATATCTCTCTCATTCACACACAAGTTGGTTACGACGAACCCGCCAATGCAGGTTACCTCAGATTGATGAATTGCTGCAATGCAAACTTTAAGGATCCCAAATGAAACATTCAAGCAATTAGACAAATTTAAAAAAGCTGGGGTTCCTTAGCCCTAAGCATGCTTTGAGAGTATTTTCAACACTGGATAAAATGCTTTTTACAGTGAATATCATGGCCCCTTACACCTACTTAAAGACTTAAAGAAAAATGTAAATGCTATGTGCCCATCCTCAACAGGAAATAGTCATGTTAGGCAGGGGTCATTTGTAAAAAAACAAAACGTGCATAAAGCTCAGAACTGAAATACTGTACATCCAAAAGGATATACTGTAGCTGTTTTCAAAGATTCTAAACAAAATATTTGTGTCGACTCTTTAGAATGCCAGTACTAGAGCCAATGCCCTTAATAAGAAATATTTTGATAATGCATAAACATACCTAATATCAAATGCATGTTTAAGTCAACATGTTCTGTTCTCCGACACCCCCAAGTTTTTAACTTAAATATATGCAAATGTAGAAAAACAGTAAGGAAATAGTAAAATATAATACAATAGGTACCTAAAAATAATATTGTTCATGCTACTATTGCTGAAGGTGGCATGCTTTGTGTTCATGGTGCACAACAACCTTACAGCAAGTGAGTTTTACTCTCCAAATAGTGCAATGTCCCTAGGCATTGTGGGATAGGCATTGTGGGATATATTTCTACATTGTGCTCAACATCCAAAGACGATGAAGCATTTTTGAGTTGAAAAATAGCTTAAAATTTCTTGATTTTTTACATATATGAGATGATAATATCTTCACATCTCTGATCTTAAAAGAAAAAACATACTACAGCAAATTGTCCAAAAAAGGAATAATAATGAGGGAAGAAAGGGATGATTTATGAGCATTTAAAACCAAGCAGTGTTCCACATACTACTTTTTGGCCAACTTACAGGGGCTAATTATAAAAACTATGTTTTACAATAGCAACCACACATAAATTTGAAGTGAATGCACCAAAATTATTCCAATAAATTATAAAATAAAATCACATAACCTTGGAAGCACCAAAATTTAACTTTATTGTCTCATGCTGGTAATACCATAACTTTGTATAAACATTATTCTGATGAAATGAAAAATATCATACCATTTTCACCAAACTCGGGGGTTCAACTACTGTACAAGCAAACTTTCTAAAAATTGATGGCAAACACCTTTTGTCACAGTGCGGAAGGTTCTTTCAGAACCTGTACTAAAATACCACAGAAACGACTGTATACTAATACCACTGTACCATAATGAATACATGAATTATGTCAATACATTGACATAATAATTTATGAAGAGACAAGGGATTTCCCCTTTCTAGAATTGAAAATTCTGCTTCCCATAAACTCATTTTCTATTTTCTCCATCAAATGAAACAGCAAAGTCCATTTTCTTAATGTTAAATTCTGTTGTTTAAAGTAGTCCTATATACAAAACTTACTGAATGCAAAGTGATTTTTTCACTTATTTTTACTGGTTCCCCTTACTAAAAAAAAATGAGGCAATTACAGAAGTTCCAAATCCTCAGGCTTTCACTTGTATTTTTCCAGGGGTTATTCACAGGATTTTGCATGAAAACCTGTGTTTTCCCTTGACAATGACACAGGTTAACTATTAGCCACAGATTTGACACAGGTTTGACACAGTTTTCACACAGTTTTCACACAGTTTTGACACAGGTTTTACATGCAAAACGTGTGGTGATTAAAACTAGTGTTAACAAAGAATTCTGCAACAAAACCTTTGGCTTGATATAAAAGGCAAAGAAATGTGCCAAACCTGGGTCAAACCCATGTAAAGAAGGTTCCAAAAAAGCACTATTGCCACCCAAGGACACGTGATTACTTTTGTTTTTCCACGTCTGATCACACATGGTTGCAGACACAGGTTGATATACCTGATTGAGAGTTACCGTCAGTCTTATCAGTTTTAATTTCTATGGTAGTGACAAGTGGTGGCACCATAACAAGTCGAACTTTAAACATGTACGAGATTGCAACACATGAACATTCCTTTAAAAGATTAGTAAAGCTTTTAGTTTCCCATGTGCTAACTTTAGGTCAGTGGAAGAATATTAACTTACTTATCAGCAAGCTGGGCTAAAGAATGTTATGTAATATGTAAACAATAGATCAGCTGTTCAGTATTGATGTGATGTAAGGTATCCATGCATGATAGCATATACACCCATTGGCTAAAGAACAAGAATTACAGTGGTTCACTACGAATCTTTAAAAGGAATGATAGGCTAAGCTGGCTAGACTAATATAGGCCTCCTTGACTTTGTCCAGGAACTACAACATCAAGTAAAAACACTAGTCTGAACCACAAAAATAAATAGTTTTAAATTTTCCCCGTTTTTCTGTACCATGTGAAGGTTAGGTTAGGAAGAGTTTTACTGCCCAGTTTTCAGCCAACTAGTTTTTTCCAGTTAAGGCTGACTGGCTTGTTTTCCCCAGTACACCATGGCTTACGCTGAGCACTGAGAACAATCAAGGTGGGTTCCATTTTTAAATTAAAGCGTTTGGTATGACGGGGCCAGGAGTAACAACTGTCTTAACTTTACAAGGATGGAGGTAGGGGTTCATGAAAGACAATACAGATCTGTTATAGTTTGAACCCTATACACCTTTACTGAAAGCCTGAATCACATCTTTAAATTTGTCAAAAATCTAGCAAAAATATGTTCCTCCATGTACTATCTCTCTTTTTATATTCTAATACAACAACAAAAATTTACTTGCATGTAAAAGATACATCAGTTTTACTTTGAAACCTGTGCAGATTTAAAATGATATGGTTTAATACTGAAATATATTTGCTCATAGCATTGGTGCCTTAGAAGAGTTCTTGTTAGCTCCAAACCTACAAATCCACAGTTCCCTGACATTTTTATTTTTCAGTTTTCACATTTTTTGAGACAACATGTCCTTTCTCATATTTTGCTTCTTCAAAATTTCCATTAAAGTCTTATGTTTGTTAATATATTCAAGACACTAGTGCAAATAACCTTGTCCAATGGGTGTAGTGCAGCAGAAATCTTGAGGAATGGAGTGACTGGCACTTGGTTAATTTCACCTTCGAACTTAATTTAGTCAGAGGTTTTAGAAGATTTTGACCAACCTATTTTGGTGAATAGCTGGAGATCATGCGTCTCAACGATGAAAAGAATTTATTCTTTTGCATCAAAGAGGGTACACTATGAGCATGTAAGACCAGGGAACCTGTGGTGGCAAAAGTCCTTCTCAAACTAATCACTGCCATGACCCTGATAGCAAAATTTGGTCGGCCCGATGGCGGTCCGATGTAGGCAGCTCCGCCGGATTGTCCGGTGGCAAGCCAGCGGTCCGCCGATGGCAGCAATGCTGATTGGTTAAACAACTGTATGACGTCATGGAAGTCAGGATTCAGCTGGCGGACCTCCATCGGCCCGCTGTCGGCCATTTTGCCACTGGCGGACCGCCGACTTTTGCTAACAGGGGGAATTTTACAAAAAAGGGTTAAGGACAAAATAGAACACTCCCTTCTCTTAACATTGAAAATGAATAGAAAGGATACACCCCGACAGATAACAGATAAAGATAAACACCAATTTAACAATTTTCACCAATATTGTCAAGCTGCTAAAATAAACCTATAGGGTTAACTCAATCCAATGGGACCACCATGCACTTGCCAAACTTAATGGGTATGCTCTTGTCACCACTCACCACAGATACTCCATGTGTGAATAAATTCTGTTATAATGTAGCATCACAATAGTTGATTTTGCAGACTATATAATTTTTTTTACTTTCAATGTTGACACAAGGCCTTTTAAAATGGTCAATGTAATCAAGTTGGCTGGAGGGAGTTGAGATTGGTGCAGGAAAGAGAAGGAATTGAACCAGCAACCCATCAAACATAAAGCTCAGATGTAGGCAGAAAGACATTTTCATAGACGAATCCAATAATAAAGTAATGGTGAGAAATTATTGTGGTCCTGATGGACCATCATTCTTAATGTAAGTGATCATTTTCCATAACACTACCAAAGATCACTGCTTATGATCCAAAACCTCATAACTAGCAGAAAAGATCCATGTTTGATACAACCATACATGGTACAGGTTGACAACAGAAATGAGAAAATGGACTCCAAAAATGGCTGACAAATCTTGGCTTAAATTGATGACCCAATTTGTGTATAGGACTTATTTACTTGCCCCTCTGTCCAGCAGCTAAGAGCAAAAGAATGCACAGCACAAAGGAATTACACCCAAAATCTGATCACACCCAGCTTGAAAGGCAAGCTATGGCAAAGAGAGAAAATAAATATTTCAATTGTTATTCATCAATTCCTTTGGTTTGAAGAATCATCCCTTCTACTTCCAGTTCTTTTGCAACAGCTAGATAAGATCTGAGAACTACTGGGGGACAACATCAGTGAATACAAAGACTGAACTGGAATATGATTCCAATTAATACCACTGAGCTATATAAGTGGAGGACACATTCATCAATGTAAAATATTCCTCAAAACCGAAGTCACCATGAAGGGTCATGCAGTAAGTTAGTTAGCTTACTCAAGTCATTTGCCTGTCATAGAAACTGCATTTTCTGATCAGCTGTTCTATCTTGTATTTCCAATGACTCATTTTGATTGCAATATTATTACTCCAGGCTAGCCCAAATGTGATAATTTGAGTTATTTCCCTTTACCAGGTGGTTTCAAAGCAGCTATTAGTACTGTAGAGTACAGGCAGTATACAGCCTGTAATTTATTAATGGCATGGCAACGTTTTTAAGACTCCATGTTTCCCATGAAGTTTTTTTTGGCTACTACCTCAAACAATATTACTTTTAATCTTCTTGCACTGAACCAGCAATTGACAAAGTGAAAGTCCTATATCCCTGTGGTTGTCAAACCTGGCATCATTTAATCTCATGGACCTGTGCCACCTCAGAAACCCAGGAGAAACCTTGATTTTGAATGAAGTAAACGAACTGATTTGAGTAAGCTAACCCTACATCACATCATCCCCTTTCTGGGGAACTGACCAATTGCAAATTAGCATAGTGACGAATGTGAAAATTTGGCAATTTTGGCATAGTGACGAATGCATTTTTTGCTGTAATCTGTTCACCTCAGCCTTAAAAATTGCGACGACTTTGTAAAATATATCATTTTCTACA